>OZ014488.1:28927300-30331192 GCA_963965965.1 Trididemnum nubilum
TTCAAACTCTGTAATTTATTTACGAAACTTAAATTCTCTTATCAAAAACTTTCATTGAAATTCATGAAAACAGCCAAATAACAACTTATAAATGATATTTGATGCCTGCATATTGTTTTTTGAAACGAAGTTTAAAATTCTTGTTTCACAGAGTTATAGATTTTGATTGGGAACTATTGTGCAATTTTTTCGATTCAGCAACGTTATTAAAGCCTAAAGGATTCTAGAGAAATCCAAAAATTTACTTCTCAACTTTGCGGGATTTGAATCATTTGACTGTTTCGACCCATTTATTGAAAGCTTAGCATGAAGTAAGGAAAGAAAAAAATCTTTACTACTTTCTTCTGTCTACAATTACTGCGCCAACATTTTGAAACGTTTTGATAAGGTTGCGATGTCGCAACTTTTAACCCGGCATCACTTACGATGCGTTGCTTAATGACGCCCGTGATTCGTAAAGTATAGAACACCAAAAAAAGAGCAGTCAGAATCGACACGTTTGAGTGATTTTCCAATTTTAATTTTGTGTGTGTGTTCGAAAGTTTTCGCAAAACGTAACAAATGCATTTTTTAATAAACAATATGCAACAATGAACGAGTTTTGTACGTTTAAGTCAAGCAATTATCAAGAAATCACCCAAGCCTGTCCATTCTGACTGCGCTTCTTTTGGTGTTCAAGACTCTTCCCCCTAATTAGTTGTTCGTTCAAAGATTGCTTTACCCAACGTTTAGAGGAAGAGTTAAGCAACGCTTTTTTTTTCAAAGACCTTAACATTACAAATTAGTTTGCGATTGCTAAGAATTCCTTATATCAATTCGCAAAAGGCCGGTATTGGTGCTTCAAAGCAAACCGCATCAATTTTTATTGTTTTTTGGGAAACTTGGTAGTTTTAAAAAGCTCTTGCATTTTGCATTTTCAGCGGTTTTGCACCGACTCAGTTCCATTTAAAATTAGTACCGTAGTCGCAAAAGAATAATCGTATCGGAGCGTGGCCAAGGGGGGTCATTATGCAACACATCGAAAAAGTACTTTAAAACAAACAAAACTTACTATGTCGTATTTTTTACAAAGCGTTGCGTAATACGGCCCCAGGACCGGAGTCGCAACGCTGTGCAAGTAACAATGCAACTGCTTGCGAATGTTTATAACTTGCAGCCAATTTGCAAACGTGTGAAAAACTTCCGCAAAAGCTCTACAGTTAAACTTTGTTTAAACAAAACACATCAAAAAATGGAAAGTAGGATATTATGTGGCAAGCAAATGCAGCTTAATGTCATTACACGGAAAAGCCGTTAATGGAAGAAGATTGACGTGGCAATTTGCGTCATCATCTATCTTTTACATCAGTTAAACAGGTACCCAACCGGCAATGACTACATGCTACGCAAACTATGCTTTCGCAGTTTTCCCAGAACAAAATCGATGATTTCAATTTCGATTCAATGGAAACATCATTGACTATCTAACTCGGTATAACACCATTCTCTCCCAAAACGATGAAGTAGTAGATTGAACGTAATCTATTGAAAAATCATACTCCGGTTTTATTTGCAGTACTATGCAAACTAATAATTTTCAAAATGATTCTTTGATGGACGTTACGTAATGAAAAGGAACATTTCAAAACCTTCAATTCGTCTCCAGTCTACACTATGCGTGCTAGCCAGGTAGTTGTACTATGGCAGCTTTGTCTGTGGGTCACTAGTCCACCGCTCTCTTCAGGCCAAAGCAAATGGCGAATCAATTCAGTGTTTGACTTCCAAACAACAAGTTTGAAGTTTTTAAACTACCCTAGCCTCGTTGCTACAATACCAAACATTTGCTCACACAAATTCAGAAGAAGTGGTCGATAGAGATTTTTGACTTAGTATTGTTATACTTATAATAGAAAAATCTAAGACAATCTCTATATTTCAAATCTAAGTCGATGCCTTTAATGTCAAATCCTAATATAGAGTTGTACGTGGTATTGATGTACGTGACGTCGCACCCACATTTTTTTTGGGTGTGGTTAAGAACTGTTTCGTAAGTCAGTGAGATCAAGGTTTGAAAAAGGGGCTACGTTAGTAAATCATGGTATTGCAATACCTCTATTGTTCGGGGATGAGCAAAATAATAATTTTAACTTTGTAAGAGCGCTCATTAAATCAGGTGACTAGCCACGTGGTCTTCGAGACGAAGAATTTTCTGCTTGTCATTACCATACTAGAGAAGTTTATGACATCACAATGACGTAGGGTAATTAACATCTTCCGCAGTGCAAGCAACATTATAATAGCTATAGATAAACTGGTAATTTTTGTTAAAAAAGGAAGGAAAAAAATTCCATCAGAACATTGTATTTCCGCTTACAGCAATGAAAATCGCTATTTCACCTAGTTTCCTAATGTTCTTTTCGATGATCTTGGATGTGTGATCTAATGGTATCAAAATATAATTAGAAAATTTAACTAGAAATCGAAACATAATTCTGAAGTCTATACCCTGTTAGACATTATACAATTCTTAATTTAAGCTATACAATTACTGATTTGATCTTCAAAAAAATTATTTTAAGTTTTAGCACGCTAAATATATTTTCACTCGAAATTTTCAATCAATTTTGATGATTAAAAATGCTGCCATGGAAGAAAGCTATGGATAAAGAACCTGTAGTATCAAGCGTTGCCTTTTTTAATCTATAACAAGATTTTTCAAAATATGAATCCTCCAGCGTATGTTTTTTCGCTCAAATATTTTGATCGAATGTCCGGTTTTGGACCACATTTTTTGGTCATTTCAAAATTTAGTTCGTCATTTTCATCATTGCAAGCGTGGTTCTAGTCCTTGAATGCACTATCTTGGTAACTTTTTTGATCATTTTGATTGAATTGGCTAAAATGATTTAGATTATTTTCCAAAAAATTAGTTCAATGATCGACAAATGACCAAAAAAAACAAAAAACAAACTAGCAGCATCCACAAATCATTCTATGATAAACAAATTAGTTTATGAAAGCGTAAATTGAAAACGTGCATATTTAAAAAGATAGCCAGCGGCTATTTGAGAAGGCTTAAAAAGCTCATGTTACCCTCTAACCAAACTGAACAATATGTTTTAGTCTTCTTATTTGACTCGTAACCAGTATCACGACTCGTAACACGAATTAAAAATTTTAAGCGGAGTCAAACTCAATGAATTCGGATTCTCCATCCCTCATATTTTTTGACTTTGAAAATTTATCCAACTATTATTTGAACTGCCATAAGTATTTAAAATTCAACAAGGCAATTAGTCACGTTTATTCTTTAATATAGTGCGCTGTTTGCCATTTGGAGTTTCGATGGGTGAGGTAGTATTAGGACAAAAAATACAACAGACAGTCGTGCTTGTTATCAACGTCTACTTTTCCAAACATCCGAGACAATTTTATGGAACTACTGAGGGTACTAATAATGTGGTCATGTCTGCTGGCAGCTCTAGAATAATGTGTGATCTAACTCAACTTTTATAGCATGTTTAGTTGCCGAAATACAAAATAATCGATCTTGGATCTGATTCTGATCATGTCTTTTAGCAGCGACCGGTTTGACGCAAGATGTTTTGACGCGGCAGTTAAGACCGAGGTTTCGCTTTAAAATGTCCTAGGAAAAACGATGTGAGCAAAAACTTATCACAATGAACCGGCCGCGTCAACTTGACTTACGCCAAACCGGTGGCGTCAAAAAGTCTCTAACTCTTTTTGGATAACTGCTTCTCCCAAAACTTAAACCTAAAGAAGAACAAAACCACTAAATCAAACAGATACAAAAAACCGCCAATATTATGGTCAACTCCTAAGCGGGTGAAGACGATTCGGCAAAATAAAAGCGTCACCATTGCTTCCTCGTGAATGGAGAATAGAAATGAATCAATCAAGCAATTTTGCCAACGTATTTTGTTAACAACGAGTTTTAAACAGAGAAAACCTAGAATTTAACTCTTAATGAAGGTCACAATCTGGTTTCAATCATCTCAGTCTCGCGATTTTGAGCAGTTTTTTATCAATCTCAATATCAGTAAGCAACAAGTTGCCCAACGAGATGATGAGATTTTGTGTTGCCTAACTAAAATTTCAATCACCGACACTGTAGGGCAAAAAACAATACCAAAAAAATACAAAACTAAAAGCAAACCATTGTTTAGAGCCATGTATCAAAATTTTTTGCCCATGACTACTTCGTTATTGCGTTTGACATGCAAAATACTGCGAAAAAGCTATGCCGTTTTTATCATTTCTGAAACTGCAGTAGACTTTTGCAAAAAAACAGAAACGTATACGCAACTCATCACATTACAAAGCCATTTTGGTTAAAATAATACTAACTATAGTTATGGTAAAAATTGCTAGTAATTGTGAAATACGTTATTTTTTAATATGACAGTTCTTCCGTTCGAATGATACCGCTGCTAACGAGAGGTTTTTTTTACAACTGCAAAGTCCGTGATCTACGATGAGATTTGATGATGTCACATGAGCTGACGTCAAAATTGCCAAGCAAAACAACAAAAACCGTAATATTTCACGAAATGATTTGCAACTTTATTTAGATTTTATTAAATCTAAAGAAAAATCTCTAATTTTATAATCATTTAAGAAATTGCGCCATTTAAATTGTCAATGTCATTTTAAATATGACTTCATAGATTTTTTAATAAGTTGAAAAAGTTTGGCTATTTTACTAACAGCCATAACAAAAAAATTGCAGAGAAACTTTAAACCGATTAGTGGTCGAGTGGGTAGAGAGTTCGCTACTGAAACGGTAGACTCGGGTTCGATTCCCGGTTGGGTCAAACTAAAATCAAAAAGGAGAGTCTGAAGAATTCACCGTGAGTGGCAAAAGGATAGGCAGGTGGCAGCTTGACTCGAAGACCGGAAAGTCCCTTCGCTGTCTCCCAGCCAAGGCAACTTGATGAATGTAAATATGTAATTAATTGCATTATTTGTTTTTTTTTTGGTAACGAAATGCACGATTCCGCAAAAGAATTGTTTATCTACTAACCGATAAAAAGAAAAAGAAACAAATGAAAAATGAAGCTGTTTAAACGGAAATACGTCAAGACAAGACGCAGTGGAAAGATTTTCCTGTATTACTCATACCACGGCTAAAACACGCAATTCTGACACGAAAAATGACTCATATTTCGCAACACTCATCCAAATGCAGCAATAGCCTACCTGAAACTGTGCTTCCCGGGCATCTTGTGCGTTCCGGTAATTTGTGGCCGAACGGCGTGGCAATAGGAACTCTCGAATTCTTCGCGGAATACGGGGCTCGTCTGGTTCCCCAATAACTCTAAAACGTGACAGTGTTTAGAAAAACGTGCGACCGCGGAAGCTAAGCCTAAACATAGCATATCGCAGGTTGCAGATCCGTGAAATACCGACAGCAATTTTGCGAAATTTACGACGTGGTTTTATCGTTTTCTTCTTCAAATTAATGCCAATGACTTGCAATTATTGAAGCAGGTATTATGGTTGGTCGATTTGGTAGCGAAGGCGGAGAAATACTCGGCAGACACCCAACATTGGGTCAAAATGATGAAGGAATTCCCGAGGGTGTTGCACCGTAATCTTAATGCAGACGTACTGCTTAACCGATTGGTTGGAGTTCCCCAAAAGCAGAAGTTTCGTTCAATCAGTAGTCAATTTTGCGACATAAATGTCCTTGTGTTTGTTTGAACATGGCAGGTTTCAAAACGACACCAAAATCAACTTTTCGTAAACCAAGAACAAAATGGAGCTACACTTCATCTTATTCTTTTCGTATTCGGTTTCGCTGCGATCTAAATTAAATTGCTTAGCAAAATGAAAGGCCACTAATTTTTAGGGCAACAAAACCGGAAACCCCATAAGTTTCGTTGCGTCAACTAATTGCTGTAGATTTTATTTGACAGAATCTCCACCTCAATATATAGTGTTGCAATGATCACGGAATATTAAATTTTTTTGACGATTAAGATCGCAATGTTATAAGGATACTCTACTACTATAGCGTAATGACAAATAGCTTGGCCCCGTAGCCAACACCGTAACGTCATAAAACTAAGAATAAGCCACAAATCGCACCAACTTCATTTTCATTCCATTTATAGCTAATTATGCCCAATGGGTATATTTTTTACAAGTTTATTTTCTACGCTTGGTCTTGATTTTCGCTCTGGCGTTTCTTGTTTTTTTGTTTCTATTCTTTTTGCCTTTTTTGGGAACGAACCTAAGCCATACTACTGATACCAGTTAAGCGAACAACATAAAAAGACAGCTTTTGCCGCCTACCCAACTTCTACCAGCTAAGATAACCCTGGATTTTTGTGTACGTAAAGTCTTAGCTAGCCATTGATACATGTCATTCGAAAAGAAAAAGGTGAAATGAGGTTAAACAGCAGACTTGCATTTTTGCAGCCTTGAGTAAAAAAGTGCTGCATTGTCGCCGTTTTGCAAACTGCCCCTTTGCAGTTCCGGTTCATAGTTCCACGTCTACTAGTTGCTGCCTAAATCGAAAACTGAAGTTCTATTTTTGCTCAAAAAAAGTATAAGCCAAAGAAATATGAAACAACTTTTATTTTGAAACTTTTCGATTCATCTTTAACCATTGACTGTCTTATTCAATTACATGTGATTTCAAAAGATTCTTTTTAAATAAGGTTGACAATAGCTTGAGAACAAATCAAAACGTTTCTATAATTCGAATGTTTGATATATTTCTGCTTCCAATGTCTTGATCCAACTTAGTGGTAGTCATTTTCGTTCCAAAACCCATTCATGTATTGTATTTCTTTTCGAAACAAATGCCCCCACTGTTATAGTTGGAGTTATGTTTGGGTTTTAAGAAAATTAAGGAAATTTTTTCTGAAGGTTTCTTTCACAAAATGGCCAAAATTTTTTTTGGTCTGCCATTCTTGTACTTTTCCTACCGTAAAAATCATTTTTCCTTTTTTTTTTAGCAAATCTTGAGATAGGTTGTTTTCGTTTTTAACGTTATTTAGTTCCGTCGCGGTACTTGGACCAGTGCAAAGTGATTTAAAAAAACTGAAAATTAAAAACATATTACTTCCAGTCCTCAAATTGATAACCGACTTGAAAACGAGGCTACAAACGCTGGAAAGTTCAAAAACGGCGACAAAAATTTTTTAACTGTTTGAGTACAATATTGATATCATCAGCTAATCACCATAACCGAAATTAGACTCATTTTTTGGGGTAATGTAGCAAGATATAATTGAAAATCTTTTATATTTCTCACCATAGATCAATGAAAAGAGAAACTGTAGTAGAGCATGACTAAGAAAACGGTCAAAACAATATTTTTCACTCGGCATTAATATCGGAGCTAATGGGAGTTATGACGTTGAAATTATCAATCAAGCTAGTCAGCTAATTGTTTTTTAACTTTAAATGATTACATTTAACGTCAATGCACACGATAAAGCAAGATTTCGATTGAATCAGGATTTGGGGTCATTTGTTACTCACTTACGTTTTATGTTAATACACTATCACACTTTTGCCTTGTATTGATAGCTTTAGTAACTACTTGTTTGTAGTGACCAATTTCACGCAACAACTTCGTTTAACCCTCGTTATTAGCCCAGGCCAAGCAAAGTTTAATGCTTGCCCTTCTTTATGGTCTCAAAATTGCGGGTAAAGTTTAAGTTACAGATATTTAAGCTGTGCCCGCCGCAAAAACATTTCCGAAACGAGGAAATTTCGCTTAGATTTATTCATTGCCGGCGTTGTGAAACCAACCGGTATAAATAGGTATGATAAACTGATTGTGACTACAAACACTCACAACTAAATCAGGTTTTACTTGACGTAATTGGGTATTTCCAGTTCTGCAGCAAGCTATACAAAAATGCCCCCTGCATTCAAAAATGCTTCAAAAATCTATGTATTACAAAAATTGATCGTTTAAAACAATTTATACCAGGGATTGAAACTTATGGAGTCCAACCAGAGTCCAGAATTGCTAGTTATACTAAAAATTGCAGCAAAAAATAACTCATTAAGTATTTTTCAAACTTAAAAATATCAATTTTTTTGTACAAAAACGTTTACAGAAACTTTGTTACTGTATTGTGTTTAACCTTGGTTTGAATTTCAAATGATTAGCTTGAACATGAATTGTCTGTAATTCCAGCAGGTACAAACATCTCAATCAAGAAATTTAAAATTTTGCAGGTTTTTGATGGTAAAACAACTTGAAAGTTAATTCCAAAACAGTACCAATTTGTAACCACTAATCATTCAGCACCTTTTTTTTGATAACGTGCGATTTATGCAGCATATTGACTAGGTAATCATACATTTACCGGCTTTTCGGTGTAGCCAATTCCTATATGCTTGTTTTTCTGGAAACATTTGGCTCAAAAAAAGAATTAGTTGTTTATGATGCCATAAGTTCCCTAAGATTTTTACGCACAGCCAATTAGCCATGCTCATAGTTTCAATATGTTTTCGTTAGCAATTTCTGTTAAAAAACATTCGACATTTTGAAACACGCATTCATCAAAGTGTTAAAACGAAATATTAATAAAATACAGTTGGCTTCTGCAAATTTTAGGGGAAGCTCTACATGCTGACGTCATAAGGTAAACATCAACACGTCAAGCCGGTAACACGTGCTTCCGGCGTTAAATGTAACAATAGTCATTTCATCACAATTTCGATTGTCCCTTCACCTACCTTCAAGCGATGAATTAATAACCTATCCGAAATGTTGTTAAGATTGCTGTTTGCCGAATGGGACCGGTTTAGTGGAAAAATGTTGCCAAATTCCTGAAAAACAACGGAAAAAATGCGTCAATCGTTTCAAATTCAATCCTGCAACATGCATCATAGAGTTGTTTTCAATAACTGCCGTTTCAATTAGCGTTTTGCAAACGTACAAAGCAAATGCTGCTATGTAACAATCAGTCTAAAATTATCTTGACATTGCTAAACCAATTATTTCCCCTGCGTGACCGAGATATTGTCACGTTGGACTAATTGCTGTAGTTTTCCAACGCTTTAATTGAATTCAAATGCAATTAGTAAACCAAAGGTTAACCAACTTATTAACCCAGAAAATATAGTTACAAATAACAAAGTGCAAAAAAATCGTCTGTTGCGTGGAAGAAAGACGTAGAGAAAACATGAATCATTCATCTTTCGTTCGACTCAGAATGAAGCAGAGTCTATTTCCCAACACTGTCAATCCGACTGCCTGTCCAACGTGCCGCTAAATCAAGGCAACGCTCTTGGTTGCCTAAAAACCCGGGGCCTTTAGACTGGTTTAAACACTATGAGTAAAATCGTGAGCATACGAGTAATGAGAATATCCTTAAAGTTTGTTTGAAATAACTGGCAGCTTGTACGCTCGTAGGGCGGTACGCTGGGAGTACCAGATTTCTGTTACAAATAAACGCTCGTACTCTCACGGTTTACGCACAGCGTAGACCGCGCTTTAGTTCAAGGGTTGGTTCGAACATAACAATCTTGCTTGCATTTAAAAGAATACAGAAGACAGTAAGTATAAAAAGGATTATCCGTATTCAACATTTTCATAAAATCATCCGAAAAACAGGTATAGGGCATAACTGAGCGTAAACAAAAAGTTGAGACATTATCTAACTTTTGCTTTCCGTAACAAATAGCGTCATACTTTCGGTATAACATTTTGCTGCGTTGTTTGCAAAGATATTTTTATTTTTGTTTACTTTATTTGAAACAGTGCATAAACTGCAAACCCAAAATGTATTTATCGTTTTTGTCAAAATATTTTGGTTTCTGTTTAGTTGAAGTCAAATGAAGCCATTTCTGTGTTTATTTTGCTTAAGTTTTGATAATTTCACCTAAAGTCCGACGGTTCAAAGCAGCCAGCAATGCTGTTGGACTTTCGCTTTCGGGCCCTGGTTAATTGCCCAGAAGGACAAATGGGGACAAAGCGCCCATTTTTGAAACACTGATCTCACTCAATTTCGATCACGCCAGAGGTCTAAATTTGATTTTTTTCGCAACCTTTTAGTTTCTAGCCGTTAAAGATTTGAAAAGCAATGCTTTGCCTTAGCCGGCATAGCAAATTGCCGTTGCCTTATGTAACTAAGATGGAGAGAATAAAAGAAAAACCAACCAAATCCGCATGGGACTTTAATCCTTTTCCAAGTGAAATGAAGAAGGTAATGGACATCTCGGAAAGTGGCACTGCGTCGGCGTAACCCAATGCGGAAAAGCGGTGATGCAAAAACAGCATCCCTTTTGTCAAATCTTGCAAATTTGTGAATTTTTTTGCGCATTTTTTGTGAGTATATTGCATATATGTATGTATATACACTTTTTTTTTTTTTTGGAGAAAACTGGCTGCATTTTGCAACTTTGCAAATGACAGCTGGAAAGCAGTTCAAACAGAGATGAACCGCAGATAACACGCATTTGAAACAACAGTTTGGCATTTCAAAGCAAATTCCATTCATCAACTCAAGAGTGTTTTGTTGGAATTTTAGTGAGTGTGAAACAAAAGAGTTACCGAGCGCAAAATATGGCAAGAAATTTAGGGCATTCATTACATGATAAAAGATTGGAATGGACTGAAAAAATTTGTAATTGCAGATTCGCATATGCGTACGAAAACCAATAAGTTTTGTGCAAAAAAATTGCATATATATCTTCACGACAAAAGCAAATACGGTATAAAACGTGTGGCTGGCGCTAAACGAGACACGATTTAGTAATATCTTGCAGCTTTTTAAGTGCTCTAAATCAAGAAACATCAGCATTTCTCGGATAATATAGAACCCTTCGCACGAGCACGAACTTATAACCCGATAAATCTCTCGGCAATCGTTGTGCTTACACGCATCTTTATGCGAACATTTCCATGAATTATGAGTTGCAAAAAATCGTCGTTAAACACTTGCAAATATTTGTGAAAATTTACAGGTACCAGACCTTAGAAGCTCCATTTGATGAAAACAATAAAAAATAAAAAAAATTAACGGTGAGTTTTTTCTTGTAAAAATTGGATAAGCAAGCGCAAACGCAGTATTCTGTGCTTTAGCATTTGGCAATATTCTTGGAAAAAAGCATGCTGTATTTCTTTTTTAATCATAAACCGCAAAATAGACAAAGGGACATGAAACCAAAATAATAAAATTTTTCGCTATACTTTTTGTTTTAACTTTTGTCACAAAATAAGCGACATGTTTTTACGCCTGCACTATTGTATTACTTTCAAAAACGTCGAAAAATAAATAAACCATCCCGTGAGTTACACGTCTGTCATGATAGAGCCTACTCACAAAAGCAAAATGATTACTTTTCACCGCATATTCAAATCAAGCTCGAAAAGCAAAGATCTGTTTGCTCAAAATAAATAGATTACTGTGATGTCAAAATGTCGTCATCACGCGACAATTTGACGTTGTTTCATACTTACCCCTCCTATTGGTTTAGATAAATCTTCTTCACTGAAACAAGATCCCAGCATTGACATAGAATGAATATAAGCTTGAAGAGCGACATCTGGCCGCTGATGCACTGCTTCAGGAAAAACATCAAGTGGCGCACTTTCAGAAAGCACATTCGAGCCGGACTCGGTATTAACAATAGCTCTATGCTCAGGAATCGCCTGGACTTCCCATCTAGACGTAAAATAATCAAATATAAATTTGCGAGCCGCAAGATTTTATTTACGATTGTAGTTTAACTACAAATCTCAAAAATCGTAATAAACAAAACCTATTTTCGACGGAACCTAAAACAATAAGCCGTTCTGCAATTAATGGCGATGGAGAGATTTAAACCAGACCCTTTTGAAACAAATTCGTTTTTTTTTCCAACTGAGATTTCACCACAAATGCGTAATTTAGACTAGTTGTCGACAACCTACGGCCCACGAAGGCATTTCAGCCGGCCCGCGATCCATCTCCCTCGTTCATTTTCGATCAAACGCCTTACTTGACTTCCGGAAATTGTTGGCCACGCATCCGAATCCGGGTATGCAACAATATCTTAAAATTTTGTGAAGACTCTTTTTTGGTCTTCACCGATAATTTGGCCAAAAATTACCTCAAATTTGGAGTTGACCTTGTTTTAGAATTTATGGCAGCCCACTGGAACTTAGCTGGGTCTGGTTGTGGCCAGCGTAGGCAAAACGATTGTCGACCCCTGATTTAGAGCATACTTGAAATTTTGCAGTTCAGATAGTGGACGTGCTCTTTTGCGGGTTCTTCTATTTGAATTTCCGCTTCCGATAGCTGGGGCAACACTCCATTTTGACATGGTTGACTTCACCTTTTCAAAATCAAGACCACACACCGAATGACGTTTGAAGTCTTCATATTCCTGATAAATACAAACAAGTTATAGGAGTCATTTGTCCGAGATACCCGAAAAATTATTGAATACGATTGCATTGAACGTTGGCATTGCTTCAACTAGAAATCGTAGGCCTAGCGTTTCAATTCAACCAATAAAGAAAGAATTTCTTTTTGATGTTGTCTCCAATAAACAATATTGTGGCAAAAACATAAGCATATTTAAGGGAAACAATGCAAAATTGTAAAAAAAATATTATAACAAAAAGTACAAGCGGCATATTTGTTCTTTGTTTGTTGTTTTCGTTTTTTTTTTTTTTCCTATATCAGGAAATCTTCAACATAAATTGCATTTTAAAACAGCTAAAAACCATGATTTGACAGCAATGTTCATACAGTTTTTAACGACCAGACACAGTCTAAACAGTTTACACACTTAGGACACACAAATCGTTGGTCGAACGGATAGAGTTTGATACTGAAACGGGTGATTCGGGTTCGATTCCCGGTCGGGTCAAATTAAAGACTATAAAAATATTCACAGCTTCCCTTCTTGGCGTTTAGCAAAAAGGGCAGTGTAAAGCCTCCACCACGTGTGGTAGACAGATGGGCAGGTGGCAGCTGGACTCGAAGACCGAAGGTCCCTTCGCTGGCTTCTGGCCAAGGCAACTATAAGTGAGTAAAGATTCAGTGACAATATTACAAATATCACTGAAAAAGAGTACAATTAATTCTTGCATAAAAAACTCAACTGAAATCGGCTGCTACAATGAATAATTCGTTAGTTTTTAGATTATGATAAAACAACCTTAATTTGACGCGTTTCCTCGCTAATTTCGACGTTTCGAGACTTCAGCATCTGTAGGGACATCCGACGTCGAATTTGGGCGTTTTTCGCTGACGCATGGCCACGCAAGTCGACGTTACGCAGAGTTACGTCTGAAAAATGACGCAAATGAAATGCCAATTCCATATAAAACCATTTTGATCCCCAAATTGACATAAGTTGAAAAAGCCAGAAAATGTGTAAACTTTTAATTTCTATAAATTGCTAAGAATTTTCTATATTTATCACTTAAAATATCTTAGACTTTACCAGAAACACTTCAAGTAAAAGATTTTTTCAATTATTTTGAGTTTTGGACTTATTTTTGCTTCTATAATATTTTTAATTATCAGATACAAGCTCTTTGATCGATTGTATAACGTTAAATATTTCACTGTGAATGCAAAATTAACATGACGTTTTAAAATAATGGTTTGTAATAAGAGTGTTTATTGGAAATTGCAAAAATGAGAAATACTGGTATAATATGTCTATCAATTGCTTATACACGCAGCAAATTTTGATTAAACAAGATTATCTTCCAAGTCATCATAAATTTGAGGCAAATTTAAACAATTCCTTTAACTCAATACCTTCAACATTACTGTAGGTTAAGTATATTAAATAGTCGACTTTATTTCAAAAAAAAGGTAGTACTTCCTTAATTCGCTTAATTAGGTTTGTGGAACCTTCTAGAAAACGTGAAATCAGCAGAGAAACGCAGGGATTATTTTCTGTATTTAGCCTAACTTTGGTTTTACTGTTTAGGACAACACGCTCGTTTTTTAAACGTTGAATTTGATTTCAACTGATTTAAAAAAGTGTTGTATGTACTGTATACAGTATCTGCTGGGGTGAAGGTTAAAGAGTAAATAATAATAAACTATTGTATTTATCGTTTTCAGTAGGTTTAGAAAGCAATGCTAAGAAATGTGGTTGCATGCAAACACCAAGCAAGATGTCAAAAATGACTAACCACTAACGTTAGAATTTCAAAAATTTAACTGCAGCAACCTATGAACAAAAGAAATGTTAGCATTCCGTTGTAAGAAGGCTTTACAGCATTTATCCCAAAACCTCAATGAAAATCAGGATTCTTCTTTAAAAGCAACATTGCATTACAAGCAAAATAAACTAATTACAGATACTGTAGTATAATAATTAGAGGTAAATAGCCCCTACAGTTTTCATCTCATTCAATTTATTTTCGCAGTAAAGCGGAATTTAACAACGCATCACCCCAACAACCATACATCCTCCATGCAAAAAAGACGTCATAGATGTTGTTGCTAACATTAGCAAAACTTTTGAGTTTGTTATGGTTCCGAGTGCTCATTATTGCGCCATTACATGCATAAAGGAACAATTGAGTACGTGCACATAAAGCACTTGAAACTTAAGTGGAGCACTCATAGTAACAAAGAATAGCTTATATATAAGCTTCAATGAAACGGAAAAATATATCCTGTGTAATTGCGATGTCAAACTGGGTCTTTCTTTAATTTAAAACTTGTGGGACAAAGATATTTTAAAACTAACCAAGCCTTGTCGCATAACATAAACCATACGAGTAGGCTACATGAATTTGCTGAATCGGTAACCGCATAAAAAACCGAACCGCCAACCTCTGAAATACGAGTCCGATTTGAAGTGCTGAATCAAAGTCCATTTTATTAAACCCAATCAACTACGTCAACATCAATAAGACAATTCCTATCCTATTGAATTACCAATTACTAATGCCTCGGGTTCAATTCTGACCTCAGGATGCTTCTGGTGGTTATTTGGCCTCCAGGAGAATGGAAGAGGTAGCATTGATTCCATATAATTACGTTGAGAGGTGAGCACTAGCGCCGCTACTACAGAAACCGAATAGCGGTAGCGACGCTACTTTTTAGGGCAAGTAGTGGTAATGATAGCGCCGCTACTTTTAGAAAATGAACCATCCCGCTACCGCTACTTATTTCACGTGCTTATTGTAATACGTTTAATAAAATCAAAACAGATACATTACTAAATTGTTATGTTTAATTCGCAAAATTGTTATTGCGGGTGAGAATGCCGAAATAACTTTGCTTGTGACGTTGTAATCATGAATTTGTTACGTTTTGCAATTTCCAACGAGAGATTTGTACGAGTGATCACTGTCCTCAAACTAAACTATGGCCACTTGGCCGTGGTTCGTTAGCAGCTGTATCTGAATAGGAGTAGCGTATACTACAGCTATAAGGTGGTTATTATTAACTGATAGTAGGTCTATTGAGTAGGCAAAAAGCGAACTAAAAAAAAATGCAAAAAGACAGCAGTTAGGCACCAGAGTAGAGACTTGCGCTGGCTGAGGCCGCATTAGACAGTTAGAGGCTGGCCCTGCGCCAGAATAGTGTGTTTGTAGGAGGGGCCACAAAAAAATTTTTTTGGGGGTTGCGGTTCGAAAACAACGAAATGCAGTAACTTTTTTTCGTTAATTTTTGGTGAAGACCAAAAAAAGGTCTTCATCAAAATGCCGTAGCTTTTTCCGTCAATTTTAGTTGAAGACCAAAAAAATAAACAAGGTCTATTTTAGTTAAAGATCAAAATACAATAAGAAAAAAAATAAAATAAACTTTGAAAAAATCTTTGCTGAGTTCTGCTGCTGTGATTTGTAGTTGCTGTCAAACAATTTTATTTTGTTTCGTTGTTTGCATAGCAATGTTCAAGGTTGAGTAAGTGTTTGTGTTTGTTTCAACAATAAATAAATATAATTTAATGAAAAATAAGAAGCATTGCTTTAACTTGAGCAATCTAAATAATATAAGCGCTCTCTTTTTGATCGCAAAAACGTCGTAAATAATTTATTGTATACTTCTTTTTGAAAGAAGAATATTAATTTCATAAGAATACGAAACTTAGTTTTATTTAAAATTTGGGCCAAACAAACAAATTTTGACCAAAGCTAGCCTAAACAGGAAAAATATTTAAAGCGCAATATCTGATTAAACGCATTTGTAGGTGATCAACGGAGTTCTCTCAGGCGCGTAGCCAGAAATCCACAATTGGGGGGCTATTTTGGGGGTCTGGGGGCCGAGCCCCATCGCTCGAAAATTTTGCATTTTTTTGCAAAAATAACTTAATTTTAGGGCTATTGTAATACAAAATAATGCTTTTAAAACGTGGCATAGAAATTGGCAGTGCAAACATGATTCAACTGGTTGCATTAATGGGCTATGTGGGAGGTGGCAAATGATAACATTGTAGTTCTCTTGTTTACACGCTGGTAAATCATAAAATTTTATTATTCAATAAAACTCGCATGGAGTAATCTATTTCGTCTATATTCTATAAAAATAATTGGGGGGGGGGGGCTAATGGAAAGATATTTAAGAGAAGTGACTGGAAATTAACTAACACTGAATAGCCCCCTCCCTATTTAATCCTGAGTTTATAATATATTTGTTGATAAAGTTTATGTTTGATGTTTTTGCATTAGCAATGAAATTTGATTGTTTATTTTTGGACATTTTCCAAAGTTTTCATTAATTGGTGACTTTAATTTTGGACAAAGTAGCTCCACCCCTGAATATATGTTTCAAAAGATACTTTAAATCAGTTTTTAGTCCATTCCAGCGGAAAAACAGTCTCAAAAGAGCTAAAAACGTGGTATTTTCCTTATTCTGCATTTTGGTCGACAAGCCAATAGGGGGCTATAGCCCCCCCCCCCGCCTGGCTACGCTACTGAGTTCTCTTGATCTTTTCTATATTACCATTGTTGATTTTAATGATTTGTCTTACAATATAGGCTTAACAATGATCGAATTTAACACAAAAGTTAACTATTAACTAAGCAAAAATAGATATGCCACTTTATACCTAATGAAACTTACGTCACTTTATGCTCCAACTATAGTTAAGAACAAATGAGATTAAAAATACTGCACGTCGAAATTTAAAAACAGTCAGCCACAGCCCAAAATACACTGGTTTCACAAAATGTTTAGTTTTTTAGCTACGCTATTCGCAAGACAGTCGATGATAATCTAATTTATTTTCTTGATTATCCCAGTATATACTCAATTACTCATAAGTCAATGCAAAAAAAATTTACACATTGTTCAAAGTAGCGGGTAGCGCCCCTACTTTCGTGGTAAAGTAGCGGTAGCGCGCTACTTTTGAAGACGAGTAGCGGTAGCAACGCTACTTTTTAGGGCAAAGAGCGGTAGCGGCGCTACTTCTAAACTAGCGTGTGCCTATCTCTGAATACGTTGAGCAGTAAACCCTTTGGCTTCTTACTACTGGTGAAACCTAATTTAGAGCATTTTTTACAAGTTCCCTTTTCCGGCTTTTTTTTTTGCTTCCGGCCAAGAAGCGGACCTGAAAAGTAAACATGTATATTCTTTTAAGGCCTGGTTCAGTTTTTTTGGCACGTTCTTTCGTATCTATGCACT
Source organism: Trididemnum nubilum (assembly GCA_963965965.1). Taxonomy (NCBI): domain Eukaryota; kingdom Metazoa; phylum Chordata; class Ascidiacea; order Aplousobranchia; family Didemnidae; genus Trididemnum; species Trididemnum nubilum. Next base: position 28,944,862 of record OZ014488.1, read on the forward strand.
TTTTCGATGGCATCAGCATTAAACTGACACCTGAAAAGTGGACATGAAAAAATGCTAGTATGTTTGCAAAGATATTCGTAGAGTTCTACTTTTTCAAAAAATCCTTGTTTTAAGTCTCTATTTCTGTTGTTTTTTTATTTATTTACCTTGAGTGGAGCCTCCAGTGGCCTCTTTTGGATCACTGGCCTCATCAGTTTGCATGAAGTCCAGTGGTATCGATGGAGTTGAAAGTTGAAAATTGAATTTATTCAAAGAGGAAAAACTGCCAGCTGAGCCTATCTTTTTAGGCTTGGGCGCGGTGGGCTTGCTTGGTCTTTTCTGATGTGCTAAGTCTTTCATTGACTGATTTCTTGAGCTTGGGAGGGAAGGAGGTTTACCGGTAACAATGCCAGGCTGAGAATGCGTCAGTTTGAACCTATTGTTTAGAGAAGACGGCGAAATTGATCGTCTGTTGTCGCTCTCAATATGTAGGTTGCTTGGGGCAGTTTGGTGTCTGGAGAGTATTTTGAGTTTTGGGGGCAAATTGCCCTTTCTGTGGTCTAAAGTACTCGCTTTTGCAGGGAAATCGATATCCTCCTCTTCCTGAGCTCCAATTGCTGATTTTTCCAGCTTTTCCAGGGGATCTTCCTCCTCGTATATTGATCCGTAGCTGGAAGCAAGACTAGTCCGAGCCACCGAGAGATAACTGGTCCCCAAAATAGAAGATGAAGGGGTATTAAACGCACTAAGACTGTCTGTGCTTTTCCCATTGTTGATTTGAATTGGTTGTGACGTAGGACCACGTGATTTTATTGATAACTCGCTCATGTCGAAAGAACACCTACCCAAAGCACAAAAGTAATTAATTTTAAACGTACACACAAGAGCAAAATTTTAAGTAACAGCGTCAATTTGATTCGATATTTTAGAACTAAAGTCATTTGCAGGGAGTAATCATAAGTTAAAACTTGGTTTACTTGAAACAATAGGAAACTGTGGTTCCGAACCATCAAGCCAATTAATGCAAGCTTCTTCTGAATACGTGGGGGCAATACCTCCCAAGGCTTTTTGAGAAAAAAGATAATCCGTGGTAGACTTCAAATAGAAAATATCATTAACGATCAGTCGAATACAATCATAGGTAATTTTGCAAATAAATTTATCTATTTATAGCAAAAGCTGATAGACTAATTGGAATTAGACATACAGTATTTCAAAATTTTTCAAATTATGTAAAGTAATTTTTATCAAAATATTAAATTGGTGCTGTATGCATTTGTAATGAAAATAATGATCTCCAACAGGACGTTCCAAAAGACAAAATAGGATATAGGGGTTTTTATTCATTTAATGAGTATTACTGGCAAATTAATATGGTTTTTAATTTGGGAAACTAATACCTCGATCTTGACACGTTTTGTAAAAAAATTACATGTTTTCTGTGTTAGTTTGACATTTTGAGTTATGTATCAAGAATGTTTCCTTAAAAAGTTAAATAACATGTGTTATTACGTAAATTGTAGGGTTTTTACATCTTCTATTCACCGAGAATGGAATTTATGAGTTAGTATAGGATTAGCTATATCATGCCTTATTGCAAATTCTGCTCGCAGCGGAAGGGAAAATTACCGCTAAGCAGAGAAAATTTCGAACGCGTGCAAGTGCTTATAAAAATACAAATTCGTGATGTAAAAAATCATGAAGATTTGCATAGTTATTGTTTTTTCGTTGTGCACCAAAGTTCTGCGAAATATATTGAAATACACACGAAAATTTTCTCGCACAAAATATATACAAAAACGTGCCATTATACGGAGTCGTGCCTATAATCAAGCCACAAAACCAACTATAGCGGTTATTCGTAATTCTTACATAACAAATCGCTACTTAGTCATTTTAATGGCAGAATGAAAAATGAAAAGAAATACGTATAAGAAACGTAAAATGTTCGCACGGGAAAAATAGACAATACTATGACTAGATAGCGCACTTGTAAGATAAATAATAAACAAAAATTACATCTTCAATATATCCGCTGTGTTACACCGAAGCATGTAACGAGTTAGCTGGACCCATTTCCGCGTCATTGCGCCTGCGGGCAACACAGCTCCTTAAGAAATGTCGAAGCAGTAGCAACTAGCAACACTTAGTTCGATTTAACTTGCTTAAAATTTGAACCGAAGACCTCCCGCTTTGAAGACGTACGCGTGACCGCTTAACCAACTGGCTGATGTAAGAAAATAAGTGGATACAGATTTCAATGTTTAGTATTGGTTCTTAATTACAGTTTTTTCTGCTGTTTAAAAGCGACTATAACCAATGATTACTCTATGAAGCTCTATCATCATTCGAATGTGGTAGCAATTTGACATGTTTTGCTAATAACCACACTAACAAGGTTACTAAGCCGTTCGGCGTTGAAGTAGAAGGCGTTTTTGACTATTTTGCTTTATCTAATTTATTTCTTTGGCGTACACTGGTCCGGTTTTTTATTGTTAAAAGGGTACGCTATACACGCAAGACAAAAAATTGACTGCAGAAAAAACTAGGCACGCAACTGCTGCGAAATTATTTTTTTGCACGTGCCAAAAACTGTACAATAAATTTGATATAAAATGTAGAGATTAATCTAAAACACCTGACAATTTTTGTTACATTGATGAAAACGAGTGTTAACTGCCAGTAACATACACGCCCGCTGAACCGTAACAATTCCCACGAACAATTTATCTTGCGACAATATGGTCTATTCAAAAATGAAACAAACACCTTTTGAAAAGCTTCTTCAAGCAAAGAAAACAGATTCCTTTTACAATTAATTGCAGTCACGTATTTATAAATTTAAGGTGACAATTTAGGGACTAACACAAAAAATCAAGATTGAATCTTCAATTAGTTTTTGGTTGGAATCTTTCGTCCGTTTTGATTGGTTAAAAAAATGGTAAATTAGGAAAGTCACGTGACCAACTTTATGATGAACAAATAATTGCTCGAAAATTTTTGGTTCTGCATTAGTAAAACGTTAGTTCTGCTCAATAGCGAGTTCCTTTTTGAAATAAGACTCTTAATACCTTGCATCCGCATTATTTTTGAATCTGGAGAGTTTCAATGAGAACACATTTTGTTTTAATCCGGATAACAGACAAAAAGCTTTGATCATACAAGCTTTCGCAGATTCTTGCAACAGGTGCAACTTAAGCCAAAACGCATTAATGCAACAAATGAGCTATGAATAGTTAATCCCGAAGCCTAGCTAGCATTCAGCAGTAAAAGTTTCTATTGCCATTAATTTATTATCATCTAGGTATTTTTGTTACGATGGTAAGTTGATTTGCGTGATTTTGTGGTTATTTTTTTATTTTTCTCCTTCAGCAAAACTGACAGAGAAGACAAAAACAAATTGATTAAGATAGCTTTTCGAAAAATCAATGTGCATTTCGTGTGCATAGTGTTGCTATACTGGTACAATGCATTCATGTTTCGATGAATTACAGAAGCATAGTTGCAACAATTTATTGATAATCTATTATACAGTAATAGATTAAAATTTTTTTTCACTAAACTACTGCTTGTTTATGCATTAACAGAGACCTTTGACCTTTCACCCGGAGGATACGGGTTGATCAATAATTTTTATTAAAAAACAGGATTGCTAGAAGCGAGATGTTTCCCCATTTTTAACCTGATTTGCTTTTTTGGGGAGGGTTAAAATTGAAAAAAAGTTAGTTTTGGGGGTTACAGAACTCATTTGGAGTTTTTTGGATTATTTACAACCCAAACTTTTTGGGGGAATCCACAAGGTTTTTTTTTGACAGGTAAACGCCTGGAATTTTGCGGAAATTAGACCTCAGATCGGGCAAAGGTCTTTTATAATAATTACTTTAATCGCAGGTAGATTTTGCTACATGCAATATACTTTAGAGGTTTTTCGTCAGAAAACACCCAATTTTTTTGGTGGGGGCCCTGATTTGAAGTTTTTTATCGATTTGATCGAACAACACAGTTTAAACTAAGAAAGAAACATAGTGCCAGCTCACCTATTAGCCGGTAAATCCTGTATATTGTGAAATGATGAGCCTCGTGGATAATATGCGGTGGAATGATCTTCTCGCTTCAGAGAATCCGCATGTTTATGAGAAGTATTTACAGAAGCGCTTTCGTCAAAGGTGGACGGTCTTGTACAGGATTCTTGGTCTTCAGTTGAAGTGCTTGGAGCGCCAATGCAGGACAAGTTTTGGCTGCTTTTGGAATAAACACTGTAGGCGACTTGTGGGGTATCTTTTGCTGGCGCTGCTAAAGATTGGGGTCGTTTTCTGAGAGGCCGTGTAGGTAAACTCTCTGTACTTGAATATAACTCGGTGCTAAGTCTGAAAGAGCTCCGTTTGGAATGACCTTTGTGACGAAGAACGACTTTTAAATCTTTTCCAAGCAAATTCATGAAACCCCGGTGCTGTTGCGGTTGGTCTTGCGGTGAAGTGGATTTCGGTGAAGTTTCCACTGAGCCTAAAAATTATTTGGTCAGAACTCACAACACAGCAAAACAAGGCCATCACCAAACATCCTTATTAGCGTCACTCTTTCGCAGTATTTTGGTAGCTTTGTTTGTTTGTTTGTTTTTTTTTTTTTATCAAAAAATAATCTTTTTTTTTCGAAAAAGGAAACAAGCAATTCAGACCAAAAAGTGGACGCGTAAGTGTTAGAAGTTTAAGCCAGGAGCTAGCTAATCTGCGTTGTTACATCAAACTGCAAGGCGAGAGGCTGCAGACTCGGCGACCGCGCCAGATTCTTGGATTTGGACAATTGTCCTTTCACAGCCTCTCACTAGAAAGACATTGCTTATATCTTACATACTGCATTTAAAGTAATTGAGTGTGTCTGTCTCTACAAATATAAATTCCTTCCTACCTGCAACAGCGAAAGTTTATTTGCCTCTCACTGGCGCTACCTTGTGGTAAATAAAATGTATAAAACGCGCATTCCAGATATAGCAAAGCTCTTTACAGCAAAATTCTGCATTTCTATATACTGTAGTAACATGCCACAAACACCAATTCAGTCACGCAAGATTGTGATTTATGTTCAGTGCAACAAAACAAGAGATTGCTATAAAAAGCATTAGTTGAAAAGTGATTGTTTTAGAACATTCACAGTGACAGTCAAACACTAATAAGTTACGACGTTTTCTGAGCAATTTTCCGACTAAGTTTTAACATTAATTATACAAAATTTCTATTGAGTGTTAAGAACAAGACAGCCCAAACCTGGTCTAATTAAAAATTAGTTTTTGTGATTTTTTTCGTTTTGTTGCCTCCAAACTTCAATCTGACATCGAGGTATGCTTCAAATCGAAAATGGTCTCTGCATTCTACAAAGTGTTCGTATGGGCAATGCAAAGTAAAGCTGTGCGATATTGCTGGCCAAACATACTCAATCAGTTTGAACAACACTTCGCTTATAGCTTGCTGTACCAACTAAACTTTAACAGGTTTTTATTGACACTGCAGTTGTCAGTTTTTATGTATTGAACAAACGCTGACAGATTTGGCAATTATGAGGTTCGGTGCCACGCCCAGTTTCATCCATTTTAAGTAGAAGAAAAAAAACTAAATCAAACCATTAAAAAAGATGATGTGTCAACTAAAATTCAATTTTGAAGACATCAAAGCTTGCTTAAATGATCAAACAAGAATGGCAAAGTAGATTAAAGAATAATCGAAACCTAACAAATAAATTTATGAAGCAGAATAATTGCTTCCAGCAACGGCATAAAAACAGTCGTTTAGCCTGTTCACTTTCTCAGTTTTCCTTCACGTTTTTTTTTTCTTTTTTTCACTCTTTGTTTATTTTTATTGTTTCAAAAAATAATGAAAAACGCGTGTATCAGGGGAAAAACGTGTAAAAAAGCACCGACAGGACCTAATGGGACACAAATGCAGCGACAAGCAAAAAAAAACAACAAAAAGTACGCCCTCTGCCACACGAACGCAAAGATACTAGTCCGTCGAAATTAATATGAAAGCAAATGTGAAATATGCACTAGTGCATTTTCAATCAGTTGTAGCAGGGTTCAGTTGAGCATCTTTATATTGGCAATTGCAAAAAAGTTGCCTTTTGCTGCATACTACTGGTTATTACGTAGGGAAAAAATTTCAGATTTTCAATTATATGTCAATAATTGCATGTCTTACATTCTCAAAAATGACAAAACGTAGCAATTTGATACATGCACTCGCACAATAAACAAGCAATTCAAAACATCCAAATAGAAAGAAATGGTAAATTCCGTTGCTGTTTTCACTTAAATTGACTTGAACAATAAAACTACAGTACACTGCATGACTTTTCTATACCTATTTAAGATCTAAAGTGAGCTTCTTATTAATCTTTTTGGCCCTGGTCATGAAACAGTAAAGCTGTAAACACCAATTTCAAGCTCTTTTACTTTGACCCGACAGAGAATTGAACCAGAGTCTATCGCTTTAGTACGAGACGGCTGAATCAATGGGTTAGCAAAAGAGGAGGCTCTCTGCCATCTCACCTGTATTGGGGGTCTTCGCTCCCTCACTGCGCACTCTAGCGGCTCTAGTGGCATAAGCGGAATGAATGTTAAGTTGGTCTTGCTTGGAAGGGACCTGCAAAATACAGCTATTAATACAAGTATTTAAAAGTTACTGTCTATTGCCCAATTAAACGTGGTTAATTTAAATAGACATAGCGACCAATTACCACCGAAAAAGAATGAACAAAGAAAACAAGGAAAGTTTGCATTAATACCTTCTAAAAGTCATAGTCAAAGTTAAAGAATTGGATTCGAGTCAAATTAAACCATTACGGTTTCCTGCAACGTAGTATTCTCTTAAATATTATACTCTTATAGAAAGCAATTAACAAAGTTGCAGCTTAAAACACTTGCAGCTTAACCCCAACTACGCCAAAAGTGCCATAAGTCAACACATTTTTTCCTGCCAAACTTGTCAGAATTGCAATTTGGATGTTAGTTCGTTTAAAGTAATTAAAAACAGTCACAATAAATATGAAACCAAAATACAGGAGGCATTATTGATCAAAAAGCTACCACCACGATCAAATTCACAATTATACGCCAACGGTTGCTCTTTTCTTTTGAATGTGTTTTAGAGACTTTTTTTCGTGTGTGTGTGTTTCTAATTGTCTACATTGTAACCATGTACAGTATTGTTATTTTACAGTGTTGCTTGATTTTTCGCTTTTTTTCTGACTTGATTTTGTTGTGGAAAAGGTATAACGTATACGTCACAATATAAATGTATGAAGTTATAGTGGTTGTTATATTGTAACATTTGTATTTTGCGGATAATTTTAAAGTTGCTGTAAATTGCTTTATAATTTGCTGAAGAGGGCCATTTAGAAAAGGCTTTATTTCACCGGAAATTTTTATCGAGTTTTTTATTAATTCTGACTCTCAAATCTTACCCAAACTCAAATGCTTACTCTAAAACTATTCCCAAATCGAACCCTAACCCAAACCCACACCTAAACCCTAATCTTAACCCCTAAAAAAGCAAATAAAAAAAGCGCGGATGAATATTTCTCATTTTCGTTTTATTATCTTTAACTTGAAAATTTTCGGTAAAATAGTCACTACCTTTAGAAAATGCGCCAAAAACGTTTCAAATAAAATAAAAATGCTATCGGGAATAAAGTTTCTGCTGATATGCGCTTAGTGAACTAAAAAAGTACATGGCGTACTCAATATTCACCGTAAATGGAAATAAACTGGTTACAAAAAATAATGCTTTAGATTTCGCAAAAGCTAGCCATTAGGCAATTCGAAGTGAACACAGAGCAGTTTAAAAATGCTTCGCAAAAACATATAGAGTTATGTTTTACTCTGGAAGAGTCAATTTTGCAGAGCCTAGGTATAGCCATACAATGGCAAGAACAATAGTTGCACCAGTGGACTACAAAGGTCATATTTATATCCACAACATAATATTTTATCGAGCGTTGTGTGGTTGAGTAAATAAAGACAAAAGAAACAGATATAATACATTAGAAATATGAAACTTAATATCAAAACATTTTTCCAATAAGCACAAGTTATAACAGAGCGAGTCACTTTGGAAATCCATTCTCAAGTAAAGTACTTGTACAGACTTTGTAGAATGTAACAATTTTCAATCGTTTTTTTCAAGCGTTATCAAGTTTCAAGTTTTGAATTAGACTTGGAAAGCATTCTGTAGTTAAAGTCCGTGTTTACAAGAGCTTACACAAGAAATTCTAACCGTAGACAGCAATTGTATCAGAATTCGGGGCTATATCGCAATTCACAAATTCAAAAAGCCCCATTGACAATAAGTGGTACGTACAGCTATGGGTTGCACCACAGTCTTTGCACAAAATCATGTAAAAAGACGGAATTTTGCAGTTCGAAACTGTGGAAGAGGGCCAAATCCGTAGGCGTGCTTGGGGACTTCCAAAATTTTTAGTGGTCATAACTGTTACCAATTGTTATGGAAACTAAATTAAAATACAACTCTGATCTCATAGTTTACTTATCACGGTGAAAGAAATTAGCAAATATGACGTAGGTGATAAATTAGTGCGTTAAAACTGACACGAACGATCGAGCATTTTTGCATAAATTATGACGCTATAAACTATCACTTGCGTGCATTCATAAAAGTAAATTGCAATTTAGAAGTGCGATTTACAATTTGCTGCATACTTTTGCGTAAGATTTATGAATATAGCTGGGCAGTCCACTGTGCGTTTCACAATTAAGTGGCACCCTAAAATCAATTATCATAAACTGAAGGTTAACTTCAGTTGAAAAGGTTTCGCCATAGAGATTACGCATATGGGAGCCAGTGATTACGTAAAACCAGTACCAGTATGTAATTGTTAATTGCCGGTATGATTAGTTTTTGCGTCGGGAGCTTTTTAACTATTTTGTGACACTCACCGGTTAACGTAGACTATTTTTGACTTTAAGCGAGTTAGCACAATAGACTACGTAGAACGAAAGAGCTATTCCTACAAGATGACAACATTTTAGGATACTTTATCACGACAAAACTGTATTTCGCAATTATTGTGTGTTTATGTAATATCATATACACCCTTCTGCCATTTGTAAGTTAATGACTGCGAACTATTTATGCCCTATGCCCAGAGGTGAAGAATATGAATTCAAAAATGATTCAGACAATAGGTAATTGAAGTATATTTCTGCTTCGTAACAACATTTCAGAAAAACATTTCTGCCCTAATAGAATGTCGAAAATATTCAATAAAATTCCATTTTAAACTGTGTCTTCAAATCCTATTAGAGTGTAAAAACTGGGTTCATTGCTCAGACCAGGGGCATTTGAGAAAGAATTTCCACTGGCAGGACATCTCTCGGACAATGTATCATGACAAAGTACTGTATATGATCAATTCTATAGAACGAGAAAAAATGAAAGTTAGTACTAACTCAAAATAGCAGAGTAAATACCTGCGCTGCAATTGTCAATATACGTCAAAGAAAATTAAACAAAACTACCGCCGATGCGTCTTCACAAACTACTTAGTTCGCTTTGGAGCTCATGAAAAATAATAGCTTCAAAAAATCCTGATGCCACCACCAATAGAGCATAGCGATTCCCCTCTTTGCGAAAAATCGTTCCCATTCTTTTAACCAGCTGGCTAAACTTTCAACCTTCCGGCATTTGCCATACCGTCATATTGTTGTTTATTTCAATAATTAGCTGTAGTCAAAAATCAAGATCCGAAAGTTTGAAGTTACGGTAGTTTTAACGAATAGTAAAGGATTGCACGGAGTTAAGTTGTCAAAGTAAAACAGATGCGAAAAACATAGCAAGGAGATGCTCCCATTTAAGCACATTGGGAAATCAACTGAGTGCTCTTACTCTTAGCCATTAGGTTTGCAGTATAAGCAAAGTCAATTACAAACATTGTCAGTAAACATACCTTTAATTTTTTAAATCCAGTGGCATCGTCACAAGACGGATCGTTTCTGTACGTCCATGTATCCTCCATCACTTCCTTCATAGACTTACGACCATTGCTTTCGCTTTCACCTGAGTCTGTAGGTGATGGCTGGGTATTTCTTGATTCTTTGACTTTCATAGGCTTTGCTTTTTCTGAATTTTGCGGTTGTTGGTTTTGTTTTTTGCGGCTTTTCCATGGAAAAGGAAATAGACTCTTATGTAAGCGAGGAGGTTTTTTAGTAACTTTTGTTTCGAAGTTTTTGTCAAGGTTTTCATTCGAGGACTGTTTTTTACTAGTTTGTTTTTCACTCCGTTTATCCTCTATTAATTCACTCCTCATTGCAATAGGTTGGTTATTTGACTTTTCTTCGAATGCTGGTTGTTTCCAGTTGTTGTTAGCCTTGGTCTGGCGTATTCGTAAGTGTTTCGACATCTCGTTGTTAGGTATCACCTACAGCAATAAAAAAGCTGTGATAACCAAACAAACTCAGCGACACCTAGGCGATTAGTTAAGGAGGCTTGGCATAGGTCAAGGCAAACACTAAGTAAAAGGCCGCAGGCTTAAAAAGGTGCGCCGCAGCAGTGCATATTTTTTTAGAAGATGACCCCTACAGCAAAAACAAAGAAACAAAAATGAACCAATCCTTTCATTATGACATCACATTACGTCACCGAAAGATGGTCGCACATTGGAAGAATATCTGGTAACTTGTCAAGCACAGGAAAATAACCGGGTTAACAAACACCAAATGGCGGTCTCCATTTCAAGTTACAAAAGACAAATATTTGGTACAAAACGGTAGGCTCAGATACGATACCCGGAGGGTCAAACCAAAAACTATAAAAATTGGTAGTCATGGCTTTACTGTTCGACGTTCATCATTGAAAGATACTGTGTGAAGCCTAACCATATGTGCTAGACAGGTGGGCAGGTGGCAGCTTGACTCGAAGACCCAAAAGTCCCTTCGCTGTTTCTTGACCAAGGTAACTAGGTAACTAAATATTGAAGTAAAATTAATACTGGGTTACTAAAGTAATTCAAATTTGCCGTCACGGAAAAAATAAATCTTGGTCTCGCCAACTTTTACAAAAATTGAAAACAGTCAACTTTCTTCTAGAATGTATATGCTGCTACTGCTGTAGTAAGTCATGGTAGTCTTCTTGCATTTCTTTTTGTTCTGTTTACAATCTATTCAGCTCTTGCCAGTTCTGTTAAAGAATGTCACGGTGCAAAGTTAAGAGCAGTCTTTGCATAGTTAAGCATATTTGACAAAAGATGTCCTTGGGCTTATGCAAATAACACTTGAAACGTTATTAAGAGCAAACCATGCACGCTAAAAGTATAGCTCCTTCACAATAACTCCAAGATGATGAAACCAACTTTCACTTTACGCTAATGAAAGAATTAAGGCGGAAAGTTTTGCTAATTGATAATTTTACTAGCTGCAAGCAGTAAATAGTCACGATGGTGAAGAAAAAGTTCATCAGGAACTCCGTGCATTATACTGTATTCCTAGCTGACCTCTTCGGATTGGTAGAGCGCGGAAAAATTTGCAAAGACTCACCTTTAGGGACATCGTGGAGAGAGTTGCGTTAAAGAACCTTAAAATTTTGAAAAGTCAAATCGATTATCGACTCAGCTTTTCGGTTCTAAGCGCTAATAAATCGGACTTCAAACGGCATAACTGACAAAGATTTTCCAATTATTTTTGTTGTGTTAAGGTGCCAGAAAAATTGTTTTTCGCTTTTCGAGTTTCTACTTATTGGAAACAGAGGTTTCACTCGAAAATTTGCACTAAAACCTGTCTCTTTCAATGGTTAGCGTCAGAAATGGAAGATGTAAATACCAATTTTAAGGACTTTAATTTGACCTCACTGTGAATTGAATCCGAGTCTACAGTTTTATTTCCAGACCACCGAAAGTTAACTTTAGCAACCTTTTCCGCGCCAATTGATCCTAACAGGGGTGCGGGAACGTCGGAAGGGCAAGGGGGTACAGCTTTTTTAAAAAGCATGCAATTCATGCCAATTTTATTTTTTGGCAGTATAGTTCCGACAATAATCTAACCAAAGTAAAAACCAAACTTTAATTAGTTCATCGTTGATTGCTTTACCAGTCAGTCAACCGCAAAACGAAACAGTTGCTAAAAGCAGCTAACTGCTGCACTGCTGCGAAACCCATAGCAAGCTGACAAGATGTTCAAATCACGGATCAAATGTTGAGTCCTTAATTGGGCCTAATTTAAAACTAATTTGAAAGAAAGTAAACATAGATGACATAGGGACTTAATTATCAGTTAATGTTTTGAATAAGTGAAAATTAACCAAGCAGAACAAAACCAGCTTTGATGACATGATCGATTTGATGGGATTTTTCATAATTTATTATTTTGAAAGGATTAATTTATTTCAGGTAACACTTTGAAAATTGGTTTAGAAGAAAACCTGCCTATAGTATCACCAAAAAAAAACAACTAAAACTAGTCATACGCTTAAATTCATACGTCTACTTTTTTAAGACCATTTGAATTCTTTTCGAAAAAAAAAATAATAATAATAAGAACTGAAAAAAAGGGAAAAAGAAAACGAAAAAAAAAAAAATTTTGTTGTAAAAAGCCATCATCTAAACAGAAAAAATGTGTACTTAATGGAATATTTTACACACATGAGTAAAAAGTTTTTCAGCAACCTGGTCGCTCAAATTGCTTAAAACTGAAACAAAATTGACACATTTATTTTCTTACCTCAGTGTTATTGGAGTAGACAGATATTTCTGGTTCCTTTAAACTCAGATTGATTTGGCTAAGTCGCAGATTTTTCCGCAGATTAGGAGGAGTCGGTTTTCTGTCGAATATTGAAGAGCAAGGGACACTCAATACGTCCTCGGCCGTCAAATTGGATAAGGACTTACAGAGACGTTTTTGTCCGGAGATACGTTGCTTTTGAAACCGTTAAAAGACTTTTCTGTATGATTTTCTTTTTTTTCTTTATTTCGGGACCGAATAACCAATGGGGCATTGCCTCTACGGTCCAAAGTCAAGTTTCGGTGATTTGAATCGCTGCAGGGCTTATTTTCTTTACGATAGCTCAAATCTAGAGCTGAATTGTAATAAAGAGACTTTTTGCTTAGATTTTGCCCACTCTTGAGTTTTAATTGATGATACCGAGATCTAGAGGTTGCGAATGCTTTATGCTTTACAAAATTCGAAAAATTGGGTTGAAATTCTGTTGTTGTCTTTGGTTGTTGATTTTGATTGCTTAAAGTTTGATTTTCTGATTTTTCCGCTGTTTCTGAGTTCTTTTTGTGGGCGGCTTTATTGTTCCTTAGGTTTTCTGCAACGTGTAAATTTTTGACGTTATTTGTTTCTTTTCTCTTTATCGCTTTTGATTTTTGTACTAGCGTTCCACAAGTTTCCAGAATGGGTCCAGTTTCGGAATTGTTTTCATTCAAGTGATTTTTGTGCTTATTTTCGTTTCTGGCTTTCAATTCTTTTTCTTTCTTTAATCGTGTGTTCGAATTGGCTACTTTTTCTGTTCCTTTACCAGTTTTGTTTTGATTCTTCGGTTCTGAACTTTTTGTCACGCTTGTTGGGGCCGCTTCTGACCTTATACGGCTATTTAATGTCACAAACTTGGTTAAATTTAGCTGTTGAGGCAAATAATCTGTCGCAGTCGGTAGCGTAGAAGGAATGCTCGGGTTAATCTGTCGCTGTTGCTGCAGTTCTTTGCGAGGCTCATTGACGCTAGATTGTGATTGTTTTTTCGCGTATGCTTCGTCGGTTATTGAATTAGGTTGATCGCTTTGATCGCGCTGTTTTTTGACGCAAAATCCAACAATGCCGTGGTCACGTGGCAATGTATCAGGTATCTCCATTTGTTGGTGGTAATCTGATTTGAAGTTCGTGCTATAATCGGGGGAAACAGAGGACTTTTTGTTTCCCAAAGTTGAAGGTAAAACATGATCAGTCATTGCATTTGAATCATTAGAGTTTGTTTTGCAGTTTGCTTGCATATTGATCAACATTTCAAATTGTTTCAGCAGCTATAAATTTAAGTTTAATAGCATTGTATTGCTTTTATCTAATGCCCGTCAACAGAAAACAAAGCACTAAATAAACAAAATACGAGAAAATAACTGGATTTCTGAAAAATCAATAAAAATTTAGTAGAGTGTTTATATCTTGCAAGCACTGTTCTTTGGTGTAATGTTGAATGCTAAATGCGCAAAGTGGGCATTGGACAGTTGGACATTCAAACAGTTACCCTTTTGTAAAAATTTTTTATGATCTGTAAGGCGGGTTTTTACAAAACTTTCAGCATGTCTTTTTATCTACAGATTATTTTACACGCTATGACCTTGCTTAATTTAATGTAAATTCAAAAATGAAAAACAAGTGAAACACCACATTCACGTACAACCTACAAAATACCACATTAGATTAACAAAAAATTCAATTCTAGATAAAAACGAAATACGTAAAAATCGAAAATTTGCGATCTTTTGTTTAGTTTATTATATTTTGTTATTTTAGAACGAGGATAAAGTTGTCAACAAAATTTTTGCTATGACGTTTTGCAGATTTCGAGATATTAGAAGAAAACATTAATAGTATTTTTTCATCGGCGTTAAAATATTCCAACTTAGCCTGCTTGAGTGAGTGCCACTAGAGTCTCCACTTTAAAAACTTGAGTGTTTTGAAAGAGTTTTGAGAGACTTTAAACGAGTTCTGAAGAAAATAATGTTTTTATTTTCCAGTCTAAAACAATACACAAGGTACTAAAATTGAGCGTCATCCATAAAAAATATTAAATGGAAAGTCCTAATTTTCTTTTAGATTTTTGTGGTCGTAAACAAAGAAAAACAATTTCCTGAATACAAAAAATCAGCTAAATGCTACATTTATAAGATATGACCATTGATCAGAGCATTTTTTGCTATTGATCAGCTACAGGTACTGCATTAGCATTTGGACTTATGGTGTCAGGATTGAGTTGGTAAACCAAATGAATTGCTCGATAACGATTCATGGCATAGTATTAACTCAATACTTTACTCGCTAGTTTCAAACCACCTCAATGTATCCTGACCTAGAGGCGGCGCCACGGGAGGGACTGGGAAGGACATGTCCTCCCAACCACTTTTTGGACCATTTTTTTCCAATTCGCTCCAATCTGATGAGTTTTTTAGGGGTGTATGGGGAAAGGCGACGACATTCAGTATGAGTTGGGTTCAACTCATTCTAAAACTTATTTATATTTACTGTGTCATAGTTTTTTGTCAAACACCTGTTCATAACTTGGCAGACGTTCTAAAGTGTGATTGTTATCATGGCAAAATGAACAAGAAACAGCGTTGGCTACTGTGCTGAAATTGCTGATTTTGCATGATACGATATCTTTTTGGTTGTGTGGAATTCTTCGAACACTTTGCTTTCGTGGGAAGGCTTTTGCAATCCAATTAAAATGTACCAATTTCGCACCAAGTTTTTATAATCATCAGTGAGCACACCCTTAATCTTTCAAAGCATTTATATGGTGAAGGCTAACATAAAGCATGTGTCACTATTTGCTATTTAAATTTCGGCAACGTTTAACTTTCATGTACCGTACATTTGTATTATAATGTAAATTGACTGGGTTGTAATATTGTTTCAAACGATTCTAAAAACTAAGATAATTTTCAATTAAAAGACGTTAAAAATTGCAAATTTTTCCTAAAAGTACAAAAATCGTCCTGTGGCATAAAACTTCGTTTTCGGGCCCTACTCAAGGCCTCTCGTGGATGGAGGTTTCGCCCCAAGGCTCCCATCTGTAATGTAATAGAAATGTCTCGATCTGGCGCGTAACCAAGATTTTGCTAAGGGGGCGGGCTTTGGACCCAAAACTAAACTTTGTCTGCATCTCACAGATGGAGTTTTGTTTTGTTATTTTTTGGAAAAAGTAGCCATTTTGACGCCATTTCAATAACATTTCGCGCGGATATGGAGCTATTTGAAAGAACTAATTGCTGAGATTTCGATCGATTCTTTGAAAGATTTTAAGTTCCTTTTGCCTCCTTATTTCCAAGCCAAGTTTAAAACGCGTTAAAAAGCATGCTTTTTAGGGTTACATTTTCTAAGTTACTTAGCTAAGAAGGTCTTTTCTAAGTGACCTTGATGTTTGTCTACTTATTGGGTACGTAATTGCTTAGGACAGGGCCGGATTTAGGGCAGTCTCACAACCCACCAACAGTAGCCTGTATATTTGCGCGGAGCTGCACAAAATAGAAATATTTTGAATATATTTGTCTCGTAGCAAACTAGTTTAGTCAACTTATCGACTTTCTTTTGTAGGTAAATTCTGGCATTTTGATGTCACAGACCCAACTTTACTCCAAGAGCAAGGATTGGGTCGGCATGAAGTAATTCCCAAATCAGCATGACGTAGCAATCATTTTCTTTTGTTGCTTTTGCCGACGACTCAGTGGTGAAACCAGAGGAGAACGGGCTTCACCTCGATTAGCAAAGTCAGCTAGAAAATTTAACCCAAAATTGTGTTTAAACAAGTTTTGAACTTGATCTGTGAGTAGGGAATAAGCTTGAAGGGACTGGACAATTCAATTCTTCCACTGGCTTTCAAATCTTAGCAACTTATTAGTTCTTTCAAATGACCTAAAAAGATATGAAATTTGATCCAAATGGTGTTAAAATGGCCATTTTTAAAACAAAATTTCCAAAATTGGCCAGCAGCTATGGCCTTTAGCGGTTGGGGGCTCTGCCCCCAAACCCTCGTCTATGATACGCGTTCAAGCTGCACCAATTTTCTCAGCATGCAACTCAATTGAGACAATTTTCGAACATAATTATATTTGACTAATTTTTAAAGATTTTGTTGCAATAAAGTTAATTTGATTTGTGCGCCATTAAAAAATAGAGCCCCCACCAAACTTGGCCCCATTGCACTGCTGCAGCACATAAATTCCGCTTAGGGCGATCTATAGAAGAGTTGAGAAGAAATCTCCTAAGAATTGACAAGCCTTTGTCAAGTTGACCTTTTTGGTCCAAAACTCTCCTGCGTTAACGGGATGCAATTGCAAAGTTAACTAAAAGTTTTTGTTTTCAAGAATTTTTGTGTGAAGTTTACCTAACCATCAGTTTTATGCTTGTGGACAGCATAAACTGACGTTTTCTTTCGAGTTTTTGCTGTAAATCTGCGACAATTCAAACCATATAAAAGCTTAAAATGCGTTGGCTACCGGGGATCCGCCTGGACTCCGATGGGGAGCTTTCCGCTCCTCCAGACTCCCCAGTTAAAAATCAGCGGCATTTCAACATACTGTATCGTTATATCGATCCTTATTAAATTATTTCGAAATAGAAAACGCCTTATTTCGAAATATTTCTCTTTATATTGCTTTAAAATAACACTAAGTGACCATATAAAGGCATGCAGTTTTTTGCTATTGGTCAAAAATTTTACGTTATTTTTTAAGTTCTTTCAAAAAAAAATACGCCTGACTATTTTGTTGATCTAGTCCTCCTCAATTATTACGGGCTGGCGCCGCCCCTGCCTGCTGCAACAGTCTGTTTCGCTCGTGTAGGCTGAATAAGGAATTCACACGCATAAAAATGAATTCATAAAAAAACAACAAAACCAACAAACGTTGTACAGTAGTGAACATGAGCGAGTTTTAATCACGAAAGACCAAACCACAAGGTGAAACGAACCTTCAACCTTTGGAATAAGAGTCCATCTACTTTTTAGTTGCGCAATTTGAAGCTCCAAAATGCAACTATACCATAGGCGTACAAACTGTGTAGTTTTTTCAATTACAACATTATTTAATCTCTAGCGCTTCTCAGCGGCGTAATGGTTCTTAGATTACCGCAAAACAATCGACACTTGAATCTAAATTCAAGAAAATTTGTGATTAATGATCAACTAAACTTCGAATGTTGTAAGAAGAGTAACTATTATTTTTAATGAAACAGAGTAAACACAAAGTAAATACTAACACAGAGCAGTTGCTTTTTGACCCTTGAGACAATCTGATTCGACAGAAATATAGAATAGGCAACCTTTACACTTCTAAGTCAGAAAATCTTACCTTTTTGAGCTTACAGCGAGTATGATCTACTGTTGTACTTTCATTTCTGCTTTGTTTAGATGCAACAACTTATGACATCATCTTCCATAGGCTTACTGTCGCAACTACTTTCCATAAATCAATACAAATTGCTTTTAGCGCTTTTAAAACTGCGGCAAAATATTAAAGAGTGTTTTGACGATGCGTCACTGTTAAAAATGTAGCTTTCATTTTTTAAAACCTGGCTTCGGTTAGGCTGATTTAGGTCATCGCAAACTGGTAATTGCATTTACCCATAGTAATGTTATTTGTACTTCATGAACTTTACATTTTTGGTCAAAAATCTTTATATTTGTGGTTTCATAACGGTAGCAACGAATAGACTTCTTGGCCTTTTCTTCTCTTATCTTCATTGCCCGCTTTTCCGTGAGGGTTGCGGGAGCAGCAGCTCGAGATTAAGCCGCCACACCTCACGGTCTTCCATCACCTCCATCATTTCGCTTGTGCGAAGTCCCAAGCGATTACATCCAAGATCCTCAAAGTAAGTGATCCATCTATAAA
Source organism: Trididemnum nubilum (assembly GCA_963965965.1). Lineage (NCBI taxonomy): Eukaryota > Metazoa > Chordata > Ascidiacea > Aplousobranchia > Didemnidae > Trididemnum > Trididemnum nubilum. The sequence goes on from OZ014488.1 coordinate 28,963,441, forward strand.
TTCTACGTCGTTCAACAGGTTTTTTCCCACCTTCTTAGTGTCAATAGGATAACCGCTAAACGTTTTTTTTGTTGTTGCAAGAATAAAAACGACAACTTGCTCATTCGGGAATCAATCCCGGAGTCAGAAACCTTTCGATCACTAAATCACACCCAACTGAGCTACACCATCATTTTGGAAGAATTCATTCTAAATCATTGTGCTTAGAGTAATCTTTTATTCTAAAACTCTCTAGTCTTATTTGCTTACTAGCGCTGGAGGTTGAAAATATCTGGTTTTACATCAGGGCCTTTTCGAAGGCATTTTGGTAGAGGTGTTCCACTCTAGACTATTGTTGTTCACCCTAAAAAGCTTCCAGCCCACTTTTTTGGCCTTTACGTAATGCTAGTCCAAAAATAGGGTCCGAAAGCACTAAAGACCTTTTTTGTCTTTCCCTGCTTTGCTTTTAGTTTGACTTAGTAAAATACACATTTGGATTTTTCCACCCTAACGCTGGTTAAATTGCTGGACCTTGCAAAAAATTTTCTAAAACTTCTCCCACCCTCAATTCCAAATTGCGAAAGAGGTTCTATTCAACTCCCACGAAACTTCGGAAGATATGCGATTATTAATTTGTTTACTTTTATCCTAAACAGCCAAAACCCATCAGCCTTATCAAGTACAGCGATGTGAACAGAAGCCAAATCCATTGTAAGCCTAGTTTCATCAAAGTTGTTTGCCTGTAGTGTTTGACCATCGAATTAACTGAGACTCTGGCAAATAAACCTGCTATGGCTTTGCCGCTTTTTACTAAATCACCAGTTCCTATTCTGACATATTTAAGTACCCACTAATCTTCGATGTTACATTGCCTAGACACGTCTAACACAGTGCACACCCACGCCAGCTGGAAACAAAGTATGTCTGTAGATGATGCTGATACGAATATTTTCCATTTATTTTTTTAAGACAGAGGCTGGATTGTTTGAGTGATTTTTTACTACTGAAAGAAGAATTTTTCTGGCCCCTGCAACTGCAAGTTGAATTTTTGCTATTTCCGTAGCTTCTATTAATCTATTCGATTTTGAAATAATCTCGTTTTATGACTTTATCTCTTTGTCAACTACTTTCTGATAGCACAAAGCGTTACTGCCATTACCATTTTGGCTAAACTTCATTCATTTCGTCTATCAAAGTCATAAAAGTTGAACTGTCAATAAAAACCGCCGCTTTTATGTTTGGGTAATATAAATTGGTATGCTATGAATTTATTTATACGCTCTAGTTACTTTGCGTCCGACAATTTTTTGAGTTCTGTTTTCAAGTAAAGTTAGGTCACCCCCGATAGGTAGACTGCTTCGACCCGATTTCAAACAAAATTTGGTGCCGTTCTTGCTCTTCTGCGAATTTATTGTGACTCCACTGCAACTCTATTCGTAGTTATTTCGCTGTCAAGTCTATGTGGAATCGCAGAGGTGTGGGAATCCACTTCGAAATGATTGCGACTTGACGAATTGTTTGTTTAAACTTAATTTGTCTTATAATTGCTAGTAATTCGCAGTAGATTCGCCGATGCGACGCGATTCCACAGACGCCGACATAGCTAAACAACTGCGATTAAGTCGCAGCAAAATTCGCGTAACTGTGAGAGTGCCAAGTCAAAAGACACAACGACTTTTTGCCATGTTTGGCCGGATCGGTAATCGAGCCAACAGCGAGCAATTTGGTAATCACAAACCCAAATCTCCATGTATTAATTATGAACTGCGCTGTAGCTTGTATCGTTGTACTTCTAAAAACTTTTTTACTGGCTGATTTTTCCCCGAAGATATCTAATTTATAAGAATAAAGAAGGACATTTAAACACCTCTCATCTTCAAATTTAGATCAAATTTTCTCGTGTAATATCTTTTTGTCTTACTTCGTTCCTTTTTTCACAATTTCGCTTCTCATCTGTTTGTTCTATCGCATTTTATTCTTAGTACAGTAATTTACTATGGCCTTAGCAAATGGTGAACACCTAAACAACAGACGAGCTTTATTCCACTCAAAACAAATGACAAAGCCACTGTCAACGACCGTGTTGCGAACTATATGGAAGCAATGACACAAGACGATAGCTCAGTCATTACTAGTTATTCCACTGAGAAATAGTCAACTTGACATACCTTTAAAATAACAAAGGCGTAGCTCGAACAGTACAAAAATTTTTCAACAAATATTCTCGAAAGAAAGTCGTCGTGTACGAGCCCTTGACCCATTATTAACTCATCGACAATCAGAAAAATGTTTTCTTCCTTACCTATTTGTGGTAGACATGAACTAAAAGTTTAGCTATTTATACAACCACTTAGTTGCATAGACGCGGCTGTTAACATTGTTTTTCGAAGCGAATCAAAACAAGATATTTTTCCTTATTTTTTTCTGAGCACACCCAACGGAACTAACTACAAGCACTTTTTTTGAAAGAACGATTTTATAAAAACACCAGGCGCATTTTCGCTCAAAATTTAAGAACGAAATAAGAACAATGCCAGCCTCGGCATGAACAAAATAATTGAAAAAATGAACTAAATGTAAAAATCAAATCTTTCGTTATACTCGCTGTATTACGCCAAAGCGTGTGACGAACGAGTTTACGGGGCCCACCTCCACGTCATTGCGCCCAGGCAATACAGCTCTTTTCACAGAAATGTTGCAGCGATGGCGAGCCGTTGGCAACACTGTGTCCGATTAGACCGGCCCGAGATTTGAACCTTAGACCTCCGACTCCAGAGACGAACGTGATACCGCTCGACCAACTGGCCGGTAAGCCTAAAAATCAAAATGTCAATTTCTGTTTTGCAATGTCGCATCGAAACGAAATAACCAGATTTTCTGCACATGACCAGTAGACTGAGCAGTGCACACTGTTTTGTCGTTGCAGCTTGGACAATCGACCAAACTTTTACAACAGAACTTTGTGCAAAGCAAAAATGAATTTGTTTCCTTTTGTTCTCCGATGAAATTAAAGAACAATTAAAACAAATGAGGCTGAAAATTCGTCAAAATAAAACAGCCAGTCCCACCTCAAAATGTTTTTGGTTCGGAAATAAAAAGAAGTGTAATTTTTACTGTCAATCAAACCATATCGCAAACATAGCTGCTGTGCTTACAAACCTGATGGCATCAACAAATGCCTTGTTTAACGTTTAGCATTGAAAAGGAATTAATGGTATAGCTCTCTGCAGTCTGAGTACTGGGTAGTATTCCAGGAAAGCTTTACTATAAAAAGTCAAAAATTATCCCTTTTGAGTCTTTTGTTCATCACACCCAACTACCAAGATTGTATTAGCCCACCTGCTCAAGACAATGAGCGTTTTTGCTTGTTCACTTTTCAGGCCCGGTTCTCGGTTCTGGTGCCAGCTTATTGCAAGTCATACCCGAAAAGTGCCCAATTACGAAGAAACCGTGCCAATTAAAACGCTGAAGTCACCAAAAGAACATTGCTAACATACCAACTCTTTAATTTTTATGTTTTTTTAGGAATTTTAGCACTTTTTTAGGACCAAGAAACGGGGCCGAAAAGTTGACATGTAATAAAAACGCTAAATAACCTTTGTTTGCCAAATGCAGCTAAATGCGATCATTACAATTTTTGATCATTTGATCGATTGTTTCTGCGACTCAAATGCAGTGTTAATTCACGTATAGGCTAGCTTACTGTATTACTTCTGTACTTTTTCAAAGCTGAATTTCGACTGCGAACATAAAATAACTCTTTTTTTTTTCAGAACAATTCTCTGTTGTCTTTGTGGGCGTAGGTGAATTCCATCATTACTACGAACGCAAAAATCAAGTCTGCGACGTCTTATCATAGAAAAATGCTTTGTTTGGTTCATGCCTAATTAATGCAGGGTACTGCTTTGTAATCTGTTCTGCATTCATTCTACAGTAGAATTAAAAACTGCTTTCAAAACATAACTGCTTCTCCGATCATTTTGTTTCGGACAAAAATAAATTCTGTTTCTCTTGCACTAAGGCCTTCGTCTACAGTACGTGAAATCGTGAGCGTACAACTGTATTTTTTGGTTCATTTTAAACAAATATTCGGCACAACCGGCGTAACGCCTTATCTGCGTACAAGCTGACAGTTGGTTAAAATAAACTATTAGGATACGCTAGTTAGCTCAGAATTTTACGCACTGTGTAGACGGAGCATAAAGTGCTAGTCGGAGCACAAAATATTGAGGGAAAACACGTACGACAGCGTCCCAAGCAAACTGACACAACAATTCGCATCAAAATTTGCACCCTGCATTTTTTATAAGAACAATTTAATAAGTACGTGAGGCACATTTTTGCTCAAAACTTAAAAACAATGCCAGCAGTACAACGTATTTGTAAGAATTTTAGCGTCAGCAAAGTTTTTTGATCTATATTTTCGTTATTGATATGTTTAAACAGAAATCATGATCTGTTGTTCTGTAACAAAAAACAACTTTTAACCTAGCAGGAATTAATTTGTGACATCTTATTTTCCAATAAACTTACGAACAAATTAATGAGGCTGAAAATTCGTGAAAATTTAAGAATTACCAACTTCAACCCCAAATTCACTGGCTCATTTAAAAAAAGTATATTGCATTATTAATAAGTAGTTTTATTGGGTTTAAAAGGTCAGATTTATTAATTCATGATTGACTTTGTTACTCTGCAACATCGAAACAACTTTGTTCCTCTCGCTATAATTGCTCTGATTGTGGAATTTTTCACTTAAATTGCGTTCATTGTTCGATACAGCGCACAAAAGAAAATTTTGAATTATATTATGAATTGATCTTTTCTTCCGAAATCCTTTTTAATTTTTATTAATTTTTTATTAACATAAAAAAGAACAATTAATAGCCTAGAATGCACTGGTTACACAAACATTGCCAAAATTCTGAAACTTCCGTTTAAAATCTTAAATATCCACTGTACGTAGCAAGCCTACCATTCGTAAACTACTAGAAAAAGAGAGGACGGGATCCACCTTTTTGGCTACGCTCCTGTTTTGAAATGACCACTGATACTATGTAACTTCTGATCACCTATTTTTCGAAATGTTTGATAATGTGCTCACTGTTTTCTCAAATCTGCGTTTATAGCAGTTCTTGCAGCACATAGTAAGCGTAAAGCAGACAAAATGAGTGCAAAGACCAAAAATGTTTCCGATGTCAACTGGTCAAATCAATTTAGGATAAATCAATAATGTATTACGCGTTTACGCTTACTTTTTCTGTTCTTCGAAGCTAGTTTAAAATTTCGTTCAGAACGACGCTGAAACAGACGATTTCTGTGCTGTGGATTCTAGTAACGTAAATTTTCATGACCGTAATAGCCCAGCCTAGCATTTGCAGCGATCAACGTTTTAATAATTAATGAACAAACATTACAATGACCATCTACTAGCAGTTTAGAAAGTGAAAAAGAGTACTTTCTTTATAATGGAAATTTATCGACCAGCTTGTTTAGGGAAATACGTCTTGACGCAACACCTCTCCTGCTGTTTTTTATTCCTTTATAACAACGAGACGGTAATTTTGGATTATTGAATGTTTGGCCTAAGTAGCAATGTAATCATTAAGCTTTGCTTATAAGAACAATTTTAAACGAACACGAGGCTCATTTTTGCTTAAAATTTAAGAACAACGCCAACCTCAGCGTGATAAAAATAATTAAGAACATGGAATGGTATAACAGATAATTTGTACGTAAACAGCAAAGCTTTCTGGTACTTTTCGACATTGTCATTGTTGATTTATCTCACAGTAATCATGATCTGTAACAGAAGATAACTTTTAGCCAAGCAAGAATAAATTTGAATCATTTCAATTTCCAATAAAGTTTAAGAAGTGAGGCTGACAATTCGTGAAAATTTAAGAACATCCAGTCTCATTTAAATTTTACCGGTTCTTTCAAAAAAAAGTGTAGATCTGAAACTAAACCGATCCGAGATAAAGCGTATGAACAGGAACAGTAGACACGGGTTCGATTTTAAGCATTCTTGTTTTTGAAGTTGCAATCGTTACGCAAACAGAGTTCATGCCACGAGATCGTTATGGCTTTATTTAGTTAGTAAGGCGTGACAGATACGCAATTGACCAGAACGTGTTTTATGAATGGGAGCATAATTCCAAACCCCGCATTATTTCGATGTTTACAAGTTTAAGTTGAAAGGAAAACGAAGATGTTGGAAGCCACAGCTGGTCAAACAAAAAATTCTTTCTTGACAGTAACTAATGGTAGTTTTGAAAGACAACTTTTTTGGTTTGTGGGAGTATGGGGTGTTTGAAATATACTTTTTTTGCTGAATATGATTGGAAAGAACAATGTTGCACGGTAAAAATTTGAAAATTTAGTAATGTTTGCTCTACTATGACGATCAAATCGAACTGAATATCATTGTGAAAAATTTCTGTAACTTGAAAAGGTCTAAGTATTGAGCAGGGTTGGGAATCGATACTCAAAAATGTAAAGATTTAATCGATATTCGATAGTTCATCAAAAAGTAAAGATTAATTCGATTTCGATGGCACTTCAAAAAAGTAAAGAATAAAGAATACCATAATCGATATTCGATTCCGGGTATTTGGGAAAATGATAGATGGAGAGCGATGGAACATGCAGACGCTTTTCGCTCACTTTAGCAATAAGCATCAAAGTATCGGAGTTCCTTGCTCAAATCTCAATCAAAGCAGTCAGACAAACAACAGAAAACGAGCCAATTACAGCTTCCAGATCATAATAAAATATGGAAGACAATAAATGGTTTCAGCTGTCTAAAACCAAGAAATGCAAGTGGTAAATGTAACAATTAGGCTATCAAAGCAAATCTACTCACCAGAAATCAACTTACTAACGTTACACAAAGAGGTTTAAACAATTAAACTTCTAAGAAATACTAGGCCTATCAGATTTTTATTACTGCCTTTACTGAAAATAACGCAGTTACAGTTCACTTATTTTATTTATGAGTTCAAATTACCAGAGTCCCCTGCATAGCAAGTAGGCAGTATCGTCTTAGCGTCTTGTCTGTCACCTACATCATAGCACTATGCCTGCATTGACAATCACTGCTGGCCTAAAAATCACTCAACTGTATCGGAAATACAACTCCGCTTATAAAATTAATTAATAATCCTCTTCGGAGTGTTTGCTCATTTGCTGGTGCATAGCTTTCTGAAAAAAAAAATCGAATATCGTTTTAACCTGGAAAAAACCAAAGAAAACAGCATATTCGATACTCATTCCAAAAAGTAAAGGATCTGGTGTATTCGATCGAAAAAAAGTAAGGAATATCGCAATCGAATATCGATTATAATCGATTTTTCCCAACCCTGGTATTGAGTGCAATTCTATACAAGTCCCGCCAAACTAAGCGCACTCACTATCACAATTTCATATATTACAAAAGGAAAATTGGGATTTAAATTTATTGCAAAAAGTGTACTAAGTCACTTAACACAACCGAAAAAAGCGGACTGGACTAACAACATACGTCTGTGTGCATAAAAGGCAGTAGCGAGAGCGAATTGCAAGAGCCACAAAACAACTTCGACGAAATGAGACATGATTTTGCTGGATTTTACAAGTTCGACTGTGCACCAATTCAAAATACAAACGGCATTATTTAGAGGTCTTACTAACCGACTGATTCTTTAGTCCATTACTTCACTATATCCATCTCTTAAAAAGCGCAAAATTTACCCTACAAATCAACAATACAAATTTCAAGAACAAAGCGACTAATTTCGCACAAAAAAGCAAAATTCAAGAAACTTACAGAAGAATTTTTCAAACTTTTCTTAATCTAACTGCTTGCTGCAACACGCTACATTACCAGCAGCATCAGTTGTCATAGCAACCAAGTTGTTTTTCTGAACAATGACGTCATCGCTTGCATCTACAGCTATGGGAACTGCTTGTTCGTTACATTGCTGTCTGCAATTGCGTACGTCACCAGCAACGTCGTTAGCAGTGACAATTACGTCATTAGCCCCATCTAAAGCCATAGGAACAACAACAGACTCTTTTTCAGCTTTAGTGGCTGGTTCTCGATCTTTCTGATCACATGGTTTGGTTCCAGCGAATTTCTTAGGCTGATCCACAGCAGAATCCACGTCCATATCCTCCATCCGATCAGTGGGGGCTTCTATAGTAACCGAAGTCTGAAACAAAACCACAACAAAATTAAACCATGTAAACAAAGTGAAAATTTTCTACGGTTTGGTTATCAAGTATAAAATTTCGTTCCACAAGAAAATAATATGAGCTTTAAATGTAAACAATTATTAGTACTTCCTGAACTGCCCAAAGCAAACAATTTTCCGATTTAATTAAACAAAAATAACTCCCTTCAATATACTTATACTAAGGCAAAGTAAGAGATATCCGCAAAAACTTTCAATTTGAGTTGGTTTCGGCCCAATAATCGAATTTCACATTGAGTAAAAGTATTATAGATTATAATCTGTTAAAGGACCAAAGCCTATCCTTCAATAAAGTAGGCACGGTTTTCTTTGGCCAGTCCGGCATGCTTTCACAAAAATTTGATCTAATTTGGCAAAAAAGACAATAAAAACGCGCAGCAACTAAGGTATAGTGACTTTATTTTAAAACCTCATCCCTATCAAAAAGAAGTAAAAATACTAACTTATGTACATGTCCAACCTACCGTTGTTGTCTTAGAGGGCGCGGTTTCCTTGACTTTGAAGAAGGACTTGAAAGCAGCGTGGGAAGGAAAGCCGAAAGATCTAGTGCCAACTGGAACTTCATTTTCTTCGTCCTGACAGGGAGAATTTGATCGGTCTCCGGCCAACGAGATGGTAGTCAAACTAACTCGTCTCTTTTGCTTCGTCTCCCCATCAGTATCACTCTTTTGTTTTGATAATTCGAGTAGCTTCTCTGGGGCAATCTGTAAAACGTCTATAAATTAAAAAACCTTATGCATATCTTACTGAAAAAGATCCCTATTTATTGCAGGTCATTTAAAGCTTCTAACTAGCCAAAGTATTGAAAAAATTCACAGGCAATGTGAAGTTGAGTAATTAGACATACCGTGCAGCTAGGAACATTCAATTTCTGCATGAAACTTAGCTTTACTTCAAGATAATTGATTTGAGATAGGCAAAAATGAAAAAAACGAAGGTAAACAAATCTTGTGTTATATACCTTGTCAGTAACAAACTTATTCAACGCAAGTTGAGACTGTTTCTCCTTTTCTTGCAAAATTCTGAAACGAAAAATCAAAAGTGACGTCAATTATCTAATCATGTCGGTCATGTAGTTGACAAAAGGAAACTTTAAAAAATGTTTAGTGTAGAATAGCGTTAACTTGAAAGCCTCTGCGATGCCATGCCGCTATCTAACGAACCCAAAACATTAAATAAGAGCCACAAGGTGGCCTTGCGACAAGAAAGTCAAACTTTGATTCATAGTAATCTATTATGTGGTCTTTTTTAAATGACGGTCATGTTAACTCTGGACTGAAGATATTCAGCTGCTGAAGCATACTAAAAAAGTGTACATTAGGAAACTTTTAAGCTTCTAGTCCTAGGGTAAAAGACTTTGTGACTGATGTAGCCTCTTTTTACCTCGGTATCACTGTATCAGTACCGGTACCAACATTTTTCAATTCTTTGAAGCTAGTACAGTAGTTCACATTTTTATGCAATGTGCATAGACAAAGATTAACAAAAATTTGTTGAATACATCATACTGCAAGCTTGTAAGAACGAACGGCGGTGCTTTGGACAGTGAGTCTTAATCAAAATATTTTAAATCTGCGATGATCACCATCATTTGAAAGTCGAAACGTTACCATCTCTCAGTATGATAATGCAACGACATACTTTTGCTTGCTTTTTTGCAAAATATCCTGGGCTGAAACCTTGGTAGCAAATTTATCAATATTTCCCTTCGTAATTTCGTTGATGGAAGAGGCTTCCTGGGGTGGCTGTGGAGTTGATTCCACATAGTGAAGCTCCAGGTCTGGTTCAAAGGTTATGTAGTTCCATTTGCAAGGAATCGGAAAATCCTTGGAGTCCAAGAAATATTTTTCAAACACAGAGTCCTGCACGAACCTAAAAACATATCAATCACAAACTAAATTACTATAACGTCCGCGGTATAGTGTTTAACTGTTGAAGTACTTGGACTTTGAAAAATGCTGATTGTAGCACGGCGTTTGATTCGTGTCGAAGCACCACTATATTCAACAAGAAAAATGGGCATCCGGAATTTAGAGACGGCGAAGGGACGTTTTGGTCTTCGAGTCAAGCTGCCACCCGGACACTTGTCCGACACACACGTCCTCCCTATGTTGCTTTCACTGCCACACGTCAAGCAGGGAGGCTGCGAATGTCGATTACAAATCTTTGCTCAGGCTCAAACGGAAATCGAGACCGAGCCAACCGTTTTAGCAGGAATCTAAGTTCAACAATTGAAAAATTTATTCAAATTTGGTAATTTTTTTAAATTTTCGGTCAACATAGAATAACCAATTAATCACAGACCTAGATATCTGTTTCAAAGTATTGACCTTAATGCTACAGACATTTGCTTACCAACAACCACGGGAGTAGTTTTCTTTCTTTGTATATTCTCCAATTTCTTTGATTTTCTTCTTCAACTGTATTTTTGAAATCATGTATCGGGATTTATCCGAATCCATTCCAACACCGAACGGAGACAAGTTGCAAACCATAGAGTTTGATGAAAATCCGAGGCCGGAGTTAGGGTTACAATTATCTTCATCTTCTGTAATGACAAGAAACACAGGTTATTTGTGAAAACTCTGATCAGTTTTCACGTTTAAAAGCTTACGTATGACAGCCTATTATTACTTGTCTAGTACTGTCTCAACCGTCCCCTTTAGCTACAAATCTTAATCTTAACAGCTGTGATGCGTGTGCGACTCCTACCTTTTTTGTCTGTCGCGTTCTTTCTTCTCCAGAATTCCTGAAACTCCGGAACCAGCCTTCCCGAACTGTGCGGGTTCCCGTGGAGCATGCAGATCAGGTCAGGGATAGCTGGAAGAATTAAGTTCAAAAGTAAAATTGAGGAACGCGATTTTAAAATTCAATGGTTTTGTACAACTGGTAATTATTCATTCATGCGAATGAATGAGACACCGTGTCTTTCCAACCAAACCAACGCGTGCACCCTTTTCTGGTTCTATTTGCAAGTCTTGCGTCAGGCTGGCCACCACAACGGGCCCCAATGGGAAATAAAGGTCAAGAATCTTTCTCAAGAACACAACGATGTATTGCTACTTCGGGAATCGAACCAGGAGTCTGCAACCTTTCGATCACAAACTCGACGCTTTAAGCAACTGCTGAGCTATCGCCGCCGCTACAACTGGTAGAATAATACAGGATATCGCCAACCTTTTTCCAGCTCATACTAGCTGGTTTCATCAGGACATTACGAGATATTCTATTCAAATAAGATTTGTAATTGTCTAGTGAAAGCAGCTTGTATTTGAAAAAATTAACCTTCTTATTTTCAATTCTAAACCATACCTTCTTCGGGGACAAGTTTTTTCGTGCTGGAAGCAGTTTTGTTTTCGGATTTAAAACCGTCTTCACTCGTTTTCTTCGGGGTAACATTTAAATCAATTGGACCAGGAATAAAAAATTCCACCTAACAAAAACGAGGCATAAATGCAACGTAAAAACTTACACGATTATTGCTTTGGCATTGTTTTCAAAAGCAAGATCAGTTTATATCACAACAGCCTTTGCTAATGAGTAAAAAAAGGCTGTAGAATAAGTGACACTGAGAATATAGAAAGGCATAGCTTCGATTTTCATCCAAACAAAATAGAGTAATGAAAATATGAAGTTAAAGGCTAAATCTAGATCTGCTGCCTCCGTTACTTTCACGGCGTATCGGGTACCAAAAAAAGTATTCTCACTTACCTGGTATTTTAGCAGTTCAGTAACATGCGATGATGAGAAATTATTCCAGGTGTCTTCCCAAACACAGCCGATCGTCAGAGGAATGAGAACCTTGATTTTCTGCTTGAAAGAGTTTTCGAACTCTTGCTGCTTCATCTTTAGTTTTTGGTCGGATCTATCTTCTTTTATATCATCCTAAAAAGAATAATCAAAATTTTAGCGGTCTAAAATATACTTACAAAAGATTAACACTAATCAGAGATTTACTTTTGCATGTATTTTGATGGAGAAATTGTTTCTTACCATTTATATAGAACAATTTTTTGAAGGAGGGAAAAGGATTTTTTATGATTAAATAATTTGCATTTATAAACAGTAAACACGTTAAAAATCACAGCTACCTATTGGCAACATTAACATTTAACAAGACATGAGTTGCAACAAAAATGCTGCAATTATTTCTTAACCCAGTAGTTTCATCTCTCTTGCCTTCAAATCTTTCTTGACTTTACGTCTCTCGGCACAGGGACTTATTACACTTTCCTCGATTTGTTTACTATCGAGCGTCTGTTTTAGGACTAGTTTGCTTTTTTTTCTGTCGAAGCTATTATACGAAGTGAAATGAGCCAGAAGTCAAAGTTTAGTGCTAGGGCCAAACGATATCAAGCACATTATCATTGCAACAAATTCGCAGCATGATGATTGAAAAAACCTAATTACCTCTCCCTCTTCTCCATTTATCCCCTCATCATCAGAAAGATATCCGTGAGGGACGAAGAATCCGTCTCCCTCGTCCTCGTCTTCCTCTTTATCTCCATCTTCCTCCTGAAAAAATAACAGATCTGTAGATCGAAAAACAGAAAATAATATTTACTTCCTTCAAATCAACAATTTTAATAGCAATAAAAAGCCAAAACTAACTTTGACCTATCGTGCTACACGCATTAGCAACACCAGGAGCTAAAATAGATAATTTTTTAAGTCATTTAACCGCTATTCTAAGAACCAAACTTGAACTAGGCGTAACAATGTTTATTAGACGCGTTTTCCTTCAACTTACAAGCTTCAGCAGCAGAAATACACTTTTTTTATACATGAACCACTAAATTTTGAGTTAAGGCTGGCTGTTTCTAATTTTTTGCCAATTTTTTGCCTCATTTGTTCTTAAATTTTGAGAGCATCGATGTCAACAAGGGCCACCATGTTTGTAAAACTATGTTATTCCCAGTGCTCTATCTGCTTGGGTAAACGCTTATTTTGCTGTTTTAGCAGCATCGTAAAATTGCGAAAAAGCGAGCATTTGCATTTGAACGAGAGCCAAAAAAATTCTTAGCTGCCTACGCATAGCGTAACAGCACTCTATAGTCTCCGAATTGTTGCAATTTTGCTAGTAAATGCCAGAAAATCACTCAAATTTCATCGTTTTGAATAAGTGCAGAATTACTTTTCTTTTTTGATTCGAAATTTATCATTTTTCGGTTGTTTTTCATCTCATTGTTTGTTGCTGAGGATGGCATCATTCTTAATTTATTCCTAAATTTTGAGCAAAAATGAGCCTCGTCTTCTCACAAAAAAAGTGTATTAAACGTTATTGGCTTAAATTTTTAGTGAATGACCGAAAAATCTCTGGCTATTACAGTTAAAATGAGCGACAAAATTAAACATTTTCGTCCCTTCGGAAGGTGAACGATAATACGATTCTTACCTCATCACTGTTCGCAATATCTTCTCCTTCTCCGGGATCTTCCCATTCATCGTCGGAGTCAAGCTCGTAATCGAACAGATCCTAATATGCAAATAAACAAAAAAAGAAAGTAAACGTTTTTCAATGGAGAATAACACTTCATAAAATTTGAAATTTATCGTTTTCAAAAATTAAATTTATTAATCGCTAAATTTCAAATTTCCAAAATCAAAAAAACTCTTAAAAGGATTCAAATTAAATCCATGAATCATTCCACTTACTTTGTCTTGTTTGAGAGGATTTCGAGCACTTAATTTCGAGCTTTTTTTCCTCCATGTTCCGAAGTATGCAGGCCTCACGTTCTCGCTAAACTGCAAGAGCTTTGGCCGGAGTTTTGTCAAATGAATAGCTTCACCAGCAGCCATAATCTCCAATCCGTCTTCGGATAAACTGTGAACATTAAGCTGATAATATGCAACAGATAAGCTAAATACACTAATTAGCAAACATCTTTAAGTAAAAAAATGCGAAACATGTGAAAAAAGCAAATTTAGAGTACTTGACGTGTAAATGTTCTTGCATCGGAAATATTGTAGTAGCATGAAGCCGGCCAAGTCGCAGTATCCCACGTCAAAAACCTCACCCGTTCCGTAAAACGTTAGTTATTTAAGCTGTTTGACAGCAATATACAGACAGGTTACAATAACAAAACGATTCAAAAGTTTAGGACAGACACTTTCATATAGCACTAATTTCAGCAATTTTTTTCTTCCTGACCGGGTGGACTTTGTTTGACAGCACGGTAAAACTTTATTTATTGTTTCATTAAACTTACCTAAGAGGCCGTGCCTCTGTTCTAGGTAACGTTCGCTTTCGGGATCTTTTTGCTGTGGGCAAATCTTTCAGGTATGAAGATTCAAAGGTCTATAACAAAAATGATTTTATCAAAGCCTACTACTTCCTTAAAAATTAGTGTTTAAAATATTTCCTGTTTACTTCGGCATAATCTCAATCTAAAAATACAGCAATTCAAAAATTTGTTAGCTGCTGAAAATCTTTCAGTTATTGCAAAATTTAAACATGACAAAGTTTTTTTTTTATCTATGGCCACTTCACCAACTGCATTTCGAAAAATTGATGGAAACAGAAAATCATTAAAACAAGTAGGAAAATCTGTGCAAGAATCACGAACTGGATTTCTGATTTACATTAATAAAATTCTGCAAGTTTAAGCCAGTCGTAAAGCACCAGAAAAAATACAACCCTAAAATAAATTGCTCTCTGTTCTCTAAATCTCAACATATTTTTCTCGAATGTTCCATTACCTGATCTTCAAAACGCTGGTCAAATTCAGCAGTCTGTTCTGAGGTGAGCTGCTCGGGTCGGGGACATAAATGCATGTCTTTTTTCAATTGAAACGGAACAAATGAACCTATAGGTAAGGCATCACGCTGAAAAACAAAAAAAACTATAGAAACAAAAAAATTTCCAAAATGCATAATGATGATAATACCATTACAGAACGGTTTAATCAAGCAAAAAATTCGAACAAAAAAATCGCACAGGATATCACCTTTGATTATGATATTAAAGAAGCAGCTTGAAATGCGAATACTATTGGGTATCTGCTCGCGTAATTATGACGTTATTATTCGCCCGCCATTCGAATCTTTCTCAATTGGATTTATGAAGCTAAAGTGCTTCCTTTACACAAAATTAAAGCTGGACTCGACTTCATCACCAAAAAACTCCAAACAGCTAATATACATAATTAGCCTATACCTATGACAATTGCAGAAATGAAAACAACTTCCATACTAAAAGTAATATGGTAATACATATAACAAACTGCAATGCATAAATAAAAAAGCTAAAAGGGAAGATGAAGACAAAGATGCACATCGCCTTTAATTAAACGAGTTTTAAAGGCAAAATCAATGGGGGTATCCAAAGTTTGGCCAATTGCATTACACTAGATTGGAGTTTTCTCCATCCTTTTTGATCCAGCCGTTCCGTAGATATTCTACTACAAACACGACGTAGGGGCCTCCAATCAGTCTAATGTTTATTGGCAACCCTGACGTTTATAGCCCTAGCGTCGTTAGGGACGCCATTCCAGTTCTAACCTAAAGCAACGCCGCTATTAGGCTACTGCATTGAGTCGTTTAGCTGCGCACTAACCAGTTTGATCTTGTCAGCAGAACAGATCCGAGCTGGTAAAACGAGTAGCCTGTTTGGTAGCCTAGCGATCTCAGTAAAAATCAAGCTGTCAAATACTTTTCAGTCTAAATCACAGCCTAGTCTAGCTATAAGGCTTTTATTACTAGGCTACAAAGTACAAACTTATAACTGATAATAAGCCTACCAGTACCTGAGTAAGCCTATAATATTTGCTTACAGTATTTTGTGACCCTTTTCCTACAAAGTTGCAAATAATGGCCTACTACTCTACTAACCTTACCTTCGATTATTCTTAGACGTTTGGTATCTAGGCTACAGAAAATTCTACTCTTTTTACCAGCTCAGACCTGTTCTGCTGACAAGATCAAACTGATTAGTGCGAAGCAAAACGACTCAATGCAGTAGCCAAAAAGCGGCGTTGCTTTGGGTTAGAACTGGGATGGCGTCGCTAACGACGCTAAAGCTATCAATGTCAGGGTTGCCATTAAAATTATAACATTAGACTGATTGGAGGCCCCTACGACGTGTTTGACGTACAATATCTCTGGAACGGCTGGGTCAAGAAGGATGGAGTCAACGCCAATCTAGTCTTATGCGACTGACCTAACTTTGGATACTCCCATTGATTTTGCATTTAGTCCTCGTTTAACTCGAACTAAAAAAGCGCTGCATTACCTTCTTGGTGGAAATTGACCTTGCAGGAGAGAAAAAGTTCTTAAAGGTTTGAGATTGTTTTTTTGCTTTGCGTTTCTGTAATGAAAAATATATAATACAGAAAGTCAATAAACAACAGCAGCAAAAATACATCTCGACATATTGTGCTTCCAGTGATACACGTAAAATAGACTTTTGATACAACAGAGCATATGATGCTTTTCGTTGTTTTCACTCCCAGAAGTGCCAATGGGAAATTAAAAAGCCTAATAAAATGTTCAAGGGCATAAATTAAATATTTTGCAACATACACATTCATTTGGAAAATTGGTATGAACTTGTCTTCGATTTTCAACATCAAATAGTTTCTGAAGCACTGATTTATGCGTTATATCGCGCGATAAAATACCGCTATTTTCCACATTAATATAAACACGTGAATGAATCAAATGCAATGTATCACTTTATGTTGGAAGATTTGGACCAGCTACAAACTTTTTCTTCTTCCACTTTAGCTTTTTCTTCCAAAACTTTCTGCTTTTCTTCTTCCTTCGCTTTCTTTTCAGCATCCTTTTTTTCTTTTTCTTTCCTCTTTTCTTCGTCTTTTTTCTCTTTTTCAAGACGCTTTGCCCTAAAGAAAATTAGTTAAACTCACCAAAAAAATGTTGATAACAAAGCACAAATATTTTCTACTAAAAGCAACAAACTTTTAACAAACTTCACACACAAAAGGAAAAATAAATGCACTTTCATAAATGAAAAACTATCTTTTGCTCTTTTTTTTCATGCTTAAATCAGATTAGTCGAAAAAGAAAAACATAAGAAAACAACGCAGCAAAACCTACTCTAATTCCATTTTTTTCTTTTCCATTTCTTCTTGCTTCTTCTTCAATTTTTCTTCTTTTATCTTATCAGTTTCTTCTTTTTTCTTTCGCTTTTCCTCTTCGCGTTGCAAGCGTTCTTCTTCCTATAAAATGTGGCCCAATTCTTAGTGCATCGTTAGTAATCGAGTTAAGTAACAACAACTTTAACAAACAACAAAATCACTAGTTGTGCAAGCTTTTTTTCGTTTTACTGTAGTTGTACTAGCATGCGTTATCGAGTAGTGGGGATGTTACTGCTCATATTTACAAAGGAATTTAAACTAATCACATGAAAAATCTTTATAGAGCTGTTAATTATTATCGATGTGAAAATGAGAGATTTGGCGAGAAATTCTACATCACAGTCAAAATTTAAGTTTCATAATAATTTTCAAATTATTCGGTTTATCCGTTGCCTTTTTCAGCACTAAGCTCAAAAAAACATGTAAATTTGACCTATACCTTTTTCCGTTTGCTTTCCAACTTTTCGGCTTCACGTACGCGTTTTTCTTCCTCTTTTTGTTTTCGTTTTTCTTCCTTTTCTTTTTCCTAAATTTTACACTTACAAGTACATGTACCAAAATACCACATAAGTTACTGCTCGCAGGGTTGCCACAGAAACTGCAAAAATTCCAGGACTTTTTTAGGTCATTTTCCAGGACTGTTTAAGGCTTTTTTACAAAACTTAAAATTTAATTTTCACTATTACTCTTAAGTAAATCTACTTTTTTTGTACATGTAATTGAAGAAAAAAATCGGTGTAAAGCATTCGCATTACTAGTACTGAAAACTAACCAGGCGCATCGCCAAAATCTAAAATGGGAGGGAGGGCTACTTAATTTTAGGCCTATTTCGGTAAAAAATTAATGCGTTTCAAATGTGGCATAGAAATTAGCACTGTAAAAGCATGATTAAACAGGCTGCTTAAATGCGCTATGTAGACGATGGCTGATAGTAAAACTTCAGTCCCAGATGTATTTTCTGTCAGTAAAACAAAAAATCCTATATTTGCAAATCTCACAAGTATTAATCTAATTCATCTGTATTTTATAGATAAAGATAATTTGGGAGGAGGGGCTAATGAAACGAGATTTGTATTGTATTGTACTTGGGCGTAATAAACAGTCATTAAAAACATAAAACAGGGTAATAATGAATTATACATTCCACCCAGGACTCTTGTGAAGCCAAACGATGGCTTTTGGCAAGATGCAAAAAAACAACAACATTGCAGTGGTTCAAGAGCCATGAAGGAAATCAGAAAAAGTAAATTAAAACAACGAAACAAAACGAACCAAGAAATAGTTGTCGATAATCAGTAAGCAAACGAAATGTGAGAGAGGTTGATAGGGAATTAATTGAATTAAATACAGAATAGCCACCCCTAATACTTTTTTTTTATAACGCCTACTTTCAGCATTGAATTGATAACGCCTACTTTCAGCATTTTACATCAAGCGATTGAATTGATCGTTTATTTTGGCCCTTTTTTAGTTAGTTGCTACCGATTTTATTTTTGACAAATATTAGCCCCTCCTCCTATATAAATGTTTCACAGGTGGATTTAAATTACTTTAGAGTCCAAATTACTGTAAAAGACAGTCTTTGATGGAGTGCAAAAATATCGTAATATTCTTAATGCGCTTTTTGGTCAACAAATCAATAGGGCTGAATACCACTCGCTACCTACTGCTATTTGCGGTAAAAAAGTACAGCATTACAATAAATAACTGTTCATGATCCACTTTTCCCAATAATGTTTAATAATTTATGCATACTGCATTGCAAATCATTAGCATTTTGGCACCAAAGTTATTTTGGACCGTGACTTTTAGGCACCGACGTTTATGCGCAGGACGTTTAGGCATTGCCGATTTAATGCCGGGACTTTTAGGCACCTGGACTTTTATGCACTGAGACTTTTAGGCGCTAGAGGTAAAAAAACTTGAAAAAAATTTGTTTCAAATAACAGTTAAAAAAAAACAATTTTTTTCAAAAACGTTTTTTTCTTTCGAATAAAAGCTTTTTTCCAAAAAAAAAAAAAGTTTTTCAAACAAAAAAGTTTTACTTCAATTAAAAGTTAATATTTTCGAAGGTTTTTATCTGACACTTGTCAAGATGAATCGTCAGAATAGAAAACGCAGGAAAAAGAGCGGCTATAGAGCAGTAATTGGCTGGAAAAGGATCGATGAGAGAGCGTCATTTGTGTACAACCTTTAAGTTGAGAACGGATTCTTTTTGTCGGCAGAGGACGGGATTAGAAGTTTTGATAAAAGTGACTTCAAAAGGAGATAGATAGATAGATGGAAGGAGAGCGTAAAAAGTTTTACAAAAAATTGATTTCGTAGTGTATTTTTTTCAATAATGTCACTTTTATCAAAACTTCTAACCCCTCCAGGACTTTATCAGGATGTGGCAACCCTGCGCTCAGCTCCCTCAGTAGCAGCTAATTTATGCACATGCGTCTGCGCTGCATACATACTTTACACGAGACACCTGAACTTTTGTTTTCTGAAAAATGGTCTGCTTAACCAATTGTTATAACAATTCAAAAATGTGCGGGTCTTCCGATAATCTATCTATAGCATCAAAGGGGTCCAATACAATTGCAACTCCAAATTGGTCCACAAAACTCGCACAATATTTATTACAGCAATTCGATGGGTAAAATTTATGCTAAAATAAATGTTATCTTACCCTTTCGTCTTTTAATTTCTGAGCTTCAGCAGATTTCCTTGAAAGTTTAGATTTCTGCAACAATAACATTGGTTAAGTACTTAACTTCCCTATGACCATGGGTAACTTTGATTCTCGACTTCTCGTGTCTATCATTTTTGAACACAGTGTTAAAGTGGATTTACACAGTATATATCCGTTTTTCGTCCGCTTTTGTACGTTTTTTTTTCACGAAAAAAATGTTCTTTTTCGTCTGCATTTTTATATGTTCATATCCGCACTAACCAAACTATCACATACTGGACAAAAATTTTTCAAAAAACAATTTTTGTAAAGGGGTACAGCTCTATTTTGAAACATTGCTCTCATCGTTCATACACAAAATTTTGGGGAAAAAGTTTTATCAATATATATAACAGTCTACTAAGTGCAGATATCGATGTATAAAAAATTGGAACGAAAAAGCGATGTTTTTTCAGAGATGCAAAAACGTGAAAAAACGGATGTTTAATTCACCTTTAGGCTGAAGACAATAGCTTAACATTGCTACAAAGTAGCAATGCAACTGGGGAAACTGGGTAGAAGGCAAAAGCTTAACAATGCTACACAAGTAGCAATGCAACTGGGGAACCTGGGTAGAAGGCAAAAAGCTCTCTTCAAACCAAGCCATGTTTTAGTGGTAGCAGGCGTCTGCAACTCGAAGTGTAAGGCTCGGTTTAACTTCCACTTTGACCATACCAAGAATTGATAAAAATTAGTTAGTTATAGTTTCCTTGCTTGATGTTTAGCAATAAAAATGGGACAGTACGAAACTTCCACCAGTCCACAATGAGTCATCAGCAGAAACTTTAAAATCTTTTGCTAGCTTTTGCCCAAAAAAACTTTGTCAATACAAGCGAAATTACAATTACATTGGTTTTAAAAACAACCACGCACACTACTTACACTTGAAGAGAGTGGAGATTTTTTTGGCTTTGACGGCAGCAAAGTTGCAGGATTTGGCTCCTCTTTATTAGGTGTGGTGTGCTCAGACTCTGCAGAATCGTCATTGCATAGATCGATGGTGTCCGAGGCTTTACCTGATGATGGTGGTGTATCATTTTTTGAGTCATTTTCTGAGGCAGACTTAACAGACTTGCTATTTGCTGAAGCATCTTCATTGCACTTTGGTTCAGAAGCAGTGGGACAAAAATCAGTATTATCATTGTCTATTGCCATAAGATCATCTGATATTTTCGTTACACAGATAGAAACGGCTTTCATAACTGGTTTTGAAGGGGGTGCTGGGTCATGAGTAACGGATAGCATGTCTAAAATTGATCGCCTGGGCTTCTTATTAGCCAGAGAGTCTTGATCGTCATGCTTTGGATCAGCTGTGTCTTTGGAAGTAGAGTCTTGAACAACTTGTTTTGATTTGGACAAAGAAAAAGAGCGCTTTCTGCTTTCCTTATTGCTCTCATGCAATGAAAACAAACTATCTGCATCAGTTAGTCCCTGCTCAATGACTGAGTCAATTACTGCATCGATGTTTCGACTTGTTTCCTCAGACATTTTAGGGGAGTTGTCATTATCCTACAAAAGCAATGCAAATTAAGCCTAACAGACCAAACACTACAAAAAAAAATGCAAGCAGTTACAACACAGCACATAAAGGGGCAATTCACTTCAGATTTAAATATTCGTAACATGTTGGTATGTGACCAAAGACGTCGATTTTTTGTTGATTTAGCAAATCCCGAGGGGGTGAAACTTTATTTGATAAGTTTGGTTAAACTTAATAATCCTATTTCAGTCCGTAATTTTGCCCCCAAAATTCAGGTGAAGACCAAAAAAAAAAAGGTTTCGGCACAAACTCATTCTATCTCAGTCTAGAATTTCGGATTTCTTGTTTACACCTTTATTTTGTAGAATAATTTTATTAAATCTAAATCACGGGGCTTGCCTCCGACTGAAAGCACGTATTTACCTGGAGTGCCAAGTGGGCATTACTTGCCAAAAAAAAAAAACGAGGGGCCACGCAAAGTTTGCCCCCTCAGTGTCAGACCCGAGGGGATGCCACCCCCTCGCCTCTCCAAAATTGATGCCTGTATTACTTTCTCCTCATATACTCTTTCAAGAGTTCATAAAATCATCAAGCGTGAAAAACGGAAAATTAAAAACCAACAAAGTAGCATTAAAATCGTGCAGCAAAAAAAATTTCCAGGATTAGATCAACAGTTAAATATAGAAAATTATACTTGCTTTCCAGCCAACTATATTGCAACTTTTATTTGCTATTCACATTTTATATTATTACGGATGCAGAACTGCAGGTTTTACCTACCTTAATATCTTCTGTCAAATCGATGATGTTCAATTTCTAAAAAGTTAAATTATGAGGTGAGAAAACCGTCACATAATTTTGCCTATCATACAACTATAACAGTATGTGTATAATGTATATCATGCAGGACAGCTTTTCTTATTCTATTAACACAAGTTTGCAAACTAGTTTATATAAATATTTTTTTGAGTCTTTGGCCTATATAAGTAACTATGCATCACACATTCATAAAGATTTTTGCATTGCTTGGAAGCATTTAAACCAACAGAAGCTATACCTGTAGATTTTGTGCAAACACTTGTACATTGTGCAAACACTGTTGCATAATGGACAAGAAAGGCTGACCTGCATTGGTAGAATATACAGTAGGCAGTACCAAGTTTTGGTGACTTTCTTCAATTTTTCAGGAACTATACCAAAAGTTGTGATTCAACCACCAATTCAATTTACCACCAAAATGTTTCAATTAAGTTTATGTCTTATGCCTCCTAAAAGCAAAATCGAAAAAATGGCCGTAACTCTGCAACCGCTCATGCTGGATGCATTTTTTTCTAAAGATGCAGAATACCAAAGTTTCTATCTGCTCTCAATACATTATATAAGCCTAGCAGTTCAATTTTTCAAGTAAAATCAAACGATCATGTTTTTCACTGTTTTTATTGAATTTTCTTTGATATATCTCATTGTGTAGAGGTGTTACATAATTTGTTGGTAATAAATTGTATCCGTAACTTTCCTTAAGCTGTACTCAGTGTACTGTCATTAGAGTAATTTTTGTATTAGAACTAATGTTAATTGCTTTCTAAAGTGTTCACTGATAGGATAAGCTAGTATTGCAAGTGTTTAAAGCAGTAAAATCTTTATCACAGAAATGTAATGTACTGTTTACAATCACTGTTGTATTTTGTTTTGTTCACGACTTATTTCTCTGGGCTTTGAAAAAATGTAGAAAATTCAATAAAAACTTGGCTGCTCTCTGCCCACAACAGAAAATGGCTTTGATTGAATTGTACTTCTTAGTACAAATTCCTTTGCAGTTAAAGATGCGTTTGTGAATTTTACAAAGTCAACATACTAAACCTTGATAAGAAATTAAACTCTAATGAAAAGCACGAATTGAGGTTGAAAAAACTGCTTCTAAAGTAGAGTTGGTGTTAAAAAACTCTGTTTTAACTTAAAACTACATGAAGATTTAATTAAAAAAGATTTTGGCATCACATGATGCATATTATGCACTGCAGAGATCTTCAGAAACACTAGTAAACTCAGAAATCTACATAACTGCAAACAAATACAGAGCGAGCCTTAAGTTGTGCACCAAAGGATTTCATGCATTCCTGATAAACTAATTGAACTGATACATACAAACAATGTTTCATTACTCTATAAAAAAAACATGTATCTTATTCCCAAGAAAAAGGAAAGCAGGGGTCGAAATTACCTTTTTTGACAACTTGCCCATCAGGCAAGTGATATCAAATATCTACTTGCCCGAGGAAATTTCAACTTGCCCGAAAAAAATAGGCACAATAAGTTTTGAGGCTGTTTATTTTTGGAAAAAATTTGTAAAATGTTGTTCTAGGTTAAAACACTGAATTTGCATAATAAGTGTATCCTATTTCGAAAATTAAGTTTTTGTGCGCAATTGTTATGGTAAGGTGATGTAATAAATAACTTTTTCCAAATGCATGTTATGTCATACATTTTCAATTGTGAATGTTTTGGAAACTACATCAGCTAGTAAGCTGAAATTTTTTGCAAAAGTTATAAAAGCTGAAAGATCTTCAAAATAATCATAACAAAAAAATTGCAAATTTTTTGCATTGTCTTCATGAAGCGCAGAGTATAGTTGTACTTGTAATATTTGAAACAGCGGTTAACACGACAATCAAGGGAAAATTTTTCGTGGAAAAAAATACGTAGCACTTTGTGCCAAAAAGTTGCTAAGCGCATCTGAGTATCAAAAAAATGTGCGTGCGATTAAGAAGTGTTAATTGCGATTTACTATTATGCGCATACGATTAAACTAAGTGTTCTTTGTGATGGTAGCAAAGTTCTAAAATAAAGCAAGCAACATCTTTTTCTACTTAAATTTCATTTTATTGCAGCAAAAGCGGACCTAAATTGCATTTCTAAATAATCTTGTTTGATGTTGTTTAATATGCTGTATTTTGTTAGCTTGTCCGTTGGGCAAGTTAAGGCGAAAAATAACTTGCCCGAGGCGATTTCAGCTTGCCTCGGGCAAGCGTTAATTTCGAACCCTGGAAAGATACCTTTCTCTGTTGATTTTGCATTGCTTTACATCACACTTCACATAATTCTGTGGTGCATAACTTACGACCCACCATGTATGTTGGGCTGATCTGAAAACCTTTTGAATAAGCTTGATAAACAGTCGCAATTAATCAAATCATTAACTGTTTTGGGCAGTACTTGCTTCGTGGTAAAAGTGAAATCTAGTTATGGAGTCTGTGGTGAGATTTAATTGAAATAAAGGAGTCTTGCTCATACGTTGCATACCTTGCAGCATTTTCCCATCCCAACGCAGTACACGCAAAAAAACAAAAGGTTCAATTATGCACAGAGCTGGACAGCGCTGTTTCAAGCTTTTAGCTCTCATCGGCAGCCCAAGGTTCAATGCTGTATCTAGTAGCAGGTTTAACAGTATTTTAGAAACAGTGATCTGCTTCAGACTCTCAATTACAACACTTTAAGCTACACTTTTAGCCACAACTCTGCTGGTGTTCCATGATGAATTAGCTGTTTATGGGCTACTTGGGAGATTTGTTGAAGATAAAGATTTCTGCTTTTGGATGCTGGCTAACTTGAACAGATAAATTGAAACTTTTCTTAATTTTTTTTTTAGACTATTGATATCAAAATTAGTTGCATTACTAGTTTTGTACTACAGCGTTTTTGAAAACAGTTGCCTGGACTCTCGAGTTACCGTGGTTAGATCTTAGAAATCTAAAGTTTGTTTTACGTGATGCAAAGACTTTTTAAACTAAACTTTAATATGGTTCCAGATCAACATTAATTTTTATCCACAGATCCTTCACTTTCAATGCAGACTTATCAGCACCACATGTTGCATTATTTTGTTTAGCTTCTACTTAAAGTTGATGATGATGATGTTGTTTTTCTTGGGGTTTGGCATTCGACTTTCAAAATTCATGTACATATCTTTAACCACAAAAGGATTTGTGTACTTGTGTATACAATTCGTGATAAAATTCTATTAAATCCATTTTCTTTTGTGGATATTATTAAATTTTGGAACGTTTTTTAAGCAAAGAGAATTAGGTTGTTTTTTTTCTAAATAGACATACTACAATGCCCATGCCAGCAATATAGCATATCGACTCGAGAGCATACTATCGTGACATCGTCTGTTAACTAATTGCTAGACCTAGGCATGGTATGGCCCAGAGCCAAAATACAATGCCTATTTAGAATAACTGCAAAAAATTAAAATGTGAAAATAACACGAATACAACAGTGATGATTGATGCATCATATACATTTTGTGACAATAATTCTTTTTGCTTTTTAACACTTACAGTACTAGCTTATCCTATCAGTGAGCACTTTAAAAAGCACTTAACATTAGTTCTACCACAACAATTACTCTTATGAAAGTATAGCTAATGAAATGTTACCATTTATTACCAAAAAAATTGCATAACACGTTTACGCAATGAGGATATCATAAACACTGCAATAAAAACAGTGAAAAAACGAGATTTTTTGATTTTGCTTAAAAAATTGAACAGCTAGGCTTATATAATGTATTGAGAGCAGATAGAAACTTGGGTATTCTGCATCTTTAGAAAAAAAATTGCATCTAGCATGAGTAGTTGCAGAGTTATGACCCTTTTTTCAATTTTTGTTGCATTGCCATGGAAATGTGCTTTGAGGAGGCATAAAACAAAAACTTAATTGAAAATTTTAGAGGTAAATTGAATTGGTGTTTGAACCACAACTTTTGGTATAGTTCCTACGAAATTGAAAGAAGTCACCAAAATTTGGTACAGCCTAATACACATTTCTTTATTTGAGAATAAAAGTGCTTTCCACTAACTACAAATAGTGCTTAGTTTTGAAACAAAATCAACCTCTAAGAGAAACAATTCAACAAGATCTAATGTGCAAAATATTGGTTTTACTAACCTGTATCATAATTGATTTGGTATAAAAATAAAACTTTCAAGATTATTCAAAACACTTTCTTTATTGTGCATTGCCCTGGACATTTATTTACAAAAAAGCTCAAAAATTTGGCTTTTACATTCAAAGACTAAACCTGACCAAAGAAAATATCACATTTTATAAATTATCAAGATCAAGAAGCACTGCCATTCAATTACCAGTAGTCAGTAGTAGCAACTTCAAATATAGATCAAAGTAAAATTTTATACCTCTGCATCACTTTCCATGCTGGAAGTTGAAACTTCAGGGCATTGAATGGTTTGATGAACATCAACATGAACTTCAAAAGTATTGTTATTGCTGGATGATCCACTGCAACATAAAAAACACATAAAATCTACAAGGCAAGAGCTACCTATGTCAGTAACTACCATATTTATAAAAAGTAATGACGTAATATGCTTCAAGATATCAATTACCTTAGTACTGGCACTACACAAATTTAAGGCAATCTACTCAGATATACCACTGCCTTAATGTTTATTTACTTTATACACTTACCAAGCTTTTAGCTTGCTTTTTGTCTTTTTGATTGGCTTAAAAGGAGAAATAATTTCTTCATTCTTTTCCTCAGATTGTATGTTGGATGGAATATTTTCTTTGTCTTCGATCAACTTCTTTGTTTGTCCAAACATCAAACGAGCTAAAAAAACAAAACAATAATAGTATTACCGGGTAGCATAGTCTATTGCACATAGAGGAACCAATACCATAATATATCGAAAACTAATTAAGTTGTTTTCAACAAAAGATACTGTACGGCGTCTGGAATATCAAACTGGGTCAGTGCAAAGATTCACCAACCAGACAACAGTACAGTACTTGCAGTAAACTTTAATGCTGCATCATTCTAACCTACCGGCAAATTGATGCTACACTACAACATACATAGAACTGCTGACGTTTGCAATCATCCAGCATCTGATCAATGACAGACTGAAAGATTATTTATGGTAGTGTCTGCAGCACTGGTCCGGTTCCGGATATCAAATCGCTGCTACACCGGCAGCCTGTTATATTGCTTTTTTCTCATTAATTCAACTTAAATACGACACTTTGAAGCATCAACTGCGAAGCTACAGTAGTGTAGTGGTAAGCAC
The DNA here is from genome assembly GCA_963965965.1 of Trididemnum nubilum. NCBI lineage: Eukaryota > Metazoa > Chordata > Ascidiacea > Aplousobranchia > Didemnidae > Trididemnum > Trididemnum nubilum. Next base: position 28,991,034 of record OZ014488.1, read on the forward strand.
GCTCGCTTGCCAAGCGAAAGGATGCAAGGTTCACTTTCCTCTGATAGCAATTGGCAAGTATCAGAATCAGATACAAATGCGATGTACTATTTTTTCGCTTTAGAACCTTGCATTAGAGTAGCCTAAGGGTTGGGCAGCGATGCCAGCTTGAGAGATACCGGTAGTAAATTGAAGTGCAAAAGAAACGACCAGTGCCGCCGATACAGCAGCGATTTCATGTTGGAAACTAGTGCCGGTGCTCTAGACACTGCCATTATTTTTATGGATGCTGGTAGTGGTTAGACAGCCTACTGTATCTAAGATTCTATCCAGTACCCCAGACTTTGGAATTAGCGTATTAGACAACAACTTAGGGTTACCTCAGGTAAATCTGGACGAAATTCTGCTATTTTCGCTCTGTCTGCTATCTACTACAATCATTTTCAAAACTGTTGCTTTCATTTGTGCATTTTAATATTGGGCTTTAGTATTTTCACACCGTTTCAAAGAAAATGTTTAAGGAATGGATACAAAAATTGGTCTAAACGGACATGTCCGGAATTACCCTTGAAGGGTAATTCCGGACATCTACAGATTTTAGGCAAAAGTGCAAAATTGATACTTTTTAATAAAATATCTACAAACATTTTAGGCAGTGTCTGCTGCACCGGCCCGGTTTCCAACATCTAATCACTGCTGCACCGGCGGTGGCGATCGTGTTCTTTTGCTGTTCAATTTACTATCTATCAGGCTGGCATTGCTGCCCTAACCCTAACTTTAATAATAAGATTTTAGAGTAAAAAAAAGGACTTTGAAGCGAAATAGCTCTCTAGCGCTATTTCTGAAAAGCGTGTCCTTCGGGAATCGATATCCCAACCCTCTACATTGCAGTCAAGCGTAACTAACCACTACGCCATCAGGGCTTCGAATGCGATGTGTCAAATTGCTGTATTTAAATCGAATCAATGCGAAAAACGCAATCCGGTGCACCAGCGATTTGATGTCCGAAACCGGGACGGTGCAGGAGACACTTCCAACATTTTAAACTAGAATAATATGCTAAAAAGCGTAATTGGGTATGGTACTTTTCTAGAAATTTTAAAACACTCTGCCGGATATTTACACCAATTTAGTCAATGCGCCATGTCCATTAAAATGGATAAGCCTAAGCCATGTTGATTGAAATTTCCATTTTAACGCCTTTCCTTGGTGAAATCGCTAATAAAGATCATTACTCTACATATGTGCTTGAATTGGCATCCGTCTTAAATTAACAGCCACTCCGAAATTATCGTAGAGCCTGGGTTGTAGCTAGTCTTGAGCCACGTAGCCAGAGTTACAATTTTATCCGTGATTTTCTGCCAGGGTTTGCGGATTTATATATTGAGTGCAGCTTGTAACTTTTCAATGCATGGGCCTTTTAGTAAATGAAACTATGCAAATTTTTTATTATTTACCCCTAAGTTATCCTCTAAAGCTGTTTTTCTTTACAAACATTTTTCTTCCTAAACTCATTCTTTTACGGATTTTTTGAAGTGAGATTTGGACACAGAGTAGGAATGGATTTAACTTTTTTGTAAAAAATTGGAATTACGAAAAAATAAAGTTAATCAGAATTTGGCTTGCTCAGAATACAGGGTTTGAGAGTGTGTTTGGTTACAATGTAGGACAAATTAATATCTAACCTAATCTATAAGCGAAAGTAGAGTATAACTACGCAGAATCGCTTTATCGCCCCTAAAATGCCCTGGCAATTATTTAATTACCGAAATAATAATCTACAATGATATAGGTAGTACAAAAATATAATAAATACAATTCTAGTTTCATGTCCGGAATTACCCTGGGCTGTCCGGAATTTTCCCTCTCCGAAATTACCCGAGGTAACCCTATGTGCTAAGAGTGACAGTTTCACAATGATAAGATACCGTCAACCGGGGCGACTTTGAACGCCGGGGTGACTTTGAACACTTCACTAAAACAAACTTTGTTTTCAGTTAAATACTTTTCTAGACCAACAGCGATCTCTTACTAGGTCAGTGTTTGAACTTTGATAGATTTTTTTTCTTTTTCGCTCGACTAGCACAAGGTCACGTGACAAGACGTCATCATTTCAACAAAATAATTCTCAGAAATAGGGCGATTTACTACACCATTACTATTGACATATAGATCCTCAAGTCAGGTCAATTAGCAATAGACGATTGCAGGCTCGAACCCCTGAGGATGTGATCGGCAGTTTACCGCCCTCACCACTCTGCCACGCGTTTTTTTCGTATTTTTAAGGAGGAGTGCCAATTTAAAAAAAAATTGGGAACGGAGTGTGACTTTAATTTGGCTTCTAAGCCGTAGTTAGAGTTGGTAGTAGAATGAGCAACTATTTTTGCTCTCTGGGAATATCAAAATATGCGATTAGGCTACGCTTATCCAGGTTATTGAGCAATATGACAACTGGTTCGAATTTTTTGTCAAAGTATATTTTTGTATCGGAGTATTTCAGAGCTGAGTGTTGTTGTAAAATTTCGGAGCTGGAGTCAGTTAAAAAATTTCGGAGAGGATCCGGAGTGGAAAAATTAGCCGCTCCGCAACGTTCTAATTCAAAGACATGTTAGGCGAAGGCAACTTTTCGCTTGTAAGTGAAGGTTTAAGTGCATGTTGGTAGGCGTTCAAAGTCGCCCCAGAGACCAGGGCGACTTTGAACGCTTTTTGAGATAGAATATATGACTTATGAGAGCGAAATATTTTTTTAGTTAAGACAGTTCTAGTTGCTGAGGCCATAAGTGTTACGTTCAGCATATAAGCACTTTTCTTGCTTAAACCTGGCGGAAGTGACAAATAAAAATGATTCAAAACCGTTCAAAGTCGCCCCGGTTGACGGTAGGCTATGTATCAGGTATGGCATTTTTGCACAGAAGCTAGCATATTTACAGTTTTTTACCTTTTCCAGCACTTAGGCCTACTCAAAAGGTAGCGGTACCAGTAAAAACTTAAGAGGGAACACTGGTAACTACTACATACATACCTAGCCTACTAGGCTTTGTATTTTGGTAACTTACATTGCTTTAGTTTTCTTCGCTTTTCACACACTTCCATATTTTTAACTTCTCAGTTCTAGCTAAGAGCTTCAACAATTGATGTCACAGGTCCAAAAATTCAAGATTGAAAATCAATGACTAAGAAGCAAATATACACCGTTTCAGATGAGCTAAGGATTACGCTTTGCCTTGGCTAGATGATGAATACAGTAGGCCTATTAAATGTGAATCTGAACTTTGTTTGTTTGTCAATAGGCTGATCAAATTACTGTAGGCCTAACAAATCTGAAACAACAAAGTCAAAACAAGCCTCAATTTTTCATTAACTGTTGTGTAAAACAGCAAAAAGGAAGTGGCTAGAGTTACATTACGAACGACCATAAACAAAGTGAATGACTGATGAGAGAGCAAAGAGTGAGCCCTACCTGTTTACTGGTTTCTAGTTTTCAAAATCAAATCAAAGTAGGGGTTTGGGTTAGGATTAACTTAACATTAGATTAGGGTTAGAACTAGGGTTAGGTTTAGGGCTGGGTTAGGATAGCGGTTTTTATATTCTTTCGTAACATAACAGCAGCCTATGCCTTAAACAAACATTTTGCCGCTATCTTAGACTTCTAGTCCTAAGCTTTAAGTCTATGCTGCTTCAGTCTGTCAGTAGAACAAAATCATCAATTGCAAATAATTAAAAACTGTTAACGTACATAACGATAGTTTTACGAAAATTACCTTTCCAGGCCGTACGCATTCAATAGCCTACCTAGTTTATCAACTAGGGTAACGCTAAGCCACCAATCACCAACTTCCACTAACGTGGGTTTATCTTAGTCCGAATCTCGTATTTTCTGTCAAAAAATTATCGAATTTGGCGCGAAACTTTTTCCTTCAAATTACGGAGTAATTTTTAGTTTTGACTCCGTAAAATCAGATTTAAACCAGGGTGTCGAATAGAGATGGCAACAGCGCAGCGTACGCGGCCGCGCGCTGTTGTGGGTGCACCGCGCCGCGCAGCGTGGCAACTAAAATCTGCATTACGTCACAGCATCAGCGCAGCGCCGCGTACAAAAATTTTTTTACAATTATTGTTGGTGATTTTCTCTTTGTGAACAACAATGGTTAGTCTGGATGTAACTATTATATGAATTGAAGACAATGCATGCTACTAAAATAGGAAAAGGTGCCTTCAGTTCAAGCTTATTTTTTCAGAATTCGGAGCATCCTAGAATCGGCTATTTTGGCTACAAGAAACTTAGTTTTGATCGGCTGAACGTGTTTTTTTTTGACACCAACAAAAAGATTTTGGTTTTAGTAGGCTAGACTAGGAAAGGTTTAGGACGTTGGGTGAGCAAGGGTGCCGATCTTCGTTGAGCATTGGAGGGGATAACTTGCAATTTTACCCCAATTTTGCCCTATTTTCAACTTTGGGGGGGATGAACCTCGACCACGATTTTTTTCAGATGAGCAAATTAAGTGAAGACCAAAAGAAAGGTCTTCATCAAAAGAAGGAAAACTTTGTTCCCCAAATTCTAGTGGAGACCTGCGCTCAAATGCACACCAAAGTCAAATTATTGGGGGGGTGCAGATGCAGAATATACTAAAAATATTGGGGGAGATACAGTCAAATTATTGGGGGAATATATCTCCCATCCCCCCTCGGCACCCCTGTCGGTGAGAAGATAAAACAAAGGCAGACAAATGTAGAAGAAACAGATTTGTGGGAAACAATCATCAGAGTAGAGGCACAAAACAAAGCCTAGCGACACACCTTCTTTGTACGCAGTAAGCCTATGGTATTGGTACAAGCCCAAGGCTAGACAACAGTTTCTACTACACATAGGCTTGCATTTCAGAGTGAAAGAGTTGGTTCAGTGTAGCCTATTCGTCAACAGGTCATGGCATCAAAAATTAGGCTTTCGGTCCAATGTCTGGAGCCTATCTCAGATCTGGTAAACCTATGTCTGTATGTAGTAGAGTACGAAGACTAGGCTACACAAATTTCCAATGACAAAATAGCTTACCGGTACGTAGTACCAAAATTTATTCCACAATCCAACACAAATGTAAACGGCAAACGTATTAATACATAAGGTAGTTTCATACAAGTGTAGTAGCTTGTGACAGCATGCAGAGCACGTGATACCTTATATTTCATTATTTGAGCTACTGGTTCAGGATTAGTACCGCACAGTAGTTGCATGAAATCATCAGATATACTGGTAGATTGTTTTTGATTGCCAAAACATGGTGCAGAAAAACTGAGAGGAAGCACAGACATGGCAGATTAAACCTGAAAGCCTATTATTGAAACGACTGATCTTACGTCGCATGTTTTTTAGTTTTAACTCGGCCATTTTCAAAGTTAACGAGTGCAAAGTTTCAGACTTTTACTTATAACTCAATAATGGTTTGGTCCAGCTACATAAAATTTTGACTGCAGTTTGAGATTCATAAGTTATTTGTGTGTGCCAAATTTCAAGGCAATAAGTCCAGTAACTTCAGGTTTAGGACCCGAAAACTACTTCAAAAGTTTGGTGTGAAAAGCGGTCTTATTGAAAAACGGTTTAAGTACGGCAAAAAATATTTCACATGGTTATATGTCGTAAGATACTCTTTCATCTCTACCTACACTTTTAGCCGCATTGAGTTTTTTTTCTTTTTTGATTTTTTGCTTTCTAAATTTTGTGCACGCTTCTTCTCCTAAACCACACAACATTAATATCTAATTTTCGTGTAAATTTGTTGGGCTGCAAATGCAATTTTGTCTCCTGAATTTTTTTGAGGCTTCTCCCCAGAACCCCCCAAAATGGGGCCCTAAAAAACTAATTTTTTTAATTGCTCAAGCTAGGGTGATAATTTTTGGTTTATATTGGTAGATATTTAAGCAACAAATAGTTTGACATAGTATGGAGGTACCACCACCCCCCAGGGGCCCCCAAATGGACTCCCCAGAAATTAGTTTTTTGAACGGCTCAAACTTGGGCATTAGTTTTTTTTTATACCGGCAAATGTTTAAAAAACAAATATTTTGACATGGTTTGAGAGAGCAACTCTTTTGAAAACTCTCCAAAATAATACCCCTAATATCAATTTTTTGTATGTCATAAGCTAGAGAGCTAATTTTTTTCTGATGTTCGTGGAAATTTAAAGGATATTTAACTTGCGGTGCGGCGCGGTGCAGCGTGAACTTAGTTGTGTTTGAATGCGGTGCGGCATGCGGACAAAGTTTGCAGACGCAGCGCAGCATGCGGATGCATTTTTTGTTATTCGCGCCATCTCTAGTGTCGAACCGAACCTGAACCGTAGATCCAAATGAACCGTTTCATTTTGGTGAACCCAAACCGAACCTGAACCAGCAAAATTTTACTTCAGTGAACCTGAACCAAACCTGAACCCTCAAAATTGTGCTCAAGTGAACTCAAACCGAACCTGAACCCCTAACAAAAGTAGGAAATCTAGGAATATGTTTTTCCATATCCGGATGCCGCTGGTACAGTGGCGTCGCTAAGGGGGGCGGAGTGGGCGGCCCGCCCCGAGTGTCACCTAGGGTTTCCAATTTCCCGGGCCTTTTGTGGTACCGGGAAAACGGGAAAAATTTAACACAAAACCGGGATCCCGGATTTGTGTTAAATATTTTCTTATTTTTAATTAATATTTTTAATTATTTTTAATTATTTTTAATTTTCTTATTTTTAATTTTAATTTAAATTCCCGGGATCATTAAGTATTATAATTTCGATATTTTTGTATGTTTTCAACTACTTCTGTAACTGTAAGTACAATTAGTAAATCAAAAATGCAAGAAATTATTTATTTTTCTTGTAATAACTGCGAAGGAAAGTCAGAGCATTAAGGGATTTGTCACTCAGACGGGAACGCAGTTTAGTAACAAACAATCCTGCGGCAGAAAAAGCACGTTCTGCTTCAATCGAAGTCGGTGAAATGCTAAGTAAAGCATTGAAAAGAAGCTCTAATTTAGTCGGCCGTTTTCTGGTAGCTTCAAACAAATTCATTTCTAGCTTGATGACTTCTTGAAGTTGATTTCTATCATCACTTTGTGTGTCCGACTGGTTGTCCGTAAAATCCGTGGAATGCTCGATGTGTGCCTGTAGTCGTTCAAAGAGGCTAACTTGTCGGCTGTTCGCTGCCACTTCTTCGTTTGGATCTTGTTGAGTCTGTTGACCATCAGCTTTGTCATTTATACCGTCACCAAACAAACTGCTGATCAAAGTGGTAGCTGTTTTTAAAAAGCTCTCTTTTGTAGTACTACTTAATGGTTCGTCGTCGAAAATATCATTAGTATCATTTTGTGAGAATGTATTAGGATTCTGTAGGTAACGCATCAGGTTAATTAGATCATTTTTTCTTCTTTGCTGTATTCGGTTTTTGACGGCTGAGAGCAATTTTTTGGCTAGAGTTGTCCTTTGCTTTTTCATTTCCCTAATTAAAAATAAGAAAATTCCTTCAGCAGTTAACAATGTCGCGTTTTGACGACACATAGCTTCAACAGCCAATTTTACTGGTTGAAGCGCGGCCTTCATCTCGTCAAGAAACTCGTCAATTCAGCTTGTGTTATGTCATGTGCAATTGATAAATCCAGTAAAGCTTTAAAAATGCACTTTTTAAGAAGGATAAATCTCTCGATCATCTGAAACATAGAACTCCAACGAGTTTTGCACTCAAGGATAAGCGACAACTCCTTTTTGTGTTCCTGCATTACATATTTTTGAAGAACCTCATTTTTCACTGTGCTTTTTCGAAAGACTTTAACTACTTTTCTCATTTTTTTGAGAACATCTTCTATTTCGAGAGTGAAAGCAGGGCACGCTTCTCTTGCCGGGATTGCTGTAGTAAGGCCGTCATCGAATAGCTCTTCGTCTTCTTGCTCACCTTCATCATCGTCAACGGGGGCATGGTCTTCTTGGTCACCTTCATCATCGTTAACGGGGGCATGGGCAACATTTCCAAACTTGTACAGAACATCACACACAGCCAGATGAATGCCATGAGCGTAGCAAAGTTGGTTATAAACTTGGGAAAGTTTGCCCAATTTTTTCATCACTGACGCACCATCAGATACAATACTAACAATGGATGCCTGAATATGAGTTATTCCGAAATCAGCCAGGTGTTTCTCCAGCAGCTGTAACATTTTTGCAGCATCGCATGATCCAAACATTCTTATTAGGCCGAGATTGATAAATTCATTTTCATAATGAATGTTGACGTTCATGTATTTTCGGCTGCGGATCGAGGTGTACTCGTCCAAAGTGATACTAAAGCGGGTATTGCTCTGCAGTTTCGCTTCAATTTTGCCTTTTATTTCCTCTTGAATGGTCTTGTGCTCACAATGAATTAGATTCATGATACTTGTTTCCGTAAAAGGGAGACATAAGCCTTTGGCACTAATTGACTCCCGAATGAATTTACTCTTGCATATAGCATGGATCGAAAAACCATCAACAGCAGCGAGTTGCGAAACAATGGTTTGCAAACTTTCCTTTTTAACATTCACAAACGACGTGATAGATTTCTGCTGAATTTTTACCTTCTTTGCGGTAAAAGGCCTTTCCTCGTCCTCAAGGCTAAGACTGTGCTTCGATTTTAAGTGCCGCAAAAGACCACTCGTTGATCCACGTTTGCAGGAAATATTTTTACGACAGTGTTTACAATTAAGTACCTTCATTATTATCAGCATGATCGAAATGCTTCCAAACTTTAGACATTGATATTAAGTTCAGACTGATATTACCAACGAAGCCCAATCAAGCAACGATACAATGGTTACTGTACAACAATGCTGTAGTGTACATAGACTGGTCGCAACCACTCGCAAGGCAGGCAACTTTTAAGTTTTAATATAAATGCTGTTGTGTCGTCACAGTGCCCAATAATATGCTACTCACAAGTTTTGCATAAAACCAACCTAACGCTTGCGAAGATTGAACAAAAATCTTTTGCAGTTTGCTTTTTGTTACTGTACTAAAAATACCGGGAATTTTTGTCAAAAAAACCGGGAAACGGGAAGCTAAAAAATTCATTAAATCCCGGGAATTCCCGGAACCGGGATCCCGGTTTTCAAACCCTAGTGTCACCGTTTTGGGGTGACACCATTTAATGATACCAATCGAACAAAAAAGAAAACAACAATATGTTTACATAAATGGAAATGTTCAGCACACTGGAATGGACTTAAAAATGACTAAAAGTATGTTTTGAAGCATTTATTTATAAGGAGGGGGGCGCTAATTTGCCAAAAATATAGATCACAAATCAGCAAAAACTTTGAAAAACCGTCAACACTATGCAATGAAATTTGATCACTGGTTAAAACATGCTCAATATATGTTTTCTTAAAAAAATATAAGCCCAAAAAAAGGGGGGGTGGCAATTCAGTATTAGTTGATTACCAATCACTTCGACTCACATATCGTTTTATTCGCCCCCCACCACCAATTATTTTTCTCTGATAAATACAGACGAAATGTGTTCAATTTTTGTAAGTTTCATTGAACTATAGAATTTTACATAGGTGGGCACAAGTCCGTTAATCGTTAATCCGTTAATAACGAAGCTAACTTTTTCATTAACTCGTTAATCCGTTAAAAAGTTTTTTCATGTTAACGGACTAAATTAACTTCCGTTAAGTGCTGTTAACGGACTAAAGTAACTTCCGTTAAGGTTTTTATCGTAAAAATCTTGCAGCTTCGTTGTGCATTTGAACTTGTTTTTATCTTGAAATTAGATTAGACTGTAAAATGTAACTTTCAAAACACAAAAAGACCACCATAGCAGTGGCGGATCTAGAAAATTTTGGTGGGGGGGATAATAAAAATTTTAAGGACAAAACCTCAAAAATTCGGATGTCTTCACCGAAATTGAGAGTGATTTTTCGGCCGAAATCGGAAATTCAAACGTTTTTTCCGCCCAAAATCAGGTTGTCTCCAAAAAAACAAAAAATAAAAATAAAAAAAAGGTCTTCACCGAAATTGAGACTGATTTTTCGGCCGAAATCGTTAGGTTTAGGCTGGTGGGGGGGGATGCACCCCGAAATGGAGACTGATTTTTCGAAATGGAGGCTGATTTTTCGGCCGAAATCGTTAGTTTTAGGCTGGTGGGGGGGGATGCATCCCCCCATCCCCCCCTAAATCCGCCACTGCACCATAGCAATAAACATTTCCTTACAATCAGCTCAACAGCGTCAATACGTGTTCTAGAAGCGAGTGAATAAAACGAAATGTAAATTACACGCAAAATGTTAACGGATTAACGGACTTTATTAACTTCCGTTAATTAAAGCTGAAAATAACGGATTAACGTTAACGGAGGTGTGAAGTTTGTTAACGGACTAGTGGTTAACGAAGCTAGCGTTTTGCATTAACTTGCCCACCTATGGAATTTTATTATTTACGGTACTACCTTGTAAATAAGACAACGGAAATTTTACCACTAGCCACTTCCACACAGCCATTACACATTTATGCAACCAGTTTAATCATGTTTTTGCACTGCTAATTTCTGCAACCTTTCAAAACCAATAATTTTTATCAAAATCAGCCTAAAATTAACACGTTGACTGCCGACCGGTTTTTACCAAAATTGCTCAAAAATGCCAAACGTATTAGAGCTAAAGTAAGAATGTCACAAAGCTATGAAGTCAATTTTTGGCAACAGCTAAACTTATTTGTCATATATCATGCAAAAAAACTACCTACGAGTATACTCGTAGTTGGCAACTGAATCAACAAATTTGTCAAAAAATGTCACTCTACGAGATAACTCGTAGCTGAAAATGACCTTTTTTTTACACATGACCATATATTGCTTTACAAAATCTTCAAAATAAGTTACAATATCATCGTGTATTTGTATTGAAAAAACATTTTTCGATTAAAACATGTTTTTGTTTAGCTATAGCGCGTGTAGGTGGTCACTCGTTACTAGAAAGAAGTTTAGAAATCTAGAAGTCAAATTAGAATCAGATAAAATTTGAATTTGGATTCAACAGCTAGTGTGAGCTGAAATCAATTGCTAATGGACAAATTCTTATAATGCTTCTTTACTGGTGAACAAGAAGTCAACCAGGCTACTGGTAAGCCGGTAGCAATATTTACCAACCTCTAGTTACACTACTGGTCACTACAGTACACCAATACTAATACAGAATAGCCTTCCACCGTTCCATATACCAGAGTAGCATAGTTCACTTTCCTCTTTCTGCAGTTGACAGGATATAGATCTAATAAACTGAATAATAGTAATCGGAGGTGGAGTCGAGGACACGAGGCTTGAGGCCAAGGCCAAGGACACAAAAAAATTCTGAGTCCAAGGCCAAGGACACAGGAGCAAGTGTTCTCAAAAAAAAAAGTCTTCAAAATTTTTTTCAGGCGAAAAAGGTCTTCAAAAATTCTTTTCAGGTGATCCACTTGAGGAAAACAAAAATAGGTCTTTGCAAATTTTCCGCGAGGTTTCTGGCGTTTTCCAACAACATTTCAACGGCTCAAAAAATAGTGCTGTCTTTGAGCCAAGGACAGGGCAATTTTTGAGGACTTGAGGCTTCGAGGCCAAGGACTTCGAGACGTGTGTCCTTGAGGACTCCACCTCTGATAGTAATCCTATTTCCTACTTAGCCAGATTTTTTTGGAAGAAAATTTCGACTACACACACCCCTGATTAGGCTACGCTACTGTTCAAATACTGGTACTGTAGCCATACACGTTACATCACTCTGAGTAACCCAAATTTTGTTCTTTATGTTTTTTTTAGATATTTTAGCTTTTTCCATGTTTCTAATCACTATTATGTTTTCACCAAGCTGGTCAAATTCAATTTAGCTTGCAGTCTAAAATTAAGTTTACTAACACTGACTTAGACATATGGCTAGAAAAAGGTATATATCTCAGGATAAATGGGATGATTACTTGGACTTGAGTGACTCTCATTCAAAAGATTTTTCTGACTTGTCTGATTCTGAAAGTGATGTACATGCACTATATGTAGCATCAGATACAGATGAATCAAGTTCAGATGAAGATAAAGAAGCGGCAACAGTGCAACCTCCTGTGCCAGCATCTACTAGCCTATCTCTTTCTGCTGATTCGACAGCAGTTGCTGCTGCAACTTTCATATAAATCTGTAGATTTTCTTAAAAAAAGATGAACATCCCACAATGTTTATCATTTCCAAACTCTGCTAAGCTTTAGTGAGTCTGCACAAATACTACGAATGAAACTGCTAAGCAACTTTAGGTGTTTTACTCAAAGTGGCAGCAATGTTTCATAAGCAATATATGCATGCAATACATTGCGTATAAAACGTTTGTTCGACCAAAATTTTGTTTGGTAAACTTGGGCCACTTTTTTAATTTTGAAGGCTATTATTGGTGTTACAGGTGCCAAAATAATTTTCGTGTTGTGCTACATAAGCCGAACGGTCAATTTCATGCATTGAAATCACGTATATACTCGTAGTTTTTTTTTCACTGGCGTTTAGAAAAAAACGAGTATACTCGTAGTTGGCACCAGGGAACAAACGCCTCACTACGAGTATACTCGTAGTTGGCAGTCAACGTGTTAAGTTGTTTTTGGAAAAAAACAATTTTTTTTTCGAGAGCTCGGGGCTCCGCCCTCAAACCCCCGAAACAGATCCCACTGCAGACTTCTGGCTATACGCCTGAGTCTAATCATTTTTTTGCTGCAAAAGTCTATGCCACCAAAATTCTCCTTGATGCTACGTTTAAAAAGCATTATTTTCTATCAAAATAAGCCTAAAATTAAGTTAGTTTTGAAAAAAATAAAATTTTCTAAGTGCTGGAGCTATGCCTCCACACCCCCAATGGCCTCTGGCGGAGCTCCTAGACCCCAAACACAGCCCCTCTCCCCGCTGCAGATTTCTGATTACACGCCTGATTTTAGACGTTTGCTGCTCATACTTCCAAGTTTTAAAATCTTACGATATAAAAAGTGATTGAGCTAGCCAAACAACAGCCGCTATCTTCAGTAATAAAATAGTACCTCTAGTTTTCAAATATAAGCTTTTGCAGCTTACTATACATTATGAAGGGTGACATCACAAAACTCCGCCCCGGGTGTCACCATTCTTAGCGACGCCACTGCGCTAGTACACGCACAATAAGAACAGGGGTGATCATCAACAGGATCAGCAATTTCTCCTTTTTTTTTTCTGGACGAAACGAGTAACGACAGTTAAATTTTAAGTCAATGAACCCGAACCGAACCTGAACCAGTAATATTTTACTTGAGTAAACCTGAATCAAACCTGAACCTCGAAAACGGTGCTCAAGTGAACCCGGAGCAAACCTAAACCGCTGAAATATTTTGAGCAGGAGCTAAACCTGAACCCGAACCGTTATTTGAAACGGTTCGACACCCTGAATTAAACTAAATAAGGTTTGGAACTTTTGCCAGTTCAAATTAATGCATGGGATCAGAATCCAAGATGGGATTAACCTAAATATTCTAATAGATAAAATGTCGCGTAATAAAATAAAACCAAAAAAATTACAACCAAAGTTTAAAATAATCTAAGAAATTACAGCAAATAAAGTAGTCTTTTAACAAAACGGCTACAAAGTTAAACGTTTTAGAAAGGTTTGCTTTGATGTTTGGGGTCTTAAACTAGAGATACTTACGTGTTTCGACACAATCTTATGTCAACTTCACGGCGTTACATTCAAAAACATATGCAATAGTGCAGAAAACAATTTATTGCAGTATGGGCTGTGCTGTCGCGACGCGTTTCGACCTAGCTCGAGCGTCTCATCAGGCAACAACAACACAATTAGGCCTACACATCACTTCAACAAAATATACACATTGTGCGATGGAGTTAAAATTCAGGAAAAAAATTATTACAGTATATACGCATCTGTTCAATCTATGTACAATTCTATTACGACAAACACTTACGAGTTATGACAGTAAATGGAAAAGTATAAGAAGAGCTCTACATTACTCGAAAGTAAATGGTTGAAGTTGAAATGTTGAATTGTAGCCGTTTTGCTAAATTGCTTAAGCTTTCCTACATAGTGTCGCCCATTTGCATTCAACTAGAGCTCTTCCTGTACTTTCACGTGTACTGTCATAAGTTTTTGTCGTTACAGAATTGTACATACAGTAGACTGAACAGATGCGTAACCTGAATGTTAATTCAATCGCACAATGTGTATATTTTGTTGCAGTGATGTATATGTTGTGTTATTGTTGTCTGATGAGACTCCAGAGCAAGGTTGAAACGCGTTGGTTTGGCTCCAGGCCCGGCGCGAGAATAGCGTGACTGCGGGGGGGAGGGGGCAAAAATAAATTTTGGGTGGCACGAAAACTTTTTTTATGTGAATTCGAGAGTGTGGATCAAACGAAAAAGGTGAAGACCCCAAAAAAAGGTCTTAAATTTCAAAAATTTCACAAATTCTGGTTTTCATCTCAAAAATCGTTCGAATTTCCACGAATTCTAAAGTGAAGACCAAAAAAAAAAGAAAAAGGTCTTCGTCCCAAAATTTACGCGAAGTTTCATGAAATCCGAGTGAGTCCACAAAAATTACGAAAAAACAGTCCTTGCTCACGAATTCTATGACGATAAGCACTATTTTGAGAGTCTAAGGCCTCGATTTGCATTCCTGTAGCCCCGAGCCTTTTAATTTCTTTTGGGCACAATCTTCGCTTGAGGGGGCACAAGCAGTCATTTGAGGGGCACGGCCCCGGAATGCCCCCCCACCCCGTGTCGCCGGGCTTGCTTGGCTCAGCGCATTTTACTTTAAATTGTTTTCAGTGCATTGTTTATGTTTTTGAATGTAATGCCGTGAAGATGGCATAAGACTGTGTCGAAGCACGTTAGTATCTCCAGTTTGAGATCCCAAACATCGAAGTAAAACTTTTTCAAGTAGTCTTGTTTTCAGAATATTTCACCAGTACTTTTTGCTTGAAATTATGTTCTTGGAGAATGGGAAATCGAGGTATGTTTTTTTGCAATTACAAACAAACATTTTTTTGCAGAAATAGAAAATAATATGCAACGGTATAGTTACATAAGATGCGAGTCGGAACATCTTAAGAATTCATTCAAGATGAAAATGATCATACAGTTGCCAACCGGTAGGTTTTGCGTGTGTATTCTTGTTTAAGTATATCTCTGATTTCAGCACAAGTTGATAAGTTACCGGTACGTGTAAATCGTAATGTTGTTGTTTCTTATAAGATAACTGCACGGTTTTCCTCGACTTCTACTGCCTAATTGCATCAATTCTATAAGATTGTTTAGGCATGTTAAAGGGCAGTGGCGTATGAGGCTGAAGGGGTCTGGGGGGCACTGCTTCCTGCTTGTTTTTAGGTACCCAGCACCACAATTTTGGGCAATTTCGCTCAACATTTATACTTTTTGCAATCAGTGCTGGCTATTTCATTTTTATAGTCAATAGTCTAATGTAGTTAATAACGTAGTTTCTAGGCTATTTGGCTTTATGGGTAAGTGTCATGTATCATATTAAACCTTCTTTGGGCAGTAAATTTGGAGGCAATTTCTTATTTTTCGTGCAGTTTTGCTCAGTATCAGTATTCATCATAGTTTATACACCAGTATTTTTCGGACTTTAAGGCGCACTATCAATAAATGACCTTTAGTACTTTTATAAGGCGCACTAAATAAAATGCTACTTAAAAGGTCTAATAACTGTTAAAAAGCTCTGAATTAAATTGTGAAGAGAAAAAGAGTACCATATCACCAGATCCATACATAAGGTGCGCCTGAATATAAGCCACACTTTCAGTTTTTTGAATTTTTTTGGTATTTTGAGTGCAACTTATGGTCCAAAAAATATGATAATACAACTGCAAAGCAAATAAGTTTAATTCAGGTTTTTTGACCTGCACATTTTTAACGCGAAAAATTTCAGATTTCCAATTTAACTTTATCAATTTATTTTTCGAGCAAAAGTTTGATGCCCTCTCCCCCCAAACCATTATCAGCTCCTGCGCCCATGTGAAAAGGGGTAAAGCATCCATCCAATTTAGGTAGTTTACAATAGCTAAAATCAAAATATCGGCATAATTTTTGAAGTTTTTTGTTTTCATTTTGGGGCTGTGGTTGCAAAAATATTTAACAAATGCAAAGAGACAACCCCTAAAAAGGTTTTTGAAGCCCCGAATTTGTTCTCCATTTTGAATTTTCAGAAAAAGAAGAGATTTTGCCAAATTCGGATAGGTCACGTGATGTGACTGGAAGAATTAATATTATTTAGTCTATCTTTTCCCTGCAAGTTCAGACTAAGAAAACAGATTCAAGCTTTCCAAAAACATTTTTAGAAAGATATCTTTTTGAGTTAAATATCTTTGTAAGAGCACTCCAAAATGAGAACAAAAAATTCAATAATTATATTTCGATTTTGGCTATTGTAAGCTACTTGAATTGTGTGCATGCTTAACCCCCTTTAAAGAGATACTATTCGAGATAGATTTCGTTGAAGAAATGAGCACTGCTTGAGGTACCGGTAGTAAAGATGCGCCCCAAACCTTGTTCCACTACTTCCCTTATCTGCGTAAATAGATTTAATTTGTTTGACTGCGTAGCAATAAAAATACTAGTTTTGGTAAAGTTACGTTACGCATGACGTGTTTCATTTCCAACAAATGAGTTTATTTATTCACCAAAATCAACATCTTCTAACTTTTTTGCAACAAAAAAATCAGTTATTTCGATTGCACGTTTGTTGAGTTAATGGTAACTCTATCATGCAGAATTTCTCCTTTATCTAGAAGCTTCGACGACTCCCTAAAAGCCTCGTCTTCCCTGGAACTTCTTTCAGAAACCATCGGCTGGTTGTTGACGTTGGAGAGAAAACTTGAAGTTTCAGATATGGCCCTTCGTCGGTTTCTTTCTGCAAACATATTTGACATGCAAAAAAAACGAAGAATGTCATTCATACCTCATAAGCTTATTTTGTTGGGGTAGCGTAGCAGAAGAAGCATAGTTTAAGGTTGAGTAGCCCACTCTTGATAGCGAGATCTGACTTTTCCCTGTTTTTACATTTTCCAGTTCACCTAGAAAATGCTTGTATCGTTGAAATCTGACGAAAAGCTTTTTGTCAAAAAGACGTTTTTAAATGCAAAACGCATGTCCGCTAAAACGCCCATGCAAATTTTTCGTGAAATAAAAAGTAGTGGTTCATTTTAAAACAGCAATTTTGCAAATTTTTGTAAAAACAGAACAGCCGAGCAATTAACTTTCATTCTGAACGTTTCGAATTAACTTAGTTCATCATCAGTAAAAGTAATCTTATTCAAAGAGAATGTTTATTTGAAACAGAATCTCTTCTTGAATATGAATGTGTATTTGGAATAGAGTTTCTATTAGAATAAGATACTTTTACTGACGATTAACTAAGTTAATTCGAAACGTTTAGTTAATTCGGAACGTTTAGAATGAAAGTCAATTGCAAGACTGTTTTCTTTTAAACAAAATGCAGTGTTTCAATAATTTCGGCACAAAATGGACTCTAACCTTGTTTCAAGTCTAGGGTTGTAATGGAATTCTTTCCTGATGACGCCATTGAGCCCGACAAAATTTGATCACATTTGGAGCTACAGCAAAAATTATTGATTATTCACTTTTAACCTCCAGCTGCAGGAGAGAAAGCTATTGTTAGATTTTTCTTCATCAATCCACACAGGCGCAATTGAAATCTTATTGAGTTTTCTTTTTCAAAATTTTGGCCGAAGTCTTCTTTTCTGGGGTATTTTGACACTTTTCTTGAAAATCATTTATACAAGTTTAAGGCATATTTACATAGTATCCGCTTTAGTCCGCATTTGTCCGTTGTTTCATCTCCATAAAAAACTGCGCTTTTTCGTCAACATTTGTATGAGTCCATATCCGCATTAAGCAGACTATTACATACTGATAAAAATTTTGCTCCAAAATTTCGTGTATGAACGATATTTCAAAATAAAGCTGCGACCCTTCACATTACAAAAAAAAATCGAGAAACTTTCGTCTAATTCATGGGGGTATATATGGGCAATAAAAATGTAATGAAAAAGGGCATACTTTTTTATGGAAAAGAAAAAAACCTATAAAAAACGAATACTGTGTAAATCCGCCCATAATTTTTGCACAATGTTAAGTAAAAAAAAAAATTTTCTCGATTATATCACGCTATCTTATACTGCAAGCCAAGACTTTTTTTTCAATAAACCCAACGGTCAAAACACTCTGTTAATGCGATGATGCATTTTTGTTTATTTCTTGTCATGAATTGTTTTTGAGTTGCTCATTTTAACAAAAATAAGTTTATTTAATTCATCTTCAATACTCACTTGATTGTTGAGTCATACGAATCAATCAGAATGTCCGGAACAAGGGGCTGACATTTAATATCAGACCAAACACCCACAGGTACGGTTTTACTGCTCCTAAAAAAAGACAATTTATTTAAACTTGTAAATCACTCTACATGGGTTTGACTCTGCCTGGATACCGTATATTTGGGTGAATGATAACTAAGAAGAATGCACCAAGGTATTTTTTCCAGTCTTGTTAAACGTATAGTTTTGTTTCAGAGAGCAAATTTCGCGCCAGACATTTTAGATAGGTTTATTTTGTATGAAAAGGAAGAAAGATAAAGAGTAAGATGAGAAAATAAAGTTTTTAAAAATTTCTTTTTGAGGTCAAAAGAGAAAACATTTACAATTAAAGCAACAACAGCAAAAAAACATCAAAAAAAAAATGCAAAGCAAAGCGATCAAATTGGACACAGTGTAGTTCACTGCTCGCCAGCGCTGCGACATCGAAAAGAGGTATGCTATCAGCAGCCTCAATGCTGGGCCCCCGAAAACTTGTAATTAGCATTGGAATAATACAGAGAGTGTAATGAAGATTAATTTTTTGTGGAACACAAAAAAAAATCAGCAATGTTTTAAATCATATCAGAAGCAATGCAATTGCAGTTGTCCATTTTACTTACTGAATGGTACGTGCCCTTGGTGATTGTCGATTAGGTGACGGAGTGTTCTGCACAAAAACAAACAATATACGATTGATTGATGCATTTTTATTCTCCCGTCACGAGAAAGCAACGGTGGCGCAATTCTTTGGACGAATCCGCACCCGCTTAGAAATTTACCATTTTCCAAGTTTTCTGGTTGACGTTTGACTTCTTCCCATGGAAATTTGCTGCTTGTTCAAAGCCACCAAGCAGAGATAGACATCGTAAAACGTCTTATCCAAGGACGCAACAAAGTGACCAGGGCGCGGGTTGAACCAAAGATCATGCGATCGTGATTGTTGAAAAAACGACGTCTTTACCCGCCTGGCAAGCACGCTGCCGACATAGGAACACAAATAATCTACAAGCAAACAAAATTATACGCCTAAGAAAAACGAAAACGAAAAACTAACAGATACTTAATCGGAGAATGGTCGAGATATTTTAAGATTTGAAAGATTTCACAAAAAACTGAATTGTTAAAATTATTTTTATATTATTGCATGCCAGGAAGATTTTGTCTTATATTCCAGCTGACGATGGTTATAGGTATAACCGAAACATCTCATGGCAGTAAAATAACGAGTAAATAAAGAGCAACGCTGTAGAATGTGCATCAATAAACCAAAAACTAAAAAATGCAGTCGTTCGTTCGTATCAACCAGGCACTCTGCCTCTTCTACCCACTCTAACGCAGAGCACTTTTTTGAGTTCTGTTTGCTAGTTTTTCGTTGTGCTGGGCTACCTTAACGGCTAGGCTGCTTGGTCCAATGGGAAATTAGGGTAAAGTGTCTTTCCTAAGGACACAACGACCCATTGCCGCTTCGGAAATTGAACCACGGGTTCAGCAACCTTTCGATCACAAACCTGACACTCTATATCAATGAGCTATCGCCGCAGCCAAAAAATGTGATAATGTATGTTAGTGCGAGATGGTGAGTTTTTTTTTCTCATCGAAACGTTGAACTCAGCGATTCTCCAAAGGTCCGAAATACGGACAAAAACACGCGAGAATAAAAAAAAAATAACTAAAAGAAAGCGTAGAAAAGCATCACCTATGTCGGCCAAGTTAAGATAGTAGGAAAGGTCTTAAGCAAATAAGGTGTGGATCAAATTTCGACTAACTTTCAATCATATGTTTTTGCGGTTGAAGTTCGAGCAACTGAAATGCTGCTTTTTAGAATTCTTACCGAAACGCTGTTCCGGTTCTGAATGTTTTAACAAAACGCCGTTCCGGCATTGTAATATTTTAACCAAACACCGTTTCGGCATTTTACCGAAACACCGATTCGGCATTGCAAGTTTTACCGGAACGATTTTCCGGATCACTTTCACAACTGGTGGTAACAGTTAGCTATAATTACGTTAACAGTAAGCTACAATAAAATCTTAAGTTACCTTTCGAGATCTTGATCTAGTCACTGGCAGTGATTTTCGCTGCCTAAACAATAACCAGTGTTAAGAGAATAAAAAATAATTATTTCTCCACAATTGAATCCAAATTATGTTCTTTTTAAATCACACTAAACCTGCGTTCAATAGTAACAAACATTCAACTTAATTCGTGGTTTTGATTTAGTTGATAGCGACAAATGTGAATTTTGTTTAAATGAACCGTAAACTTTGCCTCATTTACTTTCTGACAGTTCAGTTGTAGATAAATTTAGGAATGATTTAAGTAATTAGCTTTCAGCAAAATCAAAGATTAATATTACATTAAATCGAGTTCAAAAAAACTGTCTGACTTTCAAGATCAAAGGTTAATTTTGAGTTTCTTACTGATTGCTTTTATGAGCAAAATTTTTGGTTAACCGTAGTAAACTTTCAAATTCAAAACCGGACATGTCACTGTATTTTAATGCAATTCATTTGGTTAAAAATTCTGAGTACATAACAGCAAGACATAAGAATAATTTGAATTCTCATTGTCGAAAATGGGCTTATTTCAATTGAAGTTTTTTTTATACGGGTACTGTAAATAACGATGCTTTGTGAATTATTGCAGAACAACTGATTTCCTTCTGCGACGTACTCTTGAAATTATCTTTATTTGTATGTTGTGTTTTATTTTTCTTTTATACTTTAAAATCTACTCAAAAAATACAGATTTATAAAGAAACAAATGCGAACCCTAACTTTGTAATGTACCTTCAACAGTGCAAAAGAATAACGTTTGGCATTATTTATTTCAGTGATGGAAAGAGAACAAACTTCAATCAAAAGCAAACTAAAGATTTTAAATTCAAATCAAAGAAAAATTGTTAAAAAAATCTGAATTTAATCAAAAACTGTCATTTAACATTCTACGAGACGTTTTAAATTAATCTAAAAACCATCGTCAGTCGTAAAGGTAATTGGGTACAGATTTAATAGCAGACTCTCATTTTCTAAATTCTGCTTATCTCATAGGCGTAGCCAGGGGGGCCCAGGGGGCTTGCCCCCCCCCCCCCCGAATTGAAATGCTACCAATGATAAAAATGTCACAAAAAAAAAACTATTGTTTCTTTAGTTTCAGTTTCTTTTAGTATCTTCAAGTACAACAGTACACACGTACTAGAATAATTAACAATAATATTGATCTAGGGGGCCCGGGCCCCTCAATTTAATTTTTACCAACCAAATAAAATGGGCTTCCTACAATAATATTTAAATGGCCCTCAATTTAAATGGGCCCCCAACAGTAACATTGATCCAGGGGGCCTATTTAAATGATCCCCAATTTAAATGGGCCCCCAACAGTAATACTGATTCAGGGGGCCCGGCCCCTTTAATTTAATTTTTTCCAACCAATTTAAATGGGCCCCCTGCAATAATATTTAAATGGCCCCCCCAACAATAATATTGATCCAGGGGTCCCGGGCGCCTTCATTTCAATTTTTGCCAACCAATTTAAAGGGCCCCCTACAATAATATTTAAATGGCCCCCAATTTTAATGGGCTTCCAACAATAATATTAATCCAGGGGGCCCGGGCGCCTTCATTTCAATTTTTGCCAACCATTTTAAACGGGCCCCCTACAATAATACGAGTATTTAAATGGTCCCCAATTTAAATGAGGCCCCCAACAATATTATTGATCCAGGGGGCCCGGGCCCCCTCAATTTAAGTGGTCCCTCTACAATAATATTTAAATGGCCCCCAATTTAAATGGGCCCCCAACAATAATACTGATCCAGGGGGCACGGGCGCCTTCAATTTAATTTTTGCCAACCAATTTAAAAATGCCCCCTACAATAATATTTAAATGGACCTCAATTTAAACGGGCCCCCCAACAATAATATTGATCCAGGGGTCCCGGGCGCCTTCATTTCAATTTTTGCCAACCAATTTAAAGGGCCCCCTACAATAATATTTAAATGGCCCCCAATTTTAATGGGCTTCCAACAATAATATTAATCCAGGGGGCCCGGGCGCCTTCATTTCAATTTTTGCCAACCATTTTAAACGGGCCCCCTACAATAATACGAGTATTTAAATGGTCCCCAATTTAAATGAGGCCCCCAACAATATTATTGATCCAGGGGGCCCGGGCCCCCTCAATTTAAGTGGTCCCTCTACAATAATATTTAAATGGCCCCCAATTTAAATGGGCCCCCAACAATAATACTGATCCAGGGGGCACGGGCGCCTTCAATTTAATTTTTGCCAACCAATTTAAAAATGCCCCCTACAATAATATTTAAATGGACCTCAATTTAAACGGGCCCCCCAACAATAATATTGTTAGGGGGCCAAGGCCCCCTTCAATTTAATGTCTGCCAACCAATTTAAACGTGGAACCCGAGTGAAATTAAGGGTTTTTATCGTAAAAGTTGCTAACTGAGGCCCTCATTTAACCTTTTTGTGAACGTAATGCAATAACCGTTAACCAGGGACGGATTTAACATATGGCTCAGTGCCAGGGCCCCATACTTAGATAAAACTTTTTTTGGTCTTCACCAGTATTTGGCAGGAAAATATTGCAAAAATCCCAAAGTGCCAAGGGCTCAACTCAATGTAAACCTGGCCCGGGCAATAACATGGCTTGTAGGTGTAACTATCTACTGTACATTTTTCAATAACAATTCACCTCCACCTCGCCAGTTTTTATGCAACAAAATACTTTTGAAAAAAATTAGCTACAGTAAGGGGAACGCTCATTGAACAAATTTTTGAATTGAGAGAGAGCCTAGACCCCTTGCCATGTATGTACTCCTATAACTGGTTGTTTTCATGACAAACCAATACTCTCTAAGGAAAATATTCTACTAGATTGTTATTTACTGCTAAAATATTGCAGGAGGCAATGTACTTTACTTCCCCCTACCTGGGCTAAATCACTTACAAAATTTAACCCCAAAATGCATGATTTTAAACGTGTGTTGGACCTAAATTGCTAGCAAAAGAAGGACTGAACAACTTAATTTTTTCAATTGGCTTTCAAATGTTAAAAATCTAGTACTTTCAAATGGCTCTAAATACGTGCGAAACGTGATCCAATGATATTAAAATAGCTTTTTTTTCTAAAAAGTTACGAAAAATCCACCAGACCCCCATAGCCTCTGGTGGCTAGGGGCTCCCGTCTATGATTTCTTTGAATTACAGTACACTTCTTTACTCAATACACGTCTCCCAATTTTAACATTTTCCCATTTTAACTATTGCTTTAAGCCCTCTCCCTTGAACCAGTTCCTAGTTACGTGCCAACACCAGCCAACGTCTTCTGATCTTCCATTCTACGATACTTTTGCCCCCACAAAAAATTCCTCTTTTGAAGTTCCTGATGACGTCATTGCATGTGATTTGTGGTTTGGGCCCCCCCCAATTAAAAATTCTGGCTACGCCTATGGCTTATCTGACTAACTTTTCATACCGTTCAGCACACTTTGCAATGTCAGGAGATTGGTGCGGAGTAACGGCTTGACGGAAAGAGGCTTTTCTCGAGCGATCACTTTCCCGAAACTCCTTGCCCAAGTTTGGCGATCTCGACAAGCCAAAAGCTGTTTTTGGAGTCTGATTTTCACTCGAAGCTAAAAAATAATTACTCATTTTTTGCATTTTTTTAAACTGTTAAACATTTATCGTCAAGATGTGGCTGAATCCCGGTTCGATCCCCAAACTTCCAAAAAAAGTGCTTGGAAAAAGCATTTTACGCTTATTCTCATCAATTCTGTATTAAGGGTGGAGGACAAAAGGGCAATTTTTGAAGGTATACTGTAAAACGTGGCTTACCAGAAGAACCCACCGTTGGAAGAGAGGCACCTCCGCAAAAAAAGGATTTCAACACTTTTGTCAGCATAAATCGGCAGTAAATCAAAAGTCAAGTATACGTAAGTAACGGAGAAATGCATACGTATCGCTGGCCTACATGGGCCGTGAGGCCTCAACTGCAATCTGCCCAGGACCCCGTGCCTTAATCCAACCCTGCTTTCCTTGGGAAGGGGGCAAAGCTCACCATCGTAATTGCCCATGCAGCTTCACAAATTATACCAGTTAATTAAAAAATCATTTATAAATGTTTAACAACTAAGACAACATGGGGATGCGAAGGCTTCTTTTACGCTTGACATTAGAAGGGCTAATAATAGGATTGCAATTTAGCTGCTTACGTGCAACAATCGAATTAATTGCAATTATTGGTGATAATTCGTTTATTGCTCAAAAGCGGCTAAATTATAATCAGGGCTGCGAACTCGATTGATTTTTATTCGAGTTCAAGTTCGAGTTCGAGTTCAGCGTATTTTAGCAAGTTCGAGTTAAAATTTAATTTTTTCAAGTTCAAGTTCGAGTTCGGCAAAATTACTGAATTTTTTTGAGTTCAAGTTTGAGTTCGCAGCCCTGATACTTGAGCTGTTTTTCTAAGTCGCCACAACATAAACAAGACAGTGAAGGATATGCACTTACGCAGCTGTTACGAAAAACGCAATCTCAATTTACACGGCTTGATCAACAACAAATATTTTTCTGACAAATTTTTTATCTTAAAATTTCTTTTTAGTGGACTCACTCAAACTCGAACAATTTTATTTAAGTTGAAGTTCGAGATCGAGTTCAGAAAAATTATTTTTTCGAGTTCAAGTTTGAATTAGGCAAAATAAATGAGCTTTTTCGAGTTCGCCTTCAAGTTCGAGTTCGCAGCCCTGATTATAATCCTATTTATGATTATTAGCCGTTCTAATGTCAAGCGTGAAAAAAGACTTCTCATCCTCTTGTTGACCGGAAATCCTTGTCAATTTATTAGCATTTACCGCTTCCAGTTGCAAGTAGTTTTCGAAGTTCTTGCGCCTCTTCTACAAATTCCTTGATGATCAACGACAACCGAATGGTTAGTGGAACTTGTTTCCGCAAAGTTTCTTTCAGGATATGTTGCTGCTCCTTTTCTTTTATAGTTAATAATTCTCTTTCCAGCAGTAACTAAGAAAAACGTCACAGCTTTAACAGACCAAAGTCATTTTAAATTCTCTTTCTGTTCTTTTGGTTGGTTGAAGTAGCCTAGCTATTTCCTGTAGATGAGAGAATGGTGCATCGGAAAGGCTAAACCATAGAGCTGGAGAACAGAGATGGGCGGAGTCAAAAAACATAGACTCCGAATCCGCTCCGAGTCCGAAGACTTGGACTCCGACTCCTATCCGAAACCTGTTTGTCAACAAATTTTTGAATCCGAATCCGCTCCGACTTCGAAATAAAAGAATTAGCTTACCTGTGCATGATGAAGCTTAAAATATGCTAAATTGCCACCTTGAACTACCTTCATTTTGCTTCAGCTGCTCACCCAATGTGAACAGTTTGTAATCCATAATGAATACATCTTATCACAATAATAGAAAGGGTCTAACAAGCAAATTATCAATTTGCAGTTCTTTGCCCTATCACGTAAACTTATGGTGCTAAGCATCGGTACAATTTACAGACACGGTACTTAGTATTACCAGCAAGCTAATCTAAAGCTTTTGAATACAATTCTTATTCCTTAATGATGCAAAAGCTTGATCTGAAAGAAATATGAACTGAAAGCAACTTGAAAAAACATAAAAACAATAAGCAAACAAATAAACACCTAATGAAAAGCACTGGTAGTGTTGGCTGAATCTGCATGCGCTGTGTGCTCACAATAAACATCATAATGCAAGAATGCACTTAGCTTAAATAGCTGCATGATTGTATACTTCTGTTCCATTTACTTCCAATTTGAGTTCAAAGTTATGATTGAATCAACAGTGGAAGTTGAGAGGCGAGTACGCTTTTTTGAAACAGTTGTTCCACAACAACTAAAAGCTCTCTCGCTGGAGGAACTTGAGGCAGGGATGCTAAGCACACCTATAACTAATCTACTTAAATCCGGAAATTTACTTCGGATTTCAGCAGAGAGCCAAAACTTTAAAATATCAAAATGTCCATCTGGAGTAAAAAAATTATTCGTGAAGTCATCTTCAAAGTGGTGAAGTAGATACAAATTCAATTCATCCCCATCAAATTTAAAAGTTTCTTCATCTTGCCACTCAGAAAACTCATCATCAATGCTTGACTTGCTGGTGGAATTTATCTGGTTTTGTCGGTTTTCATATACATGATCAAGGACAGTGTTTTTACTAGTATCTGCAACATCAGATTTATTGGAGCTTGATTGGTCATTAATTTGCTCTCGTAGTAAACCTCTGGCGAGATCAATCACTTCAGTCTTCATGTCTTCACTAAAAGCACGCATACTTTTGAATTTGGGATTAAACATAAATGCCATTTTGTGCAAAGGTGTCACAATGAATTTATCATGTAATGCATGAGAAGCACGTTCTTTTAAAAAATCCAATATTGGTGAATCAGCAGCATTTTTTCGTACACTTCGTTCAAGTTTGGTATACCATTGAAAAACATGATGACTTGTAGGATATAGATCACCCTCCAACGCTAATGTTGCTTGTTGAAAAGGTTCCAAAAAATTTATCAAAATATCAATTAGGGCAAAATCAATTTCATCCAATCTTTTTATTTCCCCCACTTCTTCAAGAAGATCTTTCACTTCAGTTTCCACCTTTTTAATGGATTTCAGCAAAACCAGCAATGAGTTCCAACGAGTTTCATTGGATTGTTTTATGGAGCAGGAGAGCTTATTATTTAGACCACTTTTTTTGCAATAGGTTGCTAAAGCCTTACTAGCATTCACAGTCTTTCTCAGCATCTCAACATGTGTCACCAACAGATCATTCTCACTGATAGGATGAACCGATTTACTCAACTTATCTAACTGCAAAGTATGTTTCAAAACTGTGCTAATCCTATGACAGGCAGAAGGCTGCCTATGATAACATGCCAAAGCTGATTTGATGTTGCTGCCTTCATCGGTTACAAAATAAATGTTATTCATTAGCATACTTGATGTAATTCCAAACTGTTTCAATCCTGACACAATATTCTTGTTCAAATTTTGTCCTGTTTTAGCATCATCACCAAATTCAAACACAGATAAAACACGGCTTTGCAAATTTTCATTATTGACAAAATGTGCAGTTAAAGAAACGTAGCTTCTCTGTTTCACATCAGTCCATAAATCAGTAGTGACACCTATTATACCATACTCATTTATTGCTGACTTTAACATTTCTTTCAAGTTTTCAGTTACCTTCTCTTTTTCCGTGGCCATTCTTCGTTTCACAGTTCTTCTACTTGGAACCAATGATTCAGCAAAACAAGAGCCGTGTGTTGCACCAATATCAATGGCAGTTTGTATGAGTTCAATAAAACCTTTGCCTTCTAGGGATTGAAGAGGTCTTAAATCACAAACTACATACTTCAGACATGCTCGCTGAAATTTATCGTTAACAGATTTTGTGGGTTTAGCTTGTTTACAAAATCCAGTGACCTTTGTTTGTCTGATTTTGGTGCTGGTAGTTATATTTTCACCAGTGCTTTTGCAGGTTGCTAAATGCGTGCGTAGATGAGTGGTGCCACTATGTGACTTATGGTGCTTTAAGAATGAGCCACAAATTTTGCACTTAACGTAGTTTGCATAATCATTCTTGGATGTCCCATCAGCATAATGCAGAAGCATAAATGACTTCCATACTTCACTCTTTTTGTCAGTTGCTGATTTTTCCACTACTTTGCCTATTCGAAAAAGATGAGCAATTTGATTTTGAGAAGCCATATGGGTACCTGATACTGTAGCAGGAAAACCAATAGAGTAATTCTGTCCTAGTTTGTCTACACTGCAGGGTAACTACCTACCGGTAACTTTCAGCAAATCAAGTTCTATCATAGACAGGTAGGTTACTCCTATACTAATCAACTAATATTGTAACTAGCCAACAGGTAAGTCACTAATTAAGTGGTACCTCGGCAAGCTAGTACTTCCATTCTGAAATTGAAACACACTCTAGTAATCAGAGTTCTAGAGCTATTTGACTGACCGGTTATGGGTTAAGTTAACCACATACCACAAAATCTCCAACCCACATGCCTGTCATTACTACCACCCTAAACAAATCAGAAATGCCAAATACGGAGTAGATCGAGTAGCGGTAACCAAAGTCCGCTTCACTCCAAATATATTTTATACGAACTTTGCCTGTAACGAAAGAATGCGCAATGGAGGAAAACAAAAAAATTAAATTACCAAAAATTTAGAAAGTTGCAACCCAAATAAATGTCTTAGTCTACAACTTAAAATCCGGCTCCGCTCCGAATCCGGTTTCATTTCAAAAAATCAAATCCGGATCCGGCTCCTGCTCCGGTTAGATATAGCCGGAATCCGGCTCCGCTCCGCTCCGGATCCGGCTCCGCGCCCATCTCTGCTGGAGAACTCGGAAGAGAAAAGTGGGTACTGTATAAGTAATTGAACACCACTCAGGCAGTTGGGTACAGGAACTCCATTACCACACAGAAGTTGTTATTTTGACCATCTCAGATGATTGTACGAGTCAGAGTTGTAAGTCGGGCAGGGCTTTTCGGGTCGGGCTCAGGCTTCCGATTAATAAAATGTTGGGATTAATTGGGGCTTGATACACGTACTTGACGTGTGTTTTAGACTTTAAGTGCTATAAAACGTAACTACTGTAAAGCAACTTTGGAACACTGAATGACGACTTTGTTTATGCATCAAGCAATTATTACTATACAATTACTATTACTGCGGTACAATTGATCAGCAGTTACTAGTTTCATTTCAATCTCAGGAGTACAGAGTACGCCATGTTTCTACTGCATATAAGCAATAACCGCGTACACTTAACTTTTGGGCTTTTTCGGGTCTGAGTATGGGGCGCCAAGTGTCCAGTAAAATGTGCTCGTGTTTTTTGTGCATTATGAGGCGCCAATTTGAGGATTTATTTATATGTGAAAAAAAGCACCCTAAATCTGCAAAAAAAGCACGCGCAAAAATTGGCACCTTAAATCTGCAAAACGAGGCAGTGCCTATGAGCAAAAAAACTACGCGCAAAAATTGGCACCTTAAATGTGGAAAAAAAACACACGCAAAAATTGGCACCTTAAATCTGCAATACGAGGCAGTGTGTCTATCTGCAAAAAAAGTACGTGCAAAACGAGGCAGTGTCTATCTGCAGAAAAAGTACGTGCAAAACGAGGCAGTGTCTATCTGCAAAAAAAGTACGTGCAAAACGAGGCAGTGTCTATCTGCAAAAAAAGTACGCGCAAAACGAGGCAGTGTCTATCTGCAAAAAAAGTACGTGCAAAAATTCGCATGTTAAATCTGCAAAACGAGGCAGTGCCTATTTGCAGAGTTAGCTCGTGTCCATAAAAATAAATGCTGACTCAGCGCATGACTGTGGCGTGGATATTGTATTGGTTGTTGTTTGCCTACCTGTACAGTGTACCTTACGACTGTTGGTACCGTAAAATAAGGAAATATGTGGTAAATAAACAATTTTAGCTGTGGAAATGGGTGCAGTAACCCCGTTTCCTTTGCTAGCAAGCTATTAATATAGACGTACTAGGCCTAATACCTACCGTATCGTACAGTAACTACCTAGATCGTTTAGACTAGGCCAACCAGTACTCTGTTAGTCTTTGTAGCCCACTGTCAGGTCACCACAAACAAATGCGGTCTTTTCCTCTGGCGGGAACTCCGGGAAGAGGGCGGGGCATAATAGCAGAAGGCAATCAGTATGGCTCTACAGTCTACGAAGGGAAATGGAAAGAGAAGAATTCTGCTTCTTCCTGCAGACTTACCGTAATTCTTTACTGGTATTTTATTGATAGTTGTACTGCACAAGCGAAAGCTAAACATTTGTATCTCTCGCCCATGGAATAACTGAATAAAGCTGCACCAAATAGGCTAAAGCCTGAGATTGCTCTCGGCTTGTACAAACTTTATATCTGAGCTCTGAATATACAATGCAGTGATGCCAGCGAAGACACCTAAAGTTACATCAAATTTCGGGACAAAAAACATCAAATATTCGGGCCCAAAACATGGCAAATAGGGGTTTCATCCACCAAATTGGAGGTGAAGACCTTTTTTTTTTTTTTGGACATCACCTTTTTGAGCACCCGTTTTTTTTAGAGTATACCGTAGCTTGGGGGCCCTTTTTTATCTTTTGGTGGGCACATTTTTGGGGACCCTTATTTAAGCGATGTCACTGGGGGGGGGGGGGGGGTGACTCCTTGCAGGGGTTTTTGGTTCATCAGGGTTGGTTTCGGGACTAAAAAACATCAGATTTTTCTCATAAAACATCAGATTGAAATTCAAAAACATCAAATCTGATGTTAAACATGAGAACTGGCATCACTGATAGAATGAGCTGGAACAGACCGACAGGAGTATACAGTTAGCAGCGCATGAGCATGATTAAACTATTTTAATCGTTTTGCGTGCTTCTGGCCTAAAGGCTACCAGCTCGGAAGCCTAGGGAAGAGCCACCAGAACGGCGACTACTTAAAAGAAGCAATGCGAAAAATTGTCTTCCCACAGGAATCGAATGTGGCTCTTCCCTAGGCTTCCGAGCTGGTAGCCTTTAGGCCAGAAGCACGCAAAACGATTAAAATATTAAAACTCTGGCCTGCAAACGTCAAAAAAACATCTTAATTGACTTATTATTACAATGATTAAACTAGTTACATAAATGGGCAATGGCTATGTGAGAGGTGGCTAATGGTGAGTTCTCTTAATTACAAGCTGTTTAACTATAAAATGTTATAGTTTAATGAAACTCACTAGGAGTAATCCATTTCGTCTATACTTAATAGAGAAAGGTGATTGGGGGGGGAGGGAGCGGGGGGCTAATGGAACGATATTTGAGCTGAAGTGATTGGTAATCAACTATTACTGAATAACCCCTTCTCTCCCGGATTCATGAGCTTATATAAATATTGTTTTTTGATGTGACAAAACCTATATATATTCAGCATGTTTCAACAAGTGATCAAATAATTTGATTGCTTAGTTTCTGGCCATTTTTCAACGTTTTACTGATTTTTGAGTTATATTTTTGACAAATTAGT
Source organism: Trididemnum nubilum (assembly GCA_963965965.1). Classification (NCBI taxonomy): domain Eukaryota; kingdom Metazoa; phylum Chordata; class Ascidiacea; order Aplousobranchia; family Didemnidae; genus Trididemnum; species Trididemnum nubilum. The sequence goes on from OZ014488.1 coordinate 29,022,469, forward strand.
GCCCCCTCTAAATACACTAAAGGTTTCAAAAGATGCTTTAAATCATTTTTAGTCCATTCCAGTTGGCTAAACACTTCCAATGATATTAAGCATAGGTCTGTTGTTTTCGTTTTTGTTCGATTGGTGTCATAAAATGATATCACCCCAAAATGGTGACACCCGGGGCAGGCCACCCCCGTTTAGCGACGCCACTGACCTAATGATCAGAGTCATTTTTGCTGATACAGGCCTTCTAATTACGTAATAATACACTTTGTACTAACAAACAACTAGTGTCTAGCATAATAAAGGTTGCCCGTGCACATTTTTTAGCAATGTATTGTTGGTAATAAAAGAAAGCAAAGAAGAAAGCTATTAGCCTAAATCTGACAGAGGGGGCCAAATTTTTGACAGGGGGGGACCTGGTCTAGATACGGGCCTGACTGTGTCCCAGGCAACCTCACCACCTGTTTGAGACATTTGGGAAATCTCAAGCAAAACTTATGTTTATTATATACTGTCTGAACGATTTCTCCCCAAAACTGGTGTGACGAATAATTCTTTGATCTGTGATGTGTAATCGCCTCTGAAGTCTAACCCATGGAATAACCCCATCTGTTTATACTGTATACTCCTGTCGGTCTGTTCCAGCTCATTCTATCAGTGATGCCAGTTCTCATGTTTAACATCAGATTTGATGTTTTTGAATTTCAGTCTGATGTTTTTTGAGAAAAACTGATAAAAATCTGATGTTTTTTGAGAAAAATCTGATGTTTTTTAGTCCCGAAACCAACCCTGATGAACCAAAAACCCCTGCAAGGAGTCACCCCCCCCCCCCCCCCCCAGTGACATCGCTTAAATAAGGGTCCCCAAAAATGTGCCCACCAAAAGATAAAAAAGGGCCCCCAAGCTACGGTATACTCTAAAAAAAACGGGTGCTCAAAAAGGTGATGTCCAAAAAAAAAAAAAAAGGTCTTCACCTCCAATTTGGTGGATGAAACCCCTATTTGCCATGTTTTGGGCCCGAATATTTGATGTTTTTTGTCCCGAAATTTGATGTAACTTTAGGTGTCTTCGCTGGCATCACTGCATTGTATATTCAGAGCTCAGATATAAAGTTTGTACAAGCCGAGAGCAATCTCAGGCTTTAGCCTATGTTACGTTGTTTCAGTTTGCTTTTCTATACTTGGTTGGTTTCGAACTCAGGCTTAGCTGCATTTAAGTTTTAGCGTACACGTGGTGATAACTATTGCAAATCAAGAGATTTATCTCGCCTTTTTAACTGCACGTAGTTAGCTGTTACGCAATTTTCAAACTATTTACACTCAATGTTCGTGCTTTTAACGCCTTTTTTGGGCTCGGTCGATACTGTTAGTTGTCGAGGAAGGACATAGGTATTTTACGTGGAGTCGTGAGAATTCTATCAGTTTACTGTATTCAGATCCACATCTTATTAGTTGATTATCTTGACAGTCCTTCCTCGAGACTAAAGGACTTGTCCTGGTGGCTCCCATTTTGTTTTCCCTTGGGCTTTGTTTCAAGAGCTGTTGCTCGCCTTCCCTTTGACCTATTGTTTTACTGGGGTTTATATTTCTTAATTCGCGTTCCTACTTCCCGGGGTCCCTTGCAGTTGTAAAGTGAGTTTGAAGTTACAGCTCTATTTTGGAGATTTTGGATTTGTCTGCCTTAAGAAGAAACCATCGGTGAGTCGTATTATGTGATGCTGCACTGTCTCGTTTATTATTTATGCTTGGTTAATTGTTAGTAATTACTTTCTATTTACACTATGTAGCATGTGTTCTGTTAACTGTTACTTGAGGCGTGATCATTTGACGCAGTGATTTCTTACACCTTTAGTAATTTTTCAGTTGTTGCTAATTTACGTTCTGTTATTTTTACAGAAACCGTTGACAATAAAATCGAATAAAGATCAATCAGTTAACGCGTGTTGATCAAGGCAGACAGAAATAATTTTCGCGTCGTTCAGCCTATTTGGTGCGGCTTTATTCAGTTATTCCATGGGCGAGAGATACAAATGTTTAGCTTTCGCTTGTGCAGTACAACTATCAATAAAATACCAGTAAAGAATTACGGTAAGTCTGCAGGAAGAAGCAGAATTCTTCTCTTTCCATTTCCCTTTGTAGACTGTAGAGCCATACTGATTGGCTTCTGCTATTATGCCCCGCCCTCTTCCCGGAGTTCCCGCCAGAGGAAAAGACCGCATTTGTTTGTGGTGACCTGACAGTGGGCTACAAAGACTAACAGAGTACTGGTAGGCCTAGCAGTGGCGGATTTAGGGGATGCATCCCCCCCACCAGCCTAAAAGTTACGATTTTGGCCGAAAAATCAGCCTCTATTTTGAATAATTCGGCTCCATTTCGGGATGCATCCCCCCCCACCGACCTAAACGTAACGAATCCGGCCGAAAAATCAGTCTCAATTTTGGTGAAGACCTTTATTTATTTTTTTTTTTTTTGGAGACCACCTGATTTTGGGCGAAAAAAACGTTTGAATTTCCGATTTCGGCCGAAAAATCACTCTCAGCTTTGGTGAAGACATCCGAATTTTTGAGGTTTTGGCTTCAAATCCCCCCCCCACCAAAATTTTCTGGATCCGCCACTGAGGCCTAGTCTAAACGATCTAGGTAGTTACTGTACGGTACGGTAGGTATTAGGCCAAGTACGTCTATATTAATAGCTTACTAGCAAAGGAAACGGGGTTACTGCACCCATTTCCACAGCTAAAATTGTTTATTTACCACATATTTCCTTATTTTACGGTACCAACAGTCGTAAGGTACACTGTACAGGTAGGCAAACAACAACCAATACAATATCCACGCCACAGTCATGCGCTGAGTCAGCATTTATTTTTATGGACACGAGCTAACTCTGCAAATAGGCACTGCCTCGTTTTGCAGATTTAACATGCGAATTTTTGCACGTACTTTTTTTGCAGATAGGCACTGCCTCGTTTTGCAGATTTAAGGTGCCCATTTTTGCGCGTACTTTTTTTGCAGATAGACACTGCCTCGTTTTGCACGTACTTTTTTTGCAGATAGACACTGCCTCGTTTTGCACGTACTTTTTTTGCAGATAGACGCTGCCTCGTTTTGCACGTACTTTTTTTGCAGATAGACGCTGCCTCGTTTTGCACGTACTTTTTTTGCAGATAGGCGCTGCCTCGTTTTGCAGATTTAAGGTGCCAATTTTTGCGCGTACTTTTTCTGCAGATAGGCGCTGCCTCGTTTAGCAGATTTAACGTGCCAATTTTTGCACGTACTTTTTTTGCAGATAGACGCTGCCTCGTTTTGCACGTACTTTTTTTGCAGATAGACGCTGCCTCGTTTTGCAGATTTAACGTGCCAATTTTTGCACGTACTTTTTCTGCAGATAGGCGCTGCCTCGTTTTGCAGATTTAACGTGCCAATTTTTGCACGTACTTTTTTTGCAGATAGACACTGCCTCGTTTTGCACGTACTTTTTTTGCAGATAGGCGCTGCCTCGTATTGCAGATTTAACGTGCCAATTTTTGAGCGTACTTTTTCTGCAGATAGGCGCTGCCTCGTTTTGCAGATTAAACGTGCCAATTTTTGCACGTACTTTTTTTGCAGATAGACACTGCCTCGTTTTGCACGTACTTTTTTTGCAGATAGGCGCTGCCTCGTTTTGCAGATTTAACGTGCCAATTTTTGAGCGTACTTTTTCTGCAGATAGGCGCTGCCTCGTTTTGCAGATTTAACGTGCCAATTTTTGCTCGTACTTTTTTTGCAGATAGACACTGCCTCGTTTTGCACGTACTTTTTTTGCAGATAGGCGCTGCCTCGTTTTGCAGATTTAACGTGCCAATTTTTGAGCGTACTTTTTCTGCAGATAGGCGCTGCCTCGTTTTGCAGATTTAACGTGCCAATTTTTGCACGTACTTTTTTTGCAGATAGACACTGCCTCGTTTTGCACGTACTTTTTTTGCAGATAGACACTGCCTCGTTTTGCAGATTTAAGGTGCCAATTTTTGCGTGTGTTTTTTTTTGCACATTTAAGGTGCCAATTTTTGCGCGTAGTTTTTTTGCACATAGGCACTGCCTCGTTTTGCAGATTTAAGGTGCCAGTTTTTGCGCTTGCTTTTTTTTGCAGATTTAGGGTGCCTTTTTTCACATATAAATAAATCCTCAAATTGGCGCCTCATAATGCACAAAAAACACGCGCACATTTTACTGGACACTTGGCGCCCCATAGGCCAGTTTGCAGCTCTGGTATGTGCATGAATGATATTCTTTAAATCATACTAAAATGTGTAACGTACTGAGAACAGGGCCAATCATCCGCATATAATTGCGCCAGGCATGGTTGCAGAAATTTTAAAGAAGAAATATTGAGTTGGTGGCCTTTACAGCTTGCTTTGCATTTCACCCCTTTGAGGGATATCTTCTTCAACTAGAATCTAATTCACACACTTTAAGCAATGGTTTTATTCTATTTACCTTTCTTCCAAATGTTCTCAATAAAGCAAGCAGTGGAGTTTTGTAGCGCATGAGAAAAACTAGAAGTTTCCAGAACTCTGGACCTGCTCAAAATATGACAAAAACAAACACAAAAACATTATTTATAAATTAGTTTGAATGTAAGTAAGTAAATCCATAGTTCTTATAAATTTATTAAACAAAACACGCAGCGGGGTTTTATGCAGGGGTGCTGTTCAGCGGGTTTGCACCGGTTAGCACGAATTTTAGAGTTTTAAAATTTAGAGAACCGGTTGATCAAAGTTGTTTTCATAGATATCTTGCACTTTTGGTTTAAACAAAACGGTTCCAAAGTTTGGAGGACCGGTGGCAGAATCGGGTTCTGCAAAGTTAGAATAGCACCACTGGTTTTATGGCGTATGAAAAATGCTACGAGTTTCCATTGCGTTAGACCTGCTAACCGAGCGACAAAAATAGACAAAGTCCAGAGTTGGTAAATGTGCTATTTTGGAGATAAACTGCGTTTTCATAATGATCAATTACAAGTTTACAACTAAGACTAAGCGATATAAAAGCAATATACTTGGAATTAGTTAATAGCGAAATGCAAAATATAGACTCTCCTCCCATTCTATACAGCAGCGTTACAAACTGAAAATGCATTTAGTCTAGCCTCAGGGTTTTATGATTTCAGAAGTTATAAGAAGCAGATTTTTAGAGCAAAAAACAACTCAGATGGCTAATTCAACACCAAGCAAGAAGTCGGGTACTCGGAACCCCATTACTACACCCGGAAGTGTGAACATTAATTAAAATGACCCCACTACGACAATCTCGCAAATAGCCATTTAAAAAAATATCAAACTTTTTCACTGAAAAAATTATTATCAAATGTTTATCAAAAATATTTATCAAGAAATACGTCCACACCAAAACAAGATGCCGCAGCCTATATACTCTGGATGATACAGCCACTTTCTGGCTAATGGAGATAAGCCAAACATCTGACAATCCCTCCCTTAGCATTTTGCAGCAGCAGAAAGAACAGCAATAATAACAACGATTAAAACGATAAATCATCATTATTTATTTTAGTTCGGGAAACAAGCTCGCTAGTAACTAGCAAAAACAAAAACAAACGCATTCAATTAATTATCATGCTCCCCGTTAGTTGCTGCGAAAAGACCATGAGGCCCAGGAAAAAGAGCAGAGCAGTTGTCAACAAAAATAAAACAACAGCAATAACAGAAATAGCAGCAACAAAGCAGCAGCAAGCCAGCAACATCTACAACAATATAGCTCCAACCCTACACCTCAGCAACAACTAAAACAACAACAAAAAGAACAACTAAAGTACAACAACAAAAAACAACAACAACAGTAGACAAACGATATAAAAAATTTTTCACTCACTAGTGTCCAAAAAGCTGATTTCTTTCAATGTTCCTGATAGCGCATACCACTGCCCATGCAACTTTTGAGGAAAGCAGGTGATTACAACCTTCAACGCAAGACAAATAGGCCGCTGGCTGACCAATACCTGTCGCTTAGAAACTAAAAAGTTAAACGAATGGTCAAGGGTGGCTGCTCTACACAAATTAGCAATAAATAGAGTTAATTTCAATTTTGAATTACATGTTTTTGGCCAAGAGACAGCGAAGGTTCAAATAAAGCGTCGGGTTAGAGGTCAAAAGGTTGCTAACTTCCGGTTTGATTCCGGGACTGGAAAAGCGTTGTTGCGTCTCTGGAAAATACACTTTTCGCTTATTTTCCACAGGGGCCAAGCAGTGTATCCCTTGTGGTGGCACAGTCAGACGCAAAACTTGTAAACACAACCCAAACAAGGATGCTCTTCGTTAGTGAGGTTTGGCAGGCGCAGAGTCCCTGGTTCATTCGAACGAACAAAGGGAAAGGTCCTTGTGGTCTTTGAGTCAAAGTGCCACCTGCTGACCTGTTTACCACACACGGTGGAGGCTTCACACTGACCCTTTTATTGCTGAAGGCAAGGGAAGGAAGACAGTGAAAACCAATTTTTATAGTTTTTTTTTTAATCCGATGTTGATAGATCTCAATTCTACTGTGCAGTAGCAGACGCTCTATTCACTCAACTGCTGAACAAATTAGCAATTTGTTTTTAGTGTAATTAAGTGAAGCTAAGCAAGTGCAAGCAAGCTGCAATAAAATAAGGTTTTTCGGGTACGTGACAATTTCGTTTTTCAAAGATTTGTTTTTGCGTATTCACCAGGCTCTCTGCGTCCGTTTCACAGCCACACTAATACGCAGCACCTTTCGGGGCACAATCAAAAAGCATCTTTTATGGATACTGGAAAAGACATCAAACGATCTTGACCCAGATTTTAATTGATCTTTGATCAGTTTGAGTCGGTTTTTTCGTCCAAGTTGAGGTGATCTCCGAAAAAAAAAAAGGTCTTCACCGGAATTTAAACGTTTTTTTCGGCCAAAATTGCGTAATCTCCTAAAAAAAAAAAAGGTCTTCACCCAAATTCAGTCACTTTTTCTGACCAACTTTAGGGAAGATCCAAAACAAAAACTCCAGTTTTGTGGTGTAAATCACAGCAAGTCCTTCACAACTTCTGATTGCCAATCCCGTTGGGGGGATACTTTTTAGGCCAATGGGGGGCTGGAGCCCCCCTTCGCTCCCCCCCCCCGCACTGGCTACGCTACTGAACATAACCAAAGTAGCTCTATTTATGTAGCCTACTAAAAGTACAATTTGTCGGTAACGAGCACTTCTAATCTACAGCCAACTCCTTTAATCGGACCCCCTTTAATTAGACACCCTCGCCATTAGACACAAAATGTCAAGAAGCGGAATTTCTGCATTGTAATGTACTGCTGTGTTCGTTAATCTGACAACCTCGTTAATCGGACATTATTCACCGGAAAAAATTGTGTCCGATTAACGGAAGTTGTCTGTAGTTATATTTTCGGATACTTTCTACTTTCACTTGCTTACTTTTAGCGTGAATTAGAAGAGTATAAAGTACTGTAGTCGTATATTTGAACCAAAAATTCGTCAAAACGGTTGAGTTTTCTACAGTGCCGTCGCTACGGGGGGGGGGGAGGGGGGGCGGGGGGCCGTACCCCCCCTAACAACTGCTTGTGCCCCCCATTTCGGTTTACTCAGAAGACTTTTTGGAGCATCACGTAGCGAAACGACAACAGGCAATAATGGAAAAAGAAATAATAATGTTTAAAGTTTATTCTCGTTTGAAGTTTCTCGATTCTTCACGAAATTGCTAGCAACCAACTGCTGTACGAAAATGTGACGCAATAACCCGCCTTATTAACACGACCTTACGGATGTGTCGCGGAATAGGGATGTAAGTCTATAAAATCGTTACCGATACTTCGTTAGTGATTATGACCGAAAACAAAGTGTGAAAACATTTTTTTTTCACAAAACCAGCTGTTTTTGCTTTTTTAGAGCACACTCACGATTTATTTTAGGTCACAGTCAGTTGCGCAACCAGGGGAAGGGTCTAAGGGGGCTTCAGCCCTCTTTAGTTGAGTCATTGAGAAATTATAACTCTAAAGCCGTGATCGAATTGACGTGCAAATTGAGATCGAAATAACGTTAAAATTGCTATTTGTTGCCGCAAAATCACAAAAATCACCCAGCGGTCGGCCGGGGGCTCTGCCCCCAGACCCCCTCTGTGCAAAGCTTGAGTTGCATCGGTTTGTTAAGCACGGGGCCTAAACTAGACAAATTTTGTGCAAAAAAATTTACTTTGGGTGCAAGTCCCCTCCCTCTTTGCAAAATTCTGGTTGTGCTTCTGGTCCCATTTACTGCAGCAGGCAGATTCTTCAAGCAATTATATGGGCCGCAGAAGAATCGAGCTAATAAACACTGCCAGGCTTATACGTCTCTTTTTTCAAATATGAATTCAAAATTTTTAAATAGCGCATAATTTGTAGCCTTTAAATATCAGTTTTTGTATGCAAAAGTTCGGGCTATTTTAGTGCCCCCCTACTTTCGGCTAGTGCCCCCTCACTTCGTTTGCTCTGGCGACGGCAGTGGTTTTCTACCGGCAATTGTACAATTAACTTAATTTAGCAAAGGTTTTGTAAAATTATTGAATGATTCCGAGTCAATGCTGCGCGACATGATTTTCAAATTTTAAAGTTTTGTTCTTGTTCTTTTTGATTTCAATATTACAACAAAAACTTGCATCAATTAATATAATTCATGACTTCTTGAAAAAATGAGAGGTTAGTGGACCAAGCATCATGTGGCAGTGATGTAAAGGTAGTTGACTGGTAGTCATACTCTACAGTATGTCGCTTGAATAATTTGTTTATTTTGCTTACTGTATGTACTTTCAGAAATACTTGTACTTAAGTACTTTCAGAAAGACTACTTTTTTACTTTTACTCAAGTACTTTTGTTGGTCAATACTTTGTACTTTCGAAGTAGTAGTTTTTTGTTCAAGTAACAAAACTTTTATTTGATTATACTTTTGTAGTACTTTTTACAGCACTGGGAGCTACACGAATCATTGCACCAATTAAAAAAACAACAAGAGATTTCCTTACAGCAAAAAAATGAAAAAAAACAAAAAACACAAACTTTGAGAGTGTTTGATAGCCTTCGTACAACACTACAACTATCCTGCAAAATATTTTAAATTTTAGCTACACGATTTATTGCAACAAATAAAAAAACAATAGATTTCCTTACAGCGAAAAAAATAAAAAACAAGAAAAAAACACAAACTTTTAGAGTGTTTAATAGCTTTTGCACAACACTACAACGACACGGCAAAATATTTTAAATTTTAGTTCTACATAAAAAAGATTTAATTGATAAAATGAAATGATTTGACCCAATATTACCAACCCCTCAAAGCACAGAGCTAAGTTACATCAGGGTTGGAAATAGTGATTAGTAATTTATAATGCATTCTACATTCTTTGCTTTTCTGGTATCGATTATCGCAGATGCTTTGCTTTCAATCTTTTCTATCTATTGTCGCCTTTTCTTCGCTTTTGCTGACATGTTATTGATTAGAAGAATCTTTAAACTTTACTTTTGTTCTTGTTGAGTCTACCTAAGCTTACATCGTTTCGTTTCTCTTGTGCTATTATATTGCTCTTTATAATTATCCTAAAAGTGTATTTTTTAAATCCTTTATAGTGCGGTAATGATAGTTTTTCCACGCACAAGTTTCATTTTATGGTCAATACAGCAAAAATTTTAGTGCATCTCAATGAAAAATAGAATAAAAATTTGTATTCGCATTTCGGCATCGATTACAAATCTTTGCTTTTTGTTTCTGATATCTTTGTTTTTTGTTTCTTTACTTTAGTCTTTGCTTTTTGTATCTAATATCGATAATTGACAATTCTTTGCTTTTTGTGTGAACTATCGATATCGATTCGTGTTTCTTTTAAACAGCATCGACTTCCAACCATGAGTTACATGGCTACTATTAAAAGATCCCATATTTCACTGTCTTCAAACTCTGCATTCTCAAGTCACTTGCATTCAAAAATTAAGATTCTTTTAAATAAAAAAAGTTGATTTTTTTCATTCCTTTTAACTAGATAACGATCTCAAGTTTTACTTACAAGGTGAGCAAATAGCTTGACCTATATTTAACTTTGTCAGTTTCGGTTTCTCCTGAAGAGCAGTTGTGCACAAGTTTAGCATGTACAACACGTCTTTGGTACTAAGATCCAACGGAACCTTGTCTGAAAAAGAAGTAAGTTACAAAGCTATAAGCTGTGTTTTTGTATATAAAATTATCTGCATAGCGCTCAAGAAAAAAGCATATTAACTGAAAGATGGATTTTTGTATATTTCACATACACAAGAATAGTCTCGCAGAGGCCACCAGTGCTACACCAAAATTTCAGTTTAACCAGTTTTTACCTCTATAATCGCCTTACTAGTTGATTTTTTCGGATATCTTCGGTAAGCTATCTCCAATAAATGCGTAAAAAAATTTTTTTAGTAACATAACATTCACGGTAAAACAGACCAGTAAAGCCGCTGGTAGGTCGTAAAGCAATGAAAATCACCGCACAGTGCACACAATAAAAAAAATAATGGCTTGATGGAAAATTCTCCGGAGCGGTCATTCGGCTTTCAAGCACCCAAGTTTAGGCATACAGAGCTAAATTAGCAAATATTGGCTAGCTTTCAGCCAAAAGTCAGCTTCTGGTTATCACAACGATTATAATTATGTCAATTCAGCCACCTAATAGTCATTAATACCACACAAAGTTTCAATTTTTTTTACATCAAGCCAATATATGTAGAAAAATATGTTTTTGGGGTGACTAGTAATGCATTACTTTTTTTAGCTTCTTCGGGCGAATTGGCAACAGTGCAGAGGCAGATTGGAATGACAAGATTAAGGATTATATTGTCTTTCTTCACTTTTTGCATCAGAGGATTCACTAAATCCTCCAAGCTCAAGCTGTCACCGCATCCTCGCACGTAGAGTACTGAGAGAAAACAAACATAAAACGATTCATACCAAATAATAGTTTGCGGGAGTAAACAAAGGGGACTTTTCACCTCAAGAAGAATGTTTATCTACACGTAAGTTTGCTTCTGTAACATCCGGCTCAAAAGGACGCGTACCAATGCGGTTAACCACCTCGGTTGAACAACCTACGAGCTACTCTCCAGCTTGACTTTTGAACCAATGTATCCGATTTCACTTTTACATCTAACTATGTTGGAGTGTGTCGCTAAACCTCTTTTCCATGAGGATTGCCGAGGTAACAGCTCGAGATCAAGCACACCATTTCACGATCTTCCATCATCATCTTCCATATTTTACTTAAATAATGACCTAGATTTTAATCCGAACCGAAAAAGTAACTGATCATAGTTCTTGGTCAAATGGCTTTCCTGGCCTATAACTATTTTTCGTTTGCACGTACAGAGCAACTTATTGGTAAGCCCTTCTAGAAGCATTCTTTGAAGAATGAGACCAACAGTGCTTAGTATTTTTCAGAAAGTTTTTTGGCCTTGTTAGTTTGCATCAAATGGAAAGCAATTAATTAGAGCATTTTTGATTTGACAAATTTAAATTCACTTTTTGCACAATTTTTCTCCGAAGCTAAAATTGAACTTAAAGAAGAGCTTTACCACTAAAATATATTCAAAACTCTGATAAACCGTACACAACTTATTAAAAGACGTTTTAACTCTTTTAGCTTCATTTGCATAAGACGAATAATGTCTTTTGTACAGGAAGTCGAACGTTAGTTGAAATTTTTGGCTAATTATTTCATGTTTTTCGTCTAAAATTCTCACATCTTACCAATGAGTTTCATAATTTCCGAGGTGAAGGCAGGAGGGAGATGTGACGTGAGATCATCTGGGGTATTTGCTTCCGCAACTTGCAAGGTAATGCAAGCCTAAAACACATTCATCGTAATCAAGCAACATTACGGCTATTAAAAATGTTTGAATTCGTTTCCGACATTTTAGATCTTGAAATGGCAAAAAAATAATAATAATAATCGCTCGTACAAGGTAATTGGTTTCCTTTTGTTTAAATTAGATCAATCAAGCTTAAAGTGATTTTGATCGCTTAATGGTTTTGATTGTTTTTGAATTCTTTTGACAGATCAACAAAAACTATAATTTTTATTTAGCTGTTTTACTTTTTGACGTCGCTTTTATAAAATTCACACACTTTTTCTTCCTTCTTAAAAATAACTTTTCAAAGTAAAGATCAACTTTTACAGAGATTTAATTTTGTAAAGCCTAAGGTCCAGTTTACTCAGTGCGTGAAATCGCGAGCGCATGAGCGTACCCTTAGTTTGTTTTAACCAACTGGCAGTTTGTACTCTGACAAGACGACAAGATAACCCAATTTCTATTTAAAACAAACAAAAAAAATATGTTCGTATGCTCACAATTTAAGCACAGAGCTGGACAGCGCTGTTTCGAGCTTTTAGCTCTCATCGGCAGCCCTCAGCTATCTTTTCAAAGGTATTCCCAGCTGAACAAACATCTTGGCCTCCCAGGAGTCGACCATGAAGGACATCAAGATAGTGCAGTGCTGCTCACAATTTTACGGCCAAAGTGGATCAGGTTTAAGTAGTGTTTTAGTCTAAGTTCAGCTTCACGAGCAAACTTACGTTAACGATGCCTTTCATATGTGAGATGAAGGCTACAATACGCTGCTGCGACAACAAGGCATTGAGGCCTTTGATCATTTTAATAAGCGGTGTCCAGTTTTTTCTGTAAATGTAAATGATTAAGCAATGCAATTGATGTTGTTGTTGTTGTTGTAATGCACATTTATCCTCCTGTCACCGGTTAGGGTCAGACGATAACTATTGGACAATCCGCACACTTTTCTTTACATTAACTACTTCGTGCTTAAAGGAGTCCTCACTTGCTTAAGAGTTTCCAGCGATCCAAAATGTCTCTGTGGATTTTGTCGAATTTTCGTCAACGGAATTTGCTGCTTGTTTGAAGCCACTAGGTAAAGATAATTTTCATAAAGCGTCTTATCCAAGGACGCAACAACGTGACCAGGGTGCAGGTTGAACCCAGATCATGAGGTCAAGGTCTTCGTAAGTCTTTGCTCTCGGTCACGCTGCCGACTGCAACGCAAATGCTATGCTTGTCGAAAAACAAAAAAATGAGGTAATAAAAAAGTAGGTCTGGGAGTACCGAAGGTCAAAAGCACACAAAAAAAGTTACGAAAGCATCTGTAATGTAAAGCTGAAAATTTCTTCTCGTAAATTGTACCAACGGTTATGACGATTGAAATGACGGACTCAAAAAAGGCTTCCAAAGAAGGAACGGAAAGGTGGATCATAAAACAAATAAATTAAGAAAAGATCAAAGCAAAAAAACGTTTATTTGAAGACTGAAATACTTTTTTAATATACATCTTGTAGTTGATTATGCTTTTGCAATCTGCATATCCATTAAATAAACAAACTATTTATTTTATCAAATCAAATCTTTTATTACACACGCTGAATAACGCCAAAACGTGCAACGAGTTTACGGAGCCCATCTCCGCGTCATTGCGCCTGCAGACAACACAGCTCCTTTCGAGGAAATGTCACAGTGGTGGCGAAACGTCCGATTTGACTGGCCCGAGATTTAAACCGCAGACCTCCCGCTCAAGAGACCAACGCGTTACCGCTCCACCAACTGGCCGGTTTTAATCTGTTATCAAATCAAAATCATTCTTATTGTATTTTGATAAGGAAATAAAAAAAAGCTTCTCACAAAATTTTACTAAAACTTACCGAAACAAGAAATTTTTGTCGTTTTTGCTAAGAAATCGATCCAATCTTTTGAGAACAATGAAGAGTGCTGGTCGTACCGCTTCTGCCGACCAATCTATAGCCGGTAGCATTGTCTCCACATAAACAGCCAGACCATAACTCACCGTTGTAATATTTTCATCCGAAAACAACTGAAAACAAAGTGTGGCTCTAACAGTGTAAAATCTCTGGGCTAACAACTGATTTATATCATCAAACAATCATCTTTTTCTATGATTTTGTTATGTTAACAATGCTAAAATATTTTGCTTTAAATTAATTTTGAATTTTGAATAAAGATCTTTAAAAAACACTGAAATTGAAAGTTATAAATAGCACAGAAATTATTAGTACAGCATTTAACAAAATTATTATCATAGGTATAGTCAAAAATACTACCTTTAGTAATGACTGAGACAACTCTGCAAGACGAATATGGCTTTTAGCGTTAAAAATATCTTCAGATGTTGATTTTCTTAATTGACTGATCCTAAAGATATTCAGTGCCTTCGTTTATTTAGTTTTTTCTCTTTGTTTGTAAGAATTCGGTGAAATGAGCAATTCAAAGCCGAAACGTAAAAAGCAAAAATTCGATGACAGAGAAAGAAGAAAGAGCTACATGATATTCAGCTCAGTTCTTTCAGCATCTCTATGCGAAGACCGAAACCGACGCTTCATTTGAAGAGGGGTACATAGAAATATAAATTCTATGAAATTTCTTCATGCATTTAATGGTAGTTCTAGCTCACACGACTTGAACTTATCGATTGTTGTCGGCAGAGTGGCCGAGAGGGTCAAGGTTTTGTTTCTACGACGACTATGATCACATGACCAAGGTCACATTAATTGTCGTGTCATTAGATAAAGCGCTTTCCAATCATTAGCTTAGCTTGGGGCTTTGAACGAGCAGAAAATTGACATGGAAAAAAGTCAAGAGTCAACCAAAAAACTCGGAAAATGGTCAACTCCTAAACGGATGCGGATTCGTCCAAAGAATAGCGTCAACAAAAATAGTGATTAAGTTGTATCAATTTGTAATTATTGAAAACGATCTTACTGTAAAACACCACAACACTAACCGCGACATCGCATGCTTGTAAAAGGTCGTGCAGAGTTGCAGCAGAATATCTCGAGGAGCAACGAATTCCTCTATAACCAGTCTATTTTCTTGACTCTCTACGTTTTCCTTTCCGGCTTCGTACATCCTAAAAAATATACCGTGTTAAAAACAGGTAAGTAGCAATGTAACAAGCATCAATATTACTTTTGGGGACAATCATCTTCAATCAAAACCTGACCAAAGCTTTCTTCAATTATTTTGACCAGACTGTTCTAGAAATGAAACGACGATTCAAGTCCATCAGTTGGCGTTTAGCCACAGAAGTGGGCAAACGCTTCTTTAACACTATTGTCGCTCCCGCTCCTCAAAATGAAAAGAAGTATGCTTCCACTCCGTTTGATAACTTAATATACAACCAATACACGATTATATTGGGATTTATAGCGACTTATAGGCCTAATGATTGAACTGTCAAATCATATATTTCCAGTTATTTTGCTATATTATCCGAAACCAATTGCCATTCTACGGAGCCAATGGTGAATCTATTCGTTGAGAGCTATCCAAAATTATTCCTATTTTCCGAAGTTATCCAAAAACTCCGCTAAAAAAGGAGCGAGTATCGACTGATCATGAGAAAAAAAGCGCGCTACCGTAGGCGTTACCGGTGCTTTTTTCAAAAAGGGGCGCGCTCCTGCCCGAGGGTGTTTAGCCATTGGCTCATATACTTTAAATTCTGTTTAAAGCATTCCCATCTTACTGGTCTGTTGGTTTGTGTGACCCACGTTTCGTTGCGTTGAAGAAGAGTTGAAAAGTCTGATGTGAGGGCTGAGAGGGTTGCTGTGGCTGCTGGGGAAGTGGGGAGGAGACGTTTATTGATTTTGTCAGTGCTTCAACACTTGATAGAAGAAAGCGTATGTAGATACCAAGCTCCTGTATGCGAGCAATTTCTAAAAAAAATTTTGCCAAACGTCTTGAATTGACTTGGCGGGAGAACTCCTCTTTACCAAAGTTTTCTGGTAATTAGAATGGTAGAAAACTGCACCAGTAGCGATTATACAGGCATCACCCAATGAAATCTAATGACATTCAAAACAAAAAAGGCAACTTTTTGTGTTTGGAGTTGGCTCATAACTAATTTAATCAAAATGGAAATTTTTTTTAATTTTTAAACTGTCTTGATAACATGATGTTAATTTTAGAGCGCACGGATTAGACAATAGATGAATCAAAACGGGAGGCACTCTCAGGGCCGTTGCCAGATGCATTGTTTAGGCGGTGCTCAACATATCTGTAATTACCATTTACGACTACTGTACAATATTACTGAGCGAATTTTTCTTGCCCCCTCAGGCTGCGGCTCTAGGCACTTTTTTTGAGAACTTTGATATTTTCTTTACCTTCGGCTAGTTCAAGTGTATTCGATATGTGCTGAAGATACCAAGGCAGAATACTGTTGAAAACAATCAGCATCTCTAAACTTCTTCCATTTTCAGGTTGGTATGCTATTACAGTAACTAAGAGCCTAAAAGAAAACAAAACATTTTTGTTGGTAAAGCTGTCTAATACTACAGTCAAAAACTAGGTATCTACAATATTTGAACCAGCGTACACGCTCAACAAATTGCATTGTCAATTTACCTTATTGTCTTGTAAATTTACCACATTGCCTTTCATAATTATTTTTCAACTCTGCTTCACTCATTGCACCAGCTGTAGCTAAAACAAGCTGAGCAAAAGAGAAATTCTGCAGTAATAATTTAACATCAGTTACACTATACTCAGCTATAACTCGCCGCTACGGTGTGATAAGATTGCCATCATTTCCCTGTCAAGCACTCAAAGCGGGATCTCTACACTTAGCATTTTCATTATAAAATGCATACACAATTTACACATACTGCCAAGCAGGGAGGAAATCTGTGAACGAAAATTTTTTATTTAACTTCAATCGGAATCCAAACAAAATCTACTTTCAGCATCACAAGCTTTATCCAGTGAGCCTAAGTTACAATCGCTATAAAGGAAAAAATCCATTTACCGGAAGCAATCACCAAAGGCCACTGAAACCTTCTCAGTTTCTAGACAAGTGTCAGCTGGTTTCAACGGAGTAGTCGCTTTCACTACGCTCATGATCTGATAACACAAAGTTACTACTTTCGAAAACATCATTTCAAATTTTTTCTGTTCTCTGAATTGTGTTGTCTGTAATGAGTAACAATAACATAAAAAGTACAATCTCATAATCTCAAGCACTCTGCGTTTGTCTAACCACACCAAAGCCAAGCACCTTCTTTTACTGAAGGTTCTGTATGCAACAATGCAAGTGTTTTGTCAGGTTGGGCCACCATAACGAGTAGTAGTCGTAGTACTAATAAAAAGTTTTCGTTTTGATAATCGTTAAAATTTTTACTAGAAATAATAATATTTATTTACAAACAGCGGTTGTACATATCATTGCAATACCAAAAAAAATTCGTTTTTTTACAGCAAGATCAAAGAACACTTTTCTCAGTGATCGAAATAATACTTTTGTGATATCAACATATTACTGTATAGTTAGTTCATTCAACGCACGTGCAATTCATCTACTGGTTCAGTTTTTGAGAGAGCTAGTAGAAGATAAAAAAAGTGGCTAGGGGACACCAGTTCATTTTGTTTTCCTCCTCCTGCGTTTGTTTGCCAACTGTATTCCTGAAAAATTAGGAATTTGCAAATTTATTGATAAAATCATATCTCACTAGAAGCATAATATGCTCTGTAGCTAAAGTAATGCATCAAAAGGACTGTGCGGTTTTCGAATCAAGCTGCCTTTTGCCTACCTGTCCATCACACACTGTAGAGGCTTCAAACTGTCCTTTTTACGCTTAACGTCAATTAAGCAGGGAAGCTGTGAATCCCAATTTTCATGGTTATCACATCACTAATGCATTTGCGAAGCAACGGCCAAACCGTAGACTACAGAACATGCATGTATAACATGACTACAAAGAAGGGCCAAGAACCCAGGTCCGAAAATTTTGGGGGGGTACAAACGATTTGAATATTGACCCCAAGCAAATGCCAAGAAGTGTTGAAGAGCGGAGCCCAAAACCCAATTAAGATAGATTCGGTATATATATTAACCCAAGTGCGGCGAAGACCTAATTCCGGAAGCAAAAAGTAGTTGTTTGGCTGTGAAGAAACTCACTGTTTGCGTCTTACTACGAGCCGGAATTTCTATCGACGGCCCTACTGCACACGGCTACGTCTCCCACCACTCTACAAGACCTCTCAACTATCATAGAAGATCTGGAAAACTTGCAGCAACAACTATTATAGCCGACGCTTTGGTTTTTACCTGGATACGAAGCAACCAAAATTTGACGTCATCGACAACTTGCGAAAGGTTTCAACCGGTCGCAAACTTCGCCAGGGTTGATAAACTTCACTTAAACAAAATTGTTGATGAGTGATTTGCCAATTTCGAGCAAGTGACGTAAGCAACCACTCGTGAAGGTTGCGAACCTTCACTTCGCATTGCTTCGCGTTACTTTATGTTGCTTCGCGTCCGGTGTAAACGTACCTTAGCATGCAAAAGAAAAAAACGTGAAAAGTTTCTTACTGCTAGCAAAGGGGCGGCGCTCGCAAAAAGCTGCAAAAGAAAAGGCTGGCGATGAACATCGAGCATTTGGAAGAAAGTGAAGTCAAGACACTGCCGAACCAGGTCGTTGTGAAAGTATTTGCTGTACATCTGTAACACAAGCGGAAAGTAAAGCGCAAAAACTTGCTAGAGCAATACTTTGAAATAGAAAGATACTTTTGCGCATTCACCAATTCGGGCATTGATAAATTAACAGGTTAGTGATTGAGTAGACAAAGAGTCTGCTGCTAAAATGGAGATTCGGGTTTGATTTCCGGTCGGGTCAAGCCAAAGACTATAAAACTGGTACTCACAGCTTCCCTGCTTGACGTTCAGCTTTGAAAAGGACAGTGTGAAGCCTCTATCGTGTGTTGTAGACAAATGAGTACATGGCAGCTTGACTTGAAGACCGAAACGTCTCTTCGCTGTCTCCCGGCTAAGGCAACTTGGTGAATAAAGATGCAATAGCAATTACAATTGCATTATTGCGCATTTCGCAGTTTGGTTAAAGATAACTGAAAAACACTTTTCTCCTAACGCTTAATAACTTTGTAATAAAAAGCAAAATTATACAAGGTGTTGATACAAAGTAGTACAGTAAACTTTTTACTTGTAGCATTGAAGGCAAAATAAGACTATATCCACTCAAAGCAAAAGTACGGCTGAAATGTGCAATGGCGTCAATAAACGCCGCCATAATACGCCGAAGAATTGGCGCGCTGGAACAATGAATTACCAATGCGGCGCTCCATACATGCAAGAAGAATACCAGATCCTTTTCCCAAGGAAATTCACCTGCACAAAAACATTTGTTAAGCATAAACTGATTAGCCCACTCTAGCGGGAGTTAGGGAGGTCTTACTGTGGTTTAGTGAAACCTTCCAGCTCTTTCCTGTCGATGAGAGCACGGGGCGACGAAATAGAACTTCTGCAAGATCTTGTACATTTTTCTGTTCCAATGTTATCTTTGTGTTATTTCTGAAATTTATTTTTGCCCCAAGGAAAATAATAAAAAATTCAAC
Organism: Trididemnum nubilum; assembly: GCA_963965965.1. NCBI lineage: Eukaryota > Metazoa > Chordata > Ascidiacea > Aplousobranchia > Didemnidae > Trididemnum > Trididemnum nubilum. The sequence goes on from OZ014488.1 coordinate 29,041,887, forward strand.
AATTGCTACGGAGAGCAGCAAGCAAAAGTAATTGCTGAAGACAATCAGATTAATCTTCAGTAACATCTTCAAGTATCATACCCAATGAATTCAATCACCAAAAAAGACTAAAAACTGGTCAATTCAGGAAAGAATTAAGTTTCTTTTTAAATACGAAATTTATTTTTTTCGTTTGTTCAAAATTTGTTTACTGCTGAAGGTGGCATTGTTTTTAATTTGTTCTTAAATTTTGAGCAAAAATGGCCTCATGTTCTTATGAAAAAAAGAGTGTAATACTAATAAGTTTTCAAATTAATTTTATAGAATTTAACGTATCACTACAAAAGTCACCACGTTTTTGGAAAAGCATAATGACAATAATTACTTGGTAAAGATAGCATAATGGAGGAAATCAACTCTACCCAGTAGTACTTTTGGACCACATCCAGTTTCTTGATTTCCTTGCCGTATTTTTTGTCAAAGAGGAAGAATTCCGCATCCATAGCCTAAAAGGTTACCGGTATTACGAAAGAAATAAACGTACTGATACAAAATGATATAAATTAGGTTGTCGAGGCTCATGTTGTGAAAAAATGACATTACGTCAAAAACTGAACTTGCTTTAAGTAGTCCGAAAGAAGCAGTCGTTCTGTTCTGCGAAGCCCAGCGCCGTAGTTCGTCGGGCCATTTCGACCCACGCAGCAATATTAAAAGAAGAAACGCACCACCATGTTGGTACAGAAAAAGCTTTTGATTTTGGGCTATTTTCTCTCTTCTTTGACTTTTATTTGGGTGATTGCTTGATTAGATGACCGCAAGGTCTTTTTCGCAACCTCCCCTTCATCAATAATTATAGTTTTTGTATTATGTTTTAGTGTGTTTGTTATTTAATGACAAAATAGTTATAAACCTCTCGTTCGTTCGTTGGTATAAACCAGGGTTTCCCAAACTTGCTGTTCATGGGTACCCTTTGGCCATTTTTCAATTCTCTCGTGTACCCCAAAATTTGAATCGAGTACATTTTCCCCACATTCAGAAGGGCTTTTTTACCAGAATTCGGGTGAAGACCGAAAAAAAAAAAAGAAAAAGCCCTTCTCCGCATTCGGAAGGGGTTTTGCCGAAGGGAAGCCACCAACCACAAAAAATCGATCTGTACGCTATGTGATTTGGTGTCAACGTGTTCCCCATACAATTTGAGTACTGGTTACAAAGTACCCCTTGAAAACTCAAAATGTACCCCCATTTGGGAAACCCTAGTATAGACCTTGGGGTGTGACCGATGCCCGACTGTTGGGTCTCCGAGGAGTTTCTCCCCTCCCCACTTCTGCCTCCATTTTTTAAAAGAGGTTGCATGGCACCACCATCATTAAACTGTCTTCATCTAAGTAGTAAATGTAACTATACGATTACACTATTTGACTGACAATCAAATCAATTCTTTCATTATACTCGCTGTATTACGCCGAAACGTGTAACGAGTTGGCGGAGCCCATTTCTACGTTATTGCGCCTGCGGACAACACAGTCCCTTTCGAAGAAATGTCGCAGCGGTGGCGAGCCGTTGGGAACACTGTGTCCAATTTGACCGGCCCGCGATTTGAACCTAAGACTTACCACTTCAGAGACGAACGTGTTACCGCTGGACCAATTGGCTGGAATTCTTTTGGCTGTAATATATCAAATTTACTTGCCTTTCTCGGAAAAGACCAAAGTTTTCGGAATTCGTCTTGCAAAAACGTAGCGTTAAGTTCCCGATCAGTCAGGTTTTTTGGACAAAACAAGCTTTCAATCGCGAATCTTAGCCTTCCAATCTCTGCCAGTTTTAGTCCCACAACACGCTCGGATGATCTCTTTTCAGCTTCCTCAACGCTCATCTTTACCAATGACATCTAAAAGACATACGAGAAAAATACATGAAAAAATCTGGAAATATTTTTGTGAACGATAGACAAAAAAGTTCTGCTCTTACGGTAAACTCTTCAATTGGCTACTCTACTGGTAACCTCCTCAGTTGCCATGATGCTTAAAGCCAATATTGATTAGACACAATGACTGATCACCTAGGTAACGTTTATTTTACAGTGACGTTTTTGACGTTTGCTGGCAGAGCTTCAAATATTTAATCGTTTGCGTGCTATCAGGCGTAAAGGCTACCAGCCGTTCTAGTGACTCTTCCCTAGGCTTCCGCGCTGGTAGCCTTTAGGCCAGATAGCACGCAAACGATTAAATCTTTATTTAGTTTGTGGTACTTAAACGAGGATTAAAGGCAAATTCAATAAAGACATCTAAAGTTAGGCTAATTGTATTAGATCAGACTGGCGTTGACTCCATTCTTCTTGACCCAGCCGTTTCAGAGATATTCTACTTTAAACACGACGTGAGGCCTCTCTAATCATATTTTTTATTGGCAACCCTGACGTACCTGTAGATAACATCGGCAACGCCATTTTAGTTTTATGCTAAGGCAACGCCGCATCAGATTAAATCAAAGAGGTCTTTTAACTTATATATAGGCTAATATACGCCTATGTGGGCTAGGCTACTGCATTGAAATGTCAGAGTAGCCAAAAAAATTATAATTAGGGAGACCTCTAAGTCGTGTTTGAAGTAGATGATCTCTGAAATGGCTGAGTCAAAAAGGATGAAGTCAACGCCAATATAATCTAATACAATTGGCCTAACTTTAGATACCCTCATTGTTTTGCCTTCAGTCCTCGTTTAACTTTTCATTTAGCTATAAAATACTCAAATTGCTGGAGCGATGGGCAACACTAAATGCTGGCGAAAGTGAAGGCATGAGCGCTTACAGAGATACTGCTCGAGATGGGTTTTATTAAAGCAATGAGAACTACTTGAGGTAAAAAAACATGTACTGTACACCAAACCTTCTTCCGTCATTCCCTTTATCCGCGAAAATACATTTATTCATGGGTGGGCAAGTTAATGCAAAACGTTAGCTTCGTTAACCACTAGTCCGTTAACCAACTTCACACCTCCGTTAACGTTAATCCGTCATTTTTAGCTTTAATTAACGGAAGTTAATAAAGTCCGTTAATCCGTTAACATTTTGCGGTGTTTTGGAAGTTACCTTTTACAGTCTAATCTAATTTCAAGATAAAAATAAGTAATGCACTAACGAAACTGCGATCGGAAAATCTTTGGAAATTGTGAACAGCGATAATTAGTAGACCTATGAGGCTGCAGGTTATTATTTGCCACAAAAAAGAGCTTGTTTCTTCTCTTTCTTCTATAAAACTCGTGCTAATACGAAACAGGTGATATCAATGCAAAGTGGTTTGTACTGGTCTGATAAATGAATGGTGCAAGATATTAACGATAAAACCTTAACGGAAGTTAACAGAACTTAACGGAAGTTACTTTAGTCCGTTAACATGAAAAAAGTTTTTAACGGATTAACGAGTTCAAGAAAAAGTTAGCTTCGTTATTAACGGATTAACGATTAACGGACTTGTGCCCACCTATGCATTTATTGCATTTGACTCCGTAACATTGGCAACACTGCATTTTGAAGTTTTGTGACGTTAGAAAATGATGACTTTGCAAAGTTTCTTGCAGCAGAATAGAATAAAGAATAAGCAGAATAAAAAATGCCATGTTCGATGATCGAACGGTACGAAGTCAAATGGATTAAATCTATTTTCGCGAATATGGGGAATCGTGGTACAAGGTTTGGAGTACCTCTTTACTACCTCAAGTAGTTCTCAATTCTTCAACAAAACCGATTTCGAGCAGTATCTCTTTAAGTTATTATAAAGGTACGTAGTACGTATTACAAGTGAAAACATCTCGAAAACAAAATTACAATACACATATCTAGAGTTCAAAATGCAAAGTCTAACACCAAAAAAATTAATGAAATTGTTTGCCCAAGCGGTCAAAAATGTTTATAATGTTTCAAACATAGTAAAGTTAAAAGCAAATACAGTACCGTAACCAACTTACTTAAAGAAACACTGCTCGAAATCGGTTTATTGAAGAACTCCTTGAGGTAATAGAGAGGTGCCCCAAACCTTTTTCCACAATTCCCTTTATTCACGAAAATATGATTTAATCCGTTTGACTCCGTATCACTGTCAACCTTGCATTTCGCAATTTTGTGACTTCACAAGCGACATAATTTTGCAAAAATTCTCGCGGACTAAAAAACGAGATTACCGATTGGTAGCTGTGAGTAATGTCTACAACCAAATCTAAAAATTTGGCTACTGCTACTGGTACCTGTAGACCTAGGCTACCAGTACTGATCTTCAGTTGGCCTTTTGTGATGTCACAAAATTGCGAAATGCAGGGTTGCCAATGGTACGGAGTCAAATGGATTAAAACGTATTTTTGCGAACAAAAGGGAATCGTGGAAAAAGGTTTGGGGCATTTCTTTATTACCTCAAGTAGTGCTCATTTCTTCAATAAAATCGATTTCGGGCAGTATCTTTTTAATATTACCGTTATAATTTATTTTTTACTTACAGTACTTCCTCGATTATCCGTACCTCGTTTATCCGGCATTCGATTATCCGTCCATTGGGTCAGATAATAATTTATGATATAACAATGAAGTGTTATTTTCATACAATTTTGCTCAAGACTTGTTAATTGTCATTGTAACCTCACAAAGCTCTTATGTACCAAGACAGATTCAGAACTATTTCAATGAGAGAGGTGGAATAACTTTTTGCAAGTTATTAGTGTACAGTGTCTGTAGTCAAAAAAAATTTAATCCTAGATTTTGCGATGGCTAAACGCAAAAGAATTGTTTTGTCGATTGCAGAAAAACTGAAGGTATGTGAGATGTTTCGAAACAAAATCCCCAAAACTGACATCATGCTAAAGTACAGTTGAACCTCGTTTAAGTTTTGGTGCATTCGAATCTGCTTCTTGCTGCGTTGTTTTGGTTTAAATAAAGAAATTCAATTATGCGGTTTTTTTACTTATCCGTTCAGGTTTTGAAGAAATGCTGTCCCGACTAGACCGGATAATCGAGGAAGTACTGTATAGGTAATTAAAGCACTATTTGATGGGACATTAGACATTATTTGTTTGTTTTATAAATACGGAAAACAGAAAAAAAAACAAAAAACAAACAAGCAACAAACAAAATAAATATGTGTACACTGTACTTGTACAGTCAGTAGCGTAGCCAGGGGGTAGGGGCAGAAGAGTATGCAAAATACCACGTTTTTGGCACTTTTGAGACCAATTTTTGCACTAAAAATGAAAGTAGCCCCTCATTAGCATTGGCGATGAGAATTGATCAAGGACTTGAAATGATTTCGACCAGAAGAACTGGGTTTCAGCAAAACCGAGTCAATCTGAGTGAAGACCGATCAAAATCTGGGTCAAGATCGTTTGATGTTGTTTCCAGCCTCCAAAACAACCCTCCCGATTGCAAATTCCTGGCTACGCCTGTGTATAATCTATGAAACAAATTCAAATGTTGGCCTACTGCCAGCTGCTTTAGAATTTTTCAAAGTAGTTTTAAATTTGGAATACGAGTAATCTTTAAACGCTTGGTGGATATTATACCAGATTCTTGTTCGTATATATTTAAATGATGCTGGGCATTTCGCAGGGGAGAATCTAGGAATTTTTATTGCGTTAGCTTGACGTGCGGAATAGGAGTGTACAGCGAACTGTTGAAGCTTTTCTTAAATTAAGTTGCTGATTTAGAAGAGGAGGCAGGCGACCATAATTACTTAGATACATCAGTTTTTCACAGTCGTAGTTGAACAAGTCGACTACTTTTAAAATGTTTAGTTTGAAATATAATGGATTTAAGGAATCAGTGCATCTTGCATGGCGATTATTCGGCTCTGTTTTGAAGTGTTTGCAGTCTTTGTTTATAAGAGTCAGACGTAAAGCCCAAATCACTATTCCGTAATGGAGGTAGAGGTGCAACAGTGAGTAATATAGAAAACTTAAGGTTTTTTTAGGAAGAAATGATTTGATTTTAGAAATTATCCCAATTGCTGGAGATAATTTGGTTTAAATAAGTCCAATTTGTTGTGCAAATATTAAGTTTTGGTCTAGCATTAAACCGAGATATTTAGAACTTGAAACATTTTCGATTGGTACGTAATTATTTATATTTATGCTAAAAAAATTTTTTTCGAGTTGTGTGATTTTAGAATTGAAGCGCACTTATCAGGATTAACAGTTAGTAAATTTGTATTCCACCCAAATCAATATTGACTTTATAGCATTAAGTTTGTAATTTTTTTTTGATTTATGATCTTCTTGAGCTGTAAACGTATTGTGTCGTCAGCGTAGAGCTGAGGAGTAGAGTTAAAAAGAAAGCATAGATTATTAACGTAAACAGAGAATAAAAGAGGGCCCAGTATTGATCCTTGAGCTACCCCAAAATAATTCTTTCTAGATTAGAAAAACAGTTATTAATATTTGTACATCGTTACCCATTAATTAGCAAGGTACGAAGCAAACAAATCATGAGCAATTCCTCTTATACAGTAATGGTGCAGCTGAACCTCAAGAATATTATGCGAGACAGAATCAAAAGTTTTTTTTACATCTAACAATATTAAATTACTTAAAAGTTTACTCATATTTAGTAACCGAGTCAAGGATGGCATGATTTGTTAAAACACTTTATCTGATACCAAACTGATTGGGAGAAAGAATAATACTGCAATCACAAACCAAAACATTTCGATTGTAAATTGCACGTTCATAAATTTTTAAAATAGAAGGCAGTAAGGAAATCCGGCGATAATTAGAGATATTTTTTTGCATTTTTTAGGAAAATGAAGTATTTGAAATGAAACATTAGCAGTCACCTGAAGCAAAACACGTACAAGGTTTCTACTTCGGATTGCCCTAAACTATATGCCATAACGTGAAGCGAGTGGATTCAGACATTCTAGCCCAAAACGTTCAGACACTGCTGGGTCAATAGAGTTTCGTATCAAAACGTCCTAGACAGAAAAGGGAGTGAGTCAAAACATCTGAAAGAAAAAAGCGTTCGCATCAAAATCTTCCTAAAGTGTCTGCAACTTAAGACTAATCCCACGTGAATGGTATACGTTTAGATAAAATTATTTGCTCTCTGTCCTCAACTTAAACTAAAAAGCACAATTACTGTAGAAAGACGTTCTTACTTCTTGGAATGACGAATTATTCTTCACCGGTTTTTTGAACATGTAAATATCCCGGACATAACAGTGTAAACAAAGTATTTCCTTGTCAGTTCTATCAACTAGATGGTATAAATGATATTCAGATTCAGGAATATGAAGGTCAGCCCTGACAGCTTTCTGCCACACGTCAGCAATGCTGCTACTGTCAGAAACCTTGATCTGCACAAAACAAAAAAAAAAGAGTTTTAGCTAGCGGTGGCCATTATCAATTGAAGTGTTTGGTCATCATGAGAATCTATAAGGTGTTGTTAACGGGTAAAACATGTACCTTTGGATCACATGGATAACATCAAGCTGGTATTGCTTGCCGAATGTTTCACACAGGCTACGTGTTATTTCTGTCTGTGCATAAAAAAATACAAAAAAATGCTGCTTTTGCAGAATAAACAACACAGCACACAGAAAAAAAAAAAACTATTTAAATGCCAGTCAGTAACACTGCAGTGTAAGAATTTTCGCGCGCATCTACAAAGTTGTGAGTAGGCTTTAAATCACTGAAAGGTTCTACTTGACCGAAAGTTTTTACTAGTTTTTTATTAATTCTGCTTCAAATCTGACCCAAACTTAAATCCTTACTCTAATTAAGTTGAACCGTAACCCAAACTCTAACGTAAACTCTATTATCTTTGCTTCTAAAAAAGCAATTAAAAAATGTGCAGATGAATATTCTCCTCGTTTTCATTTTACTCACTTAAATTTACAATTTTTGGTGAAATAGTCACTCCCTAAATTGTATTAAAAGCAATTTTTTATTAGCTAAGTCGCTAGTCAAATTATGAACTTTAACCTTATATTGCACGGAGTATTTAACCAACGCATTCCAGGCGGGAAGTGGGGAAGTAAAATTTCCTCCTGTCTAACTCCTAAACCAAAAGTCATGGAAACACATCAATAGGTAAGCGGGTTAATGTTCACCAAAATTTTTTAGAAAAACTGGTTTTGCGTTAATGACGCTATTTCAGTGACCCAAAGACCATATTTTGGAAAAGTGACGTCATGGCTCATAGACGGTTCAAATTTTGCAAACAAGTTTGGTTTTTGATACTGAATCATAAAATGCCTAAGTTAAGTTTGTTACGTCACAAAAACGTCTTATGTCGTCATTAAGTGAAATATAGGCCAAAAAATGCTCAAATTTTGAAAAGTGATTTCGGGAAACCTAAAATATATTCGGAAAAGTTCCCGCTACCTTAGCAGTTTAAAATTACAGGAGTTGTTTGTGAATAAATTTGAATAAAAGTCAAGTTAATTCAAAATAAAAATAATTTTGCTGAAGAGATTTCGCAAAAAAAAAAAACGATAGGGGGCAAAAAACCACCCCCAGGTGTGAAATATAGTAGGGTTGATTGAACTTTAGCTAGAATTTTTAATATCTTATGTCAAATTTGAGCCAGCCCACTTTTTTAATAAAATTACGTATAAAAACAAAAATTGAAAAGGGAACATTATTTTTTTGTCTGCTTTTAGTAATGTCTTCAGTGATTTTTGATGTTTGTTCTATTGCTTTCGTAGTTCCCTTTTCAATTTTTGTTTTAATATGTGATTACTGCACCCCACTCAGCTTGAAGGGATTTCCTATGCTTCAACTTTGTTGTCCCTTTCTTTTAAATTTAAAATTAAGTAATGAGCAAAATAATCTTCACAAGTCTGTCTGGGGGCCTACTTTGATATAATTAAGGTCCAAATTTCATCCACCGATTTAATGTGTCCGCCCATTTCTGCACAAGCGGATTATACCAAACTAATGACGCAGGGAGAAGGGGAGAGGGTTAATCAGGCCCTACTTTTCTCACGCTAAGCGACCAGTAATTAAACCTCACAAAACAGTACAATAGTACATTAATCTGCTACTGAAATGGTAAATTTGGGTTCGATTCCCAGACAAATCAAACCAAAAACAATAAAAATTGGTATTCGCAGGTTTCATGCTTGACATTTAGCATTAAAAAGGACAGTGTGATGCCTGAACAGTGTGCGGTAGGTAGGTAGTAGCTTAAAGCTTGGTCTCCTGGTCAAGGCAACTTGGTAAATAAAGTCGTACCGGTAACAATAGTTATAACCTGATTTGGTACGTAGTTTCCATCTAAATCACCGATCGTCACTCGCTTAGTTCCTGGGTTTCCAGCAGTTATGAAAAGCTAAAACGTAGATGTAATGATGAATCAATAGAATAACAGGTCGATCTCCATCAAAACTGAACTTTCTCGACACCCGTACTTTAGTTGAAGTAAAATAGTGAAATCGGTCACTCAGCGTGTCGTAAGAAGTGACCAATTGGTACCAATCTGTAGTGACCACCTGTGTCGTTATGGGGTGCCGGTGCCCATTTTTTGAGGGTTGTGAAAACGGGCATTTCTCTCCCGAGCTTCCCAGGCCAGCTGGGGTTCTCCATAGCATAGCAGCTGATAGTCAAACCAAGCTTGAGGCAGAAATCAAAACTGCCAAAAATGGTCGGAAATTGCTCAAAATTGCCCAAAACGACCAAATAGTCAACCTTTTTACATGAGGTTTTGTAATCAGGGTGTCGAACCGAACCTGAACCCAAACCGTAAACCCGAATGAACCGTTTCATTTTGGTGAACCCGAACCGAGCCTGAACCAGCAAAATTTTACTTCAGTGAACCTGAACCAAACCTGAACCCTCAAAATTGTACTCAAGTGAACCCGAACCGAACCTGAACCCCTAACAAAAGTAAGAATATATTTTTTCCATATCCGGATGCCGCTGACGCTGGTACACGCACAATAAGAGCAGTGGTGAACTTCAACAGGATCAAAAATTTCTCCTTTTTTTTTTCTGGACGAAACGAGTAACGACAGTTAAATTTTAAGTCAATGAACCCGAACCGAACCTGAACCAGTAATATTTTACTTGAGTGAACCTGAACCAAACCTGAACCTCGAAAATGGTGCTCAAGTGAACCCGAACCAAACCTGAACCGCTAAAATATTTTGAGCCGGAGCTAAACCTGAACCCGAACCGTTATTTGAAACGGTTCGACACCCTGTTTGTAATGGTGTTGATGAAAAAAATCAACACGATTTCGTCATACATACTGGTTATTGCGTCACCGAAGCTTGTATCACAAATAGTATTACCACAGTATAAAAATATATCAGTAGGTTCACTCGAATATGACGTGTGTCCGCATTTTATGAGAGCCAAGCAAAACTTTGGAGTCAAATGACGTCATAATAGTGACATCGGGAGCGGAATCGAATTATACCAAATGATAGGAATTGTTCTGAAATTTTATGAATTTTGTCTTGCCTTACGGAGTTAAGTCCTTCCCTTTTTTCTACGGCCCTAAACATTGAAGAACAGCATTTTTCACGACTGTCATGCTCTTGATGTAGCTTTCGTTGTACTTTTCGTATCGAAATAAAACTGGTACCAATAAATCCGTTTAAGTTCGGGCTTTGAATCGGTCCATTTGTTACGTCACTTGTGTATGACGTCACAAAGTCACAAGCGTAAAAATAACCTAAAATTGGAACTTTTCGTTCTTTCGTTGACTTTAGTTATGGAGGGTTTTGGTCGCGTTTTACACCCAACAGTTTTGTTTAGCCCGAAACTTGCTCTGTATCGTCAACTAGCTTACCTGTAATTTTCTTTTTAATTGCTCAAGAATTTACGAAAATATCGTTGGTTGTTTGCATGACATGATTAAGTTATAAAGATAAATACAGCATTTAAAACCTTTGTGCTTAAACTGATATAATTTGATTATCTCATCATTGTCATTAGTCAGGGACTTGTTTGATGTCTTTTAATCAAAAACAACATCTTTTAGCCCGAAATATTACAGAGCACTGCAGCTATATCGCAGCACTGTGTGTGTGAACAGGTTATAGCGAATTTTCGTACTGCCATGTTGAAATTAATCTTAAGAAAAAGATGCATTTTTGACTCCAAAGTTGGTTTTAATTGTATTCTTTCAATTTTATAGACTTTACCGGTACACGCAACAGCAAAATACAAGCGGTGGAATCTTCAAATTTGAGAAACAAAAAAATTAAAATTGTATAGTTATATCTATGCTGCGGAAAGATTCTGTTTTGGACTAAAAGACATCAAACAAGTCCCTGACTAATGACAATGATGAGATAATCAAATTATATCAGTTTAAGCACAAAGGCTTTAAATGCTGTATTTATCTTTATAACTTAATCATGTCATGCAAACAACCAACGATATTTTCGTAAATTCTTGAGCAATTAAAAAGAAAATTACAGGTAAGCTAGTTGACGATACAGAGCAAGTTTCGGGCTAAACAAAACTGTTGGGTGTAAAACGCGACCAAAACCCTCCATAACTAAAGTCAACGAAAGAACGAAAAGTTCCAATTTTAGGTTATTTTTACGCTTGTGACTTTGTGACGTCATACACAAGTGACGTAACAAATGGACCGATTCAAAGCCCGAACTTAAACGGATTTATTGGTACCAGTTTTATTTCGATACAAAAAGTACAACGAAAGCTACGTCAAGAGCATGACAGTCGTGAAAAATGCTGTTCTTCAATATTTAGGGCCGTAGAAAAAAGGGAAGGACTTAACTCCGTAAGGCGAGACAAAATTCATAAAATTTCAAAACAATTCCTATCATTTGGTATAATTCGATTCCGCTCCCGATGTCACTATTATGACGTCATTTGACTCCAAAGTTTTGCTTGGCTCTCATAAAATGCGGACACACGTCATATTCGAGTGAACCTACTGATATATTTTTATACTGTGGTATTACCTCATAAAAGTCTTCATAACAACCATAATATCTTTTACGACAAAATCGTGTTGATTTTTTTCATCAATATTGCAAAGCCACATTTAAAAAAATTAAGTGTAAAGATTAAAACTGGCCAAACAGACCAAAACTACCAAAAATGGCTTTTCTATTCAGAAACTTCGAAAACAATCAAAAAAGTGTAATCATGGCGGTAAATAGCTCGTATACAGGGGTCGAAATTTACTTGTTTCACAACTTGCCCTTCGGTCAAGTGATATCAAATGTCTACTTGCCCGAGGAAATTTCAACTTTCCCGAAAAAAAACAGGCACAAAAAGTTTTGAGGCAGTTTACCTTTCGAAAAAAATTTGTAAAATGCACTTCTTGGTAAAAACACTCAATTTGCATAATACGTGTATCCTGTTTCCAGAACTAAGTTTTTGCGCACGATTGTTATGGAATGGTGACGTAATAAATAACTTTTTCCAAATGCATTACGCAAAAATGAATTTTTTGATTGTAATGCACTTTCAATCGCAAATATTTTGGAAACTACTCCAGCTAGAAAGCCGAAATTTTTTGTAAAAGTTATAGGGCTAAATGATCTTCAAAACAATCATAACAAAAAAACTTGCAAAATTCTTGACGTGACGTTGTCTTCATGCAGAACAAGGTATAGTTGTACTTGTGATATTTGAAACAGCGGTTAACGCGGCAAGCGTGGGAAAGTTTTTCTCTAAAAACGTAGCATTTAGTGCCAAAAAGTTGCAAAGCGCGTCTGAGTATCGCAAAAATTGCGTGCGATTAAAAAGTGTTAATTGCAATTAATGATGTGCGTACGATTAAACAAAGCGTCCACTGTGATGATTGCAAAACGCAAAAATGAAGCAAGCAACAGATTTCTCAACTTACATTTTATTTCATTGCAACAAAAGCGGACCTAAATTGCATCTCTAAATAATCTTGTTTGATGTTGTTTAATTAGCTGTATTGTTTAGCATGCCCGTCGGGCAAGTTAAGCCGAAAAATAACTTGCCCGAGGCGATTTCAGCTTGCCTCGAGCAAGCGTTAATTTCGAACCCTGGTATACGTAGTATAAAGCAGGTACAGTACCTGTACATCAATCTGTTCTTTACGCAACGTCGGCTTCATGGTCTTCAAATCGAAACTCTGAAGAAAGGGAAGCATCGAAGCCATTGCAAGCGTGCTTGGGGCAGCTATTCTCTCCTTTGCCAGCGCTAGCCGGTTATAATGAATCACACCTTCAATCTAAAAAATCAAACCTACAATATACTCGCTAAACAGAGCTGAAACGTGTAAGGGTTGGCTGGATTTATCTTCCTGACATCGCATCTGGAGTTCTGGGCTTCTCAACAATCCCTAAGAAGAGTTGAAGAGATGGCAAGCCTTTGGCAACAACACACTGTGCCCAAATTGATCTACTCGGGAAATAAACCAAGATATCCCATCTAAAAGAATACTCTTTATTCTTTGACCACTTGTCCTATGTTCTCGTACGTAAACGTAGTTTGGTTAGAAATGAATAAACTTTTTAATTGTTGATTCAATATTATCAAAGCATTCAACTCACTTACTACGTGAATAAAAAACAAGTTGGCAACACTGGAACTGATATCGGGTACCAAACTCGGTAGTTTTTGAAGAACTCTCAGTGCTTTATAACGATCAGTTTTGCTCAAAAGCTTCTCAGCAATGCTTCTAATGAAGAGAATTGCGTCTTCCTTCAGACAAAACGACACCAAACATGAAGCCGCAGCACCAACTGAAACAAATATTTTAAAGTAAACAGCTGATTGACTGGTTAAAAGTGCCGCTCTTTTCCAAGAGCACGGCGCAACGAAAGGTGAAAACTAGAACCAAAGCGTTATGCTGAAGAGCCGACAAGAGAAGTGACCATTCCTACACCATTAAGACCCGGTCTACACTGGGCGTAAAAATGCTAGCTTACGATCGTATCGGGTAGAATATGCGTCAACAATCACATGCGCTCGTCATCCGCACAGCGCGAGCATCGGAGCCGGAATGTGACTGTTTAAATCTCAGAGCAGCCAGTCAAACGAGCAGCATACAATAGGGTGATCTCTCACTTTATATCTTCTATTTTTTTACGAGCATATTCTTTGTTTGTAGAAATCAACTGGCAGCTTGTATACCGGGCGTACTGATTATTTTTGTTTGAAATAAATTAAGGATACGCTATTACGCTAGCAATTTTACCAATTTTACTTGGTCTTAAAGAGTGTACGCCATTACTATGATGGTTGGACTCATGAGGCGTTTCTCATAACCGTTGGGCAAGCGACCTTAATATTATACCCCAGATAAGTACTGGATATTATAGACCGGCAGCCCAGAAGGTTTATTTACCCCAAAGACGGCGGAAGGTTTGATGTGCCTAAAATACACGTCTTTACTCACCTTTTAAGAAAATGTTTTACTGGCAAGTCAAAAGTTCGGCTAAGACCCCCCAAATCCACAATTTATGGGGGGGCAAAATGGCCTTTATTTACCCCAAAGACGGCATGGATAAAAATTGCTCAAAAACGTCCGTTGGAGTCCACTGAACACAAAAATGGCAAAGACAGTAACTTTAGGTTCGGCTAACCCCTTGACAGTAACGAATTTAGGGGGGAGGCTCAAAAATGGCCTTTATTTACCCCAAAGACGGCATGGATAAAAATTGCTCAAAAACGTCCGTTGGAGTCCACTGAACACAAAAATGGCAAAGACAGTAACTTTAGGTTCGGCTAATCCCTTGACAGTAACGAATTTAGGGGGAGGGGCACAAAAACTGACCTTTTTACCTGGAAGATGGCAAGGGTAAAAATTGTTAAAAAACATTCTTGCAGTACGCTGAACACATAAATTAAAACAGTTACTGTTGGTTCGGCTATCTGCCTGTCAGTAACTAATTTAGAGGGAAGCTCGAAAAAATTGCTCTTGTTTATTTGAAGACGGCAGGGGTAAAAACTGCCCAAAAACGTTTCTCGGGAGTCCACTGAAAACAAAAACAATGGCAATAAACTTTGGTATCCTCAAACTGATTTCTTACTTTTACTGCAAAAGTCATTGCACCACTAAATACGGCTTTACAGTATTGTTTTTGAAAAAAATCATTTTAAGTTGATGGCGTCATCAATCAATAAGTAACGTGATGGTCGATTTGGGTAAAAATGACGTCGTTTTCAATGACGTTACATGTTAGCAGTTATCTCGTTTTCACAAAAATCGTACAACTTCAAACATTGCTTACAAAACTGTTTTGCGGTATAGATTACGTCATTGAGCCGATCAGTGTTTGAGTGGATAGAGCGTCTATCACTCAAACGGTAAACTTGGGTTCAATTCCCGGTCGGGTCAAACCAAAGACTATGAAAATTGTTACTCATAGCTTCTTTGCTTGACTTTTAGCATTGAAAGGGCAGTGTGAAGCTTTCATCGCGAGTGGTAGACTGGTTGGCAAGTGGCAGCTTGACTCGAAGACCAAAAGGTCCCTTTGCTGTCTCCTGGCCAAGGCAACTCGGTGAATAAAATGTAATTACAATTGTATTAATTTCAAGACGCACCGGTCCCGCACAGTTAACTGTGTTCTATGTCTTATATCACACCACCAAAACTGCGTTAAATTTCTATCACAGTCTCGAAGCAACTAATTCGAGTATAGTATTTCAAAAAAATTTTGAATCTCAAAAACATGTAATAAATTTACATATTACCAGCATTCAAAATACTCGCAGGCTAGTTTACGATTTCGATTAAACATTGCACAAATTGCTCAGCGCAGAGAATTTTAATGATGACAAATCTTAGATATATCAGCTCAAATAAATTCAAAGATCGTAAATTTGCAGTTCTTTTGGAAGAAGCAGAGATGTTTGAAACCATTTAATTATCACTATTAGCACAAACAGCAGGATGCTTGCTTGAGTAGTCAATTCGTAAGTCCAACATGCGTGTTCTTGAAAATATCAATTTACATAATGGATTACATTACTAATGCAACAGAACCCAGTTCTAATCCAGAAACAGAGGCCTACTAATAGGAGAGATAGGTTGGCATAAAACGGCGGAAAAGTGTCAGATAGTACTGTATCACAGCTCGTAACTATCATGCATATCTATTTGACAAATTTTTCATACAGCAGCAATTGTTAGTAAACACGTCCTTGAGGAATTTGCTTCCGGGTCGCGAATCTTTATTCTGAGTATTATTTTACAATGATCTGCGACCTGGAACATGTAAAAGTTATAAAAAAAAGGATCAAGTTTTGTTTAAAAGATACAAACGAACATTGAGTAGTCAAACACAAAAGAAAAAGCTTTTTTTAAAGAAAATTCTGTTTCACTTTTTCAAGTCAAGATGGATGATCGTAATTCTGTAAATCCAGTGGGGCTACTCAAGTTTTGCTGGAACTATATCTGTAACCGGTTTTTTAAATGGAGCTACGAATTCCTGCGAATTGGCTAAATGGCACCATATTGTATCTTGTTGAGGATAGCTTCACAATTTTTTTTTTTATTTGAAACTGGCCCATGGCACAAAATGGATAACTGACCTCTGCTATAAAATATTTCTATCACATCGGGGTTATGGTGTGAGACAAGACAAACGTTATACAGTAAGTTGGAACGAGCTTATGTAATAGATTATGCGGGGTGTTTGAAAATGTGACAAAACCATTATAGAGATAGAATGAGTTCAGAATTTGGAGCCAGAGGTGGAAAAGTCGTCAAACGGGCCTAGTTTTGTGGACACTGGCAACATGAGCAAAGGGCAATCTCGTAGACTTAATTTTCAAAGCGAAACTACCGGACGTAGTATTCGTTGCCAAAAAGCAATGATTGAATAATGGAATGTGGGTAAGGAAAGGGAGAGAACAAAATTTCAAACCATTTCCAAATGAATGCTCTATCCTACAAAAAAAAAAGCAAGAAACAGTGAGGTTGTTTTAGTTCAACAGAAGGGGCTTCGTTGCAGTAGCCAGACCAGTTAAGAACCAATCCATCAGTCCAAAAATAAAACTCAATCAAACGGAGATGTTAGAAGAGTAAGGCACCGAAACAATTTTTGGAAGATACTTGTCTTAAAATACCAGATGAGCCAAACGTGACCTGTGTTCTACAGTGCGTTCAGAAAGTCACTGTGCGCCTTTCATTGTCTGCTTTATTTTTAGATAATCAGCGTTTTTCGTTTCTCGTATTTCGTCTTTGATGTTTTTTAAATGCACTTTTCGAGCGAGCAAACTTCAAACGTACACAATTTGACCTTGAAACCGAGCGTTTTAAATGTTTAAAAAAATTGTTTTAAAATTGCTTTAAAATTGCAGGTGCACAGTGACTTTCTGAACGCACTGTATATGCCCTTTCATCAAGCATTTGTCAATGCAAAAACATAAGCTTTATCTTAAAATATTGGATTATACAGTAGTCAATAATTATGGTGTATTCCAAACCTATTCGCACTTATGGAAAAACGCCTTGTATTGCCTTCCAAGAACCTGATGAACTGTTGGTCCCGGTCTACGCTGGATGTAAAATCGTGAGCAAATATACGCATTTTAGTTTATTTCATACCGACAACAGTCGGTTAAAATTAACTAAGAACACAATCTCACGCTCACAATTTTACGCCTAATGTAGTAGAATGGGCCTAAATTGAACGGCTAATTGTTATATAGAGGCCTACCAAATACTGAAAATTAAGTTGCTGTCGTTATTAACGTCATCATTTAATTTGGTAATTTCGTTGATCTGTTTGATCGAGGCCACCTCATTGTCTTTAGTGTCCTCACAACACCCAAAATAAACGCTATTAATCCCTAATAGTGTCTATTGAGAAGTTCAAGCTAAAAATAATCAAGAATTTTTAAAATATTGCCAGTGTAGAACGTGGTTTTAAACAAAATCCGTGTTATCAATGCTAGAATAGTGTGATCTTGCTGCAACTTGAATTTAACAAGCCTTAGTTTTTTGTGCAGTACATCATATGAATAATGGTCTCAAAGTTTTAAAACATTTTCAATGTGCGCGATTGCAAAAATCCCGTCAATTTTGTTCATTAGCTACGTTTCTGCATCTGCCTTCAGTTTAGACGCTATCGTGCGCCTTTCTATGATGAAAGAGGACTGAAGGCAAAATCAATGGGGTATCTAAAGTTAGGGTAACCCTATTAGATTAGATTTGGCGTAATTGACTCCATCCTTCTTGAGCCAGCCGTTTCAGGGATGCTTTACTTCAAACCCTACGTAGGAACCTTCCTAATTAAAATTTTATTGGTAACCCTGACGTTTCAATGCAGTAGCCTAGCCCATAGAGGCCTATATTAATCACTATATAGGTTAAAAGGCTTTTGTGGTTTAGTCTAACTGTGGCGTTGCCTTAGGATAGAACTAAAACGGCGTCGCAGATGGTATCATCGTCAGCTAGGGCTGCCAATAAAAATAATGACCAGAGATGCCATAGGTCATATTTAAAGTAAAATATTTTTGGCACGGCTGGCTGAAGGAGGATAAAGTCAACACCGATCTAATCAAATACGTTTGCTCTAAGTTTACCTAGCCTCAGTGAATTTACTTCAGTCCTCGTTTAAAAATGCCGTGGGTTTTATAATGTGACATTTCGGAATAATGCTTTCATTCCAACCAAGCCCTATGCGTTTACCTGTTCCAAAATTATTTGCAAGCAGACAAAATTTTATTGAAATTTTTGCAACGGTGCACTCATTACGATGAACTCTAAAATTAATGAAGTTGATAAAAGTCGCATAATTCGCATTAGCAGAAGACTCAGAGAACGTAGGACTAAAGCACTTAACGAAAGACTTAATAACGGAAAGAGCATTTTGAATATTGGTAATACGCAGACTTATTAATTTATCACAGTGTTTGAGAATTTAGACTTTTTTTGAAATGTTTTGGGTTGTTTTGAGTCTGTGCTATAATTCAATGCAGTTTTTGTGGTGTGATATGGCCCATAAAAATTTACTGAATAATTTTCTATTTATCACTTTAAATAACGAAGCCTATATACTTCGTTATTTAAAGTAATATATAGAAAATTATTCAGTAAATGTTTGTAATTTTTTTAGTAAACTTTTACAGTGATTTTTATAGTTGTATTTGGCTCTGATTTTACTTTGTACATCATCGAGCACTGTTTCAGAAGATTGACTATCAACAATTTTCTAGCATATGACTCACATTAAAAAGACAAGCTGATACGCAAAATCTAGATCGCTTGTAAAGACAACGTCACTGCAACATGACGTCATTTTTGCCCAAATCGACCATCACGTTACTTATTGATTGATGACGCCATCAACTTAAAATGATTTTTTTCAAAAACAATACTGTAAAGCCGTATTTAGTGGTGCAATGACTTTTGCAGTAAAAGTAAGAAATCAGTTTGAGGATACCAAAGTTTATTGCCATTGTTTTTGTTTTCAGTGGACTCCCGAGAAACGTTTTTGGGCAGTTTTTACCTCTGCCGTCTTCAAATAAACAAGAGCAATTTTTTCGAGCTTCCCTCTAAATTAGTTACTGACAGGCAGATAGCCGAACCAACAGTAACTGTTTTAATTTATGTGTTCAGCGTACTGCAAGAATGTTTTTTAACAATTTTTACCCTTGCCATCTTCCAGGTAAAAAGGTCAGTTTTTGTGCCCCTCCCCCTAAATTCGTTACTGTCAAGGGATTAGCCGAACCTAAAGTTACTGTCTTTGCCATTTTTGTGTTCAGTGGACTCCAACGGACGTTTTTGAGCAATTTTTATCCATGCCGTCTTTGGGGTAAATAAAGGCCATTTTTGAGCCTCCCCCCTAAATTCGTTACTGTCAAGGGGTTAGCCGAACCTAAAGTT
Source organism: Trididemnum nubilum (assembly GCA_963965965.1). Classification (NCBI taxonomy): domain Eukaryota; kingdom Metazoa; phylum Chordata; class Ascidiacea; order Aplousobranchia; family Didemnidae; genus Trididemnum; species Trididemnum nubilum. The sequence continues at coordinate 29,061,639 of OZ014488.1, forward strand.
ACTGTCTTTGCCATTTTTGTGTTCAGTGGACTCCAACGGACGTTTTTGAGCAATTTTTATCCATGCCGTCTTTGGGGTAAATAAAGGCCATTTTTTCCCCCCCTAAATTCGTTACTGTCGAGGGGTTAGCCGAACCTAAAGTTACTGTCTTCGCCATTTTTGTGTTCAGTGGACCCCAGAGAACGATTTTGAGCAATTTTTATCCATGCCGTCTTTGGGGTAAATAAAGGCCATTTTGCCCCCCCATAAATTGTGGATTTGGGGGTCTTAGCCTAACTTTTGACTTGCCAGTAAAACATTTTCTTAAAAGGTGAGTAAAGACGTGTATTTTAGGCACATCAAACCTTCCGCCGTCTTTGGGGTAAATAAACCTTCTGGGCTGCCGGTCTATTAATATTGTGTAGTGTCGGCAACGAAGTGTTTATTTCAATGTTTATATTAAACTGTGGCGTGATAATCAGTCATAAAACTGTATGAGAATAACTAAAATTTACGTCAAGGCACAAATTTTTTGCACTATTCAATTTAGTCTAGTCACGTATTTTTGAAATTAGCTTGAAATATATCATTGTGCTAGCTGCTGATTTTGTCTTCGCGCTAGCTAACTTTCTGCTAGCTTTAGCTAGCTGAAATGGCTAACATTCTCCCCGATAAACGGAGCAATATTTCATTACAACTTTTAAGGAGACATTTTTGAATGAGATTAATAATATTATATAAAAAATTTTTTACCAAAGTGCTAACCTGATTGATCTCCTTTCTTTGTTGTCGAATTATCAGCAATCAGTTGAATAATCGTTGGAACACAGTCGCCCAAAGATGGCGGGAAAACAGACGAGTTTGGTCTGGAAACGGGTTCTGAATTTGCTGAAAAAAAACTCTATAAAAAATTCTTTGCGTAACAAAAAAAGAGATGTAATTAGAATACTCTATCTCCAAAACTTTTTTCAGCCTATAACGGAATCCTAAGACGACCTTATCTAAATAGATTGTCGTCCGGTGAAGATGAGTGGCACTTAAAACTTAGAACCAAAAGACGAGCTACAGTAGAAGTTGTGGCGATGACAGCGATTTTCCTAAAGCTCAGAGCATACAGAACGAGTTAACGCCAATTCCTCCAGAAAGACCGAAGAAATTTGGCGTTTTGAAATTTGAGTTGTATCTTACCGGTATCGCAATGTGAGCCTCGCAGCGCTTGTGTGACACTGTTTCTCGTGGAACGATTTGTGGTTTCTCTGCGAAAATCCGTAGCCGAGTGACTTCCTCCAGTGTTGATTTGACGAATTGAGTAGCGACGAGTTTCATTAAATTGCTGATCTGTTTAGCAGTGAGTTTGCCTTTACTAGTGTGTTAATTAACACTGTAATATTTTTTTAAACTTTGCAATGCCTGATGAAGCCGGCTAGCATATATTTTGGTGAAATATTGGTAATTCTAGCCTAATAGTAACACCAATTAGGCAAAAGTATTGCATCTTGAATAATGCTTGGTGTTCAAAATTTCAGTTTATGTAAAAGGATAGGAGTTAGACGAAGAAGTAAATTTCAGGCAAAGACTTAAATTAAATTGTTTGCACAGCCTATAATCATGCATGGTAAAAACCAAAACTAATGCGAGTGCCATCAATTTTCTCTTTCAATCAAGACAAAATGTTTTATATTGTCTTTAACCGATTAAGGTTGAAGGACTGAAATAACTTTATATTTGTGTGTTTTTTTTTAGTTTATTCAACAGCAAAATCAAACTTTACTAAACACATACCTGGTTCAGCTTCAACGCCCAGTTTCTTTTTAGCTTCCCCAACAATTTGCTGAACAACTGGAATGTGTTGAAATTGAAAGCCTCTTCTTGCTTCAGCTCTTTCAGCCGCTTCTTCACGAAGCAACTGCTTTAATTCCTGTTCCTTCTGATGAGATCTTCAAAACATATATTACATGAAGATCGCTAATTTTGCTGAAAATGAGAAGGCTGAAAGGAAATTCTAATTAGTGCTAGTAAGGGTTGTTAGAAACCACCTCTGACTCTTTCAAAATCTGTCCGACTCTCGCTTTTCAACTGAAACTCCACCAAGTCCGCCTTTTAATTCAAAAATTTTAACTGTTTTTCCTCTTTTGAGTTTGCCGGTCCCGACTAAGCAAAAACCTAATTTCTTTTTAACCTGATAAAAATATGCTATTACTTTCCACAGCTTTAATTTCTTTAACAGCATTAAAGAAAGTATAAGCTAGCAGGGCATGGTATGGAATGGAAGACGATTTTTCCTTTATCCATACTGGTAATTTTCTTCCACTCTATAAAATCTTCCATTTCATATTCCACTCTACACTGAAATTTTCTTCCATATTCCATTCCATACTTCCACCCTAAAGGTGAATTTATACCGGAAGCAAAGCGTAATCAGTATAGTACTTTCGCAGCGTTAAGCGTACCTTTGTGAGTGATCACTCTCAAAGGTAAGTGACCGCTTGTTAAGATGCGCTTAACTTTGCGAATGTGAAAATTACGCATTGGACTGCTTCCGATCTAAATGTACCCCAAGACTGCTTAAAAAGCAATTAATTAGCTACGATTGTGTTTCGCAAGCCCTTTTTCAATTGAGCAGTCATTTTAACTAAACATATATACCTGGGGTACTCAACTAGTTTTAGCAACGGTCCAGATTTGGCAGAGGAAAAGTTGATGGGTCCAGAAAAGATCTTTACCGCCATTTGATCACCGAAAAGCGATTGAAGACCAAAGAAAGGTCTTCGCGTTTTGGTGAGGGTTTTGCGCTCCACGTGCATCAGCCAAACAGTGAGTTTCCGTCCAAAGAAGAGTAAAAGTCCAAATTTAGTCCGATAGCGGACCGCGGTCCAAATTTAGCGCTCCGGAGGTCCGGATTCGGACCGCAGTCCTCCAGCTGAGAGGCCATATAGTATATATACTAATATACTGTTCAAGGCTGAAACAAGGATGAAAAACTTGAGCGATTAAAAATTGAAATAAAACTAAAATTTCCATTGTTTTCTATGTATCTAGGTTATGCGAAAACCACTCTTTTACTTATGCGGCACTAAATAAATCATATCAGCAAGCCGATAGTTATCGCAATTGTTTTGTCTTAAACATGAAAAAAAAATTAAGCTCATCTTTGTTATATAAACACGAATCTTTGTTACGGATAGAAAAATAAATACGAATCTTTGTTACCATGGAAGAAAAGTTTTATCACTTAGCAAATAGTCAATCTCGAAACAATAATTAATCCAGTCAGATGTCAGCATCAATGCTGCAAATTTCTATGAACATAATGCTATGATGCAATTATATGTACACTGTTTGCGCAATACAGACAACCGAATTACCACTATTTGTCGTCAGAAAAGTAGCTGCAAAACACTTCGATGAAAACACTTTTATATATGACTATCGCCTATATTTTCTGTAAATACTAATGCCATGTGCGAAATTTAATATGAAATTAGTATGGAAGTATGGAAGATTGTCTTCCATTCCATTCTTGAAATCTATTCCATTCCATTCTGGCATCTTCCATATTGCATAACAAAATTTCCATTCCATTCCATTTCATCCCATACCCTGCAAGCGAGTAAGGGAACCACCAGCACAATGAAAATAAACGATTCCGACGATTCTGCCTTGTAAGATCAAAAAGCATTTAGCCTCTTCGACTTCTTGAGAACACGTAATCACTAATCAATCGCATTAAGTAACAGAAAACTTTTTTATTTGAAATTTATTTCACCCAAAGGACATACCCAGTCCTTATCCAAAAAACTGAATAATTCTAATTATATTTGAATAAGAACTGATAATGCCTTTGGGCAAAATAAATTTTAAATAAAAATATTTGCAGTTGCTTACTGTAATATACGATTGATTACGTGTTCTCCGAAAATCGGTGAGGGTAAATGCTCAATGAAAAATACCAATTTTGACTCAAAATCTACAACAGCTCTGGTAACCAGCATGTACCTGAAGGGTTCAAAAAGCAAAATAGTTCCATCTTAGATTGTATTGCTGCTTAACAAAATTATGTAGAGTAATCGCAAGTTAACGCACTTACAGCGAATCTGTAGTGAGCAACGCCGCACTCCTAGCGGAAGCTCCTTTTTGCGCCACCATTTTATCCACATCCACAATGTGAGGAAGCCACGGGGGGTCGGGAAATACGGTTGAACTCAAACCAAGCGCAGAAGTGGAAATGGTAAATGAAGTCATAACAGCAGGAAACTACAAATTAAGCTTGCTTTACTGTGACGTCACAAAAAACTTTTTGTACACACACGCAATCGCGAAGACATGAGATAAATGCTGATGTCTTTTTGAGTAAAACCGCTAATTAGCAAGGAATTACATACACTGATGTCGCATTTGCTCGTAAAGCATGGACTTGGAATAGTTTAGATTCAACAGTGTAAAATTGTCAAATTTGCTCTTGTGGAAAAGTGCACGTGGTGTTTGGTGAATAAAAAATTGAAAGCAAAACCAAAGACTGTAAAAGTTGGTAATCACAGCTATAATCTTGCTTGACGCTCAGCAGTGAAAGGAACAGCAAAGCCTTCCATGGGGTGCCGTTTGTGTACCCTAATTTGTGCAATGTTTTTTTGCATATTTAATTAAACAATCATTTTCATTAAATACACAAAAATAAATATACAAAAAAACACGCGCAAAAATAAATATGTAAAAATTTTTGAATATTTATTGCACCTTAATTTGCGCAACGTTTTTTCTGCATATTTAATTAAATAGTAGTTTTAATTAAGTATACAAAAATGTATGCCGCAGAATAAACCCTTGCAAAAATAAATAGACAAAAACTGTTACTCAAAATTTTTTTGGGCAAAAATTTTTGACACAAAAATTGTTATTGCAAAAATAAATCCACAAAAATTTTAGTGGATTTATTTTTGCAACATCATTTTTTGCATCAAAATTTTTTGCATTACAATTGTTTGTGTCACAAATATTTGTACATTTGTATTTGATAGCAAAGAAACAACACACGCCGAAATAAATGTGCAAAATTTTGTGACTCAAAAAATGTTGATGCAAAATTTCTTGTCGCAAAAATAACGCGTGCAAAAATAAATCGTCAAACATATTTGGCTATTTAGTTCGTGTCCATCATGATAAAGGGTTGGAATTATGCGGGCAGGAAGGTGCTGGCAAGGTACAAAACTGGAACTTCAAGACAAAAACTTCGGGAGATATGGCAGCCTATAGTAAGGTACTAGCCCGCTTTTAAGACCTCTCGTTGGCTGGGAAATGAAGATTCATTCATCTGCACCTTCCCGCCCGCATAATTCCAACCCTTTATCATTATGGACACGAACTAAATTGTCAAATATGTTTGACGATTTATTTTTGCACGCGTTATTTTTGCGACAAGAAATTTTGCATCAACATTTTTTGCATCACAAAATTTTGCACATTTATTTCGGCGTGTGTTGTTTCTTTGCTATCAAAAACAAATGTACAAATATTTGTGACACAAACAATTGTAATGCAAAAAAATTTGATGCAAAAAATGATGTTGCAAAAATAAATCCACTAAAATTTTTTTGGATTTATTTTTGCAACAACAATTTTTGTGTCAAAAATTTTTGCGCAAGAAAGTTTTTGTGTAACAATTTTTTGTCCATTTATTTTTGCAACGGTTAATTCTGCGGCATATATATATGTGTATTTAATTAAAGTGACTATTTAATTAAGTATGCAACAAAACGCTGCGCAAATTATGGTGTAATAAATATTCAAAAATTTTTACACATTTATTTTTGCGCGTGTTTTTCTTGTATATTTATTTTTGTGTATTTAATGAAAATGACTGTTTAATTAAATATGCAAAAAAACATTGCACAAATTAGGGTACACAAATGGCGTTCCATAGCCTTCGCCCTCCACAGTGTGTAATAACAAGAGAGCAGCTTGGCTCGAAGACCAAAAGTCATTTTGCTATCTCCTGCCGGCCAAGACGGATTAGCAAATCAAGATGTATTTGCAATTTAAATTCAACAATTATGTAAGGCAAATTCTACCGTGAACCCGGCCTCGCGGTTTTCTCGAGCTTGGGTCTCGGCATATTTCCACACGGAATTACGATACTCCCACAGAATTCGTATCTTCATCAAAGCACTAATTCGCTGTTCCGAATCACTGTGATTCAATTCCGCCATAATGCTCTTGTGGACATCGGGTTTGATCTTGATGGCGCAAAGCAGAAATAGAGCAGCTACCACAAAAGAAGAATAAACGATTAGCTTGATGAATAAATCATCTATCTTAATTTAATAAGGTTGACAAAACCTAAAAAATGTTCCCGGTCAGTTAGTCGAACGGTAACCTGTTCGACAGTTCGTCTCGGGAGCGGAAGGTTTGAAGTTCAAACTTCTGGCCGGTAAAACTTGACACAGTGGTGGCAATGGTTTGACACCGCTGCTAAATTACTTCGAAACGAGCTGTGTTGCCCGTCGGTCTATGAACGCGGAGTAGGCTCGGCAAACTTGTTACATGCTTCGGCAAAATTCAGAAAGTATAATGAAAGATAAGATTTGAAACAATGTTGTATCCCTATCGGTATGTAGTTCTTAGTTCTACGTTTTTGTCAATTATTTTTAGCTTAAAATCTAACAAATGCAACACCTTCTCCTTTTTTCACTTACTAAGACAGGATTTCCCATTGGTTTACTAGTAGTGGTGGCTTATAGTCTGACAGAATAAGACAAACCCATAAAAATGTGCTCTGCGTTAAAGAGGTTATGCAACTGCACGGTGGATGCTTTGTCAAAGTTTTTAATAAAGATGGATTGGTGCAAATAGCTTCATATTTTTTTTACCTGCCGCTTCTACTAGAAGTTTATTGCTGTCCAATAGAATTTCCCAACACAACGCATGAAGGTCCACAAGCATTTCGTATGTTAGTGACGTCACAGCTTTCATCAACGTAAGCAATGGAGCTCTTGATAAGCATTGTGCTTTCGTCTTCATATAACTAATTAAAACAAATCGAATTAAACGAGGACTAAAGGCAAAATCAATGGTGGTATCTAAAGTTAGGCCAATCGCTTAAGACTAGATTGGCGTTAACTCCATCCTTCTTGATCCAGCCGTTCCAGAGATATTCTACTTCCAATACGACGTTGGTGCCTCCAATACTGCATGCTATAAATTTTAATAATTTTTATTGGCAACCCTGACGATGATGGCCTTAACGGCGTTAGCGACGCCGTTCCATTTCTAACCTAAACCAACGCCGCTATTAGGCTACTGCATTGAGTCGTTTCGCTGCGTACTAATCAGTTTGATCTTGTCAGCAGAACAGATCCAAGCAAGAAAAAAGAGTAGACTGTAACAGTGGCCCAGATAACAAACGTCTAAGAACAAGCAAAAGTAAGGGCAGTAGAGTAGTAAGCTATTGTTTGCAAATTAGTTTGAAAGTTTATTCCAGGGTCACAAAATACTGTATAATGCAAATGCAATAAACCTACTCAGGTACTGGTAGTCTTAAGATCAGATATGAGTTTGTACTTTTTTAGCCTAGTAATAAAAGCCTTATTGCTAAGCTAGGGTATGATTTAGATTGAAATGTATCTGACAGCTTGATTTTTACTGAGATCGCTGGGCTACCAAACAGTTTTCTTCTTTTTTCCAGCTCGAGTCTGTTCTACTGACAAGATCAAACTGATTAGTGCGCACCGAAACGACTCAATGCAGTAACGCAGGGGTCGGCAACCGTTTCGTCCTCTTAGGCCACATCCACGAACAGCAAGGTTCCAGCGGGCCGCCACCATCTCTGAAACGAGGTCAACTCCAAAATTCGACATTTTTCGGTCGAATTAATGGCAAGGACCAAAAAAAAGTTTCCGCCAGAAAATGAGGTACATTTCGGCGAAGTTATTGGTGAATATCATTCAAAAAGAAAAAGAAAAAACGTTTACGCCTAAATTTGAGGCGGTTTCAGATTTCCGATTTCCAGAAGCCACGCGAAATCCGGCCAGCCGGATTTAAGGGAATATAAAAGGTCGCGGGCCGGATGAAATTCCTTGACGGGCCGGATCTGGCCCGCGGGCCGAAGGTGGCCGACCCTTGCAGTAGCCTAAGAGCGGCGTAGCTTTAGGTTAGAACTCGGATGACGTCGCTAAACGCTAATGCCATCAAGTCAGGGTTGCCAATAAAAATTATAACATTAGAGGCCCCTACATCGTGTTTGAAGTAGAATATCTCTGGAAAGGCTAGGTCAAGGATTGAGTCAATGCCAATCTAGTCTAATACGATTTGCCTAACTTTAAATTTCCTCATTGATTTTGCCTTTAATCTTCGTTTAACATCAGTAAATGACTGAAGTCAGCTTGCAATAAATTTGAAACGTTTCGCTCTTTACCTATACCATTTTCAGTGAGTCATGGATGCTACATTTTAGCCCAGTGCGATTTGCAGCATCATGGATCATTGAAGATGATAAAAGCATAGGTGGGCAAGTTAATGCAAAACGTTAGCTTCGTTAACCACTAGTCCGTTAACAAACTTCACACCTCCGTTAACGTTAATCCGTTATTTTCAGCTTTAATTAACGGAAGTTAATAAACTCCGTTAATTCGTTAATATTTTGCGTGTAATTTACATTTCTTTTTATTCACTCGCCTCTAGAACACGTATTGACGCTATTGAGCAGATTGTAAAAAATGTTTATTGCTATGGTTATCTTTTTATGTTTTGGAAGTTACATTTTGAAGTCTGATCTAATTTCAAGTTAGAAATAAGTTCAAATGTACTAACGAAGCTGCGATGGGAAAATCTTAGGAAATTGCGAACAGCGATAATTAATAGACCTATGAGGCTGCAGGTTATTATTTGTCACAAAAAAGAGCTCCTTTCTTCGCTTTCTTCCATAAAACTCGTGCTAATAGGTAACAAGTGCTACCAGTGCAAACTGGTTTGTACCGGTACGATGAATGAATGGTGCAAGATATTAACGATAAAAACCTTAACGGAAGTTAACAGAACTTGACGGAAGTTACTTTAGTCCGTTAACAGAACTTAACGGAAGTTAATTTAGTCCGTTAACATGAAGAAACTTTTTAACGAATTAACGAGTTACTGAAAAAGTTAGTTTCGTTATTAACGGATTAACGATTAACGGACTTGTGCCCACCTATGGATAAAAGTAGATACCGAAACGTACGAAAACATCACTGGAGTCCATCTCCAATTCTAAGTTCATAAAAATGAGGTAATACTCACTGCAGAAGTTGGATTTGAGTTGATGGACTCTTTCCTTTTTTTGACCTATCTTTGTAATCTTTAAAAAGTTGATCCCATTTATTAAGAAATTCGCAGGTATTCTATGAATTACAAAATAATTTTATAAATGCAAACTATGTGACGAAAAACCAAAAAACTAGCATTAAACTTAAGCTATTTTGAAATTACACATACAGAACAATGTTGATACACAAGAATGTCAAATTGTAAGCGGCAATCGAAAATATTACTTAAATACGATGGTGAAATTTGTTCGATTGCTTTCGTAATGTACCTTTTAAATAGCCTTCCTTTTCAATTTTAAAACGTGAACTATGCCCACTCAGCTTGGATAGATTTCCTAATGCTACAATTTTGTGGTCCCTTTCTTTTAAATTAGACGGTGTCTACTAGAAGATTTATTTTTATAACTTCTAGTAAATACTATTGCATTACTTTCAACCTTATTTTTTTGGCCAAAAAGACGTGTCGCGAATAAGTTCGACTCCTCTTAATGTTAGTGATGGTAAGCCATCCACCAACAGCCAACGTCTCTATTGGGTATGCTAAATTGTTTTTTGTTTTTTTTCGTTTTGTGTTATTTACTGTAAGCTGCAAGAGATATTTTTGTTTTACCTTTTCATGATCTTCAAATACTTCTTGAAGAGTTTCCGTAATCCTATTACAAGATCGTATCATTCGTTTGTGGCAGAAGGGATGGCAGAAGAAAACATGATCACATACAAAGTTTTGCTGGTTCGCCAGTTGGATCATGGACTGCAAAAATAAACGAAAGCAAGACTGCCTAATTTATCTCAATTTGTCTTTGCTTAAAACGGTTGTAGAAGCACTGGCATTTTCTCTAAACGTTTTTTGCATTCGTCAAGTAGTGAAGATGTGAATATTGATTTTTAAATCTTTAGTTTGACCAAACCAAAATTGAACGAATTTCTTCCTACATAGCTTCAGCTAAAAATACAGTAAAACACTTTATAGCATGTTATAAGAGTGTAGAAACTCATCGTAAGGATTAGCTTACACACTGCGCACCTCAAAACACTGAAGAATATTGTATGGATTTTGATTATTAAACCGTACTGCACATTACAGAAGCGTTCGTAAATGCAAGCCTAACTGACTTGAAAAAAAGTCTAGAAAAATTTAGTAAGCTCAAATGAACCCTCAAAAAAGATTCTGAACATCAAAGTTTTACTCAGAACACACACCCCCATTCCTCCAATGCAAACACCTGGGTGCGACTTTTTTCTTGTTTGGTTTTCGTAAATCATCAAATTCACGCATAAGCGTACCTTCATCCATGGCAAGTCTTTGGTCTTCAGGGATGCTTCAATACCTCCAGCTGAGCCAAATGAAAAAGTTGAAGAGTGTCCCATGCAAATGTTAGGGGAAAACGCATCGCCGGCATCTTTGACGTATTCAGACGTTACAGATCCATCCCCAAGAGAGAAAGTGCTCCCGTACGAAAGATCTCCGTAGGAGCTGAACTGGGTCTGATCTATCCCTGGGTAGCCACTCCCCATGGGCACAGCCAGGGTGTTGCTGCTCATGTTAACACTACGTTTTCTGGTGCGCGACTTCGACTGCGACGATCTGGGTTCTTCAAACGCATTAGTGCTACTGCCTCTTCTTTCGTCTACACTTGGATGCTTACCTGCAGAAAAAAAAAAAGAAATTTTAGCGATTTAATGATACTTTCAATCAGGGATGTGGAAGCAGCCAAATGTTTAATGCTTCCGCTTCCAGCTCCTCTTGAAGTTTTTTGCTTCCGAGTTCGCTTCCGCTTCCTCACCTTTGGAATCTTTTGCTTCCGCTTCCACAAAAAATTAACCGCTTCCTCTGCATCCGCTTCCACATCCCTGCTTTGTATAAAACAGCTAACTGTATTTGCGTAAAAAAAAACAGGCAAGTTTTTGTTACACAGTAGCCTAGCATGTCACAACAAAATAACCAAGATCTAGCCATCATGGCCAATGCACTGCAGTACTTTAATCATGATCAATAAAAGACAACTTTTAATCGAGCAAGAATTAATTTGTGTCCCTTGATTCTCCAATAAAATTCAGGAAGGCTTTATTTTACTGGTAAATTCTATGCCTATCTTCTGGTAGTTTTTTTTTTTTAATTCTAACTCAAATTTAACCTAAACTCAAAACCTTAACATATTCTTAGCTAACTCTTAATCCAACTCTCGCTAGCCCAAACTTAAACCCTAATCTTGACACTTAAAAAAGAAAAATGAAAAAGAACGAGATTGAAAAATCATGAAAATTTAAGATCAGCTAGCCTTAGCCCTGGCCCTGAGCGGAATACTGCTAGGGCTTAGGCCTAAACATAGTTTATTTTTTATATCGGTAACTAAACTGCAACAGAGATGGAAACCGGTCGGGTTGACCGACTGGTCGGGTTACCAGACGGGTCGAGATTCTTCGACCGGCCGATCAAGTCGGTTGAAAAACCGGTTAAATTCTCCTTTCTTGCAACTAAAAGACATCTAAGCACCAACCGAAATATACACGTAAATAAAACTTTTTATAAAAAACAATATCAACAAACCACACCTTTTGAAAACATTTGTTGAATGGTTTCAAGCTGTGACTAATATGCTGTGACCATTAAGAAATGCACATCCAGGGGCGTATTTAGGAGCCACGGTACAAAGTAAAAAAGTGCAAAATTTTCGTTCAAATCGCGTAATCAGATTATCAGGGATTCTCAACCTTGTTCTTGCTGTGAACCACTTATGGATTTATTCTGTAGCTGCGTACCACCTACCTTTGAATAGCGTTTGACCATAATTAATGGCATAAATAAAGAACAGTGCTAAAAGGCTAACAGACGCAATGGCATCCAAATATAAAAAAGTAGACAAATATGCAATAAAAAAATATAAAAAAACAATGAAGATATGCACAGACATAAACAGGCGCGTAGCCAGAAATGTAAAATGGGGGGCCTGATACGAGGGTCTGGGGGTGGAGCCCCCAGAGCTAGAAAATTTTGTATTTTTTTGGCAAAAATAACTTAATTTTAGGCCTTTTTTGATAAAAAGTAATGCTATTAAAAAGTGGCATAGAAATCGGTAGTGCAAAACATGATTGTACTATAGACAGCATACAGAGTCTTATAGGCACAATCAAACCTTTGATTAACAGCCTAAGACATACTGTTTCGGAATCGACATTCGTCTTTTATTCCTCGTCAGTATAGCTAGGACTACAAATATGAACATGAGCGTATAAAAGCAAGGAATCGCAAATTAGTACCAAATCATAACACAATTTTTTTTCCTTCCCCAAAAATATTAAGTAATCACAGTTTTACAAGAGATAATTAAAATAGTTCAATTCAAAATAATTTTCAATACCATGCCTTAGACAGCTGTTTCACCCAATCTTAGGGCTCATCAGAAAGGCTAGCAAGGCCGAAAGGACAAATATTACCAGCGGTAAAAATATTCAAAAAACACATCTTTACCAATTTATCTATCAATGAATAAGTCTTTACCGATTACGTTTATAATACATAAATCTTTTCCCATCGTTCAGTCAATTTTAGCCAAAATAAGTACTGTAAATCTTAACTGAAAAACCTTTACCCAATGAAACTAGAGCTGTTAATAAAATCTTTACCGCCTGTTTACGCTCATGTTCATTCCTGTTAGTCCTAGCTATACTGACGAGGAATAAAAAACGAATGTTGATTCCGAAACAGTACGTCTTGTAGTTTATTAATCAAAGATTTGATTGTGCCTATAAGACTCTGTATATTGTCTATAACTTATTGTTAATTTTGTTAGTACATTGTTCTTGATAAAATGATTGTAGTAGTTGCATAAATGGGCTATGCAGGAGGTAGCTATTGCTAGAATTTTAGTTCTCTAATTACAAGCTGTTTAATCATAAAATCCTATACCGGTAGTTTAATAAAACTCTCAAGGAGTATTCTATTTCGTCTATATTTTATAAAGAAAGATTTAATTAGAGTGACAAAGTAATTAGTAATTACTCCCCCCCTATTCCTAAGCTTATATATATTTTTTTATGAAACCTGTGTTCAGCATTTTTCAATGAGCGATCAAATTTGATTACAAATTTTTGGCCATTTTTCAAAGTTTTCTTTTTCTGATTTATGTGTTTTATTTTTGACAAACTAGCCCCCCCCTTTAATAAACGTTGCTACAGCCCACCCCCCTGGCAACGCTACTGGACATAAAAAAGCAGAATATAGAATTTATCGACCAATAAATTGTAAGTCAATGCGATGGCTGCGCTTGCTTTTCTATCGTCGATCAATCAATATTACGCTTATGGCAATTTTTACTTCTCACATTACATGCAATGTATTTACAGTTGAGAAGCAAGAGAATTTGTGAGTGAATTCTGTGAAAACAAGTATTTTTTTGCATCTCCGGAAAACAATTTCGCGCACCACTTGAAAAGCTTCCGCATACCACCAGTGGGTATGCGTACCACAGGTTGGGAACCTCTGGGTTATCATAAAGCATGCATGTGAAAGAGGCTTAACGCTACCTGGCATTTTAGCATCATTTTAATCAGCTTGAGAGTAGAAGTGGCGCAGATTTCAGATTTTTTAGTACATGCTAAAATCTTGCCGCTTTGAAAACCTTTTTTCAACCTAAGTTTACCACAATGGCAAGAAAGACATAGCTCTTATTTTTTATTTCTAACTAGCCACGGCTTGTTCTGAAGTAGCATTTCTACAAACTGCTGGGGCTCATCATATTTCGAATATTTTCTAGCCAATGTCGTAACAGTTTAGTGTTCGCTGCTCGACAAATTGCAAGTAATCTGTCACCAATAGCTAAAATTTTTTTTCTTTTCTTGGCCTTACGCATAATATCACTTGAAAGAACGTCTAATAATTTAGCTCGTGCCCTCCAGTTCTTTTTATGCTTATATTGAGCACGTTTTGCGCTGCTCAAAACAGGTCTTTCAAACCGAAATTTAACCTAAAAAGGTCTTAAACTTGAGTTACTTTTGCAAAATACGCAAAATTTTTTAACGTTTTTTTTTCTGATACCCGGAGTCACAAATTTTAACACCTCACCCATACCCCCCTTTTGAAATTTGGATGCACTGAACAGTGAACAAAAATCTTCTGCAAAAAAAAAAAAACGGTCGACAGGGCCGGTCAGAAACCGGTTAACCGGCATAGATTTTGAAATTTACCGGTCGGGTTGAGAAAATCTTAACCGGTTCCACCTCTAAACTGCAGTGTCCCCTATTGCAAGCTACCATCCCTATTCCCTACTAACCACAAACAACAAGTTCTTAGTTACCGGTAAGTAACTTTCAATTTGTGACAGCTGCAACTGGCTAAGTAGAACGTTTCATAAACTACGGGTGGCACTACCAGGTCTACTAGGCAGAGCCATTTGCCAGTACGTGCAGCAGCCTCAGCAAACTGAGAAGGAGCCTACCATAACCACATTGTGGCCACTGCTGGCCATAGAAAAGTCTCGAGCTCTGATGCCATTGTAGTATATTAAGTATATCACACCCATGATCTTTCGCAAAGACGGTGTGCTCATGGCTCTTTATTAATTACGATAATTTAAGGCAGCACAAACGTTAAAAATTATGGCAGTGACTAAAGGGGAAATTTTGCACACATTGTTACGTACCTTGAAATAATACTATTATTGTTACATTTTATCCCAACAGTTATAGTCAATTTGAAAATCCGGAAGCGCCTGATTTCGAAAAACTTGCTTCCGCTTCCAGCTCCTTTTCAACAGTTTCGCTTCCGAGTTCGCTTCCGCTTCCAACCTCTTTCATCAAAATTCTTCCGCTTCCGCTTCCACAAAGAATTAACCGCTTCCTCCGCTTCCAGCTTCCTCTTCCACATCCCTGCTTTCAATTACCCCATTCAGCAGCTACTTTGTCTTGATAACAGCATACGTTGGCTTAAAACATAACACTGTCCCTTTTCAGTGTTGGCCTGGTCTATACGTAAAATCGTGAGTGCGCAAGCGCATATTTAGTTTATCTAAGCACTTTGGTAGCTTATACGCTGGTGAAGCGTACCAAATTTCTGTTTAGAACAAAATAAAACTACGATTACGATTTTAAGCCGAGTTTAGGCCAGGCCCTGAAAATCGACCAGATAGCCGTGAATGCCAATTTTAAAATCTTTAGTTGAACCCAACCGGAAATCGAATCGGGTTAATGCTTTATTAGCAACAGCTCTATCCGGCCACTGTTAGTATAGATTTAAATTACCAACCAGAAATGGTAGTTTAAGAAAAACTAATGAAGGACATTAGTCTTTCATCTATTATGCGATAGAATAATCTGGGGCTAATCGGCCTATTTATATTTTAATAGCCTGCATACCACTAACAAGAGATGAAGTTCGTTTCAAAGCGCTGCCGGGAACATTGAGCAATGTCGAGGATAAGTATTCGGTGGATTGTTGAAATTTTATAGTCTTTTTACCAGGGTTTTCATCGTATCGCGGATGTGAAGGAGTGAGAGATCCAAATTCATTTTTGGACCCTAAAATAAAATGTGAGTTGTTTTCCTAAATCATATCTTGATTCTAATGATGACAGAAAAAATAAATAACAGAATGACGGATAATGACAGAATAAATCGAACATATTTTTAAGTCTGATAATACCTTTGTCATTGGTACAACAATGTAGAATTAAAAAAGGAACAGCTTCAGCACATACATAGTATATCAACGCCGAAACCCGGCAGATTTTAAGACGAGCAGAACCTTTCGAGAATTCTATCATCAATAATAATCAAGTGCGTAGTAAAATAATACCACAGCAGATTACTGCAGCTCTAAAACATTAAAAAATTGAAATCCCATAATACCCAGCAGTCTGCCTCACCCGGAAATGGAATCATCGGGGTTATATCTGACTAGAAACCTAAGATTAGTGATGCGGCTCATCTTACGGGTCGTAAAACAAGACCAATGGGTACCCAACAGCAATACCAGCCGCCTTTGTAGTGATGGGGTCTTTGAGTAATGTGAAATAGCTTCTATTCTCCACCATGTTCTTCAGCCTAGCTGGGGCTCAGTGTTGCAGCATTTCCGTGGAAACAGTAGGCAGCGTGGCCGAATGGGTAAAAGCGTCGTTTTTACGACGACCCTGATCGAATGATCTGGGTTCAACCCGCACCCTGGTCACGTTGTTGCGTCCTTGGATAAGACGCTTTACGATGATTATCTTTGCTTGGTGGCGTCGAACCAGCAGCAAATTAAGCGGACAAGAATTCGAAGAAATTCACAGAAATATTGGACCAGTAAAAACTCATAGCAGGTGCGGATTTCTCCTATCACGAAGTAGTCACGGCAATGAAAAGTGTGCAGATTGTCCAATAGTGAGTATCTGACGCTGTCCGGTGACAGGAGGATTAATATGCGCTACAACAACTACAACAACAACATGCTCTCATCCGCCGAAAACAGCCAAGCAGCTACAACCAATCAACCAACCGACTAACAAACCTACCTATTAGCTCTGTGCTAGCAGATGATTCTTTGCGGTTCAGCATGTCTAGATTAGTATCTTTCAAAAACGCGGTTATTTGATAGAGGAGATTTGAAGCTGCCATTTGAAGAGGGATAGGACATTCCTTGCCAGAAGGGTTGATCCGTACTGAGAAAATATAAAGCTTTATTTCACCACATAAAATTTGATCCAGCTTTAATAATGCTATTTCTAACTTAAACACAAATTCTAATTATTTTCAAATATAGACCATTGAATATTTTGCGTATTTCAGATGCGTACTACTAGATGACATTTCTGGACACAAACAGTATTTGATTATTAAATAAAATGTGCTCACGATCTTTTAGAAAATCTTCGTTTAAATCTTCGCTTCTGTTACGCAATTTGTCTTCTTGGTTTGTTACGTTACCAAGCACTTTGCAAGGGTCGTTGCTGATGGCAATGACTTTCTCCAAAAAACTGTTGATTTCCTAAACATGCAAACGGAAATAAATAAATAAACTGAACTCAGATGCTGAGTTACTGATCAAAAAAAACACCGAATAAAAATAAACTCTTATCATAACGGTTGTGGAATTGGTTATGGCATTTATGGCAGCTAAATTGATAATTCATTCCATTCATTTTACTCCGGGAGAGGAAAAAGCAATTTACCTCCACAGTTTAATCCCTGAAGTTGGCACTTTCTCACCCAAAATTTTGTAATTCAGGTTAGCATGAATGAGTTTAATTCACCAAGTAGGGACATCGGCTCAGAAGAGTGCACAGTTCCTGGCTAATACGCAGGAAAGCACACCGTGCAACTACACTTTTTTTTATAAGAACACGAGACATATTTTTGCACAAAATTTAAAAACAAAAACAGCCTTGGCATGAAAAAAATACTTGAAAACACTGGCTAGAACTATATGCATTTGTAGTAACCGGCAGAGTATTCTATATTGCCAATGTTGAATTGCTTGACTGTAATCATAACCTATCATAACAAAAAACAACTTTCAATCAAGCTAGAATAAATCTATTCATTTTAATTAAAAAAAAAAATTAAAAACAAATGAGGCGGGAAATTTGTGAAAATTTAAGAACAGCCAGCCTCAACCTAAAATTTACTAGATCTTCCAAAAAAAAAGTGTAATACATTCTGATATAATTATCAACTTACCAAGCCCCATTTGTAAAATTGTATTCTTGCAGTGGTATAGAAGTGCTCCTTGACATCTTTGACGGATGTTCTTCTTTGGAACGGCCTATTCACCAACCAACGAGGCCAGTTGCCATGGATACAGCGTTCAACATATTGTGCGCACTGAAGCAGAACTGCAAATCGGCAGATCACGGGAGAAGACTAAAACAAAAAATAAAGCTACGTTTTCACTGAAAAAATTGCCTATTATTACCAGTTGAAGTTTTGTTTTGTAACCTTTTCAATTGATCGAAGTTAGTTTCTCAAGACATGGCCATAAAAGATCACTGCTACTAACGCAGATCATTATCAGTGTTGTAACTAGAGGTTTGGGCCAGGTAGAGCAAGCTTAACCAGAAATCCAGTGCATTTTTCAGTCAAGTTCTTTCCTCAAAATTTGTTGCTTATTCCCGACAAATTAAGGAAAAGAACAAACACAAAAAGATCTTCGCCGGTAATTGGTAGCTTTTTTTCGTCAAATTTAGATGAAGTCCAAAATAAAAAAGCCCTCACCAGGGAATCGTTGAACTCTTCCAGAAATTTTGTTGCACCTTAGGGGCCCATCACTTTTAGGAGACCCACATCTGGAAGGGGTACATGAGGAGCAAATGTCCCCTACCCCCTGTCAGTTTCGCCAGTGATTATTATACGTACTAAAAATACCAATGCAATATCTTTCTGGTGAGAGGTGGCAAAAATGCATGGGTTAAGCTCTAATGCGAATTAGCTCTGTTGTCGAGTCTGCAACAGCTCATCATTATACAGCGACGTGAAAAACAACGATAGGCTTTAATTGAAAAAACAAAATGTGCATTTAAACCGTTAATCTATTAGGGTTTGGCTATATAGCTATCGTCTTTTCTTATGCATCACCTTTTTTTTATATAAATTCCACAATTTGACCATAAGCATTACACATAAAACAAGTCAAAAAATATGAGTGTATTGCTTCAACCAAGCTGAAGGAAAAACGTTTTTTAAACCTCACATAAAAACAAAAAGTATAAAGCCTTATTAACAGAGGTGGAGTCAAGGACACAAGGCTCGAGGCCAAGGCCAAGGACACAAAAAAAATCCGAGGCCAAGGCCAAGGACAGCCTTTCCGAGGACAGACACTCTCGAGGCCAAGGACAGGAATGCTCGAGGCCAAGGACCAAGGACACAAGCGCAAGTGCTCTCCAAAAAAAAAAAAAAAAAAGGTGTTCACAAAAATTTTTCTAGCGATCTCCACAAAAAAACGTTTTCCAAAAAATTTTTCAAGCGCTTCACAAAATTTTAACAATTCAAAAAATACTGCTGTCCTCGAGCCGAGGACAGGCCAATTTTCGAGGACTTGAGGCCTCGAGGCCAAGGCCAAGGACTTGACCTTCGAGGCCAAGGTCAAGGACTTCAAAATGTGTCCTCGAGGACGTCCTCGAGGCCAAGGACGTCCTCGAGGACTCCACCTCTGCTTATTAATATCAGTAGGCTCGAAAACATTGCATAAAAATTAAAATCGATTTCCCCTAAAGAATTTTACCAATAAAAACAGTAAACAATTTAAACTATATAGCACTCAATAATGCTTACCAAACCCATGACAGACCCTAACACTGTTGCATCTGGGACAATGCCTGGGGGGCAGGAATCCATAAGCAGCTGAAGGATCTTAATTCCCATGCAGATATCTCTGCTTTCCACCTCAAATTCGGTGCTTTTCTTCTCATAAGAACTCTGAGGCTCGGTCATTGCAACAAAAGGCTTCAAATTCTCCTCTGCGTAGAACAAAGTGTTAATATCCCAAAACGGTCTGTCTTCCAGTTTTTTAAATTGTGCAATACAAGGGGCATGACAAGCCATCTCATTAAGTACTGTAGCAGAAAAACAGCATGCGTTTCAGCATCTAATTTCAACACAAATTTTGTTACCTGATAACACAGACTGGTAGCAACACAAACCTGGTAACCAAAAGTTCGCTAGCTCCTTGTTATACACAGTTCGAGATTCGCAATGAGATGTACAATTGTACACGTATTAAAGCAATTTTGAGTGATAAATAGCCTACACATAATATACGTGATACACAAAAAAGCACGTATCAATGCAACTGCTGTCAAAAATGCCTACTTTAAACTGCTAATTGCTGCTGTCGTTAGTGATGGATCTAGAATTTTCGGGACCCGAGGCTGAATCTATGCAACGTTCCAATTTTCGGGCGGTCGGAACGTGATAAATACCCTAAAGGTCTTCGTTTTCACAGCTCAATGGATATCTAATCCGGCCTAGAAATCGGTGTTGTTCAGATCAAAAACTCGAAGCTTGAGAAAATTGCTTAACCCCCCGCTAAATCTACTATTGTGCAACTCACGTAAACTTGATGCTAAAGCGAAAGTTGATTCTCTGTGTGTTTTCTTGTTATTCCATGGCAGCGTAGCGTAGTTGCCCTGGAAGATTCAAACAGTTTCTATGACTTCCACATATTGCTTTAAATGTAGCAGATTTGAGCCTGCAGTGAAACTGAACAAAATGAAAACATTGTTTCGATTCTAAACTAGCACCAATATCTCCAAGTACTTTAAATTAGTAAAAAACATCACCGACAGTAAGAGCTGGGGTATCAAGGCTGCTATGATTATCATTACCGCCGCGGTAGCCCAATTTTCGTTGCGAATTGTTCTCGTCAATGACGTCAATTTAAAAATCAGAAGTAGGCAAGAATCAAATCACAAAAATAATTCAGAAAAAATAAATAAAATAAACATCGGAATATTACACTTCATGCCACTAAAGTTTTCATTAGATAAATAATTTAAATAATGAGATTTAAAGTAGATCAATACTTTCTTACAGTTTTTTTGAGGATTTTGTTCAACCTGGAAAAGGTTTTTGGCTCATTTCCCAGTCCGTGATCATCAAACTCATCTTCACCTGAAGAGTCAGAATCAAGGCTGCAAAAAAAAAATTAAACCTGGAAACTATAAACGTAGAGAAGGACAGTTGGACACGCTCATAGCATGATCAATTTGGCAACAAGATTGCTGTTTATGATTTAAGAAGTTTTTCATCTTTTTTAATGCTATACGAGTTGGTTGGTTTTAATTTTTGTATTATAAAACCGTTTTTTGAAGTGGCTTTAAAAAAAAAGCAATCGTTCGATACTCATGAACAGCTGAACACTTACTAAATTGATTTTTTTGCTCCTGGAAAAAACTTCCCATCACAAGCTTGGGTCCTCTTTCTCGGAGTATCCCTGCCCCTTGGAGTAACGCCCAGATTGTGTTTCTTCTTCTCGTTCGATTTTGCATACACCAGGGGGCTATTCATTAACGGGCTGGTAGTCATAGTAACGGCACAACGCCTAAAAAAGTTGTGCCAGTTAATTCTGTTCCAGTATTGAGAAAGAAAAAATAGTATTTAAAAGAGTTTAGATTTTACGTTACGGCAATTTTTAAAGCACTATAAAATTGTTTTATTGATTCTCTAAAGCATTTTTTTGTTCTGGACTTCTGCTACCAGACAAAAGGCAAATAAGCCTGATTTAACACGAAGTTTGGGCATCAAATATGAAGTATTGATACTATACCTTCTTTGATGATAAGCATGAGGAATATCTTCTGAAATATTGGTCCGATGAGACGGTTCTCCAGATTTACTCTAAAATTCATTTAAGCAATTTTGCTACTTTCACTGTGCTACGCTTATGTTTCAAACAAAATCTGCAGTTAATTAGACCATGGCGACTATTGTGCATCAGAATCAATACCCGAAAATACAGTCTTTTTTATTTTAGGGATTTTTTGTGTTTTAAAAGTTCCGAAAATTGGAGTTTGTGGGATGGTAGTGAGAATAGTATCGGGAGCTGTAGCCCCTTTTTCTGATATCTACAACTGCTCAGAGTGAACTTCGTTTTTGTCACAGAACTCAACACTTAGTGATAACTGATGATCCTGACCAACAAAGTAAACGTTGGTGCCTAACATCAGAGGTGGAGTCCTCGAGGACACATTTTGAAGTCCTTGGCCTTGGCCTCGAAGCCTCAAGTCCTCGAAAATTGCCCTGTCCTCGGCTCGAGGACAGCACTATTTTTGAACCGTTAAAATTTCGTTGAAAAACGCCAGAAACCTTGCGGAAAATCTGCAAAGACCTTTTTTTTGGTTTCCTCAAGTAGAGATCGCCTGAAAAAAAATTTTTGAAGACCTTTTTCGCCTAAAAAAAATTTTGAAGACCTTTTCTTTTGGAGAACAATTGCGTCTGTGTCCTTGGTTCTTGGCCATGGCCAAGAGAAGGTCTGTCCTTGGCCTTGGGCTCGAAATTTTTTTGAGTCCTTGGCCTTGGCCTCGAGCCTTGTGTCCTCGACTCCACCTCTGCATAACATAGCCATTAATAAAACTTTGATTTGTGGTATTTAGTTATTTAATTTTTGTCTCTTGTGCTTTCGCCTCTTTCTAGCACAAGGAGCTAGCAAAACGATATACCTGATAAACAATAATAAAAGATATCAATCAGGATACTGCCTAGCGGATAAAGCGTCTGCTACTAAAATGGTCGAATCGGATTCGGATCCCAGTTGAGTCAAACTAAATACCATAAAAATTGGTATTCAAAGCTTCCTTGTTTGATGTTTAGCATTAAATGGAGCTTCGTAAGGTCTCTTCGCTGTCTCCTGGCCAAAGCAACCTAATAAACAAAGACGTAACTACAATTTATTACAATACATAATTAAGCACCTAAGAATACCTTATTGCTATTTGAGCTTTCTTGCTGTTCCTGTTCCCATTTGCGCCGCTTTCTTGTGGGAATTAGCATCACGGTGAGCAATACATCGTTAAAAGTAGAAGGGTGATATATCCGCACATATTGAATCAGATTCCGTACTTTTAAGTAAAGATTCTAAAGAGATCGTTCAAATGTAACTTCAAAATATGTTTTAATTAACATTTTTGTACCATCTGTTTGTCTACTTTAATATGGTGCTCCCATATGGTGCACTTTTTTGGTTCTGTTTGCAAGTTTTTTGTCCGGCCGGACCACCACAACGGGTAGACAGCTTGTAGCGTCAATGGGGAAATAAGCGCAAAGTGTCTTTCCCAAGGACACAAAGACGCATATGGCGTAGGGAAATATCATCCGTGTAATAGATATAATGAAAAAGCTTCTGGTACTGCAATAATGAAAAACTAATTTAAACTTGCTCCAAGTTCGAAGTAGTTATCGCAATGAAAAATGCGCAAATCATCCAATGGTAAATGTCTGATGTTGTCCGGTGACAGGAAGATAAATTTGAACTACAACAACTACAAAAACAACAATAATTTTTACAATTGCAAGGCGGCAAGCAAATCAAAACTCAACGGCACACCGAATTTCAGCCTTTCATACCAGGACCACATATAATTTAACCAGGAAACTTAAGAAACTGTTAAAATACTGTATTTTCCATCTTCTATTTCTCATTTGCTCATGTTGAATATTGGACTCTATCACAAAACACGACACTGAAAAGCTCATGTCACTAAGTGTGAAACTACCTCGTTTTGTACTGCTACTAGTTCCTGTTGAAATTTGACACATTTCGTCATCAGAGTTCGAAAGGTTACTTTAACAACGTAGTCTTCTAGTTTGTTTGTGTTTTGGGAATCAAGAAACAAGGATTCATCAGTCACTTCTGCAAAACAATTCTCCTTACTATATATCCTTGGGAAGCTGAATCATTTGGCGTTAGAGATTGGCGTTTCTACTCAAATCAAAACACATATTAAGTATAAGATTAAGCACATGCAGTACTTAAATTGTTGGGGGGACGCGTCCCCTCATCGAGATTTATGCGCCCTCCTACCGAGAGTTGAGCGCTGGAAGACCAGAGGAAAAATAGCAAGCCAGGACTAAAAGATCCTACAAATATCCTGCCGAAAATGGTCACAAATTGCGGCGAAGACCTTTTTTTTTGGTCTTCACTTGATTTCGGGGAAAAATGAGTTCAACTTCCGGCGAAGACCTTTTTCTTGTTTTTGGTCTTCTTTCAATTTCGGCGACGGAAATACATCATTTCCACTAAGCTTTTTGTAAAGTTGGTCAAGGCTGCAAAAGCGTCCCCCCATGCAAAATTTTTCAATTTAAGTCCTGAGTATATGAATTTTACAACTTTTTGAATCAATCAAACTCCTGATTTGCAATCAATGATCTTTCATATATTAAGTAGAGGGTGACCCCCCCCATCCCCCAGAAGAAAAAAACAAAAAACAGAACCCATGGTAGGAATCCCTGCGAAATGCCTTCCTTTTGGTTGACCAAAGATGCGGTGGGAAAATATGCTGCAATATTCCATACTCTAAACCTACTACTACAACCTGAAGAAAAAAAGAGAAATAACTAATAATTAAAATTTTTATTTAAATATTTGTGGGTTCGGTATTTTTGGTCATCCTGTATTTCTACACTAATATTTCATTCGAAACAAAAAAAGCTGGCGATCCCATTACATTGAAATTTTCTAGACTTTAGACATATTTTCACTTGTCAATCACGCTTTTTCAAGCAATTCTAACTTACTGCTTGCTTTTCACGGACTTTTATAGTACTGTTACAGGATGGTCAATACATATATCGGCTCATTGCCTGTAGCTGATGTACTGCAAGTACTGGCCTCTTATGATCCATTAATGTAGCTCTTATACTCAAATGTACCGAAAAAGGAAGTGCTGGAAAGACCTTATTGTCACGTTATAGAAGTGTAAATATTGTAAATATGTTGCATCGTTTGCTAAAAATCGGGAGTATTTTTTTATATTTTTAGAAAAGCTCTTGCTAAAATCAAGCCTCGTTCCACTTACAGGAAACCGATTTGGATTAAATTTCAGAAAAGGAGTAAAAAAATAAATGGAAGAAAATGTCCTGGAGGAACAATGCGGCGAGGAGAATTTGAATAATCACGATAGAGGGGTGATGAAAAACCTGACCGCCTCTGTTGATTAAAGCAAAAATGGAAGAAAAAAATTTTTCACAAAGATTAAAAGCGAGATGCATCCTACTCAGAGCAATAACGAGTGAAAAAATGAGACATCATAAACCCAGTTTCTTTACAACATATAATCTAACACACTTTCTTTGTCATCATTGGGTTTTCTTCAGGTGTAGCCTATTATGCGATCTCTAAAATTGGAAAATGATAATAAATTTGAGATAGAGTTTGGTAACCCGTATCAATTGTTGAAACATACAGAAAGTTTAAATAAGGACAAAAAATGTTACCATTGACAATGATTGAGTTCGGATCTACCACACAGTACGATAGTAAAGAGTGTAAGAAATCCAGGATGCTTTTCAACGAGTGGGTCTGCAGCACATGTTCAATGTGCTTCTGGTAAAGACTGCGATGATTCAGAAACAACGACGTCATCAATTGTCGTGCCTGTGGAGAAAAACTGCATTGGACACACTGCAAGACCATTAACGTAGGAATCAGTGATAAAGAGCCCAACAGTTTTGGCTTCTTGGCTTGGTAGGTTGGTTGGACATACCCGGATCTTTCTGTGGATGAAAGCATGGTTTGAGAGAATGCTACTCCACAGAACCCCAGTTGGCTGATAAACCCGGAAAAGAATAGTGGTCCACTCAAAGAGTGGGCAGACGGCCACCACTGATGAATGCCCATTGAGCGCCTCTTACAACACCCTATAGGCTTTATTATTCTTTCCCAAATGAAGCACGGGCAATGTTGTGGGTTCGAAGCCTCTTTTAGTACCGAGAGCCCCTACCGCAGCAAAACCGGTTCTCGTATTGGCATTCCAACTATTTCTTGTTGATAATTATATGCAAATTTATTTCTTAAGCAAAATCACAGGCAAAAAGCACGCTGGGCAACAAAGAAGCCAATTTCGTCGCGATTTGACTCCTACTGTAGAAATGAAACCACAGTTTGACCATTGCTTTAAAAATATTAGCGCAAAGAACTAAGACAACTAAATTCTACGGCAGCCATTTTCGTAAAAAAAAAAAAAACAAACAAAAAACAAGCTAGCAATCAGTTTATAAAAAAGTATCGTATTAAGCTATTTCACCTTTGATCGCATGGTTTCGTTAGCGTCTTCCAGTGGTCCCGCACAACCATTTGTGCAGCCCAATATGACAATGAGATTGTGGAGAATTTTCAGAAATATCACATTGGCGTTCTGAATAAACAAAGATTATTGTCAATTTAAAATAAATATACGGCGAAAAGATCATTTAAAAATAGTATTTATAATGAAATATATATTTCTTTTCGTCAATACAAAAAAAAAGAACTCGTAAATCGTCACATATCCCAAGTCATAGCAGTTTTCCCAGTATTTCCCACATTGCAAATACAGTAGAATTTGCCTAATTCGTCACCTCAAGGGGATTAGAAAAAAGTGACGAATTAGGCGAACACGTAAAAACTCCATAACGACTCTTTTACTTAGCACTTATTTTGCTGTTAACGCAGTTTGTTGCGTATATTGATGAATATAATGCACGTTTATTGCTGAATATAAAGCGATATAAGCTTACGTAATTAGATCTTTTAATTGACATTGATTTTCTGTAATTTCGCTCTGACAATAATCCCGAAATGAAACGCAGAAAGCACAATCAATCTGAACTATTCAATCTTAATTAATCTAAACTATTCAAACTGTAGTTGCTCGTTTTTTACACTTAAACTCAATAATTACTGTACTCCGTTTAAACTCTTCTAGACTCTCTGCTGATTGTTAATGTTCTGTAGTTAAAACGCGCCTTGCATTTTGTCCTTTTGTGCTGCTGCAGGAATCCGATTAGGACTGTTTGTTTGTTTGAAATCTCACACGTGTTGAACAATCCATCATGCAGTAGCAAACAAAGCTGTGAATATCGCTTGAACGTTGAATCGAATCTGCAAAATGACGAATAAGCCGAACAAAAAGTTGCTTGGGGATACAAAAATGTGACGAATTAAGCGAACTGACGAATTAGACGATGACGAATAATTCGAACTGGAATGCATGTAAAAGAAAAGAAATTTGCCGAGACTGACGAAAATGTGACGAATTAAGCGAACTGACGAATTAAATGATGATGAATTAGACAAATTCTACTGTACAAAACAGTGCAGTTCACATAGACCGTAAAGGTCGCAACTTTGAACACAGACAGTAGCAAAAAAAGGTGTGAAAAGTGTAATCTCTTTGGACATTTTATGGGACTTGCAGTATCTTTTAGTACTATCAAGGATCAATATAGAATTATTTTTTCACTATTGCTATCAAATTTCCTTAAGTTCACCGAATAAACGATAAAGCAAAATTCACCTACAGCCAATACCAGTTTTTCGGTGAAAGATTTTCTTCTACCAGTAAGTAGGCAAAGAAAAAGCTGGTAAAAAGGATGTTTTTCTTGTTTTTTACTGCCTCAGACTCCAACCTACTTGCACTTTATCCATAGTATCGAGTCTGCCCCGTATGCAATCCAGCAAATGCAGGCTAGCTTCCAGTATATCCTCGCAGGGGCATTTAGCGACAATGACGTCAATAGCGCTCAAAACAACCTCCAACCGCAAATTCCCATCCTCATCAACATATTTGCAACAAGACATGAAAGTAGTTTCGGATTCGCTTTTCTTGCAGTGCAATGATGTGTCTGATCGACATCGTCGTTTCTGATAGAGAAAACGAAAGTTAAATTTAAAAAACAGATCAGTGGTCAAGTGGATAGATCGTCAGCTACTGAAGCGGTAGACTAGGGTTCGATTCTCGATCGGATCAAACCAAAGACTATAAAAATTGGTATTTACAGCTTGTCTGCTTGACTTTCAGCAATTAAAGGGACAATGTGAAGCCTTCGCCGAGTGTGGTAGAGATGTGGGCAGGTGGCAGCTTGACTCAAAGACTGAAAGGTCCCTTCGCTGTCTTCTGGCCAAGGCAACTTAGTGAGTAAAGTGTAATTACAGGTTTTATTCCACTACGAAGGGTATCAAAAAGACAGCAGAACCCATAGTTCCGAAGTGTACTCTTTCTTTCAGCACTTCGATTTACTATCTCACAGGCTGGCAAATGCTGTCCAAAATTTAACTCTACAGCATATGGTGCGAGGCAATGCAAAAACAAAATAAAAGAATGCAACGCAAATTGAGCTCGAGACTTGTCATAAAGGCGCCTTATCCAAGCCATTGCGGAACATAGACTACGCTTTGAAATTGTCTAAATGTCGCATTTAGGTGGATATAGAAAAGCACTATAGATTGTAACTTTAAGGGTACAAATTGTAAATGCTGCTGGACCCGCCTTTGACTCATTGTCTCCGCTAGATAAAAAGTCCTTTTTTAAAGATTAGGTGCAAGACATCAACAGCTTTGTCCAATCTGACTGGCTTAGATATCGAATACAAGACAACGTATTTTAAAAGCACTCTATCCACTACACATGTAACAATACTATTCGATTGCATACACTCTAACCAAAGGGTTAAATTGCATATGAAATCCATCCTACCATGACATCTTCTTTGCTTTCTTTCTTTTTAGTTTTGTGCTGCTGCTGAAGAAGTCCACTGGTTGAAGGAACGTCATCTTTAGCAACTATACACAAAAACAAATTTTAAATTGTCAAAACATGGATTTAGTTTTGTTCTGGTTTGTAAGGTCAACATTCCCAAGGTTAAAATATATACCTATTAGTCCGTTTCAAGACATTTTACCTGGAAATACGATTCCAATTTGATCTTCAGCTTCAGTCAGGGCATCAGCGTACTTGGGGGGCGAAACCGAAAAGCTGGTTTCTTTGCTGGTGGATGATGTGGTTGTGCTTTCCTCCAAAAGCTTACTTGGCTTCGTTTTGGATTTTGAAAGGCTGCTCCTTGTTTTGGACGTCGCAGTCGCGTACGAAGGTGGGTCATCTCGACTCTACACCGAATTAATATACTTCATATAGCAGTTGGCTTGGTCCTAAGATATCTGTTTTGGATCAGTGCATTGTTCAAATAGTATAAAAATAACTTCATCATTTTTGTAGCAATTTCTTACTTCTTTCTTTGCCTAACTTATTAAAAAATGAACAATTAGTATAAAAAATGCGCTAATTTTTTAGAGAGCTGTAGCTGTAACTGCAAAAGAAGAGTTCCAAATTTTAGAGAAAGCCCAAGTCTAGAGAAACATTCGAAAGTATTTCACTGCATGTCGTTTGGTTGTGGTTTTTGTCTTGGCACTAGGCAGCCAAAAATTTATACCACAATTAATTATAAATTAATATAATAGGAAATAAAATAATAGGAGTGTAGCCACTAGGGCATAAGATGGTAGTAGGCAGGGTCTACTACAGAACTGATAGAGTCAGTTACTACAGCGAGTCAGATTAGTAATCAAAAAGCTACTGACTTTCGGCTCGATTCCCGATCTGGTACATGCGTCGCTGTGTCCTGGGTAAAAATACTAATCTCTCAAGGAGGCCAAGCAGCCCAACCGTCGTGGTGGTCCAGTCTAAAGGAAGTCTGCCTTGCAAAATAAAAGTCTGAAAAGGGCGCTTTGCGTTGATATATAGTTAGTAGATAAGATTCTGGTTTGGACGCATGAATGAATGAAAAAAAGCACCAAAAGAACTATGTACCCGAACAAAGCGATGTTTTTTCGGCAAGGGCGAATGACTTTTATGAAGTGACAGGTGGGCAAAGCTCTTAATTCTCAGCTTTCGCCTTTCAATCGGTGAATTCTTCTTCGTCGTCTTTTTGAAATTTTGGGAATATCTTTTGAACTAAATAACAAATACGGAAAAAATATTTTTAAAAACGCAAAATGATAAGCAAAACACAAGCACACCAACAACAAAACCGAATTTTGATGAATGACAAACTACTACAATTAACTAGATGGGAGTTTGCCAGCAAACCCAGTGAACGACCGACGCGTACCTAATACTGTGACGCTCAAAAGTACTTTTTGTCTACCGTAAAATCAGCAATTATTCAAAAATATCTAATTATGGATCCTCCAGAAAAGTAGAGTCAAAATATTTGTCTGGTAAATATCTCCAGATTCATAACAAATTGGCACCCTAGCATGGACCGTTCAAAAAATTGATTTTTGGGGGTCCATTTGGGGGGTCCTCGGGGGGGGGGTGGCACCCCCAAACTACGCCAAAATATTTGTCTGTTAAATATCTGCTGATATCATAAAACACTGGCACCCTAAGTTGAGCCATAGAAAAAATTGATTTTTGGGGGTCCATTTGGGGGGATCCCCGGGGGGATGTGGCACCCCCAGACTATGTCAAAATATTTGTCTGTTAAACATCTGCTGATATCAAAACAAACTGGCACCCTAAGTTGAGCCATAAAAAAAATTGATTTTTGGGGGGTCCATTTGGGGGTCCTCGGGGGGGGGGTGGCACCCCCAAACTATGTCAAAATACTTGTCTGTTAAATATCTACTGATATCAAAAAAAAGTAACACTCTAGCTTGAGCCGTTCCAAAAATTGATTTTTGGGGGCCCCATTTTGGGGGGGTTCCCAATGGAGTTGCCCCAAAAAATTTCGGGAGAAAAAATTGCGTTTGCAGCTCAACAACTTTACACAAAAGTTAGATTTCGATGTTTTGTGGTTTAGGAGAAGAAGAGCGTACAAAAATTAGGAAGAAAAAAAAGGAAAAAGTAAAAAAAATGAAATAAACCTCATCGCGGCCAAAAGTGGGTTGGTTGGGATGAAAGGGTATCTTAAGACATACAACCATATGAAATATTTTTTGCCGTACTTAATCCGTTTTTGACTGAGACCGCTTTTTACGCCAAACTTGCGGGGCGGTTTTCGGGTTCTGAAACCAAAGCCACGCAGCCTATTGCCTCAAAATTTGGTACAAACATATAACTCATTAATCTCAAACTGCTGTCAAAATTTCATGTAGCTAGACCTAACTGTTTTTGAGTTATAAGCAAAAGTCTGAAATTTCGCACTCGTTAGTTGGAAAATGGCAGAGTAAAAACAAAGGAACACGCGACGCGAGCATTGGTCGTTCCAATTATTTATGTAACTAAATCGTACATATTTCTCAATGCTCCAGGTATAGATTCGCATACCATTAGTATTATGTGCAGTCATTCGATAATTCAGGTTCATGTTTTTAATTTTTATGAAAACTTTACTGGTTTAATTTTGTCATATGGAGGTTTTTTGGTGCTTAGTTTGAGAAACTCAAATAATCTGGTAAGAATAAATAGTTGCTGATTGCATGGTAGGCTGATTCCAGGCCAACAACTCGTTATTTTCCCAAATGCAATATATGTGGGACCAAATTTTAAGATCTCTCAATGCAATTGCAATTCCTTCGAACAATTTTGAGGTGGTGCAGAATTTAAATTGGATTTTCAGTAAATTCAATGTAATTAACATTGTACAATTTTATTGAAAATAATTTTTCTCTAGCACCAACACTTGTGTCACTACATTATTAAATTAAGCACATTATAGTAGAAGTTAAGATTTTTATTAAGTTAAGATTTTTATTTGTTGAGATTTTTATTTGTTGAGATTTTTATTTGTTGAAGCTATACATTACCCGTAGCTTTTGAAATGGGGCAAACTTTTTCTGGATTTTAGGATCTTCAAAAATTTCATCTAAGCTTCCCAAATCTTTATTATTGCCGCCTACAAAACAACTTATTATCATTTTATGATTCATACACAGCCGATACCAAAAACACTTAAAATCTTACTATATCAGTATATAACCAGCACTCTAAAAGGGGTGAAGCATCCAACTAGGATTATAAGCTAAAGATAAAGAAACATCTCAAAAATGTCTTAACCAAATTTCAGCCTTTTACGACCCATCATTTCTGAGATATTTCATTTCAAAGTAAGAAGATTTCCCCAACTGTGTTGCCGGTTAAAATCTAATTTCGCTGCCACATGCCCACCTGTCAACCGCATATGGCGGAGGCTCCACACCACCCCATTAAATGCCGAAGATGAAACAGGAAAGTTGTGAATACCAATTTTCATAGCAGTTGTTTTGAATCGATCGTTAATCAAACCCAAGTCAACCGTTTCAGTAGCAGATGTTCTATTTACTCCACCTCTGATACGTGGGTTTGATTGGACTCAACTTGGAATTAAACCAGAGAACGAAGTTACAATTGTAAGTTACATCTTCTGTAATATGGTATATGTTTGGCCTACTGTTTGATTTTTAAAAGCAATAAAAACCGGTTCAGACCTTCCAATCTTGTCTCCACACTGGCCTCTTTTTGAACCGGTAGATAACGCACTGTTTTGAAGAGAGATGAACTTCGTCGTCTATCGATTAAAGAACGGCTTCGGCGCATTCTGGGCCTAATACAAAAACAAAATCAAAACTGTTAATACTCTACTGTTTAGTATTACACATACCTTTGCGGTAGTTTGGTGTAGAGAAAATTCCGTCGCTTATTTTGCACAACTAATCACTTTCTAATCTGTGTTTCAGTATCAGTATTTATTCACCAAAAAACGCAACAGGTAGGAACAGCGAAAGACCAAAATGGTCACCATGTCTACTAAACCTTTGTGAGACATGCAGGCAATACGAGAAGTGGCAGCAAACACCGGCGATAGCGAGGCGTAGAAAACCAAAAGTGTTAATGATAGTAGTTAGCTGAAAACAATATGATTTATAACAACAACCCTTAGGTACTAGTTGTGACAAATGAAAATTATTGCAATCAATACCTAGATAATGCCTACGTGAATCCGACAGCGTCACCAAAATACGTATAACTCAAAATTTAGGCAAAAATTACACGGCAGCCAACCATAAAAAACAAAAAAGTATTAGGTTTTACAAAGATCAGCGTCTGAGGGAAAAAATAATGATATTAGTAATAATACTAATTCAACATAAATCAATTTCCTTTTTACAGTGCAAACAAATTTTGGAATAAACAAGTAATGTTATAAACGGTCAATACAGCATAACAAAACTTTCCTGTAATATTTAATTTTCATGTTTTTCCCCTTGCATGACTGGTAGTTTAATTTTGATTGTTGTTTACGTAATGCTTTTTGACCAAAGGACAATCATCGCAGATTTTGGGAGGGGCCACCAAAACGACTACCACCAAACCAAGCGCGAAAAAACTGTTCTCACTCTGGATGAGAATCTTTCGCAAATTTATTTTTCTTGATGCCTAATAAATCATCCCAGCTGTGAATTAAAAATCCTTTTTTATACCTCTTTTCATTCTCTGTGTCAGTTTCGAGTTGAAGTTTATTGACGAGATAATTGATTCCCCACAACACTCCGTCCTCACACCAGCGTTCGTTCAATAAGCAACTGATAACAGCTACGTCACACACTGTGACTGGGACGCTAGTAACGTTCATTTTCTGATGTCTGACAAAAACAATGAAGCTTTATTACGACAAAGTTGAATGAAAACTTAAATCACAAAGATTTAAAAATGACTCCAACGTAACTTTGAAAAGTTACTTCTACCAGAAAACAAGAATGGGACGTTTCAGTTTTTGAGTCAAGCAGCCAGCTGACAACCAGTCCACCACATGCGGTGGAGGCTTAACATTCTTTTTTTCAACGTTGAATATCACGCAAGGAAGTTGTGATTACCAATTTTCCAATTTCGTAGTTATTGGTTTAACCCAAACGGGAATTGAACCCAAGTCTATCATTTCAGTACCAGATGCTCTATCCACTCCACCACTAATGCTTTTTTTGTTTTTTTTGAGTACCAATGCTAAACGGCATTAACCCTTTTCACATGTCCACTTTTCGGGACTGTTCTTTGTTTTTGGAACTAGTTTTTTTCTTTTTTCGAGCTTTTTTTGATAACGATTTAAAAAATGGAGCCGAAAAAGTGGACAGGTAGTTTGAAAATGAACTCACTCAGATGAAGTCTGAACATTCTTTTCCGATGACGTCACAATGGCCGTAAAGGACGGAATTTGAGGCTGCCCGTAGCTCTGCATTGGTCGCCATATTTTTTGACCTCTAAAAATATAGTTTATTCCAAAACTTCATAACATTCGATAAAACTAAAGCAAAAAAAGATAAGCTGGGATTGTCCATTTTTGCACCATTACACCAGCACTTTATAGCTTTGGACAAATATTAGCCACAAAAGTGGCGAGTCAGTAACATTTTGGCCCCATTTAACCAGACTAAGAGTCGAATCTAGGACCTGCTGCTTCAGAGGAGATCGTTAAGTACATGAGCAAGTGTCAATTTTTTCAAGCTGAGGTGTTGTTTGACAAGTTTAAACTCTTGCTTCTGTTCTTTTTAGTGCAGCAAGGAAAGAGCAAATCGATCGGAATGCTAATTGCAGGTTTTCCAATGTATTGATCGAATAAATCGCATTTGAAACGATTTTGCAGCTAAATTGGAATTGAAAATCAGATTGCTCGTGGTTGCTGCAATTTTAATCTTCTTAAATTCTGGATTTTTTTTCACGTAAATATCGATTTTTGAACTCCTAAATTGCTAACAGCAGCAATGACCTCCGTTAACAATATAACCTTTGCGGTAACAGTTGTTAGCGGTATGTTTTAGCCTGCATAGAATGTGACAAGAACCAGAGCTTTGTTGTTCCAAACTGACCCACTGCACCATCAGGGCCAGATTAAGGCTCAAAAAGGTTCGGAATGATCGCATTTACGGGGAAGAAGCTCCTTCAAACCTATCAAAAACGTGTTTTAGTAGGTGCGCGTACGTACCTTGTCAATCTTCCTTTGAGATCTGATTCTTTGAGACAGTTAGCGATCGGAGCGAAGAGATGAATAAACAAGCAAATATTGTCAAGCGAAATCTTACACTCGCTCTGGTTCGCGCTTTCACTACACTGCTGGTAGGACTCAAGAAAAATCCAGTGCAAGGTTGCCAATAGTTTGATTGACGCTTCACCCAGTTCTTCATCTTCACCTGATCATAACCAATCAATAGGGGACAGTTAAAAGTAATACAGATTTAATTTTAAAGAGGACATCCAAAAGTTGAAACATAATAGCTCATGTTCAACTGGCCAGGTGGTCGAACAGATAAAAATCTCGTCTCTGGAACAGAAGGTCTAGATTTCAATTCACAGGCCGGTTAAAGCTGACATATACTGCAGCCAACTGCTTTATATTTCTTCGAAAAGAGCTCTGTAGCCCAGGTGCAATGTCGCAGTGATGTCCACCCTCAAGCCACACGCTTTGACTTATAATGAAAAAACCAACGACGAATTACATATTATTCAAAACATTTCAATCTTAGACTTCTGGTTTTATCAAAATGGATAAATTTGCCATTTACATTACGTCAATGCAGGCTTCAAGCTTGGTATGTGTAGGCCTTGCTTACGTAAAAGGTTATTATCAGGCAAAAATACACAACTGTTACAATTAAGAACTTTATCAAATTTCTCGATCTAAAACAAAACATTTTTGTAGTTTCATCTTCGTAAAAATACAATGAAAAATCTTTTATCCTTTAATCCCATGAATATTTGATGCGTTGAAATAATTGAACTTAAAATATGCGTAACACATTTTACTAACGTGTCAAACTGTCGTCGTCAATAAGTTATATTAGCTTGAAAGAAAATTCAATTTTCCGAGAAAAAAATTGCCCCTAAATTCTTTAGTTTTCTGGTTTTCTATGTGATTTATTGAAGCCTCAAGTTCACTTTCAATCTGAGATCAATTCACATACATAATTAATGTGATTTCCCATTTGATGCGTGTATAGCAAGCAATTAGGCAGAATGCGAGAGGTTTAAGCATCTGCCAACTCAGCCACAATTCTTGAAAAATCTTCAAAGGTTTTGTGGCGCCTCAAAACTTGATGCAAAAAATTTTGAGCGGGATGAGTTTGTGTGAAGATTTAGTAGGAACAATTCCGAGCTGTCTCCCACAAATAAACAATTTTGGTTAAAACCGATTACCACCAACTAGGCCATGTCAAAGTAGATGAGGGGATTCGGTTTAAACATCTCCGAAATACGAACTACTTTAAAACCAAAACACTTGGCATAGTGCATTAATTTAAAATACTGCTTTATTATAATTCCAAATCGGCTAGCTTTAACGATACTACGAGTAATAAACAAAACAACATTTTATACAGTCGTCGAATCCGCTTTAATATCTAGATCCATGCAATTAAAAAACAGCACAAATTGCAAAACGTCAACAACTTCTCACCTAACGCTTTTCTGTTTGCCAAAAGCAAAGCCGAACAATGCATTACAGAGGGAAGGCAGGCCTCGGTAAACTGCCATCTGCTGGTGGTTTCCAACGCATCGCCTAGAGATGGGTATAGCCGGGAAATCTCATCCGTGGTCAAGACACGTTCAAATGTCTAATCAATAAATTAATTACATCTGCATCAAATCAAATCTTTCATTATACGCACTGTATTACGTCGAAGCGTGTAAAGAGTTTGCGGAGACCGTCTCCGCATCATTGCGCCACGACAACATAGATCCTGCTTCCGAAGAAATTTCTCAGCGGTGGTGAGCCGTTGGCAACACTGTGTTTTGATCGGCCCGAGATTTGAACCTCAAACCTCTGATTACTCCAAAGATGAACGCGCTACCGCTCGATCGACCAATCAAATATAAATTTATTACGTCTGCATGCAAAATCAAAAATCAGTTAAGTGTTTATGTCAGATTTTCATGCCAAGTTGTTTTACCCATAACCAAGCCAGAGAAAAACAAGCCAGCCTAAACAGCCTGTTAGCAAGTCTCCAACCGAAACAAACTACCATTTGAGATCTAAATGTCTAGTTTTAGAGCCTTAATCTCTCCTTTAATCTAAAATAATATAATCATGAAAATTTCAAAATATAAAATTCTTGAAAACCATTAAATTACCTTGCATGTTTCCGTGTACATCTTCGAAATATTTTGTTGAAAGAATGCACTGCAAAATACAGCAAAAGTTACTATTTTGCAGTAGTTGCAAAAACGACTTTAAAAAATGAAATCTTTCATTACGTAATGTGATTATTATCGATGCTGGGGATACACAAAGAATCGAACCCAGACCGAAAAGTCACCAGATGACGATTTTGCTGCTGCAAATTCATAGAAGGTTGAACAATTAGCGTTTTCTCAAAAATCAATTAACAGTTTGTTCAGATTGACTATGCTTTTCGCAAAAAAAAAAAATATCAAATTTGAACAAAAATAAGACGTACAAACTGTTTGAAACGTACTCGCAAAAAAAATCATAGGTTTATAACGATTGAAGGAAAATGCACTCAGTCATAAATGTCAGAATACGAGTATTTTGAAACTTATCAGTTGCAATGAAACCGTATTTGAAGACGACCAAAACCATTGATTTTTTTATTGATTGCCTACCAAATAATTTGCCAACTCTACAAGTGGAAACTGAAAGTAATAGAAATGTGATCGATCTTACTTCGTTTGACGCCAAAGAAAAGTCTGAATTGGTATTGGAATTTTCGTGTTGTAACTGCCGCCATCGTTGTCTTCTTTTTTGGACATAATGCTCGAAGAGTAGAGCTAATCAACATACAACTATTTGTAGCTTTTGCTGCTTTGGTAAATATTTTATTTAAACTTAAGCACCACAGAATCTAAAAATACAGTAACTTCTTTCTGATTATGGAGGTCGGAGCTGAAGAAATTAAATTTGACTTTAAAAACTTAAAGCCGAGATATTTAAATGGAACACAAAAATTTTTTCTCCAAAATTTATTATAACTTCAATGTTTTACATTGCTTTATTGATTTTATTGATCTCATTTATCTCGCATGTACTGAACAAAAATTGATTAACGCGACAGCGTTACCAAGGTGTGAACTGAACTCAGGTCTTACAATCAAAAATTTTTCCAAGGAGCCTATACGACGCTTCAGCGGTTAGACCGCTGTGCCACTCCGCTAACAAAGAGATAGAAAGCGACTTTTCTGGCTAAAAATTTTTTTGCATTTTATTCCTTCATCACGTATTTTAGCTTTCCGACGTATTCAAGTTAATAGTAAAATTATTTAAGGCAATAATATAGCCAAGTTTGCTTTTTTTTACTATTTTATGTGATGTACTTTTGGGTAACTTTAGTTTGAGAAGATTGGTTTTGTAAAGAAAAGCGAACAAAATTGCAACACTTATCAGGTATTCTGCAATACATTTTTACATCATTCTAAAACTGAAATTCTACACTTTGTAGCCACTGCAACGGCATATTTCTATGCAAGAGCTAGTATTACACAAGTCGTTTCAAAATGTGCTCTCTGGAAAGCTGACAGAAGCTAAATAATTCATCTAAATATGCGCTAAAGTGCTTGTAATATCATTATGAGCTCATCAATCGTTCGTAAAAAATTCAAAAATGTCATATACGATGTAAGCTACTCTGCATGATACTAGACAAGCTCTAGCAAGCTTTTGAAAATCTACGCTGCAATTAATAAAAAGACCATAGCCTATTCCGTCTGAAGATTTCCCCGCACATATCGGATTATCGGAAAGTACAAATAATCGAACTTCCGCTTTTATTCAAACAATAATTTATCATACAGCACTTTGCTTCAAAACTTTTGGATAAAACCTCATCTTAACTCAATAGGAAAAAAATGCGTGACCTGCGCA
Organism: Trididemnum nubilum; assembly: GCA_963965965.1. Lineage (NCBI taxonomy): Eukaryota > Metazoa > Chordata > Ascidiacea > Aplousobranchia > Didemnidae > Trididemnum > Trididemnum nubilum. The sequence continues at coordinate 29,100,137 of OZ014488.1, forward strand.
GTAAGTGAAAAATCAAGATCAGTTGCAATTTGTTTAGTGCTCACCCGCCCACAGTATTTTTCAATGTGATAACTTTTAAAACAAAGAAGAGCAATTCACAAACTTTTCATCTTGCTAAATGCGTAACATTTTTGCAAAAAGAAAAGAAAAATGTCGGTTCTTCACGCAATCTAAATGCTCTACAATGGCAACAAATTTTTTTCTTCATGTGATGTATATTAGGGCTTTACAAAAAAATAAACTTAGGCCGCATAATTTTTGATTTGGATTTTTTGCTTTTGCTTTTCATAACTCAACAAAGATTTTGAACAATTAAAACATTATTGTAATATCTAGAGTAATTCAAAATACGAGGGTCATTCAATAAATGAGGTGAATTTTTCAGTATAAGGAGTTATAATTCAGATAGAAGCTTAATTTTTTTTTCCAGCATAGTCTCCCATTGATTTCACACATTCTTTCCATTAGTGCACAAGCTTCCGTATTCTCTCAGTATAAAAATCTTTAGACTGATGTCTCAACCAGTCACTCACAACACTTTTGACTTCATCATCACTTTCAAACTTTGTGCCTCTCGTTAACTCTTTCAAGGGACCAAACAGATGAAAGTTTGAAGGGGCAAAGTCTGGGCTGCAAACGGGACTTGGGAGCAGTTCCCAGCCCAGGTTGTTGATGGTCCGCACCGTTTGGGCTGCTGTGTGAGGCCTTGCATTGTCATAATGCAAGATGACTCCTTTTGACTGATGACCCCTACGTTTGTTCTTTATGTCTTTTTTGACCTGTTTCAGCAGTTCACGGTAGTTGGCATCAGTAGCGTAGCCAGGGAGGGGGCGGGGGGGCTCGAGACCCCCATTGGCCTTAAAAGTATGCAAAATAACAAGTTTTTAGTGCTTTTGAGGCTCATTTTTGCTCCAAAAATGAAAACAGCCCACCCAACGGGATTTGGGAGCAGAAGATGTGAAGGAGTTGCCGTAATTTGGACCAGAATAGTGGAGATTTTTTGTTCTGGAACTCACCCAAAGTCAGTAAAGACTTTTTTTTTTTTGGAGATCACCTGATTTTGGCCGGAAAACCCCCTTTTTTTGTTTGGAGATCAATTGGTTTTAACAAAAAAACGCCTCAATCTAATTTAAGACTAATGAAAATTTGGGTCAAGTTCGTTGACAGGTGTATCAAACTTCCAAAAAAGCCCTCCCCCCCTTTGCGAAATCCTGCCTACGCGACTAGTTGGGACTGCTCACAAAGCTTTTCAAGAAATAAAACTTTGGTGATTGGGCCTTGCATACGCAGTTGGCATTCTGCTATGAATTTGCACAGCACTGCACCCTTCTGCAACTAAAAAGTTGATAACTGACCGCTCTTCAACCCTGGAGCATGCTTTTTTATCTGACATTTTTGTTTATTACCAAAACTCTTAGACTTTTTATTTTTCTCTGAAAAGAAATTTCATCCATGTGAATAGGAAAAAAATAAATAAAGCTTCTATCTGAATTATTAGTTCTTATACTAAAAAATTCACCTTATTTATTGAATGACCCTCGTATTTAATTTACGATAAAAATTAATTTTACAGCAAAAGTAGCTATAGGCCTAGGCCTAAAGGTTTGGTGTTCACCAAATACCTATTTTTTTGTTTAGTGTTCACCAAATACCAAATCACCAAACACCAAAATCACCAAATTTGGTTTGGTGTTCACCATATACTGTTCACCAAATGCAATTTTTAATTTGATTAAAAGAAAATACAGCTACGAACAGGGGTGCCGAAACCCGGGGGGATGGGGGAATATATCTCTCCCAATAATTTGACTGCATCTCCCTAATAATTTGACTATGGTCTACATCTGCATCCCCCCCAATAATTGGACTATAGTCAGCATTTGAGCGCTGGATGGTGTTTGGACCTTTTTTTGGATTTCACGTGATTTCGGGGACAAATACTCTTCAATTTTTGGTGAAGACCCCTTTTTTTTGGTCTTCACTTAAATTCGGGGACAAAAACTGCTCAATTTTTGAAGAAGACCTTTTTTTGTTTTGTTTTGGTCTTCACTTAATTTGGTTACGTGAAAACAATTGTGGTCGAGGTTCATCCCCCCGCAATGTTGAAAATAGGACAAAAATTGGGGTAAAATTGCAAATTATCCCCACAATGCTCAACATAAATCGGCCCCACTGGATACGAAATATTGCGTAAATGCAGGAGGCTAGAGACAGTCAGCCTTTCAATCGCAAAAACTTACTGTTACTTGAGATTTAATCATAGCTGTAAAGACGAAAGCCTGTTACCATAAAGCCCACAATTTTCTTCACCCATTCAGACTAGTCGAGGCTATAAGCTGATTAGGAAATAAGATTTTGAGTTTTTAAGACTAAGAATCACGGAAGGCCATCTCAAAATTCTTTGTCTATAATCCGAAAAATGCAAGTTAGTGCAAATTCTACAAAACAGCTTAAGTGAAGAAGATATGCTGAGCTTAACAGATCACTAGAAACAATTAGAAATTCGGAAAAAAATGTAACATCAACGAGACATCAGGTGAAATTGGAAAAATTGAGAAAAAAAAACAAGTCTTTTGGTTCATCTTCAACCATTGACAACAAACAAAGAAGGGTACATAGTCTAAGTTTAAAAACCCTTTCTGAATCTCAAATTAATGTACTACAAAAAGGATTCAAATTTGCCATAGCACCATTTCAAATCCCTACCCTTGACTTTGTAAGTGGCGTTGAGTTTGGTTTACGTCAAGTAGAGGATGTTGCTCAAGTGGTGATTGCTAGATCAAAGGTTACGGAAATTTTAAAGACGGCCAAACCTCCCAAAAGCAATCTAAGCAAAGAAGAAAAAATGGCTCTTCAACAACTTAAATCGGATACCACGATTAAAATTTTGAAAGCCAATAAAGGAAACCTAACTGTTGTAATGGACAGTTTTGTCTACAAGCAGCTACCAGACAAACCCGCCGGTGGTGCAGAAAACCAATAAATTTGTGTGGCAACTACGTAAAAATGATAAAATTAGTCAATCAGAATATTTTCATCTTTGAAGTAATAAAGATGTAATGCCTAGATTTTATGGTTTGCCTAAAATACTGAAAGCTAATTTGCCACTTAGACCCATTGTGCAGTTTGTGAATTCGCCTACTTATAATCTTTCCAAATTTTTGTGCAAAATTGTTTCGCCTCTTTCGAAAAACTCGTACTGTGTAAAAACTTTAATGAATTTGCAAATTTACATTCGTAGCCAATGTGTAGGCCCTGATGATATTTTTGTGTCTTTTGATGTAGAGATTCTCTTTTCTTTTGTTTCTACTGACCAAGCTCTTGATCTCGTTTTACAGTTACTAGCGAATGACAACACTTTTCATGACCGTACCTCTCTCTTGTAGCGTAGCCAGGGGGGAGGGCGGGGGACTGTAGCCCCCCATTGGCCTGTAGAGTATGCGAAATACCCCGTTTTTAACACTTTTGAGGCCGATTTTTGCACTGAAAACGAAAACAGCCCCCCCCCCTTGTCGTTAGCGATAAGAATTGGTCAAAGACCAAACGTCATTGGGACCAGAAAACTGGGTTGCAACCTGGCTGAAGACCCTTTTTTTTTTGGAGATCACCTAAATTTGAAGAGAAAAACCGTCTCGATTTCAGTGAAGACCTTTTTTTTTTTGAAGATCACCTAAATTTCGACAGAAAAACCGACTAAATCTGATTGCAGACCGACCAAAATCTGGGTCAAGATTGTTTGATGTTGTTTCCAGCCTCCAAAACAGCCCCCTCACTGCAAATTTCTGGCTACACACCTGCCTCTCTCGATATATCAGACGTAAAAGTTGGGCTAGAGATTTGTTTTCATGCTACGATTTTTTAATTATCATCAAGTTTTTGGTCTTCCTATGGGTTCGTGCATTTCTTCTGTTCTAAATAATATCTTTATGGATCACGTTGAGCATTGGGCTGTTTCATTCCCACTCCCCCAATTCTTTGGTGCAGGTGTGTGGAAGATATTTTCTGTATTTTGGATAAATCACGAACGGAAAGTTTCATCAACACTTGAATTCAGTTTGCAAGCACATCCAGTTTACAAAAGAAGAAGAATTTGAATCCAACCTATACCTTTCCTTGATGTTCTTGTTCCTCGATCTGACAACAATATCTCCTTCCAAATACACAAGAATGTAGAAACCTACCCACACCGACCGCTACCTTCCCAATACTTCGCACCACCCAAAACACCAGAAGTTGGCTACAACCCATTTCCTGCACAACAGGATATCCTACCACATTACAAACTGTATATGGAGAGTTAGATAGCTGAAAAGGAAGTACGCCAGCCCTGAGAGCAAATGGTTGTCCGTGTAAGTACACTTACCCCCCGAAACCCAGATCACAGCGTGAATTACCCACGTTCACAAAATTTACATCACTTCCATACACAAGAAACTACGAAAAAGATTAGGAGAATTTTAAACGAAGTTGGCGTCAAAGTTGCTTTTAAACATATTTGGACCATTGGCCAACATCTACCTTCCCCTCAGGATTCTATTACCATTGAAGAAATTACTTGCATAGTGTATAAAGTGCCATGCAAAGACTGTGCCTTTGTTTATGTTTGTCAGACCAAACGAGATCTAAATTCCCGATTAAAAAAAGAGCACCAAAGAGCCATCAAACAAATAAGGAAGTAAGTACCGTAAGTGAGTTTATCGTTCAGCGAACATAAAGGTGCACAAAACCAGAAAATTCCTCCTTGTGTGAACATGTTATATTATTTGATGATGTAGTTAATTGGACCAAATCACGAATTTTAAAAACTGAAAATAATTTTTCTAAAAGATTCTCTGCCGAATCTTGGTTTATTCTTGCTAGGCCAAAAGTATCTAATGGTTCAAATGGTGAATCTTTTCCTGTAGTTTGTCGTTCTTTACTTTAGCAGGCAATCCGGATGCAATGCTATCAGTTTAGTTTATAACTTCTTGTAGTTTTTATGACCCAAGTTTTGACGCTATCCGCTTTTCTACAAGTTTTGTTTTTATTGTTGTGATGTAATAATTAACTTTCGGATTTAAAAGTTTATTCAGATTAACTGTCGGATTTAAAAGTTTTAAAAAATCTTGCAATTCATTTTGATGCTACGTACTGTAGCTTCACACGCAGCTCTTTAATCAAATGCTCGTATTCTGATGATGTTGGTCGTCCAAGACCAACGAAACGTTTATTAAAACAACAAGGATTTTAAGATCAAGCTTGGTGTGACCGTGACTTCACCAGAAGAACGCCAGAATCAGGTTTATTTTAAATAATTTTTGATTAAAAATATTAACTAATCAAAATATTCAATTCAAAAATATAATAACAAATTTTTCTTATTTTTGACCTTTTTGCTTCTTTAATAATACAAATCTTGGTCTTCAAAAACTACTCATTCCAACCAAATTGACAACGTCGATTAGCAACTGATCTGTCAAAATGCGGAAGAGTCTAGAACAGTGCCCTTTAACCTTTTTCGTTATGGTGCACCCCAAAAAATCTTGTTGCGAGCTCAAGCACCCTTCGCTTAAAATTTGAAATGAGGCAAAAAGCCACACTAACATTAACATGCAAAAAGACAATTGCATTACAATGTGCACTAAAAATAACACAAGGCAGAGCACATAACAAATTCAAGAAATAAGTTAATCTGTAATAGCTTTTTTGCTGTTGTATATTATCAACCAACGTTCCAAACCGAGGAATGATATCCTTTTCAATTGCTCCCCTCATCAATGAATCGATGTGTTCAATTGAATTTCTTTAGCGAGATTTAATCTCACACAAACAAGAAAAAACATTTTCGCATAAGTACGTTGTTGGCATATGAATGGGTACAGAAATCGCCTTTTTTGCAAGGTTTCTATATTCTGGCACATTTAGTAGGTGCACCCAAAGTTTAGTATATGGAGTCTCTTTAAATAAAGCTTTCATGCCGAAATCTGATTGAAGATCAATTAAATTTTCGGTTTCAGTTGTAATATTACCTGATAATATGTAATATCCAAGAATTAGCATCAAGAGTGGCATTCTGTTCAGCAGTGAAACACTTCTCAAAATTTTCTCGCAGCAATTTAAGATTTGCTTCAATAAGTGGAAGCAGTTGCATCTGAAAACTGCTTCCATGTTCCGTCATGAATTCATGCAAAAGCGGAAAGTTTGAAAAGTTTTTCGATACGACTCGGTTCTGCCAGAGAGGTAAATTTTTCTTGATAGCATTGACTTTGGACTTAGTTTCAAACATGCATATATTTTTCCCTTGCATATTCACATTAAGTTCATTCAGGTGTTCAAAAATAGAGGCCATGTATGCAACTTTTGCCAACCAAAAATTGTCACAAAATTTACTAGCCCGTTGGTCATGCTCTTCTGTAAAAAAAACTCCAAATTCATCTCAAAGCAAAAAAATTCGGCTAAGAACTTTGCCTCTGGAAAGCCACCGTACTTCGGTATGCAAGAACAATTGCGTGAATGACGCATCCATTTCTTCACACAACTTTGAGAATATTCTGCACTTTTTTGCATGGCTTCGAATGTAGTTAACAATAGCAACAACTTCCCTGAGTAGCTCTGCAAAAAGTGGTATCATTTTCTTCACCGCTTCTATTTTCCATTTTTTTCGCGACAAGAGCTTCACTATAAAGGATGCAATGAACTGAAACGCATTCAGGAAAAAGTTCTTTGATTTGTTTTACAACACCGTTGATGAATCCTGTCACTGCAGTCGCCCCATCAGTGGTAACTGATTAACATTTTTCCCATGTGAGTCCTTGTTCCTTAATATACTTATCCAATTTTCCAAAAATAGCATTGGCAGTTGCTTCAACACCCAACGGTTTGCAAAATAAATAATGCTCTGTAATTTTTTCACGTTTGGTTTCAGCAAACCTGCAAAACACAATGAGTTGAGCATGGGAAGATACGTCAGTTGTTTCGTACAGTTAGATAGCAAATGAAGGTGCTTTCTTCAACTTTTGTATCGATTGATCCTCCAAATCTGTTGCTATAACTTGAGCTCGGCGAGAAACTGTGGTATCAGACAAAGAAATTTTTGAAACTTTTGTCACGTACTAAGTGGCAAGAGCCTGGTGAAACGGGGTTTGAAACGCGTTCGATTGTTTTTCCTTTGTTTTACCTCGCCTCTGCTTCGGACTTTCTACGACGTAATGAACCTTGTCGAACAATGTAATGCAATTTTGGAATGTAAAGACGAAAACGCAAATGTAAGCACAAAGTGAACGATGAACGGTTTCTGCAAAAAACAATGCGCGTTTTAACGCACGCAAAGGCGAATCTTACTCAGAATAGTTATCAATTACCACACTACAGTAAGTCACAATTCTCACAAAACAACTCTGGATGCTTATCAGTTAAAGTAAATCAATAATCGCTATCTTATTGAGCAAGCAAGAAAAGACAGTATTTACCAAACTATTTTGGCCCAAGCTGGCTGCTTCACCAGACGACAAAGTAGCATCCAAAAATGTGATCATACACGACATGAATATCCAATATCCAGACTCAATATCACTGAAATTCAACGTAACGTAACTTAATTAATCGCCAATAATCTACTGTATAACTTGTTAGCCTTTAGTAATTATTAAACTTAAAATGCAGCGTTACAGAATAAAGTTTCACGTACTATTCATCACTGTGTAAACATCAGTTCAGTAAGTCATTCAGGAATCTCAGCTAACAAAGGCAGTATAACAAATAACAAAACAAGCAGACTACGTACCGTTTTGTGAGCGTTTCATTAAAGATTAGGTAATCCAACAGTCAAACTATGAACTATTAACCAACATTTTTGCTCAAACTTAGCAAACTTAACAACATCTGAAAAATATATACAGCGGTAACTCAAACTGTACTGTTAAGTCATGCGAACCATTCATGCGCTGCCAGAACTCAACATAGCCTAGCAGTTGGCAGCGGTAAACAGCGCTTGTAAAAACAATTGATAAGCGTGCAAATCCAGCCGGCACAAACAAACGAAAAAAGGCAAAACAAAGGAGAAAAGGAGGGCAATATTTTACATTCCCCCCTAAAATATAACCGTCAGGGAAATAATTTACAAACAAGAAATATTGCTCAGCTTCAATACACGCAATGTGAATTAGCATAATAACATCACTTCGTAGCACATAGTAAGGATCCATCGTCAACCTATTTGTTAAACAAAGAAGTGAGTTCACTTAGCGAAATTAACATCATGAAATTCAATGACACAAGTAGGCTTACACTTAATTTAAGCCTAACCAAGTTGGCCTCTTCGTTGATTTGTCATCAGATGGAATCAAAACGCACAGTTTATTTACAGCTCGTTTCAGTTCAGTAGATTTGGTTTTCACCAAAACAGTCCGTACAAACCCCTTAGCATCAGGGTAAGTTTCTAGAACGCGGCCGAGAGGCCAATGCAGACGTGGAGTTGATTCATCAACCAGCAAGACTATGTCGTTCACAGCAACGTTTCTTCTCGGCTGCATCCATTTTTGTCTGGCGCATATAGTTGGAAGAAACTCTCTTCTCCAACGCCTCCAAAATACGTCGGCATAAAACTGAACTTGGCGCCATTTGTTCGCGATGAGGCCATCTGTTTCTGTTGATTGAACAGGAGGAAGCTGCACATCATTCTTCATCGTAAGTAGATCTGCAGGCGATATTGGTCTCTCGCAGTCCTCTGCAAACGACACTGGAAAGAGAGGTCGAGAATTTACTATTGCTTCTACTTCAGCAAACAGAGTTGACAATCCTTCGTCAGTGAACACAGTAGTTTTCGGAGCAAGAGATGACAGAACTCGCTTGACGGATTTCACTAGCCGCTCCCAGGCGCCACCAAAGTGACTGGCCCTAGGTGGATTAAAATGCCAATTAATTTCCTTTTGATGCAAATATTGAACAATCTGACCTTGATTCCAGTGCTGAACTGCTTCACGCAAAACTTTCTCCGCTCCAATAAAGTTACTCCCATTATCCGAGTAGAGATGAGCGATATTTCCTCGGCGAGCAACAAACTTTCTTAGCGAAGAGATGAACGAGTCCGTCGACATGGAGTAGGCCATTTCAAGATGAACGGCTCTTATCGTCATGCAACAAAAAAGACAACCATAGCGTTTCACCACACTTCTACCTTGTTTTACGTTAATAGGCCCAAAGTAATCCACTCCTGTATGGAAAAATGGCGGAGCGTCCATTCCCAATCGGGACGGTGGTAGATCAGCCATCATCTGCTCTCCGAGGGGTGCGCTTCTACGAAGACAAAACATACAGCCATTCAAAACGTCTCGAATAGTGGAACTGGCCTTTTCTATCCAGTATTTTTGTCTTATGGCGTGATACGTATGGCTCACCCCGGAGTGACCAATCGATTGATGGTAACTTTCAACCAGCAACCGAGTAAAGTTGTTGCCACCAGGTAGGATAGCAGGATGCCGAGTTTCGTACTCAACTGGAGCCTTCGAAAGTCTCCCACCAACTCGGATCACACCTTCGTGTAAAAACGGAGTCAACTTCTGCAGCGGTCTAGAACAAACAGCATTAGTCAAAGGCCTTCCATGTTTAAGTACAGATATTAAAGGTGCAAAATGTTGTGCTTGCACATACACAACCAACTGCCTTTCCGCTAATTTTAGGTCTTCCACCGACAGTTTGGTTGATACCGTTCTGCCGTCATTATGAGTGGAGCTTTTGCAGCGTAGATATTCAAAGAATTTTAGCCACCACGCAGCTGCCCGTTTCAGCCTGTAGAAACAAGAAAAATAGTTTATGAACTGATCAGTTGGCTTCTTTTTCGTTACAGATGATGTTAAAACCATGTTGGATTCTGCTTGTTTCTCAAACATAGCAAAGTCGCTTGGTAATGTCGTCAATTTTTCTGGTTGCTCAGGCCATTCATCCGACGACTTCCACAAAAATGGAGGACCACTAAGCCATTTTGATTGTGCAACAAATAGGTCTGCCGGTACTCCTCGTGACACCTCATCAGCCGGGTTCTCCTTCGTCGGAACGTGCCTCCATCTTTTAATGTCGGTCCATCGCTCAATTTCTGCCAAGCGATTCGCAATAAACACCGGAAAGCGTTTTTTGCTGTTGTAGATGCTATGCAGCACAGCTGTTGAGTCACTCCAAAAATACCTTTCAGCAGATTCTAGCATAGGCAACTCACGGCGGATAATTCGATCCAAACGAACTGCAGTAATAGCGGCAAGTAGTTCCAGTCTAGGAATGGTAGTTATTGGCACAGGGGCAAGATGACCCTTCCCCATTAAAAACGAACAGTGGACATTACCATGGCCATCAATGACACGTAAATATGAAGCCGCCCCATACGATATCCTGGAGGCATCTGCAAAATGATGAACTTCGCACTCCTTGCCACCACACCCTGTTGGACCAAAACAGCGAGAAATAGATAACTTTTCCAGATGGGATAGAGACAACAACCAGTCTTCCCAACGCTTTCTTTCTTCTTGGGATATTGCATCATCCCAATCATGGCCACACAAATCTCTTAGTAGCAGTTTTGGTTCAAGCAGGACTGGCGCTACAAATCCTAAAGGGTCAAACAACGAGTGCGTCATGGACAGGATTCCTCTTCTAGTGGCAGGTTTCTGAGGAATATCGACTTTAATTTGAAACGAATCAGCAGCTACGTTCCATTCGACTCCAAGCACTCGTTCGCTGCCCACGTTTCCAAGCGAAGTCGAGACAAATGACTTCGCTCGATCCCTTTCTGGAACAGCAGCTACAACTTGCTCATCGTTGGACATCCATTTTGTAAGGTGAAATCCTCCCCTTTCCAAGATTTCACTCACTGTCCGAGTTAATGCGATTCCCTCCTCCGCAGACGATGTAGAAAAAAGGCAATCATCCACATAAAAGTTCTTCAGGACAACTTCTTTCGCCTTGGTCAAATCATTTCCTCCAAATCGCTTGGCTGCCTCCTGAAGAGCGAATCCAGCGCAACTCGGAGACGACGTTGCCCCAAACAAATGAACGGTCATTCGGTATGTCACTGCTTCTCTTTCCAAATCACCATCCGGCCACCACAAGAATTTGAGTGCATTACGATCTTTAGGAGCCACTTTGACTTGATGAAACATGGCTTCGATATCGGAAGCCAGAGCAATTGTTTCCAAACGAAATCGTGTTAACACACCCACTAAATTATTGGTTAGATAGGGTCCTTGCATCAACATACCATTTAAGGAGGTTCCCATGAATTTGGCTGCACAGTCATACACAATCCTTAGCTTGTCTGGCTTACGGGGATTTACCACGGGGTGATGTGGAAGGTACCAGCTCTTTCCTTCCAGCTCTTCTTTCCCTTCATTCGTGACTAGCTCAGCATAGCCTTTGTCGATATAAGACTGCATTACAGTTGTGTACCTTTCATGGAGGTTTTTGTCCTTACTAAGTCGACGCTTCAACGATTCGAGACGCTTTGTTACCATTGTAATGTTATTTGGGAGCTTCATGTTCTTATTTCTCCACAAGAGGGGAAGTTGAAAATGGCCGTCTACTTGCTTGATAGAGTCTTTCATAATTTGGAATGATATCCGGTCTTCTCTTGAATTGTCATCAGTTAGCTCACAAGACTCCGTAAATTCATGAGGAGCAGTTTCTAGGACGTCATAGTGTGGCACCGACACGTTGAAACAATGCGCTGATGTACTACCAGAATCAACAGCGCTGGATACGCCGAAAAGCGTCCACCCAAACATCGTCTTAATTGCATCCGGTGCACCTTCTTCACCATATCTGCTTTCTAGTGGCCTAAACACTTCTGGAACATCAAGACCAATCAACAGACCAACAGATTTGTTATCCAACTCGGAAAGCTCTACTCCCCGCAAATGGTCCATGGAATCAAGTTGTGACTGGCAAGGAATCGTACTTGCCTGCATTGGGATTTTGTCTACAGTAAACACATCCTTTAGATTAAGTTCATTGTTTCCATGTAGGGAGTGTATTGAGAGGGATACCAATGAACCGCTAACCATTTTTGACTCGATTCCGGATGACAGTGTCTGTATCGGCAGCAACGTTTCTGGACCTTTTGCACCCAATTTCGACGCCAAACTTTGATCACAAAATGTACGCTGCGAGCCTGTATCCAGCAAAGCGTAAGTCATTGTCGTGTTGTTTTGATAACACACTTTCACAGGTACTGTCATAAAGTATGGTGTTTGTTCGCACTTCCTGGTTGCTGCAGTAGCTCCACACGGCACACTTTCCGGATCCACTGGGTTCAAAGCTTCACTCGTAGAGGCTGTTGTGTGCTTATGTAAGAGTGTATGATGCCGTTTGTCACTGCATCCACTGACTTTGCATTCTTCCTTTGACTCACACTGATTGAGCATATGCCCTTGGTTGAGGCACCGGAAGCAAAGCTTGTTCTTTCGGAGGAACTCTATTCTCTTATACCTCCCCAAACGCTGAAAGTCTTCGCACCTTTCTAAACGATGACGCTTCTGGCAATAAAAGCACTGTTCCTTCTTACCGGGGTCAGGAATCGTGTTTTGCTTTGCGTTTGAACTGGTAGATGTCCCAAACGCGGAAGTCCTCTTTACAGAAGATTTAATGGGTGGCCTCGTTGTAGCTGCTGCAGTGTACAACGCCTTGCCATACAAAGAATTTGCTTCATCCGATTCATTACGAACAAACTCGACTAATTCACTAAACTTCGCTTGCTTTCCTGTTTGTTTAAGGACATTGAAGGACCACTTCACCCAATCTCGTTTCATTTCTTGAGGAAACTTATCCGTGAGCCTTTGAATTGTTCCGAACGAGTTTAATGTAGCAAATTCGCCTATATCCTTCAACATAGCAAGGCATTTCTCCATTTGAATAGCCATAGACTTTAGACCACTCGGATCTCTTTCCTTCAGTCGAGCACTACTCAAAAGTTTTTGTTCGCAGCAGTACGCCACTACATGGGGCTGGCCATAAGTGTTATACAAACTCTCTCTAGCAAGTCGGTATCCAGCATTGCCATCTCTTACAAAATGTTCCAACTCCCGTCTCACATCTGGTGCACAGTGCTGTAAGAGGTACACTAGCCTTGCTTCATCATTTGGCATTTTGTTGGCAATATGAGTGTCAAAACTGCGTATGAAGGTCCAGTAGCATAGAGGATCACCAGCGAACTTTGATATCTCTGGTCTTGGAGGAGGATAATCGACAACGGAGTATGGACGGTAATGATATGGCAAGTTAGTTCCTGATCCCACTGCAAGTGGTCCCATCGGCAACGTTGTGGAAGAAATTCCATTGTTAATTGTATTTAACCCTGTGGCTGACGGATACTGCCACGGAGCAGGAATCGGTGCTGAAGCAATGGCGTCACTGGAAGTGCAAGCGGTTTGTCTTGGCGCTGTCAATTGATCAGTCCAAACTACAGCTGGCTTGGTATCGGTAACAGCAGTAGCAGAGACATCGCAGACAATGGAAGGTTGAGCTCTTGATTTAGGTTCCAACGCTAAAGATTTGTCTAGTCCTGACAACACAGACGGAGCTACGACTCTAGGAATAGAGGTATCATCACCAACTCCATAGTTGGAAGCCTCCTCCCACGCCTTTACCTCCGCAGCTGCCATCTGGGCTTCATACATCCTCTCACGCTGGGCCACTTCCCGATTCAGCAACTCCTTCTTCCTTTCTGCTTCTCTCTTGGCTTCTTTGACCCGTTGTTCAGCTTCCTCTCGTATGCGCAAAGCTTCATGGAGTACTTCTTGCTCTCTTTGCTCGATTTCCTCTTTCAGCTTAGAGTCTTGCTCTGCCATGCGACATCTATGAGCTTCCACATCTGCAGCAACAACCGCCATCCTGAATTTTACTAAGCCCTCCTTATGTTTTGAGCTCATTCCAGTTCTTGAGGATCGAATACTGCTGCTGCTACTTGATTTTCTTGGCCACCTATCGACAACAGAGTAGTGATTTGAACCTTTGCTTGATTTCGGAGTTTTCCTTGCATTTAGCACTGATTCTGAGTCAAGCCAGATTTTTACTCGCTCATCAAACTCTGACTTGGCAAGCTTAATTTCACTCTTTGTGGTCGAACAACCTGAAGGCACATCCTCATCAGACAGATTGGCGCATTTTAGCATTAACTCTTCATAGGTCACCTTGATCTCAGAAAGCACCGACCTTATAATGACCTCATTTTCAGGATTCAACATGAGGCCATCCACTACCATATATTTATCCTGTAGAGATCGTAAAATACATGCAACATCACTACTAGTAGATTCCATTTCTCTAGCAGTCATTGTCAAGTTCACTATTGCTAATTATGAGCAGACCAAATTAGCTAATTTGAATATGTAGTAAAGTTCACTACCTTTCGAAATTGGTTGTGAATTCAGCACTCCGACCACAAGTCCGTAACTCCTTCTTCAGACACCCAGGCCTGACTTTGAGCTTTCTCGTGGACACAAATAATCGAACCTTATTCACAATTGCCAATAGTCTGAAGTTAACTTCAGACGCCAATAGTTTGAAACTTCTTTGTCACGTACTAAGTGGCAAGAGCCTGGTGAAACGGGGTTTGAAACGCGTTCGATTGTTTTTCCTTTGTTTTACCTCGCCTCTGCTTCGGACTTTCTACGACGTAATGAACCTTGTCGAACAATGTAATGCAATTTTGGAATGTAAAGACGAAAACGCAAATGTAAGCACAAAGTGAACGATGAACGGTTTCTGCAAAAAACAATGCGCGTTTTAACGCACGCAAAGGCGAATCTTACTCAGAATAGTTATCAATTACCACACTACAGTAAGTCACAATTCTCACAAAACAACTCTGGATGCTTATCAGTTAAAGTAAATCAATAATCGCTATCTTATTGAGCAAGCAAGAAAAGACAGTATTTACCAAACTATTTTGGCCCAAGCTGGCTGCTTCACCAGACGACAAAGTAGCATCCAAAAATGTGATCATACACGACATGAATATCCAATATCCAGACTCAATATCACTGAAATTCAACGTAACGTAACTTAATTAATCGCCAATAATCTACTGTATAACTTGTTAGCCTTTAGTAATTATTAAACTTAAAATGCAGCGTTACAGAATAAAGTTTCACGTACTATTCATCACTGTGTAAACATCAGTTCAGTAAGTCATTCAGGAATCTCAG
Organism: Trididemnum nubilum; assembly: GCA_963965965.1. NCBI lineage: Eukaryota > Metazoa > Chordata > Ascidiacea > Aplousobranchia > Didemnidae > Trididemnum > Trididemnum nubilum. Next base: position 29,115,304 of record OZ014488.1, read on the forward strand.
CTAACAAAGGCAGTATAACAAATAACAAAACAAGCAGACTACGTACCGTTTTGTGAGCGTTTCATTAAAGATTAGGTAATCCAACAGTCAAACTATGAACTATTAACCAACATTTTTGCTCAAACTTAGCAAACTTAACAACATCTGAAAAATATATACAGCGGTAACTCAAACTGTACTGTTAAGTCATGCGAACCATTCATGCGCTGCCAGAACTCAACATAGCCTAGCAGTTGGCAGCGGTAAACAGCGCTTGTAAAAACAATTGATAAGCGTGCAAATCCAGCCGGCACAAACAAACGAAAAAAGGCAAAACAAAGGAGAAAAGGAGGGCAATATTTTACAACTTTCTTTACTACTTCTTTACCGCCATGAATCATATCAGCTGCTACTTTAAGGCATGGCAATACTACAGACTCAAGTTCTGTGTAAGGACGTTTACTTTTAAGCACGATTTGAGTCATCTTAAACGAAGCTAACAAAAGACCCTTGCTTTCAGTGTTCACCATTTGTAACTCAAAGTTTTTTTGCTGTCTATGCAATGCAGATAACTAGGACTCAAAAAACTTCTTAGACTTAAACTGGTGTTTGGGATGTTGTTTTTTAAGATGTAGCTCGAGTTTGGAAGGAACAAGATTTGAGTTTGCTTATTTGACTAAACAAAACAGATAATTAGCGGATGGATGGAGACTGTGTTCTTCTTTCCTTGCACGATAGAAACCATACAGTACGTCACATAATCATCGCTCCATCTTCTACGTTTTGGTGCGGACACTGTTTTGCGTTTCAGATTTCTTCCCCTTTCGGAAACAATAGGCGTCGCAGAAGTTTCAACTTCTGAAGCACAGCTGTCACCATCGTCAGGTCTTCTACTGCCTTCATTTGTCTGCGCTAGAGAAACACTACCTGTGCCTTCACTCACTGCAGCAGAACTCGAAGTTTTTGTAAAATATTTCAATAAAGACATCACTGATTCGTAAATAAGTGTTAAGTGAATGATACGTACGTTTTCAAAGGCTTAACTTTTTGTTAGAAGATCTACCTACCGTTGCTTCAAACTAACGTAGCGGCGGTAACTGCATAGCAACACGGTGTACTTCCATTCTGTGGTTTAATTTAGTGGACTACATCACTGCAAACCTACAGATGCTTCAAACTAGCCAACTGGCGATTGTGGTCTAATTTTGTATCGTAAGTGCCAATGCCAACTAAAAGAAGACGGCCGCAGATGTCACCTAACAGCGCGAAAATCAGAACAACTTTTGCGTTTGCGTAAACAAAGCGACGCGCAAAAGTTGTCCTTCTAATTTTCTCGCTGTTAGGTGGCATGTGCGGCCGTCTTCTTTTAGTAGGCCATGCAAGTACATGAATCAACAAACACACAACTACCCGAAACAAATTGTACGAAAGAGTCTGATGCTTGATAATTGCTTTACTGCTGCGAAGTGTGTTTAACCTGTTTATCTAGTTTCAAACTTATGGTTACTGCCGGTTTGTCTAATTATGGTTCACTTTTATTTACATTTTTTAAAGTTCTGCATATGTAGTCGACAAGCTTGTGATGCACCCCTGTGTACCCTTATGTAGTGGTGCACCCCTAGCATTTTGTGGTGCACCCTAGTGTGCACCGTGCACACCGGTTGAAGAGCACTGGTCTAGAACACCAAAAGAAACGCAGTCAGAATCGACACGCTTGAGTGATTTCCTGTGATAATTGCTTGAATTAAATTCACAAAACTCGTTCATTGTTGCTTTTTATTTATTAAAAAATGCCTTTTTCACTACTTCCAAAAACTTTCGAACAAACACACAAAATTAAAATTAAAAAATCACTTAAGCGTGTCAATTCTGACTGCATGCTTTTGGTGTTCTAGACTTTACCTCAAAATGCAAACGAAACAATCACAACCTTTGGAAATTACTCTGCATCAACATCAACAAAACAGCTATCACGAAGTGGTCAGTCAAAATCGTGGAACCGACTACGGATTTTCAGTTATTGCGGAGTCAGAATTAATGAAAAGCGAGAAAAAGTAAAAAGTTTGCAAATGTTTGCAGTTGTCAGTTGTCACTTGCAGGCGTTGCATTAAGAACTTATACTAATGCAGAATTCGATAGATAGGCCTAGCGATTGTTCAAATCAATGATTTCTACAGTCTACAGTACAGGTTTTCATATTCTACCAATGCCATGTACCGTAGGTACTGGTGCCGGTATGCTATGGAATGATCAGTAATTATGCAGTATAAAGTTTTTTAAAAGATGTTTCACAGTTGTGAACTGGATTAGCCCAGTCATTTTTAGTGATCTGTACTCAGTACTGTAGACTAGTCTCAGGCCTCTGTGTGGTATTGTTTAGTGACTATGATGGTTGGGCAAATCAGAGCATGGATTGCAACTTCTTAATGAACTACACTTTGAGCAGACTAGGCCTAGAGAGCTGAAAGTTTCAGCTACTGGTATGTTTACTGTTATTACCAGTCACAGATTACAATCACTGATTTAAAGTAGGAAGGTTTTATTTCAGGCAGTGGTTATTTTGCCTCTAGAGGCAAAATAGCCCCATGTTATTTTGCCATTTAGAGGCAAAATAGCAGAGGTGGAGTCCTCGAGGACGTCCTTGGCCTCGAGGACACATTTTGAAGTCCTTGGCCTTGGCCTCAAGGCCTCAAGTCCTCGAAAATTGGCCTGTCCTCGGCTCGAGGACAGCACGATTTTTTGTAATGTTAAAATTTTGTGGAGCGCTTGAAAAATTTTTTGGAAAACGTTTTTTAGTGAAGACCGCTTGAAAAATTTTTGTGAAGACCTTTTTTTTTTTTTTTTTTTTTTTTTGGAGATCGCCTGAAAAATTTTTGTGAAGACCTTTTTTTTTTTTTTTTTTGGAGAGCACTTGCGCTTTGTGTCCTTGGTCCTTGGCCTTGGCCTCGAGCATTCCTGTCCTTGGCCTCGAGAGTGTCTGTCCTCGGAAAGGCTGTCCTTGGCCTCGGATTTTTTTTGTGTCCTTGGCCTTGGCCTTGGCCTCGAGCCTTGTGTCCTCGACTCCACCTCTGCAAAATAGTCCTAATGGCTATTTTGCCGCAAGTGCCAAACTAGCCCTAAGCCCAGTGTTCCCTCTAAGTTTTCACCTTCTGCGAAAATGCCGGAAATAGTGCGAACGTTCTGAACTCAATGTGAAAATGCCGAAAATTTTCTCATCATTTTTGTCCAATTCCGCCGATGGAGGCATCTTTTTCTCTGATTTTATGTTGATCTCCAAAAAAAAAAAGGTCCTTCGTCTGAGTTCTGCAACTTTTCTCCGCAATTTCTGCAACATACCAGAGCGAGGCGCCGTGAACCGCGGCTGTCTACGGTTTTTGGTGGGAGAAAAAATGCCGGAATTCACAAAATTTCAGTGCGAAAGTGCAGGAAAAAACTTTGCACTTTTTTGCGCTTTTAGGGAACACTGCCTAAGCGTAACCCTAATCCCAACCCTAGCCCTAACTCTAACTCAAACCCTAACTCAAACAGAGGAAAAACACTATTTTGCCTCTAGAGGCAAAATAGCCACTTCCTTTATTTCACGGAAATTTTATCTACTTTTTTATTAATTCTGACTCAAATCTAACCCTGCCTCAAATGCATACTAAAAATATCCCCAAATCGAACCCAAACCTTAACTTAAACCGTAATCTTAACCCATAAAAAAGTAAATGAAAAAAGCGCTAATGAATATTTCTTATTTTCTTTTTATTCTCGGCAGAGGCTGCTATTACGTTACGTAAGAATAAGAAATTGCTATTCTAGCCCTAACCCCAACCCTAAACCTAACCCAAACTCTACCTTTAGGTCTAACCCTAACCTTAATCCTAACCCAAACTCAAAATCTAGCCCAAACCCTAACGATAATTTAAAAAAAAAAAAAGAATAAATGAGCACTCACTTTTCGCTCTCTTATTCTCCTTGTGGGCGTTACGTAACGTAACGCAGGCCACTTCCTTTATTCTCTTTAACTTGAAAATTTTCGGTGAAATAGTCACTACCCATTTGAATGAGTATTACCAGTACTAGACCTGCAGACTATTATCGGTATCTTATCCAAGTTATCTCTGGTACTACAGTATGCTGATAAGCTATCGGTATATCTGTATATGCAGTAAAATACTGGCACTAAACTGCTAAAGAGGTAGGCCTGGGTGCTAGCTACTCATTTGTAATGTTGTATCGCAGTCAGTGTTCCCTCTAACTTTTCACCTCCTGCAAAAATGCTGGAAATAGTGCAAAAATTCCAAACTCAATGTGAAAATGCCACAGCTCTTGAGGTGTTCTCGATCAGTGGTGCAAAAATTTCCTGCCAGAATTTTGTCTTCCTCCAAAAAAAAAAGGTTATTGCGCTGACGCAGGCATCTTTTTGTCGGATTTTATGACGTTCTCCAAAAACAAAAACAAAAGAAGGTCATTGGTCTGAGATCTGCAAGTTTTCTATGGGCTTTTTGCATCATACATGGCCATGGTGCCAAGAACTGCTGCTGTTTACGGTTTTTGGCAGGATATAAAAATACTGGTTTTTGGCAGGAGATGAAAACGCCGGACTTTGCCAAAATTCAGTGCTAAAATGCCGGAAAAAATTTTGTCCTTTTTTCGCTTATAGGAAATACTTATTGCAGTACTGTAGTACTATTACAGATTAGTCTGTAATTCTGAGCTATGGTTTGTTGTTGGTTTGAATTTTTAATTTTGTTATTTTACTGTACTATGATTCTATGAAGTAGCTTGTTGACTTTTCAAATGATTACACATGATAGTGTCCAGTAGTTTATTAACTCACGTGATAAAATTTTTAATTGTTATTTGGTTCCTATTGGATTTGCATTTCTTTAAATCAAGACTGACTGTAAGAAATCAGTAATGAGTGGAGGATTAGCACCCAGTAAAAGCACTGTTTATGTGTCAAACTTGCCTTATAATTTAACAAACAACGATTTGCATAAAATATTTGGAAAAATTGGTAAAGTTGTAAAAGTTACGATTGTCAAAGACAAAGACACAAGAGAAAGCAAAGGTTTAGCATTTGTGTTGTACTTGAAAAAAGAAGATGCTTTAAAGGCAGTTGGTATCATCAATGGAAAAACTATCCTTGAACGTACACTAAAATGCAGCATTGCAAGGGACAATGGTCGAGCTAAAGATTTCATTCGAAGAAAAGAATACAAAGACAAATCTAGGTGCTATGAATGTGGTGAGTTGGGACATCTAAGCTACAAATGTCCAAAGAATAAGCTTGGTGACAGAGAACCACCCAAGAAAAAAGCTAAAAAACACAAAACATATCAACCTAAACGTCCTTTTGCACCTAAAACAAAACACCCTAGTAATAATGAAGAGCTGTCAGATGAAAGTGACTTTGTAGAAGATGATCCTTACCTAGACAGTCTAAGTCATGTGATTGAAGAAGAATCTAGACATAAACCACAAACATCTAAAATTGTAATCAAAAAGAAACATTTCAAGAAGGATTCATATTTTAGTGATGAGGAAGATTTTGATGATGATTAATTACACCCTTTCATCTACAGATCTAAGATGGGGCCAAGCAGTCCACCCATTTTAGTGCCCCAGGAAATAGTACCCATAAAGGTGCTCTGTGTTTGTGCAAGTAAGAAGACAGAGTATGTATGCTCAGATGATACTCTGAATGAAGCAAAGTTGAATCAGACAGTTGGTCAAGTGGTAACATGTTCATCTCTGGAGCACGAGGTCTGAGGTTAAAATTTCAAACCAGCCAATTGAATACAGTGTTGTCATGGGCTTACCACCACTGCAGCAGTTCTTCAACAGAAGCTGTGTTGCCTGCCAGAGCAATGACCCAGAGGCTTAAGATCAGAGATGGGCCTTGCCAACTTGCCACACGCTCCAGCATGTAATACCATGAGTATAATGAAAGTTTTGAAGCAAAAATGAACTGTTTTAAACAGAAATGGTCATCACCTTCCAAGCTGAAATTCTTATAATTATTAATATAATTTGCCTGTTTCTACTGGTTAAAATCTGAATATAAGTTTTGAATTGCTAAAAGTTTGTCAAAACTTTGTAAGCATCTGTTCTTGCTAGAGAAGTAAAAATCTTTGATTTTAAAGGCTGCAAAATGCATGCAGTAAATCTTGAGGCAAAGAATTTTTGTTTCAATGGCATGTAACCGATTGCTTAACAACTATAGTCAGATCAAATTACTCAATGTGTTTAACTGTTCATGAAATGGCACAATATTTTGGTTGTGTTTATGAAAATTATGCAGTTGTGGATGCATACTGTGCTTGTGTTTTCATTTATTGCAATACTGAATATGCTTTTATCAGTGATCACTATGCTTTCACAGACAATTTGAGCCTTTTTTATAATTTAGTTTCTTAGTACTGTAGGTTTTCTTTTGATTGTCTGTCAGGATAATTCAAGAGTTTTTAAAATTGACTTGAATTGATACCTTGGCAGGGCTGTGGCCAAAGAAGGCCAGGTCTTCTGCCACTGCCTTTTTTAACTTTAACTTTTGTATGAGCCAATTATCAAAACCATCGCACAAAACAAAACTGATTACTGCCTGGCAAATTTTCACTCAGTTTTACTGTATTGGTAGTTGTTGCATGGCAATTACAGATATGTTGAGCTCTGCCTTAACAATGTGTTTGGTTATGGCCTTACTCTTTGGTAAAGTTATTCAGTTACCATATTTTTGGACTATAAGGTACAAATTCAATAATTAATGACCGTTATTGCTTTTATCAGTGATAACTATGCTTTCACAGACAATTTGAGCCTTTTTTGTAATTTAGTTTCTTAGTACTGTAGGTTTTCTTTTGATTGCCTGTCAGGATAATTCAAAAGTTTTTAAAATTGACTTGAATTGATACCTTGGCAGGGCTGTGGCCAAAGAAGGCCAGGTCTTCTGCCACTGCCTTTTTTAACTTTAACTTTTGTATGAGCCAATTATCAAAACCATCGCACAAAACAAAACTGATTACTGCCTGGCAAATTTTCACTCAGTTTTACTGTATTGGTAGTTGTTGCATGGCAATTACAGATATGTTGAGCTCTGCCTTAACAATGTGTTTGGTTATGGCCTTACTCTTTGGTAAAGTTATTCAGTTACCATATTTTTGGACTATAAGGTACAAATTCAATAATTAATGACCGTTATTGCTTTTATTTTCTTATATGAGGTGCACCAAATAAACTGCAACTTACAAAGCTCTCAATAAGTCTGAATTAAATCGTGAATAGAAAGAGATTACAACCTAATCTATATATATGACGCACTTTGAGTTTTTTTTAATTTTTGAGTACCAGTATTTTAAGTACGTCGTATAGTCCAAAATACAGTAATTGCAGTGACAAGTTAATTAAAATATAATATCAGTAAAGTGGTAACTTTTTGTAACCAAGCAATAGTGACAAACAGCAATATCATAGTGTTCCATCTGTTTGTGCATATTATTTATTTACCGACTATCAAAATACCAACGTTCTTACCTTAACTTTATAGATCTTTTCGCTTAGGTATTGGTTGGATTTGAACCTTGTTAACTTCAGACTAAAGAAGGAAATAAAATACAAAGCAATTTCAGGGTTAAGAGCCATTGGGATTTACTAGTGAACAATTAAAATTTCCTTTCGATTTCAATCAAGATTAATAAGTCAAAAGTGAGAACAGGTTTTGGGAGAATGCAAATTAGACAATCCATTTTGACGCGCTAATTTTAATTTTGTGATAATTTTGACAAAAAAAATGTGAGAATCTGATAAAAAAAAGTTAAAACAATTCATTCAATAATGCAAAACAGACAATCAATAATAATTTAATGCTTTTCAAGAAAATGTCTTTTTTACATTAAACAAATACACTGCTTTAAATTATTAATTACGATTGATCACTAAATGATGAGGTTTACTTGCTGAAACGCATAATAGCTCAAAACCCTAATATTACCTTAGTCTTTAGTCCCACAGGGCTAAAAGCTAACCAATACTTGAAGAAGCCTGATGAAAGCTAAAAACGTTTGTGTTTGATTTGTCTGTAAATTAATATAGATTTTTTATCAAAGGAGGTGAAGCATCCATCTATTTTCAATAGTTAATGATTGCTAAAATTGAAGCATAATTTGTAAAATTTTTAGTTCTCATTTTGGACTGCTGTTGCAAAGATATTCAACAAAGTCAAAGAGATATCCCCAAAAAAAGTTTTTGGAAACCCTGAGATTCTCTCCATGTAAATTACCAGTAAAAGGGGGTGGCTTACCAAAATTGGATTGGTCACGTGATGTTCCTGGAAGGGTAAATGTTACTCGGTCTTTCTTATTCCCTGGAAGTTCAGGTTGGGAGTACAGATTCAGGGTTTCCAAAAATCGTTAGAGGGGATGATATCTCTTTGTATTTGTTGAATATCTATGCACGGCAGCCCCAAACTGAGAACAAAAAATTTCAAAAATACAATTTCATTTAACTATTGTAAACTACAGCAATTGGCTGGATGCTTCACGCTCTTTAATATTAACTCTTATTAATATTAGCTAATTTGAAAGGTGTACAAAATGAGTTCTCAATATACTTTTACTCACTCTTAGGAATGTTTTGCTGTAGCAATTTTTGTGGAGCTCCTGCTTTTGCTTATACCATAAAAATCTATTATTATTTTCAAAACACAGTTTAATATATGTATGTTGTTATAGGTGTGATAAAGTGGTGGGTATAAAGATTGATACCATCAACTTTTGTACTCATTAGGCGGTACTGTGGTTTCGAGGTTCTTGCTTATATATTTGCAGTTAACAATTTGTCGTGCTTCTGCTGGATTAAGTAAGTACGAGCATTTGATTGACTTGCGTTTAACTTGAATAGCTGCTAATAGGGATGTCCAATTGCCAATTTTAGATTACCGAATCCTGCGAAACCGGCTCCTATTTTGAACCGGTTACATTTTTAGGATTTGGTTTAGTAGTGAAGAAAAACTGCAAGTGATAGATTTGTTCAACCGAGCCGGTCGACCGCGTTGGGACTCGTCCTATTGACCCGGATGTTACAATGACGTGATTTTCTGTAGGAGGGCTGAGCCCCCCCTACCTGGTTACGGGCCTGTTTCCTCTCCTGGAAACAACTACAAATGACAGTTAAAATGAAAACGAAAAATTCAGAGGAACTGATGACGCATTGCAGAATGAAAATAACCAATAATCATGTGATTTATACGTAGTGCTGTAATCCTTGTACTGGCTATACATTCATTACAAATTAAACAAAGTGTTAGACTTTTTTTGTTTTGCAGTAGTCGACCAGTTAAGTGCCGAACTGATATCAAAATAGTACAGTAATGACGGCCATTTTATAGATTTTGGTTTCGGAAACAAAAGATTCGGAATTATTGTAGAATACGAAATTATTCTGAAATGGACATCCCTAGCTGCAAATGCTTCATTTAAAGTACATAAGGTAGTCGTTTAGTTATGAGTTATGACAATTTTTTAATATAACGTAGATACCGAGAATTAGATTTGTGAACTTCATCGATCGATGCATATCAATGCTATAAAAACAAACTTCTGCAATATTGGAAAATAAAAAATTAATGCGCAACACAAACTTAGGCAATTGCGAAAATTGCGCGAATTACGATACTTCGATTCATATTGACAATTGAGTTGTGGAAAAATGCATTTAAAATATGTTGTGGATGAATTGTGTGTGTGTTTTTTTTTTTGTTTATTTTTAAGCGCAATTTTACAGTTTGTCTTCATTTTTATTGATTATATTGTCTAATTCCGGCTTTCTAATGCAAATAATTTGCTCCTATGCTTAAGATTTCAAAAACGCCGAATTTGCGTCTGGTTTTGTAATTTTATTGCGAAAGTGGCGTTGCTCTTCAACACAAACAAATAACTCTTCGTGGAAGTTGCGCTGAGTTTTTGGAAATTTTCTATATTACCACTTACGTTTCATTGTGCTGCGGTTTTAGTTAACAAAAGTCTATAAGTTCTGGGTAACCAGCCAGTTCTGTTGCAGAATTGGATATCTGGCAGTTGTGCTTGCGATGAAATTTACGGAAGTGGTTATCGTCAACGAATTATGTTTAACGTCTTACCCAATTCATTTTTAATTTCAGTGCTTTGCTGGAAGAAAGATGGGAGAAAAAAAGCAGTTCTTTGACACATATTTCCGCCGGTGCTATTTTGGAAGAAATGTCGATCCCACATTTTCCTCCGGCAAATACCGGCGAAAAATTGAGACCGCATTCTTCGTCTTTTCAATTTTAACGTATCTTCTATCAGCTGTAGAGCTGTACTGTTGTAGTGTGCTGGATAATCTAAGCTTAGATATACGGGATTTTTTGTTCGAAGAGCTTGGAGTTTTGATTCCAATGTTTCTCATTGCTTTACTGTTGAGTTTTTTTGTTCACTTGTATCTCACAATAGTTGTCATGTGTGCTTGTTTACTTCTAATTTATAATAACCCGTTGTATATGTCTCCGATTCACAAATTTTTCGTAACATTTTCTTGCGTGGTTAACGTTGCTTTGTTCTTGGTGCTTGGGCTCGTATGGCCCGATAATTCTCAATGGCAATCCATTGCTGCTTCGTTTGAAATAACAGGCCCATTTTTACAACTTTGTTTTTTAGTAGTTTTGGTACTACTTTTTCTTTATTTGATAATAATGTTGCATAAACTAAAAAATCTGGTGCTAAAGATTATATTGAGTTCTGTCTATGCATTAATTCTTGTGTTTTTCCTTTCGATACCGTTTTGGCTATATTCTCCGTGCATTGGTAAGACTTCTGCTGCTCTGGTTAAGCCAATGATTTATGGGCACAAAGGTGCCCCTTATTTAGCCCCCGAGAATACAATGCTTTCTTTCCGAAAAGCTGTTCAAAGCGGGGTCTATGGACTCGAGTCGGATGTTCGCATTTCCCAAGACGGTGTGGCTTTCCTCATGCACGACTATACCTTGCTACGTACCACTAATGTCAGAGATGTTTTTCCGTCAAGGCAACACGACCGGCCAGAGTCGTTTACCTGGGCAGAACTACAGCAGTTAAATGCTGGTGATTGGTTCGTCGGCACCGTTGATCGATACTATCTATCCACCGACTATAAAAAAGTAATTTCGCGCCAAAAAATTCCTTCGTTTCAAGAATGGGTTGCATTCGCGACAATACACAACACGTCTTTGCTTTTTGATCTGTTCTCGCCGCCCTTAAGCCACTTAAATTACAGCAATTATCTAAATGGAACGCTCCAGATTTTGCTTGATTCTGGAATTCCTCAAAGTAAGATCATTTGGCCCGTTCGTTATGCTGAAGAATCTGTCTTTGTTAGAAACCAAGCTCCTAACGTTCGTATTCGATCTAGCGAAGTTGTAAAAAACCCAAGCTCTTACCACATCGATATCTTTAATCTGCCCTACCAATTAACCACAGAAGACACAATTCTAAAATACAACGTGTCTGTAATCGAGTATATTGTGGATACAAGCTTGACTTTTTCAAGGGCTTGGTGCCAAGGCGCTTGGGCTGTAACGACGAATCGTCCCTCGTTGTTATCACCTATGACCAAGCCGTCATGGGTGTTGACCACTCAGGAATTCTTGGGTGTGTGGATTTCAATCGAGCTAATAGCTCTTTTCAGCATGGGTTTGATATTCTACTGCTGCTACTACAAGAAGCTGACTCAAGGTCCAAATCCAACACAGTCTCACCACAATGACCAATTATAAAGAGTTACTATACACGGGAACGACACTTAAGCTTATTTTCCACCTGTCGCGGTGACTAACGGAAGCGTTGCAAACAGAAACGGGTGTTTAGTGTTAGATATAGAATGCCTAGTAGATGCGCATGAATGTGTAAAAAGAATTGTTATGACCAGTCATTAATGACGAAATAGCTAAGTGATCGATTGAATTAATCATGCGAGGTGTTGCTGCAATTTTAAGACTGCGAAAAAACTGTGGCGTTTGAAAGAATCAAACCTATGGCGTTAACTAGCGAACTACTTACGACTGTTCTGCGTGTTTTTTTTTCGGCGAAGAATAAGCAAGTCGCCCTTTTAACTAGTTGGAGGTTACTAATTAGGAAATAGCTTTTCTCTTCCTTGGTTCTACATCCGTGATACGCGTCACGTTTGTAGGTGCAGTTATGTGACGATTCCTTTGAACGCTAAGGTTTTGAAACCGGCATTGTATTTGTATGTGCTCAATTTCGTGAATGTGCTGTTAATCGAAATTTCGCGTGCAGTTGATGCAACTTTTACTGTACGGTACGTACTAACTGAAGGTTTTGTACTATCCTCGAAAAACAACAGTGCTTCACCATATTTGATGGAGTTAACATCGTGTGAAAAACGCTGAAACTTGAAATTATACGTAGTTGCTATCAGTCATGAAAATGATTACACACGTAAGCGCGTTAACTCTTTGGTATTAGAATAATGTGCGAAAATGTTTTCATCTTTTTTTGTAACTTTGTTTCATTCCTTACTTCACCTAATAATCTTGTGACATTTAGGTTATTGTGGTTAACCAAAATGTTTAGATCTTGCCTAATGCATTTCATGTAGAAATCTTGCCAACAGACTTGCTGGTACATTACCAGTACGGCACTCAATATTAACCTACTTTTGCATCCTTGATTTGATTGTGGTACACAGTAGACACTGTAGTGTACAGTATTAAACTTTTTTTATGTATATAATAATAAATTTTCATGCTTATTAGTTTTTGTTCTAGCGACTAACAGAATTTAAAAGACGCGTGTATCATGTCAACAGGGAGATTGCCAACGAAGTTTTCTCTGCGAATTGCTAATGAACATGTTGATCTCAACCAAACAGAGTAAAGTACGACGACCCTTATCGCACGATCATCGGTTCAACCCGCACCCTAGTCGCGTTGTTTGTCCTTACATAAGACGATTTAAAGATTATCTCTCTTTAGTAGCTTCGAACAAGCAGCACATTTACGCGGACCGAAGCGCCAACGGTAAAAAACAGGTAACTCGTAAGCGGGTGCGGATTCGACCAAAGCATAGCGCCATCGTCGCTTTCTCGTGATAAGAGGATGTAATTGCATCAATCAATGCAGATATGAACTTAGTAAAGCAAGTAATATTATACCATAAAATGCGGAAACGCTACACGCAAACGCAGCTGAACTTGTCCATTATTTATTAGAGCGAAACTTAAGTCTTTTTCAAAGCACCTCGATCCGTTTCCACCATTGAGCTATTTTACCAAAAAAGGAAGTATAATACCAGTCGAGGCTAAATTTCATCAGTGGAATTTGCAGCCGCGAGGGCAAACATGCCACGCATCGCAAGTGCCTGAAGCTTTTGAGAACGAACATAAACTTACGACGATGTAATTCTTGCGATACGTTATACAATGCTACCCCTGAATTGGGTCGTGGAGACAAAAATTTCTTCGCAACAAAAAAGTAGCTAACAGTGAAAAGGCTTTTAGCTCAAACAAAAATTGTCGAAACTTATCGAAAACCGTGCACCAATAGGAAAAATAACGCAGCAACACATCGAGCTATTGAAAAAAGGAGGTATTACGTTAACTTTTAAATCTACTGTCAGGCCGAAAGTCCCATTTTTGTCGTGATTCACGTAAAAAATTCGAAGAATTCGATATTCCTACGAATAATCACAAACGCCTTAGATCTTAGGCAAATCTTTCCAATCACAGGCGACTCTTTCCGATCTCCGGCATATCTAACAAATTGTGTGCATAATCGGCTGCAGTGAAGTAAATATCAACGTGGGAGTTGCTTGTAGAATTATGCAAATACAGTATATGATAGACTGTTCTACTGCGACAAGGATCGACAAAACTATTTGCTGCAAGCATAAACTGATCTCAGGGAATCATCAGAAGAACTTCTGTTTGCAAAAAAAAAATATCAGTTGAATGGTGATGTCGCACTGGCGAGCTAAACAATCGTTTTGATTGCGTTGCACGTTTTGTAAGCAAAAACGCCAGAAAGGGGACACCCGGAATACCTTTAAATACCGATAGGTGCGAAGCAGAAAGTAAGGACGTAAAGTTTGAATTGGACCCAATAAAGCGCAAGTTTAATGTACCTGCCAATAAACAGTGAAGTAAACATGCTTAACAGTGAATATCGGGCAATTTAAATGCACATTTTGCTAACAAAAAACAAGTTTTTGGATAAGCTTAAAAACAAGTTAATTTACCGTAATTTCTGTAAACTGACCACGACCTCAAATGTCGCGTCTGATGAAACGAAGGATATAAAGCATCATTAACTACGGTGGAAGAATGAAGTTGCAGCAAATACAACACGCAAATAATGCTAGTGCCAGTGAGTCAGTGATAATGCTTCGCATACGCAGTAACTGCTTTTATCTCCAAGGGTCCACGACAACTGACCGTGAACCAAATGACGCCAATTACCTAAGAGCGATCAAAAGCATATTTTACTATCCCTAGAGCCATCTTGCCCAAACCCTCACTTCGTGACAAAATCACTGTGACGAAACCGTTGGTTCTCGGTCAGTTGACCTGGCTCGATCTGCAACGTGTCGAACAGGCCTATTCTCATAATAAATTTGGTCATAGCCCTTCGCAGGTTTATAATAGGATTGCAGGTAAGTCGTGCTCGTGTTTATGACTTTGTAGTTTACCGAATAACCAAAAATCTACACCATAAAACCAAAAGCATAGCAATCCATATCTCAAAACGCATTCATTTTTCGCAAACGTACTCAACTAGCGAGCAAAGTTGTCAGGAAGCCACAAGCAAGATTGATGCAAATTCGCCGAATTATGGGCAGTCTTTAACCACAATCCGTTCGGGGTTGCTGCACTACACATCTGCTAACGTCAGTTCTGTCACTAGTCGATTAGTTATCTTGTGGCTCCATTAGTACAAGTCCATTGACTGCACCACGCTGTAATTTGATCAAGATTTTGTTGCATGTCTTCTGGTGAATTGCTTTGTAATTCGTGAACTATATTTGATTTGTACGACTCTCTAGCCTCGTCCAATATTGTTTGAAATATTTCGCATTCAATGTTGTTCTTTATTTTCAAATCGCAGTAACCTCTAAAAAGCAGATTAGTAAAAATACTGAGAGCAATGCACAATTACACAACAACATGTAAAGCAATACGTAACAAACAGCGCATCACTCACTAGCTACTCTTTACAAGTTTCAATAGTCGGACAGCGGTGGCAACTATGTTCGCTTATGTTTCATGCAGTATTTTTTTGTTAAAATATAGATGCTAAGGTCGCTGCTAACCTCTTTTAAACATTTTTTTAATTTAATGTAGTTGTACACCAGGCATTTCAAACAAAAAGTTTTTCCTGAGGTTCCTCTGGTGTTCTTGGCTAGCTTTGAGAAATCACACAGGTGCTACTCAAAAGACTAACTTTATTACTGACGTTTCGCTAGCTAGAAACAACTAGCTTCTTCAGACCACTGCTATCAGTAGTGATGGCAAATCGCCATCAACTTCTGATAGCAAAAAACAGAAAAACGATCCCACACATTGCTGCAGTAGAATAACTAGCGAAAAAATTCAAAATAAGGCTCCGATAAAATTCATTGTTACGATAGGCTACGTCATACAGATAATGTAAAGGTGCGTATAAAAATGAAAGAAAGCGGTTGTATGAAAATAATTTCTCCGAATTAACATTGCAGCAAAACACGTTAGAACTAACACTAGGAAAGATTAAAACAAAAGGAATTCAATACTGAGAATTAAGCAACTTTCTGTAAACAGCAGGGAATGATAACCCATCATTTCTATTGAGTACTTGGGGCTTTTCGTTGATGTACCAACTTTCAGTGAAAAGACGCTTCGAATAATCATGTTCCACTTCTAAAATTTTGACCTTAGACCAATCGATGAGGTGATCATTTTCCATGGAATGCTGGCAAAGTGCTGATTTTTCGGGCCGTTGGAATTTTATTGCTCGTTGATGTTCCTTTATTCTAGATTTGAGGTCTCATCGGACAAACCAAACGAGACCTCAAATCTAGAATAAAGGAACATCAACGAGCAATAAAATTCCAACGGCCCGAAAAATCAGCACTTTGTCAGCATTCCATGGAAAATGATCACCTCATCGATTGGTCTAAGGTCAAAATTTTAGAAGTGGAACATGATTATTCGAAGCGTCTTTTCACTGAAAGTTGGTACATCAACGAAAAGCCCCAAGTACTCAATAGAAATGATGGGTTATCATTCCCTGCTGTTTACAGAAAGTTGCTTAATTCTCAGTATTGAATTCCTTTTGTTTTAATCTTTCCTAGTGTTAGTTCTAACGTGTTTTGCTGCAATGTTAATTCGGAGAAATTATTTTCATACAACCGCTTTCTTTCATTTTTATACGCACCTTTACATTATCTGTATGACGTAGCCTATCGTAACAATGAATTTTATCGGAGCCTTATTTTGAATTTTTTCGCTAGTTATTCTACTGCAGCAATGTGTGGGATCGTTTTTCTGTTTTTTGCTATCAGAAGTTGATGGCGATTTGCCATCACTACTGATAGCAGTGGTCTGAAGAAGCTAGTTGTTTCTAGCTAGCGAAACGTCAGTAATAAAGTTAGTCTTTTGAGTAGCACCTGTGTGATTTCTCAAAGCTAGCCAAGAACACCAGAGGAACCTCAGGAAAAACTTTTTATTTTTTTAATTATTGGCCCCATCAGAAGAAAAATAATGCAATTGAATACATTTTGAGAGAGTGTTTAGCAGGGTTGGATCGGATTCAATATATCAAAAAAGAAACTCAAAAGAGTGAAGTTGTTAAAAATAAGGTATGGTGCAGTGTCTCATTGTCTAGTATGGGCTACACAGACACGGGTCCACAACAACTGACCGCCGCCAACCGACCTATGAACCAACTGCCGTTGAGAAAAATACTGATTGTTAAAGTATTTTTCTACAATTTCTTTATTCCCCTTGAATTTCTCACTCCATACGCAAAGCAAAAACAGCGTGGATTGTAGAAAACAAATGATTATTTTAATTTCGTTTCGTACTGATAGTATTGTTCTCGGCGCGATTAGCAGATTTACGATCAATTGGACGGAAGGTGAGTTTATTCGGCGGTCAGTTGGTTAGCGGCATTCAGTTGCCTTGGCCTGCAATGAGACCTAATTATGCTGTTGTGTCAGTAATGGAAATACTGGGCAGTTGGCACATGACGGTAACATTATGCGTTATGGAGAGTGAGGGGCATATTCTGTATATTATGCACACATGAACATACAGTTGACTAGAAATACAATAACAGAATTATTAATCTTATACCTTTGAGTTAATCTATCATAAAGAATAGTATTATCAGTTCTGAGAACAAAGACTTTATCAAACCATCTTTCAGGAAAGAAATCACAACCATGATAGTCGACAATAACACCCCCAGTAGTCATTTGCTCTTCAAGTTCATCTAAAAACAAAAATATTACTGTGTACAGTACTTAAATACACGAATAAATGCGCATGCTCAAAGCAGGTTTATAATTAGACAAAGTTGCTTAGCTTTTGGTCTTAGTTGAGTAATGTGTAATCACTAGTCAATCAATCATCTTAATCTATGACAACGTTCCAAACCAGGATAGATGCTTGGGATGATATACATACCTGGAAAAAAAAGATAGCAATATGTAAATATTTGAAGAGTTGGTTGGTGGTACAGAATTTGAGAATTGCCTTGATTAAAATGTTCGTAACTTCGAAGCTTTTTGTCTGACACTTGTCAAGAAGAATTGTCAGAATGGAGAGCGCAGAAAGATGAGCGGCTACTTATAGAAAAAAAGCCGAGCCGTGATTGGCTGGAAAAGGACCAATGAGAAAGCGTCATTAGAGTACAATCTTGAAGCTGTATACGAATTCTTTTTGTCGGCAGAGAACGGGGTTAGAAGTTTTGATGAAAGTGGCTTCAAGCGCAGATGGATGAAAAGGTGAGCGGCCTTGGGCAAGAATAGAAAATCTGCTGTCATCATAATGTTGAGCGCAGGTAGGATTTTGTAAAAGATGAAGTCCAATGGCTGAATCAGAAGCAAGAGACTGGGTATTAGTCTGGGTGGAAGATTTGCATCGACGAGTAGGAAGTAAGCGTTTTTGGGAAGATGAGCAAGAACGGATAGATTTGGGGAGATGTTGTTTGATTCTGTCCTGTAGCCTTTGGGAAGTACGGCCTACATACCGACTGTCATAGTGGCATGAGAATTGATAAATCACGTTGCTTTTCTGTAAAGCAGGCAGTACATCATTGTTGGTAGCGGAGAGAAGCTCGTTGGTAGAGTAAACAACACGTGGTTCCGCAGCGGAAAAGCTAGACTAATACCCAGTCTTTTGCTTCTGATTCAGTCATTGGACTTCATCTTTTACAAAATCCTACCTGCGCTCAACATTATGATGACAGCAGATTTTCTATTCTTGCCCTAGGCCGCTCACCTTTTCATCCATCTGCTCTTGAAGCCACTTTTATCAAAACTTCTAACCCCGTTCTCTGCCGACAAAAAGAATTCGTATACAGCTTCAAGATTGTACACTAATGACGCTTTCTCATTGGTCCTTTTCCAGCCAATCACGGCTCGGCTTTTTTTTTCTATAAATAGCCGCTCATCTTTCTGCGCTCTCCATTCTGACGATTCTTCTTGACAAGTGTCAGACGAAAAGCTTCGAAGTTACGAACATTTTAATCAAGGCAATATGTAAATAACAAAATTAAGCAAGTTATATCAGTAGGCTACTGGTATGTAATGCACACAATTCAGATATCTGCATAAATTGAAAAATGTAATTTCCGATGTTCCTCACACATCTAAGTAGTGTTCCCACTAAGCCGAATTTTTTCAGCGAATCACCAATTTGTCAGAACAAGGTCAAATAATTTTTGGCAATATGGCAAACATAGCTTAAGAAAATTCGACAAATTTGTGGAAAAATGACATTTGGTATACTTTAATGCCGAAAAGGTACGAAATTCAGGGCGCATAAAAGTCTTTTTAGAGCTTTGTGTACAGTTTTTTCAGAAAAATTGGGCGTTTGTCGACTAGCCAAAAGATTAAAAAGTAGATGAGCTACTTTTTAATTACACTCAGTAGCGCAGCCAGGGGGGGCGGGGGGGCTTGGTGTGTCAACCAAAATGCAGAAGGTTGAGCCCCCCCCATTGGTGTGTCAACCAAAATGCAGAATAAGACAAATAACACATTTTTACTCTTCTAAGACTGTTTTTTGCGCTGGAATGGACTAAAAAGTGATTTAAAGCATCTTTTGTAACATATATTCAGGGGGGGCTAATTTGTCGAAAATTAAAGTTACAAATCAATAAAAACTTTTTAAAATGCCCAAAAATAAGCAATCAGATTTGATCGCTGGTGTTAAAACGCCAAACATAGGTGTATTATAAACTCAGAAATAAAACGGGGGGGGGGGGGGGCTATTCAGTGTTAGTTAATTACCAATCCCTTCTCTCAAATATCTTTCCACTAGCCCCCCCAACTATTTTTCTTTATAAAACATAGATGAAATCGATTACTGCAAGTGAGTTTTATTGTATGATAGGATTGTATGATTTTGAAGAGAACTGCAATGTTATCATTAGCCACTTTCCACATAGTCCATTAATGCAACCAGTTGAATCATGCTGCGCTGCCGATTTCTATGCCACGTTTTAAAAGCATTATTTTTTATTAAAATAGCTCTAAAATTAAGCTATTTTTGTAAAAAAATGCAAAATTTCGAGTGCAAAATACAGACCCCCAAAACAGCTCCCCCTCCATTGCGAATTTCTGGCAACACACCTGATTACACTAACAGAGAATTCACTGTACCAATTACTTGATCTTCGTCCAAAATAGGACAATCCAGTTCTTGATCAAATCCGCAGTAAAAATTGTTTTCTTTAGCTAGTTGACCAATATCAACATAAAGTAAATTAGTGGTATTTGACAGCTCTTGGGCTAAAGTTGACTTTCCTGTGCCAGGAGTTCCTGCAATCAATACAACCCAAACTAACATGATTATTGTTCATCAATACTAATTAAAATCTTGTAGAAGGCCAAAATGTTTGTAGTGAAATATTCTTAAGTCATTGCTTTAATCAATTTTATTTACTGGTACTTTTTTTACATTGTTGAAATACAGATTCCAATGTTCTGAGACAATGCAAAATCTTTCTTAAGACTTTTGGAAAACAATTTCATGCTCAACAGGTTACATCTTATGGTTACAGTCAGTTCCTTTTTTTCTTGTACCACTTAATTTTTATTTGACCTTCCATATCATACTGAGTTACTTGTTCTAATCATCATTGTTCTTTTATATGTGAAATCAGTTTTGGCAAACAATTTAAAAATTTTATATTTATAACAGCTGATAGTGGTGTATTATAGTTTTGTACAATGTTGGCTTGCAAAAAGTTTGATCTACAAGATAAGAAACAATTCAGAATTGAATTAATTTATGTTTAAAGCAAGCAAACAAAAACTCATTAATTCCAATAATAACTTTTGAACAATGGCTTTTGGCCAAATACAGTATAAATGGTATTTGCACTGCTTCAAGAGATTCGTTACAGCAACTAAAAACAACATGAACTGCACGCTTACCTGCTATCAAAATATTTGGTTGCACTCTTGTCATTTTAAATACTTACTAATCAATGTCAAGAAAATTGAGTGTTTATTCCAGAAAAAAATCAGACTAATCATTCAATATTGGAAAAATCTACCAGTATGGCAAATAAACAGATACTGGTGGTCCACAAAAAGCATAGGTTTTTCGAGACATCAAATCGCAAGTAAGTAGCAATTCAACTCTTACTAATCACAGGTTTTTACTTTAGCTTTTGGAATAATAATATAAATTAATTAGGCCTAAACTATCTGTTGGAATAAAATTATTCCTTGCAGTTTTCAGAGAATGCTTACACAGAACATCAAGTCAACAAAGAGTCCTATAGGGTGAAGTATGGTAATTTCGGCAACCAGAAATTTCCACAAAAAAATAGAAATTTTGGCATGTGTGAAAACTTTAGGCTTGATGCTGGAAGGTCTTTCTAGAAGTTCTAGATTTTATTTCCTGTGACTAATTTTCAACAAAAAATTTGATAATCTTTGGAGACCTCCGCATTTTCTGTTTTTGCAATTAGAATATTTTTGACAATAATCAAATCAAAGTTTTAATAACATTTGGAAGGATTTGGCCTGCCTCTACCTATCTAGGCCACACTGTAGCCTACCTCTGTTGCTGGTTGCATTTGGCAGTGTTTGTTAATGTTATTACGCGACATGTAAACAAAATTGTTTAAAATAGCCCATTACTCTACTTTAAAAGCATTAAACTTAAAAAGCAGAAGTTTAACAAAGTTAACAAAAACTGTGAGAATTAAAAACGCATTTAATTGATTATAATTCCATTTAATTGATACAGAAAACTTTTAGCAACTGCAATCGCTATCTGGAAAATTAACAAAAACAAGAATTTGTAAAATTTTGTGAATTGGATTTTAATTTCGTTTGGACTATCAGCTATATTAAGTGGGATCATAGATCGCATTTGCCACCTTTTTTCAGGCTTTTAGTCCAGCTGAGCAGCATATTTGCTTTGAATTAGTCAAAAATCTGACTACACTTTATTCAAATTAACCAAATTTAGCATTAAATAAGATGAGAGAATCAGAACAAAAAATAAAAATGATTTATTCGCTAGCCAAAATTTCCGGTTTTACCAGAAATTTTGGCAACCCCTTATTACATCATATACCGATATCTAGCAAGCATGATGTCAAAATCAGTGTTCCCACTAAGACGATTTTTTTCAGCGAATCGGCATTTGTTGGAACAAGGTCAAGTAATTTTTGGCAATATAGTAAATATAGCTTTAAAAAATTCGACAAATTTGTGGAAATATGACATTGGGTATACTGTAATACTGGATTGGTACAAAATTTAGGGCACATAAACGTCTTTTTAGAGCTTTGGGCACAATTGCTTAAAGAAAATTTGGGCACTCGCCAATTAGCCATGAAGCTAGAGGGAACACAGGTCATAATATCTCGATGTTGGTTCGAAAAAAGCTGATAACAAAATACAGTGCAGATGCAGTCCAAACAGAGTTCAAAAAGAGTCATGTTTTCTGAAAATTAAAATCAAGTGAAAAAGTTTCTGAAATTACCTGATTCTATTCTACTGATGCAGAGCATATCGACAATGGTAACTACCCTGTACCACTACCAAACTACAGTACTGAGTAGGCCCCAAAGCAACTGTAGAATCTAAAGTTTTAAGTACAGACTATGGCCAAGAGCAGGGGTCGGCAACCTACGGCTTGAATACGGCCCATGGCCTTATCACAAATTTTGAAAAATTTGTGGCAAATGATATTAGTTGAGCTACTAGCAGTGCAGATGTAGGCATGAATTAAAAGCGAAATATTACTTCTTGGAAGTTTTTAAAAATATTTTGATTAAAAAACAATTAAGCCAAAAAGGATTAGGTATCAATGTTTTGCAGCATTTAGACGTAATACCGAATACCGAGCGTAAAATTGAGCTTACCAGCATATCATTAGTTTACTTCAAACAAAATTCCATTTGGTCTTTGCGGCACAAAAGCTGACAGTTGCTTAAAATAAACTACGATACTCTTCTACACGTAAGATCAGAGGCAAAAACAGCAAGGGCTTCAACCTACCGCCTTAGCCAAGTCAGTGACAAAATTTAACCCAAACGCAAGCGTAAAAACATGTTTTAAAGTTGACGTGTAAGTAAAAGGGACTAAAGGAGGTGGGCAATTAGATTCTAAATATTCAGCTGGGTTTTTTTAAAGTTTAGTCGATTAGTTGTTCTAAATGGTCATAAAACATGCGAAAAGTGATCCAAATGGTGATAAAATGACTAGTTAATAGAAAAATTACAAAAATTGCTTAGCAACTGGGAGCTACGCCCCCTGTCCACCATAACCCCAGTCAATGATATGTTAAAGTTGATCCAGTTTGCATAATGCCCCAAATTAAAACAATTCTATGCCTATAGTGTAAAATAGTTGTCTGGGCTTTCATGCGTTCTCATTTTCCAAACAATATTTTTAAAACAAAATCTACATGTATGGTCTGCAGCGAGTTTGGTCTCGACCCCAGACAATGTTGTGCATGAGCATATTTGTCCTTTGTAAAAACAAATTTGGAGATAGTTACACTTTGTTAGTTTTATCAAAAGCAGCAACAGAGTAATAAAATTTACAGTCAGATAAATCTCTTCGCATTGCCATAATACTAAAATGCCAAAAATCACATTTTTGGGGACCAAGTTGTTAAATAAAATTTATTTCGACACGATAAGACCTTGGCTAATTCGTTTTTGATTCGCAACTATGAAAAGGTTGCCAACCCCTGGCTTACAGTCATTGTAAATATATTTATTAACAATAACATCCGGTAATTATTCATCAAGCTGCTCAGAGTAGAGGCAGCCAAAAGAATTTTGCATTTATGATCTTTTGACTCATTTGAGTCAGGCTGCCACATACCATTCCAGATCAGAGATGCCCATCTCACCACCTGTCAACAGCATACCAGATACACACGATGGTGGTTTGACGTTTCACACTGTCGATTTAATACTGAATGTAGAACAAAGAAGCTGTGGTGTAAATAGCAATTTTAAATTTTTGGTTTCACCTGGCCCAAGACTCGAAAGGAAACAAAAGTTTATCCTGCATCGCTTTTATTTAGGCAGAGGCTGCTGTTAGTGTTGTGTGACATAATAATAAGAAAATTGCTATCCTAGCCCTAACCCCAACCCTATCCTAACCCAGACTTAAAATCTACCACAAACCCCCAACGTTAATTTAAAAAATAAGAGTACCAGCATTTGCGCACCCAGGGGAGGGGGTCTGAGGGTCAAACCCCCTCTTTTGAAACACAAAAAGCAACATAATTTTGTTGATATAATGCAGTTTGTAAAACTTTTCTTTATTTGCATTTAACTAAATAATCACTTACATTGTTATTAATCACTTAAGATGTTGTTTTAGGGCCGTAATTTGATCCCTCACTTTATTTACCAAGCAATTGAGTTTTTTGCATTTGTTTCACCTAGAATATTACTATTGCAAAACTATGTGTATTTGATATATCCATAGATATTGAATAATGGATATATTATACCCATAGGTGGGCACAAGTCCGTTAATAACAAAGCTAACTTTTTCATTAATTCGTTAATCCGTTAAAAAGTTTTTTCATCTTAACGGACTAAATTAACTTCCATTAAGTGCTGTTAACGGACTAAAGTAACTTCCGTTAAGTTCTGTTAACTTCCGTGAAAGTTTTTATCATTAATATCTTGCACCATTCATTCATCGGACCGGTACAAACCAGTTTGCACTGGTAACACTTGTTGCATATAAGCACGAGTTTTATAGAAGAAAGCGAAGAAAGGAGCTCTTTTTTGTGGCAAATAATAACCTGCAGCTTCATAGGTCTATTAATTATCGCTGTTCACAATTTCCAAAGATTTTCCGATTGCAGCTTCATTGTGCATTTGAGCTTGTTTTTATCTTGAAATTAGATTAGACTGTAAAATATAACTTCCAAAACACAAAAAGACCACCATAGCAATAAATATATTTCCTTACAATCACCTCAACAGGGTCAATACGTGTTCTAGAAGCGAGTGAATAAAACGAAATGTACATTACACGCAAAATGTTAACGGATTAACGGACTTGATTAACTTTCGTTAATTAAAGCTGAAAATAACGGATTAACGTTAACGGAGGTGTGAAGTTTGTTAACGGACTAGTGGTTAACAAAGCTAATGTTTTGCATTAACTTGCCCACCTATGATTATACCCAATCACAAACTTCTGAGAAGAACAGAGCTTGACCTTAAAAAGAGACTAATCGCCATTAAGTGAAAAAAGTCGCCCTTGCATAAAAAAAAACACGCAAAATGCACTTTTGCAAAAAAAAAAAGCAAACAAATCCACTCTTTGAAGATAAAAACCGCTACAAATTACATTCAAGCATTGAGTTTTTTAATCAGGAAACATATTCAGGAATAAAAAAACAGCATTTATAGCAACGGCGCTATCATTTCCAAAAAGTTTTTTTTTGCATTAACTTTATACATAGTATTTTTACTGCATCATACATCATACCGGTAACTTTATAGCATAATTTTTGCTGCACCATACATCAAAATAACAAACCATTGTCTATTTAAATGTATTCAACATTCATATAAGCTTATACCACCAGCATTTTAGCTTTTCTTTATTCTAGCGTAGATTCGTGAAGAAGAGCTGGTTGAAAACCTTTAATCTAAAACAGTCTTTTTCAAAGGCTACCCGTTTCTCAAAAAGTGGAAATGATAGCTGTGGCACTATTACAAGCTATTTTGAAATTCTGTACCACTAACTAGCTTTTTGAATTGAAAAACATACCGGTATTCGCCTAAAAGTCTTAAGCCAAATATGCGATCTTCAGATCAAAAGGTTAAACATATTTTGGACTTGACCAGTAAGTGTGCTGGGGCTGATTCGACTGAGCAAAAACAAATTCTTTCAACCTCTTTCAAATCTTAGTAATTTAGCATATTTTCTCATTTCTCTAAAAACGTTCAAAATGTCTTCCAAATGGCGTTTGCAAGAATTGCCCAGCGGCTGGGAGCTTCGCCCCCAGGTCCCCATAAAGATCATTCAAAAAATAAAAATGTTCAAAATGTCATCCAAATGGGGTTAAAATGGCTGTTTTTTTCCAAAAAAAATTGCAAGAATTGCCCAGGCCCCGAAGTGTTAACTTGTTCCCTCACCATCTTTTCTTCACCACCAACAACTTTCAAAATCGTTATTACAGGGTTTTTGAATAAACAAATGTTGTAACAAAATGCCACTATTACCACGAAACCCTGTTTGATTATAATACCATGCATTTTCATTAATGGTTGAAATATGGTAACTTGACTAAAATTCAGTCTGTTTTTTTTTTTTGAAAAATTGAACCCCGACCCTCTTTAAAAACTTCTGAGTGCATCCCTGAGTACCAGTACCATGTTACTGTTAGCAGGTTAGTCGTTTAGTTTATTTTAAAGCCAGCAAAATTTCAAATCACAATTAAAGCACAAGCAGAGCACTTTAACAATAATATTTACAGGCAATAGGGAAGAAGCAAAGTGACCAAGGGTGTCGTTAAGTATGAGCTGTCACTTTATTTTCGGCAGCTCTGTGATTCATGTATGAGCACGCATGCGTTCTCTTTTTCTCTCCGATCTAAGCTATTCCCCAGATCTAGCCCTAACCCTAATGAGTGCACGCATGAGAGAAGCAAGAGCGCGTGCACGCTCATACACAAGTTGCAGAGATTCCGAAATACCTGACAGCTTATACTTAACAACACTCGTGACCAAAAGTAGGCCTACTGTAGTCTTCTATTCACTTCTCTCCTCATGAATAAAATTAAAGTTACAAGGTCGAGATGGAATTTACAATAATAATAATAACGCAACTTATATACCGCTTTAACCTACAGATCATCCAAATACCCTCTCAGTGAAAGAAGAAAAGAGGTTGTCTAAGCGGTTTTGACTGCAATGTGACTGGGTAGAATTACAGAAAAAGCACTGGAGAAGCAAAACAAAACCAAACACCAACTTAAAAACACTGTGTCTCACTCTCAAGTCTCAATACTAAATTAAAACACATATCGGTTCATGCAAAATACTGTAAATTGGTGAAAACACTATGTAGCCTATGAAATGACGCAATTTTGATATGACACTCCAATCAGTAATTGTCAGCTTGATATACAAGCTGAAAAAGATTTGGTCAAGGAAAGAGCAAAATTAAACCGATTCGAACTTGAACAAAAAGGCAAGGTTAAAAGTAAAATTAACAGTATACGAATGGTAACATACAACCAAGCAGGGAAGCGATGTACCAAAACAGCTGAAAATAAAACCAGTAGACCCATTAGGCATAGGCTTGCCTGAAATAGTGAGTTTTCAGTTCTTTTTTGAAAACATCTGCATTTTTGATGCTGCGAATGGGATAGGGTAACTTGTTCCATACATCTGGAGCTGCATGCATAAAAGCAGATTCTGATTTTCTATATTTTGTATGAGGCACTTCCAGCCTACAGAGTTGATGTTTGGGGCGTAATTCATATGTGGGGTTGGTTTTCTTTAAAGTCACAAGATTTTGCAAGTACAAAGGAGCTTTATCATTGAGACATTTAAAAGTGAGCAAAGCGATTTTGTAGCGAATCCTGTAGAACACTGGTAAAAAGTGTAATTGTTTTTTGTGAGTCTCAACACTACTAAAAGGTTTTAAGTTCATAATAAATCTCACACATTTGTTTTGTACAGATTGTAATTTAGACAGCAAATTGGAGTTCAGACCATAGTAAACAGAGTTGCAATAATCAAGACATGACATAACATAAGCTTGGGTCAATTGTACCTTTAATTCTTTTGAAAACTTAGTTCCAATTTTTCGAAGATTTATTAATCTAAAATTACATGTCTTAACTATTTCTGTGACTTGTTAACTTAAAGAAAGTTTGTTGTCATAGTAGAAGCCAAGACATTTGGCATATCGCTGTGGTTTTATGCAGGTGCTACCAACTGTGATGTTGGGAAATTCTGTCAAACAGTTGGCATGCTGAAATGGACATATTTCTTATTAGTTCTGTTTTGTTCATGTTCAGTTTTAGAAACCTTTCAGACATCCACTTCTTAATATCAAATAAGCATTCCTGAACTTTTTGTGCAAGATCATCCACACTGTTTGAAGTCGTTGGAGAGAATTTTAAATACAGCTGACTGTCATCAGCATAACAGTGTAATGAAAACTTACGTCTTTCTGCAACCAAATCTAGATTATTAGTGAAAGGAATGAACAGTAGAGGGCCAAGAATGGAGCCCTGTGGAACTCCAGTGGTTAAATGAAACTGTTTAGATTTGGCTTCATTTACAATTACACAGCAATTTTGGTCTGTTAAATACGACTGCAACCACTTTAAAACTGTCTCGTCAATACCGTAGGACTTATTATTTATTTCCAACAAGTGATTACGCTGCAGAGTGTCAAATGCAGCTGTCATATCAAGTAATATGATCAAGCCATGATGCAATTTGGAGTCAGAGCTTGTGGTTAGGTCATTACAAATTTTTGTGATGGCAGTTTCACAACTGTGATAGTGACGGTATCCAGACTGATAGGGTGACAATAAGTTGTGATCTGTGAGGTGATCAAGTACCTGCAAATATACACAGCGCTCAATGACTTTTGACAAAAAAGACAAGTTTGATATAGGTCGATAATTGCAAAGTTTGTTGGAGTCCAATTGTTTCTTTTTTAACAGCGGAGAAACAATTGCAGTCTTTAACAAGTTCGGCATGTGTCCAGACTGCAGGGATTTGTTTACAATGTAGTGGATTATTGGAATGACTGCATCAATCACTTGTTTGAGCAGCCATGTTGGGATAGAATCAAGAGCACATGATTTGGTTGTCATACTCATGATTACCTGCTTCAATTGAAGCACTGAAATAGTCTCAAATGAAGTTAGCTTAGTTGTATCAGAAATTAAATTGGGATGCTTGGGAATACTGTTCAGGGGTTGATTTGTTTTCAGTAACTCAAAGTGTATTTTCTTAATTTTCGATTGAAAAAATTGAGCGAAATCATTTGCTATTTTTTCATTATCTCCAGTAGGAAAAATTTTGTAGTTCGATCGCCCTAGCAGGTAATTGATAATGTTGTATGTTGTCTTGCTATCACCTTGAGCTGAAGCTAATTTTGCCTGAAATAGGTTTCACGTATATTATGAATAATAGTTGAAGCCTCATTACATTTTTTCTTGTATAGCAGCCTTCCTTTTTCAGTTCAAGATTTTTTGTATAATCTTTCAGCTCTTAGAAAATCAGGTTGAGTAATATCTGATACTACTGTAATGATAGCTAAGCCAAAACCTCTATCCACTCCCCTCTATCTTACCTATTCATCGACTTGGAAATGGATTCTATAGGCTAGGCAACTACCGGCTGGGATGCCAAACCATGAACCTCCCAATAATTTGACTGCATCCCCTCAATAATCTGCATTTGAGCACTGGATGACATTCGGACTTTTTTTTGTTTTTTTTTTTGGTCTTCACTTGATTTCAGAAGACAAAAACCCAACACATTTCGGTGAAGACCTCTATTTTGTTTTGGTCTTCACTTGATTTCAGGGCAAAAACTCTTCAAGGTTTCCAGACCTTTTTTTTTTTTTTGTCTTTACTTGATTTGCTAAAAGCATTTTGAACGTTTGTCATATTTCTTTCTCGTGAAAAAAAAATAGTGGTCGAGCTTCATCCCCCCCAATGTTAAAAATTAAAATACATAGGGCAAAATTGCCAATTGGGGTTCCAATAACATTGCAAATTATCCCTCCCAATGCTCAACATAAATCGGCACCTTTGACTACCGGTACCGTGCAGTACTATTTAGAGTGTCAGCACGTACATACGCTTAATTACAGAATTACATGTCTTTCGTACTGGGTAGCCTTGTTGGTCATTTCATCCTACGCTATATTTATTCATATTCAGTAGGCCTATTAGCTTACAGCATGGCACATCATCAAGCCATTGAAACCGCTACAGCGATTTTAGACACGAATTTTTTTGTTTTCTGAAAAGATATTTTCAAAATATAGCGCGTCATGGACTTCTAGTGAAAATTCTTTTTCTCTATTATTTTTCAAAAAAATTATTTTTTCTGAAAAGATATTTATAAATTACTGTACGTCATGGACTTGTAGTAAAAAAAATTCTTTTACAAAACTATTCTCTGCTGCGCTAAAAAAGTAACTGGTAACGTGAGAGACAAATACATGCCGCGTTCTCATCCTTTACGCAAATAGTTGGTTAACTTTTAAAACATTTTAGAACTCCCTTTTGTGCTTATTTTAAGAATCTTCCAGAACTTCCTTTGTCCTAATTTTAACTGTATTTTCTTTAGACTTTTAATCTTATAATCTTTAAGACTGCAACCAGAGCCCAAATTAGGTAGTCTTTGACAGCACGTGTGATACAGTGTCTCAAATTTTCGTCGTTTAGTGTATCAAGTTAGCTGTGTAGAAAAATGTTAACGTGCTGATGTTTCTATTTCTATAGTGCGACCTCGAAGCAGTTTTTTAATAGTATATTCAAGTATAGTCTAATTAGTGTTGGCATAATTGATAGCGTAATTTTGGTCTAGTAAATATTTAGGTGATTAATATTAATTTGGCTTGCTGAAAATTGACTTCTTGTTCTGCCGTGCCCCTTTGGATAAATCAAATTTTTGGCATTGCTGTGAGGAATAATACTCTTATATTCATTTACAAGTGTGGTGTGACTGCAGAATATGGAGGATAAGGCCCGCGGTGAGACAGGCTATTAGAAGCGGGTCTGGCCTTATTCAAATTAGAGTCAACAGTAACCTAGATACAAGTACAACCTTTCACAAACAGTGTGTGTAGCTGGAAGCGTTGTGAGATTACAACAAGCGGTCTTTTACGGCGATTGAAATTGACAGAGGTGGAGTCCTCGAGGACGTCCTTGGCCTCGAGGACAGATTTTGAAGTTCTTGGCCTTGGCCTCGAAGGTCAAGTCCTTGGCCTTGGCCTCAAGTCCTCGAAAATTGGCCTGTCCTCGGCTCGAGGACAGCAGTATTTTTTGAATTGTTAAAATTTTGTGGAGCGCTTGAAATATCTTTTGGAAAACGTTTTTTTGTGGAGATCGCTTGAAAAATTTTTGTGAAGACCTTTTTTTTTTTATTTTTTATTTTTTTGGAGATCGCCTGAAAATTTTTTGTGAAGACCTTTTTTTTTTTGGAGAGAACTTGCGCTTGTGTCCTTGGTCCTTGGCCTTGGCCTCGAGCATTCCTGTCCTTGGCCTCGAGAGCGTCTGTTCTCGGAAAGGCTGTCCTTGACCTTGGCCTCGGATTTTTTTGTGTCCTTGGCCTCGAGCCTTGTGTCCTCGACTCCACCTCTGGAAATTGAGCATTGCTTTGCACTCGATTTAATGTAGATTGCAGGGCTGCGAACTCGAATTTGAACTTGAACTCGAAAAAACTCGGTTATTTTGCCGAACTCGAACTTGAACTCGAAAACATAATTTTTCTGAACTCGAACTCGAACTTGAACTCGAATAAAAATGTTCGAGTTCGAGTTCACTAAAAAGAAACTTTAAGATTAAAAATTTATCGGAAAAATATTTGTTGTTTATCAAGCTGTGTAAATTGAGATTGCGTGTTTGGTAACAGCTGCATAAGTGCATTCCTTTCACTGTTTTGTTTATATTATCATGGCGATCTAGAAAAACAGCACAAGTGTACAGTAAAAAATCAGAGCGATTAAAGAGAATTAGAAAAGCGATGCAACGTTCTCTCGAGTGACAAAAAATTAAGTTTGCCTCGCAGCAAAGACTTATGCACTTATGCAGTACAAACAAAAAGAGAGCGATTGTAACGTTCTCTTCTCTCGAGCAAATTAAGTGACGAAGAAGTTGGCCTTGTTGCAAAAACTACGCAATTATTGCGTTGACAGACTGTAAGTTAATTGTCTCTACTTTCCAGTTTGTAAAAAGTCACTTGATTAGTTAGAATCAGAGATGGATTTTCTCGACCCGACCGGTAAATTTCAAAATCTACGCCGGTTGACCGGTTTCTGACCGGCCCGGTCGACCGGTTTTTTACACTCAGTTTTTGTTCACTGTTTAATGTCCTTATGAAAAACTTTCAAAAAGGGGGGCATGGGTGAGATGCAGTGATGTAGTACTCGAGTACAGTACTCGTACTCGAGTACAACTCGAGTACCATTTTTTGAGTACTCGTACTCGGAACCCCAGGTACTCGGCTGGTACTCGTACTCGAAGGTCAATGTACTCGGTACTCGGTCAAAAAAAGAGCCGAGTACACGAGTACATTTGGCCTTCGCTAAAAGTAATAAACAAAATGAATATTTGATAGTAAACTGCAGCCAATAAAACCCGCTAATTATTGAGTTGCTTTTGCTTGAATCCGTGCAGACCGCAGCTGAACAAACAGCTTTTTAATGGTGAGATCGAGCGAAATCAAGCGTTGGAATGTGGTAAAGTGATTGCGTCGACAGCGCATAGTATCGTTTGACAACAAACGCCTTTCTGCTGCAGAAAACGTGTGAAAGTTGCCGCAAATTTTGATTTATTTAGCAATGAAAGTTACGTACCACAGAAATCGAGCCACGCGTGTTAAACAAAGACAGCATCAATTGGGTTAGCATTTTACGGTTTCAGCTCAAATGTTGATAGATTATTTTCTACAGTAGATGTATCACTGTAATCTCCCAATCCCAAATAATAGTTTTACTGTGGTATTGGAAGGGGTATCCGAAAAAGCACAGAGTTAGATTTGCAGGCAATATTTTCAGTGTTAAATTTAGGTCAGATAGAGAGAGCTTAGTTGCATAGTTATTCTGTAGCTGAGTTGCAGCTGTAGCCAAAATTTTACTTTTTTTTGCGAGAAATTGATAAAATAATAAGTCAAGTCTTTTGATAACGCATGTAAAATGCGTTTGAAATATTAATATGACTAAGCACTAATTAGGTTTATTTTATAAAAATGGATGTTAGATCTGAAATTAAATAATAGAACAGTAAACAGGTAAATATACAGAATAAAAATACCGCTCTAAATTACAGCTGTAGCTAGTAGCTGATATTAAATGACAGCATTATTTTATGCTCACATTACTTAGTCACCTCCTTTGAAATGCAGCATTATTTCGAGAACATTTACTACTACGTCACTTGCAGTTTAGTTTTACAAGTTTTAGATAGTCTTTGATTAAATGCATAGAAGGGCACAAGTCCGTTAATTGTTAATCCGTTAATTAAGAAGCTAACTTTTTCATTAAATGGTTAATCCGTTAAAAAGTTTTTTCATGTTAAAGGATTGAATTTACTTCCGTTAAGTTCTGTTAACTTCCGTTAAAGTTTTTATCGCTAATATCTTGCTCCATTCATTTATCATAATGGTACAAACCAGTTGGCACTGGTAACACTTGTTGCGTATTAGCACGAGCTTTATAGAAGAAAGCGAAGGAAGGAGCTCTTTTTTGTGACAAATAATAAGCTGCAGCCTCTGAGGTCTATTAATTATTGCTGTCCGCAATTTCCGAAGATTTTCCAATTGCAGCTTCATTAGTGCATTTGAACTTATTTTTGTCTTGAAATAATTAGATTAGACTGTAA
This sequence comes from Trididemnum nubilum, assembly GCA_963965965.1. Lineage (NCBI taxonomy): Eukaryota > Metazoa > Chordata > Ascidiacea > Aplousobranchia > Didemnidae > Trididemnum > Trididemnum nubilum. Next base: position 29,148,568 of record OZ014488.1, read on the forward strand.
AATGTAACTTCCAAAACACAAAAAGACCACCATAGCAAAATTTTTTTCCTTACAATCAGCTCAACAACGTCAAATACGTGCTCTAAAAGCGAGTTAACATAAAAAAATGTATATTACACGCAAAATATTAACGAATTTACGGACTTTATTTAGTTCCGTTAATTAAAGCTGAAAATAACGGATTAACGTTAACGGAGGTGTGAAGTTTGTTAACGGACTAGTGGTTACCGAAGCTAACGTTTTGCATTAACTTGCTCTCCTATGATTAAATGTTAATTGAATATAACATTTAATCGCAAAAGCTCTCAAAAAATTGTTGTGGGTAATCATGTTTGGAGTAGAGGACTTTGAAAGCTTATTTGTGATTGAAAGAAGCATACGGTATACGAGGTGTCGCTATTAAATAACAAGACTGGTGACACAAAACAATTTTATTGAAGAAAAAAAGGTCGTTTTATTTTGTTTCCCCTTTGATGTATTCTCCCCTAGCATCAACACAGCGTTTCATTCGGATTTTCATAAAAAAAAACGAACATGACAACACCCTTAACATAAAAGAAAAACAATTGACATTGCCTTGAATTTTGATTTTGCTCTATTTTGCTTTTTTAATTTGAGGTGAGTTTGCAGTTTTCCAATGCATGGACTGCCTCTTTGTCTCTGGGTCGTACTGGAAAATTCATCTCTCATCGCATGTACAGTAATCACACTGTCTAAAAATTTAGGGTTTTCTTCAATTTGTTTTGAAATGTCAGCGCAAATCCCTTGGCGTTTTTTCTTTTTGATCGCAAGTAAAAAACTTTGAAACAACTTGTGCACAGACCTTTGTCATATGCAGATTTTCATTCAGTACTTGCCACACTGCTTCTTTGTCAATGGACATCCTCTCTGCTATCAGTCGAATACTAAGCCGACGATCTTCTCGGACAATTTTTTCACTTTCTCGGTTATTGTTAGGGTTTTTGATATGGTTGGGCGTCGTGAACGTTCATCATCTCCAACATCAGTCCGGCCCATAGGCATAGCCAGGGGGGGGCCCAGGGGGCCCGCCCCCCCCCAATCAAAATACCACTAACGACAAAAAGTTATGACAACATAGCCTGGCGATGTTTAGTTGCAGTTTTTTTTTCAGTAATTACGCACATAACAGTAATTAACAATTATATTAATGACAACAAGTGAGTCCCGGAGCCCCCAACTAACAACCAGGGGGCCCTTACTAACAACTAGGGGGCCCTGGAATCCTTAACCGACAACCAGGGGGTCCGGGACCCCTAACTGAAAACCAGGGGGCCCATAACTGACAACCAAGGGACCCTAACCAACAACCAGGGGGCCCCTAACCGACAACCAGGGGGCCCCAGGGCTCCTAACCCACAACCAGGGGGCCCCAGAGTGCCAAACTGACGAGCAGGGGGCCCCGGGGCCCCTAACTCACAACCAGGGAGCCCTAGGGTCCTAACTAACAACCAGGGGGCCCCTAACCAACAACCAGGGGGCCAGGAGCCCCCTAACCGACAACGAGGGCCCCGGGGCCCTCCTAATTGACGACCAGGGGGCCCCAGGGTTCCTGACCCACAACCAAGGGGTCCTGGAGTCCCTAACTAACGACCAGGGGGCCCCGGGGCTCCTAACTCACGACCAGGGAGCCCCAGGGCCCCTAATTAACAACCACGGGACCTGGGATCCTAACCGACAAGCAAGGGGCTACGGGGCCTCTAACTGGCAACCAGGGAGCCCAAGGGCCCCTGACTGACGACCAAGGTTCCCGGGCCATGGGCCCCTTAATACAAATTTTTAACAATTTATATGCAAAACCTGTGAGAAATCTAAGAGTTTTGACCTAAAAGTTGCCACCCCAGGCCCTCGTTTAACGTTATTATAAACTTAATTATTTACTGCTAAAGTATTGCAGGAGGCAATGTTCGTTACTTCCCCCTATAGACCAAATCACTTACAATTAAAATTTTACACCATAATGCAAGATTCTAAGCGTGTTTTGGGATTTAATTGCAAAAAGAGGATTGAACAACTAAATTTTTTCGATTGGCTTTGAAATGTTAAAAATCTAGTTCTTTGAAATGGCTCTGAACTCGTGCGAAATGTGATCCAATGGGATTTAAATAGTTTTTTTTTCCAAAAACTTACAAAAATCGCCCAGCGGCTGGGGGCTTTGCCCCCTGACCCCCATAGCCATCGGCGGCTGGGGGCTCTGCCCCCAGACCCCCGTCTCTGATACGTTTGAGTACCCAAGTTAGACTTTTACACTTTTCAACAATTAGTTTTCGCCCTCTCCCTTTACCAAAATCCTGGCAAAGTGCCATCAGGCTACGGCTTCAGATCTTCCATTCTACGATATCTTTGCCCCACAAAAAATTACTTTTTTGAAAATTTCTGATGACGTCATTGCGTGTGATTTGTGGTTTGGGCCCCCCCAATCAAAAATCCTGGCAACGCCTATGGTCCGGCCTTCATGAAATCTTTTGTGCCATTCAAAAACGCGGGTTCTTGACATGCATTCTTTGCCGTAAACTTCCATCAAAGCTTGAATTTTACCAAAAATTTCAAGTTAATTCTTTGCTCAGTTTTAGAGTTAAACATTTTTCTGCGGCTGCAACAGAACTTCTTGCAACAATGAGCAATTTGCTGCTTCTGCAAGCCAAGGTTTTTTCCGACACGCAAAAAAACGTGCACTTGCTTTCAACGTCAAGGTACCTAATTTGTTTAAAATATAACAGTAATTTTGCGTGTAACTTAGCAGAAAATTGTCGCCTGCAGTAGTGCGCCTTCTTAACATCCCACTCACAGAAAAAAAACGTATTCGTTTATGTTTTTGCGACAAATTTTGAGCTGTTTCAACTTAAAAAATTTCTTTTTCTAAACTTGTAAAAGTACTCGTACTCGTACTCGAACTTTTTTACGGTACTCGTACTCGAGTACATTTTTCAATATCAGTACTCGTACTCGTACTCGAAGTTTTTTGCGGTACTCGTACTAGTACTCGGAAGTTGAGTACTCGACTACATCACTGGTGAGATGTTAAAATTTGTGACTTCGGACGGGGTCTTAGAAAAAAAACGCAAAAAAGTTTTCGTTTTTTACAAAAATAACTTAATTTTAAGACCTTTTTTGGTTAAATTTTGGTTTGAAGGATCTGTTTTAAGCAGCGCACAACGTGCACAAAATAAGCATAAAAAGATCTGGAAGGCACAAGCTAAATTATTAGACGTTTTTTTTAGTGATATGCATAAATCCAAGAAAACAAATTAAAATATTTTTGCTATTGGTGACAGAATATTTGCAATTTGGCGAGCGGCAAACACTAAACTGTTATGACATTGGCTAGAAAATATTCGAAATATAATGTGCTCTTGCAGTTGGCAGAAATGCTGCTACTTCAGAACAAGCCATGGCTAGTTAGATACAAAAAAATAAGAGCTATGTCTTTGTTGCCCAGTGTAGAATGTGGTAAATTTAAGTTAAAAAAGCTTTTCAAAGCGGCAAAATTTTAGAATGTACTAAAAAATCTGTAATCAGCGCCACTTCTACTCTCAAGCTGATTAAAATGATATTAAAACACCAGATAGAGTAAGCCTCTTCCACATGCATGCATTATTATAACGTGATTACGCGATTTTAACGTATATTTTGCACTTTTTTGCTTTGTGCCGTGGCCTAAAGTGTAGGCGAGCATGGCACAATGCTTTTCCCCCTAAATACGCTCCTGGATGTGCATGTCTTCATGGTCGCAGCATATTAGCCACAGCTTGAAACCATTCAACAAGTGTTTTCAAAAGATGTGGTTTGTTAACACTGTTTTTTTATAAAAAAATTTATTTATAATAAAACATAGATGTTTATTTCGGTTTGTGCTTAGATGTTTTTTAGTTACAAGAAACGAGAATTTGACCGGTGTTTCAACCGGCTTGACCAGCCAGTCGAAGAACCTCGACTCGACCGGTAACCCGACCGGCCGGTCGACCCGACCGATGCCGGTCGACCGGACCGGTTTCCATCTCCGGTTACAATACATCACCGAGTTTTATTTTTGACAAAAAAGTTAGCAATTGAGAAACGAGTTCGTGATTAAAAAGATTCACGACGTAAGAAATGTGGTTGTAAGCTAATCGCATTCCAATTTTTCAGTGTATAACTTATGTAAGCATCAAGGCTGCGAACTCGAAAAAAACTCGGTTATTTAGCCGAACTCGAACTTGAACTCGAAAAAATTAAATTTCAGAACTCGAACTTGAACTCGGACTTGCTAAAATAGGCTGAACTCGAATAAAAATCGATGGAGTTCGCAGCCCTGGTAGATTGTTTGCTACTTCGCAAATGCTTCTGACAGGGCATGGTATGGAATGGAATGAAAGACGATTTTTCCATATTCCATACTGGCAATTTTCTTCCATTCCATTTCCATTCCATACCAAAAATCTTCCATTCCATACTAAAATTTTCTTCCATTTTCCATTCCATACTAAAATTTTCTTCCATATTCCATTCCATACTTCCACACCAAAGAAATGTTAGACTGGAAGCAATGCAACATATATTTTGCTGCTTTGCACCTTTGCAATGTTGTAAGCAACCGCTCGTGAAGGTGCGCCAACAATACTAAGATGCAACGACCGGCATCTGGTATGCATATTGCACATGGTTTAATGCATAGGTGTAGCCTGAATTTTGAATTGGGGGAGATCTAAACCGCAAATCATGCAATGACGTCATCAGAAGTTTTTGAAAAATGGGACTTTTTATGGGACAAAGAATGAAAGATCAAAAGCTGGGCGTCAGATTTGGCTCGTAACCTGGTCTTGCTATAGAGGAAGGACTAAAACCGCAAGTTAAAAATATTTCTATCCTATCAAAATTGGGAGACGTGGTGAGCAAATTAGTGCAACTCAAACATGTCACGAGGGGGCATGGCGGCGGAGCCCCCAGCCGCTGGGCGATTTTTTATAATTTTTTGGAAAAAAATGGCTCTTTTAATACGATTTGGATCACATTTCGCACGTTTTCAGAGCCATATGAAAGAACAAACTTTTTGATGTTTGAAAGCCAACTGAAAAAATCACTACCTTTACTTCAGGTCAAGTCCAAAACACGTATAAAATCTTGCATTTTGGCGTTAAATTTTGACTTGGCCCAAGTCAGGGAAATCAAGGTACACTGCTCTCTGCAACATTTTTAGCATTAAATAATGCACTCGAAGATTTGCCTTTGAAGATTTTTGTTTTGTCATGAAAACAACCAGTTTTAGGAATATATGTACGACCAGGGGGCCAGGCACCCTCGATTCAATTTCAATAATTTGTTCAATAAGCATTTACCCTAACTAGGTTTTTTCAAAAGCAATTGGTCGCGTGAAAACTAACGAGATGGAGGTCGATTGTTATTTAAAGTTGGTAATTTAAAGTTACTTAAAGTTGGTACATTAGATGCCATAAATGGTCACTAATCATGTTATTGTAATATAAAGGTAGCTGGGGGCCTAAAACATATTATTGCATAAACAAGTTAGATGAGTGCCTGAAATTGCACCTTTTAGAAAAGCGCTGAATTTCTCCCGGCTTGTACATTTAAATTGGTTGGTAAAAATTTAAATTGAGAGAGCATGATGCCCCAGCCTGGTCGTCAATATTAATATTAAGTTATTGCTAATTGCCGTTGTACGCATGTACTGTTGCACTCCAAAAATGCTAAAAAAACTGAATAAATAGACTTTGTGTCATCATTTTTATCATTGGTAGCTTTTCAATTGGGGGGCGGGAGGCAAAGGGGCCAGTCCTTTTGGCTATGCCTATGGTTTAATGATTACCGTACAAGCTTGCCCTCACATCCACTAGAACATTTACCATAATAGAAATACCAAGCTTTAACACCAAAAAAAATTACTATAAGTCTAAAAACTAAAAATATAAATAAAATTAAGTTGAAACGGGGATGAAATAGCAAATACGAGTTTTCGTGACGATGTAAGAAAACAAAATTTACGACTGGGCAAATTGTCAGCCTCAAAATAAAAAAAACAATAAGGCAAATCTATCAAGGTCGTGAACTGTAACATCAATGCTGCAATTAAATTGCATTGTACTTAAAATGATGCAATAAGTACACTGTTTGCGCAATGTACACAACCAAAGTACCGCGATTTGTCGACAAATAATATGCGTAGATATTCAAGTTGAATACTTCTGTGACAATATTATTATCACTACCCGACATCGGTATGTATTTTTCTGTAAATACAATGCACGAAATCTAGTATGGAATTGGTACGGAAGTATGGAAGATTGTCTTCCATTCCATTCTTGAAATCTTCCATTCCATTCCATTCTGGCATCTTCCATATTCCAGACCGAAATTTCCGTTCAATTCCATACCATGCCCTGGGTTCTGATTAGCACGTTGTAAGGACATGCACAATTGCAAATGGTTTTGATTTTAGTTTACGTGCGTTGTTTTTTGTAATATGCCTGGTTTTCATTCATTCATGAATAATTAAGTTAGCGTCTGTCTACCACACCAACGCAGAGCATCCTTTTTTTTGGTTTCTTTGCAAAGCTTCAATCAGACTGGGCCACCTCCTAAAGGAAATAAGCGTAAACAAATTTTACAGGGACACAACAACTAATTGCTTAGTCAGGAATCGAACCAGGATCCTGCAGCAACCTTTTGATCACTCACTCGACGCTCTACCAATAAACTATATCGCCACCGCGTCACAGTTACAGTTGTTTGTATAGGCGGTAATTAGTACAAAAAAGCCATTAAGCTCAAGTATGAGGCGCCGTTTGTGTACTCTAATTTGTGCTATGTTTTTGTGCATATTTAATTAAACAGTCATTTTAATTAAATACACAAAAATAAATATACGAAAAAAACATATGCAAAAATGAATATGCAAAAATTTTTGAATATTTATTACACTATAATTTGCGCAACGTTTTTTTGCATATTTAATTAAATAGTTATTTTAATTAAATATACCAAAATATACGCCGCAAAATAAACCGTTGCAAAAATAAATAAACAAGAAATTGTTACACAAAAATTTCTTGCGCAAAAATTTTTGACACAAAAACTGTTGTTGCAAAAATTATTTTTGCAACATCATTTTTGCATCGAAATTTTTGCAATACAGTAATTATTGTTTGCGTTGCAAATATTTGTACATTTATTTTTAATAGCAAAGAAAGAACACTCGCCAAAATAAATATGCAAAATTTTGTGACGCAAAAAAAGTTGATGCAAAATTTCTTGTCTCATAAAAAAGGCGTGCAAAAATAAATCGTCAAAAACATTTGACTATTTAGTTCGTGTCCATAATGATAAAGGGTTCGAATTATGCGGGCGGGAAGGTACCGGCAAGGTATACAACTGGAACTTCAAGACGAAAGCTTCGAGATGTACGGCAGCCTATAATAAGGTACTAGCCTGCTTATGAGACCTCTCGTTGGGCTGGAAAATAAAGGTTCATTTACCCGTACCTTCCCGCCCGCATAATCCCAACCTTTCATCAGTATAGACACGAACTAAATAATCAAAGATTTTTGACGATTTATTTTTACACGCGTTTTTTTATGAGACAAGAAATTTTGCATCAACTTTTTTTGCGTCACAAAATTTTGCTTATTTGTTTTGGCGTGTGTTCTTTCTTTGCTATTAAAAATAATGTACAAATCAGAGGTGGAGTCCTCGAGGACCTCCTTGGCCACGAGGACGTCCTCGAGGACACATTTTAAAGTCCTTGGCCTTGGCCTCGAAGCCTCAAGTCCTTGGCCTTGGCCTCGAAGCCTCAAGTCCTCGAAAATTGCCCTGTCCTCGGCTCGAGGACAGCACTATTATTTTGAATCGTTGAAATTTTGTTGGAAAACGCCAGAAACCTCGCGGAAAGTTCGCGAATAACCTTGTTTTCCTCAATTGGAACATTGGCGTAGCCAAAGGGGGGAGACGAGGGAACCCACCCCCCGCAATTCAAATTTCACCAATGACAAAAATGTGCCAAAAAAGCCTACTGTTTCTTCAGTTTCAGTGTCTTTTTAGCATTTGTTTGCTTGCAACAGTAACTAACAACAATATGGAAGACTAGGGGCCCCGGGCTCCCTTCAATTCAATTTTTGCCAGCCATTTTAAACGTATAACCCGGAAGAAATGGAGAGTTTTTCTCCTTAAAATTGCTATCTCAGACCCTCAAGTAGCATTTTTGTGAACGTAATGCATTAACCAGGGCCGGATTTACTGTAATATGGCGCAGTACCACGGCCACCTAGAGAGAGAAGGCCTTTCGCGTACTTTTGTTTGAGCGCCTGACGTCACAGCAAATAGTTACACTTTCGTCGTTTCGCGATAGCAATGATGCGACATACGGTCGCCTACTTGCGCAAAAGCAAAGCAAAAACAAGACTTGTTAACAAATGTGTTAACTTCGGATAGTAGTAAAACGAAAGAATGCATAAAAATACTTTTTAACATAACGCTTCAACGTAAAAGTGAATCATTAAAAGTGTGATATGATTTTCAACATTGAGTCTAACAAAACAAGTCATTTGTACACTAGTTTACGCTTAAAAGTCAAAACAAAAACTTCTAAAAGTGAATACGGCTGCAAAAAACACCTTAAATCACATTTTATATCCACGCAGGGTCAACACTTTTCGAGTAGGAAGAACAGAATACATATTTATGCAAAATTTATGCTATATAACGATTAGACGTATTACGTTATTTGAGAAGATACAGTTGTCATAAATTGTGAAACATTTACGTATCGTATGTTTGCGTCAACTACATTAAAGAAAAAATATTTCAAGGCCACAGCAAAATTGTAAAACTATCAGTAACGAATTTATACCATCGTTTGAAGTTTCCTACGCTTACTCTTTTTCATGTTGGTAATGGTATCATTTTTTAAAGAACAGAAGTTATTCAGCAAAATGTTAGAGCAAATAAAAGAAACCATTTTTGTCATATAAACTGGTTCATGGTTGTTTAAACATCTTGCATTGTGCAAAATCAGTAGATCTTCATATTTATATACATACAGGCACGTAGCCAGAAATTCGCAATGGGGGGGGCTGTTTTGGGGGTCTGGGGCGGAGCCCCCAGCGCTCAAAAACTAAGGATTTTTTTGCAAAAATAACTTCATTTTAGGGCTATTTTGATTATAAAGTAATGCTTTTAAAACGTGGCATTGAAATTGGCAGAACAAACATGATTAAACTGGCTGCATAAATGGGGTATTAGGGAGGTGGCTAATGGTAAAATTTTAATTCTCGTAATTAGATGCTGGCAAGTTATAAAATCGTATAGTTCAATAAAACTCACATGGGGTAATCTTTTTCGTCCACAGCTTATAGAGAAAAATAATTGGGGTGGGGGTGCTAATGAAAAGAGATTTGAGAGGAATGATTGGTAATTAACTAATACTGAATAGCCCCTCCCCCTATTCCTAATTAAGTTTATAGTATATTTGTTGATGACACCTATGTTCAGCATTTTTACAATAGCGATCAAATTTGATTGCTTATTTTTGGACATTTTTCAAATATTTCATTTATTTGTGGTTTTATTTTTGACAAATTAGCCCCTACCCCGGAATATATGTTTCAAAAAATGTTTTAAATCACTATTTTAATCCATTTCAGTGCATAAAACAGTCTCAAAAGAGCCAAAAGCGTAGTATTTTCTTATTCTGCATTTCGGTCGACATGCCAATGGCTATAGCCGATCCCTCCCCCCCCCCCTGGCTACGCTACTGTATACAGATATATACAGGGTGGGAAAAAAGTAGATACATTCATACAGTTACTAAAAGTGGGGATTTGGTTTAGATCATAACTACTATTTTATAGCGCTTAATTGCTTATACAGTGTATCATCAAGCACTTTTTAAAGCATAGGCTTATAATAGTTGATTAAAAAGCTGTGTTTTGGTTCACCCTGTTGGCTAAGGTGCTTAAAACACCCATATTAAAAAAAAGCTACTGCACTAAAATTGTATCATAACTGTATACATTACCTACCGGTGCCTAATTTTATACCGCCGTGTACCGGTATATTGCTAAACATTTTACTTCACATGGTGTATATACTTGTAATCCTCAACAGTAGAAATGATTATTATCTGTACAACTACTGCTGCGACCATTATGCCTTGATAACTTCTACATTCACGGTACAAATACCATCTACACTGCTACATGACAGGACAAGCTGCATTAAAACTTATTTTTGTTAACAGCAGTAGCTACTAAGGCAGTTATGAAAGGTAGGTTACAGGCTAACGTTGCCTTAACAAAATTTTCACAAAAGCCTATACACATACAAAACTTCAATCTTTTAGCAGTTTCCCAAGCTACTACTTTCTAACGTTTTACTACTCAGTTCTGCCGAGCTATGCGCTTTTTGGTTTCTCGCTTTTGCCTAATGTGTAGTGACTAGTGAATCTATCTGTCACTACATCGAGTGACGTCATATCGCACGCGAAAGGCCTTCTCTCTCTAGGTGGCCTTGGCAGTACCCGCCGGAACCCCGCCCTAAAATCGTAAGACTTTTGTTTGGTCTTCCCTATATTTGTCAGAAAGATCTCACAAAATTCCCCAAAGTGCTAGGGGCCCAGGGCGATGTTAATCTGGCCCGGCAATAACATGGCTAATAGGCGTAACTATCTATTGTACCATTTGTCAGTAACAATTATTCAGCAATTCACCTCGAACAATTCAGTTTTTACGCACAAAATACTTTAAAAAAATTAGCCATGGAAAATGCTGATTGAACAAATCATTGACTTTAATTGATTAGCCTAGGCCTCCTGGCCGAACGTACACTTCTATAACCGGTCATTTTCATGAAAAAAGAAAATCTCTCAGAAAAATCTTCAAGTGGATTATTATTTACTGCTAAAATGTAGCCAGAGACAAAGCACTTTACTTCTTTCTACTTGGACCAAATCACTTACAATTAAAATTTAACTCAAGAATGCAAGATGTTAAACGTGTTTTGGACTTAAATTGCTAGTAAAAGGAACATTAAACAATTTATTTTTTACAATTAGCTTTCAAATTTCAAAAATCTAGTGCTTTCAAATGGCTCTGAACACGTGCGAAATGTGATCCAATGGCAATAAAACAGCTTTTTTTTCCAAAAAATCACAAAAAATCGCCCAGCGGCTGGGGGCCCAGCCCCCTGACCCCCGTCTGTGATACGTTTGAGTTACACAAGCTTTCTCAACACGTCTCCAATTAAAGTTAGACATTTGCACTTTTCAACTATTAGTTTGACCCCTCTCTCTTTGCAAAATCGTGGTTAAGTGCCGATAGGCAACGATTTCAGATCTTCCATCCAACGATATCTTTGTCCCACGAAAAGTTCCTTGTTTGAAAATCTTTGATGACGTCATTGCATGTGATTTGTGGTTTGGGCCCCCCCAATCAAAAATTCTGGCTACGCCAAAGAATTGGAGATTGCCTGAAAAACTTTTGTGAAGACCTTTTTTTTTTTGGAGAACACTTGCGGCTGTGTCCTTGGTCCTTGGCCTTGGCCTCGAGCATTCCTGTCCTTGGCCTCAAGAGGGCCTGTTCTCGGAAAGGCTGTCCTTGGCCTTGGCCTCGGATTTTTTTGTGTCTTGGCCTTGGCCTCGAGCCTTGTGTCCTCGACTCCACCTCTGGTACAAATATTTGTGACACAAACAATTGTAATGCAAAAAAATTCGATGCAAAAATGATGTTGCAAAAATAAATCCACAAAAATTTTTGCGGATTTATTTTTGCAACAACAATTTTAGTGTCAAAATTTTTGCGCAAGAAATTTTTGTGTAACTATTTCTTGTTTATTTCTTTTTGCAACGGTTGATTGTGCGGCGTATATTTTTGTATGTTTTATTAAAATGACTATTTAATTAAATTTGCAAAACAACGTTACGCAAATTATGGTGTAATAAATGTTCAAAAATTTTTGCATATTTATTTCTACATTTGTTTTTTGTATGTTTATTATTTTATATTTAATTAAAATGACTATTTAATTAAATATGCACAAAAACATAGCACAAATTAGGGTACACAAACAGCGCTCCATACACAAGCTTCTGCATGCAACCGCGTTTTTAGCAAAACCTAACTTTGTTTGATGTATTGCAGGCACTATGGTTACAAGCGGCCTACTACAGTGGCGCCAGCGGAACCATGGAGAAGGACGGGAGGGCTATAGCTAAGCCCCTCCTCACCCCATTGACCTGTCGACCTAACGCATAATGTCAAAAATACAAGGTTTGTAAAGCACCTGACGAGCCGTTCTTTTTCTTTGCAATAGTGATAAAAGTGAGGGTTGAACCAATGACATGTGTCATTGGTTGAACCCAGACATAACAACGACGCTTTTGCCCTGTTTACTACGGAGATTACACGATCTTGAAACATCCATAAACCATTAAAAGTTTTAAGAAATAGGCCAAAACTAACGATCAAATTCGATCGGTTGTCAAAAATGCTTCATGAAAAAAATTTAAAAAGTGTAGGGTGGCTACATTCAACCGCAGTTAATTGCAGTACCAATCATTCTCCCAAATCACATTCATTACAGCCCCCTTCAATTATCTTCCTTCACAAAATAGGCCTAATGACAAAGAAAGGTTTTGAAGTCAATTTTTCGAGCTTAACACCACTTGTAATTGTATTGAGAAAGAGGTTTAATGCTTGCAAGTTTTTCCGAATTATATGAAAATTTTTATCAGTTAATTACCGGCTCGTAATAAGATGTCAAAATTAATCAATTGTTACCGTTAGCCACCGTGATATAGCTTTTGTTAGTAGCGTAGCCAGGGGGGGGGGGGCGGGAAAGGGGGGGCTATAACCCTCCCATTGGCCTGTCAACCAAATTACAGAATGAGAAAAATACCACGTTTTTAGCTCTTTTGAGACTGTTTCTTGCGCTGGAAATGACTAAAAAGTGATTTAAAGCATCTTTTGAAACATATATTCGGGGGGGGCTAATAGTCAAAAAAAGTCACAAATCAATGAAAACTTTAAAAAATGCCCAAAAATAAACAATCAAATTTGATCGCTAGTGTAAAAACGCCAAACATAGGTTTTATCAACAAATATACTATAAAGTCAGGAATAAGGGAAGGGGGGGGGGGGGGTGCTATTCCGTGTTATTTAATTACCAATCACTTCTCTCAAATATCTTTCCATTAGCCCCCTCCCACCAATTATTTTTCTTTATAAAATATAGAAGAAATAGATTACTTCGTGTGAGTTTTATTGAATAATAGGATTTTATGATTTACCAGCATGTAAACAAAAAAACTGCAATGTTATCATTAGCCACTTCCCATATAGTCCATTAATGCAACCAGATGAATCATGTTGCGCTGCCAATTTCTATGCCACGCTTTAAAAGCATTATTTTTTATTAAGATAGTTCTAAAATTAAGTTATTTTTGCAAAAAAATGCAAAATTTTCGAGCGCTGGGGGCTCCGCCCCCAGACTCCCCAAACAGCCCCCCATTGCGAATTTCTGGCTACGCGCCTGGCTTTTGTGATCAAGTACAGGAACATACAGTACATAACATGTGACTCTACATTTAGTAGCCAACTTCCACAAAATTTGGGAGGCCAATTTGGGGGTTTAAAAAACGCTGTCTAGCAGGGCTGCGAACTCGATCGATTTTTATTCGAGTTCAAGTTCTAGTTCAGCCTATTTTAACAAGTTCGAGTTCTGAAATTTAATGTTTTCAAGTTCGAGTTCGGCAAAATAACTGAGTTTTTCCGATTTCGAGTTCAAGTTTAAGTTTGAGTTCGCAGCCCAAATACTTGCGCTGTTTTTCTAGGTAGCCACGACATAAACAAAACAGTGAAGGATATGCACTTATGCAGCTGTTATGAAAAACGCAATCTCAATTTACACGGCTTGATCAACAAAAAATTTTTTTCCGACAAATTTTTAATCCTAAAAGTTCTTTTTGGTGAACTCGAACAATTTTATTCGAGTTCAAGTTTGAGTTCAGAAAAATTATTTTTTCGGGTTCAAGTTCGAGTTCGGCAAAATAACCGAGTTTTTTCGAGTTCGAGTTCAAATTCGAGTTCGCAGCCCTGCTGTCTAGTGACGGGGCTGAACAAAAGTTGGTCGGTTTGAATTAAAGTAAAAATTTAGTGACCCACCGACTTGATCTTTTTTACGATTTGAGAAATACAGGATACGGCACACTTAGCTCTGATAATGAGACTTATAATTTAAGTAATTCACTAAGTCGGACACCACTTACATTTAGCATTTTATATTGTTTAATAGATCTATTTTCTCGTAAATCTGCAAGCCCCGAGCAGTTCAGCTTTTGTTTGATTGCTGTGCCGGATTACTGCGTCGACAAAGCAAAAGTACACGCGGTCTGTTTTGTTTACGTACGCGGCACAGTCACAAAATTTTGAAGAGAGAAAAGAGAATATCTTGAGTTGTGGTGGACTAGTTGACTAAATGACTAAGCAGCAAATCTACAGTTTTGAACGAAAATATTTTTGAGTTATTGTGGAATAGCAATAGTTAAATTTAAACTAAGAAAAAGATGTACAGTTTTTGATCTGATCGTTGGATCACTAAAAACTCGGAAAAATGCCGAAAATAATGCTGCTGCTGTTTCATACATTTATTTATATTCAGAAATAATCAACCATCGCAACTTTTCACACTGTCACTTTAAGCAGAGACAAGAGTAATGGAGCGGAAAAGCCAAAGCAGAGCAGCTTAAATCGATGATACTCTATTTCGGTAAAAATTTAGCTACAATGGAATAAGCTCGCAATGAAATTATCAATAACAGGGGTGAAGTCGAGGACCCAAAGTTCGAGGCCAAGGTAAAGGACTCAAAAAAAAATCCGAGGTCAGGAGCCGACTTTTTGAGAACAGATCTTCCCGAGGCCAAAAACAGGAATGCTCTAAGCCAAGGACCAAGGACACAAATTTGCAAGTGTTCTCAAAACAAAAAAAAAGTCATCGAGAAGGAAACCGAAGTTAAGGTTAAGTTTTCTTTGGTTATGTTCCTCTTTCACGAATCGAAAAATAATATTGTCCTCGAGCCGAGGTCAGGGCATTTTCGAGGACTTGTTGGCTTTGAGGCCAAGGCCAAGGACTTGAGCTTCAAGGTCAAGGACTTCAAAATGTGTCCTCGAGGCCCAGGACGTTCTTCGAGGCTAACTGACACCTCTGATCAATGAGAAAGAACATACAGGCGCGTAGCCAGAAATTCGCAATGGAGAGGGGGCTGTTTTGGGGGTCTGGGGGCATAGCACCTAGCGCTCAAAAATTTTGCATTTTTTGGCAAAAATAACTTCATTTTAGGGCTATTTTGATTAAAAAATAATGCTTTTAAAACGTGGCTTAGAAATTGGCAGTGCAAACATGATTAAACGGGTGGCATAAGTGTGCTATTTGGGAGGTGGCTAATGGTAAAATGTTAGTTCTATTTTTAGATGCTGGTAAATTATAAAATCGAATAGTTCTACAAAACTCACTCGGAGAAATCTATTTCGTATACAGTTTATAGAGAAAAATAATTGGGGTGGGGGGCTAATGAAAAGAGATTTGAGAGAAATGATTAGTAATTAACTAATACTGAATTGCCCTCCCCCCTATTCCTTACTTTATAGTATATTTGTTGATGACACCTATGTTTAGCATTTTTACACTTGCGATCAAATTTGATTGCTTATTTTTGACCATTTTTCAAAGTTTCCATTTATTTGTTAGTTTTATTTTTGACAAATTAGCCCTTCCTGAATATATGTTTCAAACGATGTTTTAAATCACTATTTAGTCCACTCCAGTGCATAAAACAGTCTCAAAAGTGCTAAAAACGTTATGCTGTTCCCATTCTGCATTTTGGTCGACATGCCAATGGGGGGGGGGGCTACAGCCCCCCCTGGCTACGCTACTGAGAACATAACTAGCAATAATGCAGCATTAATTGCTGGTTATCAGCAGAGCTTTCTTGGTCTTTTCCATTTTGCCATAGATGAGATGTCTAGTAAATTTTGGGTTGAAGCTGGCTCTTCCCAAATTTTCGCGAATTTTCAGCTTCACTAGTTCCTATCTTTATTGAAAAATAACTTGACACAAAGTCATTTTACCGAGTGAAAGTTGCCTTTTGTTATGGATCATGATCACTGTTGAATAAATCAACAAAACTATGCTGATTGCTTACCAATGCATTGTACTAGCCCCTGTTCAAAATTTTGGAGCAAAAATGAGCCTCGTGTTCTTAAAAAAAAAGTTGCTCCTATAAAAAATAGTCCTCGAGATCAACAACGAATTCATAATCAATAACAACAAACAACTTTTCACCGAGCAAGAATGAATACGTGTCACTTCATTCTCCGATAAAACATATTAAAAGCAAATGTAAAGCTGAAAATTCGTAAAAATTTAAAAACAGCCAGTCTCAACTCAAAATTTTACTGGATCTCGTAAAAAGTGTCGTAATCGAAAATGTATAAAATGCTAAATTCCGATTGTGAGTCGTGACAGTAGCCTATTGTAGGCAAAATAAAGGGTCACAATAACTATTGCAAATTAGCAGCTTTTTAAATAAAATATGTCATGTTTTTGAAAATGAATTAAACATTCCTGAATGTCAATCTTTTGTCAAAGTAGACTAAAAAACGCCAATACTAGAAGCAAGGTATCAAGAAAAAAATTGTTAACTTGGAAATGCAACAGTTCGACAAGCAAGGAGATAAAACCGAAGAGTTTTCGTCTTCACTTATACAAATAATTTCTAATTTATTAGAAATGCCGTTTTCTTTGAAAATATCTTTTTGGGTTTAGCCGAGTTATGTTTTCATAAATTAACTCAACTGCTAGCACCGTTTGTTTATCCAAGATTGTAATTCATTGTTTTTTTGCTAGACAAACAATACCGTGCAACTCAGTATTGGTCAAACCAGTAGCGCAGCCAGGGGGGGCTCGAGCCCCCCTATTGGCCTGTAAAGTAGGCAAAATCGCACGTTTTTGGTGCTTCTGAGGCCGATTTTTGGTGAAAAAATGAAAATAGCCCCCCCTCCCCCCGGAGGAATTTGGGTGCCGAAGTTGTGAAGTCGTTGACGTGATTCGGCTGAAAGAACCGTGTGAATTTTCAATTTCGGCCGAAAAATCCGTCTAAATTTCAGTGAAGACCTTTTTTTTTGAGATCACCTGTTTTGGGCTGAAAAAACCGTTTGGATTTCCCGAAAAATTTGTCTCAATTTCAGTGAAGACCTTTTTTTTTTTTTTTTTTCGGAGATCACCTGTTTTTGGGCGAAAAAACCGTTTGGATTTCCGATTTCGGCCAAAACACCGTCTCAATTTTGGATGATCCGTATGAATCTGATTCAAGATCAATGAAAATTCGGTTGAAGGTCGCTTACAGTTGTCTCACTCTTTCCAAAAAGCTCCCCCTCCCCTTTTTTTCAAATCCTGGCTACGCGCCTGGGTCAAACACTTATAAAGAGTTTGTTTTGTTCAGATTTACTGCAGATAAACCATTGCTATTGACGAAGATGAGATTAAAGGCAACTTGTAGCGTTTTGGTAACCCTGTTAGGAATTATTCCTTTATGTGGAAGTAAAGTAGTCATTCAAAACCGCGGGATCCCATTATATAAAGATGCGCCACGGATTGGTGGTTACAGAAAACCCATTGTCATTGTACCAGGCATACTAGGCTCACAGCTAAATGCTCGCTTGAATAAACAGCATTCTCTCAATAACTGCCGTAGAAAAGCAGATTGGTTCACATTATGGCTTAATCCCAAGCAGATGATCCCAAGTAACCTTGACTGTTGGATAGACAATATGAGAGTGGTCTTTGACAATGCAACGGCCAGTTTTAAAAACTGTCCAGGTGTCGAAATTCAGGCTCCAATGTTTGGATCGACCATTCCATTTGAGTACTTGGTCAATAGTTCTTTCAATGTAGGTCAGTATTTTGCCCCTATTGTTAATTTTCTCAGTGAAAGTTTAGGGTATATTCGGGGAGTTGACTTGTTTGGAGCTCCTTATGACTGGCGCCTGGGTCCCCTACAACAGAAGAAATTGTTTTGGAATATTCGATCCTTGATAGAAAAAATCTTTTACGTAAATAGAAGAAAAGTTGTGGTCTTTGCTCATAGCATGGGGAGCCCATACACGAATTATTTTCTCAACAGTCAATCATTGGGATGGAGAAAGCGTTTCATCGATTCCTTTATTTCGGTTGGAGGATCGTTCTACGGATGCGTGAAAAGCCTCAAAGGACTAATATCTGGCGATGCTGAGGGGTTTGAATGGGTAATCGATAATCGCAAGATCCAAAAACTAGCCAGAACCTTGCCTGCTTTATTCTACATGATGCCTAGAAAGAATTTGTGGCCTAAAAGCAAAGAAACAATTATCACGACCACAAAAAGAAACTACACAGTCCACGACTACAAACAATTATTCGAGGATATTGGTTGTAAAGAATGCTGGAACATATACAAAGCTGCTGCGACGAACGATTATAAAGCTCCGAGAGTCCCAGTCCATTGCGTGTTCTCTGATGGGATTCCAACAATGCAAACGCTTGCTTATAACAAGGACTTTCCGAACGCTTCACCGAAAATCTTTTATGGTGAAGGAGACGGTACAATCAACCTATGGAGTGCTTCTGCATGTACCCATTGGCAGAAAGCGCAGCCAGAGCCAGTTTACCGCCTGCATTTACAGAACGTCACGCATTCGAAACTGCTGTGGAATTCTGCTCTGCGCAAATATTTGGCTAGCATGTTGGTGACCGAAACATTTCAAAATTAATTAAAAATTGTTTACAATCAACTGATAGTTGAGCAAATTACATCAAGCTTCTTGTTTGGCTCATTTCAAGCAACGACTTGAGGCGAATTACTCAAATTTCATCCCATAAAAGCAAGTTTGCTGCCGGTGTTAACCCTGTAGCGCCCCACGTTGCAAATATGCAACATAGATTCTAGAGCGTTGAACATAAACTTGTGATTGAATAAATTAATTCTACAAATTTGGCTAGTTACCTAATCGGCCGATGTTACAAATGTGCACCTTATTTCACTTCCACCAACCACTGACTGCGAAAAGCAGCCTTTTTCAAATTTGCTTAGCATTTTTTGCAAAAATTTGGTTAGTGACCAATTTTTGTTTCCTTTTTGAGGTTTAGATAGCATAGAAATCAAAATGCATTTTGCGTTTTCTGAATTAGTACTACCCAAATGTCACTTAGAATGCGCAAAATTGTCAGACTTGAAACAAAGTCTTTCGGAGCAAAACGATTTGAAGTGATGTTGCAAATTTGCAACACTGGGCGTTGAGGGCTTGATTGCCAAATTGTGTAGATGCTGAGTAAAGGTAGCTAGGATTACAAATACGCAGTGCATATTCTTCAATATACTTTTTTAGGTCCTGGCTTATTTTCGAATATTTAAAATAGCGCCAATTAGTGCATTCCATGTAATCCAAATCTAAATCAAGCCAGTTGAGCTGCAGACAGTGATGCCAGCGTTGATGTTTTTGACTTGCAATCTTATGTTTGATGTTTTTGATGGAAATATGCGGTAATTTGCTATTAGGAGGAAATTGATGTTTTTGACAAAGTTTTGATGTGAATTACGAAAAAAGATTATAAAAAGCTAAATCCACCCAATAGCTTATCGTTTGGCAAACAGCTTTGGAAATGCGGTAATTTCCAAACCAAAAAGAAAAAGGTCTTCACCCAAGCCTAAACAAACGGTTGAAGTAGATGTGATATCAGTAGCGTAGCCAGGGGGGGGGCGGGGGGGCTCGAGCTTGTGAAGTATGCAAAAGTAGGCTTGTGAAGTATGCAAAATCGCCTGTTTTTTGTGCTTTTGAGGCCGATTTTCTGTGATAAATGGAAAATAGCCCCCCCATTCGAAAACAGCCCCCCCTCAAACGTCTGAATTTGCGAAATTGGATGAAATATCAGTCTCAGTTGTGGTGAAGACCTTTTTTTTTTTTTTTTTTTTTGAGATCACCCAATTTTGGGCGGAAAAAACCTTTGAATTTCGGATTTCGGCCGAAAAATCACTCTGAATTTTGGCGAAGACCTTTTTTTTTTTTTTTTTTTGGAGATCACCTAAGTTTGGGAGGAAAAAACCTTTGAATTTTCGAAACATTTCGTCTCAATTTTCGGACAAACCGTCTGCAACTGATTCAAGATAAATGATTATTCGAGTCAAGGTCGTTTGCACACTTCTCACTCTTTCAAAATAGCCCCCCCCCTTTTCCAAATCCTGGCTACGCGCCTGTGTGATATTCTGATCTTTCAAAAAACGATCTTGAGCCTTATTTCACTGCTATTCATGGATGCAGACCCGGCGCCAGAGTAGCGTGCTGGGGAGGAGGGGGCATAGAAAATTTTGGTGGGGCAAAAAAATACATTCGGGGATGAAGACCAAAAAAAACGTCTTTATCGCAAATGCATCTCCGTGGCGTCGGTCCTGTTGCTTTCTTTTCGGGCACGATTTTCGTTTTGAGGGCACAAAAGCCTCCTTTGAAGCGGATTTTGCTCTAACATTTGGGGGAAAGACCAAAAAAAAAGAACAAAAGTCTTTTTTGAAAATGCACCCCAGTGGCATCGGTCCTGTTGCTTTCTCTTGGGGCACGATTTTTGCTTGGGGACACATTCTCGCTTGGGGGCACAAAAACCTCCTTTGGTACGGATTTTGCCCTCACATTCCGGGGTGAAGACTAAAAACAAAACAAAAAGGTCTTGATCTTAAATGCACCCCAATGGTGTCGGTCCTGTTGCTTTCTTTTGGGCGGACACATTCTCGCTTGGGGGCACAAAAACCTCCTTTGGTACGGATTTTGACCTCACATTTGGGGGTGAAGACTAAAAACAAAACCAAAAGGTCTTGATCACAAATACACCCCAATGGTGTTGGTCCGGTTGCTTTCTTTTGGGGCACAATTCTCGCTCGCTTGGGGGGGGGGGCACAGTTCTCGCTTGGGGGTCATGGCCGCAAAATGACCCCCTTGGCACCGGGCTTGCATAGATGTCTCTGTAGGAAATTTCTGCATTGGTTTTATAGTTTAGATGTAATCTGATGTTTCTACTCTAAAAATCTGATGTTTTTGAACAACGGTCGCTGGCATCACTGGCTGCTGAACAAAAATAACATTGGTTTTAAAAAGTGATTTAGTTTGGTCATTTTATGCAAGTACTGTGTAGTGGCTTTGTAAGACGATGTAGTATTTGCTGCATTGTATATCAGCATTATAGTAGTTACAGAAAGTGTCGTCTAAGTATTCAGCAGTTACTTAGTAGGACATCTTCGTGCAATACTTTTTCAAAAATGGTGGTTTCTGAGTTTGAATTAGGGGTAAGGGCTTCAGAATTTTGAAATCAATGTTTTGATTGGAGCAAGGGTCAATTATTGTTGATCATTACAACTACAAAATGGGTACTAATTTTGTATAAAGTTGTTTTGCATGAAGATTATTCACCAATTATGCTAAATCCTTTTTGTGTAGCTTATAAATAATTATTTAGTTATGTGGTATTTGCAAATTCGATTTGCATTGAAATCATTTGTTTTTGTGTGAATAAACTTTGTCTTTTCTTTTTGTGTTGTAATCCCTCATTGCAGCCTGTAAGACCCAGTGTTGCATATTTGCAACATTTCCAAATATGGTTATTAATTATGATATCCCCCAAATTTCACTAAAGTTTGATTATGTATCACCATTTGACTTGAAAAAACCTTTCGTGTATTTTTTTTTCAAATATTTGTATGCGTGGGCGCTAGGGGTTAACAAAAAGAACTATGGTGGTATTTGAATCCACTCACCTCTTTCATTTATTAGTACAAACCAAGCGCTGTGCAGTTGTATGATCACACCAACGCAGTGTATCTTTCTTTTTGTTTTCTATTTGCTTGTTTTTCGTCAGACTGGGGCACTTGGCGACCACTACGAATAGACTGCTTCACCCCAATGGGAAATAAACGTAGTATTTTTCCCAAAGAAACAGCTACAGGATGTCAGTTCGGTAATTGACCCTAGGATCAGCAATCTTTCGATCACTACGGTGGCGTCGCTAGGGAAGGGCAGCCCGCCCTGGGTGTCACCATTTTGAGGTGACACCATATTATGATGTGAAACCATAACGCCACCGATTTCTGGTGAATACCTTTCTATTTTCACTTTGTTTGGTCCCTATCCGCATTTGGACCGAAAACCCTCTGATTTTATGGTAAAGACCTTTTTTTTTTCGATCTTCACCTACTTTTGGACGGAAAACCCACTCATTTTGCGGCGAAGCCTTGTTTTTTTTTTTGGTCTTCACTTATTTTTGAACCGAAAAAGGGTGCCACCACAAAATCCCGCCCTGAGTGCCACCATCCTTAGCAATGCCACTGGATCACTTCTAACCTGGCGCTCTGCCATTTGAGCAATCGCCGCTGCTACGCTGCTAGTCCTGTTTTCAGAGGGTGTGGTGATTACGTGTAAAACTCGAATCTGTAGAAGTCGCTCTGTAGTTAGTGCTGGCTTGAAAATTAGGCTATTGCATTGCCATCAATCTAGCAGCTGGTGACAGCAGTGATTTGCTGTTGGTTTTACTTTTAGATCGATTTTCTGGTTGATTTTACCGCTACGAACTGGAAGAGCTTTAAATGCGTGATATGTTAATCCTATTCGCAAACTAAAATTGTCAACATAAATTGGATTAAGCGACACAGTCGCAATGAAAGAAAAATGAAAAACCTTCACGGAAGGTAACACTGTAGTTTTAGTAACTTTTCATTGTTTTCAATAGCACACTTTGTTATATGCGCCATAAGTGTATTGTAAATGCCAAGTTGCTTTGATAAGGAGACAGTAAAGTGACATTTGTGGGCTTCAACTGACAGCCCACCTGTCTACCACACACGACATAGAGGCTAACCCTTTTTATTGATGAAAGTCAAGCAGCAACGCTGTGAATAGCAATTTAGTCTTTGGCTTGACCCGACCAGGACCAAACCCTAGTCCATGGTTTCAGAAGCACACGCTTTACTTTTGATCACTTTTTTCAATGACATGATGTGAATGCTTACGCATATGGAATGAGAATGTATCCTATCATTCATTGCAAAAAAATGATTTGCTTTGTCAAATAGAAACTGATTAAATATTGAATTGTTTATTTTCGCATGGTGACGTTTAAAGGTGCGTTTAGACTGGACGCGAAGCAACGCTAAGCGAAGGTTGGCGACCTTCGCGAGTGGTTGCTAATCTTCGCGACAGGTCGCTTCTTAGGCTACTTTAATAACTTACTTTTAAAATGTATTCAATGAGCAGAAAGCGTTGTGTGCTTTATTGTTGTTTCGGTTTTCTGTTTGCGCACAATCCCTTGCCTTATGTACAAAACAAATTATTGCTGTAAATGACCTAATTTGCCAAGAGTTTTAAACTAGTGTATACGTTTTCTCATAGTGTCTTAAATTTCCTAATTAGCCACGTGTAGTGTTTGCAACCTTGTTTAGACTTTCTTTCGCTCCTGGAGTGGTCATTCCGTACTGTAGTTATTATCGTGGTCTCGTCCATCACTTTGACAACCTCTAAATTTCGCTTAGCTCATTTTACTTCCTTTTTTCTTTCTTTCCTGGTTTGGCCGCCGAGCTAAGTTTATAATTTCAGAGTTTGGCAAAATGATGATGAAATGTTTGCAGCGTAGACAGAGATCGTACGCACATTGTCGCTTTTGCAGATTTTGGTCTAAACGTATTTTAGCGTCTAGGTTTCAGCGTTAGTTGGCGACTATTTTTTAGTGTTTTAATTTCGTGTTTAATTTTCTTTTCGTAAGCAATTGGATTAACACTGATATTGAGTAGCCTATGTGATCTGCTATTGGGCTGAGTTCTGATTTACAACTCGTCTTGTGTTGTGGGAACTCAGAGAACTATTTGAATTAGCCAGAACTACTTTGCTTGCCACCGGTTTATCTTTTGTGTGGATCTTACTTCGTAAGTGTTACCTTTTGTTTGCTACCGGTAATCTATCGTCTATTGCATTGATTGGAGGCTAATGTCTATCTACAGTATTATTGTACATTTCGCTATTATGTACTGTAAACCATTATGTAAACTAATTAACTGCGTATCTAAACTATTTGCGTTTAACGGTAATTATTTTGCTATTTCTCAATCCATCTGAATTTGGATAATTTGCCATACTAAACTACATATTGCATAACTTTGTATATCGGTTTATTTTTGCATTTTTTATTGCTTTTACTAATTTTGTGTTTATTTTTATGAGGAATTACAAAAACTCGAATAAGACTCCAATAAATTCATTTGCAACCCTGGAATTGGAGTGTTGTCCGGAACAGAAATTGGAATTGGCCCCTCACAACAACTGGATCAACTACCCATTTGTACCGGTGAGCTTGTTCCTTATTTGCTTTTTATTTGATTCATAACCAATATGGAAAAATACAAACGACTAAAAACCCGTCGCACTGCTCTAAAACCTGCTCCCGCCAAACTACCTTTTTGGATGGCTACCTTAATGAGGCGGAACCAAGCGAAGCTGCGTTCGAAGATCAACGCACGGCTTTGCAATTTAATCTTAAAAGCCTGCGAGAAAATTTGCACTTAATATCTAGTACTTTGATGGAATTGCCAGAAACTGATTATGAGGACGCTGCTAAAGATTTAAAAACGCATGAACTTGACTTAGAAAAACGAGAAGCTGCTGCAGCGAAAATTAAAAACACTTTCGATACCTTAATGAACGCTAAAACTAAAGCTAACTCTACCCGTAGTGCGGAAAAAGAAACCGAAGTTGCGAATGAAACCCCTAAATCTAAACCTAAATTTAAACCTAAAGACTTGTGTATACCGAAATGGGAGGGCGATATTGTAAATTATAATGCATAGAAAAATCGAATCAGAGAGCACTTTAAACTGACTGGCTTAACGAATGACTTTGAACAATTAGTAATTTTACTGTATGAGCATGTTTTGCGCCCGAAATTGCAAGCAACAGTTCAAGATAGCAAATCAATGGACTCTATTTGGGAACGTTTAGACTCGCAATTTCCCCCTAATTCTATTTCCCAAGCTATTTTAAAAAAGCTGAAATTAACAAAATCCATGAGCAGTAATTCGGCCCAGGAAATGCGTCGCGTTCTTGAACAAGTGAAAACTTATGCTCGACACGCCAAAGAGGCTGGCTGCGCCCGAGACTTAAATTGTTTGGCTACTGTCGATTTGATTGAGCAGAAGCTTTCTGATAATCTTGTTCGGGAATTCAGACGTTGGGTTCGTAAAGAACATGATAGTGCTGATGTAACTATTGAACTTTTGATTAATTTTTTACAACGTGAAACTGAACTTGAAGAAAGTTTAGCTGGCAAAAGTAATAACATGACACGCGAGAGCATTAAACCTAAACGATTTACGCACTCTGCAGTCAATCAAATCCGCTCTGAACCTAAAGACTGTTGTGCATTATGCGGATTATCTTCTCACAGGTTTATAGATTGCTCTAAATGCAAACCGTATACCTCCCTAGAACGAACAGATGCTATGAAACATCTTGGCAGGTGCTTTACCTGTATAGCCAAAAAAACACCGGGACCCGAGAGATTGCCGATTCAGGCGCAAGTGTGCGAACTGTGGTAAGTCCCACCACACAACTTTGGCATGTGTTTCGAATGCGCCTGCGACCCCCTTCCCACGCAAAAAAAAGCTCTCCTCTAAACACTGCTGCATCTGAGTTTCAGCCTTCCGCGGAATCTACAAACCTCATACTTAACGTCACGACTATAAATGAACTAAAATTTAACTTAAAGTATTTCCCCGCAACTTACGAAGAGCTATTAGGTAACGATGGCGTCTGGCGAAGAGCTGTCGCATTGTTTGACTCTGGTAGCGACGTGACCCTCATCAAAAAAGAAGTTGCAAGAGAACTCCAATTGGAAAGACAGCCTCGCAAGTTCACTTTCGGAACGGCAGGAGGCGGTTACTGCTTCACCGATGCTGCTTTGGTCTTCTTGTAGATTCGACGCTGTGACAAGCCATCAGCGAGATTCAACATCTCTGCGATTGAACTTGAAAGACCTGCTCACAAAATATCTTGCCTGGGGGACCCAAAAATGGAACTCACTTTCTAGTGGTTAGATATATACTGGCTTTCTAGTTCTATCTGATTACACTAACTGTAGTTGTAATGATTGAACTTCAAACTTAAAATTGTTTACTTTGTCACTTTATTTACCATGTAAAGCAGTTAAAATTTTTAAAGACACTAAAAATGTTTTGAAATTCACAAACAACTAATTTCAGATATTAAACAAAGACACAGTAAATGAATATTTAACACACTTGACACTTCTATTTTCTTCACTTAGGACTGGAGTGAAAAATTACTACCAGACTACGATATTCATGATTATAAAACTTCGGGGAGTCCAAAGCCAGTGCTTCCAGTTCAACTTGATCACTGTCACAAACCTTCAGAAACAAGAAGACTTTTAAGAGGACATTTAGAAGAAAAAATTCCATGTTTGTAGCTATTCCAAGAAGTGACTACTAATTAGGCCAATCCAAACGTTCATAGAAATTTTTCGATTTTTTGTATCTATCTAGCTCTTGCATGTAGCTGAAATCAATTTTAAATCCAGTTTTATTCACCAAGTTGGCTTGACCAAGTAGACAGCTAAAAAATTTTAGCAAATTTTCCAGTATTCAAGTGTAATGTTTGTGTTCAAAGGACGCGTCCCAATGCGGTTGATCGGCTTGGTTGAACAACCTATCGAGCTACTCTCCTGGTTGACTTATTAATCCATATTTTCGCTTTATCTTTCACTTGTGCGTATGTTGGAGCTGACGCTACATCATTCCCCTCCCTTTATGCTGGCAACGGCACTCCATCGTCTCCAACCAGATCAAGGAGAGCGTCCACCACTCCAATGTCCTGTCGTGCTCGCCATTGTAACGTTTGTGTCCAAAGGACGCGTTCCAATGCTGTCGATCGACTCGGTTGAACAACCTGTCGAGCTACTCTTCGGGTTGATTAATTAATTGATATACCGTATCCAATTTCACTTCCACTTTTGGCTACGTTGGAGCTGACGCTACACAAGCAATTGTTCAATTGTGGTTACTTTTAAAACAACAAGCTAACAAACAATGGGTAAAAGTGCTATCAACACATTCAAAACTAGCCTGTTGTGGGTTGTTTTATATTCTGAAAAAAAACAACACCATGTTAGTTTAAGACAAAAAAGCAAAAGCTGCTCAGCCAAAAGAACCACTGGACTGATACAATAGCTTCTGCTATGCTGCACAGAATAAAGTGTTGTTTTAAAAGCTAGATGCCGTGGGGCTAGGCCTACTGCTTTGGTGAATTCATTATAATGAAGCTTTGAGATCAAGCATAGTTATGAAAAATCACTCTAGAATTTACAGCCTTAGCAGTCTAGATCCAAATTAACTTGGCTAGCCTAGGACTATCCCGAATCTAACTTTGCCAACAACCTACTTTTTGGACTGATAAATAGGCGCTAAGCCATACAAATATACTATTTACATGATTTTGTAGCAAACTGCGATCATAAAAATCCGATCAGTGATTCAGTAAGTCATCTTACTACAGCCTACGAACAAGCGTTGCTGCGCAACTGCTCGCGAAGGTTGCGACCGATTGCAACCTTTCGCGAGCTGTCGATGACGTCAAATTTTGGTTGCTTCGCGTTGCTTCGCGTCCAGTCTAAACGAACCTTTAGAGTTACAAGAAAGCGTGACAAAAACGAGTTTGAAGTTGAAAGTTTTTTCAACAATGCTGAAGTAATAAGGAGGAAATAAAATATGACAGCAATTTTGCTAAATTACGGAGACTGTCTCAAATCCAAAGCTTTACCTGTACAAACTCTGCTGTAACTTTGGTACCGCTTTAGTAAATGAGTTATAAAAAAATATAGCAAAACTTTCGGGAATTGTTTTTAACCGAGCCAAATTTCAAGAAACAGAATAAAGCCAAAAAACAAAAAACAATGTTCTATCTTCCAAAATAATGTCAAAAACTTACTTAGATTGCACGAATGTTTGTTGCTTATATATACTAAGGAAATGCCAATGGGGGGCTATTTTCTATTCTAGTGCAGAAATCAAGCTCAAAAGTGTTCAA
Source organism: Trididemnum nubilum (assembly GCA_963965965.1). Classification (NCBI taxonomy): domain Eukaryota; kingdom Metazoa; phylum Chordata; class Ascidiacea; order Aplousobranchia; family Didemnidae; genus Trididemnum; species Trididemnum nubilum. The sequence goes on from OZ014488.1 coordinate 29,176,728, forward strand.
ACGTGGTATTTTCCTCATTCTGCATGCCAATGGGGGGCTATAGCCTCCCCCCGACCCACCTGGCTACGCTACTGCCCACACCTCCAAATAATCGCTCATTAGTTTAAAGGTCTGGGTGAACGTTCAGAGAAATTCGCATCAGCTAAAACATAACGACCATGCAATTAATTGGACTTTTCGCTTCAGGGCCGCTCCAAATTTGAATTCCTGACTACGCCTATGCGCAGGTTCTAGCGATGACTAACCACTAAATACAATTATATAATTTGGTTCTATATGATGTTTTAAAGATGATGATAACAAAATTGTTTTATTTTGACTTAGTTGAAAAAAATTTTTGCCAAAAAATTTAAGCAAAAATTACGTCATCAAGCGGCGGAAGCAATTGAAAAAATTGCCGCTTCCACATCCTTGGTTTCTAGAGCAGCACGAAAGCGTGAAAACAACGTTGTTGAGGTAAAAAGTTTAACTATGGAGGAAGGAATTTACAAAAAATGACAGTAATTTAGCTTAATTATTGGTACAGCCAAGGAACGCAAAGCTTTTACAGCAAGAGCCCTATTTTGGCAACGGTACTGCTCCAGTAAACAATCTACATAGAACAACATAGTTTTCGGAATTGTTTTAACTCAGCCAAATTTCAAAAAATAATGCAGAACAAAAAGAGTGAGAATTCACTTTAATAAAGACACATCAATAGAGACTGATAACCGAAAAGTGTGAGAATAAAGCAAAAAAAACAAAACGGTAACAATGTTCCAAAGAACTAAAACTTAGCTAAATAGCAAAAAATCTTAACTGTTAATTTACGTAAAGATTATGTTACTTTTTTTTCATCCTTAACCGGATTTATGTTATTGGCAATCGCTGGAAAACATCTGGCATTGACTAGAAATTGATAAAACTCGCAATTCTTAATTTCGCATGGTGGCGTTTTAGAGCTGCATGAAAAGGATTACATCATTCATCGCTCTTCTTTTCAATCGTGCCCAATTTATTTCAAATTTCATTGTCCTCGATCCTTTTCATGCATTTTAGTAACGTGGGTAGGATTTTAGGAAAAAAAAGGGGGGAATAAAGATTCAAACTGAAACGTGTTCGGACAAGCACAAAGATGCAGCTGAGTTCATAGAATTTTAGCCGCGAATCGAGGTGAAGACTGAAAAAAGTCTTCACCTAACTTTCACTGCATTTTCCGCCGACTTTGCTGTCATTTCCAATGTCTTTTTTGCTGAAATTTAGGTAAAGACCAAAAAAAATTTCGCTATGTTTCGCAATAGTCAAAAATAATAATCATCACTCTTAAGCAGGTGCAGACAATTCACCCAATAAAACCACCACCATCGATCGCTTTTTCGTGAATGGAGAATATATACAGTAAATATGGATACCTTTCTTTTCGTTTCACTGTTATTGTCCGACAGAATGCACTGCGATTGACTTCCACCGACTCGAAAATGATGGTTGAACGCTCACCAATGAATTTTTCTGATGTTTTAAACAAATACAGGCAAAAGAGGGCAAAAGAGGGGCATGGAATAATGTCACTTAATTACAGACTCAAGTCTCAAAATGTCGCTTTACAGACTATTTTGAGAAAAAGTCAAATGATTGTGATGTCGACTCGGCCAACGACCCAATATGCAACAAAAAGGAATTTACGCCACTCTGTACAGTTAAATATACAACTTGAAACTGAACAGAATTCGACACCCTAGCTTATGTTAATTAGTACTGTATTCAGAAAAAATTGCTTTGAATTTTAGTCACTGTTAGGGCAAGCATATGTAGAAAGTTTGAAGTCAATGTCCTTGAAGGACAGGCCAGATTCCAAAAATGCAGAATGCAAGGTCTAAAACTATGATTCCAAGACCAAAAACTCAAAATATTGACGTCATGTCTGTTTTGCAGCAGGGCCGTGACAAGGCAGCCCCAAACCCCCCGGTCGGGGGGACCCCAGCCAACATGGGGGCCCCACTTTTTACTTTACTACTACTACTTTAAAAGTAGGTATTTTTGATCAGTGCTAGTATATTTCGCAATATTTGAAACAAAATTAAAGCGTATTGTCAATTTGAAATTGCATAAGATACTGAAAATACGCTCGCTGTACCTGTATTTCTCTGCTGCTGCGTTACAATTTCATCTATGGTGTAATAGAATCACAATCGCTTTGTCTTAGCTGGTTAATCAATTCAGATGTTCAGCTTACCAGTTGATTGCACAACAGCCAGTCCAGAGTTAGTCTAATTATGGTTACAGTCAGATTGCCTTCAGATGTCAGCAGTAGCGTAGTCAGGGGGGGCAGGGGGGGAGGGGGCTATATCCTCCCCATTGGCCTGTCCACCAAAATGAAAATGCCACGTTTTTAGCTCTTTTGAGACTGTTTTTTGCGCTGGAATGGACTAAAAAGTAATTTAAAACGTTTTTTGAAACATACATTCAGGGGGGGGGATAATTTTTTAAAAATCATAGTCACAAATCAATGAAAACTTTGAAAAATGCCCAAAAATAAACAATCAAATTTCATCGCTAGGGTAAAAACGCCAAACATAGGCTTTATCAAAAAATATATTGTAAACTCAGAAATAAGTAGGTGGGGGGGCTATTCGGTGTTAGTTAATTACCAATCACTTCTTTCAAATATCTTTCCATTAAGCCTCCCCGCAATCATTTTTTTCATAAAATATAGACGAAATAGAGTACTCCTCGTGAGTTTTATTGAATAATAGGATTTTATGATTATCAGCATGTAAACATGAAAATTACAATGTTATTTTAAGCCACCTCCCACATAGCCCATTAATGCAACCAGTTAAATCATGTTGCGCTGCCAATTTTTTATGCCACGTTTTAAAAGCATTACTTTTTATTAAAATAGTCCTAAAATTAAGTTATTTTTGCAAAAAAATGCAAAATTTTCAAACGCTGGGGCTCCACCCCCAGACCCCCAGAATAGCCCCCCCATTGCGAATTTCTGGCTACGCGCTTGAATGTTAGCAAACAAGTTAAAATTTATTTCATTAAATTCTAAGTTCCTAGAGTTCAATGCAGATCTTTTTAGGATGATTGATGTCACAACAACCGTTTACAAGGATCGCATCTTTAACTCATAATAACAGCTCCAGTACCCAAATTATTTTTCACGTAGCGTTGTAACAATACAGTATATAGTGGTCTTTGGAATTCAATAAAACTCACTCTTAAACAGTAATTTTATTGATTGTACTGGTTTATTTTATATTTTGGATATCATTAATGTAAATTTAACTGTAAATTTTCGTACTGTTCTACAATCCTGGTTTTGGAAAAGTAGTGCATCTTAGATATGAGAAAGTTAAGTGACTATTTAGGTTGATTGCAAAAATGTGCAAATTTAAGCGTTTCGAAGGGGGATCATTCTTGAGTTTTTGGGGGGGCCCCGAACCACCTAGCCACGGCCCTGTTTTGCAGTATACTGTATGATGCTTTGTTTGCGATACTTCCAAAATATGTAGAAGATTATATTTTGATCGACCCAAGAAAATTGCATTTTATGGGACTGTTAACTTAACGTACATACGCATTTAGCACATTTAACAGTAAATATGCTGGAGGGAAATTGGAAACGCCCATTTGTGCGTAGTTTCCAACACGTCAATGAGAGTCTCGTGTGAATTAATCTAAAGTATCGTTACAAAACTCCGAAGCCAATTTTCCATAAAAAGTGTATTCGAGGATAAGCACCAGCTTGTTTGCTGGCAAATTTTCGAGTTTGTGTACATAGCGATTTTTTGCAGTAGAATTTGTGTAGCATTAGTAAGCAACAATGTTATGCAAGTAAAGATGTTTCGATTGCTATTCATTTACGAAAACTATGTTGTTTTCAAAATCTGCAATTTTTCACCAAACCTAGTAACAAAACAAAACTATTTCCTACGCAAACGACTAACATGGCAAGAGAAAAAAACACCGAGTTATTCATACCAAAGTCATACACTACATGTATTATGCAGCATGACCCACTCTAGCTTGGAGCAAGAGGACAAATTTTGATTCCTGAAACAAATTAGAACCAGTACGCACGCTATCACAATTTGCGGATATGCGCCTGCAATACCTTTTACAAACGTATGAATCTACAAGAATGCTGAATCATACACTGAAGATGATGGTATGAGAGAATACAGAAACGTTTGTAACGAATTGGGTTGCCTTTTGAGTACTTGGTTAAACAGCACATATTTTTAATTTCAAGTAGCGTCGACCATTGTATTTGGTTTTGCATTTTTATGCATATAGTTTCCATGTTGTTTCATTTTGTGCATATTTTCATAGCATAGACAATTTGTGCATTGTTAAGTAAGCAATATTGCCTGCTGTGCAGCTGCTTCGCTCAGATATTAACGGTTACAAATTTACGTATAGCCCGATCAACCAACTCACAAATCCGTTTCACCCAGTAATGCGGGCTAAGTTAGACAAGTTGGAAGACTGCGATTTATTTCAATTACGTCCACCCCACAGATTGAGCTTGTTAATTGAGTTTTTTTGCGAAAATGGTTAAAGTATTTCTCCTTTTATTAAATGACTAATTACATTTGTGGTCTTGACGCTTTTATCTCATTTTACATTTATTGTTTCATTAACAGACAAATCACAAAGGTATAAGCTATTTACAAAAGAACAATCTCGTTTTGATGAACATTATAAAGGATGTTTTGTTCATTGTCAATGTGGTTACATTTTTGTTACCAAAATGTCATGGATAGAAGAGAGCAAAGGATTGCTTAAGTTTTCGAGGCAAGCGGCTACTTGCCCGCCACATAGGGTGATGACTCTCCACTTCCACAGAATATACTCTCTTACTAAGAAACGCGCCAAGCAGGAAAGTTATAAATACCTATTTTCGAATCTGGTTCGGCGCAATTTGGAATCGAACCCGTGTCAGTCGTTTCATCAGCAGGCTGACTTGGAATCGAATTTGTGCCGACCATTTCATTAGCAGACCATCCACTGCATCAACGATCGGTGACCATTGCTTCAAAGCTAAATTGAAAAACAATGCAGTAGATGGCAGAGAAGTCCAGAGGCAAACTACCAAACTATGAAGTCATTTGAGTTCAAAGTCTGAAGTTCAGATGTTTGTAAATGTTGCTTTTATGATAAATGAATATTATTATTTCCGCAGTTGTGTAAACACAGACTGCTAAATTTTTGAGCAGAATCATCTAAAAATCAATTCAATCAGCAGCTACAGATTTGTATACACTTAGCTTTCGCATACGCAGTACTTTAAAAAGTTTCAACTTGGTTTATCGACATCAAGGGCTAATCTACTAGAAACGTGACAGCTCTTGCCCAACCATTCCTTCTTTAATGTCCAAAGTCCTTAGTAGGTCAGAAATAATCTATTAAACGTGTTTTATTTTCCACATATCTGCAAATATTGCTCAATTTCTTTGTTTTATCGAAGCTATAATTATAACGCTTTCACAATATTTTCATGTAGTGGAGTAAATTGGTTGACTCAGCGCTGCGGTACGAGATTGTACCTTCATCCACAAAAATGATGTTTTGATTCTTTCAGCCGCGTTGATGCTCTTCCAAGATCATACACCTGGTTGCATACACGTATGCTACTTTAGTATGTAAATACCTGCGTTAAGTTTAAAATTTTTGTCTTTAGTTGGGTAGCAGATTTCGCTTTGTTTTTGAAAGATGTCGCTTTGGTGTAAAATAGAAATTTCAGAAAACACACAATTAAAAATACGTTAAAATAAAGAGTACCTATCGCCAACGTGATGCAATATACATATCAATATTAGCATCTATCACCAATCTAACTTATTTCTGGTGAGAGGCCGCGAAAGACTATATACTGTATGTTGTATATTTCTTGAAAAAAGAGAAAGTGTTGTTCATTGTGGTGCAGTAATCGCAAATCGAAAACGAAAACTCGACGACAACTTGACATTAAATACTTGAACTGGGCAAGCAATCGTGGCCTCACTAGTAGAAAAAGTCGATTAGGTTTTCCAAGGTTTTTTTTTAACGAAATCTGGGTCCAGGCAGACTGCAAAGGGCGAAATACTCCCCATCATTTTTAAGAAATTATGGACGTTATCAGCAAACTAACGGCCCATTTTGGTGCTCTGGAATATTTGCAAAGTTTATTCAATACTTGTAGCAAGCTTTTGCGTGCTAGCCTATTTATCAATTAAAATGTCAATAATTACAATTTAAATTCGGCAAAAAGTTTGATATAATTCTCAAATTTAAACTTTGCATTTTTCTTTAACATGTAAAAAGCACATAACAAACACGAGAAAAATTTTTGAAAATTGTATACTCGATTACGCTCTTTCAGAAAAACATTTCCGACATTAGTACAACTATCATTAAATTTTGCTAAACATTGAAAAATAACGCTTTTATTATGCTCTGAGCGAAAGGTTAATTAAATGTGAAATTAATTATTGTAATTCCCAATGAGTAAAAAAGTTTGCACCTCTTCACAGCTCATAAAACAAAAAGCAGAGAAGATGCAACTAGCACATTGAAACATTTAACGATCAGTGGCACCAACATCAAGATCTGAGTGCATCGATCTCATTTCAAGTGTCTTTTTTACAGTACACTGGTATATTCCAGCAGTTAAACTTTTGCACCCAAATTTAGCAATCAAAACTAAAGGTCAAAATGTAACGAATAAAGGATAAACAAGCCAAAAAGTGAAAGGATGAACCCAAGCATTTGGAAACTGAGTTGTAAACTGGCCGACTAGTTCAGTCCCGAACCCGGCCCGAACCCGAAAGTATTAAGCCCAAACTCGGCCCGAACCCGAAAATTAATTTGAAGCCCAAATCATGCCGGAAAAAAACGAAAGTTAAGCAAGGTCTGAAAAATTTAGTAATGTTGTCAAGTTATTTTGATTGTATTTTGTGCACCTTAAAAAAAAAGTACGTCTCAGGCCCGAATTAAGCCCGAAATTTTTGTCAACTTTACGCCCGAACCCGGCCCGAATTCGAACCCGACTCGAAAAGCCCGGCCCGACTTACAAGTCTGTTTCGAAAAGCAGTAAGTTGAAATATAGTTGCTCTTCTGTTGCTGGTGTTAGTGTCAAAATGTCAGTCAAAATGAAAGTTTATGTATTTTTTTAATTTACAGATTATGGCTTGCTTGGTAGATGAATCATTCGTATCAATAAACTTACATTGACCAAAAATCAAATCTTTGTTATGCTCTCTAAAATACGCCGAAACGTGTGATGAGTTAGCTAGGCCCAATTTACAGCACGTCATTGCTTTTACAGACCACACAACCATCTTTCTTCAAAAAAATGTTGCAGTGGTGGTGAGCCATTACCAAACTTGGGTCATAATTGAACATTCCAGAAATAAAATCCTTGTCCTCCTGTTTCAAAGGCGATCTCTATATCATTTAACCAACCGGCGGCTGTAATCTTACATTAAACATGTTAGTTTAAACTATTAAAAAAATTTTTTTTAATTACATTAAACTCTGCTTTTCATTCGATGCAGTCAAAAACCAAGGCCGCACTATCAAATAGACGGCAGCGTGGCCGAGAGGGTAAAGGCGTCGTTTTTACGACGACTCTGATCAAATGGTTTTGGGTCAACTCGCACCCTGGTCACACTGTTGCGTGCTTGGATAAGATGCTTTACGATGATTATCTCTGCTTGGTGGCTTCGAACAAGCTGCAAATTCAGTTGACAAGAATTCGAAGAAATCCTCTGGAACAATGAATCGTCGGAAGTTCCTAAGCAGGTGCGGATTCTTCCAATCACAAAGTATTCAATGCAATGAAAAGTGTGCGGATTGTCCAATAAGTTAGCGTCTGACACTGTCCGGTGACAGAAGGACAAATATGCGCAACAACAACAACATCAAACACATAACAATTTGGACAAGAACATGAAACTTTGAGTGTAATTGTCTCAAGTTGAGTGCTTGTAATGAAATGTCACATGCAGTTGGACTTTGATTTAAATCAATGTGGAAAGGTCACATTCTTTCACCGTTCGAGAATAAAACAAACACTGCTGATTAGGGGGGGGGTTGGAGGTACTTTAATTTGGTTCCTCTAAGATTTTTGAAATTTTGCAATAATGCAAAAAACTTGTTGCATTTCATATTTATCTCCAGGTCCTCGGTCGGCGCTCGTCGTTCTCTATTGGATGATCCGCACAAGTAGTAAACAACCATGGTATTTTGCTCGCTTTTTTTGATGTGCTAAATAATCGAGATAGCAAAATGCTGAGATTGTCCACAATAAGAGAACAGTGTGTAACTAAGTGGCGCTAGTGAGTAGAAAAAAAAGCTTATTGCGAGAAGAACATCAGAAAAGTACCTAAATAATCTGATGCGGCAACAAGGTCGATAATTCAAGGCCTTCTTAGTATAAATTAGCACCGTTTTGTTCATAACAATTTCATACTTGAGCGATTGCTATGCATTGGTGGTGTTCGGTGTTTGTTAAAAATTTAGTGTTTATTGCTTTCGAATTAGAAATATAATACGAATGAGGCAAACATAACAAACACGAACTAGTTCAATTCAATCATTATATCTGCTTGTATGAATAAATACAAACGAACTGATGACGATGAAACATCAACTAAGATGAATCAAAACTAATAAAGCTTTCACTTATCAAAACAGAATTTCTTTAAATTTCTTGTAAGTTAACTACTTTGCTACGTAATCAAAAACAAATTTATTGTCACTGTTAATGGTAAACAAAAACCCCCACCTTAGAAAATGAGGAACGTTAAAGCTACAGATTTAACATGGACACAAGAACATGCACCTGTTGCTTCTTCGATGAGTCCAATCATAAAAAGTGATGATCTTGCTTTATCCAGATTATGCTCTTGAACCTGTCGAAATTATTTTGGGTTTAAAGAATTTTTGATTTGAAGATCAAAATTCTTAAAAGGTGACAATTAATTGCTCCAAAAACTATGTCTACACTCCCATAAATAATGCATTACAAATGGCAACCCACTTAAAAAGACTACGCTGTTGAACGCTTTTAATTTTGCAGGTAGTAAGCACTTAATTATAAGTTGATTGACAGACAGTGTTTGTTTTCATCGATGGATTTTCGTGACATGTTACAAGATGACTCTACAAATTAACGTAGGTCAACGGAATAAGATTTCGAGAGAACTTGCCAAATTCTCAAAAGTTTAGGGGACCTACACAAAACGGTCGCTCACAGGGCGGTCAACGATAAATTATTAGAGGTTTGTCAAAAATCAGCTCCATATTTTAATGCAATCGCAAACTTGAAAAACACGTTTATTCAAATTATAGATAATAGCATTGCGAATGAGCTATCGCGACGCGTCTTGACCTAGCTCAAGGGTCTCATCAGGTGAAAAACAAAACTTAACCATACAAGTTTCCAAAAAGTCAGGTAAGCAGAACAATGAAAAAATTTACAAGCGCATAAGTAATTACATCAAAACCTGCAGTACAACTCCAAATACGGGCAAGTTTGCCAGAGTAAACTCTGGCAAAAAAGAATAAATTCTGGCAAAGTTTACCAAAATTTACTCTGGCGAAATTGCCCGTATTTGGAGTTGTACTGCAGGTTTTGTTGTAATTACTTATGCGCTTGTAAAATTTTTCATTCCTCTGCTTACCTGACTTTTTGGAAACTTGTATGGTTATGTTTTGTTTTTCACCTGATGAGACCCTTGAGCAAGGTCTATAATCTATAATTTGAATAAGCGTGTTTTTCGAGTTTGTAATTGCATTAAAATATGAAGCTTATCGTTGACAAACCTCTTATAATTTATCAACAGAATAAGGATGTATCTTAGCAAATCAACGTGCAGTCTTAATTTATGCATGCAAAATATACATCGAAAGCAATGTTGCTATAAATAAAACTTGTTGAAAATGTTATTGAGGATGAAGGGAAGGGTCAAAAGAAATAAATTCAAAAAACATTTATGTATTGACTGACGTTTACACGCATGTACAGAACAAATTGGTCAGTTAGCATTATAAAGCTGTTTTGTTACGATCATATAACCGTAAAAGCAAACAAACAGATGGTTATAGGATAATCATCAGTAATCAGAACCTGAAATACTGCATTTAAAATTTCTTAAAAAACAATAATCATGTTCTATTTTTTATTTGCGCTCGTTTGTTTTCTATTTATATTTTGCTAGTGCAGGTGTTGACATATTAGTTAAAATTTCTGTTCCTACTTCGCTGCATCTTCCTATCACGTTCTTTCGATCGTTAACTTTGGCTAACCTTCATTGTCATGTTTTGTGATATATCCATTTTCTATAGCTTAGTCAACAAACATTCTACAGAACTTTCTTTTTTAGCGTTTTTACCTTTTTGGGGGTCAAAAAATTGATATTTAATGATGTGATTTAATTTGTCAATTAAATCTAAAATGCAAATTAAAGTATATGTAATTGATTAGTTGACAGTAAAAGTCATCGACCGCCAATGCTTTTAAAATTTGTTAAAACAACTTTTTTCTTTAATTACTGTAACTGGGATTAAAAAGTGATAAACACAAGAGGGCGCACTACATGTGAATCATTTAATGAAACGAGTTACTTTTATGTGCGATAGATTTCTTATTTATCGATGCAAACACAAAAAGAGATTTCCAACAGTTTTCAAATTCAAACAAATTGTGCAAAATATAAACAATAGTAAATCAATTGGTTGTTGCTAAACGCACTAAAGGAAAAATTTCTAAAAAAAAGATATTTATTATCATGAGATGTTTTAGTACCACAACGATCTTGATCTTTTTTTGTTTTCGTTTGTTTACGAGTGTGTGCGGTGTGTCTTGTGTTTTTTTGTGCATCTCAAAAATAAAAACAGACAAATAATTTTTTTCACAGCTGTGAGGTAGCACTTCCTCACATATCTGCTATCCCATAGCAGATACAAGGGATAGCAGATATGTGAGGAAGTGCTACCTCACAGCTTTGAAAAAAGTTTAAGTTCCAAATCTGCTGCGTAACTTCTGAAATAAATAATTCTACAGAAAGTACAAAAAAGGTTCACTGAGAGCTTTTCAGGCCAAACGTAACCAAACCAGAATCATATAATTGAGACTTTGCGTGAGCGCGTAGTACCTTTGTTTTTGTTCGCGAATTTTTTGCGCATGAGGATTGATTTGCTCATAACTAGCAAACGATACAACCTAGAATATGGAAATTTGGACTCAACATGGGAATTAATGAATGCGTCCTTTGTGCCAATTTTGGGGATCCTAAGTCACGTGATTGTATTGCAAATTGAGACACAAACGAACATAAAAAATGCTATTTTTGGCTTGAAAATTTATCAATTCGCTATGACTCAAAAACCACTTGGCGTGCAAAGCTGAAATTTGTGCACAATGTGGGTGCTTACAAATGGGTGATGCAATCCGAGTTTGGAGGAACCCAGTCACGTGACCAAAATGTTACAGGCCAAAAATGAACAGAAACTGGACGATTTCAAACCAATATATCTCAGTAAATACCGATTTTGATGGAAAATGATTTGTGATTTTGGAGCGCACTATCAATCGCCTTTTTTGGTTATGTTCTTTCACCTCAACCTGATTGCTATTTTTCTTCTTTTTTTTTCTTTTTTCTTTTTCTTCTCCGGCAATCTAATTTTACACCGCTAAATGCACTGTATTCAAAGTTTAAGCGATTTAAGATATCAGGGAGGACTAGTGCGGAAATGAAATCGAGGGTGCCAGGTTGGGGGAATCCCCCTCAATCCGGCCCTCCAAAATTTTTAACTTTTAAACTGAAGAGGCGATTTCTAAAAGTACTTAAGTCAGTCGAAATAAGTTTTGAGATAAACGCCCTTGAAAATTTTGAAATTGATTTAGTATACTTTAGGTTACAATTTAAAAGTTCTATCACTGTGTTTCAATACCTAAGACAATTGGAAACAAGCAAACAATTTTTTTTTTTCAAAAAGTAATATTAACTCTGCAATATTAAACAAACAAAAAATTGACTTAAGCACTTTTTCCAGGATAATGTGACTTAAGTACTTTTTGCCTACCACATATTGCTAGATTTTCCATGCTTTTTTACTATGAAGGATTTCAAGCATCATCTGAAAGTAAAAAGAGCAACAATTGATGAGTTACGTTTGCAAATATTTTACAAAAGGCTGATGGGGTCAAATGAATTGGAAGAAGGGGTCACCCATAAGGACCCTTTTTTATGTGCTTTTTGTAACTTATATGTATCCCTGATTAAGCGAATTAGCAGCGCTCATGATATATACCTAAGCGCATCACTTTTCTTGCTTTCTGACCAACAAACATTCTCTTCTCGACTCGATGCTTTATTTTTTACTGGAATAGTTTTGCTTTCATTATAATTATACTCCCCTTGACAACATTTAAAATCAGATTGGTGCTCACACGAAGGAAGACAGTGCTCACTACAATAACTGTTTAAAGAAATTTCAGCAACAAATAATGGAAAGCAAAAACTTTTAACAGCTTTACAGTTTTGAAAGTTTTTGTAATAGCAAAGCGGAAGGGTTAATATAACTGTTTTGAAACAGAGGGTTTGATTCCCGATTCTCTCGTCTAAGTGAGCGTTTGTTACAATCAAAGTGATGAAGATTAAAAACAATACATGCAAACAAAAATGCCACATGACATTACAACAGAGCACCAAACACAATTCTAAAGAAAAAGTCTTTTAAGTTTTCTGCAATAGATTCCAACGTTCATTCCATGTCCACATCATCGTCATTTTCCGACATACTTGGGCTGCATCTAAGTTTGGAATAAAATGTAACTCCTTCTGGCAAAAATACGTGCTGCAAGAGCTGGAAAATATCATTTAATTTTGCTTGTTTAATGGGAAGATACGTATGGTAAGCTCTTAGCAAACGACTCGAGCTCATTGATGCCGTCAAGCTCTCTACTTTTTTCCCTCTTTTTAATAATTGAAAGGCTGTTGAGCAGGTACCAGTCATCACATATCTACAAAAAGGCCGATGTTTCCTTCTAAACAGCATACCTCGTAGTGAAGAAATGCCAGTGGGTGCTTTTAGTAAAGGATCAAAAGCTTTTTTGTAATTTCTCACGGTAACTATCGGAGTGTGGTCTGGTTTCAAATCATCGGTTAAAGGGTGCTCCACGAAGACTATGCGAAAAGGATCATTTGGAAATGTACTTTCAATCAAGCGCACCCATTCTGAAGGTTTTACAATCTTGTCTTTCTTTCGTCGTTTTTTTTCTATATGTGCAAAATCCTGGTCGCATGGCATACGACTATGACCCGGAATGGGATAGTGAATGTATACCTCATCCAGCTTCGAATGTGCAGCTGCGTATAAATATGAAAACAGATACCTGTTCTTGTTCTGCGAAAAGCAGTTGTCGGCAAAAATGTGCAGCTTTCGAATTTTGCTGCTTAATCTGTTGATGTAGAAGTCCAGGCAACTAATAACTTCGTTTGGGCCTTTAGCTGCAAAATTTTCGCTGTATAGAAACATCCATGCATGATTATTCACATTATCATGAATACAAAAGTTATGCAGCCACAGCTGCCGTTTGTAATACTCTTGGCCGATGTTGGTTAAAGGGAGGGGGAGATTTTTCTGAAAATCCATGGCAATTACTGCAATGTCGCAATCATCCTTCATTGCTAGAGCAGATTCAGTAACTTCACATAACTGAGTATTGAATACCTCCGCTTTTCGAACGTGAAGTTCATGCTCTGTTTCAATCTTTTTTGCCTCAGCTGGGTCATTGTTTGCTTTCGCAGTTGCAAGGTTTGCTTGTTGCTTCTCGCAAGTATCACATATGTCTGTTCGCGGATAACCAAAACTTATATTGAATTCATAATTAAATATGTGCTTATAAAGAGAATATTTGCATGCATTAGCAAGATCAGGGTTTTCTTGAAGGAAAATTCGATGCATTTCTGCAATCGACATGGATGAATCAAGATACTTCTTGTGCTCATTTTTTGACCGGCTGTAATGACTTTCCCTTGCTGGAAACGAACTGATATGCTCACGAATTCGACTTTTTATACTGTCAGCTATTTGGCTGTGGTTATCATGCTTGCCACGGTTGTCGGTCATGTCTGAGAAAAAGTTTAAAATTTTCTTTTTTAGTCTGGATTCTTTTATGCCATGGAGTCCTAAAAATGCAGCTTTGCACACTTTCACAGTTTTCTTTTTAGCACTCACAGAATAAATGTAACTGTTTCGTGGCACAGCATTTTGGGTCCTAGGTCGCCGTTGGATATTATCAGGTCTTTTCTTTTGAATACATCCTCTGAGATATCTGTTTTGGGCTTCGTGGTCTTTGATTTGGCAAAATGTTTCAAACACTGACTTTCGTTCTTCTTCAGTCAGCAAAGCATAGCAGTTGCACCGACAGAATATTGTTAGTTGCTGCCTCTCAGGTATCTGTTTTCCCGAGTACGTGAGATGTTCAATACCTAAAAAACAATCATAGACTTTATTAAAGAGCAGCTGTAGCGTATAGATTGACCTGCGTCAGCTAAGGAGGGCTTCATCGTAGATTGACACAGGTCATTAGTGAAAGTTTTAGTTTATAAAGCCCCCCCCCCATAACCTTAGCTTAACCCCTCAGGCTGAAGCCCCCCCCTTAACTCCTAACTTATACAAAATCTTGAATTTAAGTTACAAAAAGGAGTCGGATTAATTCCATTGCATCTAACATTTTTAAATGTGTGTATCACTTGATAAAACTTATTTTAATTACGATAATTAGAGTAAACTAGCCCTAACCTTCTAAAATAAAGACAGCTGAATAATCTTAACACAGCATAGCCTACTTAGATGTATCGGTAATGCAATCCAGAAACTGAGCAAAAAACTGAAAAATCTTTAGTGCCTTTGGTGTTAATATTCAGACTATCATTTTTTTACCTAAAAGGAAGATTAACTAAAAGGAAAGCGAAAATTTATAGCTTTTTCAAATAGCGTCAAAAGTTGATAAAAAAAGATAATAAAGTTAAGAGGAAACGGAAGCCTAAATCCATACAAACTATTCGATTTGGAAAACTATCATTTTGCGATTTTTGTGAACAAATTATGTTGTTCTCTTGTCTTTGTTGAAGTCTTTGCCATTACAAATGGAAAATATCTATAGGCCCTCTGCTCCTGTTACGACGTTACGCTTGCTCACGCTGTTACGATGTTACGCTCTGTGATAAAGTGTGGTTTTTATTTTTAGAGCGTCTAGGAACTTCTTTACCCCAAACTTTTATAATTGATCGATCTACATAAATGCCATTTTTGGAATCGTAGAGGCAAGAATTGTCCAAATTACTATTTTATTCTGTTCCTATTTCGACATGCGTTCAGAGTCGTTTTTTTTGGCACTAAATGTCAAAAAAAAAAACGTCCTCAAAAATAAGCAAGGACTTTAGCACTACCTAGACGGCAATTCATTTCCTTCTGTCTCTTCTAATAATTTTATCGCAAGCGTTGTAGACGTGCATTCGCTTGACTTCCATAGACCTAATGAAAATAAACCAGAAAACATGCTGTTTAACCTTTCTATAAGCAATAGCCAAAATTTGGTTTTGGGTCACTTAACAAAATCTTGGTTGCGCCACTGTTGTACGCTATAACCACCAGTTTTGTAATGTTTTTATTTAAGCCAACTAAAGCACGCAAGGAACAGTCAAAACTACTATCTCACCTTGAGCTTTTGCCACTTTTATTGCATTCTTTTTCCATTTGGAAGGATCAGATTTTTTCTTTTTAGGTTTTGTAGAAGTGGGAGGAGTCATTTCAATTGACACAAAAAATTCAAAAAATAAACAACTTTAAAATATACCTACCTCGGGATTACTTAACATAAGACTGCTAAATCATAAATGAAGGACATCTAAAAAAAGCTTTCGTAGTTTTAATTTGAATCAGAATTTAGGCTAGAGTAATGGCATACATATAGTATTTAGCCTACTTGTGACAGTACATCCACAACTAGAAATGACAACATACCCTCTTATGCCTAGCAATTTAACCAACTAATTTCCACCACTCATAATCTAAACCCCAGCCTTGCCAAAGTTCCCATACTAGAGTTTCTGTTTACTCCTAACAATTGAAAATTTTCTAAACATACCACTAAGCAATCAGTTACGTTGACCATCAACTAATGATATTAAAGATATTTATCAACTTTAATGGCGCTAGGCCTATTAGAAAATAACCCACAAACATAGCCGAGTCTTAAAAGAATTTGAATTCGCTGTATTAGACTTTTGTTTGAAATAAACAGTAATAACTGAAGCTTTTTCCTCGACTCCCAACTGTGGTTAAAACGAGTTTGTTCAGTCGTACAGTACGACTGGCTAGATATGATGTAATAATACCTAATGTCACATGAGTGAAATCTTGCACAGCGATTGGTTGAAATCGACTTCAGTACTTTTCGCTTGCTGGCTGCGACTTAAGTACTTTTAGAATGATCAAAAGTGCAATATTTGAAATTCTTGCATGCCGCTACTCGGACTTCGGTACTTTTTCTGCGCTAACTTTTATATAAAATGACTTAGGGTATGAAAAAAAGACCGTAGCATGTGAAAACTCATTTTTTGTAAAATAGTGACTTAAGTACTTTTAGAAATCGCCTCTTCAACTGTTAAACCTAGATAGGTCAAATTTTCAGAATAGGTAGATGTTAAAAATAAAATTAACCAAACAAAAATTGGGGGTGCCACGATGAGGGTTCCCCCCCAAACGAACTCTCCAAAATTCAAATTTTGTAACCTTTTAAGCTAAGCCCACGAAATTTTTAAGGTGAGCAAACATAAAGGTAACATATAATTAGACATAACTTGGGGGTATCAAAATGGGGTCCCCCAAACGAGGCTGTCAAAATTGTACCTTTTTAACCACTCACGTTCAACACATAATTTAAATAGTATCAAATAGGAAGAAAAGATAAAATTTTACAAAATTTTGGGGCTCCAAAATTGGGGATACCCGTGAAACGTGTCCACCAAAATTTTGAACTTTTAAACTGTTACAACTAGATGAATCAAATTTTCGGAATAGGTAGATATTAAAAATAAACTAAACATAACAAAAATTGGGGGTTCCAAAACGGGGGTTCTCCCCAAACGTTGCCCTCCCAAATTCGAACTTTTTAGCCTTTTAAGCTAGACCCATAAAATTTTTAAGGTAGCTAAGCATAAACGAAAGATAAAATTTGACAAAATTTGGGGGTACCACAATGGGGTTACCCCTCAAACGACCATGCCAAAATTCAAACTTTTTAATTGTTAAATCTAGACACATCAAATTTTCAGGATAGGCAAATATCAACGAAAGATAAAATTTAACATAATTTAAGGCACCAAAATCGGGTGTCCCTCAATTGGGTCCTCCAAAATTCAAACTTTTTTACCATTCAAATTAGACACATAAAACTTCCAGAATAGGTAAATATAAAAGAAAAATAAAATCAGAAGAGGTAAATAAAATATGACAAGGTGCCACAATTCGAAAGTTTTCTTCCAATGGGTCCTTCAAAATTTTTAACCACTCAAGCTAAACAAATAAATTTTTCTAGATAGGTAAAAAGTTATTATCAAGAAATATTGAGGATCTCGTACTATAGCGGTCCTCCAATGGTGTTGACACCTCCCGCCATTAACTACAAAATCTAAACGAATCAAATCTATTGGATAAGTTAATATAAATCAAAGATAGACAACAAAATTTGGTGGGCTACATTGAGGAGGCCATGCCAAAGAGACTTGTGCGCAGTAAATTTATGTGTGTGCGCAGTCTCTGAAAGCTGTGCGCGCGCACACGCGCAGAGCTTAGAGAGAACTCTGTTCAAAATAGTGATCTGATTGCTTTAAATGAATTTGCAAGCAAAGTAGTCGTTTATACTGTGTTCAGATCAATACTTTAAATGTGCCCCTTTCAAATTTTGTTTTACTAACTTACTGTAAATAGCTGTGTGGTTATTCGAGTTCAAAATTCAAATCTCTCGAAGTTATCAAAAATAATCGAGTAACGTTATTCAAAAAGCTCGCATAACAGTTTACAATACTGTACAGTGTACAATGTCAAATCTCAGCACTTTTACGAGTTCTTAAAAAAGTTTTTCACTCTATTTCAAATAACATAAAGCGGTCTTTAAAATTCCAGCGACTCACAAGCAAATTTCGTTACATCAACGAAACCCACAGTGATGTATGATTCTGAAAACGCTCTTTCGCCTCGCAATTCAACGTATTACAGGATTGGTATACAGTATACCGGTTGTTTCGAAACAAAAGCCAACTCCTCTACAGCATAAACTAACATAAAACAGTGCTAAAATTATGCAAAAGTAAAACAGGCATTTTTTGAAGTTTTTTACTAAATCGTTTATGTCTTTGCCACATAGACTTCATTCTCGAGTGGTATTATTTGATAAATTGCAAAAAAAGGAGGAGAATCAAAATTTATTTTCCCTAGTTATTGCTTCACTCACAAGTTGTCACAGGTCGATGAACATAACTTGGCAAACTATCCCAGTTTTCTATTCGCCATTTAATTGACACGATCTTTTGTGCTAATTATTGTCCAACATGGTATTACCAAGTTTGGCTTATGTTGTCCTTTTGTAATATTAAAATTTGGTATGTCTAGCTGGAGTACGTGGTATTTAAGTTTTTAAAATTTTAAGAAGCCCATTTGGCATTGCCTCCTCAATGTGGCCCACCAAATTTTGTTGTCTATCTTTGATTTATATTATCCTATCCGATAGATTTGATTCGTTTAGATTTTGTAGTTAATGGCGGGAGGTGTCAACATCATTGAAGGACCCCTATAATATGAGAGCGTTAGTTTTTTTCATTATGTATATTTACCTATCTAGAAAAATTTATTTGTTTAGCTTGAGTGGTTAAAAATTTTGAAGGACCCGTTGGAAGAGGACTTTCCAATTGTGGCACCAAGTCATATTTTATTTACCACTTCTGGTTTTATTTTTCTTTTATATTTACTTATTCTGGAAGTTTTATGTGTCTAATTTAAATGGTTAAAAAGTTTAAATTTTGGGGAACCGAATTGAGGGACACCCGATTTTGTTGCCTTAAATTATGTTAAATTTTATGTTTCGTTGATATTTGCTTATCCTGAAAATTTGATGTGCCTAGATTTAACAATTAAAAAGTTTGAATTTTGGCATGGTCGTTTGAGGGGGACCCTTAACGTGGTACCCCCAAATTTTGTCAAATTTTATCTTTTCTTCATATTTACGTCTTCTGAAATTTTCATCAGTCTAGTGTACGTGGTAAAATTTGAAATTCAGCTTTCTTGTTTGGGAAAGATTCTTTCATTTTGGTACCCACGAATTTTGTCAAATTTTATCTTTTCTTTACGTTTAGTTACCTTAAAACTTTCATGTGTCCAGCTTTAAAGTTTAAAAAGTTCGAATTTGGGAGGGGCCCGTTTGGGGAAAACCCCCAATTTGGAATCCCTGATTTTTGTTAGGTTTAGTTTATTTTTATTATCAACCCATTCCAAAAATTTGGTTCATCTAGCTGTAACAGCTAGCTTAAAAATTCAAAATTTTGGCGGACACGTTTCCCGGGTATCCCCAATTTTGGAGCCGCCAAATTATGACAGATTTTATCTTTTTTTCAAATTTGCCTACTTTGAAAATTTTGCGTTTAACGTAAGTGGTTAAAAAGTTACAATTTTGGCGGCCTCGTTTGGGGGACCCCATTTTGGTAATCCCAAGTTTTGTCAAATATTATGTTTTTTTTATGTTTGCTTACCTTAAAAATTTTGTGGGCTTAGCTTAAAAAGTTAAAAAAATGAATTTTGGAAGGTTTGTTTGAAGGGGAACACCCATTTTGGCACCTATGATTTCATTTCAGCACTAGTCCTCCCGGATATCTTCAATAGCTTAAACTTTGAATACAGTGCATTTAGCGGTGTAAAAGTAAACAGCCGGAGAAGAAAAAGAAAACAAAAGAAGAAAAATAGCATTCAGGTTGAGGTAAACGAACATGACCATAAAAGGCGGTTGATAGTGTGCTCACAAATCATTTTCCATCAAAGTTGGTATTTACTGAGATATATTAGTTTGAAATCGTCCATCTTCTGCCCATTTTCGGCCTGTAACATTTTGGTCACGTGACTGGGTTCCTCCAAACTCGGATTGCATAACATAACCCATTTGTAAGCACCCACATTGTGTACAAATTTTAGCTTCGCACGCCAAGTGGTTTTTGAGTTACAGGCGAATTGATAAATTTTTAAGCCAAAAATAGCATTGTTTATGTTCGTTTGCGTCTCAATTCACGATCACGTGATCTAGGATCCCCAAAATTGGCACACAGGACGCATTCAATTATTCCCATGTTGAGCCCAAATTTGCATATTTTAGGTTGTACTGTTTGCTAGTTATGAGCAAATCAATCCTCATGCGCAAAAAATTCGCGAACAAAAACAAAGGTACTACGCGCTCACACAAACTCCCAATAACGAAAGATTTGATTTGAACTTAAAAAACTCCATAATGGTTAAAAGGCAGGAAGAGGTTGCCTTTAAAGCAGAAGGAGTGTCATAACTACCAAAAACAAAGCTTTACAATCCGGATCGTTTTGTTACAAAGGTTATTTTTTAAAACATGCCTATTTGAAACGTGACTAGTTCCATGTTTCTATCATGTTTATTTACCTTTGGCTTGATGTTTATGATTGTTGAGGTGGAATTATTCACAAGCTTAAAGCGGTGTTTGCTTATCTATTGTAAAGAATTTAGCATTGCTATGATGATTAAACTTATTTATGATGATATTTATAGCTTATAATTGCGCAAGCGAAGCAAATTTTTCTCCGAAAACAAGCCGAAAATTAAGTTTCGCTTTCCATTTATGATTGACCTGGTCGAACTTCATAACTTAGTTTTTACGACATCTCAATTACTGTTTGGTTCTCTTTTGTCGGCCAATCAATAGCAGAGTCAGGGATTGCAGAGTTTAAAAAAATTCTCACTAGTCCAATTCCTGAGTGCCTCTCTGGTAGCAGTGGCTTTTTTTAATATAGTTTCGCTTTTGCATGAAATTCTTGAAATAAAAACATTTGAACAAGTAATGTTTTTAAATTTTTAAAATTAAGCAATTTTAGGGGGGAATCGAAGTTTCTCACACTAAAAGTCAGCTTTTAACCAAATGTTGTGGTAGCCCTAAATTTTGCATTTGGGGTGTAAGTTGGTTTTCGACTAAACTAAATTTGATTGGAATTGATGACGTTGTTATAGTGACATCACCGTATCTGAAAATGACATCATTTTGATGACATCAAAAGCGGATTAAATTTCTCGTGTAGGCTGTTTTAGTTTTTGTGACGAACAGCCCGAGGCAAAATGCAACGTGATCAAAACGACTAATGACGTCATCTATTTCGCAACAATTTGATTTAAAATTTAAAAAATGTCATTGAAAAAAACATGATCAAAAATACCTCGTATTACTCTAATATCCAGTTGCAGGAACGTTTTGAACCCGAATCGAAGTTAAAAAAAAGTGATTCAGGCAAGAGAAAAGTCAAAATAGCAACGACAAACTTTGTTATACAAACTGATTTATTTTTTGCCATCTTCATGATGTAGCTTGGACCAGTACGCTATTTTTTTTTAAACAAATATGCCCGTTTAGGTTCAACCATTTGCTCGTGGTACCATTTTACAGGCAAGCAGAAGGACATGTGTTATAACCCTAAATGCAACGTGACTAAAAAGGAAATATCATTCTTGCTCACGATCTTGTTGGGTTAAGTGCTAAAGAAAGTTAACCTTTTCATCTTGCGTGTTGCTGTTGTTTATGTTGCATTCTAACATAGTTCTATTTTGATTAAAATGATAAGTTTTTTTTATTTGAAGAGCAATTTTACGCTGGGGTCTGCTTCGCATCCTGTTTCTAAAGTATCATCAACTTTTACCCTTAAAGTGCGATTGAAACATTGTTTCTAACTTAATTTATTTCCGGTTAACTCCCTTTGAAAAGGTATACCGGTTTTAATCCTTGTTTAGGAGAAAAATTTGTTGCGTCATTCCGAGCTTAAATTGTAGAGAAATGTCGAAAGCGAACAATTTTTGTCTTACAAATTTACTGCTCTTTCTCAAAAATATACCAATAATGAAGGGGTCATATGACTTAAAAAGACATTAGTTATGCCAAGCCTACCTTTTGAAAATGCTGGGGGGTGCGGGAGAAAGGGTCAACAAAGAATTTATTGCACTTTTTTAGCTTATGAGAGGAAATTAACACAAAATGAAGAGGTTAACCATCTGGTTAGCATTTAATTAAGGCTTATTTTGCAGCTTTTACAAAGAAAATATGGAAAAATCTGTTAAAGCGGTAATCAAACTTGCTCGAGCATGTCAAATCAATAATGAAAAGTAAAATATGCTAAAAATTTGAATTCTAGAAAAGATATCACTATTAAAGTCAGTTACTATACTTGAAAGAAATTGACGTTAATTATATTGTAATTTGGGACACGCCAAATTCATCATCTTTCAAAAACAAATCTTTTTATTTTTATTTTCCATTATTTGACATTTATCTTCTCAAAATTTTTAGCAACCAAACTTGTAATGCATATTGAACTTTATACGATACTTTAATGTTTTCAAAATTCTTTAACGGACAAAAGCAAATACATTAATACAAAACTGTGGTCGATCGAATGATACAAACATTTAAATTTCAGAAAGTTATTTTTATTCAATGTTTAAAAATTCATGAATTGGAATCAGGATAGCTCAGCATAGAAGCAAAAAATCAAACTCTGACGCGAACGGTTAATGGTTTGATGCCGTCTACCAGTCCTTTTTTTCAAAGACATATAGCAAGCATACTTAAACTGCAGGTCAAACTATTTTGCGTTTGTGATACTGTAACTTGAAACGTGGCAGCCATGTTGCATGCAACTATTGCGAAAGCAAAATCTTTTTTGCTTCTCTTTGATGCATAAAAAATTGATTAAACTTCTTTCGTTTTGCTGCTTCTATTTGACTATCTTTGCTATATTAGTGAAATTGTATATTGCACAATACAATAAAACCAAAACCTTTATATTTATTTCGCTGGTTTTTTTGGTTGCATGCGTGTGCAACTGTGCATTTGCGACTTGTGCGCCATTACTGTTGTGTTTGTTATTGAAAAGCTGATTGCATTGCTAAATGACTTTAGTTCCTTTTTCCACCTTTCTGTCGTTAACACAATACGTAAACCTTTACAGTTTTATATTTGTTTCTGATAGTTTTGTGTATATTACATTTATTTTATGTATTATAACAAAATAAGAACGGAATAAAATGTAATTATGTCAACTCGTGTACAAGCATTGTTATTTTCTACAGAGCTGCCACTCAAAAAATACCCATTTCATTTATGATTTTGTGACAAGAAGGGCAAAAGAATTATGACTTTTTATGAAAATATACACTGTTTTTTTATGAAATATACGACAGTTTTTATGAAATTTTATGACACTCATTGTCAGTCAAAAGCAAAATACAGAGACGTGCAAAATTGACAATTACATCACTACAATACAATAAATCGACGTTTATTGTTTATATTTCATTGGATATTAGATTTATTTTGAGATTTTAGTGATTGCTCCAGACACGACCTACACACAGACAGAACGGCTGCAGCAGAAGACTATAGCATACCTCTTTGTTCTCCCCCCTGCCGATTTCTGTGTCTGGACGATGGATTCGTCCCGACGAATTTCGGACCTGGTAGCGCAGGAGCTTTATTCTATGCAACATCTGCAAGGACTCAACACCACTTTTCTTCCCCAACAGTCCAATTTCATCCAGCTTTACCGCAGAGATCACAGTCCTTCGTCATGCCTTTGGATGGTGCCTCCAACACCATTCCACTTGCCCATTCATATCCCTGGCTGTCTTTACAATCTACCAGTCCTCCCTCGCCCTACTGAACTCTGCCTCCAGCCTCCTTGCCCCGAATGCTGTGTGGACAAAGTGGTCCTCTATCGCTGCCTATCTGATTTGGCCCAACTGTCCTTCCATTGGATTCCTGGCCACTGCAATATATGTCCAAATCAGATCACGGACCTGCTAGCCAAAACCGGCGACTGCACCTCCTCCTCCTCCTTGCCCCTGGGTTTGCTTGTCAGCGCGTACCCGTAACTCTCTCTACTCTTCATGGAAGCAAATCACAAGGTTAATAGGGTAGCCTAATTGGAACGAAACAACCACAAGAACAAGTAGGCCTACTTTTGAGGTCAAATAAAACTTCCAGGCTTAGTAGAAATAATACGAAACAGTAAATAACAAATGGCATTTCTTAATAGCATTATGCAGTCCGAATTAACGTTACAGAATATTTTAGTCATATTTGCAGTAGGTTAAACTTTAAACGGACCCTGTTTGCTTTCCAAGTCACTGTTAAAACTATGACATGTTCCAGTCTACAGTATTGTTCTAAACAACAGAAACTAAAAAAGTTTAGAAAGTATCTATAATAGGCAGCAGCATACGTGCTGTTCAAAACTGGCTCTTAGTATGAGCTCATTTTCTGAGAAACACGAAATAAAAACACATTGACTTCGCACAATGGTACATAGACTGTTAATCGATAGGCTACATTTTTGAAATCAAGAAAATATATCCTTTTGACTAGTCAGTTACTTTTCAGAATCATGAATGAATAACTTTGCTTGGAATTAAATTTTTACTAAACTTTAGACACTGGTATTATTTTCTGTTCTAAACAACAACAACTAAAAAAGTTTAGAAAAGTATCTACAGTAGGTTGTAGCATACATACTGCTCAAAACCGGCACTAAGTATGAGCTCATATTCTGAAAAACACGAAATATAAGCACTCTAACTTCAAGTAGATGAGTGGGGTCAGTAATTGGTATGGAATATGGGTGGAGGACCATTTTTTTTTGTAGTTTCAAGGTTGAGAGGAAAAGAAAATGTGATGATGATTTGGCGAGGTGTTGGAAAAAAAACAAGAAATTGCCCCCCAAAAAAGTCGTAACTCATATCTTATGTCAATCACTGACCCTACTCACCTACTTGAATTTAGTGAGTTTTTATTTCGTGCTTTTCAGAATATGAGCTCATACTAAGTGCCAGTTTTGGGAAGTATATTAATCTTCGATTGTGCAGATTGGATCATCTTCCTTTCAATATTTTTACTGGTTGAACATTGAAGTTTCTACAACTGCTCATTCCCTTCATTTACCATGGCATGTGCTACCTGAAGATTACTTCGAAGTCTTTCAATCTCTGATTCAACTTCTGCAAGCATTTCTTTTTATTGCTTTCATTGACTTCTTGCGACTCAACTCGAAGCATTTTTTGCTGTTTCTCTTTCTTCACAGTCAACTTGTGCAGCTCCATATCTGCAAAATACTTGACTCGTGCATATTTGACGGAATCGAGCAGTTCAATTGTGCATATAAATTTTAGGACTCCGCCAGCTCTAATTAACTCATAGAAATTGAAGCGAAACAATGGATTTTTCTTTTATTACGTACCCATGGTTTTGCAAAAGCTGCTTATTGATCGAAAATCCTTGTTCAGGATAAGCATTTCCATGGCTAAGGGGCAATATCGCCTGAACTAGTGCATACAACTTCGGATATTTAAGGTTGCCATGATCATCTGTCAAATGAATATCTACTAAAAGATTTTCGGAATCCAATTTTGGACCAGAAATTGTCAACCCGCTTGCATAATGTGGGATGCTTGCATACAGGTTGTAATCCGCAATCATTGAAAACTTGCGGCCAGTGGCTTTGCGGCATTGTACTGCAATCTGATGTGCCACTATCTACTTGCTCCCAGAGGTTTTTGAACTATTCATCTTGTAATGGTTCCATTTGGAGCCTCATCCACTGGGTTTGGATTTTATCGCATATCTCTTCAGAAGTGATGAGTGACTGGATGTGAAAGACTTCATTGAGTTTGTTGGTTAACACGGACATCATGCACAAGGACAAACCACTAATGGCATTTGTGGCACCAGAGTCGTTTCTTTTGCAAGGGTGAAGATATTGAGCATGCTTTGTGACTGGTCCATGAAAAAGTAAGCGATCCGGAAGATGAGTCGTTACGAACAAAAAAAAAAAAAAAATTCAAGCAATCTTTTCGAAATTTGTCCAGCTTGTCTTGAACAATTTCGATCTGGTGTGTCTGTTCATTAAGTATGCTCTTTGCTTTTGTTCCAATGTCAACAAACTGCAAATCTTTCCTGTTTTCCTTGAAATGAATATCAACTAAAAGATTTTCGGAATCCACACTAGACAGCAACTTTTTACGAATAAACTTTTGTTGCAAATTTGAAACAAATTTGCTCATGAAAAAATAAAGCAAGTGTATTCTTGGTTTATTTGCTTAAAGCTAAAGAAGAAAATCTTCAGACTCTGTTGTAGAGTAAGCACAAAAGCTGGTATATGCTTCAGCTAAAGGATTCTGCAATGCTGCACTTATCCTTTTATAACGATCCGTATTTACCACCGTAGATTTCAAATTACTTTTCTTGGGTAAAAACTTCCAAAAACTTTTCCATTGTTGCAGAATTCTTACAGCAACATATTTCATAGTGAGCGATCGGGTCTCAGTATGTTGCATAGCATATCGTGGGGCCACTTCTGTAACTTCTTCTTCGAAAACATAATCATCTCTGCGTGCACTGGAATGCTTAAAGCAAAAATGAATACCACGGAAAAATTCGTCCAAATTAAATCCAAGCTTCTTATTCCCTTTCCTAAACAATAATGAGTAACTCCGTATAAAGTTGGATTGCGCGGTGACGGTAGTTTGAACCAAGAAACTCAAGTCCTTTTAATCATTTGTGTCAGTGGCCACTTTTGCGCACTCGAACTCGCAAAACTCTAGTCGTTTTCACCAAACTCGAAAAAGCTACCATAGCCTTTTCAGCTAACAAGGAATCATAACTTTAGAAAAAAGTTCAGTTCAACCTATTTTTCCAGTACCATATCGAGTACCTTAGGATACTGTGATAGCCTACTTTGCGTAAAAAGCATCGGTACCGTACCGACTTAAAATCAGAGTGAGGTTTTGGAATATGCTATAACTGGCGTAAGAGTAAAGAACAATGACACAAAAAGTTGCCGCAAAAATGTAATGGAGAGTGTAGATTAACTAAGTTAAATTATTAGGCTGTATTCCCAATACTATGCAACATATAGCAAACAAAAATAAATTTAGCTTATCGTGAATAAACTCAGAATGCAACTTAAAATAATAGTTTTTTATGACAGCATTGCAATTTATGACTTTTTTGAGATTTTTGAATTTTTTTATGAAATTTTATGATTTTATGATAAGTGGCAGCCGTGTTTCTAAGACATGCCATATTTTTTAATTCTGCAGGAAAATTTTTAAGTAGATGATGTACGGTAAATCGCTACCATATATGGTAAACAATTGATACAATATAAGAATGTAGATTGTATCAAGCAAAACTTAATACAGTTCAAAACGCTTCTATGAAGAAAACTACACCAATCCTTTAAAGAATTTGGTCCGAGAACTTTTAATTTTATCAATGCTTTAATCTGAAAAAAATTTCAAAAAATAATAAATAAATTAACCGTTTTTAGCTGTTCTATTTTGGTTTATCTTTTATAGTTTAAAAAGTACATCTAATAAACAAAAGCACGATAGTATGCGATTGGTTTTATAGGGAAATATTCAAAGCAGAGCGATGACACGACGCATGCAGTAAGAAGGTAGGATACGTTCTAAATATAATGACTTTTATATAACGTTAACTGGTTTCAATGGAATCTTATCAAACAGATAAGGAATAAAGAAAAGTGTTTCTGTATGATGCCTTGCCGAATAAAGCAAGAAATGTTATGCTTGGAAAAATAACAACAAAGTTTAAAATGTTTTTATATTGATAGCCATAATATATTTACTTACCAGGAAAAAAGGTATGTTTTGTAAAAAAACGTTTCTTTAGTGTGCATTGTTACCGTCAAAAAACGAATAAGATCATCATCAAAACAGAACTCAAAACGAAGTGTTAAAGCTAGACTAGCTGTCTTAAGCTTTCACTCTACCGTTTTACGAGGCTTTGCAATGGAGTTCACGAAAGAAAAAAAAATTAACATGATTTCGTCATAAAAACATCCTTTTGTTATGAAAATTTCTACATGGTTATAATCTAAAGTGATACAATCCTTTGTAATGCGCTAGCCATAAACTTTAACGAAAAGGTGTTGAATATTTAATCAACACCTCTGCAAAACCTCATGTTTAAAAGGTTGACTGTATGGCTCTTACAGTTTTATTTGGTGCATTTCGATTAGGCCTGATTCGCTTTAAAAGAAATTAAACCCAGGGTTTTCGAAGAAAATCTTTTTTTGAAAACATTTTATAAAATTTTCCAGATTTTCCAGGGAGTGTTTCAAATATGATCGGTTGCTTAGGATGTACTACATGTTCTTTATGAAAGCCAAAATCACTTTCTCTATTTTCATCATGGTTAAAAATTTTTGCCAGCTGTAAAAAAGAGAGCGATATGCACTGGGAAAAGAGCTGGCTAATATAGATTTTATGGATTATGATGCAATTTGATGTGATTTATGCTTGTCCAAACGTGCAATCTATAAACAAACGACAACTTTTTTTAGCAAATAAAAAGTTCTATCTCAAGCATCTACGTTGAAAAGTAAAAGCAAAAACGAGCAAAATTTCACGAAACATTACACATTCGTGTGCTTATTTACATTAAAATATTTAAGGCTTTTAGAATAACATAATATTTTTTGACTTATTTCATATGGCAAAGCCCCCTCTCTCGAAACTTGAACGAATATGTAATTTTGCAGTAAATTCATTGTTTGGTGTTGAATTAACACTAAAATACTCAACGTACTGATGAAGAATTCAAATCACAAATTCAATCGAAGCAAAATCATAAAGAATTGCAATCGTTATTTTATCAATTTACGGTTTTGGCATTTGCTCCCATCAATCAATTATGTATGTTCAAATGATAACCATCGTTCTTTAGAAGAAGAGGGAGAAATAAGACAAGCAAACGTTTTTTGCAAAATTTACTAAATTTTACGATTAGCATCATTAGAAGCTCAGTCTTGTGATATCATTTCGAAGTCTTTAAAGATAGAAGAAATGCATTGTTACCTCATAGACATTCACGATAGAATCTGCCCCGAACTTATGTTTCATAATGTTTCATGTACATGCGTAGGCTATTGAATAATGCAATTATACAATACCCATTTCACGACTTTCATCTTTCAGATTCTTAACGCGCACAATCTAAAGATTAAATTGAATACCTTTTACAATTTAGAAAGAATTTTTTGTGAAAATAGACCTACAAGCGACATTTTAACTTCGTTTTATTGCGCAGGTGCATAATCAAAGCATAGGAAACCACAAAGACACTCCGATTCAACTGATACGATTTCCAGTGTACCCAGTGGCGTAGAAATTTTGAAACAAGGAGAGGGGGCATGGGTCAAAAATGGATCATGTACCGTTTGGGGGTGCTACAGCCGCCGGAGGCAAGGAGGTCTGAGTTTGAAGCTCCCACTCTCAGATTTTTACAATTTTTTGACAAAATTACTCAATCTTACGACTATACGACAATTTTTGTTTGAATTCTGTTTGGAAGACATGCTTTGTTTTAGTAGCGCAAAACAAACCAAATAAGCAATACAATAACTGGAGGCACAAGCTATTCAATCCGATAGCCATTCCTTTCTGGGGAATCGTACGGTACGTAATACTGAAAAAGAGCCTCGAAGTTGTTTAGTGACAATTTATGATATGCAACTCGTAAAGCAGTAAACGCTGAAGTATTATTGACATCGGATGGAAAATAACCGAAATATGCGTCTCCACTAGCAGATCGAAATGCTTCGGCGTTACAATTTACGAGCCGTCTTTTCGCTTTGTGATGACCCAAATGAGAGAAGTATTGATTGCTAAAATGGAAGAAGCATGGCAGAATCCCCCCTCCCACTTAAAACATTGGTTGTTGTGATACAAAATTGGCTTTCTTTGGTATTTTAGATTTATGATCGTAGGTTGGAATACTTTTAAAGATAGCAAAATATTGGCATGGGCAAAAAACAGTGAAATTTCTGAAATCTGCTCCTTTCCAAATTTTATGTTTCGTTTTATTTACTAATTGGACTGATTTTAATGTTTTTTTGTTTTTTGTTTGTATTGTATTTTTATAGTCCAAAGTGGAGGGGCACGATACAATATCCCCCCAAAAATTCTCCAATTAGAGTACCTAGTCCACTATCTACGCTATAACATTAAATGCGGCGGCTACAGACTTATGCAACCATGCTACAGAACACCTATTTCACGACCTTCAAATCTCAGATTGTTCACTTGCTCAATCTGAAGATTAAATTGGAGAACTTACACACATTTAGATATTTCTGTGATAATACCTGCATCAATTCTTTCTGTAATGCTGCAGGTATGTAATAGTAAAATTAAATTGGGTTTACGTAACCACAAA
The DNA here is from genome assembly GCA_963965965.1 of Trididemnum nubilum. Classification (NCBI taxonomy): domain Eukaryota; kingdom Metazoa; phylum Chordata; class Ascidiacea; order Aplousobranchia; family Didemnidae; genus Trididemnum; species Trididemnum nubilum. The sequence continues at coordinate 29,207,275 of OZ014488.1, forward strand.
ATCACCCCAATTCAACCAATATATATTTATTTTACAGTGTGTCCATGTTATGTAATAGTTAATTCTATGTATGGGTAATTGACTTATGCAACAATAAAAACATGTTCACAACTTTTATCTCTCAGATTGTCCATTTGCACCATCAATACATTAAATTGCATTATTATCTTTTTAGACATTCAGAGACAGATTTCTTTGTGATAAAACCGACAAGTTTTTGAGCTTTCCTATCGCACACGTGCCTAATCGCAAAATTGGCTTACTACGCAAACTGGTGCGTGCAAAACCATTTGCATTAAGCATATTGTCCGGTAAAATCTTTGGCTCATTTGGCACCGAATTTTTGAAAATTGTATTTTTTGAGCTTTTGTCCTTACTTTGATGCCAAGAGGTGACAAAAGGCAAAATCACTTTTGTATGACTTTAACAATACTAGCCTTATTTTTTGATAACGTCCAAGATATTTGTGCAATTGAATATCATTAATGACTTCAGCCTTACTGGCTAAAAACTAGCAAAATTTTTCTTAAGCACAAAAATCGAAAACACTGATATTTTCAGCACCGATTTTTTGCATTGTTTCTTTAGACATTTCGTGCTCCCTGCCATCGCGCATATGAAGTGTATTGTTTGCGCAGTATTGTTTTTGTTTATGGTTTGTATGTGCTATAGTTGGCAACTAAACGCTCTCTCTCTCTCATAGCAATAATCTGGAAAGATAACGAACGGATACACAAACAATTCAACATGTAAATGTTTTTCAATTTTTTTGTAATTTTGACAGAAATGGCAGAACTGCTTTTTAGTCATTTTCTAAAAATTTTGATCAGTAGCCGTCAAATGTCTAATTAACCAAACTTTATAGCTAAAGCATAGTTAAAATTTGCTTTGTATGATTGCAATCAAGATTACAATCGTATGCGCTACGCTTAATTCTTGACAAAATCGAACATCATGGAGTTGCAAACAAAGTTTAATGCTAAAGAGCAAAGGTAATTGCATATCTTTTTACTGCAGTGTAAAGAGTTAGTCACGGTAAAAAAAAAAACAGCAAAAAGTACCTCGTTAAGTTGTTTCACAAACAGTTTAACAAATCATTAAATTTGCGACATTTAGATGAATACAAAGTAGAAAATTTTGAAACAAGAAATGCAGCAGATGCAATGTGTTATTTCATTAATATCGTTTTGAGCAGAAACACAATAGTGTGCAAAATTAAAACGTATTTGCAACAGATACGAAATACATAACAACCCCTCTATTTCCTTATAAAGTGCACACATGTACCACCTTTAAAATAAAGTTTTGACACAAATTCATGAAGATTGTGATATTAAAATCTGCAACTTCACTGGTCCTTAAACGGAATTACATAGATCGCTTGTTCACTTTAAAATACTTTTTGTACTTATATACAATTCACGAGTTTATATATTTAGCTCATCCCAAAAATAAATTTCAAAGACTGTTTTGCACTGAAAAATTCAAAACAATTACAAGAAACTGGTAAAAATAAAAGTTTTTTGAGCGATCATAATCCTAGTGGTTTTTGATGGAACCATTAGCCTCAGCCTATCTACCTTTTTCCACTCAAATGCATCATCTTATCGAAGCAGTGTCCAAAGAAGAAAGGCAAGTGTTTTCCCGTTAGTTAGATCTTTAACTGTTTTTCGCATCAGTCAAAGACTGTTTAAGTAGGAATAGGGTGAGATCTATCGCAAGAAAATCAACCACTAATAGTACGTTTCCATTGGACCAAACAACATGTCCAACCATGCTTTTTGATCCGATGGAATTTTCAAAAACGGTTGTAAGTGGTTTTATCCCAAGCATGTGATTGGGTACAAATACTGTCTAAGAATAAATTCAATTTCCAAGCTTTCAAAACTGGACTCTTGATGATGCCGACAATCGGGATTCGTAATGTTTATCCTTCCCCTTTCGGTATTGACTAATGATGAGAAAAACACTGAAAACATCTTTCTTCTGTTACTATATGATTTCACAATTAACCACATTTCTTCTTTATTTTATTGTATTGTAAGACAATCTGTGGTCATCGATACCGTGGCTCGTGAAATTAGTCAAAAGTGTTGCTCATTTCGAGATAAAAATCTTATATGCTCTCATCATTTCATAAAACTTTTTAAAATATCAAACGAAGATTATATTTATGGTGGCGCTGTTGGATTAATTCGAATTTTTTGTGCAACTTCTGCCATCTACAGTACTTTCAGCAAAAAGCGCAGTTTTAACGTTGGGGTGGTTATGTTCGTTTGTTTTTTCTAGCACTATCTTGTGTAGTTTTAGCAAAAATATTTTATCTCCAAGTCCATTGTTCTAATCATTAAAATTACTAAATTAGGTTGATATTTATGAGCAAAAAGCCGCCGTCTATTGTCTATCTCTCTTTGTTTGTATTTAGGCAATACACTACATATTTGTTGTATTTGTTTTGTATACATCTAAAAGTCTGAATATAGAACAAAAGAACAGCAACTTTAAACAAAAACATCGATCACTACCAGGCCACGGATTTTGATAAAATTTTGGCGAGAAAAATTTTTAAAATATTTTCATTATCAAAAACAAGTTCCGATAAATGTTTTGAGTCTCAAAACAGCTTTTTTGCCTGGTGGTAGTGACTTAAGAAAACTTTTCGTCACCATATGGAAAATGAACTCAAAAAAGTTCATTCGATAATAACATAAATCTTCTTTGAAAGCGCATTGGAAGTTTAGTTCAACAAAAATTCTTGTTGTACTATCTAGTGATTCTTTCCAAATCTTTGAATTTGAAGCACATATAGGCCTACCTCGACAGCCGTTATCTCATAATATCAATTATTTATAAATCTCAAACAAGGGACCAATTTAATTCCTTGAGGTATGCCATTTTAGAAAAACAACAACAGTAGCTATTATCCAGTTTCTTTACCACCAACAACAAAAAAGTTCCAGCTATAAAACAAAAAGCAGAAACAGCACTGTTGTAGAAGCTCATTTGGATTTTACAGTCTTAAAAATAGGATATTGTGTTGGTTAGTGTGCTGTTACTATAGCTCTACTAACAAACTGATTGACTGATTTATTGATCACGAGAAGCAACGGTTACGCTTTTTATTTTAGACGAATCGTCCTCACTTGCTTAGGAGGCAACCGTATTCTAAGCTTTACTCTTAAAGTTTGATTTCTTTTCACGTAAAATTACCACTTCCTCGAAGCCTCCAAGCAGATATAATCATCGTAAAACGTCTTATCTACGTAAATTTGCAGCTTGTTCAAAGCCACTAAGTAGAGGGAAAAATCGTAAAGGGCCTTTTCAAGAACGCAACAACGAGATCAGGACGTGAGTTGAACCCTGATCATGCGACCAGAGTCGTCGTAAAAATGAATAATAGAATAAATGAAATTATGATGCTTGGCTGAAACATTAGTGGTTGATTGAACTGGTACCCTATAATGCTAGGGCGTATTTCGATCAACAGGCATTACGCTATGGAATAAACATTAAAAGGCCAAAAATTCTCCAAACTCATATATAGCACTGCATGCATACATAACTCATATATACCACTGATGGCTTACATTGTTACTTTGTGCCCTATTAATATATGATTTACTCAGAATTACTGCTTTAACAAAAATAATTTTCTCTAAATATTGGTGCTATGACCTCTTTGGGTCGTGTTCGACATTTCACGCGGGGTTCAAGACAGTTGGATGTGTCACAATAAATCAGCGATATTTAAAAACTAACGAACATAGCATTTGTTTACTTGTAAGAGGCTACAAAAAATAAATTTATGTAATCCAAGATTGAACTATTAAATCATAACTATTAAATCATAATTTCTTGATTTAGAAATGAAATACCAGTTTACAAGCATGTCTGGTGGGTAGTTAAAGGTGTCCATCTGCGTCTTAATCGTGGTTTTTGATCACATTTAATTTGTTAAGGTCGAACTGTTACAGTTTAAGGTTGCAGGGAGCCGATTGTATAATATGCAATTGCAGCAAAAACGTAGTCAAGATCATCAACAGGAAGAGAACAACTTTTTAATGACATCACCACATTTTACAATAACATTGTACAGTATGACTAATGTTTACTAATTTTTGGAAGTTGCCCCATCAGCGATCAAAAAAAATTTTTACAGTTTTTACGAATACGATATTGTTTAAGGTGACTAAAATATTCAATTAAGGGGATAGCGAACTAGTGTTCCCAGATTACCTAACATGATGTGACACAATACTACCAATTTGGCTGGGTTAGGATTAAAATACCGTTTTCGGCCAATGTTTGTCCTGAATTTAAGTACGCAATAAACTAAACTAGGCTAAAATAACTCCTTTCATTTAAAAAATTTTGCGACATCAATGTGTGTAAAGAGAATTAACAGAGAAAAACGGCAGGTTGGATAATGCTTCGTCTGCGGCAGTATGTCGATCACTGGCTTATTTGATGGTAAATGACGGGAATATTGCAAGCTTACTTTCTATAAACTTCGATTATTTTGGGTTTGTTGGTTGTTGTAATTTTTAAAACACGAAAAAGTATCTTCTTATAGGGAGCAACTTGACTTGTTGTGACTACAGGGAAATGTCCTAATAGAAGTTTTAAACCTACGAAATAAACTGGGTTTAACTGAGACGAATCCAGGCTGATTAGTACAACAATAACATGATTTTTATATCATTTTGTTTGCAAAAATAGCCCAGTTTGCGTCTACAAGTAATTCTTGAAAATCTTAATGTGGTTTTAGTTGAGTTCTCCATACGTTCTCCTACGTCTGACGTCACCAAGAGACCTGGAACCTTTTGAAGACTTTAGTTGCCTATAATTAAGTATAAAAAATGTCATCTCACGAAATGTTATCGCTGTCATTACAAAAAATCCTAATTATAATCAGGTTTCGTACAATGTATTAACTTATTCTATAAAGCCATAACGTTGTCCAAATCATATCACGACAAGCCTGCATAATCCTTTAAGAAACGATAATCACACAATGAGCAATTACAAAAGCAGCAAGTTAGGTTCATCTACAGTAAAAGTAAATGGTAACAAAAGGCGTTTAAACGGCAAGTCTTCTGCAAATTTTTCAAATGGCATCCATGCAATGATTGGCTTCACGAGGAGTTCATTTGTCTGTGAAGTTGTTGGCCAAAGTAGATTTTTGACGAACTTTTTCAACGAATTTTTAGCATTTCATAGTTTCGACTTCGAAACACGTCTTTTAGGTAACTTTTTCCGCATCGGTTTCTTCCTTGAAATCTTTCAATATGATCACGAATTTCAATCACATTTCAGCCAAGTATATTGTTTTGTCTGAATCGTTGCAAAAATGATCGGGTAATTTAGCAAAATCTTGTTTCGATGTAACCCTTCTACGTACTTATACTTCCTTAATTGCTACACAAAAGTGCTGCATTCACGTATGTATGTGTACTAGCACGAAAACAAGTATGCATGCCTTAATTGATTTCCAACATCCGTATTATTGAATGGGTTTATCCAAAACCTCATTTAGGTGCATTTCATCTTTATCGTCGGATCGTTATATTTCTGTGTTTATTAACAAATAATCGATTTGATTCTAGGCAGCAGTTTGTTCGTGATTTGTATTTTCTTACCTGAGCTAAAAACACATGCTTCTTTACCTGGACATTTTACACGGTAAATATCATCTTGAGGATCTACTTCACACCTAAAATCAATCATCAGAAACGTAACGAGAAAAGGCTATTTTTATGTGAGTGGAAGAAAACGACAAGAGGGGTCTCAAGAACATTTTTGAGCATTTGATCCGTCTTTGATTGAAAGAAATTCTCCCTGTGTCACGAAATTAAAATAAGTCTCAATTTTTTTAGCTAAAAATAGCAAAACTTGCGATATTTTAAGTGTTTTTAATCGGCATTCTTAAAGGCTAACTAAAGTGCAAATGCCCAATTAAATCGTTTGCTGTCCGAAAACAAAGAAATTAGTTGTCATTTTTTGATTAATTACCTCAAAGTTTAAAAGGGATATGGGGCTAATGGTTATCGGAACGTCATGGGCTTTGTAAAATTGCTAATGATTTGGACAAAAGGTAATGATTTAACTCTTAAAAGAGCGATTTGGATAACAACAATCTAGCTTTATAACACATTTATGGAAATAACATCGTTGCAATAGTAATGTCAAAAGTCAAAAGGTTTAGGGGTAACTGTCCGTAACACGTTGGAACCTAAGTCACGTAGAAACTGTCACATTACTGATTCAAATGTTAATAGGGTTTTGTAATAGCATAGTTGTAAACTTATTTTTACTATCGCTTTAATATGATAGCAACATAGAGGCATTTTCAATTTACACAGATTGTGCATAGCCATACTCGCACTCGTATTACAATAATTTATACGATTGTTTTTGAAAGTTGGATAAAAATACTGACAAAGGCGTAATCGGTCCTCCAAAATGGTAAAGCTAAATGTGCAGCCTAGCTCTGTTAGTTTTTCTGTATATGTTTAACCTTTGCGAGCCACAAAACGCACTTGGTATGGAGTGCCAAAAGTACTTTAAAATAGACAAACTCGAACCATTTCCGAATTATAATAATTCTACTCATTATTTCCATCAAACTTCCGTGCAAGACCCTACTAAGGAAAGAGGGCACTTTTACTCTACAAACAAGTAATAATGAATTTACGAGTTAAACAGGTCTTCGAATTCAAATAAAATTTGAAATAGATCAAAATTCGATTCAAATAAGACCCTATCAAACTTTATTGCGAGCATAAGACAAGTTAATGGACAACTTTTTCTTTACAAACAGGATTTCGAAATGGATCAAAATTTGGATGTTTTGATCTTTCAATAGTATTATTATTAATGAGCAGCAGTGCAAGCAAATCTGCTCCCGTTTCTAGCTATCAATCTATCGATCAATTAAAAGCGTTAACGATTGAGGAATTACCATTATTTTTTATGCGATCGATGAAAAAAGTATTTTAACTCTGTTGAGAAAATTAAAAATTATTATAGAATTTAGGGGGTAAAAAGTTCTGTGCCAGTAAGTGATAACTTTTGCTCTAATAAGTCTTTGTTGTGCCAATGAATCACAAAAAAATCTTTGTAATGATTGTAGGATACAGAATGAAAGAACATTCTCCTAATTTGGTAAAAATGCTAAAAAATAAACGTTAAACGTTTATTTAGATCCGATTTTCCTTCAATTTACTGGTTTAGAGATGACATAACTCTATTACTTTCATAATTACATTAAGTTGTAATTAAAAACCAGTTAGAACTAATGAAGGTCAGACGGTACATTCTCCCATTATCCAGCCGTAAAGAGAAAGAACTGTATCAAAGGCATTGCATATTGAAAAAAAGACAACTTTTTTCCGCCAAAAATGCACTTTTATCTTAATAAATCGTGACAGCGTAAGTCAACTTTTGTATGATGACGCCACTTGCCGTCTGTTATGTCTTAATAAAATTACGATGCAACAATTCTTAAACAAATGTATAATTTTTCTTGGCCTAGTGTAGTACTACTACGCCATAGACAGAAGCAGTTTGATACCACCTGACCTCAACTACCTGCATAGACGAAACATAATAGGTTTCAAAGGCTAGCGACAGTGGCTGTTGAAATTTGCATCCCACGCAATGTTTTGGTGAGAGCAACTCTCTAGTATCCTTATCCTTATGAATCTTTCTACGAATAAAACAGAAAGTCTCTCAAGAAAACCTATGCACACCGTTTACTTAGTCTAAGTTTTGTGAACTCAAAGTAGTCATAAAAAGTGAGTTCTTCTTCAAAATATGGCCCTCCCTTGTTCAAATTGAGACAATACAAGAGACAATATACTCAAGTCAAGAGGATTTTTATGGAGGTACTTGGGTAATCTCAATACACTCCAATGCATACCCATAATAAGTACCCCATGCCTATTTTAAATACAATTACGTCTCACTATGAAGTATTAGGATATAGCAATATACGTAAAGGAAATATAATCATACTTTCGAGTTATTTTTAACATGATTTTCATAATTTATCGCAAATCATTGATTAAGATTACAGTAAAGCAGGAACAAAACTTCAGCGAAATTGTGACAACATAGAGGATTGGATTCTTGAAGATCAACGCATTATCGTTTATTAAAAAGAGCTGAAGTCGCCAAAGTTGCAGAAGTTAGTGTCATTTGCCATTTTTTGAAACTCTTTTAATTACGATCAACGTTCGTTTTGTATCGTAGAGATCAAAAATACTGGATTAAGAAATCCCAATCAAATCTTCTAAAATTTTGTTTTTGAATAAGACTACCTCTGAAGGGTTTCATGAGGTGAAATACGATGCATAATGTTATAAAGATTTGTTTTTTTCTCGTTTACTGCAGTTTCAAAAAAAAAAGAAACAATTTTCTATCAAAATGTTGAAGCTGTCACATGCAACCCATGAATTCAACATTCCCAAAAAGTGGCTCTTTTTACTGCCTTTACAAACACAGGCCAGTCAATCCAATGTCATACGGATATGATTCACCAACACAAAAACCTTGAATTTTCGATTTAGCCGAACGCTTAGTTTAAAATGCTGATTCGAAAACGCGGGTAGTTGCAACTCGCAAACACTCTAATTTTACGTGCAAGAAGTTTGCCGGTCATATTAAGCCAATTTTATGTCATTTTGCCGGGCTCTATGCATAGTACATATTATTTCCATGGAAAAAAACTGCAGTTGTGGTAAACAGAAGGTAATAGTGTATCCAATTTGATAGAAAAAAAAGCATTTTATTTGGGAGATAAAAAAATAGATTGTAAAAACTAGGTTTTGGGCGAATTTTAAAGATGACTTGGCTAAGGGAGGTTAAGGCCTATCTTGGTTGCGTCACAACATATAGCTGGACTATAGTTTTGTGATTATTTCTTTGCTAAGCCAAGTGTGGTAGTTTATTTGCATTTTGAACTTGCACCTGGAAACTGAGTCTAATCTTCTCCCTCCAAATACAAGAGTGATAACCCCCAAACCACTACATATGGCTATGCCACCGCTTGATGATTAAAGGCATAGCCAAAGAGTAGAAAAAAATAAAATACTGCATATCCGGCTTGCTGTTATTATTCTACGCGGCATTACAGGAAACTAAAAGCAGTTAAAAAAACACCTGTGCTGTTTACCATGTTATTGTATTGCTCAATCTAATTAGCAAAAATATTGCATACAATGCATTAGCCAGAAGTAACTTTCGTTTGCTCGGAAGACTAAAGGAAAAATTTTCGAATCACAGCAATGCTTTTGCAAAATTGAATCGGGTTTTCTACACCATATCCGAAATTTTAGTAAGAAACGTAAAGGTTGCTATTTAAAATCAATTAATTAGCAATACTGTAGAGCATTGACTAACTATAGGTAATTTCGCAAAAAAATGCATTTTATACACATTTTACGTTAAATCAATGTACCGGTAACTATACAAATACAAAGAAGTAAAAATCACTGTTAATAGAGCTTTCCTTTGGTATAGGCAATTTCAGTAAATTGAATAAATAGCTATTATAAACTTTCCCTAATTTAGTCTCGGTTTGATCACGCCGGTAATTGAAAACAGCTTAAAAATTCGAAAATATTTCAATTTGTGCACGATTACTTAACATTTTACCTTTACCAATCAACCAATTATAACATTTAGACTGCGGCTCTGCGTATTGTGTTATTGTTGGCAGTTACATTTGCATACTACTTAACTTCAGTAACGTAACAGTAACGATCTATTAATCAGCCTCTACGTGAAGATATTGCTTGCCAGACTTAAGGTACTTAAATTGCAGTTTGATATTCATAATGATTCCTCATTTGTCTCGCTAGCTAAAAGTTTAATGCACAAATTCGGAAAATTCTCAGCAAACGGAATTGATGACGAAATAAAACAGTTTACAGGTCTAAATGCTAGGTCTTGGAGTGAAGTACGTCACTGTTTGAGTTTGAATATGTTAAAAATAAAAAGAGCATTTTCAAATTAAGGTCTGCATGAACTGATTCAAATATCTCTTGCGAAAAATATATTATTTTTGGTCTAAGTAAGGAAAAGAAACCATCCCTAGTCCTGGAATTGCGTTGAAGCGTAAATTTACGAAGAATTTTTACCCCTACTAGTTTCTGTTTTCATCTTGGATCCATGTTTCAAATCGAAAGGAATACTTGAATAAGAAAAAATGTTTGAAAATTCGTGTATGCAAATTACATCTTCAATCATGCCAAAACGATGTTTAAATATCGGCTTCAGATTAATTGCTGGCGATTTCAGCAATTGCAAATTTATCTGCAATTAATTGCAGAGTGAATCAAAAAGTTTAGCGCTACATTAAAGCAAGTGCAGCAACATTTACTAATAGGTGGTAAAGTTAAATAAATTCAAATAGAAACACAGTAAACCACTACTGTTTTTTGTTTGTTTTGGTTTTTTGTTTTCTACGACGATTTAGGTACAAATAAATTAATACTAAAGGGTCACCACAGATCACCAATTATCTCCGTAACCGAATAGTATTGTTTCATTTGTTTGAATGTACTCGAAAAATACATTTTGGTGTATCAGTGTAGTTAATGATATTATATAGCTAATTAGTTATTAATGCTCAAATGAATTTCTTAAAAGGTAGGCGCTTCAAAGCTAGCTTATAAAAAATATTTGGCTCATTGACAAAAAGGGGTTTTATCAGTGCATTTGCTTTATTTGGTATTTAGAATACTTGGATGTTCAATGAACTTAATAAGGTAAGGTGAAATGGGATTTAGCGAGAAGCCTTTTCCTAAAAATAGAATCGTTTTGAACCAATAAACAGCAAATGCATTTTTGCTATGATTAATACTTTCCTTCACATATACAAAAATAGGACTTACTACATGTGTGGTCAGCTCAGTTCTGAAAGAACGTGATCCTGGCTATCACGTAAGCCAAAATTCACTTGAGAAAAGGGAAAGCGTTTTGCTCAGAAAAAAAAGAAAAAAAAAGAAAAAGAATGACTTTGCTTTTTTTCTTTTCTCGCCACTGTGGACATTCAGGAATTCTATAACGTGCAAGAATTCGTAAAATGTCATCAAGATATGTAATTTGGACGGTGCGCCTGAGATTTTACAAATTTCACGTTTCTTCAATAAACCTTCAATCAATCCAGTAAGTTCAACCGCTTCATACTCTCTGCCATGAGTTGTTTAATTCTATCATTTGTGTAATCAATTTAGACTTGATCAAGTCTAGCAGTCTAAAAGAGCGCTATCCAGCTCTGAGAAGCGTGGACCAATATGACTTGAAATTTCATGCAATATCATATTATGTGCGAGTGTGTTACTGCATATTTATTATTTACCCTGCTGTCACCGAACAGTGTTAGACGCTAACTGTTGGACGTTCCGCAGACTATTTATTGCTATAACTACTTCGTGCTTGGAGGAATCTGGACCTGCTTAAGAGTTTCCAGTGATCCAATGTTTTTGTGGATTTCTTCGAATTCTTGTCGCCTGAATTTGCAGCTTGTTCGAAACCACTAGGCTGAGATAATCAACGTAAAGCGTCTTGAACCCAAATCATTCAGTCAGGGTCTTCATAAAAACGACGCCTTTACCCTCTCGACCACGCTGTCGATAATTTTTGGTAAGAGTTGTTGGTAACTTAAGTCTCATTCAGAAACATAGTATTTACACAAAAGATTGTTGAATGTACAAGAAATCCTGAAGCACGATATGCTTACAGTGTGCATCAAAGCGTGAACCCTCAATTACGCACAAATGAAGATTTTGCTGAATGCTATATCAACGCAAGGCGTATTCCACGAGGCAAAATATGGGCGCTATCAAAAAAGACTCAGTCGTGGAAGAGAAATTTTTAGCTCTTCTCTTCAATTTTTGTGACCTTAGGTGCTGACTTTGGGGTGTGGCTTGATTGTTGGGTCTTTGCGGAGTTTCATCGCGCCCCTAGCCCTCGGAATAAAAAAATCACGTGTGGGGCATTCAGCGCGGCAAATGAGCCACTGCCATTGAAAGCTAAGACAGTTTTGAGCAAAATTTGAAGATTGTTTTTGAATAACACAAATTTTAAACGCTTTTCAAAATGATATATTCAATTAATCATATACTTATGCATGCCAACAAGACCATTTATTAGCAATGGTATGAAATAGGGTCTGCATCATTTTTGAAACGTGCTTTTTGATGACGACATAGAAATGATAGTTCACATAGTAAATTTTGCAAATGAGCATCATTCTAGACAAACTTTCCAACCTGACAACCACAACGTGATCAATTGAAGTACTATTCAGGCATATCTCTTTGATTTACATATATCAATTCGGCCGCAAAGATAACGTGTGAGCCAAAACTCCACTTATTACACCTGGTGATATGTGACGGGACAATAGGTTAGGTCACAAAGGTGTACCAAAAGTTCTTTTGCAGTCAAACATCTTCACTAGCGGGTTTCTTGCAGAAGACTTAGATAATTAAAGTACCACCGTGATGTGATCACTTTGTTAAAGCTGCAACTATAATACACGTGGACAATATATTACGAACTAAATGCAGTCTCCTGAAGTCCTGACTTGTATCTTTCTTCTATGTTGCCTTAAACGAGGACAGCAGGCAAAATTATTGGAGTTTCTAAATTGCTGCAATACTACGGTATTACTCCATTAGATTAATCGCGTTAACCTCTTTCTTGTTAATGTTGACGCAACTGTTCCAGAAGTATTCTGCTCCAAGCGCATCGTTAAGCTTCCTGACTTTAATGCAACTTTGACAATCGTAGTGGATAATGCTGACGTTAATTACCATCTGTGCCATGGTAACGCATCGCTGATTACTGCCACGTAGTTCCATGGTGTCCATTGATAACGCATCGCTGATTAATGCCCCACAATGGAACTACGTGGCAGTAAACAGCGATGTGTCACGATGGACCGGGTTTCGAATTATACTGTAACATCAACTAAGACCAAACGGTAAACCACATGTGATAACAGGAAATTTTCCATTCGCTTTGGGGTGATTTCTTTTTTTGCTTCCAAGACATCATATGCGTATGGATATGGATGCTTACAAACAAAAATCACACCTGCCTGCAGCAGTGATGCCGGAACGGGGGGGAGGGGGGGCAGGGGGAAGCTTCCCCCCTGCCCTTTTACCAGGAGGGGCAAGGGGGGCAGTACCGCCTTTTTCATTCTAGTACGATTGTAACGAAGCAAACGCCTGCTAATCTCAAAGCTGGCTTATCCAATGCAGAAGAAATTTAATTGGTTAAGAACAATAGATCTGAAAAATGACCCCATTGTGCACGATAGCAATTAGCATAGTAAAAACTTAGTAGCAACTTGCAGTAGGCTATACTACAGTACACTGTGCGGTTTTTTAGCTATAGCTCGTGAAAGCTGATCGATTGGATGAAACTCAACTCATATCCTCCTAGCGCAGTTTAAACAGATAGCTCGCTAAAGAGTACTGGAGCTACAAGAAGCCTTCCAAGTAATAAAAAGCTTAGTGTTTTGTGAACCAACAGAGTTCTTTCTAAAAACGAAACCGTAAAAAAAATTTTGACGATACAAAAACACATTGCAGTTTTTATTTTATAAAAAAACTGTCTTTAATAAGAAATACGCTTCACTAATTGGCTTTAAAAAGTTTATTAAAATCAATAATGACAAATTGCAACGCGTTCGTCTCCAGAGCGGGAGGTCTGAGGTTCAAATCTCGGGCCGGTCAAATCGGACACAGTGTTGTCAACGGTTCTCCACCGCAGCAACATTTCTTCGAAAGAAGCTGTGTTCTTTGGGCGCAATGACGCAGAGATGGGCCTCGCAAACTAGTCACACGCCAGGGCCGCAACTAGAGGGGACAAAAGGGGGCGGCGCCCCCTAAACAAAAATATCACCCCCTTAAACTGCCCAGCATGCCCACTCAAACTTTCCTTTCCCTTGCGGCAGTTTCAAGATGGTGGTTGTGTTTTTTTGAAACCAACAGAGAACTGGGAGAAAAGTAGACCGATTTGGCGCGATGACCTTTTTTTTTGAGATCAACAGAGAACTCGGCGGAAACTAGACCAGCTCAAAATTTTTTGCCCCCTAAAAAGAAATTTTGCCTCCTCTGGAACAACGTTCTAGTTGCGGCACTGATATACGCTTCGGCGTTATACAACGAGTATAATGAAAGATTTGATTTGATAAATGATTTTAAAATGACGTAAAATAAATGAGCAACGTTGTGGAATGCATTTGGTTAGCCTGTGACACCCGATTTAGTTTTATTAGTTTAAACTGACACAACGAAGATAGGGTGCTACAAAATTTTAAATTAAGAACTCAAAGATCCTATGTCTGTGGGCCAACCATTACTCTATTGCAAGACATTCAAGCTTCTGACTTTGTTTGTAGCCCTAGTTGGAACGATCGACGCTGGCGATACCATTGGTGGATCTAGGAGGGTCCGGGCCCCCCTCTTAAACCGGAGAAATATAAGAAAAACTTGTAACACGTAAAAGTCATTGCAATAACTGGAGCAAAATCCACTTCTTGTCCAGCACTCACTGTAAAATACTTGGTGGGGATGCTGGGATGTGGTAAAAATGAACATCTTTTCCAAAAATATCTTTTTTTGTTAATGAAGACAAATTAGGTTAAAACTTTGTGATTTTTTGATTAATGATCTAACAGCTTTAATTGTAATGTGGTAAAAAAAAGGCTGAAATTTTATCATTAGTCACCGCCCTCAAAGCCAATCTGCCCATTTACGCAGCCAGCTTAATCAAGTTTTGCACCGCCAGTTTCTGTACCACATGTTAAAAGCATTAATTTTTGCTAAAGTACTGTAGGCCTAAAATTAAGTTATTTTTGCAAAAAAATTGCAAAATCTCCGAGCGCTAGGGGCTCTGCCCTCAGACCCCCTTGCCTCCGGCGGTTGGGGGCGTTGCCCCCAAACCCCCAATGGCTTGCTGCGGCAGAATCTGCTCTTATTTAATTGATAGTTCATTGTTATTTTTTGGTATTTATGCGACGTTTTTACTCCGGCTTTGTTGAAGTTTTTAATTGTTTGATAGTATATCTGCAATGTAGATGGTAATAACTGTACGTACAGTATCAAAAGTGCCCTTTAAAAAAGCTGCCCCCCCTTCTGACGTTCCGGCACCCCAGCCTGCCTGGTGCCTAGTTGTCCGAATGCTCACTTTGAAAACGGATGAAAAAGTCCAACTATCAGCCGATAATATCATCAAACTAAATCAAATCTATCAAATACTTCATTGAACTCGCTTTAATACGCCAAAGAGTGTTACGAGTTGACCAGGCCAATCTACGAGTCATTGCACCTGGGTAACACAGTTCCTTTTAAAGAATTTTCGCATCGGTGGAAAGCTGTTGGCAACACTGTATACGATTTGACCGGTCCGAGATTTGAATTTTCGAGCTCAAGAGGCAGATATGTTACCGCTCGATCAACTGGCCGGTCATCCTCTTCAAATAGTTTCTACGTAGTGCTCTTTCTTTACTCCTCGAAGAATTATGTCAGTAAAACATAAAAGTAATATAATTTTTACGCAGTAAATCACTGCATTGAAGAACAAACGTAAAGCCGAAAACACCTTGTTCAGGGCTAAGGCATAAAAATTCAAAGCATTGCAAAAGACTTGAGTTTCTAGGCCAGGATCAAGGACTCCAAAAAGGGTCCTCGAAGCCAAGAACATTCTCAAAGACTACACTTTTGGTCAAGAAAGGCAATGAAGTTAGTTACTAACTAAACAAACATAGGATCAATTGTAATTGTAATCAATTGTAATTGTAATCAATTGTAATCAATTGTAAACATAGGATCAATTGTAATTGTAATTGTAATTGAATTGAAGAATTGTAATTGTAATTGAAGAAAGCCATAGGATCAAACATCAATTGTAATTGAAGAAAGCCATAGGATCAATCGAAAGTCTTGGAACGACGAAAAGTCGTAAGCGGTAGCTGATGCGGATGTAGGCGCACGATTAAATCATTGTGATTCACCTATGCTTCATTGTAAAGAATAAACATTGATCAATCATTTATGAACATTGTCTTCATTACCTCTATGTCAAATAGAAATCATTTAAGATATTTATGTCCAGTCCAATTGCCGATTAAATTTTATGTTTGTTTTGCATAGCTTTATTGGTTAATTGCTGCAATGGCGTTTTTATTATGAGTGGTTTGTTGATGTCATAATTTTTGCAAGCATGTGCAAATCCAGGATTTCTTTCCAAATTTAATCACATTTAAAATCGAATTTTTCAAACATGGATTATGTAGATTCATTCTAATCGAAAAGTTTACGCAATTTCAGAGTAAAATTAAGTTGTAATCACCATACAATTAAGCAAAAGTTTACAAAATTGCCATTTTCCAACAAAAATATTCGCCTGCTGGCATAATTAAACATGAAAATCTTCTTTGTCATAATCCCTTTTTCACACGTTTGGTTGTATTTTTAGTGATATAAATTAAAACTGTTCTCCAGTATAACTGTAACACTTGACTTTACTGACCGCACATTTACCAACGTCTGTTAAAAACGTGTAAAGTAACGTGCGGTACCTGGTATTTTTACCTAAGCGTATGCTGTTCTTTAAAGAGCATTCAATTTTTTTGCTGCTATGTTTGTGACCTATAATGTTTAGAAAACATTTTGATCACAATAAAAGGCCATTTCGAGTCATTGTTGATTTACAGACAAAACTATATATTTCCTTCCCAGCAAATAAACGAAAAATACACGTTTGTTTCTATTTGTATCAAGCTGATCTTGTTATACGGATCTCAATTAGGAGCGAGTATTACGGCCAGTTTATGCAATTGGGTCTGTTCAGATAATCCAGTACAAATTGCATCTCTAATGTTTGAAGTATACCAAACGTTAGATTTTGCTTTGGACAAGTACCCCACCCAGACAACTGCTTTTCCGGCTTTATTTCAAGAGCTCAGCGTTTTTTTTCCCTGGGTCTTTTCTTCACGTTTTATATAATTGCAAAATTTCATATGAAAAATAATATATGGTGAAAAATTACATGCAGTTTCAAAAGGTGATGGTATATCAAAGCGTACTGAATTTAGTTTATGAGATGGGTACTGCTTTCCTTCATGAAGTTCAGCTTTTTTCTTGTCGTATATGTAAGCTTCAGGTCAATCAAATTAGAATCTTGTCATAACTAATGCAACATTTAACCAAAGCTTTACTTTCGATTGCAAGTCTAGTGAAAATGTCAATTTTGATGCAACAAAAAATAGCTTGCTCGTGCGGAGATGCCTGGGGCGGTTTTTCTTTATAAATTTTTTTTTTTATTTAAGTTTGCTTCTAGCATATAGTTCGAAAATTATTCAAACCATCAAACTTATAACAGATAAACTTTTTGTTTTTTTTAACTCTTTGAAAAATATTTTTTAACATACTGGTGGAGTTAGTAAAGCTGCTAACGGTAGCTTTTGGTATGGTTTAAATATTACGAATTTGCTGGCTATCTCGATGTAATTTAGCACCTTTATATGAAGCATGTTGTAGTGCTCCACATAAAATCCAGAATGACAGCAAGGTTCACAATGATTTACTGAGCATTGTATTCTAATCATCTGAATAAAATTTTCATACTAGTTTCGATGATAACATAGCACAGACAAGACATCACAGACTTTGGAGAAGGATTGAAGAGGAAAAATACGTGAACTTTACAATGATCCAATTATAGATTCTGGACTAGAGAAAAACAGAAGTTTAAACCCTTCGAAGACGTTGAAAATCTTGTTTAAATTTTTCTAGAAGCAATTTTTTTGCAAAAACACCAAACCAACTCAGATGATGAGTAATAGACTATTACAAACGATGAAAATGAAAACACTATGTGTACAAATTATGTCATAATCATATTTAGATAACTATTGCTGACATCATCAAAAAGCAATATCTCAATTGCTTTTTGCATTAAAAACACACCGTTTCAAAGTAATATACTTGCTTGACATATTAGGGTTATTCGGGATAATTGTATTTTTCTATGATAGACTGATCAAACCCGTTGATAAAATGGCTCGGTAAAAATTCATTTTGATACCTTCTACAAAATTACTTGACCCCACAAAAAGATCATACGTCATCGCCTAGACGTCTCATGAATCTTGCCACAAAAAAGCTCATTGAAAGTAATGCACTTTAATTTTTTTGCCAAATGAATAAATAAACAGAGCACAGCAATTGCTAGGGCTTCAATTGCAAACCACTTCAAAATTTGGAAACAGGAAGATTTCTAAATTGCCAACCAATGACTTGCAGATGTGTATTTGCATTAATTTTTACCGCAATGAACCTTTCATGATTAAGTTCAAGTTCAGCATAAGTTATGTTTTGTCAAAATAAATCTAGGTATTGCGAGCGCTTATTCTGTGTGCAATATGGACTGAAAAAGACAGACTTTCAAAAACGTTACACTTGGAAAAAGTTTGAAACATGGGTTTCATTTGCATTAGGTGGGTTGGTGATATGAAAGATGTTGTGTTCTTATGTCAGCCATTCTTCTTTGTCAAAAATGAAGCATAAGAATTTGTTTCAAAAGACAATCTTTATTCTAATGCTTTTGAATTTAAAATTTTGAAGCTGGAAACGACATCGAAATGTTAGGCAATAATGCAAGTTTTTGGAGTTGAAACCACTTTCGCAAATTTTTAGCATGAGAATAACAATAATTCGTATTTATTATGAAAAAATTTATTCTTTATTGATTACGAAAAAAAAATATTAGAATACGAAAAAATTTTATGTAAAACATAGGCATTTTTTAAAATGATAATTATCAATCAAATACGATTTTTTATCGATGAGAGAAACCACAAGGCAATTTCAGGATCCCCCTTTATATAAGTTACACAAATATAATAGAAATTGAGATAGTTAGTGACATCATGTAACCTGTATCAAATTTCAGAAAATTTACCCTAGTTGAAAAAACGTTTGAAAAGTCTGTATTAAATAATGATGATTGAGTTTAGCACACGATACAAAATTGACAATTCCTTAGTAATTTTACTACATCAATAGGAAATTATTTCGCACATTTTCAATTGACTTAAAAACCCCAGATCAAAACCGTTATTTTTAAACTATCCCCTAAAACACGTCATTTCAATAAGAAAAAAGTGCTACCCTTTAAACTTCACGTTATATTCTGTATATTAAAGTAAGCAGCTTATTTTTTGTTGTGTCACGACGTATAATCGCAGAATGACTAACGCAAAAGAATACACGTATTTGCAAAATTTTAACGTATTTTCAGCGTACTCAAGATTTTCTCAAATTATTGTGTAAAGCAAAGGTTACAGGGCGCGCAAGGCAACTTTTTGCTACATGTTACAAAATATCATAGAAGTAAAACGGAAAGTGATGAATTTCCGGATGATAGATATACATTTTTTCCAAAAAGATCTTGTTGTTAAAATATTTTTAAATGTTTCTGCAATTTAGACCCAACCTTCACTCGAAATATGGTATTACAGCTTCTGAAACGAAAAATGAATTGGAGTGAACTCACTCCTACAACACAATTGGGCTCATGATTTATTACGTCATTCAAATTCTAAAAACTGTAATGATGTACACTCAAGAATTATCTAATTTTTTCATTATACTCGCTGTATTACGCTGAAGCATGTAACGAGTTCGCGGAGCCCATCTCCGCATCATTGCGCCCATGCAACACAGCTCTTTTCCAAAAAATGTTGCAGCGGTGGAGAACCGTTGGCAACACTGTGTCCGGTTTGACCGCCCGAGACTGAACCTTAGATCTCCCGCTCCAGAGACGAACGCGCTACCGCTTAACCAACTGGCCGGTACCTCAAGAATTATCTATTTTTTGAATGCTGAATTGCTGATATCATAAAACAACCATATCTTCAAAAAACAAAAAAAATCACTTGCGCTATAAAAAAAACAACTTAGAATGACAAATGAAATCAATTTTGACCAATCTGGATGTTTGCTAAAGTGCACAAGACACAACAATTATACACCAAAGGGATCAAGAACATATAAATGTCACACATTTGAGGAGAAAACCGATGTTTGTGCTGGTGGATTGACAAACTGTGTACTGCCAAAGATTACTTTATAACTGCAAGATTTTTTTGATGCTAGTATTTAAAAAGTTGCCTATATACTCGTTAGTTTTTGTTAGTTTTTAAAAACATTTTTTGTAAATTTTAAATAAAAAACTCAACACTAATGTTGATAAAATTCATGTCTGCAAATTTTAAGGAAAGTTAGTTACTTCAAAACAAAACCTGTTCAGTAGCAACTAAAAACAGCACAAAAATAGCTTACCGGTATTAATTATTCAAAAATTCTGCTGCTTCTAGTTCGATACGCAGCAAAGCAGCCAAAAGCATGTCAAAAATTTTAAGGAGCGGTCAAATAAACTAGTTATCACTTTTAACTAGCAAAAAAAGAACCAAAATTTGGAGGTGGTTAATTCCAACTTATACAAACGCCTGTCTTACTGTAGATTAAATGATGATAAATTAGTCTTGTAAAATGCAATTATGCAATCCGGTTAAGCTTTAACTAATGAAATTCCTATAGTGTACTTTATTTTTACCGATAATAAAATTCAATGTAGCCATTATGCAAGATTGTTTTTGTTTACATCGAATTTGCAACAAGAACAAAAACGAAAGTTCTATTCGTATCGTTAATGAAGCTTTTTATCAAGTAGGATTACTTCTTTGTTTATCAACCTCAGTCTGACAAACGGCAGAATGTCCAAGATTGATAGCATCGCAAAATTTGCTTTCAACCTAGGCAAAGCAATTATATTAGGCTTATGCCACCTGAAAATGCAAAATATGCAGTAAACAGTTTATTTTTAAAGTCTTTTTAGTTTAAATGTTTATTTAAAAAGCACATTTTCCATTTATTGGAGCTTTTAAAATTTTGTATCTGTAACTTAACAAAAAAGTCAAAACATAATTGAATCAAAGTCAAAAACACAATCAAGCTATAGTTACAATCGAAGTTCTCAAACAGCACTTGAAAGTGTTGAATCTTCATACTATATTTAAATGTTAAATGCCTCGAGACCCTGAGTGTTGTCAATTGCGCATCCATTTAAGATTCCTTTTGAATCTCAGGGTCCTTTGTTAAGAATCTACGAAAAACGATAATTTTTGAATTGACAGTGACATTTCTAAAAGACGAAACGGTCATTTTGCGCTATTTCTTGACATTTCAAGGTTCAAACTAGTTCTTTTCACACCGTTACAAAGAAAATTATCCGATACTAAAAATAACCATATGTTTTCGAGATAAGGTCGGTCGTTCATAAAACCCAATTAACTACAATCAATTTCCGTAACTACAGCGAAGTGGTGTAGTTCAAACTATAGTTATATGAAAAGCACAAAACTCAAAGTTAAATTTGGTCTCGTCAAAATTCAGTTAAGTTTATTCTGATTCTTGCATTGATACCTCAACGAGCAATTAGAGGAAAACGAATTTCGAGAAAATTATATCTTGCATCATGTTTTTCACGCTACGACCCGATGAGTCAAATGGTGATGCTTGCACTGCAATGTTACTCGAGTAAAATTCTTAATTCTTCCACGTCTTAAAATACAGCTTTAGGACTATAATTTGAAAGCATGCCTTAATATTCACTGCCTAGTCGAAAATAATATTTCCGGACAAAACAAATAATTAAAAAATCTTAAAATATTTTCATAAATAGAATTTTCTCATATTAGCTGAATTTAGCAAAAAAAAGTGAATAAATCAATAGAGTAATATACTATGAAAATATTTGCAATTTTTAACGAACTCTGCGTATACATACAATCAAAATTCTTATCGTTCTATGCTTCTAAAAACTGATTCCATAATTACAATTATTAATGACTGGAAAAATGATATTTTGAAACATTCTTCATAGCAAAATGTCGTTATATAGCATTTCTACACAAATTGTTCATTTCTCTATATTGTTCTTGAACAATATAATGTAAATCAGCCATATTTTCAATTTCTAGTGACAAACTCGTAGTCCAAAATTAGCACAGTATACAGAATATTTTAAAGTGCTTCAAAATAGCTGCATCAACTAATAAGTTTTGCTCCGACTGCAGTAGCTTACACGTGAGCACCAAATTTTAAGAGTGAGCGTGCATTTAAATTTTAAGCACCAACTCAAACTTTGGCAAACAAATCTACTATCACATCCAGCAAAACAATAGAAACTACTGTATATAGTTTTTTGTTGACTCGCAGACACCATTACATATTGAGTTAAGTTTATGTCTTATTTTCAATCAAACGCATAGCTCAGAAAGCTTATAATCGACAAACAGATAAAGCGTTAAAGCGTACTAAATTGTGTATGAAACTTATTTGCAAAATTCACGGTGTTATGTTATATTATTAGGAACTTGCAATATGACTTATAATCTCTGAACTGACGCAAGTTAGTTGGTGGATTACGTAAGTGGTTACAGCGTTCGTCTCAGGAACGAGAGATTTGATGTTCAATTCTCAGACTAGTCAAATACGAAGCAGTAACGCCTTGCCGCCACTGAATTAAATACATCTGTAACAGAAAACTGAGTAGCCAAGGGGCAATGTCACAAAAATGAGCCTTATCAACTCTCTACACGCTTCGGCAATAGTTTTTATTTTGAACTCGTGCGCTCGATTGTGAAAAATCACGTGTAATTTGCAATAAGAACTGAAATGAGCACAGCAGACTGAAAGTTTTACAGTTGTCTTTTTTAGCCAAGTTTTCATGAAATACTTTTTGGGTCATTTCAAGGACATGCAAGTGGTGCACTGATACAGCGTAGTATTAAAGCACTACTTTTTTGCATTTACCGCATTTTCAAAGCTGTTTACCGTTTACATCAAACTGTTTACAAGCTTCAACTTGTTGTCGATAAACAGGTTTCAAGAAAAAATTATGATCAAAGATGAAATACATGGATAAAAATGTTAAAATATTATTTCCAGTGAAATAAATTGGAGAGCTTGCCGATGTCATTTCGAAAGATTATGACGAAATAATTCACAGAAAGGAAATTTATTTTAAAGGTATTACAGGAAACGGCGGGAGACGTCAATGCCCAACTCCATAAAATCATTACGACAGCTACGCTAAGTGCTTTCGCACCTAATTGAGCCGTCATTAAGGTTAAAACTGGGCAATTTTCTTCGCTATCTAAAATTAATACGATTCCACAACTTTTTTTGATGCTATCATTCGTGTTTTTCAAGCAGATACTAGACATCAAAACTATCATCATTATATTCTAAAGTAAGCACTGTTTGAAATTACGAAGGTATTCGGCAAAAATAAATCTAACAGTCTTTAAAAAAAAAAAGTTATTTCTCGTTAACTAGACTTAAAAAATGCAAAATATGTGCATAAACCAGTTTAGAAATTTTTTGAAAAAGAAGCGTAAATATGATTTTATGATAACCTGCAACTTTGTTGCCCTTTTTGAGACAATTAGTGTAATTTTTGATATACATATAGTTAATTATTGAATATTCTAATTATCTTAATGCATCGATACCACCTTTTTTGATCTATTTTATACCTAATGCTTGAAACGTACAATAACATGCAATCGCTATGAAAAATTAAGCGATCACTATAAACGCAAAACTGGCTTAGTTACTTGTATTTCGGATCAAAAAGTATCAAATTTTATTAAAAAATACAAACATTGTTAATAGCTCTAAACAATTTCAACTTTAAATGTAAGAATTAGTGGCTATAAACCTGGAGCGATTAAACACGATAATTCTATATTCCAAATGAGTTGCATAAACCATGATAAATGTGTCTCAGTAGTAACAAGGATTTTTTTGGACCATTTAGGGTTTTCCCAGCCTAAAAGGCTGTTGCCCATCCTAAAAAAGCTAATTGCGCACTTTTTTGTTCTTCACCTGAATTTAGCCCGAAAATAGGGTTTCCACAATGATTGGTTTTGGGTGTTCACGTAATTTTGGGCCGAAATAAGGCTTCAAAACAAAATTTCAAATTATAGGCTTTTTAGGTTTTCAAGTGATTTGCCCTCAGTTTTGCGTTACATGACGTTTTTGCTCATTCTAACGAAAAACTCAGACTAAATCATTATTTTGATGATGTGAAATTTTGAACTTTTTGTTCATGTTTGAATACCTTATTTCTAACATTTATAATTCCAATCATCAAAAAAAGGTGTTGCAATGTATAGTATCTATTCTAATGCATTTGACCAGTATTTATTGTGTTAATTTTAGATCTAATTGGCGTTTGGTTACAGCACCTACAGCGGCGTTTCCGTAGGAAATGTTTAAATGTATTACCAATTTCATGTTTTAAAAAGAACGGAAACAGAAGGTGTGATCTGTTGACTTATATATAAATCGACAAGTGCGTTAAAAAATTACAGTGAGTCATAATGAGCTATAATTTGATTTTCAAACGTAATTTTGACGTCAAATACATGGCAATAAACGAATAAATTTGCCTATACAGTATGATAAAACGTACGCCTAATAGAGAAAAATATCATTAACATTTTTTAATAAAAAATTTTATATATTTAACTTAAAAATGGGCTAAAAGCCAGATGTAATATTCAACTAATTTTTCCCATCAGCCAGTTCCTTTCAAGTCACATGATGAGTATGAATTTACTATTTTCATAAATAAATGAAAGCATTTAGCAGGAAAGTGTACATTAATGGCATGATAGAAGGTTTAGATTTGCTGCTAATTAGGTCTAATTACTAGCTTACATGCGTTTTATCATGTAAATCATAAGCCATCACCAGAAAACTGATGGCTCATGCTAATATTTTGTAGTTTCTCACATAACCCATGCGTTTTGATTTCAAATATTTGTTAACAGTTCTTCAGTGAATTACGTAATACTGATTAGCATTAAAAAAGGTACATGGACCACGAGTTATTTGATACATTGCAGTTTGAGATGTTTAAACAACGTACATGCATTTTTCGGTAAAAGGTAGTAAGAAAATACTGCTTCCACCTTCCAGTTTGAATTCACAATAAAATCACTAAAAATTAAAACCACAAAAGGCTGAAGAGCTTATCCACCTGAGGAGGCGTTTCTGAGCGAAACAGTTGCTGATGTGGTTTTAAATGTTTGTTTTTATCAACTATTGCTTGTCGATTCGCGCGGGAAAAGCAAAAATTCAGCATATAGCAAAAGTCCTGATAGATCGAGGTATTTTTTGCTACATCAAAATATCTAATTATGCAGATTCTTTGCACCGTTAACTGGCTCTGGCCCATGTCCATTGAGCGCTTTGGAAACTGTCAAGACAGTGTACAAGTTAATCTAATTTTGCAGATTACATTTATAAATCGCCAGTAAAATATCATAATATTTCCATTGGGTTTAATTTTAATAATCATGACTCAGAGGTTGTTTACGAATTTTGAATTGAAAATTATCAAACAACAATAATGCTAATATTAAAATTAGTTTAGTTTTTGACAATACAAATAGTTGACAATGCTAACAGTCCTATTAGTCCTCGTCAGTAAATTGTCAACAACTAATATCAACGTTGCTAAGAATTCGCTAATGAGGGTAAACAGTCCTAGGCTGTTGACAATTTACTGATGAGGACTAGCAGTCCAAAGTTATTGAAAATTTGCTGATGCCGACTAGCATTCCAAACCTGTTGGTCTGTTAGTGCTCATCAGCAATTTGTCAATCACTATTTTCATTGTTGTTTCAATTTGTCAATCACTGATGAGAACGAAGAGTTCAAAACAGTGCTGTCCAGTTCCTGTAAAGTTACAACTGAGCTTGTTTTGAAAATCTACGTTTTTGAAAAATGTTTGGACTCCTATGCCAAATACCAGCTCTGAGTCTCCTAATCAATCTATTGATTATACATTTATTTCGCAAGGTGAAAAATTACCTTAGTTTTTTTGAGGTGGTTTACACAGATTTTTTGTGGCTTGCTAATTTTACGCACTGCATTAAAATCTTCCAAACAATATTATCTATTTCCAAAGAAACAGTATGGAAGTGCCAACGTACTCAAATATCTTACCTTTGCAATATCACAGATTACAAACTACATTGGTTACGGTATAGTGTTGTGTGCGCATGAAAACTGACACACTTAACAGCAGAATTATCGCAGATAACGAAGACATTTGAAGATAAAACTTTACTTCATAATGTCTGTGGAAAATGAATTATAAAGTTTTGTGGTTATGTGACCTGTTCAACTTTGTAGTCTTTTCAACTCATTTATTTTGGAATGTTCAACATGACTCTATTTTTTCCCCGGACAAAAATCAATATTATTGGAAATTACAAACAAGCGCTGCTCGCGCCAGCACCTTCAGTTTCTTCTCTGAATTCAACCTTCTGCTTGAATAAGTAAAAACACAATAGACCTCTCACCATATTTTGTTTTTTCTCAAGCTAAAATTACTGATATAGATTTGCCGAAAGACTGATTAGAATGGAATCGTAATTTTCAATTCTTCAACAGAGCTTATTTCAACGAAAAAAGTAGGGTTTCTAAAAAAATTCTTCTGTGAAGAGCTGGCAACAAGAACAGAGTTAGCCTACATAAAGACGTGAATGAAGCATTGATGCATTTAAAGCATTTTTTAGGGGACTCAATTAAAGGCTGCAACTCGCAAACAACAATATTGATCGAATCGCAAAAAATATACTATGAAATAGTGGATGCTAATGAATCTAGATATAATTCTATCTCGTCAGTATTGCAGGAAAATAGAATAGAGAACAAATCAATTTAGGTGTGGTTTGTACAACCACAACCAGCATTTTCTGTTTTCAAGTTCAGCAGTTTTTGAAAAATTCAATTGGCAGTGACGATCTTATGTATGATGTCGGGTGTGTCTGAACATTGGTGTTGTTGGTCGGGCTAGTTTTTTCCACAACTCGAGTTTTTCCACACTAGCGTTAAAGACTGAAAAATTGTGCGGACCTAGAAAAACTGTTGGAACCAAAAAATTATGCGGGTAGATTTTTGAGCTTTTATATAAAGAGCTGAGTTGTAGGAGAAAACTAATACAGAAAGTTTGGGAAAATATGGTTTATTGGATCGAAAACTATCATCGCTCATTTTGACAATTGTCCATTTACAGAAAATCTATAAACAGCAATATATTTTTGATGCAGTTCTAGGGTCGGGCTACCTCAATCACAGTGTATCAAACGAAATTAGACTCTTTTCTGTGACACCCATGGTCCATCTACCCAATTGTGATAGTAGTAATTCCGTATAATGTCCAGCTGAGACTTAAGTGAAACCGTTTATTGTGCATTAACTCGGTAATCGACCATAATTTTAAAAGTTAAAACCAAACAGCAGCGATTACGATGTCACACCTTCCACGTTTCCAGCACTTTCATAGCAGAGAAAAATAGCCCAGCTCTGTTAGTACTTTGTGCATTTCAAACGACGAATGAAATTTATCTTGCGGTAACAAAGTCAGGGTTTGAAATCTCAAGGTAATGTGACACGCCACAAAACCGAAAAAGATTTGTTCTTTTATGGTCCTTAACTCCTTAATAATCCACACCTACTGATTTTACGGTCAAAGTAAAGGTGTTATTGTATACAAACGTAATGACATATCCGAAAAAACTGGTCGCCATCCAACCATGCCCCAATAAATTAGACGCAAGAAATTGGTTGCAATTAAAAACCTAAAAGGCGACTAAAACCGCAATCGAAATAGAATTTTATGAAATTTTGTGTTCAAAGTTTGGTTCAGGTATATATTACATTTTTTTTGATTTTCAAACAAACTCGCCGAACTTCATCAAATTTTTAGCAACATTGATGGTACCAGTTTGACTTAATCACGGGACAATAATTGACATATTACGCATATTACGTCGTTACGTTCTACGTGTAAGCAAAAAGAAGTTCTAAAAGTTTCCGGGTGGACATTACACTATTAATCGTCAAAGATCTCATCGTTGGATTCGTCTAAATCTAAAGTCCAATTTAAAAAAGAGTTAAAAACCAAGTGCAAAAGTATGCTTCTAAGCCAAATTGCATGAAAAATGAACCGCTTTGCTCTTTGAATGTATTCAAAGTTATGATAAACACTGGAGGTCAAATATATCACGAAATACTTTCGATTCGCAGATCAAAAAATTGAATTTCGCTCAGAGCAAAAAAACTGTCGCAAAAACGCGTAATATAATTAGCGTTGCATTCCTGATTTGCAAGTATAACTGATCATGCATTTCACCCCCAAGTAAACTTGATTCTATCGGCCTTCTCAAAGGGATTTGCTGTCCGACTTTCGCAAATTAATTGAAATTGCAGGATACGAGTATACAAGTAATAAACCACCTACTACACCACCGCTTTGTTTTAGCAGAAATTTGGTTCATTCGAGTGCCTTCTTATCAGCCTAAAATTTGGTAATCACGGAATGCGCTCGTCAGCATAAACCTCATGCCATGTGTAGAACGAGCCTAAACGTTATAGTCTAATTAAGCGATTTGATTTGAAATATCTTCAAACTTAAAATTGTTGGCTTCGTTTGAATCTGAGAAACAAGTTCTGATTTGAAGCAATTTGCTTTCGTAACGTATCAGGTGAAAGCATTTCCAAACATCAACATCCCGACTAATTCACCACTGCGCAAGATCGTACCTCACCGTGTTGTGTTCGAAAATGCCATGATTACGGGTTATTCAATATCTTTTTTTATTTTGTAACGCAAACTTACTAAATTTTTTCAAGGACCAAAAATTGGCAACACTAATAATAGAACCCGTATTACAGCATTACCAATCTTGTCAACAAGCCATGTTACACCACGACTCTTTGGCCGACAGGAGACAGTGAGTGGACCATGCGGTCTTCAAATCAAGCTGACACCTGCCTATATCTCACGGTCGAGACACAAACAACTCCTAGCAAGCTAAACTGAGTGCCAATTTTTAACTCTTTGTTTTGAATTCGACGTGGGAATGAATCAGAAACTATCGTTTTTAATAGTTGACGCTCCACCTAATAAGTAAACTCATTAAGTTTGTTGTTTGCGATGAACTTAAGCATTGAATATTTCTTATGAAAATTTTCCTTATATTACAGTAAAGCCAGTAAAGCAGAAATAAGATGTCTCGACAGTCTTCTCTTACCACTTACGGGATTCTCAGAAGAAAGGAGCAAAACAATAACAAAAAAATCGATTTCTGAACCCTGCAAGAGCAGTGCAAACCCTTCAACAAATTTTCCAGAAACGTGATGTTATGCTCAAACTTTGAATATTTTTTGGTCATAAGCGTGATTTTTTAGAGAAGGTACGGATTGTGTTGATTATCAATGCGTTAGTTTTCTATGGCAATACCGCCAAATGAGAAGTTAATTGATATACGGCCCGAGGGAGCATATCTAACGTAGATTGGCTCCATGGTCTTTGCAAAACTGCTTATAAACATACGGGATTGCTTTTTAATAAAAAGTAAATAAAGAAACCAAAGTTTGTATTGAAAACAATCGGCTATTTGAAACACCGTCACCGCGATCGTCTCTAAGCAAAGCGCCTTAAAGAAAAAATGAGCCTTCGTCTAAAATTGTTACTTTTTTGATGTTTTTACTCTAAACAGACAGATAATTAGACAAAGTATATTTTTGCTATCTTTCCAAACTAAAGAGCATTTCAAAGTTAACGTCTGTCAAAGCGACAAGCGATTAAAACTACCATATAGCAGTTACAATGTAGCAGTGAAGAAACCAGGCAATATATTTCAAAGTTGAAAAGAGTTAATTGTTAATCTGTATGTTTTAAACTTATGTTTATAAGCATAACTTTTAGGGAAGAAAGGTCTTGAGAGAAGCTGAATCGTGGAACTGAAGAGGTTTTCTGTTTGTTTCTTTCAGCGAAAAACAGCTGCAATATAATTGAATTTCTTATAGATGCTGTAGGTGAATAATTTAGTGGTCTATTAAAGGAGCAAGGTACTGCATAGCGGTGACTGCTATTTGCAATGATTAGCAACGTCAAAATTTTCGATTTCAAGAAGTACTGTAAAGCACTATATGAGATCATGAACGAAATATTGTGTGGCCTGAACAAATGAAGTCAAGGCAGCTTTGCCAGCATGTAAAGCAAGAAGGTACCTATTGCAATGTTTAAAAGATTTATAACCCTGCAAAGTAATACTTGAGTATTTGCGCATGTAAAAATATTGTGAAATGACCACTACTCCGAAAAATAGTACTAGCTAAAACTTCGTCGTTATTTTCGATAGTGAGAATACTTCCACGGCAAGAAGTCCAAATTTTGCAGTGCAGTGTGAAATTTACAAGGTTTGCTGCAATTAGCAAATTGTTTCAAAGGGCAATAAAGCTCTACAACCCAATATTGTAGAATCGTTTAATGTTAATAAATTTATTGTTTTGCATTCTATTGAGAATGTGGATTTACGAGTTCTTTAGAAGTCACTATATTTTTGCTATTTTTCTGAGTATTACAAGAAAAAATACACGAAATAAATACAGAAAAGGAACAAAATTACTCTGCTCTTACATTGATCTATCAGACATTTTCTATTCAAATTTAATGACATAATATTCGACAAAATGTTTAAATTCACCGCAAATTATGAGAGCTTCTATCGAGCCTTAAATGCCCCTCATAGAGGTACTTAAGTTTAACCTTTTGCACACTTAAATTATGTCTGGATAGAAAAAGGAAATAATAGCAAGGTTGCAACAAAGATATCCAAGGAAGCTAAACGTTTGCATTTCGAAGTTTTGTCATGATAAGAAATGGTCCGCATACTTGCATATGTTGCAAATTTACTGGTTTTGGTGTTGACTAATTTTTCCAACTGCTGTCAAAGACAATAATTGGATTAATGTAGCAAACCCTACCATTTGTAGTGATCTGCTTATGTTAGGGGATCTCAAGCACTATATTCCTACAAACAACGGTGATCAAACGAAAAAAACAGTGGCAAAAATTATGCGTTTTAAGCTAGATTGTTTCACACAACTTTTCATTTACAGTCAAAAACCATTGCATTATGCAGTTTTGAAAGGTAAATTAGTGCAACCAAAAACAGCAAACTGTTGAATTGCGACATACAAACATATAATAAAACGATTTAGAGTAAAGACTCTGTCTATAGGCTCTGAATCGATTGCTGTCACTAATTCTTCCGCATTTTGCGCACTCCACTATAATGACCTATTTTAAGACCTCATTTTCGACGGATCGGCGTTTGTTAAAAATCTATTGACTGGCTGGACTATGAAAATGATTCATAAATAACTTGCTGCCTAGTTTCCAAAAGCAATAGTTGCTTAATGAAAGTTGAAAAGAATAGCTTAAAAATCAGAACAAGGAAAAACAAAATGTTTGATGCAATGATGATAATCAAAACAAGACAGAATGTTATAGAATCATATTTTTTACGTGTGCGCAAAAATATCGAGCGGCATTGATGCTTACGTTGATTGCTAAAGTGGAAATCAGAGTTGTTATATTCACGTCAAATTGTCGTGAACATTTTTCTGCGTGCAATTTGATTGTCGTCCGATTGCGCACTATTTTCGCGTCAAAATGTCAGCGCAAAAATAGCGCGAGCACAGTTGTGCGTGCAATATCATTGTTCTAAACATTTAAAGAATACCGTAATACACAAAATTTACCTTGTAGCTTATGCCACAATTCTTTTACTTAATCGCCAAAGTCTCGACCGCAAAATATTTTTTTCTGAGGCAACCCTAATTTTATTGGGTGCAGTTTTTGATAAACAAATTTCTGGTCAATTTGTTGAACTGCTTTGTTTTTTAAAGATCGAAAAAAGTAGATACAGCAGATAACTAAGAATAATAGCAATTAACACTTTCTAAACCCCATTGTTTTTGTGGATGTG
Organism: Trididemnum nubilum; assembly: GCA_963965965.1. Taxonomy (NCBI): domain Eukaryota; kingdom Metazoa; phylum Chordata; class Ascidiacea; order Aplousobranchia; family Didemnidae; genus Trididemnum; species Trididemnum nubilum. Next base: position 29,239,223 of record OZ014488.1, read on the forward strand.
GTAATACTTAATTGCTGGAACATAGCGCTAGTTTTTTACCACCTTTACCACAACTGCTAAGCTAGCAGAAAGAATTTTTTTAGTCATCACAAGTAAATCGCTTTGTGCTTCTATCACTAGAACTATAAAAGTGCTTGATTTATTCTACTACAATTATTTTAATTTTACTATAATTTCCTAATAATTACTCTATTTTTGTATTTTGTGCACCTTCACAATAGGTGATCTAAAAATATCTCGCAATATTGCTACTCGCAATTAAAATTGACGGTGACAATTAAATTCCGTACCTTGAAAAACCCGCTTTTTATACTATATAAGGTACAACTTACTGGTATAGGTACCATCCCGTTCTCGTTAAATTGCTAGTTTTACGCATACGCAAAATTTTATTGCAGTTTTACGACTGCGCCTCTCCTAAACTCTTGGTAAGAATGTTCGCTATGCGATAAGTGCAATCATTAAAGTTTAAATTACTTCCAAGGTGAAATTAATTGTTTAACAGTTCGGATTTCGCAAGAACCAAAAATGACTTCACAAAAATTTTTACTGATTAATGCTTTCGTTACAAACAGCTTTTGAGGTAGCATTTATAGTTTCTTATACAAAACTTTGACTTTTTTGACCCAAATGATAGGGGAGAGCAAAATACGTGACAAAGAATATGCTATCAGAACAACAGTTGAAACTTGGTACTGTAATTCTTGTAATCGTATTCTGCTAAAAATTTACTTTCGAAAGGAAACCCACCAGCTGAGATGCATTCATTAGCGGCTTCTCGGCAAATATTGGTTTAATTTGCAGTTGAAAAGAACCCTAAGCATCGTGCCAAAACGTCTTATTGTTTTATTTACCATAAACAATCCAAATTTCATTAAAAAAAATTTCGTTTTAAACGCATGCGTCTCTGAAGCAGGAAATTTGAGGTTGTTAGTTGTATTAGTCCGTCAAATTTGATTTTAAAATAAAAATGACCAAATGAAGTATGTTAGTGTTTTAATATATTAAAATCTTTTTGGTGTTGCTTTTCGAAGATCAATCTTTTGAACGTCGCGGTATCATATTCATGCCTTAGAACTCTACTTTAACTTCGTTTACGAAAGTGATCGAAACTTAAGATTGATTTTTGACACACAAAAAGACAATGGCTTGTGATTGGCAATAACCTAAAAATAAATTTGTGATAGTTTAAGCTACTTTCGGATATTTCATCTAATTTAGAACCAATTAACCGTTCGAATTAAAGGCCAATCTAATCAATTATGCGTCAAAAGTTGAAAGTGTTTCCTTGTTCCAACGAAAAAAAACTGCAGCAAGGGTTTCAAAAACTTTTGTGATGAACAGCAGCCTCATAAATCAATTTGTTGGCCTAGAATTAAACCGTCCTTTACTCAAACGGTAGACTTGGGTTCGATTCCGGGTCATGTTAAACCAAAATGTTTAAAACTCCATAGCTGTCCTGTTTGATGCCCGGCATAGAAAGGGACAATCAATAAATCTATCAAGTTTTTTGTCCAAATAAAAAAAGCAATGAATAGAAAGTATGAGTACTGCCGGTCTTTGAGTCAAGAAGTTACCTGAGAGTAAAAAGTTACGAACCAAGTCAACTGACCACGAACCAACTGAACGCTAATATCAGTGTTTTGTGTTAGTCGGCGGTCAGTTGGTTCGCGGCAGTTTGTTCGCGGTTAATTTGCGGCGGGCAGTTCTGGTGGTTGTGAAAAGACCCCATCTTCAGCAGTACTCAGGGGGCAGCATGGCTCGTAGACTGATAAGTCCAATCTCTGTCTCCTGACAAACCTTAGCAAATAAATAATATGGCAACTCAGCTGTTTGTGTACACAGATTATTAAATCCAACGAATTAATCCAAATTAATCTCAGCGCACACTTTCAGTCTTTGATGAGCTAAAAAACGAAGCACAAATTTATTTAAGTATATCATAAGGACGATTCAACCGGGCGTGGGCTAAATATTTACGATCAGTTTCATCGAAAGTCGTTAGCAAAGACATATTTCAATTAAATAACTGTTTTGGGTATTAAACTGATGAAGATGTTACTCATTATACTGCATATATCATGAGCTATCAGCTGATTATTATCACAGTTGACAATATTTCTACAGGAGTTACAACAGAAAACTCGTTGGGCCCCCTTAGAGCCTCCTTACACTATACCAGCTTAACTGCTGCAGTAAATGCATGCTTGTCGAGATCAGAATTGTGGATAGATTTTTAAACGGAAAGACCAGGCAAGGTATTAACAATGTTAAAACTTAGATGTTATAGATTTAGTCCTGCATGGTACAGCAATTTTGCCGTTTTCTTGCTGATAAAATTCAGTCATAGGGAGAAGGTAAAGAATGATTAATACAGTTCCAGAAATTAAATATAATTAGCACGATATACGACGTATGACAAAACTTATAGAATGAGAATAAAAAAATTCAAATTTCTTTATAGCGATAAAGGAAAATCCTATAAACTTTAATAAAGTTTTTCTGTACCTACTTTTCTTTTCTTTAATTTTTTGTCTTACTAGCAAATTAAACATTTTCATTTCATATACTGTAGCTTATTGATCATTTTTTATGAAAACTTTAGCAAAGTATTTGGTTAATTTTGATGCAAATATTTAAATTATTCTATTTTTTGTCGTATATGACACGAAGTACTAAAATCGCTTGGAGAAACATTACGATGCGTGTTTAATATAATTTTCGGATTATTTTTGAGGTCTGGAGTGAATATTTGTTGTTTGAATGACGACATTAGGCGATTTATTGCTTTGACATCGTGTTCACTCATTCTAAAAGAGCAAACCAATTGAATAGATGTGAGATTGTAAAGTGATTTATCGAGGCATTTTAAGTTAAAAGTTTTATGGGTATCTATGGGTCGGAAAACTTCAACTCAATTCTAAGAATTTGCTTCCGTGTTATGCTAATTGCCTGCCCAATACTACAATTTTTTTCTTAAACGATTGTAACATAATTAACCAGTTGAGTATAAATTGGCAGGCACAGGATTCGAGTACAGTACAATCTTGAAAACTTGTAGTAAAATAATGGTCTATTGTGAGAATAGATTATGAAGCAATAATACAAATCAACAACATACGAATCTCAAAATTTCAGAAAAGATTTCTAGAATATTCTTTAGCTTCAATTCAGTATACATTACTTGAAGCAGAGAGCATTATTTTGAATACAAATTCGGCAAATTAACTAATTTTGAGTGTTCAAAAGCTTAAGCAAAATGTGACATCTACAGTATAAGCCCAAAAATATGTGAGGATTTCTGGGCCACTTAAAAGAATAGCTTGTACTTGTATGAACAACCAGGGTTGCCGTTTGGGTTCGGTTCGGATTTAAATTTCAGACCCAAGTTATAGTTGCTGTTAAATAAGATTGAAACCACTTTTTCGAGCCCAACGTAGTTGAGGAGGCCTAAATTTGAAAAAAATTTGGGCTGTAATCAAGCCTACTGACTAATTGAACAAAACAATTTTTTTAAGCCACGTTACTGTCAGGTATATTTCGCATAAATTATCGCTTTTTACGTGGCCTACAATAACAGTACTGGAATACGAATCACGACGTTTCAATTGCTCCAATTAATCAAATCATTTTTGAATGTAGCAAAACCTCTTCATTTTTTATAAATAAACAACATATAGCCGCTAATAAACCTAGCAAAATGGTTCAGGTTGGCAAATCCGATTACATGATATGTGAATAAGATTCACAGAACGAATTTTCTGCTCTTAGCAAAATACTTGAAGTTTATGCTCATTGGTCCACGCCTTATCAATCAAGTAAAAATCCTTTTAACTAAATTTGAGAAAACACAGTTGCAATTTCATTACAAGAGCAAACAATATAAATTGTAAAATTGCAAAAAATACGAGTTAAAAACGATAAGATCAAGCAGATCTAATAGTCCACATTAATCTAGAATGGGAATTGTCGAAGATAAAAGTTGTGCTGTACAGCGTACATTATTTTCAAATTTAATTTGAGCAAAAATTGCTTCGAAGTGCTGAATCACATGTCAACCGAAAAAAGTTAATGGATATTACTCAATTTTGAAAAAAAATCCTCCTACAGGTCGTGGTTTGACACCTTTCGTGGAAAGTCCAAGTTCTTATTTAGCGTCGGAGAAAATCACCGTTTTTTAAGGTCACCTTTTCTATGGCAAAGGACTAATTTTTGTATTGGATTTATAGCTCAATTTTTTTCGTTTTGTATAAACAAATCGATATAAATAAATGTTAGTATGGATAAATATGCGCGGATTAAAAAGCTTTTTTCCAGAACACGTGCTTCCTTTTTACGTTACGCATAGAAATTTCGAGACAAAATGCCGAAGAAGAAAGCTGATTAATTGCTTGATATAAATTTTTCTATTTTTGGCAAAAGTTTACACAGATCTGCCAAAACAACGAATTGATGGTAGTGATAACAGCGACTAGGACCGTGGAAAATTTGCCTCGAAAATTTGAAAAAATATTTACTAACCTAAATCAAGTTGTATACACATCTTAATGAGTTTTGAACTGCTCTAAATTAAGCCGACCATAACAATTAGTCACTTTGCTGAAATTATCATAAAAAATTTTATTATAGGGCATGGCTGTTTTAGCTGCTGTAAAACGACTACCTTAAACGACTATATCATTATATGATTTTTGAATTGTACTTTTAAGCATTATATTGGAACGACTTGTTGATAAACATTATTTTTATACCAAAAATCATAGAGCATCATCGTTTTTTTCCTGTTTTGTCAAACGTAAATTTTCGTAAACAAAATTTTGCGTTTTACAACCTACAGGCTAATTCGGTATTTGTTGTGCTACTGGTATTTGGGGCAAAAAGTCTGTTAAAAATACTGCCTTTTAAAAAGATATATTTTTCTCTACAAACAAGGTCATCGTCAATTATCAAAACAATAAGCGTCAATTTTAGGCTTTAAAATTTTTGAAGCATTATTGTGAGTGCTTTTAGGTGCCAAAACCATTACTTCCATCTGATAAAAAGCTGTCCTGGCCCACACTACCATAGGGTCAAGCACTAATAGGCCCCCTCTGGGCAAAAGCTGTAGACTTATAAATTGTGACTTGGTGGAAATGTGCTTGATTGCTTGTAGAGGACAGTATAGTTAAACAGGGCAAGTTGTCAAAAAGATCACCAGGTAAAAGGATGACTGAAATTTAAACGCAAGTTTTTGCAAAAAATACATTTGGCGAAGAGATACATGAAACTTATTACGATTCTTTTGAAAATCAGGCTTTTGCAAAATATCGCCCAACAAAAAAATATCCATCAAAAGGAGCAATAAGAACGTCTATGAGGAAATAATAAAACAGTCAAAAAGAGACCGAAATTCCAAATTGAGCAAGTTTGGAATATAGACAAGGGGAGATCGTATTGGCGGTCAAAAAACTTGGTTGAACTAATCGCATCGAGGTCAAACTCCAAATTAAAAACGTGATATTGCTCAAAGGTAATACAATGTATCCCAAAACTCCAAAAATACTTGATTGTTGCGTATGTAGCACATGACTAACAGTTTTTAAATGCTAAATCACGCCAAATTATTTAAATTAAATGATGAAGTTTATGTTCAATCGTTTTATGGTTGGATTTGAATTAATACAGAACATCAGCGCGAGAGATAAAAACATGCAAAACTTCACGCAAAATGTCACATATTTTGCGACGATTAAAAAAGAAAAAGGCACAATTTCACGATTTAATTATATACTAGTGACTATATAACGACGAAATCAAAAAAGACGGTGATTAAAACATTGTGACAACTTTACTATTCTATCAAATGTACCAGCATTAAAGATTCTGTCTATAAGCTTGAACAATGAAAAATATTAAGAAGTATAATACACAAAAAACGAGATAGAGTGTTTCAATTTTGTAGAATTAGTTTTTGATTAGATGAGGGTTTTGAATATTTATCATTTATTTGCAGAAAATATTAAGCTTGACTAGTTATTTAGCAATTTTAGTGCAAACTGAAAACGAATATCAGCGAAAATGAATGTAATTCAACATCTTTACATGTCTCTTGTGACCGCCGTAATGAAGGGAGCTGGTAAGTGTTTGTATGAAATATTTATATAATTATTGTAAATAACCTAGCATAATTAACCATTCATATTATGTTTTATAAATTTACCATCTGATCTTTTAATACATTGTTCTTAATTTCAATTATTTTTAATTTTGGGATGTGGTTGTTTTAGAAAACAATGAAACGAAAGTAAAAAAAAAAACTTTTTATGATGATAAAAATGCCACAGATAAAGTTCAATGATTATTTGCAAAACCAAAACAAATTTAACTGGGTTAAAAATGAAAAGAGTATTAATACATTGTTTACCCTCGATCAATTGTGTTTTGTGTTAAGTTAATCCTTGCTTTAATCCACAAAATTCCACGCGGATTTACATGTATAAAGTATAAACATTTAATTGAAACGAAATAAATATTGACTCAAATTGAGATTCCAGCTTCAATGTAATGAACCCCAATTCTGCTTACCTAAAATATCTTTCGTTGTGGATAATAAAAACAAAGAAAAATCAAAATTAAACTAATGCTAAATATAAATGAACAAAACTTTAAGTCGAAAAATAAATTTGATTTGATCATATGAGTAAATAAGCGGCAATTTTCTCCTGCATGACTAAATACACAAGTATGTAGATAAAACCTATTTTTGCGCATTTTTTTAAATGTTTGTAAAAAAGCTGCAGTGAAGACTATAGTTCCTTAAGTAAAAGTTAGTAAAGCGTTGTTTGTTAGAAGGATTTTTGGTCGGTTTGTTACGGTACGTTGTTATGTACGTAAAAACACTTTGCAAACGAAAGCATTTGAAATAAATGTGGTGGTGATATTGATAAAACTGGATCTTCTATAATTTTAATCAGGTTTTAAATTCCACTTTTTTGCTTTTAAGGTTGCGTGCCCATTTCTAAAGGTGATTTGGAGTAATTTAAAGATTGATCCATCTTTAGTTTTTGTGTGTGAAAACTTTAATTCCAGTTAAAATGATGTCATAGCTAAATACTTTGTTGATGTAAATGTTGGTTGTTCTATTTATTATTATGTTGTTGTGTGACGGATAATAATAACTGATTTAATATTTATGCATAAATGGCAAATACATAATATTCTGATACAGTTTCATGTAACGACCGGGAATGGCATTTGAAACTAAAAATTCAACGTCAAAAAGTACTTGATTGAAAATCATAATGTTTGCGGCTACTTTAGTTTAAAATTTGATTGAAAGTGGATTACGTAAACGACCGAATTACTATCATTACACACCCAGACAAAATGTGCTGTGGAAGAAGCAAACCATACAAAATGCACTTTAGCTAGAGAGCATAAGTAAAGAAGTAAAGATAATTTGTCATTTTTTTGACTTTTCTAACCTAAACTCATTAACATTTCTCACAGCTTTAGAAGTAAATTTACCGCTGGCGACAGCTTAATGGCCATAAAAACGTAAAATCGCAATTTCTGTCTTCGCACGGGCTTAACACGTGCACAAGTCGGACTTGGTGATACTGCTGGAGTACCCACTGGCACTTTGTCCATGTTTGTTTAATTTATGGTCACGCTAAAGCATAATTAAAGCAAACTATATCATATTCACATGGAAACTAAAGCTAAACGAGGAAGATTAGTAGTTTTTATATCAAGGTAACAAATAAAGAAAAATCATCAATGCAAATCTCTTTAAAGAAACGTTTTAGTACAACATAATGAACCTCGCATATTCAAAGCGCAAAAATGTTTCTTTGCACCTGCCCAATTAAGAAGTCTTTCTTTAAGCATAGTCAAAAGTATACTTTTTTGTAAACAATTAAGACATTCTTTGAGACATTAAGGCCAAAATGGGAAACCATTAAGAGGCTGAATAGACAATGAGAGATACCGGTAGCGTTATTAGCATTTTCCATAATTCCGTTTAATATTACACAAAATTACAACAAAAAGAATGCAAAATGTAACAGTTAATTGATATGTTCTTTTTAATAATTTCACAAAATCACGTAATTAAACAACATTTAGTTGGATAATTGAGCTGTTAACAACTGCTAAACTGCTAAGAAACAAACCTACAAAGACCGAGCATAACATAATCACCATCCATACACCCTGTCACGAATTCCACTCAAAAGATGCGGCCAGTTCCTGAGTACAAAATGGTACCGCGTTCTCTCTTCCTTTTTTTGCCATAAACTTTCTAAAAATACCACAAATACTAGAAAAATATCTAAAAATATGGAATATGTAATGACAGGATTAATGATTTCCTATAACATATTCGTTACGTTATCCTTTAGTTCGGCTTTATCCCTAAGTCCCATTAAAGAACAATTAATTCCACATGAACAATTACATCATTCGTTTTGCTTGATTTAATAGATGAATCTGAAGCTCATAAGTTATTTGAATGCTTATTCTAATGTTAGAATTGATGCAAAAAACTGATAATTTTTAACGAAATTTAACGAGCATTAAATGGGAAAAAAACCTTAAGAAAATTGAATTCATAAACAACATGATTTGCATAAACACACTCACGAAAATGAACTTAGCTAAACAGGACAAGCATAGTTTAATATTTTTTGTATCTAAAGACTGTAGACTGCAAAATGTTAATGGACATAAAATTCAGACGGTAAAGAGTTCAACTAAAAAGGCATCTTGTTTTGGTCAAGTTTTCAGTGCACCTTTTAGAGTCATCATTTTTAGTTTGTGGGTTTCTGTAAAATATCAGACTTGATTTTTTCAAAATGCTAGACGCAGTTTTTGAAGTGCTAAAAATTGAAATTAATTCGTGCTGAGCCGAATCACATTAAGCGTGTTGCTTGTTACGCAACCAATTCGATGTACTGTTATAAAAAAAGAAAAAAAGCAAATTTGGGCTTAAGCGGCTATATAAAATCGTTTCATGTCAATTTAAATCAAAGTGTGTGGAATTAATTTAAAAGATATACACGTAGTTGGTTAGATATTGGCTATTTGGCTCGTTTTGGTTTGAAATTTAGTCAGAAGTGTTCTTTATTGGCGGCTATTTAGTTGTAATTCCGCTATGGTTGTTTTAAAATTAGAAACCAAATGAAATTTCACGAATAATTTAAGAGAAGTTAGAAAAACTGAAGTTGTTGGGAGTTCTAAATTTCATCTGTTAAACGATTAGCAATGTCGTGTTAGGTGAGAATGAGTAGCGAAGCTTCAGCTTTAATGTTTATTTAATTGAAAAGCATGTCGAAACTTCAATTATATTTCTCGAATTTGTCTTTGCAGATTTTATAGCAAACTTTTTTAAATAACTGTTTGAAGTTATAAAAAATATATGAAAATGAATTCTTTACTTGCCGTGATTCTTTTGTTTGCATTTACTTCTTCTACGGAAGCTTACTTTTATTCTTGGAAAGCAAGAATGCAAATGCAACAAGGTATACCTTGATGATCAGATTCTACATTACGATTTTAGGCAACCACTTATGCATTTGTATTGCGAACACAAGCTCATGAAAAACATCTTCAAAGCTCGTTTATCTTAAACTGTAGATTAAATCAATTTTTGGATTTTTTAAAGCAATGGCTTACTGTCTTTGGCTGCATATGCAGCAAAGCTATAATGGGTCAATATGCTTGAGCAAAAACGTATAGCAGTCGTTATCTACGTAATCGTCATCTTATTACTTTTAAGTGGTTAATTTTAATAGTCTGATACGTGAAAAGTGGCTACTTCACAACAGTAAAGACAGCATAAATACTTCATAAGTTTACACCAAACTCTTATTATTTTCGAATTATGATCCCAAAAATTATAGGTTTTCAATAGTGTTAAACTGGGCTTTTATTACAGTAATTTGTAAAGCTAAACGTTCAAACCAATTGAATGTTGCTTTCAACCACGCAAAAAAATTTCCCAAAATCCAGAATTCGGGAAGCAATATGCAAAATGGGGATAGTAATAAGCGATCTGACGGCGAAAATGTTTATTATAAAAAATTATGTAAATGGGCGTTGGTGTGCTATTTTTAATGCGAAGTGATATCGCACACAGTTACGTCTGTTTTCACATCAACCACATAGAACGCATTTTTTAAAATTTTGATCCGATTAAATCGCTTCGAGATGACGCAAAAATGAAATTTTACGCAGTCATAATTAGTTTGAACAGCAATCTAATGATTACAAATTTTGGTGCTGGCCCGAATCGATCACATCATATTCACTCATTATCATGGATTTGAATAAAGTCTTTGACAACGTAAACAAAATCTATGAGCAACATCACTATTTATGATAAAGCTAAATATGATGAAGAGTACGGAAGGATAACTCACCAAAACTTATAAAATCATTTGGCGCCAGGTTTACTTTCCTAATTTAGTTTCTTGTTTTATACCTTGCTGCCAAAACTAAATTGAGAAATGCTTTCTTTCCTAGTTCCACAATTTTCGGTGCTCCTGCATTTTACAAATTGTATGTCGTGATTCTGGATACATTCCTTTTACATATACAAAACGGAGTTTGGAAAACAACAGAATTTGCCATAATAGTTAAAAATGTATAATTGCGAAACTTTAGAAAACACCACATAAAGTTTCGGATATCTAAAAAAGAACGTTTAAACACAAATAAACCGAGTTCAAGCTCTGGCAGACTATAAACATTCAAGCTCAACTTGCATAAACACCATCGCTTCTTGTACAAAAAATGCATATTTGCACACGCTAATTCCAAATTTATTGAACTAAACACCAGTCTTAGTAAACCGCGAGAAGGCATCGATCAAATCAGATAAACGAACACTGATAAACAAAGCATAAAGAACATGTGAGATGTTACATCGAGGGTTTATTTTTAGTAACTCAAAATATATTTTATATTTGTGATTTTTCTAAGTAATGAATTATGAAATTTTTCCGAACTGGGACTTTAAATGAATTCTCTTTTACAGATAAACCCATCACATGTCCCATACAAGACCTCACCAAACCCCTCACGTCATGGGATTTTACCCCATCCATGTCTTGCAGCGATGAAACCATTGACGGCGACAGAAAAGCAGCTCGTCTTAATATGCCAATGGGAAGCACATGCACTTACAGATACACTTGTCCTATGGATGCCCAGAACATCGTCCAAGAATCAACCATGAGATGCGAAAGAAACGGAAAATGGAGCGGAACAATGCCCGACTGCACCAGAACGGCTGACGAATTGGTAAGTTGATATCGATATCAGTGCTTGAATACACTAACAGTGTCACTAAATATTTAATTTTTTGGTACCTTCAAATGAAAATGATCTTGACTTATAAAGTTCGAAAATAAAGGCATCGAAGTAAGAAAAATTTTTTAAAAACTCAAAAAAATTAAAGCTCGGGGATTAAAAACTAAATCTATATTTTCTGTTACAGGCCGACGCAATTATGGATGTTTTTGATCACGTTGTTCCTGAAGAGCCAAGCAACGAAGCCCCAACTGAAACTGAAGAGGAGGAATCTACTCCTGCTGAAACATCATTCACAACTACTTCAGTTAAAAAGAGCAACTCGAAATCAAAAGGCCAGTCGATCAAGCGGTTATGCGACAGCCAAAATATGTGCTCGAAACTACGATCAACAAGAGATTGTCCCAAAATTGGTAAGTTTATAATCTGTATTGTAGACAAATTCATTTGTGATACAGGAAAGTTAAACCACTGTAGACAAACACTTCAAACCGTCTGTAAATAAAGTACTTCATCGTCATATTGAAAATAAATCAATTTTTAGTAAAGGCGTGAACGGCTTAAGTAATTATGCAGCTTCTAACGTTAAAACTTATCGTGTTTATTTTAATTTTTCCAATGTTATTTTAGATAATTTAATAAATTTGTTTTTTATTTTGCAGTGCCGACAAACATACTGAACAGCGCAAATAAGAAGTTCAGCCAGAAGTTATTCAAAATCTTTACCGGACTATGCTACTATTGCTTTACCAACTTTTGCAGTCAGTCCGTTACACTGCTGTAACTGTAAGGCGTACGCACGGAAATTTCCGATACTTCTCAAATTAGAGGGTCACTGTGAATTAGCAGATGCCCTCCCGCCCATAGACACCGTGCTGGCTCCATGTCGTATTTAAATGTCTACTGGTTGCGTTTTTTTTTTTTTGTATTAAATATTTCGTATTACAATATTTATTACCGTTTTTGCACATTCTGTTCTATTTTATTTATTTTATGTGGCGATGTTGATGTTTACAAACATGTGTAAACCTTGATTTACCCTTTACCCAGTTTTCATGGCTCTCTGATTTCTAAGTTTTTCAACATTAATTGGGCGAAAAATATCCAAAAATAATGTCTTAAAGCTTAGCCATTAGTGTGAGATGAAAATGGGCAAATTGTGCTCGATTGGCTGTAATTGGTTGGGCCAACTATATATGCGGTACATTTTGTAAGTTTCTACAGTACAATGGCAAATGAGGCAATATTGCTTCAATATTACTGCAAGAAGTAGATTTCTTGCCAATGTCATTTCAAATCCAAGGTCATGATCGTTTTAACGTAACATCAAGTGCCGTATGTTTTCGTCGCGTTGTTACTTCAAGCAAAAAGACGAAAATGAAAAAGATGCCGCCATTTTGTTTCAACTATGAATTAGCTTTATGACACAAAAATCGAAAAAGCTTTGGAAGACAAAATCTTTTTTTTTTTTCGTTTTGTCGTTTTGCTATTTGATCGTGTTTTTGAAAATGTGCGTTCTAACATTTCCCGATCAACGTCCACAAGAGAATTTACGCGAAAAATAATACAAAAACTCTTCTTGAAAAATGTTGTGCTCTATGCTTATTGCTTATGAACTAATTTACATTCGAAAGATGGTGCAATCAGGAAGTATCCAACAAACTAAAATTAAATGAAAAACTCAAGATTAGACTGAAAATTTCATTAATGCAAGAACAGAGACCTAAAATCTAAAACACTTTTTCCTAATGATCAGAAGAGTTAGAATGCATAAAAAATAGTGCAAATTGAATCGAAAAGCGGCTACAAAAATCGTAGAAAAATTCACGAAGATATGTGGTCAGTCAAATTAAGTCACATCATTAACATACCTGGTGAGAAACATACAATTGACACGCAAAAAAGTGTATTTTTAAATTTCTGAGTTGAAACATGTAACGTATAAGAGTGATTCTTCCTACTTCATGATAAGAGGTAGTTACAGTAACATTAAATTTTGGCATCTAAGGTATTGGAGAAATCCTTTTTCCACAATTGATTTCAAAAAGAGAGTACTGTAATGATTGAAACTTCTTTAACGAAGTCAAAGAAAATTATTACTTAGCAAGAAAGTGTTAGATTTTAACTAGTAATTTGAACCGCAATTAGATGATCATAAAAATTCAGAAATTTTAAAAAACTTAGAAAAAAAACTTAGTCATGTCAAACCCAAACCACAAAAATTAATAAAATTCACATAAATAGAAGACATAAGTTCACGTTCAGCACTTGAACAATGTAGTTTTCGATCATTGTTTATAACATATATGGTATAGCAAGACCGTTACTACCGCATAGTTCTACCACGACTTTTAAGAACATAAACCAATGGTACCAACCAAAAACTTTTCAAAAAAAGTTTTAAATTACAAAACAACTTTATGAAATGCTGTGACAGGAAGAAGGTAAAAACTACAAAACTAAACTTTCTTATAATATTAAAAATTGTAAATTTTCTGAGTAAACCTGCCTTTCCTACGGTCAACAACTAAACATCTCTGGAAGTCATCGTCTAATACTAAGACTATTTTAAAAAGCCCAATTTGGACGTTTATGCAGTGAAAGTGCATTTTAAAAAATAGAGATAAAAAACCTAGTTAAATGAAAGTGGAAAGGATTTGTTTCCGGATCTATAGTTCGAAGTTTGAACTTAAAAATGAGCTAATTATAACTTGCAAACTTTTGGTCTCGAGTGTTGCATTAAATAGTTTTGAAACTAAAACGAGCTGGCAGATTAATGACTTTTTTCTATTCGAAAAGTTTAAAGCTATACCAAAATGATCGCTGTTTGTAGATGAATACTGCCCTTAATTATGCTTGCGTACGATATGCGTTTCGTACGCCGGAATGGGAAACCGGAATTAAATGCTGCAATGCTTCAAATATCGATCTGCAATGCCACAATGCTCGAAAAAGAAGTCCGGTGAAGGTGCCTATTGATAAGGTAGACTCCCCGATGAAATGGTCCTACCGTAATGCATGAGCACCACCTGCGAATTTCATGCATAAAAACACATAATGACCAAGAATAGGCCCCCAGCATTATTTGCGGCAAAATTAGATCGGAGATTAGATTCACGGCAATGACTGAAAAAAGTAAGTAGTCCCTGGCTTCGGTAGGAGCTCCCAAACTTCTGAATCGAAATCTGGTGTCTTAATCCAGCCCTGCGACTGCATAGGTGTTGCTATAGTAATTTTCAATTTACGCTCAAACTCAGTTTCGGATATTTGAGTAAACGATTAGAATGAACAAACAAAAAACAAACAAAAACGTAGATGTCACAGTTAGTCCAGAGGAAAATGAACTAGATTTTGAAACGCAGTCTTGTTTTATTGCATTTCATTGCTGCAAAAACTTTTCACGAAAAGTCGGCCAGCACGCAACGAAAAGTCGGGCAACACACGTCCAATGTTTGTGTCGCGATCGTTGATACTTGGCTAAAGTACAACCTTTTATCCCTAGAATTGCCCACGTCGGCTGAAACTAGAGAACGACTGAGATGTTAATTGACGAATCGAAAATGGCAATTGGCAGTTCCTTTAGCTTCTTGAATCTCAGAAAGCAGCACACCAATCTTAAATTAAAACTTCTATTTAAGATTGAAACACAAACCAACTAACTGAGCAAAATCACTCCACCCACATCTCTTACTAAACGGCTATACGAGCCAACCCCAGATACACAAACTCGGCTTAACTGCCTATGAAATTACTACCTAAAAATCATCCACTTTTAGAATATTAGAATAATGAATGAAAAACGACCCACCTATTTATACTTCGACAAAAGCTATCGAATATCCCAGAAAAATCCTTGATACGTCACAATAGAAAAAAATACACGAGCTTACGATAACAGATTTCGACCTAATTATGACGTCACAAACTTCAAATCTTAATATAGCAATTAAGACAAGTAAACAAGTAATTATTCCGGTGACTAATAGAAGACAGTAGAAAATCTAGAAAGGAATTATCTGGAATATCTCGAATATTCTAAATCACAAAAAAGCAGCAAAAGTAGTAAATCAGTCACGTACGCATTAAAATACAGCAAATAATCATATCTCAGGCATACAAAATCAATATTCGTGACAGTTTGTTTCTTCTTCATTTACGCTCTAAACAAGTCAATCGCAAACTTGTAACTGGCTTTGCTTAGTAGTTTCTCAGACTTCAGCTTTAAAATTTTATGCTGATTTATTGACGTATGAGACAACACCGTTAACATTAGGAACAGAGTTGATTGATTGATTGTAATAAACTAATAATTATTTCATAACAATATTAATAATAATCAAATGGCGGAAACGCCTCCAGAATATTTCAATCGGCAAGAGTTGATAAATTAACAAGTAATTAAGTAGTATATCCAAGACAAGAATCGTGTTCTTGGTTGTTCAAGTTTGTCGCCCAATATTGTTAAAAGGACTCGGGCAGTAAATTACAATAGTACAAGCTAGCCAAATTGAACTTTGTGAAATAAGTTGTATGAACATTTTTCCTCATCGCAATCAATTTTTAACTGTTCCTGTTAGATTGTACGTAAACTTTCAACCTTTCTAAAATTTGGCAACATTTTACACAATTTACTCACTTAAATTGTTGCTCTTTCAGTCAATAAACATAATAGCGTCGGTCAGCGGTTCTCAACCGGGGGCCACGGACATTAACCATGGGGCCACAGGGCATTGGACGAAAAAATCTCGTTTTTTGGACTTGGACGGAAACTTGGGGAAAAATCCCTTCGAACTGTGGTGAAGACCTTTTGTTAGGTCTTTGATGGAAATTTGGGGTAAAATTCCGTCAAATTGCGGTGAAGACCTTTTGTTTTTTTTGGTCTTCAATGGAAAGTCGGGAAAAAATACCTTCTTCAATCGGTTTTTTATTGGGATAGAAACTATCAAAGCCGCGCAGGGGGCCACTAGGGTTGAGAGTCTCTAGAAGAGGGCCACAGACCACAAAAGGATGAAAACCACTGCCGTAGGTAATGCATCTACGCAGTCATTTATACTCATGAGCCTGGCTCTGCTTATGTCTAACCGCACCAACACAAGCTTGTTTTGTGTCTAACCATACATTGAGTTGTATGGAAGTGTTTCGGCATGCTGGGTTGCAATGGGTATTAGAGTGCCTAGTGTCCATAGAAAATAAGCGCTAGGGGTCTTTCCCAAGAACACAATAACGCATGACCAGTTTGGTAATCGAACTAGGGGCCAGTAACCTCTTGATCGCTAACTCGATCCTCTACCAACCGAGCTTAACGTACTCGTTAAGTATCGATTTGTTAATTACGTACTGCATATAGTTTTGACGCCAAGCTACCAAAGAGAAATTACAGCCTGCAGAATTGCGCATTTTCGAGCTGTTGGACCAATATTTCAGCCATAGTCAACAGCAGAAAAGACTACATATAGGCCAAAGAAACATTTCTCATTATATGGCTCCAGACTTGAGCAATCACGCCAGCAAACGTCTACATAAGCCAAAACACAATAGCACGATAACTTGTGGTTAATAAACAAAGCATGCTGTAAGTACCTAGTCATGAAAAACAAGAGAGGCATTAGGTGATTGAGAAAGACAGTTTCTCAAAGCAAACATTCTTGAATTAGAAAATAGCCGAACAATTTAAACTTGCAAACGCACGATTCATTTCCCCTGCTCTCAGTATAGATTAACACATAAACATGCAAATCAAAAGAAAAGTCTCAGCATAAATTTCGTACAGCTCTGCCAAGTCTATGTAATCTCTCAATAAGAAAATAGGAAATTTCGATTCTTTGATAATTTAATCTCTATGAACTTTTCAATTTGGTTAAAATAAATATGAACACATCAAAACAAATATTGCTCAATGTGCCGTTTGTGTAGGAGAGTACCTACTTACAAAACCTTATTTTCAGCACAAGTGTAAATTTTGCATATTAATCATCACAAGACCCTGACATCAGTGCATGTCATGTGCTAGAAGTAAGCAAATGGCAAAAATGGATCATGTTTAATGCACCGACAAAAAATTTTAGAGCGGCTATAGTTATCTCGCTGTTGTTGCATAAGTGCATAATGATACTTCTTCGATCATAAGAAGATTTCGAATAAAAGCTCCAATTTGGAGTAGGATTTTCATTCGCGGGTAGTTTGGACTCGAGTTTAGGTGCAGAGCACGTTTAAGCTTCTGGTCGTTTAAGCGCCAGAGACAATAAACATCCCGGTACGCTCCTATATTATGGTTGTTGGCAGAGTTTAAGAAGGCAGCATCGCAAAATTTGACCCCCACATTCAACAGAGGTCCGCCACCTCCTCTATTTTGCTTCGAAAAGAATAAGATACAGACTTTAAAAAAGCGCTTGCCTAAAAAGATATAGTCCATATACTCAACTCGATGTAGCTAAGCCATTCATTGTCTCGTTGTGGTCACCTACAGGTTCAAACAATCTCTGAAAGATACTGGCATACACATGGAGGGTTGACAGTAAGGATAAGGCATTGGCCTGTTTGTAATTCTAATGAAAGACTGTGGTCTTTGGAGAGTCGCAGTCTCCAAAGACTCTCCGAAGACCGCAGTCTTTTAAATGCAAGATTCGTACAGCATGGATATTGGGTAAATAAAGACGTGGTTTTTGTTAAACTGAGGACGGAGACATATCTTCAACATTGTCAGCTTTGTTTTGATTTGAATCTTCCCCATCAACGGAGTTGGACGAATTTTATCATATGGTCAAATTGTCATTAACTAGTAACTACACCATTGAACTCGATGATAAGCGTCTTTTTTGACCAGTTTATTCTTCTTCATTTCATTCTCTACTTTTTATGAAGGGTAGTAATACACTAACACATTTACAGTAAATTCTACTTGCAACAGCACTGGTTGGCTATTTATTTTCTACTAAATCATGGTAGTATTGTGATTGAAAATACACGAAAGATGTCAGTGCCCAACCGTTGTGTGCGATATTCGTATAGGAGTGTCAAAATGTCTAGAAAGTTTAGACAAACGCATATTGAAAAATATGTGCTTAATGGTTATTTCTAAAAAAGTGAATGGTAAGGTTAATATGAGATAAAGTTTGTTGGTTCGTAAGAAGATAAGAATTCAACTGTTTTCATGATATCAAAATAAATAAAGATAAAAATTTCCTTTCTTAAAGTAAGCTGGGGAATTTGAAACTGCTTAACAAAGAAAAGCAGTCAAAATATAGCTTTCTAGTTGCCTTAAGTGCATTTCGATATTACTGATCTCTTTCACCCGTTTACTTTCATTGACACAACCATTTCATTGATTCAACACAGCCACCATTAATGTTAACGGGCCGACTAGTTCAAGCCTGAACCCGGCCCGTACCCAAATATACAAGCCCGAACCCGGTCCGAATCCAAAAACTAATTTAAAGTCCAAATCAAGCCCGAAAAAACCCGAAAGTTAAGTTAGGTTTGAAAAATTTAGCAATGTTGCCAAGTTATTTTGGTTATATTTTTGTGCAGACAAGACAAAAAGTATATCTCAGGCACGAATTAAGCAGGAAATTTTGTCAACTATAGGCCTGAACTCGACCCGAAAAGCCCGGCCCTACTTACAACTCTGATGCAAAGTACATAACACAAGTTGTAATGTAACAGTTTTAGGCGACCACGCACAGTATAAACTGGGCAGTGACAGACCATTTCATGGTCATCTACAGACCATTTCATGGTCATTTCAGCTGCCTATTGAAACTCATCGGACTGATGTTCTATTTGGTCTATCAGCAGTTGAGATAGCACGATCAAACGTGGTAGCCAAAAGAGATATCAGTATCAAGGAAAAAAAACTTTTAAAAATCGTCAAAAATTACAAATAGTTAGAGTTACAGTTTTTGAAAAGTTAGCTTAAACGTGCCACTTCACTAACAAACTTAATTCGTATGATTGGGTTTGTCACTACCGACCAGTTGGTCGAGTGGTAACGCGTTCGTCTCTTGAGCGGGAGGTTTGAGGTTCAAATCTCGGGCCGGTCAAATCAGACACAGTGTCACCAACGGCTCGCCACCGCTGCGACATTTCTTCGAAAGAAGCTGTGTTGCATGGGCGCAATGACGCGGAGATGGGCCCCGTAAACTCGTTCTTTTCACGCTTCGGCGTAGTAATATAATGAAAGATTTGATATTGGATTTGGGTTTGTCACTTACTAATTCAGTTGATACATGCTGTACGTAGCTGTTTTCGTTTTGCTTTAATGGGTAAAAAAATATGATTTTTCAGTGAATTATAAGATTTTTTCGGACCAATGGTGAACAAGGTTTTGGTAATGCTAAGCAAAAAGAAAGTAACATTCGTCATTAACATGCCAAAGTACATCACTTCCAACATCAAGCATTTGCAGTAAAAAAATTGTAACCCTACTATTGCATTACTTTCAAGCGAAGTCGTCTTCTGCTTTTACTGCACTTTAAAACTGATGTTTTTAGTTGAGGAATCGCAGATGTATGCACTACAAACCGGCAGCAACTTTTTGGCGGCTTTATAAAATTATGGATTGTTTCTCAGCGCAATTTTTTGATTTGAACAGTCAAAAAATATTCGCTAAAGTTGAATAAAATGTGCAATTGCAATTTAAACATAACAAATGCTCTTTTTGAGATGTTTGATGGAAAAATTCAGACTACGCGAAGCCGAATTAAATTTCAGATATATGCTAGACTGCTAAAAACGAAATGAAAACAACAAGATAGATTTTAAAGAACGTATGTATAAAAATGCATCGTATGTAAACTATACTGTATCACACACACAGCTTAAAACTATTTGTTTATACCAGGTGCTAGAATATGTGCGTATTAACAGTGCAGTCTAGCCCAAAGCTATAATTTTACTAGCTTGCATTTAATTAAAATGAATTTCTTTTGAAAGCGTAATTTTGCTTGAAAGTTTAAACTGTCTGACATTGTTACATAACATATTGAAATTTACGTGTTGTAATGCAGGGTCAGGCAAAATGATCTGACGCGTTTGTAGGTCAAATAAAAGGCATATCAAGTAAAGAAACAAAAATGTTTTAATTTTCGAAAAGTACATAATAAAGCCATTTTTTTCACATGACGCCATTTTGCTTTGTTTTTTTTTGTAATGCCACTGTTTTTTCGTTTTTTTGCGGCCATAAATATGACTTTTTTTTTGTTTGCTGCCATGAATTAGACTGGTGTGCAACGCGCTTTCATTGTGGAAACGTTTATCAAAACAAACGAATCTGTAACTGCAACACAACGAGCGTTCCGTTTGCACTTGAATTTTGGTGGACACCATCCACTATAACTAGCTCGAAACACAATCTTGTTATGGGTTACAAAATTCAGAGCTCCTGGATCTGCATTGAAGCAAAAATCAACCGGCCGACCTCGCAGCGCCAGAACTCCAAAAAATGTGACAACTTTCATGAACGCTTTCGACAGTGTGTGGATAATACTGAATCCCATTTGGCTGATTTAATTTTTAAAACATAATGAAACAGAATTGCATCGTATGCACTTTTCAAAAATAAAAACACTTTTTGTTTCTTTACTTCGTTTGCATTTTATTAAACAATTAATTGCATTTATTAAATGTGTCAGATCATTTTGCCGGACCCTGTATAACCTGTTGCATTTGCAACAGCATTTTTGAAAATAATTTTTTTGTTATTATTCAATAGATTATTGCAAAAATTAGAGCAAATGCTACTTTGCTGTTTAACAAAAGATAAATTCAAATTTCTGCAAGTCAGTAGCGAAATCCCAAAACAGTACCAAGAGCCTGGTCCAATTTTAACTGATAAAAGCGTTTTAGAGAGTGCGCTTTATTGTATTTGCAGATGCCGCTACGGCAATGTTGAACCTGACGAAACTTATAACTGAAAGTCCGCTGTCTTTGATGATTATACAAGAGTTTAAATGTATACGTATATTTTACAAGAACAAACTCATAAGTACTGTTTAGATCAGAACGACTGAATAATATTTCCTTGAACCAAAAAGCAAAAAGAGCGAACAAAAGTCACTATATAACTCGTTGTTTTACCTGGAAGCGTATATAACGATTTGGCGGAGTTCATATCCGTCTCATTGTGCAGTCTGCACAGCAGCAGCTTGAACTTTTTTTCGAAAGTGAAATGTTGGCAATGAAAAATAGCGTCTGATTCGACCGATCTGGAAATTGAACCATGTTCCAAAGACCAAAGAGGTAACGATTTTATCAACTGGCCAGTTAAGATAGCTGTAATAAGCGCTTTTATTAGTACGATCTGAGATTTTTAAAAACAGCAAAGTTAAGATTGTGGCTGCTCCTGAGAAAAACTTGAAAACAAGTGAAATAATTTGGAATTTTAAAAAATTTTTACAAACATGACCTTTCAACAGCATTAATGTGTATATTTTTATGTTTCAGTCAATTAACAAGCCTAGTTTTAACACGTGTTTAGAGCAAGTGGACAATGTACACTCATTAAGAAAATTTCTCTTTAAGATCAAGAAGATTAAAATTTGGTAAATTTATTCGGGTCGATCACGGTACTCTTATTCTAGCTGCAAGCAAACTGTATATCACAAAAAAATTTTTCCTTTTATTTTTTGTCATAATAATTGATTTATGATTTTGTGTACGCATTTCACTAATGAATAACTTTAAATTAAAAAGTTGCAAAAAATTGTTATTTTGCAAAATTTTTGGTCACGCGTGAAGTTCGTGCAGCTTTGAACAAGAAACATTTCAAACGAGTACAGGTGCTTCTGCAATCCGGTTAGGAATGGTTTCTAAATCTATTTTTGAGCTTGTTTCAACAACACACAGTATAAAATATTTTCAGTCAAATTTACATGATATTTTTAGTTCTCTGCGACTGAACTTTCGAACGATATAGCAAGACATCGTGTTGTTACGACATAGTTCTCTATGAATGAACCTTCCAACAAAATAATGGGACACTGGGTCGTTAAGACACAGTCAGATTCAAACGCTTATAACTTTTAAAGAAAAAAGAACTATTTGCATGGCTCTTTCGCTATTCGGTGAAAAAACTAGAATACGATATCGCAAGCGATATCCGGGAACTTCGCAAAAGTATTTAACTTTACTGAACTAAAGAACTTCACAATTGCGTTAAGCGTGTTTATGGTTGATGATAGTTAGATCTGAAATACATCGCTTTCGAATTTTATAATGTTCTTTTAACTAGGTCAGGTTTGTGGTTAACGGTTTCCAAAACATTATCTATAAAATGTTAATCAAAAATTTACAACTCTGCTTAGTTTTCGATCAGCTTTTACGAACTTTGTTGCAATTTTCACTCAGCAGCGCAGCGCAATTGTTAAAATTGCGGCCATAAACAAAACCCTCGTCAAAAACAAATATTTCGACAGTAACCTTTTGCTCCGATTATAACAACAGGGGCGACAGGAACAAAACTTTTTTGATCTAAAAATGCCAATGAGATTTTTTTTAAATTTTGTAACTTACGTTATCTTGACCAGAAATTTGACACACTATCGTGAATATCAAATCTACACCTTCAACTGGCACACTGCAATAATTTTTTAAGAAGAATTTTGTATAAGCTAATGTATGAACAATTCTACTGATTTTTCTCAAAATTAAAGAACTAAATCAAAATGCACCTCTTCACACTGATGATGAAGTCAGTTGACTTCGAAACGCGGAAATGCCCCCGCGATGGTGGCTCGGCCTCTCCTCATAGGAGTTGAAATGATTACCCTCTTAGACGTGGAGACAGCATTAAGGTGTTGTCGAATGAAGTAGGATTGTAAGACGTGATGGCTCTGTGAACCATTAAATCAGTTCTGCGTATTTCACTTTAGGTACACTTTAACTTGTTAAATCAAAATAATGCCTGTCTTAGCAATTAGCAGGGAAAAAGCTACGCATACAAACAAAATTTAGAAACAAAAAATTAAATTCCTACAAATTTATGTGATATTACAGAGTCTAACTTTACGATGACTTCACATTCAAAACTTGTATTAATTTACTCAACTCTATGCTTTCCAGAACTCCAGGTGTAATGTTTAAAGTCAAACAACAATCTACCAAAATTATCTACTTCTTTTGCACATTACGCTCTTATAGTTTATTTTAACAGCTTTGAGGTTATTCGCTCTCGAAGTTTAAAGGTCTCAAAAAATTATCAAAATAATAAAGTAACGTCAATCTAAAAGCTATTAGAACTGTTTTCAGTTTTCACTTTATTATGAAATACCATAGAGCAATCTTCAAAATTCCAACGACTTTTGAGCAAAATATTATTGCATCAGCCTAACTTAACACTAACCACGGCCAGAAATATGCACGCATTTTACAGCTATTCCTTTTCTGAGAACGCTATTTAGCAGTGCAACCCAACGGCCAACATATTGGATATTGTACGGTGTGTTGTGTTACCGGTGCTTGCATTATTCAGCACAAAAGCTTTCTTAACAAAATTTATCAAAAACTTTGAAAAGCAAGCAGAAGGTTTTTTCAACGTCAGAGTGACAGTTTAGTAAAAAACTCGGCCATCCAGTTTAAATCCAACAGAACCATTTAGCTCAAGTACTTCAATGTCTTAAATGTTGGGGTAATCCCATAAGTGTGACTCTTCTACTTTTCTGTTATACCAATTCATTGTGAGAATTCATCGTATAGTTTGAAGGTCCATTTAAGGGCTATTTGTCCAACATTGCATTCCCAAGTTAGGCATGTTTTATCTGTTTCCTCTATTAGCTTACCGGTTCTCTTAAAATTTGATATGTCTAGCTGGAGTACTTTGTAATAAAGATTTTAAAATTTTAGGGGCAGATTTGGCATGGTCTTCTCAATATGGCCAACCAAATTTTGTTATCTTTAATCTTTGATTCATATTAACCTATTCAATACATTTAATTTGTTTGACTTTTGTAGCATATAGGGGGAGGTGTCAAGATAATTGAAGCACCCCTACAGTATGACATCCTCAAAGTTTTTCATAATATATTTTTACCAATCTTGAAAATTTTATTTGCCTACCTTGAGTTGCTAAAAATTTTGAAGAACCAGTTGGAGGAGGACTCCCCAACTGGGGCACCTGAAATATTTTATTTATTTTCAACTGGGGCATATTTTATTTATCTATTCTGATTTTGTCTTTCTTTTATATTTACCTATTCTGAAAGTTTCATGTGTCGAGCTTGAATGGTTGAAAAGTTTGAATTTTGAAGGACCAAGTTGAGGGACCCTCATTTTTGTGCCCAAATTTTGACAAATTTTATCTTTTCTTCATACTTGCCTTTGCTGAAAATTTGATGTGTTTAGCTTACACAATTAAAAAGTTTAAATCTTGGCGTCCTCTTTTAAGGGGGACCTCCTTTGTGGTACCCCAAATTTTGTCAAATTTTATCTTTTCTTTGTATTTGCCAACTCAGAAAATTTCATGTTTCTAGCGTGTGTGGTTAAAAAGTTTGAAATTTGGCGGCCCCGAGGGAGACCCCCTATTTTGGTAACTCCAAATTTTGTCAAATTTTATACTTCCTTTATATTTACTTACCTTAAAAATTTCATGGGGCTAGCTTGAAAGGTTAGAAAGTTTAAATCTTGGAGGGCTCGTTTAGGGGGAAAATCTCCAATTTTTGTTAGGTTGGCACCCCCAATTTTAGTTGGCACCCCCAATTTTCATTACGTTTAGTTTATTTCTAATATCTACCCATTCCAAAAATTTGATCCATCTAGCTCTAACGGTTTAAAAGTTCAAAATTTTCGAGGACCCGATTGAGGGGGATTCCTCCAAACTGGCACTCCCGATTTCAGTTGCAAAAAAGTTTTCCGTGATATCTTCAATCGCTCAAACTTTAAATACAGTGTGTTTAGCGGTTTGAAAGTAGATACCTGCGGAAAAAAAAGAAAAAAAAAGTAAGAAGAAAGATGTCAAAATAAGAAAAATGGTATTCAAGTTGTGGTAAACTAACATAATCAAAAGAAAGGTGGTTGACAGAGTGCTCAAAAACCACAAATCATTTTTCATCAATATCTGTAATCACCGAGATATATCGGTTTAAACTCATAAACTTTTTGCCCATTTTCGGCTTCTAAAATTTTGGTCACGTGACCGGGCGTCCCCAAACTCGGTTTTTATTGAGCACTCATAAACACTCACATTGCGTTTAAATTTCAGCTTCGCAAGTCAGGTGGTTTTTGAGTTAGAAGCGAATTAATAAATTTTCAAGTCAAAAATCGCCGTTTTTTATGTTTTTTGTGTCTTAATTTACGATCACGTAACCGAGAATTCCAAAATTCGCACACATGACGCTTTTATTAATTTTTATGCTGAGGCCACATTTCAACTTTCTAGGTTTTACCGTTTGCTAGTATTGAGCAAATCAATACTCATCTGCCAAAATTTGCGAACAAAAATAAAGGTACTACGCGCTCGCACGAAGTCCCACCTACGCGCTGCGTGAAGTCCCAATTAACGCAATTAATCGAAAAAGTTAGAGGACGCTTTTTCAAAATCTTTTTACGCTAATGTAACACAATTACATTATAGTGTAAAATTTTATTGATGTACACAATATTGAATTTAACTTTTTATTTCAAATATTGCAATGATTTACGTTCCTTCATGCGTATCAACCACGCAATATGCTGTTGGTTCTGCCTGACCACACCAACGCGGGACAGGTTTCAGAGTTTTGTTTACAAATTTGTCCTCAGGTCGAACCTCTAATTTCTGGCTAGAGAGTGCGTCAAGTACTAGGTTAAAAAAAAAATAATTCACCAGTTGAACGACCAAACTGGGAGCAGTAACTTTTTAATCACTAACTCGACACTTTGCCAATTAATTGACCGTTTGATGCTCATGCTTGTACAGCTTGATTTTGCGTCAATTACCTTACGCTTTATCATGCATTTTGATTTTGAATGAAATAAATTTAAGTTTCATTGTAGGCACAAAAACTCAAATTCAAACAACCAACTAACGTAGCTGAGTGTTAAATGCTTATTGCTTTTAGCAAAACGGCTACAAAGTTAAACATTTTAGAAAGGTTAACTTCGATGTTTGGGATCTCAAAATATACATACTAACGTATTTCGACGCAGTCTTATGTCATCTTCACGGCGTACACTCAAAAACATAAGCAATACACTGAAAACAATTTTACATAATCATTTTTATTTTTCTCTTCTGACCTCAAAAGTATAAAATTCCATTTTTTTTTCAAAATAAAAAAATAATCTACCGTCAAAAAGAATAAGATTTAAAAAAGATTACGTTTCAGCTTTATGCTTACAAAAATGGCATCTTGCGCGTTCCAATTTGGAAATGTCTTACAAAGTGGTTACGACAATTTTTTTCATTTTTCTTTTGCATCTACCTACCAATACCCGGATAATTTTATTTCTTTTGTTCAAGTCCTAAAAAATTTCAAATTTGAAGGAATCGTTGGAGAGGAATTTCTCCACATGGCACTGCAATTTACCGATATCTACGACTGATCAAAATTTGAAGTTTCTAGTTTTAACGGTCTGGGATTAGATAGAATTAGATAAAAGAAAAAAATATGTTCCATATGGTTCTCTTGTTCAGATACCGCTTTTTTTTTATAGTTTTCTCTAGGTCTACTTTCGATATATAGAGGTTCAATGTTAACTACTTCTTTTTGGTTTTCGACCTCTGAAATTGTGATCGTGTGACACGTACCCTAAAATCGGTATGCTTGAAGCTTTTATCCATTTCCGTGCTGTGTATAAATTTCGGCTTACTACATTTTTGTCGCTAGCAAGTTGTAAGCAAATTAACAAAATTTTACCGCTGGTTTGGCATTTTTTGGGCTTTTGGACTCCAAAACTGTGCTCACATGATCGATAGACATAAAGAAAATTACTGCATGATGCTGTCATCTATCACCATATTGTGTGGATCTCTTTACATTATCACCATCTATTTACATTAAGCAATTTTTGAGTTGCCGTTTAAGCAAAGTGATGAACTTCAAATAATATTTTGTCGCAAATCGCTGAGTAAAAACAAAAGATTTTACGGACCCATGTCCACGTCACTAAGTCCAAATTTTTCTCAGGTAGAACATCAAAGAGAGATACCAACAAAGAATAAAGAGAATTTAAAATTCGATTTATTTGAACTTGCTGTAACAGTAAATTATGGCCCTAAACAAAAAGTTAAAAAGCCAGTATTTGATAGTTTCCATAACATCCGAGCATATTATTTTATTTTGTATTCAATTTTTTTTCAAATTATTGAGTTTACGTTACCGCCATCACTTTTTAAATGCTGCACTAAACAGTATGTTAAACGCTATAAAGATTTTTCAGAACACTAACATTATGCATTATGTTTACAATTAAATCTATGTCAAAAGCAAAAAGCTGGACTATAGCTCAAGGAGTAGCCTAACCTCAAAAAATTAGGCAAAAGAATGGGCGGTATTTAATGTACATTGTAAATTAGCACGTACTAGAGGCAAGAAAACCAAAATGGACACCGAAGACAATATGGTGCAATCACTTGTTAGTACATTCAAATTGTTCCCAGGATACAAAAATATATCTTTGGTAGTATAGGCAGTACTTAAAATGACTCGGTGAGACGCAGTCATGTGCGTAACCAGAAATCTACAATGGGGGGGGGGGGGCTATTTTGGGGGTCTGAGGGCTGAGCCCACAGCGCTCGAAAAATTTGTATTTTGTTTGTAAAAATGGCTTAATTTTAGGACTATTTTGATAAAAACTAATGCTTTTAAAAATGGCGATGATTAAACTGGTTGCATAAATGGGTTTTGTGGGTGGTGCCTAATGATAAAATTTCATTCCTCTTTTTTGCAAGCTGGTAAATCATAAAATTCCAGAGTTTAAAAAAGCTTACAAAGGGTAATCTACTTAGTCTATATTTTATAGAAAAAAATGATTGGGGGGGCTAATGGTACAAGATTTGTGAAGTGATTGGTAATTAACTAATACTGAATAACCCTCTCCCTTATTCCTGAGCTTATATATATTTTAGATGAAACCTATAGTATACGTTCAGCATTTTTCAACAAGCGATCAAATTTCATGACTTATTTTTGGCCATTTTTTGGAGTATTCACTAATTTGTGAGTTTTATTTCTGAAAAATTAGCTCCCGCCTCTAAATAAATGTTTTAAAAGATGCTTTAAATCATTGTTATGTCCATTCCAGAGCAAGATACTGTCTCAGAGGTACTAAAAACGTCGTATTTTCCTTATTCTGCATTTTGGTCAAAAGGTTAATGGGGGGGCAGTAGCACCCCTGCCTACGCTACTGTATGCAGTACTTGATTAGATTTTCAGTACCGAAGATAAATGTCAGTTAGACAATATATAAATTACTTTTATTCAAAAAAATTTGGAATTCGTGCAGTAGAGGCGATTTTTGCGGTCTCAGCACTGATTGTTTGCTTTAACTTGAATTATCTAGCCGTCATTGTGATGACAGAAACAGCATAAAAAAATTAAATTGCTCCGTGGCGAGCAATATCGTCTTTCACAAACTTGTGAACTTATTACAGTGGTTAACCGTAACAGCCTAGATCATCAGCTAAGGTCTAAAACTTGATTTCAAAGGCGCAACCAGGAGGGAGGAACTAATGGGGCTGAAGCTTCCCCTTTAACCAGCAAGTCAATTAAAAAGTTTAACCCGAATATGCAGATCTTTAAGCGTATTTTAAACTGAATTAGTAGTCAAAATGTAAGGTCAGGAAGACTGAACGAGCTGAGTAATCTAATTTTGTCAAAAGGCTTTCAAATATCAGCAATTAGTTCTGATGACAATCAATTGGCGTTAAAATGGCCATTTTTCCAAAATATCACTAAATTATCCAGCGGCTGGAGGCTTCGCCCCTAACTTCCATTGCTCCCGGCGGCTGGAGACTCCACCAGTTCTCCGTCGTGCTACATGCCAAAAAATTTTAGTTTTTAATTTAAGCATCTCTCTCCCCTCAACAAACTCCTGGTTGTGCGGCCGCTTGAGTTGTTTTATAACTGGTTATGTTTTTGCTAGAAAATTACAACCTTCGAACCTAAGTATCCAACAAATAATGACAAACTTAATTTTCGTTATGTTTCACAACAAAATTATTGATGTGTTATTCTGTACTGCAGTGGCGAAGCCAGATGAGAAAGACTAATCTGACCTTATTACCTCTATCTTTATCTTACCCCCACTCTATGGTATTTTTCGCAAGCTAGGTAATGACGTAGGCGTGGAAAGTAGGGTTATCGAGTGAGAAGGTGGCAATTTTTTTGGCGTTTTGGCCTGATAAAAGACTTTGATTAGTAGAAGCTGCACTATACATAAAATGTTATAAATGGCTGATGTAAAGACTTTACTATCTTTGTTTCAGACTAAAGAAGCAACTACTGTGCAATGCTTTACCACAGCTGTTACGCAATCACTTCATGGTGCAACCAGCTTGGTGCTGTGAGGTTGAACCCCCTCTTAGTAAAGTTACTTGATGCTCGAAATCGGTTTTATTGAAGAAATGAGAACTACTTGAAGTAATAAAGAGATATCCCAATCTTTTTCCATAATTTCCCTTCTTCGCGAAATGCTTTAATCTGTTTGACTCTGTACTATTGACAACCCCGAATTTCGCAATTTTGTGACATGACAAAAGTCCTACTGTAGATCAGTACTGGTAGCCTAATTCTACAGGTTCCAGTAGCAGTAGCCACATTTTCGGATGTTGTTATAGGCTACTCACTACTACCAGTCGGTAATCGCGTTACATAGTCTGCAAGAATTTTTGCAACAATTATGCCTTTGTAACGTCACAAAATTGCGAAATGTAGGGTTGCCAATGGTACGGAGTCAAACGGATTAAATCGTATTTTTGCGAATGAAGGGAGTGATGGAAAAAGGTTTGGGGTATCTGTTTATTACCTCAAGTAGTTCTCATTTTTTCAATAAAACCAATTTCGTGCAGTATCTCATTAAATGAGAGGAGATACTAGGCCTATTATAGAGTTTTGTAGTTTAATTTGGTTTTAAAAACGTGTTAAAATGTTCCAAATTGCTCAAAAAAAGTATTCAAAATTCATTTTCCTCAAGCTAACAAAAACTGGCCAGTGGCTTTACCCCCCGTAAGTGCTGTACTTTGATAAGTCTTAAATTCAATGATAATTCATGCAATTGTTGGATCGTTGACGGGGAGGTTAGATATTGACAAAATTTGGTCGATTTTCTAAGTCGTTGATGTGCATATAGTACAGTACAAGTTATGGACCATCCATAATCCGTATATAATAAAAAGGGTCAAGTTTTTGTTATCGTTGCATCTGTAAAAACAAAAGAAAAAACTTTCGCCTTTGTGTCTTAAAACAACTAACTTTTTTCAATTAACTTTTTTGAATATTTCAGCTAGAAAAGTTATCTATCAAGAAAAAAACAGCTTTTTTGAAACTTAAATCCAAGGAAATCGAAAGAATTGTATTAGAATTTGAAAAATAAGCCCTTCCAGTCTAAGAAGAGTGAAGCGCAAACCTTGCTGATTCGTTTTCTGTTAGATGTTTAGACTTGAGTTGTTCTTACTTTGCATTTTCAGGTTTATTTATGTTATGTACAGTTGATGAGGTTGTGCGCGTAGAAGCACTCGTAAAAACTAGCAACAATCGTAAAACAAAGTTTGCATCTTTGCAAAGTAACTTTGGTGCGAATAAAGACGAATCTTTGTCTAGAAGATAAAGAAGAACAAAAATAACAATTTTTCACCTTCACAAACTAGAACAAATTTTAATAAAAACCAAAAATTTTCACGATCTTGGGACAAACATACAAAAGAATTTTGTTCTACAATTTCCTTGTGTCGATTCGACACACTGACTTGCAGAAAAGGGTTAAATTGCGCGCATCGATACGTGCAGCAGTTCACCTAACAATTTTTTTTAGACAAAGATCAAATGAAGAAATCAAATAATCTTCCTTTTACTCGATTGATTACGCCAAAGCGTGTAAGGAGTTACCAGGATCCATCTTCATGTCATATGGTACCTGTCATATACACAGCCTTTTTTCGAAGAAATCTCGCAGTGGTGGCAAGCCGTTGGCAAAAGTGTGTCTGATTTGACCAGGCTGAGATTTGATTGTGTGACGAACAAAACATTAGATAATAATATCATAGACATGTTTTATTTGCAACATAATGAATGTACTACAGTACACAGCCTTGCAGAATTGGCTACTCTAGAGGAAACGGAACCGAAACCTTGAGGGCCAAAGTCTGACGTAGTTCTCCAAACTAGCCAGCTTTTTGGTTCCGGATAATTTGTGATGCGTCATCTTGCGGGCTGTTGGGTTAAAGCTGAGGGAATATCGTACAAAATACATAATAATATGACATGTTTAAGAGATTTAAACTCGACAAACATTCCGTGAAAAGTCTTAGCAAGAACACGACTTCCAAAACGGAAAAAATTAAGAGCTGACAGTAGCACTTAAATGCAGATTTTCTTGCAGTTTGATTTGCAAAGATTAGTTTATTTTAGAGCAAATCTTTAGACTTAAAGGGATATATATTATATGTCTTAGCACATTTCGACCGGTTTGCAAAAGCGGCATTTGTAAAGTTCCATGGAAACCCGTCACTTTTTTGAAATACCGACATCATATAAAAGAATAAAGAACATGACTAGATTTTCCTTTTTAAAAAGTTTAAACTGGACTTGCAAAAACAACTTCTGGAAGAGCTTTAAAATAAATCTGAACAAAATCGCTTAAAAAATGATAGAAATGCGGAAAAATTGATGGTGTTTTTTTAGGGGGAAGTGTAAAAAGTTTTCAAAAATGGTCCGAGAGGACGTGAAAAAAGCTGGTCCTTTCACACACCCACATTTTAAAGTATTTTTATCAGAACAAAATGAGGGTCAACGTTCATCAGCATAAAGACATGTAAAAGTACCCATTATTTCTGAACAAAATCGGTTATGAAATCAATAGTTACATTTGAACGACACAAAACATTATTTTTTATCATTTTACTTTCTCAAATGCAGTAAAATCTTCCCCAATATTCTAATTTATCTCGATCAGGACTCAAATGGATTCCAGTAAAATTATTCACCTGATTTCTGTGAAAATCCCACTGTATAATGTTTTTGATAAAGTTAATCAAAATAAATAATTCTTGCATTATGTCAAAACCAAAGTCACATATAACATTCTCCACAGAGGTAAGTGGAGAGATTGCCTGATTTGTAACTATATGCTCGTTTTTTTGCACCTGATGGTTTTGCCGATGACTTCATTCTGAAACTTTAGGTCAAAAATTGGAAAGGGACAATATTTGAAGTTTTTCAGCCAGAAAAATAACTTTAAAATTTGTTTAGCTAAGCTGGTAAAGCGTCAAGCTAAAAACCGAAACAAGGTTGTTAGCTTCAAGTATGATTCCAGAACTTCCAGGGCGATTCCAGGACTGTTGTGTCCTCGAAAACACGTACTTTACGCGTGAATTTCTCATTGGAGCTAAGCAATTTACTCGTTTTGGTGACTCAACCAGAGAGGCTGGTAAATAAAACCCAAAAGAGGGTCTTTTGTGTATTGCTTGTTTCATTACATTTAAGTAAAATACGTGTTCTAGTCTTCAGTGGTAAACTCATTAAATTCAACCATTATATGATGTGGGATATTATAAAAAATCCCCGATCACTTTCAATTTTTCGTTTGGTTTCATGCATGGAAAATAATTGATAGGTGCGAAGAAATGGAATGTTAATGGCAAGTGTAAAAACCGCATTTAGTTTGAGTAACAATCTGTTAATGAGTTCAATTCTAATTGCTATTGTTGCTTTAAAATAGCCCGGTTAGTAAAGATGACGAAAACTATTCACAAATAGTGATTTTCTCATTTCGAGCAAATCGGTACAAGCTCGGAAGTGTAAGAATTGAAATATTTTAGCAGCTTAGGAGACGAAATAACCACAATTTACAGAGCTCCATTTTTAATTGCTATGTTTTTAGGCGCTTTCTGCCCAATTGTTAGGCAGGTTTTACTACTTCAACGAAAGGGAGTAGCACGAGATGGTACGGTGTTTTTGGAATTGGTTTTATTGGTGAAATAGTTTGAAACTTCTTCAAATAGTTTTGCTTATGGAGTAATCATTGCTGAATTTGTTAGTAACTACCTAATGGGCTAATAGCAATTAGTGGTCAACCGCGTGAAAAAAGAACAATAGCCGAGAATTATTAGCGCAAACGTAGGGAAAAACCAAATACGTGACCTAAATGTTGCGTATTAAATCATACTTCGCAATCGTGTACCGGTACATGCTATTGTGTGTTTTCCCCGACTATATAATGATAGAATGTTACAGCAAATCAAATCGATAAATATACGCTGCATAATTAATTGCCTTTCTGAATAACGGAAGATTAGTTTTTGAAAAAACGTTAGCAAGAAAAATTCTTTAAATATTTCCAAGTACAACACTGTTTTTCTAAATTGGAGAAAATGCGATGCGCGATTGCAAAACAGCTTCTTGGTTTCACCAAGTATTAAATAATTTAGCATAATTTTTTCACAACGAGACAGTTGGTCGAGCGGTCGCACGTTCGTCTCTGGGGTTCAATTCTCGGGCCCGCCACAACAGTCACAGTATTACCTACGACTCGCCATCTCCGCAACGTCTCTTCAAAAGCAGCTGCGGTGCCCGCAAGCGCAATGACACGGAAATGGGTCTAGCCAACTCGTTACACGACGATGTATTATAGTCGTTATTCTACAATATGCAGAAAGAATAAGGAAGATTTGATTTTCACAGCCAAAATTAATGAGTAGGCTAGGTTCTACAGTATTTGTTATGAAATATTCAAATATCAAAGAATTAGCTCACCACAGATAAAAACATTAATAACCCTGCAGTCTGTTTCATCCTTAACGGGATCCCGTTAAGAGTGAAACAGGCCGTTGGGTTTTTCATGATTTTGTCTGCGGGGTGCTAAATATATGATACTGCTCTGACTACAACTGTTATTGAGCACTTTTCAAGAACACTGAGAGTACAAAGCAGTTCGTATTTGTTATTAAAAGTTTTTTGTTTTTTTTTGGCAAATACCAAAGAAAGGGGCCTTGCCGTTTTTAAAGCAAGCTGTCATCTGCCATACCAGTCACGATTGGAACGCATTTTATTTTTTAAATTTTAGTGCTAAATGTTAAGTAAAGCCCTAATTTCCAGCGCACATTCATAGATTTCGGTTTGACGACATAACTGAATATTAAACCATACGTAACTCTTGATGTAATAGCAACGCTCTATGTCCAAAGGACTTCATTTCAAAATAAAACACTATTTTTGCCAACTATATCTCAGAAAAATTTCATTAAAGACAAATTTCCAGTCTCATTTTGCTCTAAATTGACGGGCAATTGCAATTTATTGATAGAGGCAGGCAATAATGGTATTCAACGTATTCTCATATTCTGTAATATGTATGACCAAATCAATTTTAATGAAATACATATGGGCAAGCCTCCGCCACCGAGACTGCTTCTCCTGCATGGTGTTCTGCATCAATACAATATAGGTCTCGGCCATGTTCTGTTTACTATCACTGTGTGGCAAGTCAAAAGGAGCGCGTTCCGATTGCGGTTAACCGGCTCGGTTGAACAACCTGATCTGTTATGGTCTGTTGAGTTATTACACATCGATTCCATCTATCTTTTATTTGTGGTTCTTGATTGCAGCGTCATCGACTGGAGCAGTGACTGCGACATACTTACCCTTTTTGAGTTTCTTTGTTGGAGTTGAAGTGGCGAGGGCGGTAAAGGAGGAAGGGCCTGCTAGTGTTGACTATGAAATATGTCGCAGTTCAATCACGTCGGGGTCACCAGTTTTGTAACGGGTCAAAAGGAGCACGCGCAAGAGCAGTTAACCGGCTCGGTTGAGCAACCTTTGAACAGGCGTGAGTTGTTGATTGGATTGCGGATGTTGTTTGGTTTGCACTTGAGGGCTTGTAGAACGCGCTCTAATTGCTGTTAACCGGCTCGGTTGAACAACTTGGAGCTGGTGTGACCTGTTGACTTACTAGGCTATCGACTCCACCTATCTTTCAGTTGAGGGTACTTGGTTGTAGCGTCATCGATTGGAGCAGTGACTGCGACAACTGTATGCCTACATCCCATATCGATGGAACACCTTCTTGTGCTAGGTGAAAAAGCTCCGACCCACATTCATAGTGATTCTCATACTGGCAACCTTTTTAAAAAGCTAATATCTCTTTTCACAACCACTCTCCAACCTTTAGTTACATTCCACAGTTTTGCTTCCCGTCAACTATTTCATCACCAAGTTGTTCACCTACAGGTCCCCCTCCCTCACGATTTGATGTGTATTGGTCTGTCTTGTTCGGGGTGCTCCCAATAGAATTTTTCTCGTTCACCCAGGGATTTTTTTTGCTAGCACCATATTATGCAATCCTAGCGGATATTATTTGAACAGGCTCTAAACAAGCAGCACTATATCTTAGAATTAAGTTACATAGCATCAATTTAATTTTAAGATGGCTGCGTATTTCAAATTTTATAGCAAGGTAGAAGAATCCGGATGCAGTTTCATTTCAAGTGACAATTACCTGTCTATTTCTGACTTGTTTTTAATGTCGAGAACGCTTGTATTAAATATAAACATGTTGCGGTCATCTTTAATCGCTAATTAATCTTATTCCGAAGTTTATGTGATCACTGATTAGTCATACAAGTACGTTTTTTCGCAATTTCATGTATCAAAAGTTCATCGAAACTTCTAATGACGAGTTCTTTATGAAATATTATTACTTGTTTTGAAAATTTTTTCAGGATGTAATATCCTGTTTTGAGCTGTTTGTTATTTGAGCGTATTTACCAAGCAGGTTACCCTTTTTCGATTCGAATTCGAAAAAGTGAAATTACGCATTCATTCTGCCTGCAAATACAATTGCATGTCATTGAACGGTAAAGTTGGGTGCTGTCGCATATTAACTTCATAAATTGGTATTAAAACACCTACCTTGCTGTCAAATAACCAAAGCGGATAATGAACAACGCGGATACTCCTCTTTTAGCGTTAAGAAAATGGGCAGCTTTGTTTAAAAACAACTAAGGCCCGGACTACACTGGGCGTAAAATCGTCAGTTTACGAGAGTATCCTTAGTTTATTTAGAATAAAAGTATGGTTTGCCCAACGTATCGTTTTACCAGCGTTCAAGCTTCCAGTTGGTTAAAATAAACTAACTATATGCTTGTACAGTGGACACTTACGATTTTATGCGCGGTGTAGACCGGGGCCTAAGTACTTATTCGCTGTTTTCTGGTCGAGTAATTACTCGTGTAATTGCACATTTGGCAAAAGCCTTTCCAATTTATAGCTTACTTGTTTTTGTTTTATTACTTTTTTGGTGCGAAATTAGTACCGCTTCCATTGGGGAGGTGTACAGTTTTTTGCTTGAACGATGTCACTGTAACAAATCATCAACGAATAAACAATACGGGAGCAAAATTTCCCACGATAATAATAGGTTTCTGCCATTTTAAGCCCGGCTTCATTATTACCATGCATTTTTTAATGAGAGCAGAAGTTTGTAAAATAAATACCACCCGTGGCGTATGAGGTTGGGGGGCCGCGGGGGCACTGGCCCCCCCGCTTGGTTTTAAGGTGTCGATCGCGCGTCAAAATTTCGGGCAATTTCATATTTTTTGGTCAATTTGGCGTGAAAATTTTGGGCGATTTCATATTGTTCGGGCAATTTTGCGGAAGAGTAGGAAATAAATAGATGACCTTTTTTTTTTTTTTTTTTTAAAGATCGCCTTAAAATGGACAGAAAAACCGTCCCAATATCAGTGAAAAGACCTTTATATTTTTTTTTTGAGATCATCTGAAATTGGACAGAAAAACCGATTGATTTAGTCATTTTTCGGGCAAAAGTTTGGTGCCTACCAAAATCATTATGAGCTCCTACGCCCATGAATTTCACCACAGCCGAATAAACGTTAACGAGTTCACCTTCTTAACAAAGCATGGGGTTTAATTTCTGGCTGTTGAAAATTAGAGACAGTGTTAACAACAGCTCGCCACTTCCATGACATTTCTTCAAATAGGGTTGTGTTACTCGGGCACAGTGGGCTAAAATGGGGACTCAGCAACATGGTATACGTTTCAGCGTGATGATAACAAAATTTTAATTTGATTCTGAGGTAAAATAAAGAAGACTGAATACTATTAGAATAAAATAAGTAAGCACGATGTGCTCTACATAGCCATTGCAGAATTAATCACGACAGAGAGAACCGAACTCTCAGCCTTCTGATTTTGTCTCCACTTTTCTAGCTATGTACTATCCACAATATCTTTTTTTTAAACAGGACGAAAATAAATTATTCAGAAAAAATACACGACAGTTTTTTTAACAGGTATTTGCACATTTTTTCAACTCTAGTGAAAGTTGCAACGGCATGGAATTGAACCTTCGTTTTTGCGATTTTGAGACCGATTCTTTACCGTTACGCCATCTGTAAGTGCTCCACTCAACAATAGCCATCTGATAATAGCTAAAGTGCACCACCTTGCCGAAATTAATCTAAATATAATTTATACGTATGAAGTAATTTTTTTTTCTTTCAATCGTTGGGTTTGATTTTTTTCTGTACAAAACATTTGTACTATCTTTATTGATTCGCAAAGCAAATCAGTATAACTATAAAGCTTTTCTACTTGGGGGACTCAAATGGTTATAGTATATTTGAAGGTATGATAAATACCTAAAAAGGATTAGGACATTACAGAGGTTGCTTGACGTTTGTGGAAATTCGTGGCATATCTCCCTTTAGCTAAACGTCTATTCACGTAGTCGTGTCCGTAGCTAGGCAATAAACCTCTCCTTCTCGTCACTTACATAGCGAACATCGGATCCAAAGCGTGCATGTTCGATTATCAGTTGAACCAGTAGACAGACTTTATCGAGACGTGATTTTGACGTCTCCTGTGTTTGTCTTTTTAGCGCAAGGCTTTGCCACCCCAGGATGACGCTAAAGCGCCATAAACAACAAATCCATGCTGTCGATTTTTTCCGCGCAGCACTTGCAGATGGCAATCAAATGAAATCTTTCAGTATACTTGCTGTATTACACCCAAGCGTGTAACGAGTTTGAGGGTCCCATCTCCGCTCTCCGCGTCACTGCGCCTGATGCAACAACGCTTTTTCAAAATGTCACAGTGGTGGCAAACCGTTAGCAACTCTTTGTCCGATTTGACCGGCTCGAGATTGAACCTTGGACCTCCTGCTCTCCAGAAATGAACGCGGTACCGCTTGACCAACAGGCCAGTACTTGCAGAAGGTGCAGCGTAAAGAATCGGACTCAAAATCGTAAGGGCGGAGGTTCGGTTTCCTGCCGTTGCAAGTACGTGTAAATGTTTGAGTTAAAAGATTAACTAGTGTTTTTTCGGAGAATATGTTCGTGTTGTTTTAAAAAAAGAAATGTTGCGCATTACCTTGTAAACAAACGTTTGTCTTGTGTTCTACTATGACTGTATAATGTGTTAGAGTTTGGTTAAAGAAAATAATAATAATTAAACATAAACAAAACAAAAAAATTTTGCAATTTGTGGATGGGACTGGTGCATCGGTCGGCCGTTGAACTCTGAATTAATGCTCCATAGATCAATTACTCTTGTTGCTGCTGGTTCCGTTTGAGCGTGCATACACCAGTGTCGCAATCAAGTGCCGATAAGAAGAACTAGAGGGACTTCAGCCCATTTCTGAGCCAAGGCAGAAAGAAAATTTAACCCAAAATACAAGGGTTTAAAAGCGTTTTGGAATTCACTTGTAAGCAAAGGGATATGGGGGGGAGGGATGAAGAGGCTCGGGCAATTTAATTCTAGAGCAAATAACTTCCAATTTTAACAATTTAGTTCTATTGCATGGCTTCAAATACGCGCAATATGTGATCCAAATGACGTTAAAATAACTAATTTTTTCAAAAAATTACAGAAATCGCCAACGGTTAGGGATTTTAACCCCCTCCCAGACTCCCATAGCCTCCAACGGATTAGGGTTCACCACCAGACGCCCGTCTGTAATACGCTTAGTTGCACCAGTTTGCTCATCACGCTGCCCTATTGAAACATTTTCTAACCCTCTGTCTATAATTTAATCTTGCATTACTAAGAACTGATAGCAAATACGATTTCCATGTTACCTGACTTTTTCTAAGTTTAGTTGATCTTTAACGAGGTGGAGTATCAAAAATCTCAGACAAACCGATATGGCTTAAAAAATAAAAACAGCATCGTTTACCATGGGTTTCAATGGACCCCAAGCCAATAGCTAACCTGCTTTGTTTAGTTTAGACTGGCTGAATCTATTTAAATTACAGTCATTTTGTTTTGAAACAACTGATCTGTTTTTGAGACCACAAACATCAAAATCATTAGTTTGAAAAATATTATTTACAATATCAAATGGAAGTCAAATTACAAAATATACAACTGAAAAGGAATTGCAAGCTGAAAGGTGACGAGATTCTAGAGTTTCCGAAAGAGAGTGAAGCAAGCCCGGCACCACGGGGGGTATTCCGGGGCCGTGCCCCCCAAATCACTGCTTGTGCCCCCCCAAACAAGAATTGTCCCCCCTTCAAGCGAGGATTGTGCCCCAAAAAAAGTAACAGGCTCAGTGCCTATGGAGTGCAGTTCGAGGCCTTAGAACCCCAAATTACTGGTCATCATCCCAGAATTCGAAAGCAAGAACTGTTTTTTTCGCATATTTTGCAAAGACATTTTTTTTGGTCTTCAACCTAGAATTCGTGAAAATTCTAACATATTTCGATATAAAAACTTTTGGTTGTTGGTTTAAACTCTCGAATTCGAAGATAAAAGTTTTTTTGCCCCCCCCCCAGTCATGCTACTCGGGCGCCGGGCCTGGAATGCAGATGAGGAAAGATGGTGTGTAGAAGAGCAAATTGAGTGGTCGGACTTTTTGGACAGGATGGTTTGAACCTACAACTGCAAGAGGATGAATAGAAGATGGCCAGTAACCCTATTTTACAACATGATTCATATTAGAGCTGTGAATGCATATAAGTGTAGCAACAATTGCATTGTGAAAGTAACCGGATTTTTAGCTAGAAAAGGAGAAAGTTTTTGATGTGCTTAGGAAAAGAACTTGCTGGGATATCAAGTGCTCTGTCAATGCAAGAAAATTGTGCAATTCAGCCTCAAAGCAACAAAAAAAATGACTACTGCAACCGAAAACAGGTATCAAGGCAAAAAAACAGACGCTATCTTTGCAAAAGAAGCAAAGATCGAAAATGCAGCCCCTGCAATAAGAACATTCGAAAGTTCTTTGCTTGGATTGCAAACATTGATCGGCTGAAAGCATTATTTAGCAGTTTTCTAAACGCTTTGAAACTGTAAGCATTGATTTACGGTATTCAAAAACCATGCGTTTTAGTTTTTGTGTAACCAACCATTGCAGATTGTGCTGAATAAATGGGTTTTGATTTCTACTCTTCTAAGTGTTGATATTATCTATTTGAGCTCCAAAGATGTTGCGTTTTTTATGACAATGATGATAGGAAGTTAGCAATAACAAAACTTCATAAACATGTAAGCAACGCATAACCGCCAGGAAACGGTGTAAAGGTAATTGCAGTGCACTATCTATACTTTGGATTCCTTGTCTAGCTAAATATACAGTATATAAAATAAGACCTAATTAGCGCATTTTTGTATCTTTTTTTGTGTTTGTTACTTGTTTTTGTGTTTAATTGTTCATTTATTACAGTTTTTAATGTTAATTTGTTGATTTGTGTGAGATCTTTGTGGCCAAATACTTCTCTGAAATCTGGGGTCCATTGGACCCCAATGGTACAATTTGCATGGAATTTTTTTGGTACACAGAGGGTTAAACAAACAAATACTTTTGGATTAAACCCCCTCTTAACGAAATCCTGATTGCGCGCCTGGCATACACTATTGTTTAAAATTGCCTTCCATTTATCAAAAATTTATGCTCGTTTGGCTTCTGTTGTTTTTTTGGTATTGAACTATGGACACACAAAGTAGAGAATCTGATTTATTTTGACTGTGTCAAAACTTTTCACTTAAACGAGGACTGAAGGCAAAATCAATGGGGGGTCTAAAGTTAGGCCAATCGTACAGTGGCATCGCTAAGGAAGGGTGGGCATTCCGGGGCCGAGCCCAACCAAATCACTGCTTGTGCCCTCCCAAACGAGAATTGTGCCCCCCAAGCGAGGA
The DNA here is from genome assembly GCA_963965965.1 of Trididemnum nubilum. NCBI lineage: Eukaryota > Metazoa > Chordata > Ascidiacea > Aplousobranchia > Didemnidae > Trididemnum > Trididemnum nubilum. Next base: position 29,280,787 of record OZ014488.1, read on the forward strand.
TTGTGCCCCGAAGACATTAACAGGCTCGGTGTTACTGGAGTGCAATTCGAGGCCTGAGACTACCAAAATACTGGTTATCACCCCAGAATTCGTGAGCAAGAACTGTTTTTTTTGTAGATTTTGCAATAAACACCGTCTGTTTTTGTGGCTTCACCCCAGAATTTATGACATTTAGCGGATATTTTGGGATGAAGACTTTTTTTTTGTGGTTTTCACCTAAGATTTTGTAAAAACTCGCACGTTTTTTTGAGGTGAAAAACAGAATTTGTGAAACTTTGGGGTAGTTTTTGATATGAAGACCTTTTTTTTTTCTTTTTTGTTCTTCACCCCAGATTTCGTCGAATTTCGCGTTGAACACCTTTTTCGTTCGGTCCACACTCTCAAATTCAAATAAAATAAAGTTTTCGTGCCCCCCCAAAATTTGGGAACAAAAATTGTGTTACACGGTGTTATTTTTGTTATTATGTGTTTATTTTAAATGAGTACGACGTAAATTTTCTCGAAAAAGTGCTTGGAGTACATATCATTAATGTTTTTAATAAATTTTGAGATTGGGTTGCAGCTGGGTTGCCCTCTGGAAATTTGTATTTGGGCAACGCAGCTGCTACCCATGCATTATTTGCTTGGGCAGCCCACTAACAGCCTATGAAGCATTTGTAGCTTTCGTTTTAGAGCGCTTTTTGTGTTGAAGTATAATGTATTTTAAAGTTTCGAAGTTGGAACTTGTTTTGATCCATTACGCATTTTGATCCCTTAAGCATTTTGATCCCTTACGCTGGATGAAACTGATAGAATTGCGTACTTACAATGTTTTTGGAAGCACAAGTTTATTTAGTCAATTAATCAAGTACACGAGTAAATCTAATTTGCGTAATTAGACCTACTAATACTAAAAAACAACTAAGCTTTGAAAACATTTCCAGATACAAAAAGTGTGTCATTCGCCGAAAAATTGCAGTAATGAAACGTGACTATGCTAAAACTAAAAAAAACTTTCAAAAATGAAAAAAATTAACATTTTGAAAGGTGACGTGACAGCGCATGAAAACAAACGCAAAATTTGCTAAAAGTGCTGAGAATGGTAACAACACAGACAAAGTTATACCGGTAGGGAACTACCGTATCGTATGTCACTAAATTAGGTGAATTGCAAGTAGTTAAGTGAGCAACCGCTTCTAACTCTCGCTCAGAAATGTTGAGTGTTTTTATTTTGATTGTGCTTAGAGCAATATATATATGATACCAAACACCAGTACCAGTACTACTACTAGACCATTTTAAATAGCCTACCGGTACGCAGTACCTGAATACTAAATCTAACAGTAGGATTTAAGATTATATAATTGACTAAATCTGTCTTTTCTTTTCGTATTTTGGTCTTTTCTGCCAGGGCATTTAATGCGCTTAGATTGTAAGCATAGTCAGCAATTTAAGAGTTTTTAATTTTTTCTAATTATTTTACCACAGTCAAGACATTTTATTGAAATTTGCTTTGACATGAGGGAAATCAAATGAAAAAAAAAATAAGTAAAATACAGGAGAGAAAAAATGAAAAAAACAAAAACAACAAAATGATGAGCAAATATAGACCTAAGAATGCAGTAAGTAGAAGTCGGCTGGTAGAGAAGCTATGTATAGGCAGCAGTAAGGCTTTATGTTTCTATTAAAGGTTTAAATTAATAGGTTTAAGGAAAGACTAACAGCTTGTTGTTTTGTTACATTATATTACATTAATCAAAGAGTACTCACCATAACAGATTAAAAGTAATAGAGGCTGTTTACTGATACTACGCCTTATAGTCCAAATGATAATTTACAATTATAATATAACTCCGTGGACGAGGACAATACCGGTTCCAACATGTGATGATGAAGTATACCAGATACTGAAACTACATAATCGTCAATAACATAGGAATGTAGCACTCTATTAATACTTCTAAAATCACCAAATACTTGCCTTTTGTTTTTGAAGAAGCAGTACACACTACCATAAAAAGTTTAGACGTTTCGGAACTCGAAAGCATTTCTGGCCTTCTCCACTAAGGCCAACAGTCGTTTTGTTAAAGACTAGGTGATAGACAACTTTTTCGCTTTCGCTCCTTCAGATTTTAGACTTTTCTTGGAGCTGTAGATAGAGTCTCGCAAGGACCGCCATACAAACTTGATGATGATTGGATATGCATCTTTTTTCCTAGATGGAAGAATATGGCAAGCAGCGATGTCAAAGGTCTTGATACGGTAACTTAGTCCTAGCCTCGAGTTAAGCTTATTCACTATACATAAGTTTCAAACTCAGCATAGGTACTCTCCTTTTTCCTTTTTCGAAATGCCCCGTCATCCATGTAGGATCAGACAGTTGTGACGACTGTACTGTTCCAGATCATAGACGGCTTTTTCGTTCTCATTGGCTAGTCGAGCAATCTCCTCCACGATGGTTGTCAGTAGAGTGATTGTTTCTTCCATCTACTTAAGCTGCTCACCCTGGATTTCGAGATTTGCACTGTCTGCTATCGTTTCGGTGGTATCTGCAGCAAATGAGATTTTATCAGCAGTATTAATGGATTTGGCATTCAAATACTGCTTAGCGTACTTTTTTTGAGTAGCCTTGAGTTCTAGGCAGGGCCTCATAGAGAAAGTTTTCCAGGGGGTACGGAGATAGACGCCGGGCCCCCAAAATTGAGTAATAAACTTACAGATCACTCTGAAAAGGTCTTCACTCAAATTTGGACCAATTTTTTGCCCTAAATTAGGTGAAGAGCGAAAAAAAAAAAGGTCTTCACTCAAATTTGGTCCGATTTTTTGCCCAAAATTAGGTGAAGAGCGAAAAAAAGAAAAAAAAAAGGTCTTCATTCAAATTTGGTGAGCAAAAAAAAACAAAAAAAAGGTCTTCATTCAAATTTGGTCCGATTTTTTGCCCAAATAACAGGGACAGATAAAGGACAATGGCTGAGAAAAAAATTATGTTCAACACTTGCCGCAACAACCTCCACTCTTCCGGGCCCCTCCGGGCCCGGATACGATGTACCCCCTGAACCCCCCTCTCGCAGGCCCTGGTTCTAGGCTATACTTACCATTACCAGCAGAAGTTCCAGCCATTTTTTTTGTGAGCCTGAATAATCCGCAGTTTACTTCAGTATTTAAGCAAAATCAGAAATGAAATAGTTAGCCTAAGTTTACAGCCTACTGTTAATACTCATAGCGATAGGTGGGCAAAAGTTCGTTATTCGTTAATAACGAAGCTAACTTTTTTATTAACTCGTTAATCCGTTAAAAAGCTTTTTTATGTTAGCGGACTAAATTAACTTCCGTTAAGTTCTGTTAACTTCCGTTAAGATTTTTATCGTTAATGTTTTTCATTATTCTTTCATTGTACCGATACAAACCAATTTGCACTGGTAACCTCTTTTTTGGGGCTAATAATAAGCTGCAGTCTCATAGGTCTAGTAATTATTGCTGTTCACAATTTCCAAAGATTTTCCAATCGCAGCTTCGTTCGTGCATTTGAACTTGTTTTTATCTTGGGATTAGATTAGACTGTAAAATGTAACTTCCAAAACACAAAAAGAATACCATACCAATAAATATTTCCTTACAATCAGCTCAACAGCGTCATACGTGTTCTAGAAGCGAGTGAATAAAACGAAATGTAAATTACACGCAAAATATTAACAAATTAACGGACTATATTAACTTCCGTTAATTAAAGCTGAAAATAACTGATTAACGTTAACGGAGGTGTGAAGTTTGTTAACGGACTAGTGGTTGACGAAGCTAACGTTTTGCATTAACTTGCCCACCTATGCTTATAGCTGTTTCTACCAATCAACTAAATTCACTCTTAACCAGTTATCTGAAACTTATTCAAGTAAAATGATTCTTTTTCAACAACAATTCTTTTTTAACAGCAAACAAAAGTTTTTTTTCTTCATTTTTGTAAATATTTGAGAACCAATGATACGTTACGAACAATTTCATATATGTTTGACTGAAGTTTTGCTATTTAAATTTCGCGAAGAGTTCCAGTATATGTCGCAATACAATTGCCTGGGTTAACTTCTTTATAAAAATGATTTTATATTAACGCGAAACTCATTTTTTAACAAAATTAAGAATGCCAGCCTCGGCATGAATAAGATAACTATGAACACTACATGTCCAAATTCAAAAATCAAAAAGTCAATATTTTGTAATACAGTACCGGCTATCACAACAAATTAACTAGATTTTTGAAATCTGAGGACTGTATTGTTTTGCTTTCACAGCTTCAGCAATCAACAAAACTTTTACACAGCGCAACTTTTTACGAAGCAAGATTAAAATTGTGTCAATGTATTTTCCAATAAAAATTTCAAAACAAATGAAACCGAAAATTTGAGAACAGCAAATTTCAATTTACAATTTACTGGTTATTAAAAAAAGTGTAATTGACACGGATATGTGTGCTAATTTCTAGGTTTTTGTCCTGCAGAGATTAGTTACTTTAAGCACAAGACCGACTGATTGATGTTTTTTTTGAAAATGCTGTTAATGAAAAGTAAAGAAAGTAACCTGCTTCAAACTTACGTGAATTGAGAATAACAAAACTTTTTTTTTAATCAAAGTTTGGAGCTCAATAAGGCCAATACGGTTTAGATCAAATAGAATTAAAATTTTGCTAAAATGGTCAAAATTTTTTTTTTTTCGATCAAAATAAAAACATGTTTAGTTTTTACATTTAAGACAATAAATCAAAAAGAACAACAGCAAAACTTTGAGATTTGAAAATCATGCCATTTTACATAAATCATTTAATGAAACCTTTGCACAAATACACTGTCATTGTTAATTATGCTAAAATTTTAAAACCTTGTGGACGCGTCTTTTCAGTGTACTTGATAATAGTCTTCTGTATCTACAGGGTGGGCCAAAAGTTCCCACCACAGGTATTTCAGTATATTTTCCGATATCTTTTTTGGATTAAATAATCAAAATTTTTGTGTTTTTTTTGAATTTTTATTTCACAACAAGGGAAGGCAGGCAGAAGCCTGATAAACATTACACAAACTATTTTAAATAGCCCATTTAGATAGTCTGGGTCTCTTCTGAAACATTAAATTCTCTTCTGATCGTCATAGTGACAACATTTTGAAATTAGGAGCATGGTAAATGACTTCTTGAATTATATAGTCAAAAACAATACAGCAAAAACTGTAGAACATTTTTGTTGAAAAGTTTCGGTTAATTTCTTTAAATCCGTGTCAATCTAGAACTTAAAAAATAAAATGCAGCTGACTCTTAAGGGGTAATTGCAGACTCAACTTGTAAAATTGGATTTCATGACTACAAGGCATGTACTTTACATGATGTCTACATAGGTACGCGTAAAACACGTGTATTTATTAATGCGTGAAGTTTTTTGTACTACCTCTTATCCTATTTCTATTAGCCCTAACCTTGCTCAAATTTGAACAGTATTAGTGAGTAAAAACTCTAAAATTTTTCTTTGATTCATCCCGATGACAAATTAGCGTAAGTAAAGAAGAATTAAAGTTTTCCCCATTTCTTATCCTACTAAACTACACTAAACAATGACGGGACTTGACAATCATTGAAAAATATGAAATTGGACAGCAGAACAAAATTATTTTGCTGCATCTCGTAGCAAAATAATTTTAATATATTTCAATATCTTACAGCACCGTGCAATAATGTTCATTGCATATGTAGTACGTTATTTGTGGCTCAATCTGTAGAATTTAACGGGCTCAATCTGTAGAATTTAACGTTAGAATTAATGTTTAGTAATCATTGGACGCATTTTTGGCAAGTTTATATCTCTGATTGCTTCTTTCATGGCTTGCCTTTAATAAAGTAAACATCTATGCACGGGCGTCGGCAAGGGGAGGGGGTATGTCTCCCATTTGGATTTTCACACACTCTCTCTCAAACCGCTCAAATTTTAAAAATTCTTCCATTTTTAGTAGTTAATACTGGCTCTATTCCTATTGCCCCCACCCTGAAAATTTTTCCAACGACGCTCTTGCATATATGCCGGTATGCGATGAAGGGCAGACACCAAACAACGAACGTGAAACTGAAACCCTCTTGAACTGCTTTTCGCCAGACTGGATCTGATACGTACGCGAACACGCAGAAAACGGCTAATAGAAAATGGTGCAAATAGAAAATAAAATGGCAAATAAAAAAGCGCAAGCGTAGAAAAAAATATGGTTACAGTCGCAGTGGTGGTATGTCATAGGCGTAGTCAAGGGAGGCCCAGGGGGCCGCCCCCCCAATTGAAATGCTACCAATGACAAAAATATCACAAAAAAGACTATTGTTTCTTTAGTTTCAGTTTCTTTTAGCATCTTCGCGTACAACAGTACACGCCAACAACAGTAATTAACAATAATATTGGTCCAGGGGATCCGGGCCCCCTCAATTTAACTTTTACCAACCAATTTAAATAAGTCCGCTACAATAATATTTAAGCAGGCCCCCAATTTTAATGGGCCCCCAATTTTAATGGGCCCCCAGCGATAGTATTGATTCGGGAGGCCCCGGGCCCCCTCAATTTAATTTTTTCCAACAATTTAAATGGGCCCTTTACAATAATATTTAAATGGCCCCCAATTTAAATAGGCCCCCCCAAAATAATATTGATCCAGGGTGCCGGGTCCTTTCAATTTTATTTTTGCCAGTCAATTTAAAAATGCCCCCTACTTTAATACTTTAATGGCCCCCAATTTAAATGGGCTCCCAACAATAATATTGATCTAGGCGGGCAGAGCCCCTTTAATTTAATGTTTGCTAACCAATTTAAATGTATAACTCGAGTAAAATTAAGGGTTTTTATCCTATAAGTTGCTAACTGAGGCCCTTATCTAACCTTTTTATAAACGTAGTGCAATAACCAGGGACAGATTTAACGTATGGCACAGAGGCAGGGGCCCCGTGCTCAGATAAGGCTTTTTTTGGTCTTCACCTGTATTTGGCAGGATAGTATTGCGAAAATCTCAAAAGGCCAGGGGCCCAAATCAATTAAAATCCGGCGCGGTCAATAACATGGTTTGTAGGCGTAACTATCTATTGTATATTTTTCAATAACAATTCACCTCCACCTCGCCAGTTTTTATGCAACAAATTACTTTTGAAAAGAATTAGCTACTGTAAAGGGAATGCTCACTGAACAAATTTTTGAATTGAGAGGGCCTGGGCCCCTGGCCGTATATGTACTCCTTTAACTATTTGTTTTCATGACAAAACAATAATCTCTAAGAATAAGATTCTGCTGAATTGTTATTTACTGCCAAAATATTGCAAGAGGCAATCTACTTTACTTCCCCCTACTTGGACCAAATCACTAACAAAATTTAACCCCAAAATGCAAGACTTTAAATGTGTTTTGGACTTGAATTGCAAGCAAAAGGAGAACTGAACAACTTAATTTTTTCGATTGGCTTTCAAATGTTAAAAATCTAGTACTTTCAAATGGCTCTGAATTCGTGCAAAATGTGATCCAATGGTATTAAAATAGCTAGTTTTTCCAAAAAGTTACGAAACATCGCCCAGCGGCTGGGGGCTACGCCTACAAACCCCCATAGTCTCCGGCGTAGGAGGCTCCGCCCCCCAGACCCCCGTCTGTGACACTTTGAATTACAGTACACTTCTTTACTCAAACACGTCTCCCAATTTAGACATCTGACATTTTAGTTATTGGTTTAAGCCCTCTTTCTTGAACGAGTTCCTAGTTATGTGCCAACACCAGGCCGGGCTTCTGGTCTTCCATCCTACGATATCTTTGCCCCCACAAAAAATTCCTAGTTCAAAGTTTCTGATGACGTTATTGCATTTGGTTTGTGGTTTGGGGTCCCTCCAATCAAAAATCCTAGCAATGCCTATGTGGTCTGACCTCTGACGTAAAAATTGCCAGCCGAAAAAGATGGCAAGAGAACTAACTTCATTGAATTGAACAATTGCCTGTAGGAAAGTCGCCCCTTCTGGCGAATTTGTAGTTCAAATTCAAAATTACAGTACTTCGTACCTTTCTGAATCAAAATAGTACTAAGTAGCGTCACTTGACTCTAAAAGTAATCAAGTAAAAATAAAAGTAGCCACAAAAAAACTACTCAAAAAGTATTCGTTACTGGAAAAAACTACTTGAGTAACCTACTCAAGTAAAAGTATTTTGTCACTACATCACTGCACACTATGGAGTCTTCACACTGTCCCTTTTTATTGTGGAACGCCAAGCAAGGAATCGAATCCAGAGCTAGCGTTTTAGTAACAGGCGCTCGATCACTAATCGGTGCAAACATTTTTTTTTCTTCATCCAACAAAAACTTCACACCTAATAGCCACCACAACACTCTTGATTGGCCATCTGGGTGTTTCTTATTTTGATATTTTGAAAAGTTTCACCTCTTACCCTTTCAAATGGTTTCATTTAATGAAAAATGATATGTATAAAACTTTAAACTTTTAAAATAAAGTTTAGAGGAGGAGCGAAGTCTTTTAAGTTTGAATGTGGGTTCCTACGCTGGAATACCACCACTATGAACAGCATATTATTGCTTCATTGCATATTATTGACCTCAACACGCTTAACAATAGCGTTTATTAAAATCTGAAAGTTAACTTAGGAACTACAGTGATGTATCAGGTACGACATACAGTAGTTAAGGGCGGTTTTCAATGTTTGCATCATCAACCAGTTTTTCAAAAAAAAGAGGGCTAGTCTTCTGTGGTGTCTTATAGTGGAATTAAATTTGGCTGGCCTATGTGATCGTAACGTAGGTTTGAATGCAAAATGGACATTGGGGAAAGTTTCAGAGAATGTCAAAGAACTTGAACCACTGTCACAAGCTCTTGTGAAAATAATCAATACAAAAAAAAAAAAATTGTTGAGTGTGTTACCAAAAGCAGTAGAAGGTTGATATTTATGTCTAACCAACCAACCAATTAAAAATTCTTGACAGAGCTGCAAGCAAGGTCTTTAGTGGATGCCTCTTTTTCACCCCTATCCAGTACAGGCGCGTAGCCAGAAATTCGCAATGGGGGGCTGGTTTGGGGGTCTGGGGGCGAGCCCCCAGCCGCCGAAGGCTGGGGGTTTGGAGGCAAAGCCCCCAGCCGTCGGAGGCAGGAAGGTCTGGATCGGAGCCCCCAGCGCTCGAAAATTTTGCATTTTTTTGTAAAAATAACTTCATTTTAGGGCTATTTTGATTAAAAAGTAATGCTTTTAAAACGTGGCTTAAAAATTGGCAGTGCAAACAAGATTAAACAGGTGGCATAAATGGGCTATTTGGGAGGTGGCTAATACTAAAATGTTAGTTCTCTCGTTTAAATGCTGGTAAATTATAACGTCGAATAGCACAATAAAACTCACACGGAGTAATCTATTTCGTATGCAGTTTATAGAGAAAAATAATTGGGGGGGACTAATGAAAAGAGATTAGAGAGAAATGATTGGTAATTAACTAATACTGAATAGCCCCCCCCCCCCCCCCCCCTATTCCTTAGTTTATAGTATATTTGCTGATGACACCTATGTTTAGCATTTTTACACTTGCGATCAAATTTGATTGGGTGTTTTTGACCAATTTTCAAAATTTTTATTTATTTGTTAGTTTTATTTTTGACAAGTTAGTCCCCCCCTGAATATATATTTCAAAAGATGTTTTAAATCAATATTTAGTCCTCTCCAGTGCATAAAATAGTCTCAAAAGTGCAAAAAACGTACTGTTTTTCCCATTCTGCGTTTTGGTCGACATGCCAATGGGGGGCTATAGCCCCCCCACCCCATCTTCCCCTGGCTACGCTACTGATCTCATAGCTTCTTATTGAGACCCAGCTTCCCTGTTGAAAATTACTTTGAAACATCAAACACTTGTCTGCTTCGAACGTGCTCTGCACCTCCAATAATCATGTAACCTCGGTGCTCTTGGCTCAACATCAGTAATCAGCTTGTTAAAGAAACCCTCCTAGTGATATTGCTTATCCACAGAAAAACCCCTTCTATTCTTGCGCGAGCCATTAATTATATGTCCCCCAATCCCGTTTGGACTTCATCAAGTTTACAATATGATTGTCGATATCTAAATGCAGTGGCCTTAGCTCATCCCACCTTAAATACGCCAAGAATCGATTACTCTCCCTCCTTTAGAAGCGTACGTATGGACCGATGGATCTGTCCTTTTTCTCATTAGACTGGCGGCACTGGAGTGTATGCTATAAAATCCGAATACAATACTTTCGATTTTTTTTCTGCTTACCAATTGCTTCCAGTTTCTCAGCTGAAACCCACCCTTGGAGCCGGGGCTTGTCTGTTGTAGCAACCACAAGACGACTTGGGCACTTTTAATTGTCATTTTACGGACTCCCAATTGGCTCCTTCCCTACTAACCAAAGGCTCCCTTTACATCTCTGGCCAAGGCCCCTCTAAAATGTCTGGTTTCATGTCTCCTCACTTTCGAACAGTGTCATTTTTACCTTCCAATGGGTCCACGGTCATTCTGGTATCCATGAAAATAAACATGCTGATTCTCTTTCGAAAGCTGGAGCCTCCCTGCCTACTGCGATGGTCTGTCTCTTGTCCCTCTTTCCAGCTATCGCCAAACTCGTTACACCCTGTATCACTAATGGAAATGTCACTTTTCCACATTTCCCCTCCCATCTCAATTGTGCCGTTCCTACAGTTTATCCTGGGGAATTGGTCCTCTCACTCCCCATATGCTTTGAGCTTTCAGCCTTCACTTCCAAGGTCAAAGCCTCTTACTATTGTCGTAAGTCAGTCGTGAAAAAAATTTTTCCTGCAGCCAGGGGCGCCCGCAAAGTTAATTATGACCTCAAGTATTTTTTATGTTTAAATTTGCCTAATAAGTCTAAATATACTTAAATATCTATCTAAAGTAAGAAAACAACCCTTTGTGGAGCTTTTTTTGCCTTGTTGCTGAAGGGTGGGGAAGGGGGGGGCGAAGGAACAGGATTGCTCATTTTACGTAAATTATCATACCGCATTTTCTTAAAAGCGAGCGTAAACAATACTTTAAGATTAAGCACTAAATTGTTTGATTAAATAATTAATTAAATATGTGGTAGGTTAGATTATATAAATCGTTCATAATAAATAAACCGTTTAAATTAAATAAATCGTTCGTTAGATTAAATAAATCGTTTATTAAACGTTTTGGCACCTCTAATCTGTCATTGAGCTCTTATCGTCAGGATCTAAATACAATATAGCGTCTAATATTTCAAATTTACGCTGTGCTTATATATACCCTAATAAAATAATAATTACTCGGCCATTAAGTTAATTTTGCTCAGAAACCTAAATCAAAATCAAACTCATAATGAACAGCGTAGCCAGCTGGGCTATGCCACTGCATTGGCGTGTAGACCAAAGTGCACGATAAGAAAAACGCCTAACTTTTGCCCTTCTGAGGCCTTTGAAGTGGTTCAAAGCCTCTTTTGAAACAGTTAATATTACGTTTGTTTTTGGGAAGGGGGTATTAACTTTTTTGTCAAAAATACAGCTTACAATTTAATCGATAAAAACTTCAAAAAATGGCTCCAAGTAAGCTCTCAAAATTGATTGCTTAATGCAAAATGCTTAAAGTAAGCTTCATAAAAAAAAGAATATACGGGGGTAGGCTATTCATCATGGCAATAAATGTTGCAATTAATAGCAACGAGTTTTGGACTTGACCTCAGAGTAACGCTGGGGTTTGAAGGGGGGGAGCTTATTGATTCTTTTAAATGACTTTCAAATTGTATCAATTTGGTTTTTTAAATGGCTCTAAAAAGATATGAAATTTGTTTCGAATAGCATTAAATTGGCTATTTTTTTTCTGAAATATCAGAAAAATTGCCCATCAGCTAGGGTTTTGGCCGCAGACCTCGGTCTGTGATATGCTTTAGTAGCACCTGTTTGCTCGGCACGCTGCCCAATTGAGACATTTTGCAAAAAAAAGTTCATTGGTTAAGTTAATCAAGCCTCCTTACCTCCTTAAGAAAATTCAGGTTGCAGTCGGTGGCGCAATCAAGGAGGCTAAGGAAGCTTAACCTCCCCTTCTCCTTATCCAAGTCACTTGGAAACTTTTGCTCACATACAGCAGCGTAGCCAGAGCGGCGGCAGTGGGAAGGGCTATAGCCCTCTCCGCCCACTCATTGGCCTATCGATCAAAATGCAGAATAAGGAAAATACTACGTTTTTAGCCCTTCTGAGTCTGTGTTTTGCACTGGAATGGACTAAAAAGTGATTTAAAGCATCTTTTGAAACTATATTCAGGGGGGCTAATTTGTGAAAAATGAAACTCACAAATCAATGAAAACTTAGAAAATGCCCCGAAAATAAGCAATCAGATTTGATAACTAGTGTAAAAATGCTGAACATAGGTTTCATCAACAAATATATTATAAGCTCAGAAATAAGTGGGGGGGGGGCTATTCAGTATTAGTTATTTCCAATCCCTTTTTTCAAACATCTTTCCATTAGCCTCCCCACTCCAATTATTTTTTTCTATAATGTTTTGACAAAATAGATTATTCCGTGAGAGTTTCATTGAACTATAGAATTTTATGATTAACTAGCATGTAAACCAGGGAACTAAACTTTTACCATTTGCCACCTCCCACTTAGCTCATTTATGCAACCAGTTTAATCATGTTTGCACTGCCAATTTCTGTACCACGTGTCAAAAGCATTATTTTTTACCAAATAGCTCTAAAATTAAGTTATTTTTGCATCAAAATGCAAAATTTTTGAACGCTGGGGTCTCCACTCCCACATCCCCGTGCCTCCGTCAGCTAGTGCTTTGCCCGCAGACTCCCATCCTCAATACACTAGAATTGCATCAGTTTGCTCAACATGCAGCCCAAATTGCAACATTTTGTAAATAAGATCATTTTCAATTTCGGTTTAAATTCCTTATCAAAATCCTGGTTGCAGCTGTAAGGTTTTATTTGATCCAGCAGACAATGAATACGTCGCTTGCCCCCCCCCTAAAAAAATTTCTGCGAGCGCCTTTGCCTGCAGCGCCTATGAACACCTTCTACAGAGCCTTTATCATATCTTTCTTGTCTTGCCTCTGAGCCTCTATGCAAATTTAGCTTTGGCTCTGCAGTTTGCACCCTGACGTGTGGCTTGATTGTTGGGTCTCCGTCCGTCCTTCAGAAGAGGTTGGATAGCACTACCACTCATTGAAGTCGCTTTAAAAATGAAAAACAATGTAGTATGCTTTCCAGATTGTTGAAAATAACCAGACCATTGTTCCGAATATAAGGAAATGTACCTTTATGCAGCAAAAACTTTTCTGTAAACATTAGTATTGTACTGATTAGAAAACTGTCTATGGTCATATCAGAGTTGTAAACGGGCCGACTAGTCTAGGCCCTAACCCGGCCCGAACCCGAAAACTAATTTGAAACCCATAACATGCCCGAAAAAAACGAAAGTCTCGTTAGGTCTGAAAAATTTAGCTATGTCGCCAATTTATTTTGAATATATTTTTGTGCACCCAAGAAAAAAAGTACGTCTCAGGCCCGAATTAAGCCCGAAATTTTTGTCAACTTTAGGCCCGAACCAGACCCAAACCCGGCCCGAATCCGAACCCGACCCGAAAAGCCCGGCCCGACTTACAACTCTGGTGCATATAATGGGTTCTGAGTCACTTTAAGCCAAGTTTGAGATCCCTGCGCCACCTCTAAAAATCAAAATTTTGCCACAAAACTTTGTATGAGGCAGTTTTTGGTACAATGGAAAGTTTTGAGAGGGTCAGACAGACAAAAATAGGTATTTCAAATTTTTACTCCAAATAAGGGACACCCTAGGCCATTCGCAATGTTTTTTTTGAGGAAGGTAGAAAAAAACTCACGTTAAATTATCAAAAAGACAATACTACATCTCGTGATGCATAATCTGACTCAAATTTAACCGATACATCAAAAAATTGTAGTAAATCTGTGGTTTGCGTTATCCAATTCAACACAATGTTATGGCAACCCACAGAATACGCTGTTAAGCCGTAACGCTCGTAAGCGCCGTTTGGTATAGTGCAAACACCTTCGACGCGCGTTCGCTGGACGTGAAAAAATTTGTACGCACTGTGTAGACAGATTTTTGAGTGTGCGAGAAAATTTTTTGACTCACAAACTTAGCGGCGAAATGCTAAAAACTTCTAACTAAAGCAAATTTTCGCTGAAAATTAATTAAAATCGTCGTCATGTTTGCTACTAGACTGCTAAAAAGAAAGCAAATTGCATTGAGAATCATTTGTTGTTTCAACTGATTAAGAAATATTGAGTTGGGCTCGTTGACAAAAATAGCAATGCTCTCTTTTTATAAAAACAATTTTCTAAAACATGAGGCTCATTTTCACTAAAAATTTAAAAACAAATTAAAAACAATGCCAGCTTTGGCAGCAATATAAACCAAAAACACGAAAAACAAATTCATATCAATAAAAGAAACTAGATTTTGTGCTGATTCAAAACGATAAAATTTTAGTAATTTTCTTGTGTTTGTAAGCAAAATTGCAACTATTCTAAGATTATAAAGCGCTGTTGCTCTGCGCAAGCAATTGAGAATTTTTTTGCAGTTGTTCAACTTTAAAAAAGCTTGCTTTTTCTCTTTAGCAATTTTACAATGCTGAAACGCAGGAAAGAAGACTTCACTTAAGCAGACAGAGCAATAGAAATCAAACCGTGTTACAAACATGGCCGCAAAAATTGGTATCGATGCTTTCATATTTTTTTAAAAATCAAGAATAAATGAGGCCAAAAATCGGCAAAAAATTCAAAACAACCAGTTTTAACTCAAAATTTAACAGTTCTAAAAAAGAAGAGTGTACCTCGGCTTGTTTACTTTCGAAAAAGTTTAAAACCTTAAGTTATTGTTAACATATAGGTGTACCCACCAGCAGGGCCTCAGAGAGAAAAATTTCCAGGGGGTACAAAGGTTGATACCGGGTCCCAAATTTTATTGGGCCCCCAAGCCTTATCGGGGCCCATACCATGAAATCATTTTTTGTCCGATGGGTGTAGATCTTCATTTAAAAGTGAGGGGATAACGATATTCGCATTCAGTTAGGACCTATGAAAAACACAACTACACATAAAATTGGTTTAAATCCCGCTAGGGGGTCTGAGGCAGAGCCCCAGAAGCTTTAGCACTTTTTGTGTTTCTTCAGGGTGAAATACAGGTTTTGATCAACATCTCAGCATCAAACTTGCTTAAATTGACAAGCAGAAAACGTGATATACCGGTATACGTGAAAGAAAGTATGTGAAGTGGACGATGATGACTTTATTACTGCAAATCCAAATATTTTACTGATAAAAGTTTTAAGAAGTCATCTGCAATCATAGACTTTACAAACCCAAATACCTATTAAACTCTTACAGATAGAGTGAGTTGTACTTAATGATAGTAGTATTGTATGTCAACGTTGACTCCGCTCTCTGAGGTTGAAATGCTTTTGGATCTCTGGAAATGTGGGCCCTCGTACATTGTTATACCGTAAAATTAGGGCTCTCAAGTCCGAGAAATGTAACAAAATGTTAATTTCGGTGCAAGGGTATAGCTTTTGATTCATTGTCTTCTTTTTTTAATCAAATCGGCTAGTATTGGATGCCCTAAAGGCTGTGTCGCAAAAATAGCGACCAATTACCAGTACTGAATAGGCTGACTGATATTTTTGCTGTAGGCAAGTTTGATTACGGTGTTATGGTGCCATACCAAAACTTTAGGCGGAAACTTGAACTCTTCCGGGCCCTCCTATGCCCAGGCCCGGGTACGATGTACCCCATGAACCCGTTCTTGCAGGCCCTGCCCACCAGCAACCTTAAGGACGCTTTACGTCATTTAAACAAAATTATAGTATGAAAAAAAGCTGTCCTTTTTTAACATTAAACCAAAAATATAATTAAATTCTGTCGTTCATTAACTAATTATTATCAATCGAGAAATTTGCAAACCTAAAACAATAACACATGGTTTATAGTATCCTTTTCCACAACATTGCAGTACATACAGTACGCTTGAGCGTATTATTTTGAAGTAGAAACATAGGCTTAGCCAGCCCCCCTCCAGTTAAAATGTCACTTATGACAAAAAAGTGAAATTAAAGTCTATTGTTTCAATTTCTTTCAGCATATTTCGCGTACAACACCTTCCTTTAGCCTTTTGCGATTAATATTGACGACCAGGGGCCCAGGCCACCCCTCAAATTAACTTTTGGTAACTAATTTGATTGTACTACCCGGAGAAAAAGTTTGCTATCATAGGCCCTCATCTAGCCCTTTTATGAACGTAATGCAATAACTAGGGTCGGATTTGCAGTAGTATGATACAGTGCCAGCATTGACGACCAGGGTCCCAGGATATCCCTCAATTAACTTTTTAACAACCGATTTAATTGTACAACCCCAGAGAAAAAATTTGCCATCTCAGGCTCTTATCTCGTCTTTTGATGAACGTAATGCCATAACAAGAGCCGGATTTACTGTAGTATGATACAGTGCCAGCATAGGCGTAGCCAGGGAGGGGCGACAGGGCCCGCACCCCCCAATAAAATATCACTCATGACAAAAATGTGACAAAAAAGTCTATTGTTTTAGTGTTTTTTTAACATTTTTTGGGTAGGCATATAACTCTTTCTTTTGGCATTTTGCAAATAACATTGACCAGAGGTGGAGTCCTCGACGACGTACTTGGCCTTGAGGACGTCCTGGTGGACACATTTTGAAGTCCTTGACCTTGTCCTCGAAGGTCAAGTCCTTGGCCTTGGACTCGAAGCTTCAAGTCCTCGAAAATTGCCCAGTTCTTGGCTCGAGGACAGCACTGTTTTTTGAATCGTTAAAATTTTGTAAATCGCCTGAAAAAAACTTTTTGAAACCCTGTTCTTTTGTGGAACGCCTGAAAAATTTGTTTCAAGACCTTTTCTTTTAAGATCACCTGAAAAAAATTTTTAAGACCTTTTTTTTGGAGAACCACTTGCCGCCTGTGTCCTTTGTTCTTGGTACTTGGTCTCGAGCATTTCTGTTCTTGGCTTCGAGAGGGTGACTCCTTGGAAGGGCTGTCCTTGGTCTCGGATTTTTTGTGTCCTTGGCCTTAATCTCAGGTTTTGTGTCCTCGACTTCACCTCTGATATTGACCGCCAGGGGCCCCGGACACTGGCAATTCAATTTTTACCAACCAATTTAATTGTTTAACCCGGGAGAAATTGAAAGTTTTTGTCCTAAAATTTGCTATCTCAGACCCTCATCTAACCTTTTTATGGACGTAATGCAATAACTAAGACCAAATTTAAAGTAGTGTTGCAGAGTGCCATGGCTCCGCACTTAGATAGATTTTTTGCAGAGGTGGAGTCCTCGAGGACGTACTTGGCCTCGAGGACGTCCTCGAGGACACATTTTGAAGTCCTTGGCCTTGGCCTCGAAGGTCAAGTCCTTGGCCTTGGCTTTGGCCTCGAGGCCTCAAGTCCTCGAAAATTGGCCTGTCCTCGGCTCGAGGACAGCACTATTTTTTGAATTGTTAAAATTTTGTGGAGCGCTTGAAAAATTTTTTGGAAAACGTTTTTTTGTGGAGATCGCTTGAAAAATTTTTGTGAAGACCTTTTTTTTTTTTGGAGATCGCCTAAAATTTTTGTGAAGACCTTTTTTTTTTTAGAGAGCACTTGCGCTTGTGTCCTTGGTCCTTGGCCTTGGCCTCGAGCATTCCTGTCCTTGGCCTCGAGAGTGTCTGTCCTCGGAAAGGCTGTCCTTGGCCTTGGCCTCGGATTTTTTTTGTGTCCTTGGCCTTGGCCTCGAGCCTTGTGTCCTCGACTCCACCTCTGATTTTTTAGTCTTCACCTGTATGTGGCAGAAATATCTTGCAAAAATTTTTGAAGTGCTAAGTGTCCCGCGCAATATAAATCCAACCCGGGCAATATCATGGTTAGTAAGGGTAACCATCAATTGTACAATTTTTAGATAGCAATCCACCTGGGTCTCGTCAGTCTTAATGCGACAAAATATTTTTGAAAAAAAAAAAAAGCTAGGGGAAATGCTCATTGAACAAATTATTGAATTTGAATTGAGGGGGCCTAGGCCTCCTGGTCGTATATGTACTTATACAACTGGTAATTTTTATGACAAAACAATGATCTTCTTGAGGAAAATCTTTGACGGGATTATTATTTACTGCTAAAATATTGCACGAGGCAATGTACCTTACTTCCCCCTGCCTGGGCCAATTCACTTACAAAAATTAACTTCAAAATGCAAGATTTTAAACGTGTTTTGGACTTAAATTGCAAGTAAAAAGAGGATTGAACAATTCAATTTTTTGTTTGGCTTTCAAATGTTAAAAATCTAGTTCTTTCAAATGGTTGTAAACTCGTGCGAATTGCGATCAAAAGGCATTATAATAGCTAGTTTTTACAAAAAATTGCCCAGCTGCTGTGGGCTTGATCGTCCCCAGACTCCCATTGCTTTCGGCGGCTGGGGGTTCCCCTAGACCCCCGTCTGATATAACATTTTAGTTACACTACTTTACTCAACACGTCTATCAATTTCCACATTTACACGTTTTGTTTTTGATGCATGTTCTCTCCTTTTAACAAACTCCTGGTTAGGTGCAAACACACAGGCCACGGCTTTTGATCTTGGAATCTACAATATCTTTGTTTCAGAAAAAGTTCGTTTCTCTTTTGAAAATTTCTGATGACATCATTACATGTGATTCGTGGTTTGGGTCCCCCCCAATCAAAAAATGTGGCTACGCCTAAGAGTAGAAATTCATCTGACGTCACAATGAGATATTTATTACGTCCTAACGTAGGTTAAGAACATCTTGCGAAGAAGTTCGAGCGAGCAGTTTTAACGCACGTTGGGCGAAACGGCTCGGAAATGGCAGTTTGCATACGAAGTTTTTTTTCGTTAGCGCCTTTTAGAGGGCAAAAATGGCCTTTACGAGCTCGCTAACACGTTCTGTCATGTGGGCCTGACCAAGTTAATGGAACATTATGAAATTTGAAAACGATGTATTTCAGATCTGGCTATCGACAACCATAAATACGCTTAACGCAATTGTGAAGTTCTTTAGTTCAGTAAAGTTAGATACTTTTGCGAAGCCCCCGGATATCGCTTGCGAAGTCAAATTTTGGTTTTATGTGTATTCGAGAGCATACGTATCTCAACGCCAAGTTACTTAGCTTTGATCGTTTTCTCCTTACTTTTTTACGAACTTGAAAATTTGCCAAGCAACTTACTACTTGTTTTTTCCGAAAACCTTTCCGTTTCTCCTCTTGTACCTTTATGACACTGACCACGTGTCTTAAGATTTATATATACGCCCGCCCGTGTGTTCCCTTTAGATTTGGTGCTAAACTGGAGTGCTGAACTGCACTGCTGAACAAGAATATTGGACCGAAGCGCTGAATTATTGTTCGCCTGTGCACGACAGTGTTGGTCTGCACGGCAGGTTGAGCTGATTTCAAATCAAATCATTCATTTTACTCACTGTAATACGCCAAAGTGTGTAACGAGTTAGCAGGGCCCATCTCCGCGTCGTTGCGCTCAGGCAACATAGCTCCTTTCGAAGAAATGTCGCAGCGGTGGCGAGCCGTTGGCAACACTGTGTCCAATTTGACCGTCCGAAGATTTTAACCTCAGACCTCCCGCTCCACGCAGAGACGAACGCGTTACCGCTCAACCAACGGGCTGGTTTATGTAGTGGAATTGCAGCTGGTTTATGTAGTGGAATTGCAGCACTAGCAGTATTTTTCCAAAAAGTTAGGAGCTGCTCGATTAGCTAAATATCAAAGAGCGGTTTCCAAGTCAAAAAGTGCGAAGAGCCGCATCGCATTACGACGAGGTGTGAATTGGTTCGAAGAAGTCGACTGCGTCACACTCATTTGCAAAGACAAAAGGTTGGTTGTCCTTGCATTTGAAACCAGCTAAGAATCGCTCAACGCTCACCACTCATCAATCACCCCTTATCAATCATCGCTAAGTGAAAGAAGCATTGTTGGTTTGGTACCCATAGTACCCTTGTTGTTGGATTGACGCCAGCTACAGTTCTCACTCAATCGAGGACTTTGATCGACTCCCGTCCGTTTCATTGCCGAAGACAATTGTTCTCAGTTTGGACTTTATTGTACTTTAACCATGAATGGTTAAAGGAAAATACTTTCTTTGACTCCTTATCTCTAAAGTAAATTCTTTACTTTTTCGTAACTCTAAAGTATTTTTTGCTTGTAATTCATAGTTCAGGGGTTTATATTGAATTTATAAATTGGGGAATGTTTAATCGGGAATAATTAATTGTCGCGATTTGCTATTTTACGCGTGTGTAGGATTATAATATTTGTGTACAACTAGAATTTGCTTTGATTGAATTTTTACCTTTTTAATTTGCTTTTGCTGCAAACGATTTGCTAAGCTGTTTTGATTTTGACGTAATTCATTTGTTTTCTTAAGCTTAAGAGATTTCTTTGATTGATTTAATTAAGCTGCGCGTCGTGTTTTCTTTGAGTAGAGCGCATTCTTGGACTTCAAACCGCAAGTGTAATTGCCAGAGGACAACCGTGAATTTCGATTACAAGCATTCTGAGTTAATTCTGAATTAATTCCCCGCTAAGTAGATTTTCAAAGAAACAATTTCTTTTATCTTTGCATCTGATTATTTGATTGCGCAACGAATTTTCTCAAAAAAAAACTTTTTTTAAAAAGTAATATACAATGTTGAAATACAATCAAATCACCAGCTGCAACAGCAATTTAGACAATAATTGACCAATTGTAATGCCAATAGATTAATGCAAATAACGGCTTGCAGATCAGCATAAGCAAATAATTTTCAATTCCAGCACCGGCGCATTGTTTATTGTTGTTTAGATGACCTTTTCGTTAACTTTTTTTTCAAAACCATTAAATTACTGTTAATATCTATGCACGCGATTTCTTTGAAACAAATTAAAAAGGATTGTTTGACAGCCCTAAATATTATAAGCTTTCTTATGAAGCACAAATTATAAAAAACTTTAACTTATTAGCCACAGCCGAATTATAAGCAATGATTTTGCAAATTTAACATAAATTTGCAAAATTGCAGCATAACGATAAATGGTTTTACTGATCGAGTAACTTCGTTATACAAAACTATTACCAACTTTTCCAACATTTAAAAGTTTCAATTCCCGTTCAAGAGGTATTCTAGAAACCTACTCAAACGCGTTTTTCAATTGTTTTGTACTACCAATTGCGGTATTTCGTTTTCAACATACACGCGTTCTTCGTTCTCTCAAAATTTTGAGAATCAGGAGGATTAATGCTGCTCTCAAACCGTTCAAAAGTAAACATTTATACACTATTACAGTTTACTACGTCTATTTTACTTGGTCTACCATACTTACATTACTCAAAAAGAGTTGAAGTTTCGCAACCCATCCCACTAGCCTGTATTTAACAAACGTTATAGCAAATAAATAGACGCTAAAAACAAGGCAAGTTTGGAAACACAAAAACGATGTGAAGAGTTTTTACAAAACAAAAAAAAACAGACCTAAGATAAAATGAAACATTCTATTTACGAGACGTTTCGACTTAAATTAAAGTCATTATCTTTGCGAATTTTAAGTAAACTTTACGTAAAATTGTTTGGTTTCTTTACCTAAAAATTACAAAGATAACACAACACCTCAACCAATCTCATCCTCCACAGGCAGTTATAACCATGAGTGAGCTACATGGATTTCAGAAATTCTTACCCCTCTTCGTCATCATCTTTCCTCACTTAAAGATAAATTTGATTTTTTGGACAAAATCAAAACTATGGGGCGCCAAGTGTATACCTACATTTGCGGTACTTTATTTATCTATTTTGGCAAAATTGACTGAATGATGGGTTAAGATTTATGTATCATAAACGTAATCGGTGAAGATTTATTCATTGATTGATAAATTGGTGAAGATGCTTGTTTTGAAGATTTTTATCACTCGTGATATTTGTCCTTTTAGGCCTTGCTAGCCTTACTGATGAGCCCTGAGATTGGGCGAAACAGCTGTATAAGGCATGCTATAGGATATTATTTTGAATTAAACTATTAGAATTATCTCTTGTAATATTGTGGTTACTTTATATCTTTTGGGGAAAAAAATTGTATTAAGATCTGGTTAATTTGCGATTCTTTGCCTTTCTACGCTCATGTTCATACTTGTAGTCCTAGCTATACTGACGAGGAATAAAAGACGAATGTCGATTCCGAAACAGTATGTCTTAGGCTGTTAATCATAGATTTGATTGTACCTATAAGACTCTGGATACTGTCTATAGCTTATTATTCATTTTCTCAGTACATTGTTCTTAATAAATTTTCTTGCATGTTTATGAATAAATAGTCACTCTTTTTATCAAATAGTTACTATTTATTATACAGTCACTTTTAATAACAAATTGTCACGATCGATGATATTGTCAGTATTTAATACAAAATGACAAAAAAATAACTACCACAAATGTAGGTATACACATTTGGCGCAGCAGCTTTTGTTTATTTGTTTCAAAAAACTTGTTTTCGCTTTGAAGTTTTAACACTTTGCGCGCTGTGAGACACACATTATGACAAATTGGAGGTAAACAGCGCGATCGGCTAAGTTTTTCGCTAACCGCGCTGCTGAAGCATAAACTAGAATATGACATCGTAAGCAATATCCGAAAACTTCGCAAAAGTATCTAACTTCAATGAACAATAGAATTTCACGATTGTGTTATGCGTATTTATGGTTGTCGATAGCCAGATCTAAAATACATCGTTTTCGAATTTCATAATGTTTCATTAACTTTATTAGGTTTCTGGTTAACGTCATTCAAAATTTAAATGTCAAGAAAAGGTATCTATAAAATGTCAACCAAAATTTTATAACTCTGCTTAGTTCTCATTTCAACTTTTAAGGAATTTGTTGAATTTTCACTTGGCAGCATAGCGCAATTGTTCACACTGCGGTTAAATACAAAACCCTGGTTAAAACAACGTTTTCGACACCTTTTGCAATATTTTTTTCAGAAGAATTTAATTTGTATATAAGCACATATACGAACAGTTTCACTGATTTTCCTCAAAATTTAAAGACTAAATCAAAACAATGCCTGCCTTAGCAATTAGCTTGGAAAAAGATATGTATACAAACAAAGTTTAGAAACAAAAAATCCTATTCTTATAAATTTATTAGCAAAAACAATGCAAAGTTTAACTTTACGATGACTTCACAATGAAAACTTGTATTAATTTACTTTCTCTATGCTTCCCAGAACCCTATAGGTGTAATGTTAAAAGTCCAAATGTGTTTGACTTTAAAAATTTACCAAAAAAAATCTACTTTTTTGCGCATTACGTTCTTTTTGGTTGATTTTAACAGGTTTGGATTATTTGTACTCAAAGTTTAAAGGTCTTAAAAAATTATCAAAATAATCAAGTAACGAAGTAACGTCAATCAAAAAGCTATTATGAGTTCCTAACAGCTTTTCACTTGATTATGAAATACCGTAGAGCGATTTCCAAAATTCCAGCATTTTTTGAGCAAAAATTTTTGCATCAGCCTGGCTTAACATTAACCACGGCCAGGAATACGCACGCATTTTACAGCTATTCCTATTTCAAGAACGCTATTTAGCAGTGCTACCCAACCGCAAAAATAATGGATATTGTACGGTATGCAGGGCATGATATGGAATGGAATGAAAGATGATTTTTCCATATTCCATACTGGCAATTTTCTTCCATTCCATTTCCATTCCATACCAAAAATCTTCCATTCCATACTAAAATTTTCTTCCATATTCCATTCCATACTAAAATCTTCTTCCATATTCCATTCCATACTTCCATACCCAAGAAATTTTAGACTGGAAGCAATGCAACGTATATTTTGTTGCTTTGCACCTTTGCAATATAGTAAGCAACCGCTTATGAAGGCGCGCCATCAATAATAACATGCAACAACCGGTATCTGGTATGTATATTGCACATGGTTTAATGGATAGGCGTAGCCTGGATTTTGGATTGGGGGTAGGGCTAAACCGCAAATCACATGCAATGACTTCAATCAGAAGTTTTCGAAAAAAGGGACTTATTATGGGACAAAGAATGATAGATCAAAAGCTGGGGGTCTGATTTGGCTCGTAACCAGGATTTTGCTAAAAGGGAAGCACTCAAACGGCAAGTTAAAAAATTTGCTATCCTATCGAAATTGGGAGACGTGGTGAGCAAATTAGTGCAACTCAAACATGTCACAGACGAGGCATCGGAGCGGAGCCGGAGACTATGGGAAACTGCGAGCGAAGCACTCAGCCGCTGGGCGATTTTTTGTAATTTTTTGGAAAAAAATGACTATTTTAATGCAATTTGGATCACATTTTGCACGTTTTCAGAGCCAATTGAAAGAACAAAATTTTTGAGATTTGAAAGCCAATTGAACAGATCACTCCCTTTACTTCAGGTCAAGTCCAAAACACGTTAAAAAACCTAGCATTTTGGGGTTAAATTTTGTGACTCGGCCCAAGTCAGGAAAATCAAGGTACATTGCTTTCTGCAACATTTTTAGCATTAAATAATACACTCGAAGATTTGCCTTTGAAGATATTTATGTTGTCATGAAAATAACCAGTTTTAGGAATATCTGTACGACCAGTCAGAGGGACCCAGGCACTCTTGATTCAAATTCAATAATTTGTTCAATAAGAATTTCCTCTATCTAGGTTTTTTCAAAAACATTTTGTCGCGTAAAAACTGACGAGATGGAGGTGGATTGTGATTTAAAGTTGGTACATTAGATGCAATAAATGGTTACTAATCATGTTATTGCAATGTAAAAGTTAGCTGGGGCCTAAAACATAGTATTGCATAAAAAGTTAGATGAGGGCCTAAGATTGCACTTTTTAGAACAAAAACACTGAATTTCTTTCGGCTTGTACATTTAAATTGGTTGGTAATAATTTGAATTGAGAGGGCCTGGGCTCCCTGGTCGTCAATATTAATATTAAGTTATTGCTAGTTGCCGTTGTACGCATGTACTGCTGCACTCGAAAAATGCTGAAAGAAACTGAATCAATAGGCTTTGTGTCATCATTTTTATCATTGATAACTTTTCAATTGGGGGGGGAGGCAGGGGCCAGGGCCCCCAGGCTACGCCTATGGTGTAATGATTACCGTACTACTGTAGTTTGCTCTTACATCAACTAGTAGAAATACCAAGCTTTAACACCAAAAAGAATTAGTATAAGCTTAAAAACTAATAATATAAATAAAATTAAGCTGAAACGGGGATAAAATAGCAAATACGAGTTTTCGTGACGATGTAAGAAAACAAAATATACGACTGGGCAAATTGTCAGTCTCAAAAAAAAAACAAGTCAAACCTATCAAGGTCGTCAAGCATAACATCAATGCTGCAATTAAATTACAATGTACTTACAATAATGCAATACGTACACTGTTTGCGCAATGTACACAACCAAAGTACCGCGATTTGTCGACAAATAATATGCGTAGATATTGAAGTTGAATACGTCGTCTGTGACAATATTATTATCACTACCCGACATCGGTATGTATTTTTCTGTGAATACAATGCACAAAATCTAGTATGGAATTGGTATGGAAGTATGGAAGATTGTCTTCTATTCCATTTTTGAAATCTTCCATTCCATTCCATTCTGGCATCTTCCATATTCCATACCGAAATTTCCGTTCCATTCCATTCCATTTTTCATTCCATTCCATACCATGCCCAGACGGTATGTTGTATTACATCCATTATTCAGCACAAAAGCTTTCTTAATAAAATTGTTCAAAAACTTTGAGGAGCTAGTGGAAGATTTTTTCAACGTGACAAGTGACAGTTTAGTAAAAAAATCGGCCATCCAGCTTAAATCTAACAAAGCCTTTAAGCTCAAGTACTTCAACGTCATAAATGTCATAAATGTTGGAGTAATCCCATAAGTGTGACTCTTTTACTTTTCTGTGATATCAATTTATCGCGAGAATTCATCGTATAGTTTGAAGGTCCATTTAAGTGTTATTTGTCCAAAATGGCATTGTCAAGTTTAACATGTTTTATCTGTTTCTTATATCAACCTACCGGTACATTAAAAATTTGATTTGTCTATAGCTAGATTACTTCGGTATAATGATTTTAAAATTCTAAGGGGCCCTTTTGGCATGGTCTCCTCAAAGTCAAATGTGTCCAGCCAAATTTTGTTATTTAAATCTTTGATTCACATTAACCTATCCAATAGATTTATTTCGTTTGGCTTTTGTAGTTAATGGAGGTAGATGTGAACATAACTGGAGGACTCCTATAGTATGACGTCCTCAAATTTCTTCACATGAGATTTTTACCTATCTTGAAAGTTTTATTAAGTCTAGCTTGAATGGTTAAAAATTTTGTAGGATTTATTGGAGAGGAAATCCCCAACTGTGGCACCTAAAATTAGTCATATTTTATTTACTTATTGGGAGTTTATCTTTTTTTATATTTATCTATTCTGAAAGTTTCAAGTGTGTAGCTTGAATGGTTGAAAAGTTAAAATTTTTAAGATCCCAATTGAAGGACCACCATTTTGGTGCCCCAATTTTGGTCAAATTTTATCTTTTCTTCATATTTGCTTGTGTATCCTGAAATTTTGAGGTGTCTAGCTTAAACAATTAAAAAGTTTGAAATTTGGCATCCTCGTTTGAGAGGAACGCACTATTGTGGAACCACCTAATTTTGTCAAATTTTATCTTCCCATCATAATTACCTATTCTGAAAATTTCATCAGTTTAGCGTAAGCAGAGTTGTAAGTCGGGCCGGGATTTTCGGGTCGGGTTTGTTCCTGAAGTTGACTGAAAAAGGACAATTCAGAATAGTTTGCTTTACCAAAATTATTCCGAATAGTAAAACCGAATTCAGAATACCGAATCCTTTTTGATTTAAGATAACTTAACTTGGTGAAAAAGTGAACTCCCAGTCAACCACCACCGATATCCAAAAAAATTTATTCAACGATTTGCTTAATTAAAGCAGCACTTTATCGCCGTGCATGACATTGAGTGCTTCTAAAAGTTCACCACTTAGTTGCGTTCTAAATTCACTCACAAACATGCTGCACTGGAGAAGCACTTTTCGGAAGAAGCTGATGTTGCAGAAATGTAAAGGTATTTTGAAGCAAGTTGTTTCAAATGAGAAACTTTAGAATTTGTGGACCACCATTTTATGTGTCCAGCTTAAAAAGCTCAAAGTTTGAATTTTAGAGAGATCTGTTTGGAAAGAACTTTTCTTCGTATTTGCCTACCTTGAAAATTTTATGTGTCTATCGTGATTGGTTGAAAAGCTTGAAATTTGGTAGCCCCGTTCGGGTGTACCCCCATTTTGGTATCCCCAAATTTTGTCAAATTTTATCTTTTCTTTATATTTACTTGCCTTAAAAATTTCATGTGCCTAGCTTAAAAGGTTTAAAAAATTTTAATTTTGAAGGGCCCGCTTGGAGGAAAACCTCCATCGTGGCACCCCCAATTTTTGTTAGGTTGGGTTTACTTTTAGTATTTACCCATTCCGAAAATTTGAACCATCTGTCTGTAACAATTTAAACGTTCAAAATTTTGGACAACCCGATTGAGGGGGGATACCCTCAACGTGGCATCCCTGATTTTAGTCGCACATAAGTTCTCCCTGATTTTTTCAATCGCTCAAACTTTGACTGCAGTGCTTTTAGCGGTTTAAAGGCCTGCTTACACAAAACGAGAACGCGAACGCGGAAAGCGGCGCGAACGAGAAGGCGGCGTTCGCGAAAGAAAGGTCATAATAAAACAAAAATTAACTTGTTTATAGAGCGCGAACGCAAACACGAACAAAATTTAGTTTGCGCGCGAAACCTCGTAGATTGCTTATAGAGCAAAATTTTAGGCGGCGTTCGCGACGGCTTTTGTGTTCAAGCAATCAGCGATTTCAATTTAGGCTACGTCACCGTGAATACTACGTCACTGCACTGATACAGACCATTAAACACAGTAATGTAATTCAACGCAGCTATATAATGCTATATAAACGGGTATAAAAATGTATCAAAAAAGATTTTCTTCACATTTACTGGCGTAGTATTTGCTGCAATAAATAATTGGGACTTCGCGCGCGTGCGTAGTTCCTATGTTTTTACTCGGCCATTTTGATAGATGAGCATTAAAATCAGGGTGTCGAACCGTTTCAAATAACGGTTGGGGTTCAGGTTTAGCTCCGGCTCAAAATATTTTAGCGGTTCAGGTTTGATTCGGGTTCACTTGAGCACCATTTTCGAGGTTCAGGTTTGATTCAGGTTCACTCAAGAAAAATATTACTGGTTCAGGTTCGGTTCGGGTTCATTGACTTAAAATTTAACTGTCGTTACTCGTTTCGTCCAGAAAAAAAAAAGGAGTAATTGTTGATCCTGTTGAAGT
Organism: Trididemnum nubilum; assembly: GCA_963965965.1. Classification (NCBI taxonomy): domain Eukaryota; kingdom Metazoa; phylum Chordata; class Ascidiacea; order Aplousobranchia; family Didemnidae; genus Trididemnum; species Trididemnum nubilum. The sequence goes on from OZ014488.1 coordinate 29,309,220, forward strand.
TCACCACTGCTCTTATTGTGCGTGTACCAGCGTCAGCGGCATCCGGATATGGAGAAAATATATTATTACTTTTGTTAGGGGTTCAGGTTTGGTTCGGGTTCACTTGAGCACAATTTTGAGGGTTCAGGTTTGGTTCGGGTTCACTAAAGTAAAATTTTGCTGGTTCAGGTTCGGTTTGGGTTCACCAAAATGAAACGGTTCATTCGGGTTTACGGTTCGGGTTCAGGTTCGGTTCGACACCCTGATTAAAATTTATTAAATTTTATGATAAATCAAAAACGACAAAATGTAAAAAGCTGAAATTTGGACACAACATTGCAAGTTTACAAAGCATCATTCATGCCAATTTTGGGGGTCGAAGATTACGTGATAATGATTTGGGAACCCTAAAACCGACAAAAAACGGCTATTTTTGAGCCGAAATTTTTTTATTTCGCTTTTAACAAAAAAACAGTTAAACGTGAAAAGTTGAAATTTGGACACAACATGGGTAGTGATAAACAGTATATGCATACCAAGTTTGAGGGCTCCCAGTCACGTAACCGAAATTTCTGAGGCGGAAAACGGTCAAAAAGTGGTAAATTTTGAAGTGGTATATCTCGGTAAGTAGTGATATTCTTTGAAAAAAATTTGTGGTTTTTGAAAACACTAATCAGTACCTTTGTAATGGTTATGTTCATTTATTCCGTATTTGATATAATTTTTCCTTATTTTTGTCTTTTTTCTTTTTTTTTCTTTGTGTTTCTTCTATCACTATCTCCTTTTAAACCACAAAACGCAGATGGATGATATCACAGAGTTGTAGGCTATAGAGTTCGAAACAAACTGGTGTGTGTCTGAAAATGGGGGTGTCATGTTCAGGGATTCCCCCTAAAATGGGAGCTGGAAAATTTTGAACTTTTGAATTGTTCAACGTAGATAGGCCAAATTAACAAATTTGGTGGATATTGGTGGTGACTAAAACATATTAAAAATTGGGGGGGCTGCGATGGGGGAAAATGGTTGAAATGCGTCATACAAAATTTGGAAAATTTTTTCTACTCAATTTAAGTAGATCAAATTTTCGGAATAGATTAATGAAAGAAAAAGTAAATTGTTGGTAAAATTTTGGAAATCACAATCGGGGAATATTCCCTCAATGGGTTTTTCAAAATCCAAACCTTTGTAATGACCATTATTGATCAAGGCATGCCAGCATCAGTTTCAGGATAGTTAAATATAAACAAAAGCATAAGATAATAATTTTTGTGGAGGTTGCATTGCACCAATCTCCCCAAAATTTCCTTTTTACAGTTTGAAACTTTAGGGTTTTTACAACATAGGAATGGAATTGTAAAATAAAAAAAGTTCCTCAATTTTTTCTGGCTACTCCAGTACTCTGCTTGATTAGTAGCTCACTTTGTTTGTTGAGATAGTGGCAAGGTTTTTACATGTGGTGTTCATGAAAAACATGAACACTACCGGTATTTTGTCATGAAAGGATATTATGAAAAATTTTGTTTGTAAAGTTTATAAGGTAGTAATATTCCTGAGAGAAGATTCAGTTACGCAAAAGTCAATACTTACTTATGACGAAATGGTGTTGAATTTTTTCTTTAACACCATTGCAAACTTTGTCTATGAAGGTTCTTTCATTAGGCTAGTTTATGTATGGTACTTTGATGAAATTGTAAAACTTTTTATGCAAGCTCTCAGTTACAGAAATTAGGGCTTTTCATTTCAAGGCTGTTTAAGAAAACTTTTCAAGTTTTTAGCACCTCAATGGACGTATTAATTAATAATTAGGCTAGCCTATTAGCATTTACCACGGACGTGGTTACCGGTATTTTGCCTCTGGAGGCAAAATACTGTTTTTCCTCTGTTTGGATTAGGGTTAGGGCTAGGGTTGGGATTAGGGTTAGGGCTATTTTGGCACTTGTGGCAAAATAGCCGTTAGGACTGTTAAAAAATAGCCGTTAAAAAAATAGTCGTTAGGACTATTTTGCCTCCAAATGGCAAAATAACATGGGGCTATTTTGCTTCTGCATACATGAGGCTTAACATGAGGCAAAATAGCCACTGCTTTTTTATATACTGCAATATTCGCAGTAATGTTGGTTTTAAGGATGGGATAACCTATTTAAGTATTTCAGACTTAGAAAAGTTTGTGGCCTATTACAATGTCAATAAATGAATCTTTTTAGTTGGCTATCAGGCTATATGCTAAACATACTGGTAATATAGCCTACCGGTATGTACGTAGGTGTATTGTCGCATACAGTACCTTCTAGGATAGCCTAGGTGTAATGTTAATGTTATCTGTTATTGATTGTAGAACCAAGAATATGATTGTAAGATGTTGACTAATATGCCTGGTGAAAATGCTGTTACGTATGTATTGGTAGTGTTTGTACAATGACTTGAAATTTTGTTCAAAGTGTCCATTTTCCCAGTAGTGCCAAAATATTACCGTACTAAGTTGTATTTTGCAACCCCAGATCATGCAAGCAGGATCGTCATAAAAAACATCGCTTTACTTTTTGGCCATGCTGCTGACTGGAAGTGGAATGATGGAGAAGGTAGGCTAGCATAATGCTATTGATAATGGCATAAGCTGTTCCTTACGTGCAATAATATGACTCATAGGCCTGGCACTGGCAGTAATGCCTGATGCTGTTAGGTACTCGATACTGGCAACTGCTGTTTAATAAACAAACAAATCGAGAAAATAGTTGGAGGTTACCAACCAAGTGAGAATAATGGTATATAGTATAATGTATATTGCCAAATTGCCCTAAACAGGTCTACAGTTGGCTAGTAGGCCACAAGTATGTAGTGGTACCAGTATGGCAATCCCAACCCTGCAATGCATGTTTAAAACACTTAGTCGAGTTGTTAGAACTGTTGCCCATGATCTTGTTTTATTAAATAACTTTTGCATTAAATATCGGTAAGGGTTTAGGCAAGACAGTTGTGGTAATGACCTAGGTAATGACTATATCACTGCAAATTTTCAAGTTAAAGAGAATAACATGAGAATGAGAAATATTCATCCGTGCTTTTTTCAGTTGCTTTTTTAGCGGTTAACATTAGGGTTTTAAGTTAGGGTTGGGGTTCGATTTGGGAATAGTTTTAGAGTAAGCATTTGAATCGGGGTTAGATTTGAGTCAGAATTAATAAAAAACTAGATGAAAGTTTCCGGTGAAATAAAGCTTTCCTATTTCCTATAATTTGCCTTTTTCGGCTGATGCTTTTATTAATGCAGTAGTTGGTAGTATGTTGCCAGCTTCCAGATATGTCATCTTTCTCTATGCCCCTGAGAAATGGCATTTCTAACAAAATCAATTTAGAGTGTGTGATGAGATTCAATTTTTTTTTATGTAACTTTTCATTGTTTTGTTAGGCTTTTGTTTTGAGTTTTTTTTTATTAATTCTGGTCCAATATAACGTTAACCTGTTAACCCAAATTCATTTAGTCAAAACGTTTGGACTAGTTCTCTGTTTTCTCAGTTTCCAAAGTGTTTGATGGACATTTGACATGAAGCCAAAGGCTGTAGTAGTGTTTGGTTTTTAATTATTTTACGTGAATTCAATTTACCACCAAAAGTTTTTGATTAAATTTTTGTTTTATGCTTCCTCAAAATGCATTTCCTTGGTAACACAACAGAAAATGAAAAAAAAAAATAGCCATAACTTTAGAACCGCTCATGCTAGATGCAAAATTTTTTTTCTAAAGATGCAGAATACCCAAGTTCCTATCTGCTCTCAATACATTATATCAGTCTAACTGCTCAATTTTTCAAGTAAAATCAAGAAAACAGTTTTTTTACTAATTTTATTGAATTTTCTGTAATATATCTCATTGCATAGAGGAGTTGTGGAATTTTTCTGGTAATGTATAGTAACTTTTTATTGGCTACACTGTTATTAAAGTAATTATTGTATTAGAACAAATATTGATTGGTTTTTAAAGTGTTCTCTGACAAGATAGCAGTAAAATTGTGACGGAAGTCTAATGTTTAACTTATTATCAATCACTGCTGCATTCTGTTAGTTTCACATATTATTTCTGTTGACTTTGAAAAATGTTGAAATGTCAATAAAAATTTGGTTGTTCTCTGCCCACAAAAGAAAATGATTTTGACAGAACTGCATTTCTCAGTACAAAATCGTTTGCAGTTAAAGGCTTGCTCAACTGCTCATGAATTCTAAAAGTTGGCATGCAAAACTTCAAAAAGTAGAAAAGAAAATGCTAATCAAAAGCAACAGGTGCTGCTGAAAAGACTGCGTTTAAAGTAAAGGGATGGTGCTTAAAGTATGATTTTGACCAATACTCTATCAGGGTTTAATCAAAAAATTTTGGAATCACCTGGTGCATACCATGCACTGGATTGTTTTTCAAAAACGCAAGTAAATCATAACTCTAGATTACTGAAGACAAATACAGGGTAGGCCCTTAGTCCTGCACCAAAGCATTTAAAGCAGTCCTGATAAGTTAATTGAACTGACAAATGCAAACAATGTTTCATTACTCTATAAAAGAACATGTACTCAAATTCTATGGCCAAGAAAAGAAAAAGATATCTCACCCTGTTGATTTTGGAGTGTTTTACATCACTCGCCACATATTTTTTTGTGTACATTGCACAACTTTTAATCCATCCTATGCATTGGGCTGCATCTGAAAATCTTAAACAAGTTTGATTAACAGCTTGCAATTAATCCAAAATTATTAAGGGTTTTAGTATTGCTTTGTGATGAAAACGAAGTCAGCTTATCGAGTATGTGATTGAAGTTTTATTGGATTAAAGGGTAATTGGATCATGTCTAACACTCTTGATGATGTATTGTATATCTTGAAGCAGTTTACAATTCCAATGCAGTAAAACAAAAAAGTCTCAATGCTCTGTCTAGAAGCAAGTTTAACAGCAATTGATTTCGGACTCTTTAATTGCTACACTTTTAGCAACCACTATTACTGCTGAAGCTCTTTGTTCTGTTCTTGGATGCTGGTTGACTTGGACATGTCATTTCAAAGTTTCCTTAATCGTTTTAAGTGCTGATAACAATATTAGTTTTATTTCTAGTATTTATACTTTTGGCTTTAGATCTTTTTGCTGTTAAACATTTATTCCTTTTTTCTACTCTCTACTCGTGAACTAATCTCTTCAGAAATTTTTTTGGTTTTCACATCCTTTTTCATGACGATGTCTTTTTAGGCTTTTATTGTTGTAAGCATTAGAAGTCTTCTACTAATATCAAGTTACTTGGTACGCATCGCTTGTAGTTTAAACTTTGCAGATGCAGCACAATGTATTTGTGTACAGATTTCTAGAAACACTTGTTTTGACTCTTGAGTTTGCCTGGTTTTCCAAAGATTTTAGTTAAGCATGGTTTGTATTATGTGATGCCAAGGCAAAATCAATTTTTGTCCATGAATCCTGCACTTTGGAAGCAGACTTCTCAGCAGAACATGCTACATTATTTTGTTTCTATGTAGGCAGAAAGCAGCCAAATCTTACTAAAATTTTGAACATTTTTTCAGCAAAGAGAATTAGTTTGTTTTCCTAAATACAGGGTGTTTCAAAAGTCACGCCCGATTTTATACAGTTAAAAAGTCAATGGATATTTTTCTATGATATTTTCTATATCTATGCTTTCTCTAATCATTTCTATTGTTATGTAGTTATACTATGTAGTTATACTACTTATCAGAAATATAAATTCGTTCTTTAAGCACGTTTTTTCATATTAAAAATCGGGCGTGACTTTTGAAACACCATGTAGTATCATGATGCCTACCAATAGCATGTTGGCTTTGGAGCATGCTATACTATACCTATTTAGTAATTGCTAAACGTAAGCATAACAAGCATGTTATTGTCCAAAGACAAAATTCTCTGCCTGTTTAGAACAATCGCAAAGAATTAAGATGTGAAAATAACAAGAATACAGTCAGTGATTATAAATTAGTTGATACATTAAATTCTGTCGTAGTGATCTTGCACTTTTCAACACTTACAGTTCTAGGTATCCTATCTGTGAACAGTGTGAAAATCAATTAACATGTTCTAATACAGCAATTACTCTACAATGACAGTATAGCTAATATAAAGTTACTATATACACAAATTCCATAACGCTTTTATGCAATGAGATATAGGCTATCATAGAAAACTCAATAAAATTAGTAAAAAAATCAGTTTTCTTGATTTTACTTGAAAAATTGAGCAGTTAGACTAATAAAATGTATTGAGGAAAGATAGGAACTTGGGTATTCTGTATCTTTAGAAAAAAAATTTTGCATCTAGCATGAGCAGTTGCGAAGTTATGACCATTTTAATTTTTGTCCTGTTGCGATAGAAACGCATTTTGAGGAGGCGTAAAACAAAAGTTTAATCAAAAACTTTTGGTGGTAAATTGAACTGGTGGTTGAACCACAACTTTTACGACAGTTCCCAAGTAATTGAAGGAAGTCACCAACATTTGGTACGGCCTAATGCAGACCCACCAAAATGTACGGGAGAATACTGATATAGCTGCTGGGCAGGTGTTCCACCAAAAGCTTGTAATTTAGTTATTGCGTTACTTACTAACTTTTGTGGATCTTAAAGGTTTGGTTGATGGTAGTAAGCTATTGTTTGAATAAAATTTGGTTTTAGAGGTGAATCTAAAGGACTGTTTGTTTGGGATGTTCGCTTTTGGTGTTAGGTAATTGACAAGGTTTGTTTGGTTAAGGATTGTGCAAGCAGAATTCTTTGTTATGTTTGACATTGCAGCTAAGTTGCTCTCTCTGGCTAATGTGGTATTTTCAGGGGTTTTTGATGAGAAGATGTCGTCGTTTGAAACTTCAAAAATTAATTTTTTTGTAAGTCTTAAGTATCGGTTGAGAGTTGTTGAAGTTGACCTAGAAAAGAATTGGATGAAGTAGGTTGTGGTCTTGCACAATTGGATGGAGGTTAAGTGTGGTCATTAAGCTGAATTTCATGAGTGGGCTGGCGTTTTTATTGGGCATGGACGATTTGCACATATTTGGAAAATGTATTGGCAGGCTATGCAACCAAATAAAGGTAGTTTTTTTGTTTTGTTTGAGTGTAATGAAATGAAGATGAGGAATGGTGGCATTTTTTGTTGTTTTTTCAGGGTCAGTGTTGAATCTGAATTTAGGATTTGCGTTTGATGGAAGGTTAGGTTTAGTCTTAAGAGTTAATGTTAGAGGTAATAAAACTTTTAGACTTGTATATGTTTCCTGGTTGCCGAACTGCTAGATTGGCATTGGCCATACCTGTAGTGACATTTTGAATTACTTTTATTGTTTTTAATTGTGCTATGAAGTTTCTGCATTGTTGAAAAAGTTTAAGCGAAATTTTGTGTGCAAGGTTGCTGAAATGCTGGGTGCAGTCCTTGTTAAAAATGAAGTAAGATTTATTTCAAAGAACACATTACAAACTTTAATCATTAACAGTGTTGCCAACGGCTTGTTACTGCGGAGGAATTCCTGGAAAGGAAGTTTTTTTGTGTGTGAATGATGTGGAGATAAGACTCGACAACTTCTGAAATGCTTCGTCATCAAGCAGGAATATAAAGAAAGTATTGGTTTTGTAATATTCATAATGTTTATTTGTTTATACACGTTGCATCTGAGAATATAGCCCGATAAAACTGTTGCTGGCATTGAATCTTTTCCTATCAAAATGTAGCTAGCATAGGCGTAGCCAAGATTTTTGATTGGGGGGAGGGGCAAACCACAAATCACATAGGTGAAGACCAAAAAAAAAAGTCTTCACAGTCCGATTTAGGATTTTTGATTGTGGGGGATCGAAGTTTAGTTGGAGACGAATTCAGGATCGGGGGGAGCCCAAGTGACAACCTTTAAGCGAAGACCAAAGCAATAAAACAACAAAAAAAGATCTTCACATGCCAAAGGGCCGATTTTGTCCCGAAAATCAGGTGAAGACCAAAAAAAAGGTCTTCACGGACTAAAGTCAGGTTGGAATCAAAACAACTAACGCAACTGAAGGAAGATTAGTCTCTTTTGTCACAGATTTATCATGATTGGCATTGCAATTGGGAGGGTTCCGGGCCCCCTGGGCCATCCCCCCTGGCTACGCCTATGAAATGCAGTTTAGTTACAGTAAGTGATGTTATCATAGATTTTGTTCATTTTTTTACCCTGGTAAACTCTTAAATGCCTTTGTAAAATTAGTAACTGAAACAAATTAAACGTCTAAACATTAAAAGTCTGACCTGTGAATGTCAAAACATTGCAATTGAATTATTATTGAAAAATGATTTGGATAATTCAACGGACTTGGAAATCTTGTCAGTTTTTTTTTTTTTTGTCTGAAATGGTTAAGCGGGTGCAGTGTTTTGCTTAGCCCACCGTGGCTTGGTTGGTTTGGGGGCTGCTCTGAGGCTTCATAGTTTGATTTTTTTCAATGTTTTGAGTTGAAAAAAAAGCAATTTTCCGACACATTATTTGAACTTCCAGTCATGCCATGTTTTAAAGATAATTTTTGGTATCGTATGCTGAACATTGTTTCTAGTGGATGTTTGGATGGTGAAATGTATTTTGGTTGCATGGTAAAAAGTATTATTTACATTGCAGTGTCGTCAATGGAAAGTTCTGTGCGGTTGGTGTTTTTCGGTGCAGATTGCATGGTGGCAGATTGCAAAAGGATTCATAAACAAAGATTACATTATTTTTCAGGGTTAAATTTGTTTTGGAAAGTTTTGGATTTTCTGTTTGTTATTTCTGTTTTTTTGTTGGGGAGGTTGCTGTTATTTGATTTCTTGTTGTAATGCATTTTTGTGTTATTGTAAACACTTATGTCGCTTAGGAGGGGGTGTTTTAAGAGTTAAAATATAACTCACGGATTAGTACTAAGTTTAAAAAATTGCCAAAAGTAAGCAATAAAATTTGATCGCTTGTTGAAGCGTGCTAACAGGTTTCATAAAAGAATTATATACATATTAGGAAGTTTCAAAATAGTACCACTTTTAAATTTCATAGCAGCTCAGCAAATTTTTGATGGAGTTTTTGCTGCTGATTACGAATTTGATATAATTTTTGATTATGACGTCATATTGGGGGTTCAGGACTCCATTTTTTACGTCATTTTTCGACTTCTGCGTTTTCTCGAAAACTATACATCGTGGCATCTTGATATTTACATCAAACGACGCAGAATACATGATTTACTATCAGTGTTCAATAGATAAAAATGGTGTATCTTCAACAGAAAATAAGCTATTTACAGTAGAAAAAAGGAATTTCCACAAGTTGCTGGATATGATGTCACAAACCTCAAAAAACACTGACGCTATGAAGTTTACTTGTTTTCAATCGCTATTTCGACTGAAAACCAGCATTTATGCGTTGTAGATGACTGGAACTGGGTTGGTGTTTTGATTTAGAGGGGATAGGTAAAGGCTGGGATAAACCGGGCCAAAATGATGGGGAAACCCCCAGAATTGATTCTATAAAAGCGTTTTCATGCAGATGGACCAGCAAAGTGATTATTTTATTATCATGATTTTTTTTTGCCATATCGTCAGTTGATATGTTAAGTCGAAGTCTGTTCTATGAGCTCTCCATGTGGTTATCACATAACTGCTTCTCAGCTATTCTTGAAGTATAGCGTCTCCAATTTATTTTTTGGTGTTTGATTTTATCGTTGCGGGAAAACTTAAGCATTTTTAAATTTATTATTCCTACACTTCTTTTAGCTCCGAGATATCTCAACTATTATTACTCTTGTTTGGGGCAATGACTTAAACAAAAAACGAGTTGGTTTCTCTATATAGCTGTTATATATACTCAGTATTTAAATTGCAAAGTTTTGCATTGGGGGACGCTTTTTCAGCGTTGACTGAACCTTAGTGAACAACAGGCACGTAGCCAGGATTTTTTGAGAGTTTGTTCCGAAAACGAACTTGACCCAAATTTTCATTGTTACTGACTTGGATTGATGCGATTTTTCTGTGAAAATTAGGTGATCTCCAAAAAAAAAAAAAGAAAAGGTCTTCGCCGAAATCCGAGGGCTTTTTCTGGCCGAAATCAAAAATTTAAGCGGTTTTTCCAGCCAAATACAGGTGATCTCCAAAAAAACAAAAAAAGGTCTTCGCCGAAATCCGAAGGCTTTTTCTGACCGAAATCGAAAATTCAAGTGGCTTTTCCGGCCAAAAACAGGTGATCTCCCCCCCAAAAAACACTAACTTTTTCCTCCCACAAACCAGCGCTAAAATCTCGATGGGGGGACGCTCAATCTCGATGGGAGGACGCGTGCCCCCTATCCCTCCTACAATTTAAGTACTGTATATACTGAATATTCTTTCGGGCTTAATTGGTGTAAAAATTTCTTGAAAGCTCCCTCACCAAGGCCTGTGTAGCCGTGTTGTAACAACGAAGCCATTGCATCTTAGAATTTGTATGAAACTTCAATATCATAAAAAAATAAGTAAAAGGATCTTATTAAGAGTTTAGGAGCTTCATCATTTATTGACTATTTTTTCCATTACTTTTTACCAAGATAAATCTGGTGCTGGTGCGAAGTAGTTTTTAAAAAAATTTCTCCTTCAGAGTTACATGACTCCTTACTGTCCGTAGCATATCATCCTACGAACATCTTGGAAGGGAAAGAATATACAGTATTTATTGTTCTGTGAACTTTCTATCTTTTGCATTTTTACAAGTTTAGCATTGAGCATTACACAATTTTTAGCTGCATTTTTTTTTTTCGGAAATGATTTTAAAAGGCAGTTGCAATTGCATGTTGGACTAAGTTGTAGCCCTTTAAAATATGTTGAAAAAATGCTACGAGATTAGAACACACAAATTCATGCCGCAGCATGAAAATCAGCCATGTAAATTTTGTCCGCATAAAATTGGGAAAACACTGCTATCTGCTTGTGCTAATTGTTGAAAATATAACTATCTGTGGTACAACTTGTGGTACCGGTGTGTCACTTCAAAGAGGCAGCAAGGTCAACGTTATTGTCATTTATTGTAAACTTTGTAACCTACAGTATATTTTTTCTATGTGCATAGTATAAAAGAACAAGATTACAGCGCTGGTTTACTCATGGTACTGGTATGAAATTCGTTTATAGCAGTGCAGTACTGTTAAAAAAATGAAACGTCAAATTGTACATAAAAAAATCTGAAATTGCATGCATCGTTAGTTAAGAAGTACCAATGTTGTCACTATACCAACACCTGGGCCCGAAAAAATATCCAGTATTTCTAACAGCTATGTTGCGAAACCAACTCGTTTTTGTTAAAGTTATTGCCCCAAAGAATAGTAATAATAGTTGAGATATCTTGGAGTAAAAAGGGTATAGGAATTAGAAATTTAAAAGTTATAAGTTTCCCTGCAAAGGTAAAATCGAACATCAAAATTGCCATAAAAAAAACATTGCCCATTTTATGTTTTTGCACTGCTAATTTCTATGCCGCATTTCAAAGTTATTAATTTTTATCGAAATAGGCCTAAAATTAAGTTATTTGCAAAACCATACAAAATTTTGGAGTTCTAGGAGCGGAGCTCCCAGGCCCCCGAACACAGTCCCCCAATTGCAGTATCTGGTTACACGACTTATTGTAAAAGAGTGCTACTACGTTTTCAAGTTTTATACTCTTCCAATGAGAAGTTATTGAGCTGGGCAAATAACAACTGCTATCTACTATAATGAAGTAGCACCGTTATCTTTAAAATATAACGTTTTGCTGCTTTCTATACGTTATAAAAGGTGACACGACGAAATTCCGCCCCGGGTGTCACCATCCTCAGCGACGCCACTGATTGTTAACAGGCGGCGTGAGGCGCTAAATAGTGGATGATACACACAGTTTTGATTACAACGGCTTCTGCGTAGTTTGGGGTGTCTGGTTTGGGCCTGAGGTGGTGCAATGTTTCTGTGTATTTGTTGGAATTGTACATTCAGTTTGCTGCCTGTTCGGAAGCACCAAGTACTCTAGAGACAGTATTTAAATTGTAGGGGGGGCGCGGGGGACGCTTTCCCCCATCGAGAGTTAGCGTCCCACCATCGAGGTTTGGCGTCCCCCCAACGAGATTTCAGCGCTGGTTGATTGGCTAAAAAAGGGCCCTTCAGCACGAATAAATCCCAGAAACTCCGGCTGAATGTAGTCCCAGATCGCGGTGATGACCTTTTTTTTTTGATATTCACTCAATTTCGGGGACGGAAAGACATGATTTCCTCTAAAGTACTTTCACATTCCGAATGCGTTTGGTCAAGGCTGCAAAAGCGTCCCGCAAGCAAAATTTTTCTGTTTAAGTACTGCGTAAAGATAATCATTATTTGGCGTATTATGCAAGGACGTAATAATGTAACCATGGTGCGGTTGAAGTGAAATCATTCTGTTATGGTCGGCGTAAAAACGACGCGTTTGTCCTCTTCGTCACGTTTAATAAAGAATTTTGTTTTATTTTTAATTGTAAGTGTTAAACTTGGGTTGTCCTGGTTTTGAATGTGTTTGTTGATACTTCACCATGTTATGATTTGTTCCTGTTATTGCTGCAATAAAGATTTATTTGCGCTTGGAGGTAGTGTGCAGGCAGAGATTTTTCGTGGTGGGGGTTGGTGGCAAAGTAGCATTGAGGTTGCGTTTAACGCGAGGAAAGTTGGGGTTGGGAGTCTATATTAGGGATTAGACAAAAACCTAGCAGTAACTTTTTCTCGAAGTGAAATGAGCAGAACAAACTTAATAGGTTAACAATTATTGATCTGACTAGAAACGACTAGGCTACATTTTTTACAAATTCATTCAAAGCAATCAGATCACTATTACCGTAATAAAGTTCGATAATGCCGCGAAGTCCTCGTATGTCGCTTGCGATGTCACGTTCTAGTTGACTTTGCACAAACTTTGAAATTAATTTCAACCGGTCGACGTAATCAATATTAAACGATTATGCTGATATCGTTGTTACATACTCTTACATTAATATCCAAAAAAAATTCAAACGTTGCTATCTCATAATATCACTTGGGTTGTTTTTTGAATAATAAAACCTTTTCCTGTTGGTTTAAAAATCAATAGCGTGATACAATTTTGTTTTCTGCGTAAGAACCAGTAAAATTTTAGGTCAAAGGTGACGGTTTTTAAATGTTTAGAAATTTTAACTTAAAGTTGTTCTTAAATTTTATTAGAGAGACAAAAGTTCGTTTTTGCTTGGTTAGACGTTGCTTTTGTTGTTGATCCTGATTATAGCACAAAACTGTACAATTCACAGGTTATAATTGTTAAAATCTGGTTACAATTTCGATGCGATACGGAACTGTAAAATAGAAGTTAGCATTTTTGTGGTTTTTTATCTCGCTCAAGTTATTATTAAATTGCTTGTGTAAAAAGCAATGCATAGTAAAAAGTCGATTATGACAACGAAACAATTTAATAGTTGTTCTTTTTAATGAAATATAAAGAGTTGTTTTCTTCTCTCAAATGACATGAAATAAAAGAGTGATGGCTTTCCAGTAATTAATGTCGTTTTTTTGAATGTCGTTGTTAATTGTAATATTCTCAAAATTAATCAAGATCAAAATTTTGAATAGGCTACAACTTCTGCAATATGGTGGAATTTGCCGTGACAAACAACCGTTTTTATAATTAATAATTCGTGCATTGCAATAATATCCATAGGCAAATAATCGAGTTTTACTACCAAACAGATTGCGGTTTTCGCGCGGAAAACCGCTTTCTAGTAGAACAGCAAATCGCGCGAAAAATCGCCTGGTTTTGCACGTAGTTCGAGTTCAGATTCGGGTTCGCGTTGCGTATAAACAAGCTTTAAAAGTAGAAAAGAAAAAAAAGAAAAAATTAGTATTTAAGTAGGGGTAAACGAACGTCAACAAAAGAGGGGTGGTTAATAGTAAGCTCAAAAATCACAAACCATTTTTCATCAAAATTGGTAATTACCGAGATATTATTGGTTCAAACTTGAGAACTTTTTGCCCAATTTCGACCTGTAAAATTATGGTTATGTAACCGGGCGCCTCCAAACTTGGTTGCATAAAGCATTGATTAGCACCCACATTGCGTCCAAATTTCAGCTTTGCTCGTCAAGTGGTTTTTGAATTAGAGACAAATTAATAAATTTCTCAGCCAAAAATTGCCGTTTTTTTATACTTTTTTTTGTGTCTCAATTCACATCACGTAACCTAGGATCTCCAAAATCGAACGCATGACGCTTTCATTAATTCTTATGTTGAGTCCAAATTTCAACTTTCTTGGTTTAACCGTTTGCTAGTTACAAGTAAATCAATTTCCGTCTGCTAAAATTCGCAAAGAAAACCAAAGGTACTACGCGCTTGCGCCAAGTCCCAAAGACAACTCGAGCACAAGGTAGTAAAAATGCAAACCAGCACATAGATACGAAGTTTAACGAAAATGACTAATAGGGATTCCAAAATCGTCATACGAACAAAGATATTTCAGTACGTATTTACTACAAAATACTACGTCAATGTTTCACCTTCACTTTGTCATGTCGAAGAGTGCTTTAGCAGCTGATAGCCAAGGATGCTTTAATAGTTGGAAACAAGGAGCGCATCAAAGAGCAGCCGAGAGCGCTACGTCACGCTCCTGCGCCAAGTGCATTCCTACATTTGCGGTAATTTTTTTTTTTTTGTCACTATTTATTAAATAGTGACTATTTAATAAAGAATGACTATTTTTCTTCTTAAACATGCAAGAAAAGGTACAGCAAATGTAGGTATACACTGGACACCTCACACAAAAATTAAACTCCAGATAATGAGTAATGGCAAAGTTGGACGTTAAAAGCTTGTGTACCAATGTACCCGTAGATTTTATATTAAATTTGATTTTGGACTATATTTTTAATAATGGGCAAAAAAATAAAGAAATAAAAAAACTTTTAATCTGGTTATGCAAAAGGACAGTTTTTCAATTTGGGTAAACGTTTACGAACAAAGAGAAAGAAACGCTATAGGAAGTCCTATCGCTCCTTTAAAGGTGGACACTTGCATGAACCGTGGGTGTTGAACAAAGTTTTTTCATCTGACCCAAAACCTTACAGTATTTTACTGTACGTTATGTAGATGATTTGTTCTGTGTTTCTAATTGTGAACGTAATCCTGAAATGTTTTTTGCCAAAATTAGCATTATTTATGATAATATTTAGTTCACCAAATGTTGGAACAAAATAATCAACTACCTTATTTAGATGTTCTAGTTACGAGAGCTGATGTTAAGTTTGAGTTCATGTCCAGTCAGGCGTGTTTATTAAATCGTGCTTATCGAATTTGCAATTAGCATAAGGCAATGCGTGTCGAATTTGAATCGATTTCAGATATGTTACTCAGAAATGGATATCTACTACCCTTTATTCAAAATCAAAGCAGCATTCCGATCTTAACGTATCAGCGAAGATTGATAAACAAGTTACTCTTTTAATCTTACGGTTGCCTTTAATTGGCAGTGCATTGTTTTATTTATCGAAAAAGATTTGAAATTTTTCTTTTACATCAATTGTCACGAAAATTGAGTTAAATGTTGGGCATGATTGCTATAAAATTGGCGATATGTTTAAACACAAAGAATTCCAATCTAAACTTTATCGTCACAATATTGTACACAAACTAATTTGCTCTTGTGGTAGCAAGTACATTGGTCAGACCGACGTAATTTGCAATCACGTTTGCTCGAGCACAATATGCTGCTACTAGTCCCAACCAGCAATCAGATGTCACTAAGTATTTCCTTGAAAATCCCTGCCATATTGTTGACTTTAATGATCCAGAAGTTTTGTGTTCAGTTTACAGCACCAAAGAGTTATTAATAAAAGAGACATTATTGATTCAGCAATATCAACCAGATATAAATGTGGATAAATCTTCATTTTCACCATATGTATTCAACAGCTAATGTGAATAGAATATATTATAAATAAAGTTAAGTTTTTACCTTTCAATTCGTAGTTTTTTTGTTTTTTTTTACCCTCCTCTTTTCGATTACATGTCCGTCGTATGCCTTTTTTTTTACCTTGTCTCTTTATGATTTCGTATTATCAAAATTACTGAATATTTTTGCTTAGTACTTTACTACCTCTATGATTTAAATGCAAAGCAAGCACCTTTAATTTCTGAGATAAATTACAGAGCTCTGATTTGTTAAATTTATTATTAGTTTTTAAAAATTTTTTCTGCTCCATAGTGTACTTGATTAGTTCAGCAGTTAATCCTGTCTCTGAACTGTAAGGGAGTTGCCGGTTTGACCCGCAGATGTTTCATTTTAGCGCCAAATTTATTGACAGTCAATAACCAAGTCTTTACTTGAAATTCTAATACCTAAAGTAAGTTTTGGGTATTATTATAATAACCAAAAAAGAGAGATATTTAATAATCAAGTCTTTACTTGAAATTCTAATATCCAAAGTAAGTTTTGTAAATTTTTTGATTATTGTAAGCAGAGGGCTCTAGTTTTTGCCTGAATTCATCAGTTTGACTTATTTGTGACAAATTTATTTTCATTATTTTTTTCCTTTTCCATTTTAGTTCAGTTTTAGTATCATTGTCTTTTAGATTTTACCTTTGATCCGGTTATTACCTGCTACCTCCGGCTTATCGTTTTGTTTTTTTATATTAATGGTTTTTGAATAATTCTAACATCATGATTTTTGTAAATTGATAATGGCTTTAGTTTAAGTCGAAGTACCTCGTGAGTAGAATGTTTCATTTTATTTTAGCTCTAGTCTTTTTGTCAAGACAAATCTATTTGTCAGATTCAGCTAGTGCCATCGCACCAAAACGGGGGAACAAGCAGTCGTTAAGGCGACCAGGAGGGTCGTGACCCCCAAAAAAATTGCTTGTGCCCCCCCCCCCCCCCGTTTGGGTTTACTCAAAATACTTTTTTGGAGCATCACGCAACAACACAATAGACAAGAAATGAAAAAGGAATAATAACGTTCAAACATAACTCTTGTTTGAAACTTTTTCGATTCTTTGCAAAATTGCTGGCCACTAAGTGCTGTACGTAAATGCGACAAAATAATTCGTCCTATTATCACGCCTTTACGGATGTGTTGCGGAATAGAGATGTAAGCCTATAGAATCGTTAGCGGTATTTCGTAAGTGATTATGACCTGCAACAATATGTGAACTTATTTTTTTAAAAGACCAGCTGTTTTTGTTTTTTTAGAGGAGACAAAACTTTTTTTAGGTTGCTGTCAGTCGAGCAACCAGGGAAAAGGGGCTAAGAGGGCTTCTGCTCAATTTAGATGAGCCATTTAGAAAATGTAACCCAAAAAAACAAGCGTTTAAACGTGTTTTGGTTTTGACTTTAAGTATGAGGGGCGCTGAAAGGGCTAGACAATTTAATTCTTTCAATGATTACTTACTTTTAGTAATTTAATGCAATTATTCATATTCCTTCAAAAACGTGCGAAATGTGATTGAAATGGCGTTAAAATTGCTATTTTTGCCGCAAAATCACAAAAATCTCTCGTCGGCTGGAGGCTCTGCCCCTCGGCCTCCTCTGTGACACGTACGCGTAAGTTGCATTAGCTTCTTCAGCAAGGGGTTTAAATTAGACAATTTTTAGGCACAAAAAACATTTGCTTCAAGCCCATTTCCTCTTAGCTAACTTCTGGTCGCGCTTCTGGTGGCATGCACTGCTGCAGGCTGAGTTTTCAAGCGAGTATATGGGCCGCAAACGAAACGAGCTAATAAACGCTGCCGCACTTATACGTCTATTTTTTCAAACATGAATACAAAATTTTTGAAATAATGTATAATTTGTAGCCGTAAAATATTAGTTTTTATGTGCAAAAGTTCAGCTTATTTTAGTGCCTCCCCACTTCGGCTAGTGGCCCCTCACTTTATTTGCTCTGACGACAACACTGGATTCAGCTCATAAATATTTTGCGGTTTCTTTAACTTTTTTCGATAAGGAAAGATCAGCATTAACGTAGTCATAAACTTCTGATGTAACCAGAGCTGTGGAAGCGTCGATTTGTAAATTGCTTCCATATGCTTCCACCATCATGGCTTCCGCATCTATCCTTTGATGACGTAATCTTATTTTTTATTTTGAAAGCATTTTGCGAAAAATTTTTTCCTTTTAAGTCAAAATTGAATGGTTTACGTTACTATCATCTTAAAAACACAAAATATGGAAACAAGTATGTAACTGATTTGCCATCGCAAGATCTGAGCATAGGCGTAGCCAAGAATTTGATCTGGGCGCAACCCCAAAGCTAACTGTCCTACCACAAGATTGCATTGCATAGTATAGTACACACCAATGTGAATTAACTTGATCTGCAGATGAATAACTTTTTTATCTTCTACCCTGATGAACCTATTAAATCAAAAAAAATTGAATTTGCTGATTAAAGACGCTATAATACTTGAATTATTTAATGGTTATAGCAAATTAAAGGCGTTTAGTCTGGAATTTGAAATGGGGGAGGGGGGACTGTTTCGGAGGCTGAAAACAACATCAAACGATCTTGGCCCAGATTTTGATCGTTTTTTTTTTCTCCAAATTTAGCTGATCACTAAAAACAAGGTCTTTACTCAGATTGAGGTGGTTTTTGTCTTCAAATTTAGGTGGTCTAATAAAAAGGTCTTTAGCCAGGCTGAAACCCAGTTTTTCTGGACAAAATCACATCAGGTCTTTGACCTATTCTCATCGCCAATGCCAATGGGGGGCTATTTTCGTTTTAAGTGCAAAAAATGGCCTCAAAAGTGCTAAAAACGTGGTATTTTGCATGCTCTTCAGGCCAGTGGGGGGATACAGCCCCCCCCCCCCGCCCCTCTGGCTACGCTACTTGCAAATTGCCCGACCACTTGTCTAAACTTTTCTCCCAAAGTTTTGTTTATCCTCGGATTAAAGTTAAACCAAACTAGTGCATGTGACCCTTAAAGTTTCAGCTGATATTGATTTTTCTAACCGTTCAGCAAGAGATTTAAAGAGATACAGATTGAAATCGGTTTTATTGAAGAAATGAGAACTACTTGAGGTAATAAACAGGTGTCCTAAACCTTTTTCCACAATTCCCCTTGTTTGCGAAAATACGTTTTAATCTATTTGAATTCCTACCAGTTGCAACCCTGCATTTCGCAATTTTGAGATATCATAAAAGGCCTACTGTAGATCAGTACTGGTAGCCTAGGCCTACAGGTTCCTCTAGCAGTTTCCAAATTTTCAGATTTGGTTATTCTAGATAATTCATTTTTATACGTGCTGGCTTTGCTCCAATTATCTGGATAGCAACGTGTATTTTAAAAACTGCAAAATAACCAACACTGCGAAAATCAAGTGGTTATGGATATCATATTATAGAATATCTTCATCAATATATAGAAACAGTACTCTGCAGCAAGACATGCATTATATTATTGTGTTTAAAAGTTCTACAATATTATGGTTTGTTTAAGAAACGTAGTGATGTTTTTTCTGTTTACTTTTTTAAGAATAATATATTGTCACAGTGAGAAAATCTATGTAAATGCTGGTAGAGAAAACTTTGTTTATGTTAGTGAAAGCTGTGTTATATCAGTATAGTTTATGCCCCAATGCTCTTTTTTTTTTTTTGAAAAATAAGCATAGTCCTTTAATTTGTGAGAAAATTTTCAAAATCTTAGAACTAAAACAGCGAAATTTAAACATTTTTAAATTAAAAAATGAGTTGGTAGTCTACGTGGTTCATCTTTGAAGTGAACCGTTTAAAAAGGTTTCTTTGCAAATGCTGGTTTATCTAACAATAACTTTCGCGCCATTTATTTTATAAAGAATGCACATTTAAGTTTTTGATGTTCGATATGAATGAACGTGGTGGAAGCTGCAGCCTTCTACCGCTTCCAGCTTCCGCTTACACGAAAATTTGTCGTTTCCTTTTTATAACATCCCTAAATAATGAATATGACAACAAAATCAACAATTAGTCAATTACCAATGAGTGCGAGGTTTTTCAATAGAACAGTATAAATAATAAAAATATAAAGGGTAAAAAAGGGCATTTGGGTTTTTTTGAGTGTCCTCGGAGGAACATTTATTTTATATTTGTAAAAAGAGGACAGGGCGTATGGTAGGTAGCCCTAATTTTACTATACTGGACATGCAGTATGCCGAATAGGCAATTTACGTCTCTAATTTGTACTTAAATTTAATGTATTGCTTTGAAAATAGGAAGAACTTACAAAAACCGATTCTGATGAAGATCTTTTTTTGGCGGCAACTCTCCCATCTCCACGCCCTAACGATATGCAAAAACTGTGATAGCAGCTTCCACACTTGAAAAAGGAGCAGTGGTTGGCGCAAAAATTAAGAATTATTCCCAAAAGCTAAACATAAAATGGCATTACCTGATAAGTGATTACTGCAACGTACAGCAGCTATGATTGAGAAAAAAAAACAACCTAAAACCCTTTCAAAAAGGCTCTGCAGTTTATTATGTCGATACGTTTAACTATGTTTCACTTGCAAAAGGATACCCAATCTGTTCGAGCGGATAAAGGTTAAAAAAAGCGCAATAGCGCAGATAGTGATGCCGCTAAAAGGGCAGCGGGTGGGGGGGCGGCCTGCTCCAGATGTCACCATTTTATGATACCAATCGCACAATAAGAAAACGGCAATATGTTTAATATCATTGAAAATGTTTAGCACACTAAAATGGACTAAAAAATAATTTTAAGCATCTTCTGAAACATTTCTTTAAAGGGGAGTGCTAATTTTGCAAAACTATAACTCACAAATCAGTAAAAGTTTGAAAAATCGCCAAAACTAAGCTATTAAATTTGATCACTTGTTCAAATATGCTGAATATAGATTTCATGAAAACAAATAAAAGCTTAGAAATAGGAAAGAGGTGACTTTTCAGTATTAGTTCAGCACCAATCACTTCGAGTCAAATATCATTCCATAAGCCTCCACCCCACTTATCATTTTTCTTTATTAAATAGAGACAATATGGATTACTCCTGGCGAGTTTCACTGACCTATAAGATACTATTATTAACGGTACCGTAACGTAGCCAGGGGGGGGGGGGGAGGGAGGGAAGGAAGGCCGCTCCCCCCCTCTAATTAAAATACCACCATTGATAAAAAGTTATGACAACATAGCCTAGCAATGTTTAGTTGCAATTTTTTCCAGTAGTTACGCGCATAGCAATAATTAACAATAATATTAATGACGATGAGGGAGCCCCGGGGCCCCTAACTAACAACCAGGTGGCCCCGGGGCCCCTAGCTAAAGACCAAAGGGCCCTGGGGCCCTTAATAGACAACCAGAGAACACCGAAGCCCCTAACTGACAACCAGGGGCTTCCAAGGCCCCTAACTAACAATTAGGGGGCCCCGGGGCTACAAACCGACAATCAGGTGGCCCAGGAGACCCTAACTGACAATCAGGGGCCCCCAAGGCCCCTAATTAACAACCAGAGAACCGGATTAATTAACAACCAGAGAACCCCTAATTAACAACCCGGAGCCCCTAACCAACAACCAGGGCGCCCCAAGGCTCCTAACTGACAACCAGGGGGTTTCGGGGCCCCTAACTGACAACCAGGGAACCCCAATGCCCCTAACCGACAACCAGATGGCCCCAGGAATCTAACCGACAACCAGGGGGCCTCGGGGCTTCTAACTGACAATCAGGGGGCCCGTACCCCCTAGTCACCAACATTGATATTATTGTTAATTGCTGTAATTGTATGCAAAAATGCTAAAAAAAACTGAAATTTATTATAACAATAGGCTTTGTTGTCGTCTTTTTATCACTCGTGGGATTTCAATTAGGGGGTCTGCCTCGCTTTGGATACGCCCAGGATTGCCGAAACCCGAGGGGATGAGGGATATATCCCCCCAATAATTTGACTTCATCCCCCCCAATAGTTTAACTATGGTCTGCATTTGCATTACCCCAATAATTTGACTATGGTGCGCATCTAAGCGCTGGATGATCTTCGGAGTTTTTTTAGATCTTCATGTGATTTCGGGGAGAAGAACTCTTCAATTTTTGGTAAAGACCTTTTTTTTGGTCTTCACTTGATTTCGGGGACAAAAACTCTTTAATTTACGGTGAAGAACTTTTTTTTTTTCTTTAGGTCTTCACTTACCTTGCTTACGTGAAAAAAATAGCGGTCGAGCTTCATCCCCCTCAATGTTGAAAATAGAGCAAAATTGGGGTAAAATCGCAAATTATCCTCCCCAATGCTCAACTTAAATCAGCACCACTGGCTACGCCTATGACTTCTGGCCGGTCAATTTGTTTCCTATCCTTATTTGAAAAATATTATAATGTAGTAGTGGCCAAGTCATAGTAAACCTTATTTTCAATAGCGTTGTGTGAAAGCTTCAATTGGAAAATGAGAGGGCAAAACGCGGTGTAGATAGCTTTTTTTGTTATTGCTAATACTTTTGGTGCGGCTGGTACAAACAGCAAAACATTAAAACCTCTCAGGGCCATAGCAAGGGATCTACGGGTACGGACGCAAAAGTTTTAAGTTGCTAATACTAACAAATGACCGTGCTTGTGTGAATGTGGAATCAGAAGAAAGTATGTGCGTGATAATGAAATGCAATACAGTTACCAGGGATGGCCTATAACATAACCTTGCTACAAATAACAAAACGTTACTTGAAAACGACAGCTATTGTTGTGAAAATATGCAAGCGAATATTGCAAAGAATTTGTTTTGAGATAAGAAAGAAAAACCCTACTTTTTACGTTTCAACATTTTGTGGGTTTTTTGAAGGATGGCCCCTGGGCAAATGCCTCCAATGCTTTCCTCTTTAATACGGCCCTGCCGGGATTCTCAGGTTACTTTTTGCAGTTAATTAACTTGGGTTAAATTTTACAAAGTATCTTTTGGCGCCCGAAGCGTATGCGCTTATTAGATGCAATACTATTGAGAAACATCAGATGCATTGAAACGTTAAAAAAAGATTGGCCTAAAATTAAGATTGGGAAAATGTTGGGAAACTAAAGTTTTTCTAAGTTTTGTGATATTTTCTTTATTCCAAATTGCTTTGAAAATCTAATTGTGCAATCTCCTATAAAAGGCACAAAAAGTGCTGTTTTTCTGACAAAAAAACAAAAAAAACAAACTAAAATTGTGCAACGGAGGCATTGGCACTTTGCCCTCGCCTCTAGAACCCAGTTTTTTCCCAGTACTTAAGTTTGCTAGTACGGTACCTTATTTCATCTCAAAAAAGTTAATTTAAAACGCAATATTTAAAAACTATGATAATATTTAAATCTTTTGTGAAAAGAAAACGTTTAACCAAACAATAAGGTATGTGTTTGAGAAACTACTGAACAAGTGGGGATTCATAATTAGTGGAAGTTTTGACTAGGGCCCTAATTAATAAAACTAAGACCCTAAAATTGACCATTTCCACGTTAAAAATTTATAGTTTTTACTTTTTAGTCATTTTCAATTACGAGTTACGGCTTTACCATTATTACAATACTGTTGCGAAACGTATTCAACAACCCCGATAACGTCTAAATTTCAAAATGAGATTCGTTATTTTTAGAAACTACTATTTTCCAACTACCATGAACAAATAACGAAATGCAAAATTTAATAGACTTTCATGCTTTAAAATAATGAAAAATTTGCCGAACATAATTTAGAAAGCTGTGTCCTCGGCCTTGGCCTCAGGAGGGTCTGTCCTCAAAAAGTCGGTTCTTGGCCTCGAATTTTTTTGAGTCCTTGGCCTCTAAGGCTGTTTCCTCCATTCCATCTCAGCTAGGAGAAGTACCCTACCAGCCATTGCTTAGCAACCACTGCAGGAAATTCTTTAATAATGAATCAAGAGATTTTACTCTGGAGCTATTTAAAAATTTTCCGTGGACCACTTTTAACTCTACAAGTAAAACCATAATGTGTTGTCCTAGCCAAAAATTTTCCCATGATGCTTTGTTTCAGTTTTCTAATTGGAAAGAGTCTGGAAGATAAAAAAAAAATTCTAAGAGTAAAGGCCATAATCTGTTCTTGGAAAAATGGCTCAATTATCGAATCAGCTAAAAGCGAAATGCATCAATTTTGACCCAGTTAAATAAAGCTCAGCGTGCAACAGTTATTGAAAATTGCAATTATTTGTAAGTGATTTTTGAAACCTTTGTTGCCACTGCTATGCAAAATATAGCACAAAGAGGCGTGGTGGAAGACAGAATTGCGTTGTCTGAAGCATCTGACTCAAATAGAAGAATTTTTTTTAGTTGCTGCATTTACGATGCAAAAGTATTCTATGGCTTACAGCAAAACTTGTCAAATACCAATATAACTGCAATTAATTGTACAGGGTGTCCATAAAGTCTGGACACATAGGATAGTTAAATATTTTTGGTATATAGTTAAAATTAAGTTTTATTTTTACTATTTATTTTATTCAAATAACATCTTCAATATGAGTGCCATCATTTGCAACGCAAATGTCAATGCGTTTCACAAAATTTGCATGAATTCGATGCAATAAATCTGCATGCCATCAATTTTTGTACATTCACTCTTTTTGTACATCTTTTATTTGTTGAGTCAAGTGTACTGAATCTGTGATTTTTGTTGAATACGCTTTCTCCTTTAGTATACTCCCCTCCACAAAAAAAAATTAAGTTGATTAAGGCCTGGTGAATTAATTAACTTTACTATGCGAAATTTATACGTTACAATGTGATATAAACTACTTAACTTTACTTATCCAGACTTTACGGACACCCTGTAATTGTAATTACATTTTATTCACCAAGTTGCCAAGGCCAGGAGACTGCGAAGAGTTCTTTCGGTCTTCGAGTCAAGCTGCCACCTCCCTACCTGTCTACCACACACCATAGTCACTAAATACATATATTTAGTGACTATGCACACACGGCGGAGACTTCTTACTGTTTCTTTAATTGCTGAATGTCAAGGAGGAAAACTATGAATACCAATTTTCATAATCTTTGGTTTGACTCGACCGGGAATCGAACCCGAGTGTACCGCTTCAGTAGCAGACGCCCTTTCCACTCGACTACGGATCGGTTATAGAATGGACTCGCAAAAAAGATTCATTGCTAAATTAATTCCAATCAACTCATTGTGACGCGTAATATTTGGGCAATTAAACAAATATTCGGTCAATTTTGTGTTTGTCCCCCCAAACTGAATCACTCTCCTACGGCTATGACAGTGAGTACCCTGATCACGCACTGGCTTTGTGGCGAGAAGCCAAACAGCTGTAAGCGCAAGTGAGCAATTTCGTGCAATCAAGTAAACCAAATGATTTTAAAAAACGCGGGAGAGTTTGATGTTTAAGGTGACGTCACAATTAGTTTTCTTAAATCAGGTTGTGCGGTGAGGTGTTTAGATTGGCATTGGCGGTGATCTTGTTTTGTTACACAGAACGACTGACAACATGTATTGCTAAGCGATTGTCCTTGCTAGACCAGCAGTTTTGAATGGTTTTGAAGCTGAATTGCAAATGCAGATTAAG
Source organism: Trididemnum nubilum (assembly GCA_963965965.1). Taxonomy (NCBI): domain Eukaryota; kingdom Metazoa; phylum Chordata; class Ascidiacea; order Aplousobranchia; family Didemnidae; genus Trididemnum; species Trididemnum nubilum. The sequence continues at coordinate 29,334,667 of OZ014488.1, forward strand.
CTTGCGTGGCTAAGGATTGTTGAGGTAGGTTGTGGAGTGAGTGTGAAAATCATAATTAGCTTAAGCCTACTGTATATAGCCCAGTAAATAAGATCGCCTTGGCTTGAATTGACGAAACTCAACGTTGTTAGGTTTGCCTGTTTGCTCTTGAGATTAAACGTGAGCTTAGCAAAAACAATCTCTGAAGCAAGTTTTGCAAGCCGTCCGTACAGCGGTAACAATGCGATTTGCAAAGATGCAAAATACCCGTTTCTTGCGTTGCATTTGGTCTTAAGTCAGTTTTCATCACGACAAATGCATGATAATAATCTAAGAAGGCTACTGCATAACAGGGCGGGTCAATTTTATCGATTTGTTTAAAATTGAAACGACGAGTGCTAAATAGTTGTACCGGTTACATTTAGAAACTTCCCAAAACTCTGTTTTTGTACGAAAATTTTTATGTTAAGCTTGGTAAATTAATTGATGAAAATTCACATTTTCTCAAAATTTTAGCGATTTTCCCCATCATTGTATTGATCATTATGCTTTTTCAAAAAACGTTTAGCTGCCAAGAATCCAAGATATTGTTGTTTTAGTATGATACAATTTTATTCTGATTATATGTATTAGTTTGACACGAAGATGTCCACATTTTGCGTATTTTCGTGATGCTTTTGCTGTTTTAATAGCCTTTTCTTTTTGAGGGTTTTGATCAGTGTTAGAGAAATTTTGCATCACGAGAAAGTGTAAAAGGAAGAGTGGCAAAAATTCTGATGCAAAATACTCAAATACATAAAAACATAGTATAGGTGGGCACCTGCACCGCAATTATTTCGCTTGCAATAGCGCTTGCGCCACAATTATTTTAAAACGGTTGTGCTGACGCTTGCGCTGCAAGTATTTTTGCAATTTTGAGCGCAATCGTGCTTGCCCAAGTCATATACGATTATGAATGATTGTTTTTCCATCAAATGTGATTAAAGTTAACAAAAAAATATGGACGAGGTACATAGGCGTAGCCAGGATTTTTGATTGGGAGGAGAGGCCTAACTGCAAATCACACTTAATAACATCATCAATTTTTTTCTAAAAGAAGGACTTTTTACGGGACAAAGATATTGTAAAATGGAGGATCAGAAGCCGATGCCTGGATTAGCATGTAACCTGACCTGAGTTTTGTTAAAGAAAAAGGACTTGAACCTAAACTTAAACAGATTTCCAAAATTGTCTAAGTTGGTAGACGTGGTGTTATATATTTAAATTAGATGGCAAAAATTTGATTTAAGGGGGCCCAGGCCACCTACCTGGTCGTTAATATTAGTCTGTTGTACGCGTATACTGTTGTACGCGAAAATGCTTAAAGAAACTGAACCGGTTGAAAACAACGCTTTGTTGTAATTATTATTTTTTTTATCATTGGTGGCATTTCAATTGGGCGGGGTGCGGTTTTGCCCCTACCCCCCTGGCTACGCCTATGACGAGGTAGGTTCATGAAAGCTTTTCTTCGGAAATTTCTTTCGTCTACTGCTTGCAATACTTCCACTAGATTTACAGCAGGGATCATCTTTCGCTGAAACGCTTCTCTCTAAAATATTTTGCCGATTTTTCAAAAAAAATTTCCAAAAAAATTTCCAAAAAAAATTTCCAATTCCAATCCAATTTCAAAAAAAATTTCCAAGTTGAAAAATGGTTGTAAAATCAAATTTTAAACGGAGAAATTGTTTTTGTTATTGTCTTTTTAGAAATACGCTAGTTGTTTTAAACAATCTTAAACTTGTTTTGGACAATAACCGCGTTACTCATGGCAGTCCTTTTTTGCCGTAGTTAAAAAACAAAAAACAACAAAAACTATTGATTACAACTTTTTTGCTAGTCCCGGAAAACATGAAAGATATTGCAAGCAGGAGTAACAGCATTGGTAAAGCTCTTATAAGTAATACTTAGATGGTTCAATTTCTTTAAACAAAAGCAGGATGAGTTTTTAGCGTGCTCCATTTGCCAGAGAGTGATGCTAATTGGTCCACTAGTACAAAATATGTCGAAGCTTGTAAAGAATTTCTTTGAAGAGCCATTAGAAAAAACTGTAACTCCAAAATCGTTCGCTTACCACCACATGCAGACTTAATTAGTGGAATTTTTTAACACTGCGCTTCCTTGAATGCGAGTGTTGAGAGAATTTTTTCTTTAGGTATATAGATGTTTTTCGCCCAAAGAGGTTAAGCGATGCGCATTTTCAAATGCTTGTATTTTTTAAAGGAAATCAATAATTTTTTGTTTACTAATTTGGTAGCGTGCATAATTTGTGTTGAATATTAGTTTCGTACCGTAGCCTACTGAGGTTTAAGCAGTGATTCAATTAAAATTACACCATTCAAAACGTCACACTTGCGCTTGCGGCGCAGTTATTTTTTAGGGCTTGCGGAAACGCTTGCGGCGCAAAATTTGCAGAGTAGTTGCGCGTGCGCTTGCAGCGTTGCTTTTATGACTTGCTTTTATGAATAAAAACTTTTATGACTTGCGTTGCCCACCTCTAAAACAGGTAATTTTTCAATATTTATGTGCAAGTTTGACACAAAAATGTCGACTTTTTTGCATATTTTTGTGATGTTCATGCTGTTTTTCAGAAGCCTTTTCTTTCCAAGAGTTTTAATCTCTATTTAAGAAATTTTGCATCATGAAAAAAGTAAAACAAAGAATGGCAAGAATCTAGCTATTCAATAGTATGCAACCCTGCAACATTAGCACTGCCTCACTTTCCAGGCATCCAGTTTTACTGAACTATAAGAAATGACCCAAGCTTTTTATAACAGCACCTTCTTCAATTATTTGACATGCTAAAATGGTTTCTACCAAATATGCATCTAGACTGGACACAAAACATTGCATTGTTTTGCTTTTGCAAAGCTATACGGATCTTCATGGGCAGAGGCATTGCTAAGGATGGTGGCACCCGAGCTGGAATTTTGTGGTGTCACCCTTTATGATGAGACAACCTTTATGAAAATTATGTTTACAAAGAGGTGAAGAACAAAAAAAAAAGATCTTCGCCGAAAATTGGGTGGGCTTTCCGTACAAAAGTAACTAAAGACCAAAAAAAAAGTTCTTCGCCGGAAATTGAGTGCGTTTTCGGTCCAAATGAGGATCGAGACTGTACAAACTAATAGAAAAAAGTTTTCACCACAATTTAGTGGAGTTATGGTTTCACATCATAAAATGGTGTCACTCCAAATGGTGTCACTCCAAAATGTGAGACGCGGGGCGAGCTCCCCCCCCCCTAGCAACGCCACGGTTCACGGGTTAACTTTAAGGCAATATTTGTAGGAGATTCTTTAACTTATTTCGCTTGAAAACAGTTTTAGTAAGTATGCAATCTTTTCATCGACCAAATATGGTTGACTCCATTGCAAATTTATCCAGAAAACCATGCTGTAATTGTCTTTTCTTTTTGTTGTGGGGTTGAGCTACAACTTTCTCAGATGTTAAATCTATCGTTTGATGGTGTTTTCACTTGCAATTTTGAAGGTCAATCTATTGGACAATTTTGAAGCATATGGTCTGAAGTGCATTGTTCAGCATCATATTAATTTGCAAGCCGTTAGTATTGTTGTCAGCTGCCATTTTTGCATCAAAAATCCATACCGTCCTATACTAGTATGCAGACAATTGTCTGGTTGAGCATTCAACATCTAAATCAGTATGTTAACCACAACCGTTTTGGCAAGATAAGTTTCAACGCGGCTGCTTCAGTGCTAGAGCTAGAAATAGAGTTTCACGTCACAACTTGTTGTGGCGGTTGGTGTAAAGGTTTGGGTGTCCCAAGGGCTTCTCATCGTAATTTTATATAAAATACATATTTTTTTATCTAGTTGCCTGGGCCAGGGGACTGGAAAGGGACCTTTTGGTAGGGACCTTTTGGTCTTCAAATCAAGCTGCCGCCTGTGTATTACACTCGGTGGAAGCTTCACATGGTTTTTTATAATGCTTGAACGTCAAAGCACGAAAGCTGTAAATACCAGCTATTATAGCATTTGGTTTAATCCCATCGAAAATAGTACCGGGTCAACCATTTCAACATCAGATCCTCTTTCCGATTGATCAAGGGACACCCTGTCAAGTAAATCAGTTGCCAAAAAAGGTTTCGAATCAAACTGGTTGCGTCAAAGAGTCGCATAGTGGCAAAATCGTTGGTAATCACTTCAACATCGAAAACGAGTGAAGTCTTGAAGTGTTTATAGTCAATTTTGTTTTTAATGCTAGTGGATCCATGTTAAATGTTGGATTTGTAAGCCAAGAGAGCTCGCGTTTTAACAACTTTACGACTTTGGCATCTTTGCCTCTAGTCCGAAGTTGTAAATCATATAGTTAGGCTTGAAGACCACCGGGCCTTCGTCTTTGGTATTGTCGCTTCATTCCACGTGTTGATTAGCTACTGCTTTGTATCGGGATCTAAAAAACTAGTATACGTTTTATGGGTGGTTTGTACTTGGGAAGGTCTGGATGTTATGGCTAGAAGTTTGAGTCTTTCTTCATTCACTTATTGCAGTTACTCCTTGGCTAAGGTGAGAGTAAAGCTTTGCACCAAATTCACCAGAAAGGATTCGAGCTGGACTGGATGGTGTTCCAAAAACATTTGGATTTTGGATAACATCAAACAGATTACATCGAAACTCACATACAATCTAAAAGACAAGTGTCTAAAAAATCAAAAATTGACTGCAGATTACATTTAATGTCTTCCAAATCGGCTTGGAATCAGAGTAAAGAATCAATTAATTAATGGCTTGTGGTTTATTTATCTCCAGCTATGTCTGCTTTGGCTATAAAGCAGCACTGCTGTCAAGCAGGCTGTATTGCTGAAGATAGCAATTAAATATGTGATGGTGGGAAGAGAACAGAGTAGGCAAAATAGTGTGATAGTAAGAAGAGTTCTGAGTTGGCAATGCTTTTGTTCAAATAAAAAAGGCTTGAGCATCATACTTACTTGAAAGACTTTATGGACTGACTTGCTGCAGTTTATGACCTATCCTTTTTTGTATGCTGGCATTAAATTAAAAAATACTTAAAGCTGCTAACAGAAGCCTCAAGCAGTGTCTACCGTGTACCAAAGTTGAAATTATCTAAGCTTGAAAGCTTGCCGTTAATTTATTGAAAAAATGAATCTAAGTAAGACCTTGGTTTTGATCAGAATTGCTGACTTGATAATGATATCAAAGTACTGGTAATAAGAATAGCATGCTCCAATTGAGATAGCACCGATATAATATTTGAGTTATCTCGATCGGAACTTAAAGGCGGTGAACCATCCAGCCAATTCCGGTGGTTTACAAAAGCTAAAATTGAACTATAATTTTTGATATTTTTTGTTTGGATTTTGGTGCTGCGTTTACAAAGATATTCAACAAATACAAAAAGATGTCCCCCCGAAAAAAGTTTTTGGAAACTCTGAGTTTTGATCTTCCCGCCAAAATCACAGTTCTCTAAACTACTAGGCCTACGGTAATCTTATCAAACTATTAGGCCTAACTATCTCTAAACTATTAGGCCTAATAGTTTAGAGATAGTTAGGCCTAAACTATTTAGAAATAAACTATCTCTAAACTATTAGGCCTACCACAGTTCTCTAAATCATTAGGCCTACTGTGGTTTTGGCGGGAAGAACAAAACTCAGAGTTTCCAAAAACTTTTTTCGTGGGGACATCTTTTTGTATTTGTTAAATATCTTTGCAACCGCAGTCCCAAAATTAAAACAAAAAATATCAAAAATTATAGTTCAATTTTAGCTATTGTAAACCACCGTAATTGGCTGGATGATTCTCCGCCTTTAAATGTATGTGTCGATGCATCTCGCTGAGGGTCTAACTCGTAAGTGACACTTCAGAAAAATTGGCTTGCAGCGGTAAAAGCAACACTCAACAAGAGAGTATGCCAGTAGATTTAAGGCAGTCTTTCCCAACCTTTTTGCCATCGTGTACTAATATAAAGTACTAACTAAAATGACGTTATTTTATGCGCGTACCACTAATTTGTTTTAATCAAACTTGACTGCAAGACTGTAATGCATAGACAAGTCTAGGTCTAACCACTTCAAAAGTAACGCAAAAAACCTACAAAAAGCATACAAAACTACAATCATAATTTCGCTTGGACATGACTGAAGTGGCCAAATTTAAGTTTGGGTATGCTATTCTTCAGTTTTGCCAAAATTACTAAACAAATTTTTGCGAAAACTTGCTGCACGTGCTACGATACTCGCAGCTCACAGTGATTCAAAAGTTTCTTGATATGATCAAACGCAAAAACGTTCTTTATTACGTCATACATCTCATTTACTGATGACATATGACTGCAAGTAGCAGATTACGCAATTAACACTTTAGCTGCCGCAATACCAGATACAGTATCGGGTTTCGCGCAGTTGATTAAATTGCGTTCACGGCAGTACACGCGGAAAGCGCTAATTATGATCTGCAGCAGCGAAAGTGTTAAACTATGCTGTACTAGTTGGAATAGAATATTACAAACTGAAAATAAAAAATTAACCTTCAAAAAAATAATCAACTCGCGTACCACCTGATAGACCTTCGCGTACCACTAGTGGTTCGCGTACCACCGGCTGGGAATCACTGGTTTAAGGATAGTAAAAACAGAAAAACGACTATTTGCTTACAAATTATTAGTGCTCTTCCCAAACTACTAAAAAATTGTGCATAGGCGCATGTGATTTAAAGCGTTCTGATGCAAAAAATACGAGTTAAAGGCACATAAGTAAGTTTTCAACTTTTAAAATGATATAGTGCTAAATTTTTGTTCACTCTGGCGTGCTCATAAGCGTAGCCAGGATTTTTAATTGGTTGGGGGGCAAACCACAATTTTCGTGCAATGACGTCATCAGACATTTTCAAAAGATAAACTTTTGTGGAACTAAGATATCATAGAATGGAAGACCAGAGAAGCCGTGGTCTGGTTTACCAAAGTTAAAAAGTGATAATGTCTAAATTGGGAGACATGTTGAGTAAAGTAACGTAATTCAAACGTGTCGTAAACGCGGTCTGGGGGCCGAGCCCTTGAAAGCTGGACGATTTCTTGGAAAAAGAAGTAATTTTAAATGCCGTTTGAAAGCCGATTGAAAAAATTAAATTGTTTAATCCTCCTTTCACTTACATTTTAAGTTCAAAACACGTTTAAAATCTTGCATTTTAGGGGTAATTTTAAAAGTGTTTGGCCCTGGTAAGGGGAAGTAAGTTACATTGCCTCCTGCTGTATTTTAGCAGTAAATAGTAAAATAATCCACTCGAAAATATTCCTTAGAAACTTTTGTTTTGTCATAAAAATAACCAGTTGTGGGAGTACATGTAAGATCAGACAGCCCAGGCCCCCTCAATTTAAATTCAATAAATTGTTCAATAAGCATTTCTCCCTGCTGATTACTTTTTAAAAAGTATATTGTCGAATAGAAACTGGCAAGGTGGAGGTAAAGTGTTATTGAAAAATGGTACAATAGTTAGTTACGCGTATGGGGCGCCGTTTGGAAAAATATTATTTATTTTGTAACGACGCTTTTTTGAGCTTATTTACAATAAAATTTGTCCGATGTATGTATGTACGACAAAATACACTCTAAAGTTGGAACAAAAAAGTCTACAAAATACATCGTAAATTTCCGATATATATCGGAAATTTCCGACATATATACTACAGAATGCACTCTAAGTTGAAACAAAAAACGCTGACGAAATAAGTCGGAAATTTTTGATATATATCGGAAGTTTCCGATATTTATATACAACAAAATACACTCAAGTTGGAACAAAAAACGCTTACAAAATAAGTCGGAAATTTCCGACTTGTTTTGTTGGCTTTTTTGTTTCAACTTACAGTGTAGTTGTCGCAAGATGTTCCAAAAAAATGATTTTTCTCCAAACGGCGTGTGCGCGACGCCGTTTGGAGAAAAATCATTTTTTTGGAACATCTTGCGACAACTACACTGTAAGTTGAAACAAAAAAGCCAACAAAACAAGTCGGAAATTTCCGACTTATTTTGTTAGCGTTTTTTGTTCCAACTTGAGAGTATTTTGTTGCATATAAATATCGGAAATTTCCGATATATGTCGGAATTTTCCGACTTATTTCGTAAGCGTTTTTTGTCCCAACTTAGAGTGTATTTTTTCGTATATATTAAGTCGGAAATTTCCTATATATTTCGGACAAATTTTATTGTAAATTAGCTCAAAAACAAGGTGTTACATAATAAATTATTTTTTTCCAAACGGCGCCCCATATACGCTTACTAATCATGTTATTGACCGAGCCGAATTTGTATCGCGTGAGGCACTGGGCTCTTTGGAAATTTTTGCAAAATCTTGCCAAATATAGTTAAAAACCAAAAAAAAAGTTTTACCATCAGAGAGCGGGGCCTTTGGCTTTATGCCTTGCGGTGAATCGGCCCTGGTTATTGCATTACGTTCATAAAAAGGTTAGATGACGGCTTGAGATAGCAAATTTTAGAGCAAAAACTCAATTTTACCCTGATTACACATATATATTGTTTGGCAAAAATGGAATTTAGGGGGCCCGGACTTCTGGTTGTCAATATTATTGTTAACTACTGTTGAACGCGTGTATGTTATACTCGAAAAATGCTGAAAGAAGCTGAAACTGAAGCAACAATTGGCTTTTTCGTTACATTTTCATCATTGGTAGCATTTCAATTTGGGGAAGCGGGCTCCCCGCCCCCCTCCCCCCTGGCTAAGCCTTTGGATATGCATCACATACCTTGAAGCAGTTCAATACCAGTTTGGACTGTACTGAATTTGGATTTCTCTAACACAACCATATATTTTGCGAGTTGGGGGCAATTTTTGGTACTTCTTAGATTTATGGAAATTTTCCAAGCTAAATGGCAATTTAAAATAAAGTAAAATGCATATTTTGTCATTACAGGTATACATTAATGTTTAGACCCCGTGATTTCAAAAATAATTGAAAAAAAATTTCCTAAAATTGACCCGCCCCACTGCGTAGTAAGCTAGGCCTATATATTTTTTAAGTAATGGTAGGCTAGCCTACTGCCGGAATGCGGGCGCTTAGCAAAAATTCTTAATCTGCTAACGTTGGCTGATCAATCTATTAGCTTGGGAATAAAATTGAAGACAAATATTTTCTAATCCAGCTGCACAAGCGATGATAATTCACCAAAGTATATCATTTTTGTGCTTTCGCCTTTTCAAACTTCAGGTCAGTTTTTTTTTCGAAATTGGAGTCATCGTAACTTGAACGGAAAAGCAGCCTATAGATCCTGTTTGGTTGTGGCTCGTAGGTGTGCGCTATGTACGGTAAATTTTAAAACTGTAAAATGGTATTGGAAACCGGTCAGCTGGTAGCGGGTGGGTTAGCCTATCGATTATGATAAGTAGGAACATCAGTTAACAATTTGAGTTATGCTCGTAAACCTATTGTAATTGAGTCTGAGCTTAGAGATAGCTTGTCATGTTTTCTACGATATAAAATAAAAAAGACACGAAGGTTACTAGTAACCAGAAGTGAAGTCCTCAAGGACACAATTTGAATTCCTTGGCCTTGGCCTCGAAGCTCAAGTTCTTGGCCTTGAACCCTGCAAGTCCTCGAAAATGCCCTGTCCTCGGCTCGAGGACAGCATTATTTTTTGACCTGTTAAAAATAGGCCTAGGTTATGAGCAATGTTGTTTTGTCTGACGCATCAATTTTGTGAAAATTTTGCAAAGTTTTGGGCGTAGATCTTTTTTTTTTGAAATTGCCTGCCTTTTGCGAAAGCTTGGCGAAAATTTTGAGCGAAAACCTTTTTTCTTTTTATAGAACACTTCCGCGTTGTGTTGTTGGCCTTGGCCTCGGAAGGGTCTGTCCTCGGGAAGTGTGTTGTTGGCTTTGGCCTCGTATATTTTTTTTTGTGTTCTTGGCTTTGGCCTCGAGCCTTTTGTCCTGAACTGTACTTCTGCTGGTTACTACACAGGATGTTGTTGTACCGGTACCCAATATTTTTTTTTTTAGTAGACCGTTATTGCTCGTTTTCAGAATCATTTAAAAAAATTGCCAAAAAATGAAGGCTTTTGCCCTCGATCCAACTTACTGGTGAAGTCCAACGCACGTTTAAAAAGTTGCATATTTACATTTTCGATGTGATCTGGCTAAGGAGTTGCGCCACTAAAAATAAATTAGTATTAGTGAAATGGTAAATAAGATGCATTTACAAGTTAAAAAATATTGTCCATCAGATGTCGCCATTGAATTATTGGTTGTAGTTTTCCTGTTTGAAGCGAGTGGTTAAGTTTTTAAACTTTTTTACTCATAGGTAATATGCTGAGACCGCGCAATTACGATGAAAAACGAAATTTCTATTGAATTTCAGTAACATAGTGCCACGACTGTACTCTTTTGTTTTGTTTTGTTTTTTCCTTGAGAACTTGAGATTCATTTTGCTTAAAACTTAAGAACAATGCCAGTCTTAGCAGCAACAATAAGTAAGATAAAATTAAAAAAAATAAATCTAACATTGAAGAAAAAAAAAAATTTCTGTACTGATTCGAAACAATAAAATTTCCAAATTTTTGCCAGCGAAGTTGCAATTATTCCGAAATTATGGGGTGCTGTTGCACAGACAACTGAAAAAATGTTTTTGGCAGTCGTTCGACTTGAAAATTTCATGATGCTGCAAAGCAGCGAAAAGCGTTTTCTCCAGCAGAAAGAGCATCGGGAATTAAGCAGTTAAACAAACGTGGTCGCTAAAATTGACATCAGGGCTTTCAAAATGTAAAAGGGCATTTATGTCAAGTTTTTCACTGTTGATCAAAATGTTGAGGGAAGCCTACAATGCATTTTCACCATATTTAAACTTTCTACGTCTTGCCGTTTTCAAGATGTTACAGTTCAAAATTAGCAAGTTTTCCCTTGCTTCAGTGTAGCCATTTTGCCAGTTTTGTGACAGAAGATTAACTTTTGGAAAGTTGGCTTGAATTTACTTGAAAAACAGTTAACTTACAATTTTGACCATTTACTTTGCTTTGACCGCAACACTGCCGGAAACATTTGTTGGGAGTTACAAACATGCAGTACCCAATTGAAATTTAGTTTTTAGCTGGCAACTCAGGCAAAATTTTTAAGGGGAAATTCAAATTGTCATATCTTGGGAACAGAAGGTCGTAGAAAGCTCAAAATTGGTAAAGTAAGTTTTCAGATCTGACAAAATTTTTTGAGGTAAAACCGAGCCAACAATTTTTGACCTTAATGCACTTAAGAACAAATTAATGAGACTGAAATTTCTCTAGAAATTAAGAGTTCAGCCAGTTTCAAACAAAAATTTACTGGTTTTTATCAACGCTACAGCAAAAAATGAAGCTGAGAATGATAGTTTTTGGGAAGCGACTCATTTTTACATTTACTCCACCATTAGTCCGGTAGAAATAGCTTTTACCTGGAAGAAATTTATAATAAGGTGAAATTTGGCACGATGACTCAGGATCATGTCCTGAGCCACCAAAAACAAATCCCCATGTTTTGAACATGGGATTTCTCTCTTTTTTAGCCTTTAAAGTCTGCCGTCTAGTGTCAAAGAGTCTTTACTATTCAACTACCAATCCAAAAGTTGTGAAAGAGCCAAGTTTTGAATGAAAGTTGGCTTTTAAGTTCAGGTTTAAAAAAAGTTGATGACGTCATTGTTGATAACGTCATTTTCAAAGTTTTTGAAAAAATGACAGATTAATGACTCAAATTGTGATTGAGAATTAGGTTTTTGGTTCCAAACCAAAGATTGGATAAACCAAAGTGATGACGTCATAAACGGTTTTTGATGACGTCATCTGTCACGAGTTTTGTTCGTAATTTTAAAAGAGTGTTTGACCAAACGAAACATCGCAAAACCTTTTTTTGTTAGCTTTAAACGTTCGAGAATTATATTGTGAATTCAGTCGATTGAAAGTCAAAAACTGTGTTGTCAGTAAAACTCTGGTGTAGTGGGCACCGGCGCAGCCAGGGAGGGGGGGTTTGGGGGACCAGTCCCTCCCCTTTTTGAAAGTGCACAATTTCACAGAATTATTTAAAAGATGAAATGTCAAAAAACTGCGGTAATTTAAAAATGCTCAACGCAAGTGCAATTTTACCCTGAGTTGCAAATAAGCAACGTCAAAACTTTTGCAATTTTTGAAAATTTTTTATAAGGTCGTTAGCTTCTCTATCTTTTTCAACAAATTTCTCTGGTTCAGCTGATATTGTTTTCGACATACTCGAGTTGAGAAAACGTTTGTTGCAAAAGGGCTAAGTGAGTTATTATAACGTTGCAATGGAAATGAGTTACGATTAAAAAACCAATTTTGGTAAAAATGATTAAAAAAGTTATCTATCACATCACATTAATATAACAATCGCGCATAAAAACTTGATTTTATTCAAGCAAGAATTTAACCATGTTCTTTTTTTGCGCTACAGGGTAGAAACAAAACCCGGAAAATGGTAATGCGTGTATAGTCAATATTGATATATAATGAAAATATATAGGATCATTGCTTAGCCCGTATCGCGCTTTCGTGGAATGATAATGTCTCATCAGCATATCGCATTGCTTTCGCAGGAGAACGCAAACGAAGCAGAAAGCAGCGCGATTTCGCACAAAAAACGCAATCCATTTGTTACAAAACTCATCATTTTCCTCAATGGAACAAGTAAAATCATATACCGGCGAGAATTTTGGGCGGCCGAGATCCGACGCGTATCAGTACACAAATTAAATGTCACCGTTGTCGAATCGTATTTCGACCCTAATAGATTTCGAGAATATTTTATTTGAAAACATTTGGAAAAAACAGTAATAATTGCAGAAGGAGAGCAAATCTCTTTTAAAAGAATGACTTTCCGTTTATTTTGAACGTTGAAATTGATTTTTTCTTATACTGTATTAGGTACATTTTACCGATCACGCGTATTTATGCGTATAAATATACGCATGTCATTTGATTGCATATATTTTGCTTGTTTTTCTTTTTTTTTTGCGTTTACATGGAATAAGATGTCAGACGTTATTGGTGTAATTCGCTTTATGTAGGCCTACATTTAGACCAACAGCCTAATGAGCCCGTTTATCTGAAAAACGACGGAGTTACGGTGATATTGCTCAAAAAGTTTTTGTTAATTACCAAAAGCGAAATTACGATGTCAGCTTGATCCTTTAATTTTATTTTTAGCTGGAGTTGGGGAACGGCGATCGGCTGGTTTGATTTAATCCAACAACTTCAATCTGCGCAATGTCAAATGTTTAATACAGTAAATAGTACGCTTCTTTATTTTTAGGAAATCTTTGTCGATCAATTTCTATGTCTGCATATTACAACGTACAACTATGTTGATTATGAACAACATTCTCGTTATCTATCAGAGCGGCGAGTCCGTAGACGCAAATTGAGTCAAAGTCTAAATTGAGCGCGCTGATTGGTTGCAAGCAAAAAGTAGCGCAGACGCCGTCCGCCTAATCCCGATCTACACTGCGCGTAAAATCGTGAGCGCAAAAGCTCGTCTTAAGTTTATTTTAAACCGAAATTCATTACGTTTGGCGTATCGCCTTAGCAGTATTTAAGCAGCCAGTTGTTTTAAACAAACTAACGATATGCCCATACGTTCACGATTTTGCGGCCGGGCCTAAAAATTTGCTCGGAAAGCATGCTATACGCAGTTTTTGGCGCGAACCAAATTTTGTTCGCCGGAGTGCCATAGAAATATAAATCCATTGCATTTCGTTATGACCATTTTTCCACGAACGCTGCGTTGAGATTCGCATTATTTAATTGAGACAACCGCACACAAGGAATTGATTGGTCGGTCGCTGTTGCATTATTCTTGCCTAATGCTTAGATTCCAATTTTCTACCAACGATAATTATAACAGTACAATAATCAATTAAACGAAACTATGTTTTGGCAAACCACAACACAGCACATTTTTCCTGTTTAAAGGTAGCAAGCAGTATGTGGTGTCAACTATCAATTAACACAACTAATAATAGGGAGCACTTATTTTTTCAAAACCCACTCATTTTTGGGTTTAGGCGGAGGATGTTAGTATGTTTTTGCGAATTTTGCATTTTATTTGTTCTTAAATTTGTTAGAATATTTTTGTGGTAGGCAGGTGGCAGCTTGACTCCAAGAGCAAAAAATCCCTTCGCTGTCTCCTGGCCAAGACAACTTGGTGAATAAAATGTGATTATAATTTTTCTAAAAGTGAAATAGTATTATGCCAGCTGGCAGCTGCTTGCTTGAATAAAAACGGAAATCTGCAATTTTCTCGTATGGCCTAAGTGAAAAAACACGCTTTTTTGTATCCGCTGTTGCATCGTCAAATAAAGTAAAATCGTGAAACCTCTTTAATGCTATTGTTTTTCATTTATTTATTTGTTTATGTGTCTGCTTCATGAACGACGGCAGAACTTTAACCTGTTATCGCTTAACGTTTGTGCAGTATAGTTTGATCAGAGTTGTAAACGGGCCGACAAGTTCAGGCCCAAACCCGGCCCGAACCCGAAAATGTAAGCTCGAACCCGAAAACTAATTTGAAGACCAAATCATGCCCGAAAAAACCCGAAAGTTAAGTTAGGTCTGAAAAATTTAGCAATGTTGCCAAGTTATTTTGATTATACTTTTGTGCACCTAAGATAAAAGGTACGTCTAAGGCCCGATTTAGGCCCAAAGTTTTTGTCAACTTTAGGCCCGAACTCGACCCGAAAAGCCCGGCCCGACTTGCAACTTTGAGTTTGATACAATTCGCCTTATAAAAATTTTCCGATTTGCATATGCTTTAGTCATAACAAAGAATTTTGTCCCTCCCCTTTTTTTATTTTTGGTTAAGAGGGTGGTTGCAGTCAAGCAGACAAAACTTAAACCTCCCAATACGGGATTAGAATAAAATAATGCATTTTGCAGTTAGAGCAAGAAAGCTTTCAAATGTTTATCAGAAAGCTCCCCGGCGCTGTTAAAGCTAATCTGCTATTTTAGTTTAAAATGTAAGCATTAGCAACGACAAACAATTATTAGGGCTGCAAATTGTCAGAGATTAGGGTGGTTATTATACATTAATTAAATAAGTTTTGTTCAGATATTATTCGAGACTCTTGGTTGATTAGATAAGTTTTTGATGAGGTTTTAGTATAAATTAATCATATAAGTTTGTTCAAATGTTATTCTAATGAATTAGATAAGTTCAGTTCAAATGCTAGGCCTATTCTAGAATGGATTTAGTACCACAGATTGTAGAAGTATGCTAACGTAGTTATTATTTTGCGTAAAATAATAATATTGTTTGACATTGCAAAACGGTAGAAATTTTGTTCCTATCTAATATATTATCGTGCTCGGGACATATTTGTTTTAATTTACGTATAATTGCGCTTGTTACTATTTTTTGAGAACCATTACATATTGGAGGACGATGTAAGTTCTCGACCTAGGACTCAAAGATGCCTTAGAATTTCAAAATGATGATAATGCTAATATTTTCAACGTGTAGCAATGTTTCGTTTGGTCAAACACTCTTTTTCAAATTTACGATCAAAACTCTTGACAGATGACGTCATCAAAAACGTTTATGATATCATCCCTTTGATTCAAGCAATATTTTTGGTTTAGAGCCAAACAGCTAACTTTCATTCCCAATTTGAGTCACCAATACAGAATATGTCATTTTTCCAAAACGTAACATTTGGCAATGACGTTACGAACAATGACGTCATCAATTTTAAAATAAATTTGTTTATACCTGCACTTGAAAATTAATTACGATTCAAAATTTGTTTCTTCTGTAATTTTTGGATTGGCTGTTGGACAGTAAAGACTCTTTGACAGACTCGTATTTCTACTGGACCACATTTAAAGTGTGACCACATTGACCAGCTGCTTTGCCGCACTAATTGATGCCAAAGTTTGCTGTTTGTGTGACCTGCTTTATAATTTTTTTATGCTGATGCAAAGCAATTTTCCATCCGAAACAATAACCTCCTAATTAATTATATGCCAAAGCAGTTTCTTTATAGCTTTGAGTTGTGTGAGGTAGGAATACCACATAAGGATCCCGTGTGGGTGAAACGGGCTATAGTGGTTTCGTATCTCACAAAATACTGCAATATGTATTCTGCTTTGGAATTTCCATTGTGCACTCTCTTGATGGTTACGTCATTATTTTCATAACTGAATTATTTTGGAATTGTTGTTAATTCGTTGATTCATTGTGGTTGAAGAAAACGTACACTTTAACTAGAAGCCAAAGTTTTTACTTTTAAGTACAAGTTGTCTGTCCAAAAAAACTAAGACATAAATTTGACTGTTAGGAAAGGTTTCGGGGTTTTTTTGACTGGTCTCTAACATCGCAGAAATGCTGAATCGATCACCAACACAAGCGGTTCGGGTTGGCTAGAAATGTTGAATTGACTGTCAACGCAACTGGTTGACAGTACCGTTTTCCATCTCGGCAATGGACAAACGTGTTTACGACTTATTACAGCTAATGGTAAGCGCTTTCGTTTTAACTGGATGCAAAAGCGATGTTTTAAAACGGCAAACGAAAGATTCTCTGATGATTGTAATATTATACTACAGGGGTGGCCAAATTACGGCCCACGGGCCTGATCCGGCCCACCGAAGCGTTTCATCCGGCCCACTTGTGCCTGCTGAAACCACTACTATAATTTTGACGGATTTAAATTTCTGTTGAAAGCAACGATGGAAATAACGAATAGGAAAGTGGCACAACTCTGCGACACCTTTTTTGTAGTTTTGGATTTTATAGCTTGTATATTTAATATTTATAGTTTGTAAAAATTCAGAAATGTCAAAAGTTTGCTAGAAAAATGTTTGTTGTGTTTGCATTAACATACACATGCGAGCAAACTTTCTCAAGTATGAAGATTAACAAAAGCAAAAACAGATCTCTTACAACGGATTCAATCTGACGAGCTGTCTCAAGAATCAGCATAAGTATAGCTTCGAGCCTGATATAAACAAACTTTGGACGCATGCGGTGGGCTACTTTAGTCACATTAATCGTTGCGCCACTTAGCATACTAGCTGTATTGTTGTGCACATTAGCGTAGCCAAGGGGGAGGAGGCAGGGGCCCCGCCCCCTCCCCCCAATTAAAATGTCACCTATGACAAAAATGCGGCAAAAAAGTCTATTGTTTCAGTTTCGTTTAGCATTTTTCGAGTACAACGCTTTCTTTTAGCATTTTGCGAATAATATTGATAACCAGGGGCACCAGGCCCCCCTCAATTCAATTTTACCAACCAAATTAATTGTTCAACCCGTGCGAAATTGTTTCACTTCTTGTCCTAAAATTTGCTATCTCAGGCTCTTATCTAACCTTTTTTATGGACATATTAAAATAACTAGGACTGAATTTACCGTAGTATGGCTCATTGCCAGGGGCCCGCGCTCAGATAGATTTTTTGTTCTTCACCTGCATTTGGCAGAAATATCTTGCGAAAATCTCCAAAGTGACCAGTGCCCCACGCAATATAAATCCAGCCTGGGCAATAACATGGTTACTGGTTAGTAAGCGTAACCATCCATGGTGCCATTTTAAAGTAACAATTCACCTTCACCTCATCAGTTTTTATACGACAAAATACTTAAAAAAAAAAAAATTAGCGAGGGGAATGCTCATTGAACAAATTGTTGAATTAGAAATGAGGGGGCTTGAGCCCCCTAATTGTACATGTACTTCTAGAACTAGTAACTTTTATGCAAAACAAGAATCTCTTGAAGAAAATCTTCGAGTGGATTATTATTTACTGCTAAAATATTGCACGAGGTAATGTACCTTACTTCTCCCTATACCTGGGCCAAATAACTTACAAAATCAAACCCCAAAATGCAAAATTTTAAACGTGTTACGGACTTAAATTGTAAAAGAAGCAAAAGAAAGATTGAGCAATTTAATTTTTTCAATTGGCTTTTGAATGTTAAAAATTTAGTTCTTCCAAATGGCTGTAAACTCGTCCGAATTGTGATCAATTGGCATTAAAATAGCTAGTTTTTACAAAAAATCGCCCTGCTACTGGGGGCTTCGCCCCTAGACCCCCGTCTGCGTTGACGTTTGAGTTACACTAGTTTACTCTCCACATCTCCCAATTCACACATTTGCACTTTTTGTTTTGGTTTATGCCCTCTCTCTATAGCGATATCCTGGTTAGGTGGAAACACACATGCCGAGGCTTCTGATATTCCAATCTACAATATCTTTGTCCCACCAAAAGTTCGTTCTTCTTTCAAAAATTTTTGATGACGTTACATGTGATTTGTGGTTTACCCCCCTCCAACAAAACAAAAATTCTGGCTACGCCTATGGTTGTGCAGTAGCTGTTATGCTAGTTATTTGTAAATAAATTGCTTTTAAATTATGTTTCAATATTGAGTTTTGAGCTTTCGTCTCAGTAACTAAGTTCATTATCTAACCGGCCCACCCAGAAAAGTAATTGCCCACCCCTATTATAGTAGATATTGTTTTATATTTTCGCATGTGCTTCCTTCTCATGATCTCAGCAGTAAAACCACGCGAATATTGATGTGAGAAGTCTGACTTTCCAAGAAGCTCAATCACAATAATTTGTATAAAATTGGCAATTGTTTTTGGTACGGTACTATCGTAAAGACTCGGACTTTTGAAATGTTTTATAACTTACTAATACTTTTAATTAGCTTTCCTGTTGGTTAACAAAAAGTTGGTATTTGTATACCAAGTTTACTTTTGATTCCCGCTGTATACCAGATTTCAAAATGTTTTCAAAGCCTTCAAATGAATGACGGAAATTATGAAAACATCCCCTCTTTGGTCTATTGTACCCATTACACATAAGTAATTGCTGGATATCATTAGTTTTTTGAGGGGGTGGAAGATATCGGGTATGTCACCTTGGCTCACGAAAATATCCGAAATATAATCTTATCTTCTTTACAAGAAGAGCTTTGTAAATTCCATAATCACATAATGCAGCTTTGAGCAGTTTTATAATATTTAAGAATCTTGCACAAAATACTGTCGACATACAAAGCAAATAAATTATTAAATAAACGGGTGCAAATAAATAAAACAGCTTTTTTTGAATAGTAAAACAGCAGCAATATTAAATGCCAAAAGCGCCGCTTGTCTGTATTTTTGTGTATCAAAATAGATTCGAAGTCAAATATATAATAGCCAATTATATATTTGACTAAACATACAAATATAAACGTTTCAATAAATTAAATAACGGTCAGTTTTCAGTGCGAGATAGAACGTATCTCGATGCAGAGAATGAAGAGTAATGCAGATTTCCACGACACAGAGGGCAGTATTACAATAGCTTACTTCAGTTTATGTCGGAATTGAGTAAAGGCAAAAAATTAAGCAGTAATAATTACATTTTCACTTTATAGTTGAACTTCCTATGACTGCGTTTGATTTGAATGTCTGCGATTTTGATCTTGCTAAAACGCGGTCGTGACGTCACTAAGATGACGTCATTCATTCAAAGCTATTTTTTAAATAGAAAAAATTTAGGCAAACACTAAACTCACATGCCGAATTTGGTGCTCCCGTGATCCCCGGTTTTGGAACTTGATGGGAGGAGCAGTTTTGTACTAGCCCGTGTTTAAAGTGGGTTAAAATCATAAATTTTGATTTAAATTTTAATAATACTCAATTATGACATATACTCAAGCACGGTCCATAATTCTACTACAGTACAAAATTGTAGACTAGCTTTAAGAAGCAATGTTCAGTTGTTCATTCTACATAAACTTAGTATTTCTGCTTGCATGGTATGAAGTTTATCTTCCATACCAAGAGCTATATCGATGTCTTTAGCTGACGGTTGGTAACTGCTGATGTCACATGTTTCTGAATCCGGTTCCGTAAATGCCGTGAAGTTATGTTCGTTCATCTGAAAAAGAGTTTCCGGTTTATTACACGTTATAGCTTGCATCATGTAGCCTTGATTTTGATATTGTTTTTGTCTTGACAAAGTGTTTATTCGGCATATGTGTAATACCAAATGCTTGTAGACCTTATTTTGAACGTACAAGCTTGTTGCCGTAAATGCATTTCTATTTGTTGCAAAAATTTTTGTTTACTGGATTTTATATGACATAGTTTGTAAATGCATTGTTTGTTTTGAAATACCTAGTTATCTTCGCTCTTAAATTCTCAAAAAGCCTTAGTAGTTAATTTTGCTCTGGAACTAAAAGCTTTGGAGCTTACCCTGTTTGCTCTAACCTACGAGTATATATTGATTTCTTCATATCAGAGAGTTAGAGAGATAGATTAAAAAGCTGAGTTATTGGGGCTGACGATTCATTTCAACCTATAACGGCGTGACTGTTCATTTGTTTAATGATCGAAAGCGGGATGCATGAATTGCCATGTAGCCTACAAAATGAAAAGGCATCATAAAACTCTTACTTTTTGTTGAAGGATATTCATCATAGTCTCTAGTGAGTTTTGAATATTCGATCTTGATTTTTTTTCAAACATGCTTGAACGAAATCCAATTTCGCAAAACATTTTTCTTAGCATTTCGTGAATCTTGTGATATCTGGCTCCCGGGCTTCTGCTGCTGTTTACTCGCTTTACAGGACTTCTTCGCCTTCTTCTTGGAGAATTTGCAGATCTCTGAACAAGGAAAGACACATTTAGAAACTAGAACTCTACCCACAAAAATATTCTTTTGTTTGCTTCAAAGGGTTTCGAAATGTCGTAATAGAAACCATTCATCCCAAGTAAATGAGTAGTATAGCATTAACAATAAAGATAATGTTAAACTACACGTTAAAAAAACGCTCTTTGAAAAAGAGTTAATCTATTTCTTTATCCAGAAATCATCGTTATAGAGTGCAATACTGTAAATTGTGATAAGATTCATAAATATTAGAGCGTTTTCGACGCTTGTTAATATTGCCGTTATGAAGATGCTAACTAGAAATATAACTAACTATAACTGCCTTGTCATAACTCAAAAAGCTTGGCAGTTTGAGATTTGAATTATATTATGCTTGCTATGAAACTTTACATGTTGGTATGAGCAAGTACAGCTTAAATGCACTTTTCCACATGATTTATCTCACTTGAAATGCAGATTTAAATATTTCTCTTACCGTTGTTGTGTATGCGTGATTGATGAGTTTGTAAAGTGTTAGATAGGGTTCCATGCATGTCATCTCGAAGTCATCTGGCGATCTTCTTTTTCTTGCAAAGATTCTTTCTAGAATCTTGTAGTTTTGAGGGGGTGTTTTTGTTTCATGACGTATGTCTGGTAGGCTTATAAGTGGTGATTCATCCTTGTACCGGTGCGCATTCAAGTTTGTTTGGCCATTTTGTGACGTCACAACTTCGGTTTTACGCAGTGATGACGCGGATACAGTTTGGGAAAAAATGATCAGAAGAAGAACTGAAACAAAAGAAAAGCACTAAGTAAACTTGAAACATTTTTTATGTAATGACAGTTATAGTTTAAAAATGTTAATTTGCTACAACAACATGTATTATCAAAATACATTGAAGTGGTAATATCTTCTTCTTTCTTCATTGCCCGCTTTCCGTTAGAGTTGCGGGGCAGCTGTTCGAGATTAAGCCGCCACGCTTAACGGTCTTCCATCACCTCCATCATTACATGGTTACGAATGGCTCTTTTAAAGTATGAAAACGAAGCCAGCGCTACCAGCACCACAAGATTACGCAGTGCTTATTAATTAAACGTATCACATAGGTTATTAACTAAAAGTATCAAATGCTTTCGGTGGTTTGGTATTACCCCCTTCCCATGTGGATCTAGACAAGATTCTAAGTTATTTGAATAAATGCTTTTGCTCATATGACACAACTAAGTATTGTGTAATATTTTACAAAACTTGAATTTTGCGCAGTCCTGACTACCAAAAAGTTTTAATTGTGTTGGATCACTTTCGGAAATTTGTTGTTACTTTTTTTACATTTTCTCTGACAAAACTCTTGCGGCCTTATGTGTGGTATGACTTTTAAATTTTATTTTCGTAGTATTAGTATGACCCAAGATTAATTAGTCATCGTTCTATTTTAATAAAAATCAGTGTCAATGATTAACGTCACACAAATTTTGGAAACTGATACGTAGCGAAAATTCAGGTGCTGATTGCAGTTTGTCGTTAACTAGTGAAATTGGTGTTGTTACTCTAGGTTAGATATTTTCTAGCGAAAGTAAAAAACGTAAATATATTTTATTGCGACAAAATGTTTGGCCTAGTCCTCTTCACATTTATCATTTTGCAAGCAGAGATTTTGCATATCTTCCATTTTGTTGGTGTGCAATTTCAAAAAATATTTTTGAAGACTATAATAAAAAAATTTAACTCAAGCTTGCAAATACCGATTATTATTGAAAAGTGTCTAAATTGTGTGAACTCTCTACTTTATTTTATTCGGTACCTTTAAGAAAATTGCGCATTTTCTCTGTTATTACGTTACATCTGCTGTCGTAACATGTGTCTAATTATAAAGTGGAAAGACGTATTTTCCAATAGCCCTCGGCACGCTTTCGAAGCTCGTGAAATAGTTTAACAGTAAGTGATAGATTTTCAAGAAATTATATAGTTGATTGCTCTAATATTCGCTTTAGATCTATTAATTATAAATTTTTGAAATCTTAAATTTTGTTCTAACCATTAGAAAATCTTCACAAAAACTAGATAATCCTCTAGCTTTGCACATTTAACATTTTGTGCTTCTGTATCGCTTTACTTACCAATTTTGAAGAAAATCCGTTGATTTTTGAATAGGTGCTTGATTTGATATGTTTTGAATGTGGATATTGTTGAAGTAAATTGATTAGTTTTTGAACATTCAATATTGATTGGAAAAAATTCACAGTGGAAATTGGGGATGGCAAGATGCTTATGGGTGGAGGAAAAACACTTTTGTTTTGCCTTTGTCGCTGTATTGCAAGTCTGCAAGTTGTCACATTGTCCTGAAAGTCTTCTTCGAAGAGCGTCTGAATCTTGGATACATCTTGAAACGTCTTTTTCATTCGTATGATTGACGTTGCATGTCATATTGGATAAAAGGTAGCTATCGGTCATACTTCTCGGAAGCAATGCTCACTCTTGTACAAGATTTTCTCTTACAAAATAAAATACGTATCAATAATTTGTTAACAACAAGCTTAAAGTGCTGTCTGTCTCTGCAAAAAAATAAATGGTGAGAAAAATTTTACATATGATATTTGTTTTTCACTTTAGGTCTTCTTTTTCTGAATTTTATTTTAAACATCAAGTTGCAACATTGATACCAAAACAGCTTTTCAAATTTTTTCCAAGCTGCAAAAATCGCGTTTGCTAATTTTTCGCCAAAACGTTATATCATTTTAGTGCCCAAAATCAGCAAACGACATCTTGTGATTATCCTGTTAAGGATAATTCATCTTTTGTAACATTGAATATCTGGATAAATAAGCTAATCTTCATTGCTTGTAAGTTTCGAGGAGGAGTTTTTGGATGAATTTTCATTGTACGATATTGGTTTTGCAGTGCAATTTTCATTGGTTTAATTCGTAGATTTAAAGTTTTGTCCTCTAGTACTAGTTTCAGTGAGGCCGATATCTTCGCCAACTGACGAAAGCGTCCGACGAACGTGGCTTTATAAGGCTACCGAAATGCGACTTTTTTCTTACTTTTTTCAACGTTACGTAACTTTGACCATTGACTCGACGTTGAATAAGCGATTATGAACTCACTGCATTACTGCTTAATTATCTGAAGCTTTACCTACATTGACGTACTGATTTATAATTTGTATAGTAAGCCTTAAGTTGATATTGTATAAATAATTAAGTCGAGGTGTTTCCGCCCAAAATTTTTAGTCTATTTTTAGCTTTTATCATACGGAAATAGTAGTGGAAAATTCTTCATATTGCAATTGAGTTGATACTATTTGATGACATTTGTTTTCATTTTTCTCTTTTTCAGAGTCATCTGGAAAAGAAAATCGGATTTGACAGTTTTGCAAACGTGGTTCACACAACATACTGTGTGCTTTCGTTCATAATTCGCTTAATTGAACATTGTTTTTGAATATCGTCCGACTCCGTTATCAGGAATGGATCAAGTGCATACACAGTTTTAATTTTTACACAAAAGCATATCAATATCAAGTACGTATTTTTTAAAACTTATTATTTAAATGTTCCATCTAATGGAGGGATGAAAACAACGTACGTTAACGAATGACAAAAAATAATGGTTTTTATTTTCGTACAAAACTTGTTTTGTTGCGGAACTCGATCACAGCAGTTCTAACTTACTACTAAGCGATTGTTTAGAACTAAATTGATGCAGTGCTCATTTCTTAAAGCCAAACAGAATAATACTTTTTTATCGTTTTTTTTTGTTTTTTTTTATGGTGTTTTACACTCTTGTCATATTTAACAAGAAACAGCTGGCGCCCAGAGTGGTTAGATTTTTTATCAGAAGCAAAAATTCTAATTTTTTTCTGACCAAATTAGATAAAACTTTGCTGTGTTGCATTTCGGCAATAAATCAATTTTTAATGTTTTACTAAGTTTGTTTATGTTTGTCATTAGCTGTTTATGTTTGTCATTAGCAATTTTGATGTGTTTTTTCTTCCAAATATGTCTAGTCATCACTACAAACACCAATCGCAATAACATTGCATTGGACAAATAACTCGAATCAGAAACAGAAAAAACGACACAACGTCAGAAATATTTCGCTAGAGTTAGTTTTTTTTTAAACTTTGCCTCATTTTCTATTATAAGCCAAGATGAAAGGAAGTAAATGTCAAAATTTGGAAAAGTTTTGAGTTTTAGTTGTGCTATTACTGCGGATACATCGCGCATTTTGCGTAATTTTCAATTACGTGAGCGATTACGTTACTTTGTTACGTGTACGGCAGCATTGAAAGTTGAAACTACAAAATTTAGGAAACAGGGAAAACTTGTTCGAACTACTGGTTCCAAATATGGGATTACGCAATTTTAGCAGCATATCATTTCTCAATTCGACCTTTCTGAACAGATGTCTATGCCCTTACTGCTCCTAGATAGTGTAGAGTTGTGCTAAAACCTATTTCGAGATATATGGGGCCCTGAAAACATCAAATTAAACTGACAATAAATAAATCAAAACGGTTTTGTTTCAAAATTATTACTGGTGGCCTGGACTGCAAAAAAATTATATAAAGTCATCCAATCGGGGTTCTTTGAAACCCATTTTTAGGATTTTCAGCGATTTGAGAAAAATTATTTTGCTCGCTGAAGAAGTGCGATATTTCTCAATTGCTGTACGACCTACATTTTTTTGCAATGATTACAAAAAATTATGGCTAAAGTAAATTTAGCCTTTGAAGTAATGCTTAACGATTTCCCATGAAAGTTAATATACTGTTGAACCCACGGTAAGAAATTTGAATACTAAAACCTTTTTGGATGTGTTTAATTGTCATGTACAGATATTGTTTTTAATATAGAAAAGTTATTACAAAATAAGCTAGACAGCTGGTAAAGGGCTAGTTAACGCGATTACAATTTGAAACAAGGTGGCATTAATCAATTTTTTAAGTGTCCCATCCCAAGATCAGATGTAGAAGCTTTTGATAATGCGTAAATTTATAAAAGGCATCAAGGATTAAGGCTTTAATCGATAGGTTTGGCTTGTCAGTTTTTGTTGCGTAACTAATTATGCGACGAAGAAGCCCTAATTTTATTGTTCATTTATGCAGGTTATACATTATTTTGTTCATTTATTAAATTTAACCGTTGATTATGCTTGTTTATTACGCCATTCCACGTCACAGTGCGACCGCTATCTTGCACCCCGACAACGCGGTAAGTTGGTGCAAACGTCGTAGTGCTTGTGAACAGGTGCTGATAGCTCTACGTTAACACAAGCGTAGTCATAAGTTTTGAGGTCATCATACTGCATTACAGCATAGCCCCAATCAGTTAAAGCACTCTCATTTGTTATTAAAGTATACGGTACATTATCTACCATGAAGTTTGTCTTGAAATAAGAGCTTAAGTAATGAGTAGTTATTGTCCTTGTACAACTGGAAGAGACCGTGGATTTAATTTTTGCCCTCATCGCCATCACTGCCACTACTATTGACGATTATGGTGATGTTGATGTGCTCAATAATCAAATCCAAGACTTCTTACTGTTCCACTAAAACTATATAATGCTGAAGCCCTTATTCCAAGACGAATTTCATGAAAGATAATTATAACCTATTTGGACGTGTGAGAAAGTGCTTTCGGGGATGGTGTTTCTGCTATATGATTAACTTATGAGTTAATGTATTAACTTATAGCGGCGACGAATTGCTGAGTGGTAGAGCGTTGTGTCGGTAATCGAAAGGTTGCTGACCTCTGGTTCGATTCCCCAACTGGCAATGCGTTGTTGTGTTCTTGGGAAAGACACTTTACGCTTATTTCCCGTTGGGGCAAAGCAGTCTACCCGTTGTGATGGTGGCCCAGACTGACGAAAGACTAGCAAACAGAACCCAAAAAAGTGCTCTGTGTTGGTGTGCCTTGTTCATGCGAACGGACGAACTTATGACTTTAAACTTCCCTTGAGGTTGGAAACTTAGATATATTGAAGCTTTTTTCAGAAACTTTAAAACAAAGCAGATTTAAAGAGGTCAACAATTGATTTAAAAGTTCAAAAGAAATTTTGATTGAGCTTAGTTCTGTATAGGTTTCCTCCGTTAGAGATGGCATTCAGTCTGTAAAATAAGTGACAGAAAACTATAAACTAAGATATATCTGAAAGCGTAAAAACTCCAAAAAACTATTTTCGCTCATATTTTATAGTTTTAAAAATATCAGCCCCAAATATTGCGCCTCTCTTCAACTAGCTATCAGTCATTTTACCATGTAAAAGATCTTGATGACATAGTAGCTCGTAATGTGTATAATTTTGATGTTCACTTTATTAGCATTAGCAATTATATGCTATACAAAATAGCTCTTTTTGGGGCTAAATTATCTTTCGCTGGACCACTTTTATTATTTTCAATCTGAAATCGTGAATATTGTCTATGTTCATATCTATAATCTATTCAAGTTTGACTTGAAAATTTTAGAGCAATTGTTAGCTTTTGCTGGACCAGTTTTAACCACTTTTAAATTGCAAAATTATTAACTTGGATGAACTTGGTAGCGGCAATTTTTCATCAAGTTCACTTTAACCTCTAGTAGCCTCTTTCATGTAAAGCTTCACAAGCGTTTCCTGGCCAATTTAGAGCTTAACAACATTTTAAGCAATTTCTTAAATTCTTACAAAGTTAGCGTAGAAAGGGCTTATCGCTTACCGGTATTTTATGCAGAATTATGAAAACTTCGCTTAGTGGGTGGTCAGAACATGATAAAATTTAGTATTATCAAGCAATCATTAATTGTGAACATTAATTGCACAAACAGCAAATCAGTGTATCGCATGGATGACTGGGCCAGGCTAGTGGGGTATGTGTCAACAACTAATGATGTAACTAATCTCCCCCCCCCATTCATAAATCTTTTTGAATGTGTTCATATTCTTTTACTTCAGGCTTTTCGTAAGCTACCAAGTGCAACATTTCCCTCCTCTTTTTTTCAAGCTTTTTTTTACTATTTAGGATGTCGAACTGCGTTACTTTCTTCATAAAACGTAGTTGGGAATACCGTTTATGCGTAAAGTTTCCCCTTTACAAAGTTGCAATGATTTAAAAGTACTTGTAGTGAGCGTAATAGATTATGACGTCATCGTTCCTCCATGTGACGTCATCACATTGTTAATCACCTACAAAAAGTGTTTTTCATTTTCATGTCACGAAAATTATTCAAAACGCATAAAATATGCCTATAGCAACAACTAGAATTTACTATTTATAGCTTCTTAATTAGCGAAATTCTGTATTTGCATTTTACTGGTTTGAGCGGTGGCTTCAGCTAATCCGATGATCTGGCTAGTTTACACGGTTTTACTGATTTTTCCAAACATTAAAACGCTCAAGGTTTATCACACGTTTTACATGGTAGCCCACAAAGTTTGATTTTCACTGTTTATTATGACGCCAAGAAATTCTTATTTACAAACACTGCTGATAAACAGTTAGTAATATGTGCAATAAAATGTTATTGATTTAAACAGCAATAGATTAGGGGTTTGCTTATTGTTTTGGTTATTATTTTGTGTGTTTATTTATTTTGCCTTTATACACAATTTAGTTCGACGTGTATAGCAGTTGTAGTAAGCTTTACAATTTTAATAACATTGTAACTGTGTTTTTGGTTTTTTGCAACATTTGAACTGTTTGCTGCATTTACTTTCAGTTTAGTATTTTCGTTAAGCTGATAAGCTCATTACCCAAACAACTATCGTAATCTCTATCAACCCGAATCCCTAAAAAATAATTAAGCATTGTGAGGAAGGCTTTAAGATTATCAAATCTAGTAATAAGAAACTTTTGTTAAAAAGTTGCAATGGCTAAAAACAATATAGCTTATGTCTTTGTGGGAGTGGAGGGTTTTTGGGCAAGTGTTTTAATTCGAATTTTTAATAGATTGGACGATTTTTTATTGAATTTTTTAATTTAGAAATTGTTTCTGAACTCACATATTACTACGTCAAATTATTGAACAAAAATTCCATAAAAGGGAAACTTTTTAGAGTTTTTAATTAGCATTAAGTAGAACTAATTGGTGCTTAGTTTTGTCACCGCCAATTTTGGGTGAGATATTTCCTTCAACTTTTTGACCCAGGCAATACTACAAATCGATTGTAAAGATTACTACTGTAATTCAAATATTTTGCATATCATCATACATCAAAATTGAACCATTCATATTGCAACGTAGCGCCCTTTAATTGATAGTAATCAGAATAATCACTAACCACATTTGGGAGGTTTGACGTGTGGATTACGTATGTGCAAGTGGTAGGCTTATCTCGAAATCTATACAGAGTTTTTTTAATTAAATAAAACGTCGCAAATTTTTCATTATACTCGTACATAGAATGAAAATTATCTTCAATAACCCCAAGATAAACGATTTAACTGGTAAACGCGTTGACGACAAGATTTATTTTACCACAAGCACTACATCGATACAATATAAACGCGCTCAATAGATAGTTATTTGATTAATGAACATACCGAGAATCTGATGTAATTAAGCGATGCTTGGCCTCTCAGTTACATGAGACAAAATGATTTGAATTGATAAACTGGGATAACAAATTGAGGCTTTCGGGAAGCCTATGTAATGTATAAACCCATCAAAGAGAGTATTTCCTCAGAATACATCTTAGAGCAACTTGAAGCATTTGCGTAAAATGTATTATTGTGCATCGTAACTAAGCGAAATCATAAAACAAGTTCAATTAAAAGCTAAATGATTAAATCAAATAGATTGCGCTTATAATTAGCTTATACGCATAGAAACTTTTTTTAAAAAATATCTTCTCAAATTTTGACTAAAAATTTAGAACCAATGTCCAAAGGAATGGAGATCACATCAGCTTTTTTAACCAGTTGTCTAACAAACTGTCGAGTAAGCTGTCGTTCTAACCCAAACATACTATACGACTGTAGGTGTTCATGGAAGGACATTGATCCTTCTTTAAAATTGACCTATGAGCAGTTTTTAGATCTCCAGCATGCTTATAGAGATCAAAATCTGGAGAATTTAATGTGGGGCATCTGGTGTTGCTGTTTTATTGTGTAAAGCCCGGTTTCCTTCTTGTTTTTGTGTAAGTTGATTTGCATTGTTATCAATGTTCAACAATTACTGCAATTAAAGGTGTTGGAAATGCCTCACGTATGATGTATCACATTTAAGCTGGGACATATTATCGTTTTCATTTAATGTGTTTGAAATGCAGTGAATAGGATTGCATGATTTGACAAATAGATATCATATCGTTACTACATTCTTTTGCTTATTTGTTTAACTTGTTTTGAGGTCAATTGCATGGTTGTCACTGTGTTTTGCTGCTCTTACTTCTTCTCTATTTACTGAATCTGGATTTCCATTTAGGATAAACAAAACAAAATGCTCAAAAGGTACTATTTCACTTATCTGTCTTTTTTGTGGATGGGGTCAACAGTTTGCGATGTATTTTTCTGGGAACAGTGCAGATGAGATAGTGGTCTAAGGCAAAGATTTTTTGTCTGAAACAATTCAGTTGTTTATTATGTTTAACCTATACTAGGAATAAGGGTACTTCAGAGATTGCATTGCTTGCTAACATCATCGTTTCTCACGAGATTATTTCACCATGATTTTTGTCGGTATAGATTTGCTTTGATTTTTTGAACCGCAACATTCTGAGCATTAAGTAGTTTTCCGAATTTAAACAACAAAAATGTGATAAATTGCGGTCACTTAATAGGTTGCAATTTGCTCTGTGGTTCTGAACGGCTATTTACATTTTTACAATTTACTGTTTGCGTTTTTACATATCGGTATAAGTTGTATTTCTCATATAGCCATTCTGTATGATTAATTGAAAAAACGTTTGGTTTCAGTTTTACGTATTGAATCTAAAGCAAGCGAGAGAAAGAAGCCAGGAGACTGCATTTGCTGAAGCAATTAGCCGGTCTTATAAGGATTAATGTTCCACTAACGCACCAAAGTATAAAGCAATAAAATATAAAACTATAAAACTTCCACTGTACCAATCTACGTAGAAGTATTATTCAGTTTTCCTCCTCGGGAATAATGCGGACTCATTTTGGAATTTTCTTGATGCGGTTTTGAAAGAAAGAAAATTCAGTCGTTTATTTAACGAGGTAACAGAATGTTATGCAAAATATGTATAATTGCTTGTTATTATGACCATACTCATCAAGTAAAAACTAAGAACACCCAAATTTTAATCAAAAGCGTGCTCTTGGAGTTCTGATTACCATCGATTTTTGAGATGATCTTGTCTTACCATTAAACCACTTACCAAATTTCCGAAGAAGTACATGTATTTTTCTGCGTGAAACTGAATTTGAAAAATCAATCAACCATTCCAAAGTTGTTTTGTTTTTTGCACTAACTTGAGAAATTTTGAGTTATGCAATCTGAAAAAATGAGGATTAACATAAATCCACTTAATTGCTACAAATTTCGATCACTTCCGTGTAAAATGAAGTTTAATGGTACTTTTTATAGATTTCAATATAACAATATTTCAGCTGATTTTATAGCTAAACATTGCCTCAATCTTAAAGATTAACATTTAAATCATAATGTTAAAAAAATTATCCTTTTTTTGTTTAAACTAAGCATTCAAATGGAAGGTTCAAAAAATCAACCTTGTATTTTAATTATTGTAAAAGAATATCGATTTTGCTTAATCAAAAGAGTTCTCAGTTCGCTTGATCTTTAAAAGAAACCACAAATACCAAAAAATGACTTTTGATTTTGATTCTAGTTTATTTATTGGCCCACTGGCTTTGAAAATGGACTAGATTTTCAGTATTGCAGATTAAAAATATATTTTTTCTTTGTGCCACGTTTAAACTTACTTTAACGTATTTGCCCCCTGGTCTTAAAATTGGCGGTTCCCATAGTCTGTCTCATGATTCTTACCTCACAAATCCTTTTCACTCTAGTGTCAGTCTTTGTCTTAAACAAACTATGTTTTCTCACCAGTGCTAAAATATGTTGAAGTTTGTAAGATTCTCGAGCAAATCTTTTTGTTTGTCAAAACTTTTTTGGCAGAATTGTACTTTTTACTTTCCCATTTTAGCTATTTGCAAAAGAGATCAATTCATTCTCGCATCATCTTGAACTTTCAAGCAACTTCAACTTTGAGCTGGGCTGTGGTTGGTAACAGGGTTTCAAAAAGTGCTCAATAACGAAGAGATAGAGCAAAAATCACTATAGATTCCCGCAATAGGTTTTTAGTTTTTAATGTTTTATTGCTGCGGTAATCTGTTTCAACTTTGAGCTAAATAGTTGTGGGGATCAAAATTTTGCATGGAAATTTTGGTCAAAATTTAAGCAAAACTGGCTTTTTTTATTTTCCTGAAAAATATGTCAACGTTTAGGCTATCATAATTTTTTATATAATTACTTGTAATTTTATGAAATTTTTTAGATCATTGCCGGTATTGGTGAAAAAAATTGTCGTTTTTCAATAAATTTTTTTTAATTATTGTTTTTACTTCCAAGCTAATTTTTTCTTCTAAACTCTTGCAAAAAATTTAGCGGCTGGAAAGTAGCAAAAATTCGTATTGGTATGCATCATAATGGAACTTTCAGCAGTTATTGAGTACTTTGCAAAATTATGTTAAACAAAATAACATAATTTTGCACCTTTATTTTTGACCACTCAGCAATCGCTTCTTTGATACATTCTTTTGCTTGATTTGATACATTTTTAAACTTCTTGTTGCGTATATTTTGATTCGCGATTTTGTGATAATTAACCTAACTTAAGTTTGAAATAATACTGATAATATCTTTGGAACAGAACCAGCAAATTTTTTGACAGAAACTGCGATTTGAAAATGCGCATGAATGAAATTATCTTTGACGTTTGTTTTTAATATATTTGCAGTAATAATGTTTTCAGTTTGAATTTTCATGTAAGTTAGTTTTAACGTTTATTCAAATTGCGTTACATATCATAATGCTTCATAAAACTAAATTTGAAGATAATGTTCCCTAATTATACGTTATTCTATGCAATGCATTAATGAGCAGTAACTTTACAACCTTGTTTGTATGAATGTATACTATGGCTTTAGAAGTTTGCCACCGTTAATGCAGTTAAAAGTTTGTGCTCTGGCCAAATTTGAAATTACGCATAGTTTAGTTTTTTTTTTTTTTCGGTTTCTTCATTTGATTTTGCCGTAAAATGCGAGAAAAATTGCTGGAATAATCAGACCAATACTAGATGAATCGGAAACCGCAGAATATGGTACGTTGGTTTGGTATTTAGAATGGCGTGGATGCGTCGGGATTGTTCAAACTTTGTCACTTTCTTCTGCCAGCTACATCGCACATTTTTGTAAGCAAGCGTGGCAGGATTAGTTTGTTCTATCTTGGGCCACTAACTCGAATGTTTCTGGGACTCAGAGTGCTATTGTCATTTCACTGTACACACGTCATCTTCTAGTGATGCCCAAATCATGGAGCTTTCCAAACAAAGCTAGAGATCTCATGGCGGACTGGTGGGATTACTTCACTGTCTTTGAAGTTAGAAAGAGCACAACAAAAAATGAAAGCACCTGATGGCCCGTGATAATGTTTGATATTTAATCCCTATGGTAGTTACTCTGTACTTTTTACCCCAATGAGTTTGTACTTTATAAAACTGCATGTGGCGACATGTAAAACAAAATTAATTTCTGGATATGGAGATAACTGTTTTTTTTTTGTTTTAAAGATTCCATTCTCATTTGCAGAGAATTCTAATTTGAGTTCAGCTTGTTGATGAAACTGGAAAAATAGAAATCGTCGTGCTGTGAGTTTTAGTTGCAGCGATTATACAAGATTATACAAATAGTTAGTCGAGCTGTAACTCATTTGCCTCTGGAGGGGGAGGTCTAAGGTTCAAATCTCGGGCCGGTCAAACTGAATACAGTGTTGCCAGCGGCTCGCCACCGCTGCGACGTTTCTTCGAAAGGAGCTGTGTTGCCCGGGTACAATAATGTGGAGATAGGCCCCGCATACTCGTTACATGGCTTCGGCGTAATACAGCGAGTATAATGAAAGATTTGATTGATTTGATGCAAATAAGCAGGGTTACCATCGACTCGTACTCAAAAATAAGGATAACAAAATGCAACTTAAAGCATGTTAAGTAGACTTCTTGAATGATTTATTCAAAAACAATACAGCCAAAATACTGTAGAACGTATTTATTGAAACGTTTCGGTTAATTTCTTTAAACCACTGTCAGTTTTCTTCAAGTTGATACTATTTATTCAAATATTTTCCCTTGCAAAATTTTTTATTTGAATAACATTGACAATGGTTTTAGCTTCGTTCTAGCAGAACTCAAAGTTCAAAATCTTGTTAAGAAGAGCATTGAGAACCAAAAGCTTATCAAATCCTTATATTTGATTGCGATTGGTCTCTCAAGTTGCTTTGCTGACCGTTTCCTAACTCTTTCTTGTACTCAATCGCTTGAATTCATAGCACAGTCCATTTAATGCACTTCGGGTGCGCTGATCTTTATCTCTTATTCCAAACGTGATGGTGTAAAATTCTTGAAAGCTTGATATAAGAACGTTAGCGTTTGCTTCATCGTCTGTCCTTAATGGATCAGCTTTACATGCTCCGAAAAATTCGGAAGACTGGCGCTGCAAAATTTTTATCTAAATGAATCACTTACCTCAGCCACATAAGAAATGACCGCTTTTGCGTTCTGTAAAAGTAATAGTTATTTCTTGAAAACCTGGAGAGTACTATGCAAAAATTTCGCGATGACCAGTGACGTTTAGGATTTACACAAATTTTTTGAAATAGGAGGAGATTTTTGTAGGAAAAGAAACTTGTATTGAAACTGCTGCTAGCATGTAATTGCTAAGCTATTATTGTCAGTTTTTTTTGTTTTTTTTTGACATTATGAAAATAAGACAAAATAAGGACGCATGATTGAAATAAATACATTGCTTTGAAATAAGTACAATGAATTTTTCTAAGACACGCTCCTTTCACGTTTCAAAAAAGGATAAATGTTAGAAACAAGGACGGTATGGCATTTCTGCAAATAAGTAAACTTAAAAAAATAGCATTTCCTACAACATTGTTTTTTCGCTTTAGTTTTTGTTGGGTTATTTTGAACGCCTAAAATAATGAAATTGATGCTTCTATATTAAAAAGAATACGGGTACTGTAACTAATTTTTTGTGCCGACAAACGAAATATGGAAAATCAATTGGGGAATTGTTTTCCTTCTTTAATGAATTAGTAAAACCATGCGAGGCTGACACAAACGAAAGTTTTTTGTTTGGGCTATTTTACTACCAAGCTGAGCTAGGTTTTAATCGCAAATAAAATGCAACTTTAAAAATGCGAGTGAGTTAAAAATTGTCGGAATAAATTCGATTTACGCGGTGCATTTGGTCCTTAGTTTGTTCTTAAACTTTTAGACAAAAATCTGTATTAAGATTTAGTAAAAAGAAATTCGCCTTGCAATATCACTAGCGGTAAGAGGTTATTTCGTTTTACGACCGAACCTTTCTCCAGTTCGAATAAACACTTCAATTGTTACCATCACAGTCAATTGCAGAACATACAGTAATTACTTAAGTGCATTAGCATAATTATCAACTCATTAAAGTGTATATTGCATAAGCATCTTGCTTAAGGCATGTGGTATGCCCTTAACTGACTCAAAAAGGACTAACATTTATTTCTTCCCATGCTGTTAAGTATAACATTGATTTACATCTATGCATTAAAAGCCTAGTTTAAGTTTTCTTAGTTATTTTTACAACCTTCGCAACGCATAATAGAACATGTTAAATAAATGTCACAATTTGTTCAAATCCGAAAAGGACCATCAAGTTGGTAATTTTAGAGAAATGATGTCCGTTTTGTATCCGTTTAGTGGAGACAATTACGCACGCACACGCTGCGTACATACAATACAAGCAAGGGGAATATATCTATTTTAGGCTATTTTTACCTCAGTAAAAATAAATAAAAGTTAATCGACGAATAATGCATGCTTTTGACAACTCCAGAAAAGAGAATGTTGATCTAACTTGGCTAATTTTTTTTATTAACAAAAGCCTCAGCATTGTATATAGATTTTTATTTGCATATTGCAGCATATTCCAAAAACTATAGAAACATACTTGCAGTTCATTTCAGCGAAGATATTGCATTGCAAAACCGCACACTTTAGTCTGGAGGCAGTGGTGCAACCAAGAAAGGGCTAAAGGGGAAGAAAGCTTAGTAACGATCTGGTCATTAGCGGATCGACTTAAACGAGAACTAAAGACAATATCAAAGGGAGTATCTAAAGTTAGGGAAATTGTATTTGATCAGATTGGCGTTGACACCATCTTTCTTGACCAAGCCGTTTCAGAGATATTTTGCTAGAAACACGACTTAGGGGCCTTCTTAAATTATAATTTTTATTGGAACTCGGACGTTTTAATGCAGTAGCTTAGCCAACAGGCCTTCATTTTAGGTCTTTGAAATTAAACATAGTTTAAAAGACCTTTGTGGCTTCGCCCTATCGCGACATTGCCTTAGAATAGAACTAAGCTGGCGTCGTCCATGTTATCATCGTCAGGGTTGCCAATAAAAATTATGATTAGAGAAACCTCTACGTCGTATTTGAAGCAGAATATCTCTGAAACGGCTTGGTAAAAAAGGATGGAGTCAACGCCCATATAATCTAATGCAATTTTCCTAACTTTAGGTTACCCCCATTAATTTTGCCTTCAGTCCTCTTTAAACTTGCGTAAAATAGTTTAAAACAATTAATGACAGTTAATTTGCTTTTAATCCGCAATTTTTTTTCAGTAGTCAGTCAAGCGTTACATAGTTTTGTGTTTATTTTTTTAGTTTTTAGCAAAGCTTGTATTGTCGCTAAACCGCGTAAAATAGGTCTTTAAGCATTTTTGTGCTGCTTTCAGGAATGTAGCAACTTTCAGGGTTGCCACATTCTGGGAAAGTTCTGAATTTTTTTAGTTGTCCTGGAAAGTCCTTGAAAGTCTTTGGATTTTGTTTATCAGTCCTGGAAAATATTTGGAAAGTTTTCCCTTGATTTATCGGGACAGAATAGTGAGTTTTTTTTTCATTTTACAGTAACTGGCATTTTGTAATTATACAACGCCATTGCTAAAATAATTTGCATTGTGAAGGTCCTTTGAAAAACTTTATTGTTCAAATGCCAATAGTTGGCACTTTGCAGTATGTACGAATACGGTATGAATAAGTTATTGAATATTATTCCAAAGAGTGGATTCGTGGACAGTACTTTATTGCAATGCATTATTACTGCTATAGTAGCAGTAGCGTAAGGTGCTGTAGTTCCCCCATTGGTATGTTGACTAAAATGCGCAATAAGGAAAATCTGATGTTTTTCGCAATATACGTAACAAGGATTCAAGTAATTTAAATCATCACTTTTGAAACATTTACGCAAAGAAAGGGGCGAGGGGCTAATTTTTGTCCAAAATAAAATCAGTAACAATTAACTAAAAAAATGCTAAAAACAAACAATCAATTCGATCGCTAATGCAAAATGCTTAACGTACGCTTTACAAAAAAAAAATTATACGGGGTAGGGGTCTATTCAGTATTTAATTCAGTTGTTACCAATCACCTCTCTCAAATCTCGTTTCAGTAGCACTTCCTCCCAAATTGTCTTTATCTATAAAGTACAGACGAATTGGATTAATACTTGTGAGTTTGTTCAAATGATAGGATTTTATAATTTTTCTGACCGGAAACAAACCTGGGACTGAAGTTTTACCATTAGCCAACGCCTACACAGCCTATTTATGCAACTGTTTTAATCATGTTTTTGCTGTGAGTACTAATTTCTATGCCACGTTTTAAAAGCATTAAGTTTCACCAAAATAGCTCTAAAATTAAAGGCGGTGAATCTTCCAGCCAATTCCGGTGGTTTACAATAGCTAAAATCGAACAGTAATGTTTGATATTTTTTGTTTTAATTTTGGGACTGCGGCTGCAAAGATATTCAACAAATACAAAAAGATATACCCCGAAAAAAATTTTTGGAAACTCCGAGTTTTGTTCTTCCCGCCAAAACCTCAGTTCTCTAAACTTTTAGGCCTACTGTGGTTTTGGCGGAAAGAACAAAACTCGGAGTTTCCAAAAACTTTTTTCGGGGGATATCTTTTTGTATTTGTTGAATATCTTTGCAGCCGCAGTCCCAAAATCAAAACAAAAAATATCAAAAATTATAGTACAATTTTAGCTATTGTAAACCACCGGAATTGGCTGGAAGATTCACCGCCTTTAAGTTATTGCAAAAAAATTGCAAAATCTTCGGGCGCTGGGGGCTTTGCTCCCTCACCCCCGAGCACAGCCCTTCCAATGTAATTGCAATTACATTTAATTTCACAAGTTGCCTTAGTCAGGAAACAGCAAAGAGACCGTTCGGTGTTGGAGTTAAGCTGCTCACTGTCAACCACACACATCGTTGAGGCTGCACACTATCTCTTTAATTACTGAACGTCAAGCCGCAAAGCTGTGAATACCATTTTTTATTGTCGTAGATATGACCCGACCGGGAATCCAACCAGAGTCTTCCGTTTCAGTAGTAGGCGCTCTCTCCACTCCACCACTAATTGGTAATTTCTGCATATTCTAACCATTACAGATTTCTAAAAACGCACCTGGCTGGTAGTCATCAGTATTAGTAATGCAAATGTTTTACATCAGAATTTTTCGTCAATTACCAGTAGAAAAAAGTAGGTGCGTGAAAGAGAACTAGGGACAATCAAATTTCAAGTTGTGTAAAAAATCCTTAAACAGTCCTGGAAAAGTCTTGGAAAATGACGTAAAATAGTCGTGGAATTTAATTTTGAATTTCTTTTGGCAACTCTGAACTTTGCTAATATCATTAATAACTAGAGAGGCAACTGCAGGCAAAACCAATAACGTGTTGACTATGCAATATTGAAAAAAATATGAATTCTTAAAACAGCATTCAAGTCAGAGTTGTTGTTATTATTATTCCATTTTCTCTGAAATGGTCTTGACATATCTCTGGACTAACTTCACTAAGTTTGAGCTTTCTACGATCTTCCAATTCTAAGATATGACACTTTTAATTTCCTTTAAAAAGTTTTTTTCCCCTAAGAAACTTTTGCCAGAGTTGTCAATTATTTACAAAATTTGGGAAAGTTACTGCATATTATTCAGTGTTTTGCGGCCGAGTTGTTGTCAAAACTAAGTAAAGGATTCTAGTATTGTAAAGTTACTGCTTTTCAAGCAATCTAGTCTAGTCAAACAACGCGTTTACGGGCCCCGGAAAGATATATATTTTTACCTATATAGCGATGCTTAGTATAGTCTGAAGTTTCCGGCTAGGGTTGTCCCCATTCCGGGGACAACCCTAGCCGGATTTTCCTGCCCATTTACGTCATAATGACGTCATTTCCGCAAAAGTTGACTAAATTTTTTGGCTTTGTTGACTTTTACTTTATTCATTCTCACTTCTCTTATGGTTAGACCTGAATTTTCAAACTTTAGTCACTCAACAAGCGGGACATGGACAATCTTCGAATGCATTCATGACGTCACAATGCAGGAACAAAAATGTTATCAAAATTGTAAAAAGTTGCGATTTTGAGTGGTTATCAACTTTTATAACTTTTGTTGTATTTAATGTAGAGCCTTGATATTACTATTGAAGAAAATACATGCATATTAGACGATACTGTGTGAATTTGGTTTACTTTGATCTGCATTTTCGTACAATAAATTAATTGAAAATACGACACCCATTTGCAATATTTATCGTATTTCGGCGTTTTGCTTGTTTATTTCAATTATAGCATTTGCTTCCATAATTGACTTTTTTCAAAATTAGAAACTTTTAAAAGCATTATGAAGGTAAAAAATTTATGACGTCATATTGATGACGTCATAAGTTTGTAAATAATCACAAAAACGGTCCTAAGTTTGTTTGTGTTGGTGTTATAGATAAGATGACATCAAGTTTTTCACGGACCGCACTAACGAGAGCCAAAAAAAGAGATGACGTCATCATTTATGACGTCATATTTTCCAGAATATTTGTTTTTGCAGTTATTGCTGTAATTGATAAAGGAAAGTTTTTTTACAAAAATTCAAGCAATGTACTATACTCTTCATTTAATTTATAGATTTTTGATGCTGCAAGTGATGATGTCGCATCATTTAAATGAAACATTTTATAAGTTACGAATAGCCTAACCTCAATAATTTAATTTTTTCATCAAAAAGACAAGTAGCTTAACTATCAGTCCGTTAAGAAATCAGTATCCTCCTTCTCCTCCGTACAATCATTGAAATCATTTAATTCAATAAACACTTCTTGCTCGCGTTCTTGTTCTACGCTATCTACCAGAGTTGGGAGTCCTCCAGGACGTTCTTGGCCTCAAGGACGTCCCTCTTTGGCCTGGGCCTCGAAGCCTGCAAGTCTTCGAAAATGTTCTTTTCCGGCTCGAGGACTGCATCATTTTTTGATTGGATAAACAGGGAAATAACCAAACAAAAGACAACATAAACTTCTGGTCTGTCAATTCGCTTTCTTTCCTTATTTGAAAAATGATATAATGTGACAGCCAACTATGCCAAGTCATACTGAAACATATTTTAAATGGCATTGTGTGAAAGCTCTAATCGGAAAACGA
The DNA here is from genome assembly GCA_963965965.1 of Trididemnum nubilum. Lineage (NCBI taxonomy): Eukaryota > Metazoa > Chordata > Ascidiacea > Aplousobranchia > Didemnidae > Trididemnum > Trididemnum nubilum. Next base: position 29,374,985 of record OZ014488.1, read on the forward strand.
GGATGCAAAAAGCCTTGTAGAAAACCACGACCATGTTGGGATCCTCAGATTATTTTTTGAAATTAAATACCTTGCGTTAAATTTAACAAAGTGTCTTTTGGCGGCCTAAATGTTCGCGATTACTTATTGATAGACATTAGTTATGAAAAAGACATCGCGTGCAATGAAATGTAAAGAAAAGATTGGCTTATAATTAGAGTTTGGAAACTGTGGGAAAACTAAACTTTTTCTAATTTAGCATTTACGGTATTTTCTTTCAAAAATTGCTTTGAAAATCTAAGTGTGTAATCTTCTTTAAACTTACAAAAATTGCTGTTTTCTCCGAAAAAAATCTCTAATGTTATTCAACTTTGGGCACGGGGACTTTGCCCTCGCCCCAGAGCCTCCTTTTTTTGAATGTCAAAACCTTGAGCTTATAAATATACCTGGTACGATTGCTCAATCATGTTAAAAGCATAAATTTACTGCATTTGCAATAATACTTTTTGGATAAAAATGTTAAAAAATTCCGTGAAAAGAAATCGTTTAACCAAACAATATCGTTTGCGTTTAGGAAAATACTAAAAAGTGGGGAACCATAATCAGTGGTCGTTTGCATCGGGGCCCTAACTGATAAAATTAAGACATTAAGTTTGACCATTTCTACGTTTATATCAGTTATATTCCATTCACGGGTTATGGCCTTGTTTCACTGCCAGTATACCGCTACGGTACGTAATCAATATCAGCTGCTAACGTGTAAAACTTCAAAATGGCATTCGTTATTTTCACTCAGAATGAAAGAGCCAAAGCTGTCATAAACATATTATTATTTAAAATATTTTTATTTATAAAATATTATAAACATTTTATTTTGTAAAATAAAAAGTTTACGACAACTTTAGCTCTTTTATTCTTAGTGAAACGGTTTCTAAATACCAATTTTTATGCGTTCATTATTATTTTTATTATCTTCGAATTATCATCAAAAACTAAACGAAATGCAGTATCTTAAACACTCTTGGGTTTAAAAATATGGAAAATTTGCCAATCATAATTTAGAAAAATTGCGTTTTGGTCTTTGGCCTCGGCCTCGACCGCTCCTGCCCTTGGTCTCGAGAGGGTCTGTCTGGATAAGTCGGTTCTTGGTCTTGGCCTCGTAGGTTGTGTCCTCGACTTCACTTCTGCTAGCTACGATGTCTGCCAAAGCGCTTGGAAGAATGGATTCTACTTTCCAAATCGGACCCAAAAGGTTATTTTGGTTTTTGAGCCAAGCTTGCTTGTCGTCATCAGGATTTGGTGCTTCTATAAATGGTTCATCAGCTTGTTTATAAAAGGCAAGGCGATGACTAAATCTGTATGTAAGGAAACAAATTTTAGAATTTGATGCTAAGAATTAAATCGTCTCTAAGTTTAAGAGACCTACTGCGCCAAAGCAAACCAGTAGTTGCTTTTGCAAATTTGAAGAAAAGCTATGTAATTTTAGGTTAGATTTAGCAGGCCCGGGATTTGAACCTCAGACCTCCAGCTCAAAGAAAAAATTTGTAGTGATCCTTGGATGAAGTCAACCTCGCTGATTATTCATCAAACATGCCATAACACAAGTTCAATAACTTAATATTTAGTAAAAAATAACATTCTCTGACGGCAATCTATAACTAACAAAAATTACAAAGTAGCCATACTTTACTAATGTTGCGATATGGACACGCTCCAATTTATTGCCCCCCATTCCGCTTTATCCTATGACTTGTGTATCGGGCCGCATGTCACAATATCACGTTATGCGCTTACAATAAAACAAACAATAAAGAATGATTTTCAAAAACGAACTAGATATACAAATAAGAATGTGAATGATCAAGCCATTTTTTAAAAATTTCTTCAAATTTCTTCCTGTGGTAGAGACAACACTTGAAATGATAGACACAATTATTTTAAACTGTAAATAGACATTCAACTACATTTAGTGTAGAGTATTTACAAGTTTTTGAAATCCAAAAAACATGATCAAAAACGTTTTTTTTAATTTTTTAGACGTTGTTACCTTATGGCAACACCAGTAGAATAAGGGTTAAAATGAGTAGACAAATTGCTTAACATACAAATATTGTGTTGCAGAGAACTTGGCGATGAGTGGAAAGTTTCGGACCAATTATGTAAAGACCTGGAAACATTAAACTTGCTTAAGGTATAAAGACAAAATAATGCTGAATCACCTAATTTTTTTACTAACCAAAATGATAAAAAAATGGTTGAAGACGATCTAACCCTTGAATCAAATTTTAAAATTGATTTGGCTAGACTTCCACCGTGCTTTAGTAATTCTTTTCCTCACATATACAAATTTAAGCATTGCCTTGCCTTTTATAAACAAGCTGATGAACCATTTATAGAAGCACCAAATCCTGATGACGACAAGCAAGCTTGGCTCAAAAACCAAAATAACCTTTTGGGTCCGATTTGGAAAGTAGAATCCATTCTTCCAAGCGCTTTGGCAGACATCGTAGCTAGCAGAAGTGAAGTCGAGGACACAACCTACGAGGCCAAGACCAAGAACCGACTTATCCAGACAGACCCTCTCGAGACCAAGGGCAGGAGCGGTCGAGGCCGAGGCCAAAGACCAAAACGCAATTTTTCTAAATTATGATTGGCAAATTTTCCATATTTTTAAACCCAAGAGTGTTTAAGATACTGCATTTCGTTTAGTTTTTGATGATAATTCGAAGATAATAAAAATAATAATGAATGCATAAAAATTGGTATTTAGAAACCGTTTCACTAAGAATAAAAGAGCTAAAGTTGTCGTAAACTTTTTATTTTACAAAATAAAATGTTTATAATATTTTATAAATAAAAATATTTTAAATAATAATATGTTTATGACAGCTTTGGCTCTTTCATTCTGAGTGAAAATAACGAATGCCATTTTGAAGTTTTACACGTTAGCAGCTGATATTGATTACGTACCGTAGCGGTATACTGGCAGTGAAACAAGGCCATAACCCGTGAATGGAATATAACTGATATAAACGTAGAAATGGTCAAACTTAATGTCTTAATTTTATCAGTTAGGGCCCCGATGCAAACGACCACTGATTATGGTTCCCCACTTTTTAGTATTTTCCTAAACGCAAACGATATTGTTTGGTTAAACGATTTCTTTTCACGGAATTTTTTAACATTTTTATCCAAAAAGTATTATTGCAAATGCAGTAAATTTATGCTTTTAACATGATTGAGCAATCGTACCAGGTATATTTATAAGCTCAAGGTTTTGACATTCAAAAAAAGGAGGCTCTGGGGCGAGGGCAAAGTCCCCGTGCCCAAAGTTGAATAACATTAGAGATTTTTTTCGGAGAAAACAGCAATTTTTGTAAGTTTAAAGAAGATTACACACTTAGATTTTCAAAGCAATTTTTGAAAGAAAATACCGTAAATGCTAAATTAGAAAAAGTTTAGTTTTCCCACAGTTTCCAAACTCTAATTATAAGCCAATCTTTTCTTTACATTTCATTGCACGCGATGTCTTTTTCATAACTAATGTCTATCAATAAGTAATCGCGAACATTTAGGCCGCCAAAAGACACTTTGTTAAATTTAACGCAAGGTATTTAATTTCAAAAAATAATCTGAGGATCCCAACATGGTCGTGGTTTTCTACAAGGCTTTTTGCATCCTCGTTTTCCGATTAGAGCTTTCACACAATGCCATTTAAAATATGTTTCAGTATGACTTGGCATAGTTGGCTGTCACATTATATCATTTTTCAAATAAGGAAAGAAAGCGAATTGACAGACCAGAAGTTTATGTTGTCTTTTGTTTGGTTATTTCCCTGTTTATCCAATCAAAAAATGATGCAGTCCTCGAGCCGGAAAAGAACATTTTCGAAGACTTGCAGGCTTCGAGGCCCAGGCCAAAGAGGGACGTCCTTGAGGCCAAGAACGTCCTGGAGGACTCCCAACTCTGGTAGATAGCGTAGAACAAGAACGCGAGCAAGAAGTGTTTATTGAATTAAATGATTTCAATGATTGTACGGAGGAGAAGGGGGATACTGATTTCTTAACGGACTGATAGTTAAGCTACTTGTCTTTTTGATGAAAAAATTAAATTATTGAGGTTAGGCTATTCGTAACTTATAAAATGTTTCATTTAAATGATGCGACATCATCACTTGCAGCATCAAAAATCTATAAATTAAATGAAGAGTATAGTACATTGCTTGAATTTTTGTAAAAAAACTTTCCTTTATCAATTACAGCAATAACTGCAAAAACAAATATTCTGGAAAATATGACGTCATAAATGATGACGTCATCTCTTTTTTTGGCTCTCGTTAGTGCGGTCCGTGAAAAACTTGATGTCATCTTATCTATAACACCAACACAAACAAACTTAGGACCGTTTTTGTGATTATTTACAAACTTATGACGTCATCAATATGACGTCATAAATTTTTTACCTTCATAATGCTTTTAAAAGTTTCTAATTTTGAAAAAAGTCAATTATGGAAGCAAATGCTATAATTGAAATAAACAAGCAAAACGCCGAAATACGATAAATATTGCAAATGGGTGTCGTATTTTCAATTAATTTATTGTACGAAAATGCAGATCAAAGTAAACCAAATTCACACAGTATCGTCTAATATGCATGTATTTTCTTCAATAGTAATATCAAGGCTCTACATTAAATACAACAAAAGTTATAAAAGTTGATAACCACTCAAAATCGCAACTTTTTACAATTTTGATAACATTTTTGTTCCTGCATTGTGACGTCATGAATGCATTCGAAGATTGTCCATGTCCCGCTTGTTGAGTGACTAAAGTTTGAAAATTCAGGTCTAACCATAAGAGAAGTGAGAATGAATAAAGTAAAAGTCAACAAAGCCAAAAAATTTAGTCAACTTTTGCGGAAATGACGTCATTATGACGTAAATGGGCAGGAAAATCCGGCTAGGGTTGTCCCCGGAATGGGGACAACCCTAGCCGGAAACTTCAGACTATACTAAGCATCGCTATATAGGTAAAAATATATATCTTTCCGGGGCCCGTAAACGCGTTTTTTCACTACTGTAAGCCAATTTTTCAAAATTTGTTTGTTTTTCACAATGGTAACAAAATGGCAAGGTTGAAGTAAGAGGAAAATTGAAATTAGGACTTCGCGCGCGCGTATGACATTTGTATTTACTCGGCCATTTCAATAGATGAACAGCGAAATTTATTGATTTCTTTATAACTAAAAAACGGTTTTACATGGAAAGTTGACTTTTGGATATAACATAACAATAATTAAAAGCATCATCTATGCCGATTTTGAGGAACCTACGTCACGTGGTCATGATTTAGAAACTCTTAAATTTGAGAAAACAAGGCCATTATTGTTTCGAAAATTTATTAATTCCCTTATAACTATGAATTACTGGACGTGGAACGCTGAAGTTTGAACTCAACTTGGGTGCAGATAAAACTGTGTGCACATTAACGTTTGGGGGCGCCCAGTTTCGTGATGGTGAATTCATAGGCCAAAAATCGGCAAAAAGTGGACAATTTTAAGCCGATATATCTCGATAACTACGGATATTAATGAAAAAAAGTTTTTGTTTTTTGAACATACTACTTACGACCTTTATCATAGTTATATTCATTTATTCCGCCTTGGATAGAATTTTTTTTTTTTTTATCACTATCTACTTTTAAACCACAAAACGCACATGGATCATACTGTGAGCTATTATAGATATCTAAAAGTGCTGGTGCCCGCCTGAAATCGGGGGTGCCACGATTGGGAGTCCCCCAAACGGGCCCTCTAAAATTTTAACTTTTTTATCTTTGAAGCTAGACCAATAAAATGTTTAAGGTAAGTAATAACAAGGGAAAGCCGAAATTTGACAAAATTTGGATACCAAAATAAGAGGTTCCTCCTCAAACAAGGCCGCCAAAATTTAAACTTTTTAACTTTTTGAGCTAGACCCCTGAAATTTTCAGGATATGGAAACATAAAAAAAAGATAAAATTTGACAAAAATTGCAAATTCAAAAATGAGGGGGTCCCTTTCAAACGGGGCCACCAAAATTCAAACGTTTAAACCACTAAAATTAGACTGACACATAAAATTTTCAGGACAGACAAATGTGAGGAAAAGATAAAATTTGACAAAACTTTGGGGTACTACAATGGGGAGGTCTTCCTCAAACGGTACCGTCAAAATTAATAGTTTTTGTCTACTTAAGCTAGACGCGTCTAAATTTCAGGATAGATAAATATAACAGATAGGTATAACATGACAAAATTTGGGCGTACCAAAATGGGAATCCCTCGATTAGGTCCTCAAAAATTTAAACTTTTCAACTATTTAAGCTAGGCATAAAAAAGATTTAAAATAGAAAGGAAACACAAAGTTGTGACTAATTTCAGTTGCCACAATTGGGTAGTCCTCCTCAAATATGTCTTTCAAAATTTTTAACCACTCAAGCTTAAAGAAAAATAAAATTTTTAACATAGGTAAAAAGATGATATGAAAAAATTTGGGGATGCCATACGATTGGGATTCTCCAATTATGTTGCCACCTCCCCCCATTAACTACAAAATGTAAATGAATTAAATCTATTGGATAGGTTAACATAAATCCAAGATTAAAGGAAACAAAATTTGGTGGACCTCATTGAAGAAACCTTGTTAAATGGGCCTTGTAAGCAAATCGCATTCTACTTTTTCAGTGTATGACTTATGTTTCCCAATTGTCATTCTTGTGGGAGAATTTACTGAATCGATCGTTTTGTGCTGAAAGCTTTTTCTCTATGCCGTCATTCTGATACCCTTATGTGTCAACACGATTGTATATGCACAATAGTTTGTATCTTTTATCAGAACAAAGACACATAACCCATCGAAGTTTGAGCAGATAAGACGCATTAGTTGACGGCAAGAATAGTTTGTTAGCAGTCGACAATATTTTTGTGTTAATTTACTAGTATCCTATAGTTTTTAGTACTTTACTAATTAATCGTGTTTTTAATTATAGAAAGTATTTGTGGGAATTTAACGCAAAATTTTGAAAGTCGTTAACCACGAACCTGATCAAGTTAATGGAACATAATGAAACTCGAAAGCAGTATATTTCAGATCTGACTATTAACAACCATAAACGCTCTTAATGCAATTGCAAAGTACTGAGTTCAATAGAGTTAGATACTATCGCGAAGTCCCCGGATATCGCTTGCGATGTCACATTGTAGTTAATTTTTAAAGAAGACAATTTATCATGCTCTTAATTCGAGTTAGTTGTATTCTAGATGTAGTTTTGCTCGTTAAAAGAAAATTTCTTTCTGGTTTTCAGCTTTGACCAGAACAACACATTTACATGCGTAAGCGTTACGTATTTGTAATTGCCCAATCAAACATGACCAATTTTATCAATGATTTTCTTGATTACCGTTAAAAAATTAACTAATAGAAACCTTATTTTGTATTGCTCGTGAATTTTCTTTAAGAACATCTGTATCATGATTGTGATAATAAAACAAATAAACAGCATTTCAGCCAAGTGTTGAAATTTTTTTAAAGAGTTTGTTCATTTTTTGTTGGGAGAAAATCACAGTCATACATTTATGTAACCCAATGTTTTTTATACTTACACTAGATTAGCTTAAGCGCAATTTGTTATGACAGATAAGGTCAAGTAAAAAGACAGTCTGAAACTGCTGGTATTGTTAACACTGTTTGATTTGCTAAAACTTCCGAAGTTAATCAATTTTTTATTTTTTTATCTTTGTACAGCAAAATTTAGCATTTTTCTTTCTATAAACTTTTCTGCGAAATACGTTTTCAAATTTAAATTTCAGTTTCATTTTAGATTTGTATTATCTTCAAACATTTAAACAAAGACAATTATCTCAAAATAATTAAACTTATCATCTATAATTTTACTCCATTGACGTACATACTGTATTTGATTTTTATTATTGATTGGGACTTCGCGTGAGCGCGTAGTTGGGTCTTAGTGTGAGCGCATAGTAGTTTACATTTGTTTTTGTTCGCGATTTTTGGCAAATAAGGATTGATTGCTTATAACAAGCAAACAGTAAAACCTAGAAAGTTGAAATTTGGACTCAATATAGAAATTAATGAAAGCGTCATGTCTGCCAATTTTGGGAATCCTAAGTCACGTGATCATGACTTGAGACCAAAAAAGCATAAAAAAACGGCGATTTTTTGCTTGAAAAGTTATTAATTCGCCTATAACTCAAAAACCACTTGACGTATGAAGTTGAAATTTGTACACATTGTGGATGCTTATAAATGGATTATGCAAACCAAGTTTGGGAGGGGGCGGTCTCATGATCAAGATTTTACAGGCCAATAATGGGCAGAAAGTGGACGATTTTGAACCGATATATCTTGAAGAAAGCCGATGTTGATGGAAAATGATTTGTGATTTTTGAGCACACTATCAATCGCCTGTCTTTTGGTTATGTTCGTTTACCCCAACTTGAATATGAAGTTAATGGAACATTATGAAATTCGAAAGCGATGTATTTCAGATATGACTATCAACAACCATAAACACGCTTAACGCAATTGTGAAGTTCTTTAGCTCAGTAAAGTTTGATTTTTTCGCGAAGTCCCCGGCTATCGCTTGCGATGTCATATTCTAGTTATTTTTAACAACTTTTCTGAAAGATTTATTTGCGATAATGTTCTGGATTCCACACACTATTTGTTATCTTGCTCCCTTACGATCGCAGGCTATTTAAAAAGTATTGTGAATTTTGCAATTGTCTAACGTTTGTCTATAATGTTCTAAGATCAAAATCAGATACCTCTATGTCCAAGATGGCATTAGTGTTTCAAGTTGAATTTAATAACTATATGACCTAACCGCTTAGAACTTATGTACAAAAGTTGAACCAAACGCAATGGTATCGGCAATGTTTATGATCAGTGATAGAAGGAAATCTTTGTTTATTCTGAAGTCAAGTCAAAGTTCATTAAGTCTTGGTAGGGTCAGAGGAAGCTTTTTTGTTGTACTGTATGCGCATTTGAGATATCTTGATCTTACACTTTTGAGTGGGGTTTCACATAATAACAGTACAAAAATTTTAGCATAATGTTATTGCTTACGTTCCACATAATTATGCTTAAGCTTATTTCATATACAAGTCTTTCGGGGGTATACTTCTAGATCTATGTTTTTTCAAATGCGATTCCAACTAAGCAACTTTTTTAAGGCTTTTCGTTTGGAATAAATCTAGCATTTCACAGTTTAGAATTATTTTAGATTAAGTGTTGCAAAATGCTGTAAATATGCTGCAAATGTTTCCGCTACTTTACTAGAATATGACATCGCAAGCGATATCCGGGGACTTCGCGAAAGTATCAAACTTTGCTGAACTAAAAAACTTCTCAATTGCATTAAGCGTGGGTATGGTTGTTGATAGTCATATCTAAAATACCGGTACATCGCTTTCCACTTTCATAATGTTCCATTGACTTGATAAGGTTTGTGGTTAACAGCTTTCAAAACTTAAATGTCTAGAAAAGTTATCTGTAAAATGACTATCTGCTTGGTTCTCTGTTCAAGTTTTTAAGAGTTTGTTGAATTTTCACGTAACAGTGCAGCGCAATATTATTGAAATTACGGTTACAAACAAAACCCTCGTTAAAACAAATATTTTGACAGTAACCTTTTGCCGATATAATTTTCGGATTTGTAACTTACATTACCTTGATCAGAACTTTGACACATGATCCTAAATACCCAATCTACACCCTCAACTAGCCCACTGCAATATTTTTTTTAAGAGGATTTTTGTATAAGCACTTGTATGAACAGTTCTATTGATTTTTCTCAAAATTGAAGAACTAAATCAAAGCAATGCCTGCCTTAGCTATTAGCATGGAAAAAGATACGTATACAAAGTTTAGAAACAAAAAAATTCTATTCTTACAAATTTATAAATGAAACCAATGCAAAGTTTAACTTTACGATGACTTCTCATTGAAAACTTGTATTAATTTACTCCACTCTATGCTTTCCAGAACCCTAGGTGTAATGTTTTTTTACTAGTCAAACAACTATTAACTACTTCTTTTGCACATTACGCTCTTTTTAGTTTATTTGAACTGCTTTGAGGTTACTCGCTCTCAAAGTTTAAAGGCCTCAAAAAGTTATCAAAAGAATGAGGTAACGTCAATTAAACAGCTTTAGGAGTTCCTAACAGCTTTTCACTTTATTATGAAATAAGATAGCGATCTTTATAAAATTTCAGCGACATTATTCCATCAGCCAAACTTAACATAACGCTAACCACGGCCAGAAATATGCACGCATTTTACAACAATTCCTAAATTGAGAACCCTGTTCAGCAATTCGTCCCAACGGCCAACATTTTGGATAATGTACCCTGCAGTATATTGTATCACATCCATTATTCAGCACCAAAGCTTTCTTAATAAAATTGATAAAAAACTTTGAAGAGCAAGTAGAAGGTTTTTTCAACGTCACAAGTGACAGTTTAGTAAAAAAACTCGGCCATTCAGCTTAAATCTAACAAAGCCATTAAGCTCAAGTACTTTGACGTCTTAAATGTTTATGTAATCCCATAAGTTTGACTCTTCAAATTTTCTGTGATACCAATTATCATTATGAGGATTCATCTAATAGTTTGAAGACCCATTTAAAAGCTAATTGTCCAGAATGACATTGCCAAGTTTGGCATGTTTTATCTGTTTCTTATACAAGCCTACCGCCACCGGTACTCTTAAAATTTCATTTGTCTAGCTGGAGTACTTCGTAGTTAAGACTTTAAAATTTTAGTGGGCTCATTTGGCCTGGTCTCCTCAATGTGGCCCACCAAACTTTGTTATGTTTAATCTTTGATTTATAATAACCTGTTCAACAGATTTAATTTGTTTAGCTTTTGCAGTTAATGTGGAAAAGTGTCAACATAACTGGAGGACCCCCATAGCATGAGATCCTCAATATATTTTCATACTATTACTTTACCTATCTTTAAAATTTTGTTTGTCTAGCTTGAATGATAAAAAATTTTAAATGACCCGTTTGAGGAGACTTCCCAGTTGTGGCACCTGATATTAGTGATATTTTATTTATCTGATTTTATTTTATCTTTCTTTTATGTTTAGCTCTTCTAACGGTTACATGTGTCTAGTTTGAATGGATTGAGTTTTGGAGGACTCATTTTGGTGCCCCAAATTTTGTCAAATTTGATCTTCTTGCTTGCTTGCGTATCCTGAAGTTGTGATGTGTCTGGCTTAAACAATTGAAAAATTTGAGTTTTGGCATCATCGTTTTAGGGGGACTTCCCATTGTGGTACCTCCAAATTTTGTCAAACTTTATCTTTCTCTCAAATTTACCTGTTCTGAAAATTTCATCAGTCTAGCGTGAGTGGTTAAAGTTGGTATTTTGGCATCCTTGTTTGAGACGGATCCCTTCATTTTGGTTCCCCCAAATTTTGTCATATTTTATCATTTCTTCATGTTTGCCAACGCTGAAAATATAATCTGTTTGGCGTGTGTGGTTAAAAAGTTTGAATTTCGAAAGCCCTGTTTAAGGGGCATTCCCATTTCGGTACCCCCAAGTTGTTTCAAATTTTATCGTTCTTTTATATTTACTTACGTTAAAAATTTTATGTGTTTTGTATCATGTGTTAAATTGTTTGAGGTTTGGAGGGCCTTGTTTGGGGAAACCAATTTTTGTTAAATTTAATTAGTTTTAATATCTACCCATTCCGAAAATTTGATTTATCTTGCTCTAACGGTTTAAAAGTTCAAATATTTGGTAGCCCCGTTTGATGGGAACCCCCCATTTTGATACCCCCAAATTTTTTCATATTTGCCTACCCTAAAAAATTCATGTGTATAGCGTGAGTGGTAAAAAGTTTGGCGGCCTCGTTTGAGGGAAACCCCCATTTTGGTACGTCCGAATTTCGTCAAATTTTATCTTTCTTTTATATTTACTTACCTTAAAAATTTCATTTATTTAGCTTTAAAGGTAAAAAATTTTTTTGATTTTAGAGGGCCCATTTTTGGGGGAAACCCCCATCATGGCATCCCAATTTTTGTTAGGTTTAGTTGATTTTTAGTATCTACCCACTCTGAAAATTTCTTCCATCTAGCTCTATTGGGCTAAAAGTTCAAAATTTTGGAGGACCCAATTGAGGGGGATCCCCCCAACCTGGCGCCCTCAATTTCTGTCGCTAAAAAGTCCTCCCTGTACCTTTAATCGCTTAAACTTTGAATACAATGCGTTAAGCGGTTTAAAAGTAGATAGCATGAGAAGAAAAAGAAAAAAAGTAAAAAAAAAAGAAACTAAACAAGAAGAATAGTTTTCAAATTGAGGTAAACGAGCATAACCAAACAAAAGGTGGTTGATAGTGTGCTCAAAAACTGCTAACCATTTTTCATCAATATGGGTAATTACCGAGATATATCGGTTCAAACTCATCAACTTTCTGCCCATTTTCGGCCTGTAAAATTTTGTTCGTGACCGGGTGCCCCCAACTCGGTTTGCATAAAGCATTGATAAGCACCCACATTGTGTACAAATTTCAGCTTTGCATGTCAAGTGGTTTTGGAGTTATACGCGAATTGATAACTTTTCAAGCCAAAAATTGCCGTTTTTTTGTTTTTTTGTGTCTTCATTCACGATCTCGTAACCTAGAATCCGCAAAATTGGCTCACATGACCCTTTCATGAAATCTCATGTTAAGTCCAAGTTTTAACTTTCTAGGTTTTACCGTTTGCTAGTTATTATAAAAATCAATCCTCATCTATCAAAATTCGGGAACAAAAACAAAGGTACTAAGCGCTCGCGCGATGCCCCAATTCCTTATATCTACTTTTTTTTTCACATAAGTTTGGCGCGCATAATTTTTTTCCAAATTTAGAGGGACTCGCGCCAGTGTAGAAGTCATTTAAAAATCTAGAAGATAGCGAGCTACAGCACTTGGTGCATTGTGCATTATCCTATAGACGAAATATTAGAAATGTACCATATTTTCGCGGTGACCTCGCATAGTTCAAGGCCGATTTATGCAGTTTTGACCTGAACAAATGAAACTATTACTAAAGTTATTGGTGACATTTTGCATTATATTATCACGCAGTCAATGCGTCCATTATTATCTTTGGCATTTAAGTTGCCTTTGCATATTCCAATAACTCTTAAATGTCAAACAAAATGCATTTACCCTTTCCAAATAAATTGGTTCTGTTGATGCAACAGTAAAAACGAAATAAAAAAAGCTAACCAAAGTTCGGAGCATGAAATGATACCAATAATCGACGAAATTAAAGCCAATAATTTACATGATGACATCGAAGCAAAAATAACATACTTTTATAAAGATCACATGTCAAAATTTATTAAAATAATGTCGCGATATGACTTAATTAGATGAAATGCATGATGCCAGCAGCAGACCTTAATTCTTGAATAATTCTCAATTTCCTGGTTTGAACAATTGCCAGAATAATTTTGGGCCAAAAATGATCCGCTCGAATACCGACACTTCATTAGATGCTGCTACCGCCAAGTTTTATTGAATGGAATAATTTCAACGGAGAACTACAGAAAACTCAAAACTGCATATAACTCAGCACAGAGATGTTTGCTTTGACGTCCGCCGCGGACAAAGCGATAACTTTTATGATAAGCCAATCTTTCTACGCAAACTGAGGCAAAGGAACATCATTTCTAACGTAACTTCTTTTAATCTTATTGTAATGACAACTTTGCCATATCTGAAGAAATAATATCAAAAATATGTTGTTAAAATATCTTTTTTTTTTATAATTTAAGCAACATTTTGTTATATTTGTGTTGCTGGTGAAAGTGCTGAAGTATCATTAATTACGTGTTCTAATACCTATAATAAATTTGGATTTGAAGTTACAGCTTGCTGGAAAATCTTTGAAGTTAAAACTACAACCGTGTTTGTTTCGCCGAAAAACGGCTGCTTAGGTAGATGAGCTCTAAACATCTTTGAATGTTAAAATTTTCGAATATTAAAATACTAAAATCTAGTTACCGGAGCTTGGTCCTAACTGAAGGCTGATTTACCTCTACGAGAAATATATTTAAATTACACTAGGCATTTCAGTGGGACAAAATTAAACTGAGATTTTGTAAACAATTTGTGCTGTAGTGCGATTACCATAGTTATTAGCATGTCATGCAAATATCACCAATCACCATCTCTTGCAAGCCTATGCTTAGTATTGAGCTTCCTGAGCCATATTGGTCCCCCTTTTTCCATCTTTGATAATGGTCCAGGTTTGGGGCGGCTTGCAGAGTTTCTGCGTTTGCGCGAAAAAAAAATTAGCGCTCTTTTCTCAGAAATAGGCATGGGTCCGAATTTCAAATATGTGTAGTTCTGTAAGCAATGCGAATATAATGAGTTACGAAAATGGTGTCCACAGTCTTCCAGTAAAAATGAAGGATTTTTACCTTTGATTATTAGAACTCATTTCGAAGCCTCTCAAGTTTCTATTTATTTGATTAGGAACTTGGCTGACAATCTATTAATTAACCCCGAACGAGTGTTGAGTAATAACATTTTTACATTTTTCTCTCGTAAATAACTGTGAGAATGTTAATAAGATTTGCAAATGTTTGAAATCAAGCATAAGACCAGCAAATTATAATTAATACGACTGTTATGACACTTTTGCTGTTACGTCCTAGCACCGTTAACAATATTATATAAGAATCGTCATGGTGACATTTAAAACTTTTTTTTTTAAATTAAATTGTGAGGGTTTATGCAATGCTCTAAGTATTTGACATAACGTTCTACGAATGCGATTTTCGTTGAATATCAAGATTTTGATACCATAATTATTTGGTTATATCTGCAGAGATTAAGCTTTAAGGCGGTGCTGCCGTAGTTTTGCTGTAATACCTTGTAATTAAATATGCAGCGCGCATAATTCCTGCGGCACTTCTGACAGACGTCAGTATTACCTGAATTATTAAACTTTTTGATATCGAACTTTCTTTAGTTGTAACGAATTATTTTCTTTGAACAAAGTTTTATATCTTAAAGTTACGGTTGCTTTAGCTACTGTTGCGTTAGTTATATGTTTTATATTCTCGTTACTGACTATTTTTACCGAAAAATTTGAAGAGGTTAAAACGAAAATAAGGAGCATTGATCTGCGCATTTTTCATTCGTTTCTTAAGGGTCGAGATTAGGGTTGGGTTAGGGTTAGATTTGTGATTATTTTTAGACTAGGTCAGTATTTAAGTTGGGATAAATTTGAGTCAGAATTAATAAAAAGGCGATAGAAATTTGCGGTAAAATATAGTCTTCTCATGTTTTTTTTTTGCAATCAATAAAATACACCAAAATTTTAATTAGAAGTAAAAGAGGTACCCGGCAGTGTTCAAACTGTAGAGATTTATTTTTAGAATTGCACTGACGATATCAGTTAAAGTATGAACAAAAATAGATAAATAAATACTGCGTTAACATTCTTGTATTCAATTTTCAAATTGCTGTGTAACCATATTTTTTTATACACTTACTTGAAATTAGTGTGCATTTTGCGTCTGTTCTATGGAACTGAAAAGATTTCATGGGAAAAACCTTTTTTTCTAAGAATGCAGTCCATTTATGTTCAGAGTTAAAACTTTTGTAATGGCAATTTCGTTGGAACTTAACCTTGTAGATTGTAGAAACAGTGGCGTCACAAGGGGGGAGGGTGACATCATTTCGAGATGACATCATTTGGGATGACACCACATTATGATGTGAAACCATAACTCGTCTGATATGAATTGAAGATCTTGCATTTTCATTTTGTTTGGTCTCCAACCTTATTTGGACCGAAAACTCACTAATTTTTCTGCGAAGACCTTTTTTTTTGATCTTCTATTTTCGGACCGAAAACCACTTTTTTTTTCTTAGTCTTCACCTATTTTTTTTTGGACCGAAAAAAGGTGACACCACGAAATCACGCCCCGATACCTCTTTCTTTAACAACGCCACTGTAAAAACCTGATATAAATTGTATACTTGATCTAGTTATTGCGTCATGTAAAAAAAACAAAAACGGATTAAGGTATTTAGCCGCTGAAGTATTATGCGCTGCAAGCTATGCGTGTTTTACGCAGAGGCAAGCAAGAGTTAAAAGATTATAGTAATTTAATAAAATTTAGAGCAGTATGGCACCTTTGAAATCATCAACCAATTCTCGCTCTCCTTAGCCTAAATAAAGCGAAGAATTACATCGTAACTTCACATAATTGAGCGGTATTGAATATCAATTTCCTTTCCTTTGAATTTCAGAATTCGTTTCATTTCAAAGCTTTAGGATTTTTCAAAATTTTATGCTCTTTAACAAGCCCGCTTTTAATTGATTTTATGAATTAAGCCGAAAGGAAAGCGAGCCAAAACTAATTAACTATTTATAATACTTAATAATGAACACCCTTGAAACATTAACCTTCATTTCATTAAATTATTTGAAAAAAATGAGTTTATTTAGCAGTAATTTTTATTTTTAAAGTCTGATTGGTGCCCCATTAGCGTAAGTTAATATTTCGATTTCGGAACGAGGACTAATGATATCTAACTACAGCCCCTAGGCCTAGGCGGGTTTTAGGCTGGTCTGCACTCAACATAGAAGCATAATATATCATCGTTTTTTGTTGTTTTTTTTTCGGTCATTTTAACCAAATGCAATCTGCACTGCAGCAGGCGTAATTGTTGACAAAGAACTAAAATATAGTTTGTTAGAATACAATTGCATTTAAATACTGCATTTAAAAAAAGCTCGTTTAAAAGATATTCAGAAAATATGACAATTAAAAGCTGTATACTAAAATCTTTTAATGACTCGAACTAAAAGATTGTATATCAAACCGTTAATCTTGAAGCAAAATTATTTGTGAAATCAAGCTTCTTAGGATGCTTTAGAAATAGAAGTTGCCTGCTTAAAATTTTTGCCATTGTATTGCTCTCAAAACGTTTTGAAAAAAAAAGATGTTTGAGAGAAACAGAGTTTATTTTAAACCATGACACAAACCACACGAGTAATGTAACCAATAAATTGAACCAAGGTCTATCCAATATTCAGATCTCTGTAAGAAGCTGGAATATACTGTGTAATTGTTTAATGGCGAATGCGAATGAAACATACACAAACCGGGGTTTTCATCGTCGGCCATTACAATTACATGTGAGTTAGCCATTGATGAGTCAGCCATTACAATTACACATTTTTTCAGGTTAAATACCACAACAAAAATATTTTGACGGACTTTTGCTGAATTTTTCTCGATACTCCATTAGAGTTAGGCAACGAAGTTTGACAGCCACTGTAATACAACATAGAAAACAACAAGGTACAGGGTATTTTGTCTTTTCTGTAAGTATAACCCATGCTTTTCTTAGACTATCATGACCATTTAAATGAACGAGTGTCATAACTGGCAATCAAACCTAGCAGACGACTTATATATGATGTAGGTCGGCTATGGCTGTTTTTTGGTCATGTATAAAAAAAAGCAAGCATATAATTTGTTTTATTACTTCTAATTTATTGCCTTGTTTAAGTCATCATTATGAGCTGAAAAGTGAAGTTTTTAATGCGGAGACATGACTCAGTACAAAAATAAAAAAAACAGCACTTAGTGCTTTACCTTTTGTTTAGATCATCACTTTATAATTTGTTCGATGGTCAACGGTTGCAAAAATAGCTAACTTATTAAATATTCAATTACAACGTGTTTTTTATTTGCTGTATTGTTTACCAGTTGTCCTTTTATACACGTAATTTAAATTTTCATTGCTTAATGATTACTTCGCCTACTTATTGAATTAACATTTTTCAAAGGTGAAATTATTTGATATAAAACCTTGCAATTAACATTTTCTCTGATGATAAAATAATTTTGCAAAATACAGATGCAAGATATGATTAATATCACTTTTCAAAGCATAAACACCGCCTTTTCAACCACGATAAAAGCTTACGAAATATTTAATGCAATTACAACGTAATATTACTAAAAAGTCCCAAGATTTGTTAGAAAACACGTAAGTATCCATTATCTTCCGCAATTTTTGGCGGCGTACCGACGTAGTACAGTTGATAGGACGTCAAATTAGTGATCAAAAGATTGCTGGTTTCTGTCTCAATTCCCGAACTATCATGCGTCGCTGTGTCTGTGGGCAAGACAGTTACCGTCATTTCCCGTCGGGCTGAAGTAGTATACTTTTCGTAGTAGCTGGGTTTTATAAAAGATTAGCAAATAAAATTCAAAGGTGGCTGCTCTGAGTTAGTGTGGTTAGATCTTTAACATACACAAAAAAAGCTAAAAGCTCTATCTTCGTCAAATTCGAGTTTCGACCCCCAATTTATTTCCAGATATTATAATTGCTACTCTACTACCCAAGTGAAGATCTGTATTATGTAAATTATTAACTTTTGAACCCCTTATCACTGTATTTAGAAAAAATACTTTGAAAAACAATTTCCATGTAATCAACCACAATAAGCCTTATTTTCAAAAGTAATGCGTAAGTAGTGACTTGGGAAAAATTCCAAAAATTTTTCGGAACAACTTTGGCACAAGCGAAAAACAAAGCATCAAAGTTCATCTTACATCTTCCAAAAAATGAACGAAAGAAAAAAAAAAACAATTGAGAAATTCCCAGTTCGATCCAAAACAAACGCGTGGAAGTATCGTATTCGGCATCTCAAAAAAAACTCAAAGTTTGAATATTCTTAGACACTAGACTCTTTAAAAACAACTAGATAAGTAAATTGACATCAACAAAATACTTTCCTGATATCATGATGTAACGTTATGGCGTAACACACTTCTAGGTGATAAAACAACAAAAAATTCCAGACCAACATTTGCAAATAAAGTGAAGTAATAGAAACTACAGTAGGTTGTTGTTTTAGACTTCGAGTGAAACTAACTTTTCTCAAATGGAATTTTTACACAAACGTAGCGAAACTGACCAAAACAGATATAAACACAAGGAACTACAAGTGTTCCTTGGCTAGCGCTGCTTTGATCTAAATATAGGCTAAAGGTTAAAGCATGGCTCTAAGTCGAGGGGCAAAAACTACCTTCTACTTAATTGCTTTTGAAAGAATTTCTCATCCATACACATAACATAGCTGTTCGAAAACAGCTTTTTGCTGACGTAAATAAGAGCTTATTTCATTTTTGATATGTTTTCAGCAAATATGTAATGATTTGGGTTTTTTCATTGTGGTATGTGCCGTGAGAATAATTTGATATATTTTGTAATTTTGCCGACTCAAACGGCCTTCGATCTTCTGCGTGCCACCAGTGGGTTCTGGTTTTCACAGCAGAGATCTAGGTTTTTTGGTACCAGCCTTTTTGAGACCTGACATCAAAAAGTTATACTTGAAATTCCCGCAGGTGTTAAACATTAATTCCTTTTTTTCACTTTAGTTGTACGATACGATTAGTAAAACGCAATGATATGTTATAACTTTCAAATTTCGCAGTTGCCCTTGTTTCTGATTTCGTTCAATTGTGGTCATCATCAACTATAATTTTGAGATGGAAAAAGTCGAAAGGTTTTTCGGATGTAATGCGGAGCTTTGCAAATATGACACTCTTTCCCTTGACCAAATTTTACAATTCTATAAACAGATTTTAGCCTGGCATGTTTTAGCAATGCAAAGCAATGGTGTTCAGAATCAGCTATAATTATGAGATGCCAAAATCGAAGTTTTTTTTTAACTAAGATTTGCAAACTTACCATCCTCTTCCTGGCAAAATTTCATAAACAAACTTTAGCGTGGTTTGTTTTAGCAATGATTAATAAGCGAAATAACACGACCAACATAACACTAATGCTGACTTACGTTGAGAAATCTTTTGTTTGGCTTGGTTTTGCTGAAAGCAAATAACATTAGAATGGAACCAAACTGTTTTGCGTTCGGTTTTCGACCTTTTTAAATGCGGAACAATCTCACGCCCATGCTGGTACTTATCTTTAGAACGGAAGCCTGTTTCAATCCCTTTCAGACAAACTATTTTGTTTTTTATTTATTAAGTGCGTCATCATAATTGAGATTTTAGCGATTGTTTCAAGCGTGTCGAAAAGGCGTGCTTACGTCGTTACTTTCTTTTTTCGTAATTACATAAAAACATAGTAAGTTTTGACCTTTTCAATCATATCAGCGTCAAAATAATGTAATTGAGATACTTGTTACTGGTCATGACATATGACGATTGAAAAAAACAAATAATTTTAGTCCATGTGAGAAGTGCGAAATGGTCACGGTGGTGATTAAGTTTGGACTTCGGATTTTTATTTATGTGTATAAACCAACCTTTTGCATCTGTTTAATCACACCAACGCTTTTTAAGAATTGTGCTTGCTAGTTTTCTGTCGTGCTAGGTCACCACAGCGGGTATGCTGCTTGGCACCGACGTGAAATATGCGCAAAGTGTTATTCCCTAGAATGTTCATGCAGTTCGGAACAAACGCATTTCCCATGCAGTTTGGGAATCTAATTGCCCATGCTGTTTGGGAATCGAACCGGGAATTAGCTACTTTTTGCTCACGCACCCGACGCTCAACCAACTAACTGATCTATCGCCGCCGCATTTTTATTGATCGGCGAGTTTCATTCTAGTTGAAACAACTTTCGTTTCGTATTTGTCAAACAAGAAATACCAGTTTTTTTTCCTTTTTTTAAATTTAATTAGGTAGAACAAACATAGTTTTAGAACGGACAAAAAACAATTTTTCAACATAAGTATTACACACACGTGTGGAATTTGCAGTGGCAAAGAACAGTAGCGTACGCAGGATTTTAAAAGGGGGGGCAGAAACTTTGGAAAATTTGAGAAAAACAAAGATCAGAATGAAAAATTGTTCCACCCAAAATCAGTCCAATTCTTTGCCCAAATTTAGGTGAAGAGCAAAAAAAAAGAAGGTCGTCACTCAAATTTAGACCGATTTTTCGCCCAAAATCAGGTGAAGAGCAAAAACGAAAAAAAGGTTTTCACTTAAATTTAGACCGATTTTTTGCCCAAACTTGTGTGCAAGCCTAAAACAAACGTATAAAGCAGACCTATTGTGTGATTAAAGCTTCTGCCCAACTTGCAAAGGGGGGGGGGGGGGGCCATGCCGCAATTTTGCATGCTATTCTATGCTAATTATATTATCCTGGTGACCCAAAGGGGGGGCCATGGCCCAATTGCCCCCCCCTAAATACGCCCCTGGCAAAGAGTCTCAACTTTATTCTTGCAAGTTTGAGTTCAACTCTTTACCGCTGCGCTAGACGTAAGTACAGCACATAACCAAATTTATGGTGCTGCATCGCCCCAAAATTTTGGTGTCGATGCCCTGTTAAGACCTGGTTTAAACTGGGCGTAAAATCGCAGGCGTACGAACGTGATCTTAGTTTTTTTAACCAATTATCAGCTTTTACGCTGGTTAGGCGATACGCCCGGCGTACTGCTTGATCAGCGTACAAGCTGCCAGTTGGTTGATACAAACTAAGGAATAAGAATGTACTGGTCGCTCTTACGCTTACGAGTTTTTGCTCAGTGTAGACCAAACCTAAGTATTGTAATTAGACATATTGTGCTACTGGTAACATACAATCTCTGGTTGAAACTTAGCGATATGAAACTGCGGTTGAATTTTAAGATCAGCGAACTGGGAAGCGGACGTAAAACAAAACCGCTAACAATCGACGTAAAATAAATCAAGATCGTTAAGTTTAATTACAGCGTATAGTTACGCATACTCTACAGCATAATTTGATGAATAGAAGAGTTCATGGTCGTGTGAAGCAAAGGATCAAAGTCAATTTCATTTCCTCGTTCAATCATAAACATCGGCTTTCGTTCAAACCTCTATTTTCCTCTATTTTAATTGGAAAAGAAGCAGAAAATTTCCCTTTATATCTAACTCACGTGGAATTTGCGAATACCAAATTTTGTGTGTTACAGCAGTTGGCGATCATTTATTTATTTTTTAATTGTTGTTGCGTTGATGACGTCAACGCTCATTTTTAATCTAAGCTTTGACAAAAATGTATGTCGGTTTTTGCTGGCGTATTGCACAGTTCAAATTGTACAGGTACAGTTAATTGTTTTTTGTAATTATGAATGAAAAGTCACATATTGAAAGACAGTTATGAGGTCACCACAGTGCATGATGATTTCATGTCTAGAAGAGTTCATCATCAGGTCAAGCAAGAGATTAAGGCCATATTAAAAACGTATCTACCATTTATTTACAAAAATTGACGTTTTCTCAAAAATTTACTAAAGAACTATTTAAAATTTTAAAAAAAGCTTATTTTCATGCCCCGTACCTTTGTATCTTTGCCTATCTGGAAGTGAACCAAAATGATTGTAATTACATTTTATTTACCAAGTGGCCTTGGCCAGGAAACTGTAAATGGACCTTTCGGTCTTTAAGTCAAGATGCTACCTGACCACCTGTCTACCACGCACGGTGGAAGCTTCGCACTGTCCCTTTTAATGCTGAACGTGTACGAGGGAAAGTGTAAATACCAATTTTACTAGTCATTGGGTTGACCCGACCGAGAATCGAAACCAGGTCTACCGTTTCAGTAGCAGACGCTGTATGCACTTGACCAATGATCGGATAAAAAATTACGCTTTTGCTGTGATTGTAAAGTCGTTGTAAATCACGAAATTAATTGCATGTAAAAGATTGTATTCAATTTTATATTATCATTTCTGGATCTCCCCGGTCGTTTAATTTCGAAGTACACACCCTTTTTGGGGGCATCCCGACAACTAACCGCGAATTATCCTTAATCGTGATGTTGGTGGTCATTTGAGTTGGTTCGTTTTTTGCAATTCGATTTACCATCTCTCAGGCTGGCATCGCTGCCCTAACTCTATAATGCAAGATTTTAAAGAAGAGAGAATTGAACTCGAACGCGAGGCTTGTGATGCGCGCACCTTAACCACTACACCACAGAGGTAACGCTGTGGAGTGTGGAATCGTCAAAGTGTCGTATTTAACTCACGTTAATGAGAAAAAAGCAATAGATTGTAAATATAAGGACACAATTTGTTGAAATGCTTTCTGCTCTGGCTGTCCTCGTATATGTTTTTCTAAAGACTTGCGCACTTGCAGGTCCCTTCACAGCATCCGTTCGTGTTATTTAATTTACAGTATTTTATAGATGAATAACTTATTGTATAGATGAATAACTTATGCTTCTAAATACTAGCCGTAAGGATGGTCCAAGTTACTGGTCGAAACACGAAAACCTATAGTTTTAGGTTGACAATCATTGAACAAAAATTTGAATGATTCTAAGTTGCTACTAATTTTCAGTTAAGTGTTTATTCACGAAGCAATGTGTCGCACATGCATTTAGCTCGTGCTCTCCCTGTGATTTTTATATGAACATGCCATAAGTTGTTTGACGTCATTATAAAATTTGCTCAGACAAAGCAGATGTGTTTATCAATGCAATTTTTATTTCCAAATTTGGTAATTGCAGTTTTATATCATTGCATGTTCGAAAGTTTAATGATTATAAATTGCTGCTAATTTTTGTTTTCAAATTTTTAGTTGCAGTTTTATATTATTGCATGTTTAAATATGTGTTATTCTTTTCGCCTGATGAGACCCTTGAGCTAGGTCGAAACGCGTCGCGATAGCTCATTTGCACTGTATATTACAATAATAAATTGTATAGATGAATAACTTATGCTTCTAAATGCTAGCCGTGAGGATGAGTGATGGCCTCAGTTACTGGTCGAAAAACGAAAACCTATAGTTTTAGGTTGACAATCATTTAATAAAAAGTTTTAATGATTCTAAATTGCTACTAATTTTTAGTTACAGGATTTTGTTCTAACGTAAGAAAAATAAACTGAACTGAACGGAATTGTGACTGGAGGTCACAATTGAAGCATTTGAGCACGCCTAATTCAACATATAATGTGGAACTTCAACGCTTGCATGATATCAAAATTAATTTTATCGTATAAAAACCAGTGCTTTAGAAAAAATAAATGATTTTTTTTATTAAATAAGTGTGTATAATAAAAAGCTTACAAAGGCACCCAAAATCGAACACTCTTTTATAAGGTCTTAAGATTAACTACCATTATCAAAGTTAAATGTACTATCAATTTATTCATAATGCATTACAAATCACACTCACTAAAATTAATGATTAAAACCACACAACGGCGCCTGTTTCGCTAAAAGCAGCTTATCAAGAGATAACTTGGTTCTTCATGAGGTGATTTGGCTCATCAGGAAAATAAATCTTTTGTTTGAGTGGTTGTTGTTATAATTATCGTGAGATATCTGAGTAGTCTTGGAGACACCATTTTTCTCATCCAGTGGTATGGCTGTTTGTATGCTGTTGGTAAGGTGTAAACGGGCTGTGGTGAAGTATGTTAGGTGTTTTGCACTAAATTCTAGGCTGTAGTTGTTGTCAGTTCTCAGTTATTCATCAAAAAACAAAAAGTCAACTGCACCAACAAGATGACTTGTGTCCAGCTGAGCTATTTCTTGTATCCTTTTTTTTACCACATCGATTTGCTATTTGTAGTGCTGGCTAACTCTTTGTCAAAACGCAAGTTTTGCAGGTATAGAATAAAAGAACTTGACAAGAATGAAACATGAGCTTTATCAAGCGCGCTTTTCCATCGGTTTTATAGACTACGCTATCGAGTAGTAAAATCGCATGATTTAATCATGCAAAGAGAAAAAAGGGTTAGATTGCAACTATATTGGTACATTTCGTAAAAATAAGTTTCATAGATATTGTTCAGAATCTTAATAAAATAAATTAAATCCGGTGGTCAGAATTAGAGATGGCAACAGCGCAGCGTACGCGGCCGAGCGCTGTTGTCGGTGTACCGCGCCGCGCAGCGTGGCAACTAAAATCTGCATTACGTCACAGCGTCAGCGCAGCGCCGCGTGCAATACTTTTTTAACATTTTTTTTACAATTATTGCTGGTGATTTTCTCTTTATGAACAACAATAGTTAGTCTGGATGTAACTATTATATGAATTGAAGACAATGCATGCTACCGTACTAAAACAATAAAAGGTGCATTCGGATGAAGTTTATTTTTTCAGAATGCGGAGCATCCTAGAATCGGCTATTTTGGCTACAAGAAACTTAGTTTTGATCGGCTGAACGTGTTTTTGGACACCAAGAAAAAGATTTTGGTTTTGGTAGGCTAGACTAGTAAAGGTTTAGGACATTGGGTGAGAAGATGAAGCAAAGGCAGACAAATGTAGAAGAAACAGGTTTGTGGGAAACAATCATCAGAGTAGAGGCACAAAGCAAAGCCTAGCGACACACCCACCCTGTACGCAGTAGGCCTATAATATTGGTACAAGCCCAAGGCTAGACAACAGTTTCTACGTACTACACATGCGCTTGCATTTCAGAGTGAAAGAGTTAGTTAGTTCAGTGTAGCCTATTCGTCAACAGGTCATGGCATCAAGAATTAGCCTTTCCGTCCTATGTCCGTAGCCTATCTCAGATCTGTTAGACCTTATAGAGTATGAAGACTAGGCTACACAAAGTTCCAAAGACAGAATAGCCTACGTCGTAGCAAAATTTATTCCACAATCAAACACACATGCAAACAGCAAAGGTAGGGTAATTTCATACAAGTGTAGTACGGTAGCTTGTGACAGCATGCAGAGCACGTGATACCTTATATTTCATTATTTGAGCTACTGGTTTAGGATTAGTACAGTAGGCCTAGTTGCATGGAATCATCAGGTAGACTGGTAGATTGTTTGTGATTGCCAAAACACGGGGCAGAAAAAAGGCAAATTAAACCTAAAGGCCTATAATTGAAATGACTGATCTCACGTCGCATGTTTTTTTTTTCAAAGTTAACGAGTGCGAAGTTTCAGACTTTTACTTATTACTGGATAATGGTTTGGTCTAGCTACATAAAATTTTGACAGCAGTTTGAGATTTGTAAGTTATTTGTGTGTGCCAAATTTCAAGGCAATGAGTCCCGTAACTTCAGGTTTAGGACCCAAAAGCTATTTCAAAAGTTTGGTATAAAAAGCGGTCTTAATCAAAAACGGCTAAAGTACGGCAAAAATATTTCACATGGTTATATGCATAGGTGGGCACGAATCCGTTAATAACGAAGCTAACTTTTTCATTAACTCGTTAATTCGTTAAAAAGTTTTTTCATGTTAACGGACTAAATTAACTTCCGTTAAGTGCTGTTAACGGACTAAATTAACCTGCGTTAAGTTCTGTTAACTTCCGTTAAAGTTTTCATCGTTAATTTCTTGCACCATTCATTCATCGTACAGGTACAAACCAGTTTGCACTGGTAACACTTGTAGCGCATTAGCACGGATTTTAAAGAAAAAGCCAAGAAAGCTCTATTTGTGGCAAATAATAAGCTGCAGCCTCATAGGTCTATTAATTATCCCTGCTCACAATTTCCAAAGATTTTCCGATCGCAGCTTCGTTAGTGCATTTGAACTTATTTTTATCTTGAAATTAGATTAGACTGTAAAATGTAACTTCCAAAACACAAAAAGACCACCATAGCAATAAATATTTCCTTACAATCACCTCAACAGCGTCAATGCTTATTCTAGAAGCGAGTGAATAAAAAGAAATGTAAATTACACGCTAAATGTTAACGAATTAACGGACTATATTAACTTCCGTTAATTAAAGCTGAAAATAACGGATTAATAGGTTAACGGAGGTGTGAAGTATGTTAACGGACTAGTGATTAACGAAGCTAACGTTTTGCATTGACTTGCCCACCTATGGTTATATGTCGTGAGATACTCTTTCATCCCTACCTACACTTTTAGTAGCATTGAGTTTTTTTTTCTTTTTTCATTTTTTGCTTTCTAAATTTTGTGCACTCTTCTTCTCCTAAACCACACAACATCGATATCTAATTTTTGTGTAAATTTGTTGAGCTGCAAATGCAACTTTGTCTCCCGAAATTTTTTGAGGCTTCTCCCCAGAACCCCCCAAAATGGGGCCCTAAAAAGCTAATTTTTTTAATTGCTCAAGCTAGGGTGATAGTTTTTTGTTTATATTGGTAGATATTTCAGCAACAAATAGTTTGACATAGTATGGAGGTACCACCCACCCTATGGGCCCCCAAATGGACTCCCCAGAAATTAGTTTTTTGAATGGCTTAAGCTAAGGCATTACTTTTTTTATATCGGCAGATGTTTAAAAAACAAATATTTTGACATAATTTGAGAGAGCAACCCTTTTGAAAACTCTCCAAAATATTCCCCCCAAAATCATTTTTTTTATTTCTTGTAAGCTAGAGAGCTAATGTTTTTCTGATGTTAGTGGAAATTTAAAGGATATTTAACTTGCAGTGCGGCGCGGTGCAGCGTGAACTTAGTTGTGCCTGGATGCGGTGTGGTGCAGCATGCGGACAAGCTTAGCGGACGCAGCGCAGCATGCGGATGCATTTTTTGTCATCCGCGCCATCTCTAGTCAGAATCTTGTTGGTAAGATCATACCATTCGTTATAACCGTTTGCAGTTGTAAAATGCGGGTTAAAAGGACGCGTCCCAATGCCTTCAACCGGCTCAGTTGAGCAACCTACGAGCCACTCCTCAGCTTGACTAAAGACCCAATGTATCCGATTTTACTTGTGTAATGTGACGCTTTTATTATCCCCCTCCTTTTACGCCATAGTTGTAAACGAGCTGACTAGTTCAGGTTCGAACCCAAAAATATAAGCCCAAACACGAAAACTAATTTGAAGTCCAAATCATGCCCGAAAAAACGTATATGAAGTCTTCATTCAGCAATGTTGCCTGCTATTTTGATTATATTTTTGTGCACTTAAGACGAAAGCACGTCTCAGGTCCGAATTAAGCCCGAAATTTTGTCAACTTTAGGCCTGAACCCGACTTGAAAAGCCCGGCCGGACTTACAACTCTAATTTATGCTGGCGACGGCACTTTAACTTCTCCAACCAATGGTAGGGAAAGCGTCCACATATCCAACTTTCTGTCGTGCTCGCCATTGTAATATCTGGGTAAAAATGAAGCGTCCCAATGCGATTGACCCGGCTTGTTAAATAACCTACGGGTACCCTCCGGCTTGACTTAAGACCCAATGTTTTCGATTTTATTTTTACTTTGTGGCTATGTTGGATTGTTACGTTAAGCAGTAAAACCTTCGCTGATAATGGTTTTTAAGCAAGTGCCAAAAACAATTAATAGTTTAGACTGTACTTATTGCAGTAAACCATTCTTTATGCTAGTAAAGCCATGCACTTTATTTTTGCAATGCTTTGCTTTGTTAGCAAACAGTAAGACATTGCTATGTAGTGATAACCCAAGCGCTAACCTTTTAAAACAAGTTCAAAAATATATCGTTTTGTCGCTTATGATTTCATCTAAAGCACATGTTTGTGGTAAATAATATACTGTACATGAGTTTGATCTGCGACTATTATTCAAGACACCCTTGTTATTTCTACTCAGAAGCCTTGTGAAGTTGACAGCTCGCGAAACAGTTTTCTGTAGATTGCGTGCTTTAGCAAGATAACAACGTTTAAAATTTTGTTTAAATGAAACACATCTGTGACGTGTAGTAAATTTTGATAAGATCTGACGGCAACATATTGATGCCAATTTTGTTATGATTTTTTCGTGTTTATTTTATTTGTGAAAATTTGCGTTTTAAATTGATTTTCGATCTGCATTTTAAATATGTTTGCTATACCTACCTACATACAATTCATCACAAGGCAGTACAAGTTCCGTATAAAAATTTAGAATACTATACAGTCTGTTCTGTTTCACCCGTAATCGGGATCATTGGGGGGCGTCTTATCCGCTCTGATCAACGCTGTCGAGAATTTTTTTTATCGGTTGCATTCAAGCTCTTCTCAATGTTCGAACAATGTTTTGGCTCTCACACTCACAACTTCAATTTAGTAGTTGCAGTATAGAGGGAAAGTGAATTTGTCCCTTCTTCAGTTCAAGCAGTAAGTGACAAAAATCGATTTTTAAGGGTGTAGGCCACTTAGCGCAGCTTTTTAATGTAGAGAGAGTTGTGCTTATTCACACATTATTGTGCTTGTTACTGAAATTCTGCTATAGCCTACAGCCTGCTAAAAAAACACTGTAAATGTATTTCGTTAAAAAAGTAATATTTGAAAACAGTAGAAAACACTATGTCAATTTTTTAGAAAAAAAAGCTGCTCCAATTCGCTAATGGTACTAGATTCTCTTTGGTATGTCAAATTTTACACGTAATCATTAGAAGCAACTTTATCACGAAATCTCCAGGTGTTGGTTTGGTTACGGTTAAAACGACTTATTCTCGACATTTCTTGCGTCTTGCAATCATTAGTTTTCTATTTCATTGCCTATTGTATGGCAGTTTCAAAATACTGTAGACTCTGAATCATAGGTGTAGCCAGGGGGCCCCTAACTAACAACCAGGGAGCTCTTAACCAACAACCAGGAGCTCCAGGGCCTCTAACTAAAGACCAGGGTCCCCGGGGTCCTTAAGTAAAAAACGGGGCCCCGGGGTCTCTAACTGACAAACAGGGGCCCCTGATTGACTACCAGAGGCCCGTTACTGACAACCAGGGGGCCCCTAACTAACAACCAGAGGGCCCCGGAGCCTCTAACCGACAACCAGGGGACCCCGAATCCCCAAAGTGACAAACGGGTGCCCCAGGGCCTCTAACTGACAAACAGGAGGCCCTGGGGCCCCTAACCTACAACCAGGGTTCCCCAGGTTCCCTAACTAACAACCAAGGATCCATGGGCCCCTAACCGACAACCAGGGAGCCCCGGATCCCCTAACTGACAAACGACTACTTTGGGGCCTCTAACTAACAACCAGGGGGCCCCGAGGCCCCTAACTAACAACCAGGGGGTCCTGGGGCCCCTAACTAATGACCAAGGGTCCCGGGCCAGGGACCACGCAATTCAAATTTTTAACAATATATACGCATAACCTGTGAAAAATCTGAGTTTTGTGCTAAAAGTTGCAATCCCAGACTCTCGTTTAACGTTATTATGAACTTAATGCTATAACACAGGCGGTATTGCAAACCCCCAACTGAAATACTACCAATGATGATTATAATGAGAGCATAGCCAGTAGATTGTCCTGGTCCGGAATTGCAGTTTCTTTATTTTAGGATTTACGCGTACAAAAGCAAGTAATAATAATGACGACCACCTGTCCACGTCATAATAATGTCATGCAATTCCTGGAAGTTTCAAAAAATTCTCGAATGACTTGACTCGAGTCCTCCACGTTTTGGAAAAAAAGTTTTTTTAGTTTTGCTTTAAACAATTTTTTATGAAAGAACTTAAGGGCGTGATCAGTAGCGTACGCAGGATTTTCGAAAGAGGGGGGCCAGGAAATTCAGAAAAATTGAGAGTAATGAAGACCAGCAGGCGCGTAGCCAGAAATTCGCAATAGGAGGGGCTGTGTGTTGGGGTCTGGAGGCGGAGCCCCCAGCCGCGGGAGGCACGGGGGTCTGGGGGCGGAACCCCCAGCGCTCGAAAATTTTGCGTTTTTTTGCAAAAATAACTTAATTTTAGAGCTATTTTAATAAAAAATGAAGCTTTTAAACCGTTGCATAGAAATTGGCAGCGCAACATGATTAACTGGTTGCATTAATGGGCTGCATGGGAAGTGACTGATGATAACATTGCAGTTCTCTTCTTTACTTGCTGGCAAATCATAAAATCCTATTATTCAATAAAACTCACACGGAGTAATCTATTTCGTGTATATTTTATAAAGAAAAGAAAATGGGGGGGGGCTGCTAATGGAAAGATATTTGAGAGAGTCAATTCCAGCGCAAAAACCAGTCTCAAAAGATCTAAAAACGTGGTATTTTTCTTATTTTGCATTTTGGTTGACAGGCCAATGGAGGGGGAGGAGCTATAGCCCTCCCCCGCCCCCCATCTGGCTACGCTACTGAAGACCAGAATGAAAATTTTCCAGCTCAAAACCAATTCCGTTTTCCTGCCCAAACTTAGGTGAAGACCAAAAAAAAAAGTCTTCACTCAAATTTAGTCCGGTTTTTGGCCCAAAATTAGGTTAAGACCAAAAAAAATAGGGTTTTCACTCCAAATGTGGTTCAGTTTTTGGCCGAAAAAAAGGTTTTTGCTCACCGTTTCTGTGCTCAAACCTTTCCAATTTACAAAGGGGGGGGGCCATGCCACAATTTTGCATACTATTCTATGCTAATTATACTATCGTGGCGACCCAAAGGGGGGGGCCATGGCCCAATGGCCCTCCCCTAAATACGTCCCTGGGCGTGATCTTATCTCAAAATTATAGGCGTAGCCAG
The DNA here is from genome assembly GCA_963965965.1 of Trididemnum nubilum. Classification (NCBI taxonomy): domain Eukaryota; kingdom Metazoa; phylum Chordata; class Ascidiacea; order Aplousobranchia; family Didemnidae; genus Trididemnum; species Trididemnum nubilum. Next base: position 29,406,317 of record OZ014488.1, read on the forward strand.
GGGAGTAGCCCAGGGGGCCCGGGCCCCCTCAATTGAAATGCCCCCATTGATAAACAGTTAACAAAAAAACCTTGTTTCTTCATTTTCAGTTTTTTGAGCATCTTTGCGTACAACAGTGATTAATAAACAATATTGACAACCAGGGGGGCCCGGCGCACCCCTTTAATTCAATTTTTTTCAAGCAACTTAAACGGATAACCAGGGTGAAGTCAAGGGTTTTTGTCCTAAAAGTTGCTACCTCAGGCCCTCATCTAAACTTTAATGAACGTAATGCAATAACCAGCGCCGTATTTGCCATATGACACAGCGCCAGGGCCTAGCGCTCAGATGGTAGGACTTTTTTTGGTTTTCACTTATATTTGACAGGAAGATGTTGCAAAAATCTCATAAGTGCCAGGGGCCCCGCGCATTGTAAATCCGGCTCAGAAATAACATGTTTGGTAAGCGTAACCATCTGTTGTATCACTTTCGATAACGATTCAACTTTACCTCGCCAGTTTTTACGCACAAAATAGTTTTAAAAAATAGCTAGAAAAAATGCTCATTCAACAAATGATTGAATTTCAATTGAAAGGGCCTGGGGGGTTATTACATGCTTTACGTAAGAACAAGAGTCTTCGGCATTCGGATCGTCTGCGAACGCTTGCATCGTTTGGTATTACATGCTCGCCTCTCCCGAACACGAAATAAGAATCTTCGTGAAAAACAAAAAAAATATTCGAGAAAGGACACGAACGGTAAAGACCATTCGTGATTAACCAAAATCTTTCGGCATTGTGTTTAGTTCACTGAAATTGAGTTAGGCTAGCACCTAAAATGGCTGGTAGATATTTTTTGATGAACAATACGCCGCGAAATTCAATTTTCAGAAAAGAAAGAGATTTCAGTCTAGCAGGTTGGACGGAAGAAGAGGTAATTAAAGAATTGAGACTTTAAAAATCAGAAATAGGCTACCTTTGTTCTTTACTGCAAAGTAGCATGGCTCCTTTGGGGCGCCGATCAACAGATCTTTCACTTGAGCAGAAAGTTCTTATATGCCTAAAAACTTTGGGATCCGGAAGTTTCCAAAACTGCAGCAAAGATTTTATTGACGTTGCTCTACCAACAGTTAGTCAAGTTCTCAGCGAATTTGTGGAAAACATGATCAAAATTGCTCCCAGCTTCATTTACTTGCCCAGTAACAATATGGACATCCGAAGAGCAAAACGGGAATTTTATAACGTAGCAGGATTTCCGGGGGTAATCGGCTGTGTAGATGGGTTGCATATTCCTATTATAGCCCCCCATCAAGATGAGTATGCTTATGTGAATCGAAAGAACTTTCATTCTATAAACATACAAGGAATTTGTGATGCCAACCTTGTGTTTCTTGACGTAGTTGCTAAATGGCCCGGATCAAGCCATGACTCGTTTATATTGCAAGCTTCTCAAGTAAATGATGACTTCGAGCATGGGACAGTTGGTTATTGGGTGACAGCAGTTATCCCTTGAAAAAGTGGCTGATACTCCCATACCCAGCCCAGCAACATCTGCCGAGCGTAATTTCAATTTTAGGCATAGAAAAGCGCTTTGTTTGATAGAGCGTGCTTTCGGAGTATTGAAGAGTAGGTGGAGAATCTTGGATCACACTGGCGGTAGCTTGTGTTATTCTCCAACGAAAGCGGCTAAAATTACAATAAAGTGTTGAGTTCTTCATAACATTTGCCGTCGTAATGGAACGCCTATTTTGGGTCCAAACCCACCTATACCTTCTCTGGATATAACAGATGATGATCAAACGCCAACCAACGCTACAAGTGCGTGTCAACACCGCATGAGAATCGTTGAAATGCTGCAACCTGCAACTTAATTCCAAACTGTGACTCTCCACTAACCTTTATTTGCAACATACACTGTAATAGACTCAATTTTGTCCTGTTTAAATCTATAGGTTTATAATTACCCCAATTTTCAGATTTTAATTGTTGTCGCTTTTATTCAAAGTCACAAACATGCGAAAACAAAATGCGACTAGACTACAGTACAAGAAAGTGACGTGCTCTGCTTAGCCTATTGGTTGATGTGCAATTCAGGCACGTTGAAATAGTTTTGTTATCGATTTTGCTGTGGAGCAGTAAGACGGCATTGCTCATCGATTTGATTTCTTCGCTTTAGTTCCTGGGCAATATTCAGCAAAACAGCATTAGTTTTTTGCAGTTCATTCGCAATTTGTAGAACTGCGTTTTTTATTTCATGTTCAGCTTGAATGATTTCTTCGTTTTGAGATTCTCGTTTGCTAATTTTCTGCCGCTTAGCCGGAGGTTCACTGGTGCCCAAATCAACTGTAGTATCAATAGGACTTGAGAGCGATGATACCGACGTCGTTTCATGCACATTTGTCAGTGGTGGTAATTGATCAATGCCATCATTTTGCGGCGATGAATCTAATATTGCAGAGCACTTGCCACATACAAGCTTTGGATTTCTGGAATTCCTTCCGTGAATACCGGGCCTATAAATCTCGCAATTCTAAATTGCAATTCTGTAGGAGTTGAGGCTGCATTAGTACCCCTTCCAGTTTTACGGACTTCTTTATTGTACTCTGCTACAGCTTTTTTCGCGATAGATTTTGTGTCGAACCACATCTTTTTCACTTTATCTACCTCAAGCTTTGGACCCGCACCCTGAGCATTTATGTACTGAGAAATTTCCAGCCATTTTGCATCTACCATACCTTTCGTTTTGGAATTAGGAGTGTACCCGTTAGAAACTCATAGTGAGTTTCAACATTCTCCACCAAATCGTTTACTTCTTCGGATGTCCAACGTCTCGGCATTGCGGCTCAGGAATAATTTTCAGCTTTTAGGCCAGAAAGTATTAGGCTGTTTAGTGTGATGACAAACGAGATGATGTGAGCCTATACGAGTACGACTGATTCTAAATGATTGTCTCACGCAACAAAATACTGTGTGATGTCACTATAGAAGTATACGTTTCTATGTCTCCCGCATAAAGAATACGCATACGAATGAAGCGTGTAATGCCTCTCCCGAACGTTCTTATTCGTGTTCGCTTGAAAAGAATACGAACAAAAAACTCCTTCCCAAACACGAACAAGAACGCGAACACGAACGAGCATGTAATGAGCCCCCTGGACCCCTGGCCATACATGTACTCCTATAACTGGTTAACTTCATGACAAAACAAAAATCTTGAAGGAAAATCTTCGAGTGGATTACTACTTACTGCTAAAATAATGTAGAAGGCAATGCTCCTTACTTACCCCTACATGGACCAAATCACTTACAATTAAAATTTTATGCAATAATGCAAATTTTTAAACGTGTTTTGAACTTAAATTGCAAGTAGAAGGAGAATCGAACAATTTAATTTTTTTGATTGGCATTCAAATGTTAAAAATCTAGTTCTTTCAAATGGCTATAAACACGTGCGAAATGTAATCCAATGGGATTAAAATAGCTTTTTTTTCCAAAAACACAAAAATTGCCCTGCGGCTAAGGGCTTTGCCCCCAGACCCCCATAGCCACCGGCGGCTGGGGGCTCCGTCCCCAGACCCCCCGTCTGTGATACGTTTGAGTACACTAACTTACTCAACACTTCTCCGAAGTTAAACATTTGCATTTTCTAACGATTAGTTTTCGCCCTCTCCCTTTATCAAAATCCTGGTTAAGTGCCTTCAGACTACAGCTTCAGATCTTCCATTCTACCATATCTTTGCCCCACGAAAAGTTTCTTTTTTGAAAATTTCTGATGACGTCATTGCATGTGATTTGTGGTTTGGGCCCCCCCCCAATTAAGAATCCTGGCTACGCCTATGCTCTGAATTCAACTGTTTTATAAAAGTGCTTGCTCAATAGCGATAGCGTTCAGTAACTCGCAACTTAATCTAGGCAGCTTTTGCGAACTTAACAATTTATGTTTAAATCGAGAGTTGCTAATTGAATTGTTTTGTGAGCACCATGTGTGTCAGTGAATTACCACATAGTTTGTTGACGTGCTCTGTCCTGAGGTAAAAAAAAAGAGCTGGACGTGCAGTTGACCAGTTTTTTTTACAGTTGGAAAATGCTTCAGGACACTTTCCCGCTTTTAAAAGAGGTAACATTAAAGTGGTGTTCTATCACCAAGATTTACTAGCTGGAAACAGCCTAGCAGACGCGTCGCCAGCGTAGGGGGCTTTGCCCCCCCGATTTTTATTTTTGCCCCGCCGATTTATTTCTTGCCCTCCCACAGTATTTTTTCTTAGAAGTGAGCATCGCCCTCACAGTTGAAATAGTGGTAATTTTAACTGTTCCATTCCCTATCCTGACATCGATTCTATTTGATTGATTGTATTTGAATAAGCTGAAGATGGCCACTGACCGAAAACGATTTTAGTGAAAGTTTTTGTTAATACACATTAGTTAGATATAGTTTTTGGCTGATTCTATGTTTCCTTCATGCAACCCATTATCCTGACATGTATATTGCAATCTAGGTACGGTACGCAGCCCAATCTCGTGTCTTGGGTCAGGTTCAACAACATCAACAAATCAATTCAGCACGGCATAATAATAGTACAACTACCAGCAGTTTGTGTGTACTGTGTAGTAGGCGTGGCATCGTAGATTATGATGTCATATAAAGCAGTCTTTATAGGCGAGGCCTTATCACAAGTCAGGTGTTGTGACTGTTAAAGGTAATGTACAGTAAGTTGGTGGTCAGTGGTATACGCATAGTACAAACCATCCGCAATGTACCGTGCAATCAGTAGTTACAGAAAGGAAAATAGACTATCGCCAAATGCCTCCGGGAAAAAAAATATGCATTCGATCGGTCAGTTGCACTTCTAGGCAATGTAGCAAACGTAGGCTACGGGTAAGCAAACTTGCAAAAGTGAGTTGAGTTGACAAGCCGATGTCTGGAAGTGGAAGTCCTTATCCTAGCAACTCAAACCATGCTGTATTTCGATTGGGATCTTATTCAGCAGTATGAGTAATCGGTCTGCAGAAACTCTGAGCTAACAGAGAAGCAGCCTGCATTCCTCCCCCAAATCGGAATCCAATTGACCAATTCTTTGATAGCTAGATTACGGGAATTTTCTGACTTTCAGCTTGCAAGAAGTGTCCAACTGTCCATTAGCGTATACTTTATTTATCTAGATCGATTAGTACTGGTAGCAAAACAAACTAAGCAGTGTTCTCGGCACTAGTAACGCCATTGATATCTGAGATTTTGAGTAAACTTTAGTAGCCTATAGTACCGTTTTGGCTGTTTGGTGCTGCTAATTGTGATGATTTTTTTAGAGCAGTAATACAATCCTGGTGCATTACCGTTACAGTAATCAGTGGTGCCGATCCATATTGACCATTTGGGGATGAGTTAAGGAATTTGTCTATTTTTTGATAATTTTGAACATTGGGAGGAGGGATAATACTCAAACTGGAGATTTTCGGAGCAAAGTTCAACGCTCATTTTCGCCTATACCTGCAAGGAAGTCCGCAGAAACGTTTACTAAGGTTTGGAAGGAGTGCTGGTGGCAATTAAGAATTTTCAAACACAAAAGTTATGGTGAGACAACCTTAAAGCCAGCTATGGGGTCTGGGGGGGGGGGCGCTGTGAGCTCCCCAGCGGGGTCCGGAATCTTTAGCTTTTTTGACGTTTTTTCGAGGTTAAAATACATCGTTTAGTAACGTTGCTGGTTGTAACACCAAAGTTACACACTGTATCGATGCGAACTATTGGGAGGGATGCAGCAGAAATTCTTTTGATAGATGCCACCTCCTGGATCGGCACTTTCCTGTTCTAATGAAGTTATAGGCAAAGCAGAAACAGAATAGGCATTCAAGAATAAATGCTAAACTGTTCATTTTTCTACTTTGGCCTGCAATACACAATTGTATATAATTAGCTACAGTATTCATCAAAGTGGTACCGATTTTAAATTTTGCTCATATTTTTTTCTGGAGTTTTCTGTCGTCAGTCGTTTCTAGCCCTTATGCTAGCTGTAATCATGTTTAGTTAAATGAAAAGATTTACGTTATTTTTTCAGCAATTGTTGAGTAAGCGGCTTTGCCAATAATTTAATATGTCAGAGACAGTCTGCTTTCTGCATTTATTCAAAAATCATTCAAGGTAGTTTTTGATGCGCAGTTCTTAACTTTTCTTATTATTTAAATTAATTCTTTATGTTTACCAACGCGATAGCCATAGAATATGCCTAAAATTTTTGTTGCAATTTTGTGTCTTGCTTTGAACAATGTAATGCAAAAACCGATATGATCCCATGCTGTTATGTAAAAGACAAAGACAGTCATGCACGTCAGATAGGCATTAAATAAATATACGGTTTAGTAATCGTTTTATTACAACCTAAGTAATTAGTTTGTAAAATAAAGCTGAAAATGGTTCTATGAACTTGATCAACGCCAAATAGCTGTATTACTCAAAAGGCGAAGCGAAATTTACAACCCCGCCACGCAAACACTCTACTTAACTCTTTAAATACTGCGATAATTTACCGTCAAAACTTTGCCCCCTGATCTCGCTAAGCTGGCGACGCCCCTGCAGCCTAGTGATATGGAAATTATTGCAGCACTGAAAAAATATTCATATCTTAATGATATTTTGGATTTTTACGAACTTGGTCTCAAGTTGAAGGCTCACAAAAGAGAGCAAGCAAATAGGCTACCTCAGGGTGCAGTTGGTATCGCTTGGGGCAACCCTGTCCATTTGCTGGATGCAGCTCAATACATTAAGCTTGCGTGGGATTCCTTTTCGGATGCAACAATTAAGAATGCGTTCAACTTTACAAGTCTCAGTAAGTAACGTTGCGAGGTAAAGTAAATGAGAAATTTGATATTGTGACTGATTTATTGTGTATCTTTAAAGCATTGATTGATTGATGCATCTTTATCCTCCTACCACGAGAAAGCGACGGTGCACTACGCTTTGCACGAATCCACACCCGCTTAGGAGCTGACCATTTTCCAAGCTTTCCGGTTGACGTTTGACTTCTTCCCACGTAATTTTGCGGACAGGCAGGCGGAGAAGTAGGAAAAAACGGTTAGGGTTAGGGCTGACCCTAACCTAATCCTAACTCGCCTTTTTATACGATTTCCTACTTTTCCGCCTTAGGAAAAGGCGCAAATCGCGCTAAAAGGCGGTTAGGGTTGGCCTTAACCTTAACCGCTTTTTCCTACTTTTCCGCCTTTTAGTCATTCCCTAATTTTGTTGCTGGTTCAAAGCCACCAAGCAGAGATAATCATCGTAAAGCGTCTTATCCAAGAACGCAACAGCTTTAAAGCATTTAATCGACTAATGCGCTATAGATGAGTTTATGCACTTTGATGATGAAAACAATAAAGAGTTATTTTGGATGATGTAAATGCGGTACTGGAAACTACGCAAATAACACAAGAAAAAGCAGAAGATGAGAGTAATCATACAAATACTGCAGCTTGCACACCATTAGTCCGGTAGAAATAGCTTTTACCCTAAAAAAATTTATAATAAGCTGAAATTTGGCACGATGGCTCAGGACCATGTCCTGAGCTACCAAAAAAAAATCTCCATGTTTTGGACGTGGGACCTCCCCCTTTTTCGGCCTTTAAAGTCTGCCATCTAGTGTCAAAGAGCTTTTACTATCCAACAGCCAATCCAAAAGTTGTAAAAGTGCCGAGTTTTGAGTAATAGTTGGTTTTCAAGTGCAGGTATAAAAAAATTTACGTTGAAATTAATGACGTCATTGCCAAAGTTTTTGAAAAAAATGACGTATTGATGGCTCGAATAGTAAATGAGAGTTAGGTTTTTGGTTCCAAATAAAAAACTGCTTGAATCAAAGTGATGACGTCACAAGCGTTTTTGATGACGTCATTTGTCAAGAGTTTTGATCGCAAATCTGAAAAAGAGTGTTTGACCAAACGAAACATTGCTAACTTTTTTTTTAATTAGCTTTAAACTTGGGAGAATTATATTGTGAATTCATTCAGTCAATTGAAGGTCAAAAATTGTGTTGTCAGTAAAACTCTGGGGTAGCAATCAAGCAGATAGAACTTAGACCTCTCAATAGGCAGTGGTGGCAATAACGAATTAGTTTTTTAGTAGTTTTTACAGTAATGACACTACTTTGTAAAAAAGTAACTTTTGTGGTAATTTTATAATTTTTTAGAGGTGTTAAAATTACTAATTACAAATTAGGCTACTTTGTAAATATTACCATCCAGTAGAAACGCTTGCCTGGCTGCTTTGTTTATAAAACCGGCTAATCAAAAAGTTGTTTCTGTTGAGAATGACGCAAGGTCTTACCATGGGCCGAATGTCTTTGCGAGCTAGAATGGTTTATACATGCAGTGCTAGTTTCGTCTAAGACAATCGATCATTGATAGAGCTTTTAGGGACAGAGTTGTTAGTCGGGCCGGGTTTTCCGGCCGGGTTTGGGCCTACACTTGACAAAAGTTTCGGGATTTATTCGGGCTTGAGACGTGCTTTTTGTCTTAGGTGCACAAAAATATGATTAAAATAGCTTCGCAACATTGCTAAATTTTTCAGACCTTACTTAACTTTTGGGTTTTTTCGGGCATAGTTTGGGCTTTAAATTAGTTTTCGGGTTCGGGCTTATATTTTCTGGTTCGGGCCTGAGCTAGTCGACCCGTTTACAACTCTGCATAGGGATGCAACAAAAGCGCAATAACAATAAAAAATATACTGTAAAGTTTTTTAATTCCGCTCGTTTCAAGGAGGAGACTTCGGTGGTGGTATTTTGTTGTTGGTTTGCTTAATTATAAACATGCCCAGGCTTTGTTTAGGAAAGTTTTGTTTTGTATCTTTGATGAATCAACATCGATCTGAATAATCTATGCATAACATTATTATCTATTTTCGCGTCGTATCAAGTTTTGATGCTGTGCAAAAACCGAAGATAGGTATTGCAATACCCTATTCTTTCATACGCCATTGGGTAAAATTTTGTTATAACTACTACATCAATACAAAAAAAGGCTAGTATTTTGTCCAAAACAGTTAATATTTTTAAACATTTTGTGCGAAATAAATTTTAGGGCAAAAGCTAAAAACTACGGAGTCTTTCCAAAGATTGTCAAAGAAAAAAAAAAACGCATAATAAACAAAGATAAATTTGCAAAAAGCGAATAAAATCACAAACGTCCTCTTTATAAACTTTTATATTTTTAGTAACTAAAAAGAGGTAATACCAGTAGGCGAGACCAAATTTATACTGCGCCAGACCCTTTACCACATTTTCAGCCAACAAAATTTGTTGACCAAAAAAAGTTTTCCACCGCTTAGGAGTCGCATTTTCCGTCGAAACTAGGGCAAAAACAACTTTAAGAAAGTCTTCGCCGCCCAGGGGTCGGAATATTGCTTCAGGCACAGTGCCTTCATCGTCTCTTTATTAGTAGACCAGATACAAACGCGTGGAAAAAACGAGAAGAGCATTGAAGAAAAAAGTTTGCTCTTGTTTCGAATTTTTTTGCCGTCACGCGTATTTAACTGAATTGATTGTACATATTCGTAGAACTAGTGAACCGTAAAGAAAAAAGTCACACTGATTGGACGTACCGGCATATTCTGGAACAAATGAACCATGAAGAAAAAAGACAAGCTGTTAGTTTCCAGTTTACTAATATGGTACCATTTTGCCACGCGGTAAACTCGGCTCCGCCGGTAAGTACTATGAAGATAATACATTGAAAAAATACTACCGGAATGTGATAGATCTAAAATCTTTCATTATACTCGCTGTTTTATGCCAAAGCATGTAACGAGTTGGCAGGGCTCATCTCCACGCCATTGCGCCCGGACAGCACAGCTTCCTTTGAAGAAATGTCGCAGCGGTGGCATGCCGTTGGAACACTATGCATGATTTGACCTGCCCGAGATTAGAACCTTAGACCTCCCGCTCCAGAGACAAACGCTTTACCGCTCGACCAACAAATAGATCAATCACATGGTGTTTTTTAAATTTTTATCTTGATAGCACTTTTATCTGAGAATTACCTTAAGAGTGTTATATAGATTTGTTTTAAAACTAAGCGGGTTCTGGATTTCGGGTCTTTTGTTTCTGCGGTCAAGGTCAAAATCATAACAAGCCGGCTACTGTGACTCCTGGTGCGCTGAAGCCAGATCACGCTTACGTTATGATTCAAGAAGCAAAATCGAGCAATAAAAATTTAATGCTGTAATTAACTCCAAATTTATAGCACTTCCTCAGGTTTTGATAAATGATTTCAGCTAAGTCAAATGACTTTAGGTCCGGCCCAAACAACAATCATTTTGCGAACTTGCACCAGAATACCTAGCTTGGACCATATACTGATAACGCAAGAACAAACGAATGGATTCTATCTTGCTTAAAGCTTTGGGTGTGATTATGCGTAGTAGTGTTAATGCCTCTGTACTTCTGGACCGATCTTTTTGAGTCCGTCAATAAATAAAATAATAATATTGTCCGACATTGCAATAATATCGCAAATACCTGTACATAAAATAATACCTGATAATAACATTGTCGGACATTGTTTTGCGTAAGATAATAGTATTGTCAGACATTGCAAAGCGGTAAAAATTTTGTTCGTATCAGATATATCATCGTGCTCGGCACATATTCGTATCAATTTACACATAATTACACTAGTTATTATTTTTAGAATACCGGTAATTGCATACAGGAGGATGAGGCAAGACCTCGGTCAAGGACTTAAAGATGCCTTAGAAACTCGAATGATGATGATGCTAATATTCCCAAAGTGTTGCAATGTTTCATTTGGTCAAACTCTCTTTTTCAGATTTGCGATCAAAACTCTTGACAAATGACGTCATCAAAAACGCTTGTGACGTCATCACTTTAATTCAAGCAGTTTTTTATTTGGAACCAAAAACCTAACTCTCATTTACTATTCGAGCCATCAATACGTCATTTTTTTCAAAAACTTTGGCAATGACGTCATTAATTTCAACGTAAATTTTTTTATACCTGCACTTGAAAACCAACTATTACTCAAAACTCGGCACTTTTACAACTTTTGGATTGGCTGTTGGATAGTAAAAGCTCTTTGACACTAGATGGCAGACTTTAAAGGCCGAAAAAGGGGGAAGTCCCACGTCCAAAACATGGAGATTTTTTTTGGTAGCTCAGGACATGGTCCTGAGCCATCGTGCCAAATTTCAGCTTATAAATTTTTTCCAGGTTTCAATGTATTTTGTATTTCTACCGGACTACATTTCCAGAACCAACAAAAACAACGTCGATTTCTTGTGGGTTTGAAAACATGTACAAAAAAATCCTAAAAGTACAAGATCATTGTAAAGTCCAATGGTGCAAGTTCAAGTAAGAGATGAATATAGCGAGCTGAAAAATTCTTTAGAACACTCAGTGAAAATTGCGACAGGTAATTGGGAAAGCAAAATGCAAAAGAGGTTTTATTACCGATCAACTAACGCTTCATGACATGTTTGAAAAGTGAACATTAAATTACTTGCATTAAATTTTTAAAAAACTTAAATCAAAAATTTGCGAAAATTTTGTGCGAACTTAAGCGGTAGGTTTACTGTATATCATAAAACAACACACTTCACCATTTTTAACTTTAAAAAAAATAAAATACTACTGGCTGTTCACTTGTTTTTGAGATCACCAAGGGTGTCTTTTTCGAACAGAAGCGTCTCATTAAAAATTCTTTTTCAATAAGGCACTCCTGGTGATCAAGAAAACGAAGTGAAATAGCTCGTAAGATTTGAAATTTTTGAAATTGCGACGTGCTCTGTTTTCCAAAAAATAAGTTCATGCAAGTACCGGTTTTACGGAATCATTTGATGCAAGGAAATTCAGACCCGTCAATTGGACTAGCGGTTACGCGTTCGTCTCTGGAGCGGGAGATTTGAGGTTCAAGTCTCGGGCCGGTCAAATCGGATACGGAGTTGCCAACGGTTCACCACCGCTGCGACATTTCTTCGAAAGGAGCTGTGTTGCCCGGGCGCAATAATGCGGAGATGGGCCTCGCAAAATCGTTACACGCTTCGGCGTAATACATCTAGTATAATGAAAGATTTGATATTTGATTTAAGAAAATTCTGGCTACGGTGTAACACTAACTGCAAAGCAGCAAACTGTTTTTTTTTAGTTTTTATTCGAGAGATTATCGGTGTGATAAAACAAAAGGTTGTCAAAATTTGCAAAATTCATTAATTTGGAACTTTAATCGTGAAGCAACTGTAACATATTCACTTAAAATAGTGCTCTACTAAGACTTTAAACGAGGGCCCACATAGCGTTAATTTTTGTTCGGGCCATTTCTGCTATGATAATAAATCACTGTTGAATTGAAATGAAGAAGTCTATAACATTTTTTGTCTTTTGCTTGTTTAGTAAATTCAGTGTGGTTTAAATCATGAATAGCTTGAGGTTTAGATTTTTATCAATGCTTATTTTGGGCTGAGTAATTATATATGCAAAGATAATTCATTTTTTGCTAAAGCTTTTATGCGGTTTTTTACATATAAGGTAACAAAGCAAGAAGCAAAATGTACGCCAAATTCCAGTGTTTTTAGCATCTTTGAAAAATGAAATTACCGTTTTGTCAATTGAAATCTTTAGCGTTAATTCATTATCAGTGTTTGCTTTAAAAAATGGACTTGGGGATGCGGCGGCGGTAGAAAATTACGAATCAGACTGAGCAAGAGTGAATGTTTGATACCCTGCAGTTTTTGTGAATTCTGTACTTGCTTGCATATTCCCTTGTGTTCTTATTTTGATCGTCCTGTTCCAAAAGAAAAATTGTGTAAACCCGAAACGAATTACAACTGTCTGATTACTCGCATCGTAAAGTTTTGTAACACTACGTTAATTTTACCCTTAACCAAGTTCACCTACTTTTTAATCTGGGTAGAGCCTCTGCATAATAGACATCTAACAGACCATCCATTATGTTTAAACAATCGCACTATTTGCAGGATTGCAGTTACCGCAGTTTAAACAGCACAGTTTACAACAAAATCGAGCAGTAAATAGCATTAAAAGATTGTTTTGTGATTAGTTTGGATAAAGAATATTTAGGTGTGTTTTGGGATAGTCGATTAAATTTAGATTTAAAAAGTTGTAGGTAGTTTTTGGATATTGGTTTAAACTACTAACAAGTTACAACAAATCCTTTGCTGGACTATTTTGACGGTTTTCAACAAGAACCAGAAATAGCATTTGTTACGCTGGCCGTTTAGTTAAAAACTGAAGAAGACGTTTATGCGCAGTAACTTAGGTACGCACCGTCGGGTCACTCGGGATCCGTCGTGACGGTTAAGGGTTTGGTCAGTTGTAATGCTCTAGTATGAACCGATACCAAAATTTTGCCTGATTCCGAACCCGATACTAAACTAAATTATTATCAATTACCTATTTTGACATGAATCTGAATTCTTTTTAAATTTTTGATCGAAATAAAGGCAATTTATTTGAGTATGAGGTTCTTTTTTGCTTGTCTAATACTTTATTCTGTGGCATCAGTAATATCAATATATACCATATTTCTTCCTTTAGCTGACAAAACATTGATTTAAAGGTTTTTATGCTGATAAGTTTTGATTGATACTTACTATTACTTCATACCATTTTCATTGTCCAAATTACTTTGATAGATTCGATATTGGATCGAGATATTCATACGTTTTCGACGGTTCCGATACGGATGCTGATACAAAAAACACCGATTTTACCAATTACCGATATTGATTCCAATTAATCAGTACATCATCAATTTGTGCAGAGTTTGTCACTTTTTAGTAACATTTGAAATGTTGAATTTGGGTTAGGTTAAGTCTAGAGCTAGCACTATTTCAGAATTATTGGGATACTCCAGGGTTGATGAATTAGAGATACCAAAACGGCGACTACTTGAAACAAGTATTAAAAAAAGCTGTTTCGCGCAGGATTCGAACACAGGCCCGGCGTAGAAATAAATTTTGGGGGGCACAAGAACTTTATTTTGTGTGAATTCGAGAGGGGCACGGGGGCACGAGAAATTTATTCTGGTCTGGTTCAAATAACATGGTGAGCAGCAAAGTTTCAAAGGAATTTTCCGGCCGAAATCGGAAATTCAAGTGGTTTTTCCGGCCGAAAACAGGTGATCTCAAAAAAAAAAAAAAAAAAAAAAAGCAAAAAAAAAAGGGTCTTTACTGATTTTCCGCGGTATTTTTCGGCCGAAATCGGAAATTCAAGTGGTTTTTCCGGCCGAAAGCAGGTGATCTCCAAAAAAAAGGTCTTCATCCCAAAAACGCCGAGTAATCCGGTGTCAATCCACAAAAACACCAATTTGCCCCTCGATTTGCACTCCAGAGCCCCGAGCCTGTTAATTACTTCGGGGCACAGTCCTCGCTTGGGGGGGCACGGCCCCGGTATGCCCCCCGGTGGCGCCGGGTCTGTTCGAACATATGTTGATTGTTTTAAGTGGATGTGAGCAGTACCGCGGTACAAAAGTGCCGCGTTACTGCAACGCGGTTCTTTTTAGTACCGTTATCGCTACCGTCGGCACTTTTTCAAAAAAGTACCGTTTTCCGTACCGTCGTTACTTTTTTAGCACTTCTTAGTCGGTACTTCGCACTTTTGTGTAAAATAGAATTAAAATCATTCAAAAGGAGTTGAAATTACGAAGGAGCACTTTTAAATCTTACCCACGTAGTAAGGAGTGGTTACTAATTGATTGCGGATGACTGATAGTGTGCCGACGCTGCACTAAGTTGCTTTACAGAGCAAATTATTAAAGTTAGCTATATTACGTTGTCCTTCGCTCTTTTGCCTGTCCTGAAAAGTTAAGACCAGCCTGTCCTCTGTATAAATATACGGTCATTTTGAAGGAATATTCTTGTCCGAAGAACATTTTTTGCTGTATATAATTTCACAAGAGGCTGTCCATAAAAGACGTCCGCAAGAAATTGACCCACTCCTCCTTGTCGGTAAAGAGTCCTCATAATGCATCGACTGCATCGACCTCCTGTTCGTGCTGACACAATAGAGAACTTACGAAAGGTAAAAATGACCATGTCAATTTCATTGCAGGATTATCAAGTCACCAAAAGCCCCCCCTCCCTGATTGAAATGCCACCGATGATAAAAATGTGACAAAAAGCATATTGTTTCTTTAGTTTTTTTTAGAATTTGTTGCGCACATCAGTACACACGGACAACAGCAATAAACAATAATTTGACGACCTGGGGGCCCGGACCCATTCAATTTAATTTTTGCCAACCAATTTAAATGTATAACCTGGGTGAAATTAAAGGTTTTTGTCCTAAAAGTTGCTACCTCAGGCCCTGATCTTACCTTTTTATGATCGTAATGCAATAGCTAAGGCGGATTTACCATGTGGCATAGTGCCAGGCGCCCCGTGCTCAGATGGCAAGATTTTTTTTGGATCTTCACTTATATTTGGCAGAAGAATGTTGCGAAAATTCCCAAAGTGCCTGGGGCCCGCGCAATAATATGGTTGGTAGGGTGCAACCAATTATTGTACCGTTTTTCCATAACAATTCACCTCCACCTCGCTAGCTTTTACTCGACAAAATACTTTTGAAAAAAATTAGCTAGAGAAAATGTTCATGGAACGAATTACTGAATTTGAATTGAGGAGGCTTAGGCCTTGGCCAAACGTGTGCTCTACAACTGGTTATTTCCATGACAAAACAAAAATCCCAAAGAAAAATCATTGCGTGAATTATTATTTAGTGCTAAAATAATGCACGAGGTAATGTACCTTACTTTCCTCTACCTGGGCCAAATCAATGAAAAATTCAAGTACAAAATGCAAAATTTTTAACGTGTTTTGGAATTAAATTGCAAGTAAAAGAAAAATTGAACAATTTAATTTTTTCAATTGGCTTTCAAACGTTAAAAATCGAGTTCTTTTAAATGGCTCTTAACACGTACAAAATGTGATCCAACGGTATTACAATAGCTTTTTTCCTAAGAATTACAAAATATCGTCCAGCGGCTGACCCCGGTTTGTGATACGTTTCAGTTAGACTCGTTCACTCAACGCGTCTCCCAATTCAGATATTTTCAGTTTTTAACTTTTGCTTCAAGCGCTCTCCTCTTTAGCAAAATCCTGATTAAGTATCAAACACAAGCCAAGGCTTCCGATCTTCCATTGTACGATATCTTTGTGCCACATCAAATTTATCTTTCGAAAATTTTCGACATCTTTATGGCATGCGATATCGGCCAGTTGGTCGAGCGGTAACGCGTTCGTCTCTGGAGCAGGAGGTCTGAGGTTCAAATCTCGAGCCGGTCAAATTGGACACCGTGTTGCCAGCGGCTCGCCAACGCTGCGACATTTCTTCGAAAAGAGCTGAGTCGCCCGGACGCAATGACGTGGAAATGGGCCCCGCCAACTCGTTACACGCTTTGGCGTAATACAGGGAGTATAATGAAGGATATGATTTGTCGTTACATACGATTTCTTGTTTGCACCCCCTTTTCCCCCAATCAAAAATATTGGCTACGCATATGTTTGAAACCCCTCTAACATTTATACTTATTGGCGACACAACTGGTTACTGAGTATAGGTAACCAAAATATAAACAAAATTTGTACTATATTTGGTATTGAAACGCTTTAAAAACACTTTTCAGTATGTTTAGGTATCATAGGTTATAAACCAAGCGCAAGGGTTGATATATATTAAGTAAAAATGTGCTAAAAAGCAACGGAATCGAAATCAGAGCAATAAAGGCGACTGAATTTTTATGCTTTGTAATTAAGGAATGCGGATGTCCACTATGCAGGAAGCCTTCTCGACCCTGGTCCGCACTGAACAACCCCCTTAACTGCGGAGTATGCTTTTTATGGACTGTCTCTTATAATATCTGTGGAGTGATTTTTCCAGTGGCCAGACGGCCTATGCGTTATCAGTTCGGCTCTGGTGCAGGAGGTCACGGATTCAAATCTTGGGCTGGTCAAATCAAACACAGAGCCACTGTTGCGACTTCTCTTCGAAAGGAACTGTGTTGCCCAAGCTCAGTGTCGCGGCAAAGGGCCCCACAAACTTGTTACACACTTGGGCGTAATACTGCGAGTATAATAAAGGTTTGTTTTTGTTTTTTGAAGTAATTGCTCCCGTAGAGTCATTCACTGAGCATGTTATACCATTTACCACTACCCAAATTAGAGACTCAATCATTGTTCAGCGCATATAATCACCAAAGATATTGTTTCCAAAATAAGTAATTTTTTTCCTTTGAAAGTACCGAATAACGGTACCGTCAGTACTTTTTCAAAAATGAAACGAGTGTAGTATCGTCGGTACTTTTCAAACTACTTAGAGTTTACTTTTAAAGTACCGAGTGCTCACCTCTGGTTTTCAGTACGGTGCATCCTCGTTTATTCAGTCAAGTTGAGCAACCTTTTTCAAAATCTTGGCCGGATGAGAAAAGTGTCTATCATAAGGTACCCACCGTTCACAACCTACACCGCACTTAAAGAACCTAAACAACGAAAAAACAAAACTAGAATGAGAACAAGCTTAGCCACAAAACAATTTAAATACGAAATAAGAAACGAGCTTCTAGACAACATTCGTTGTTGCCTTTCTAGTTATAGTTTTCTAGTTGTAGTTTCTAGTTTTAGTTCTAGTTTTTTCTCTCTGTAAAACGTGTAGATTTTAGACTAAATAATTGATTGTACCTATCTTTTGAACCCGGCCGGTAAATCGAGGAGCCGGTTGATTGGGGGCCGGATAATCAAGGATGGAGTACCGTTCTGATGGCTCTTCACTAGTCTTCCACGCTGGAATGCAAACAATTAAACGTTATAGCTGTGGCCCACAAAAACATTATAAATATATTTTTATTACTGCACTTGCAAACGTGCTTATCGAAGCACGTTTCAAACTCTTTTGAACATTTATGAATTCATGACATTTAATCTCTTCATGGTCAATTAATCGATTTTATATTTATTTGACGCCTGTTAGCGATGTTTTAACCAATCCAGTACATCAGTTGTGAATCTCAAAGAATTAACGTACAATTTTATCAAGCTAAAAATTTGTAAAAATAAACAATTGTGAAGCGATATTTCACCAGCCATAACTGTTCACCTTGCTGCTACATACTAAAAACGATTTGTTATCATACCAACAGTAATTTCTCTTTAGAAAACACAACATTAATTTGTTTTGAAAGATTTTTATCTGCAGTGAAAGTAACTGCTATTTTTGCTAAATTTAGAAAAAAATGCAAAAATGCTTGTTTTGTGCAAAGCTACCGGGTATTTTTTAATATTAGATCGGTGTGATTGCATTATTTGCAATTCAATAAAAACTTGGAGAATGGGATATTATAGCATAAAATTGCTCAACAGCTTGGGTAATTATTTGTTTTTGTTTTTTTTTTGATAATATTTTTGATTTTAAATCGCAGAAAATTGTAGATTCTTGCAAAGGCAAATGATTAAAAAATTCGCAAATTTGTCGAAAAATAAGCACCAAGATGGTAGAATGTTGCTTATTTGATTTAGTAAAAACCATTAGTTAGCAAACCTTGAATTTATTGAGAAATATGCACTCGAAATGGTGCAGAATGTATATTTGCGAGATGTTTCGAATAATCTTGCTCAAATACAATAAATAAATGCCATTTATTCAAATAAAATGATTTAGATAAGTTTTAGAGACAAACTAGGATAGTAGTTTTCAAAAATGATTCTACGCATAACTTGTTTTTCTTGATGGCTAATGATTAAGAGGACATCTAGCGGCTTGATTTGAATAATGTAGTGGTTACCATATCTAAATGCCTATGAGTATGGTCATTGGTCACTGGACAGTGGTCAACAAGCTTTTGATGACGATCAAATGACGTCATAAAAATAAGAAGTTTATGCTAGTCATGTATTAGCGTTATAATTTTAGATTAAATGCTCACGTTATTGTTTAAAAGTTTTAAAAAAATTAAGTAAACATTTTGTTGTTATGTTGTCTTTTTCAAAATGCAAAAGAACTCGTAGTAAATATTTTGCACATTTTTTTGTGATTAAGCAAAATTTATGAATGGACACTGCTAAAAATATAATCAAAACCTACAAGCAAAGCAATTAATTGGCATTGTTTATAAACACGGTCGTCAATACAAGCAGTTCTTTTGTTGACAGTCAAAAAGTTATTACAGTAAGTTTCTTTGATGTAAACTGCTTTTCTCACGTAGAAAAGAATGATTGATCAATGGAATTCATCAGAAGGTATTACTAATTAAAAAAAATAAAGCAATCTAAGTGGAGCATATCAATTCACTTAATCGATGATTTTGAAGGAAGTACAAGCACTTTGGGCAAATTGTGTAAACTTACACTTTATCAGCAAAACAATATTACCTTTGTACTTATATAAGATGGGACCTGATGACTAGGATAATAATTTCAAGTCAGCATTTTCTAGTTTTTTGAATCATATTTAAATCACGAATGTAGGCGTTATGAAACATATGTTTTGCTGCTTTTCATATGTATCAAATTTTGCTAGCTTTAGTACAGTTAACTGCCTTAAGAGGAACTTGGTGGTTGTTGGATCGCAATTACAACATTGCAGTTGTTTACGAGATATTTTTTAACGGCTGAACCCTGCGTGTGAGAAAAATCTATGGAGCTGCTGAAATAAAAGGATGCACACCCCTGTAGTAAAATGTGATGATGATTACGGTGTATTTGTGAGTTTTTGGCTCGTTCTTGTCAGCGGGTGTATTTTTTGCTATCAGTATAATGTATCAGCAACTGTTGGGTTTTATCAAAAATCTCGCTAATTAATTTGAATTATCGTGACCAGACAATTGATGTAATGTGCTTTTTCAAAGACATTCTCAGCAAATACATAAACAGTAGAACGTTTATGTAATGTAAGGTTGATTAACGACAAACAGACATAAAATAAGAAATGACACAAACACGTGTTGTAAACTGCAAATGAGAACATTAACCCTTCAAATATGGTCACTTTTAGTTTTCTCTTGAAGACATCGGCGATTTAAATATAGCACTAGATTATTTTTATCCGTTGCATAAATAGACAAGCCCCTCTTTCAAGGAGCATTTACGGACTTATGTCTGTACCACACACACCAGTGGTTTTCTAATTTTTTTCTTTGAACTCAGACAAACTGCACTTAACTCCTCTTGTATAACGTACATTTTGTGTGCTTAGTTTTGAAATTAAACTTTTTTGAAGTTTTGTCATGCCTCGATTTTAATTGCATGAACTATTTATAGTAAAGGAGCTTAGTTCGAATCTTGAATTAAGCAACTTATTTCATTTGCAATTTAACAGCCATCTATGATTATAGGCTTATATACTGAATCAAACACTTAAAAAACTTGGAAAGTCAATATTCTTATACTTTCTACTCATTCTTTGCAGAATTTAACATATTTCTCCTTTCTTAGAATGTCAATATGTAGTTAATAAAATTTGCTTTTGGGAGAAATTCAAAACTCTTCACATTAGCAAACTCTTACCCAGGGTTGAAAATATCGATAGTCGATACTATATGCTTTTCTGTTATGGATTATTGCAGACTCTTTGCTTTCAATTTTTTTTGTCGATTATTACCTTTTTTATGCTTTTTGCTTACATGTTATCGATTGGTAGAATCTTTATGCTTTACTTCTGTTCTTGTTGAGTCTACCTTAGCTTACATCGTTTTGTTTCTCTTATGCTATTGCTCTATATAACAATCTTAAAAGTGCATTTTTTTTTATCCGCATTAAAGAACCGAGGTATTTTTTGCTCCATTTCATAGCATGTTTCTGATTTGTCTTTTACATCAGTAGTCACTAATTTCGACTTTTACATGAGCAGTCACGAACACCAGTAAACCTATATAGTCACACATTTCTGCATCCATTACCTATCATTAGTCTTTGCTTTTTGTTTCTGATATCGCCTATCGACAATTCTTAGCTTTTTGTGTGAATTATTGATATCGATTTGTCTTCGCTTTTAAACAGCGATCGACTTCCAACCCTGCTCTTACCCTCCTCCTTGATTAAGGCTAATATTTCTATGAAATAAACTTAATTATATTAATTTTTAGTTGAGTCACATCTGATTAAGACCGCTCTAAATGGATTTTGTTACCTTTATTAACAACGTTTACAAGGTTTTGACTCATCTACAACTTCGCACCCTATAATTTCATGCCGTAAGAAAACTGCAATCCAAGCTCATTTTCCTTCTTGAAAAGAAAACCATTTAGAATTATTTCTTAAGATTGACAGGCCCTTCATTAATGTTATTTGGACATTTGGTAAAGGAAAAATATCTTGAAAAGAAGTCAAAAATAAATGAACTACTTCATGAGTGACAACCCATGTCTGTCATTATAGCATACCCACAAAAAATAGCTACTCTTTCTGGAATATCTCCTCTTGTCAGCTAGGCTAGCTAGATAGGCTTATCAACCCTTAAATGACCACTGTGCTACAAGGGGCATTGAGCAGCTAGCAGCAATCAATGGAGTTACCGAAATCCTCTTAAAAACCGAAAATATAAATGATAACGCGCATGAAAGACCCGCTGAAGAAAATTAACTGGAAACCCTTGGAGATAATGGGGTGGTGTATTTATTTTTTGACTTCATTTAGAACATGTTGTGAAGAAAATTAGAGATGTGTTGATGTGTACACTGCAGCTTTGTAGTTTTGAATTGGAATTTGAGAAATGGTGTTTCACTACACTTGGGGTGTTCCTGCATATACAACAACTTTATAAGTCATTTTAGTGCTGTCGGTTGTACCTACCGACATTTGATGACTCAAATTATTTAGATCGTGCATACGCAAATTCTTACATAAGCTCGAGCACTTTGCTGCTACTCGACCTTTTTTCGTAAGATGGGAAGAGTAATCTTTTGAACAGGGAAGCAACTTTTGTTTGCACTTTTAATGCACTTATTCTAACTTAGTTCTGTAGCTCAAATATTGCTTGATTACAATTGATATCTAGCCACAAACTCTCACTTACCAACATATAGAGTTTATTTTCGTCGCAGAATAAAGCATAAGGGTTGCCGCTAATACTGTGACGATTTGGGATCTTTAAAAGCATGCAAACGGCTCCGCAATCTAACCTACAATGTGCTAAAGCGACTATGTTCGACGAATTTTAAAGGACGGAAACTACAGTGCTTTTTGTATGGTACATAAGACAATTTGAAAAAAACACATATTTTGTCAAGTAAAGCTGTACAATACATGCATACTCGTAGATATGTAAAAAATATACTATCTTTTTGCAAAAACAGTTAGAGATTGAAAGTAAATGGAAACACTTACAGTGCATGTTAATTTGAAATTTACAGTAGTTTACATTTTTTGGACAAGAGTAGAAATTATAAGTAAAAATTGAAATATTGTGCCAAATTTACAAATACTCTAAATACAAAGATCACAAAATGGAAAAATAAAAAATTTGGAAAAATGACACCCTGATAAGAATCAACAGTTTCTGCACGTAATACACAATCTAATTAACAACTACACATCCAACCGGTCTATACAACAGACAGTGATTATTAACTTCCATATATGAACTATTCGCATGATATTAACATA
The DNA here is from genome assembly GCA_963965965.1 of Trididemnum nubilum. Lineage (NCBI taxonomy): Eukaryota > Metazoa > Chordata > Ascidiacea > Aplousobranchia > Didemnidae > Trididemnum > Trididemnum nubilum. The sequence continues at coordinate 29,428,898 of OZ014488.1, forward strand.
ATAACGTATATACAGATTAAGAAACATAAGCATAACTCTGCAATCTGCACAGTTTGAAAAATTCTTCAGTTTTTCTAGTTTGAAATAAACCGCAAAATTGATTTTTGAAAAATAGTGAGGTTAGACAAGAAAAGGAAGAATCTTCTTAACAGTGAAAGACTATCTGTACAACATATAATACAACGAGCACAGTACGACAAACGAAATAGGCCTAACAGTCGGAATTATTTCCCGCATAATTCAGTTTTGATTTTTTGGAATGAAAGGCACTTGGCTAGTGTTTCCATTCGGAAAATTTGGAATTAAGGTTTCGACCGATGGGACGAATATGGTTGTCTTCGACGAATTTCTTGAGCTAATTGATCCTTTAATGTTGAAACCTAAAAATCGTTATTGAGTAATCAAAATTGTTCACTTAGGGGAAAATCTGTTGGCAAATTACGTGACCTTAGTCTCGGCGCTTCAATAATATTTTGTAATTGCGTCTTTTGTTGACCAAGTTCCCTTGACCAGGATACAGCGAAGATCCCTTTGCGGTCTTGGAGTCAAGCTGCCACCTGTCCTGTGCCCACCTGTCTACCACACACTGTGGAAGCTTAATTCACATTGTCCCATTTATTGCCAAACGCTATGCATGAAAGCTGTGAATACCAATTTTTATAGTCTTAGGTTTGACCGAGAATCGAACCAGAGTTTACCGTTGCTATCAACACCATGTTTAACCAATGCTTAATCGATTATTTCAGCTCACTTGTTCTTCTAAACCTTTTACTCTTTGTCTGTGCGCTCTCTCTCGTGCCTCTAGTGTTCGTTCCGCTTGGACCTGGGCAGTTCGGAGTCTTTCGACTTCAAGTTCGGATTCTTGCCGATGACGACTCGTCACTTCAATCAATCGCTGCGCGTTTGCTTGTTCCGTGTCAGCCAATTGGGCTTGCAATGCCTACATAAAATGACGTCATCACGCTTCATCAAGTATTGGAGAAAAGCACGGCATGGTATAATTACGTCAAATTGGGTGGTACTTTGAAATACGTTTGTGATGACTAACAATTTTTCAATCACAATAAATCTGTTTTTTCCAACAACCAGTTTTTGTTCTTTATGTATTTCTTTTGTATACTTTTGGATTGGAGTCATACTGTTTGGAAGAATGCATAGGTGGGCAAGTTAATGCAAAACGTTAGCTTCGTTAACCACTAGTCCGTTAACAAACTTCACACCTCCGTTAACGTTAATCCGTTATTTTCAGCTTTAATTAACGGAAGTTAATAAAGTCCGTTAATCCGTTAACATTTTGCGTGTAATTTACATTTCGTTTTATTCACTCGCTTCTAGAACACGTATTGACGCTGTTGAGGTGATTGTAAAGAAATATTTATTGCTATGGTGGTCTTTTTGTGTTTTGGAAGTTACATTTTACAGTCTAATCTAATTTCAAGATAAAAACAAGTTCAAATGCACGAACGAAGCTGGGATCGGAAAATCTTTGGAAATTGTGAACAGCGATAATTAATAGACTTATGAAGCTGCAGGTTATTATTTGCCACAAAAAAGAGCTCCGTTCTCCGCTTTCTTTATAAAACTCGTGCTTATATGCAACAAGTGTTACCAGTGCAAACTGATTTGTATCGGTCCGATGAATGAATGGTGCAAGATACTAACGATAAAAACCTTAACGGAAGTTAGCAGAACTTAACGGAAGTTACTTTAGTCCGTTAACAACACTTAACGGAATTTTGTCCTTTAAGTTAATTTTGTCCTTTAAGATGAAAAAACTTTTTAACGGATTAACGAGTTAATGAAAAAGTTAGCTTCGTTATTAACGATTAACAGACTTGTGCCCATCAATGGAAGAATGTGTTAGCACTCTTTACAACTTGGAAAATCAAACCTGTATAGTAGTTTTGCAATCATCAAGTTCTGCTTCAGTATCTCGAAGTGATCGGTCCAGCTGGCCTCTATTTTCATTCAATCGCATTGATTCTTCCTCCTTTTTCAAACGCTCGCGTTCTACCTAAAGCACAATTTACGCAGACTTTAAGAGAGCAGAATTAATCATACAGAAAACAATACAACACATCTTTTTTTATTTAATTTGATAGATATGTAAAGCTAAAAAATTTAAAATGCAAAATTGAATGTTTTGCTCCTAGTTACATCACCATTCATCATTTTGATGTTCCTCTCTATCTTCTGTTTATATGAGTCATTATCACGTTGACCAAAAATTTTTAATTCCTTTTTAGATTTGGTCATATCTCATTTACACAGCAAACTGTTTTTTCAATGGCAGGGTCAAAACATTTCAAGAAGTTCTACTTTATCAAGTGTTTTCTGGAGAGCTGATTTGTCTTTCTCAAGCCTGGCTGCTCCCCTCAATGTCTCCCTTTTCTCGGAGTCCAACTGGGCAATGGCTCGTTGCAATCCAGTAATTCTTTCTTGAAGAATACGCTTTTCTTCCTGAAGCTTTTGGATTCTTCCGAGTCCAGACGCTTCAGCCTCCTGGTGTTGGGTGATCATCTAAAGAAATGAAACATGCTAGCATTACATGAAAGTATTCTTTGACTTGAATGTTGTGCTACCAGATCAAATAATGCTAAGATGAATTTGCTCAAAAGTTAACGTCAAGGTGGTAAAATTATTTATTTCAACGTTACCAGTTGAGCGGGTTTATTTGTAATTGCAATTACATTTTATTCACCAAAACTGCCTTGGTCAGGAGACAGCGAAGGGACCTTTCGGTCTTCTAGTCAAGCTGCCAATTGCCCACTGGTCTACCATACACAATTGAGGCTTCCACAGTCACTTTAATTACTGAACCTCAAACAGGGAAGCTGTGAATACTAATTTTTGTAGTGTTTGGTTTGACCTGACCAAGAATCGAACCCGTGTCGATTGTTTCAGTAGCATCTATTCACTTTATAGTACATATCGAATATTTTTAATAGTACAAACTACGGCTATTTTTTAGAGACACAAATTAGAAAAACGGCAGTTGTAGCTAGATGGGGTTTGTACCATTAAAAGTATTCGAGTTGTACTATAAATTGTATTATTTTCTTCAAAGTGTTTTACATCTGTTCAGAGTGCTTCCCTTTAGATGATTTTAGCTCATCCACAAATTCATTTCGCTGAGTTTCGGATAGAGGTTGGTTGGGTTTTGCTAGTAGCACGGTATGTTTAACCACTCAATCGCTAATCGCCAATTGACTTTTCTGTCACTGAATTTACAGTGCTTAGGTAAAGTTAATCTATATTTAGTAAGTAAATGAAAAACTATTGCTGCTGACGCAGATTAATGGAAAACCATGCAGTTGCTGAACAAGGGGAATGGGTGAGGAAAAAGTGGAATTGATGCGGAATGAAAAAACTTGCTCTTGCTGAATAAGTAGAAATGATGTGGAAAAAGAGGAATGGAAAACTATGAAGTTGCTGAATCAGTGGAAATGATGTGGGATTGAAAAAGTTGCTGTTGCTGAATACGTGAAAACCCAATGTAAATGGAATCGAATTCTGATTTTTATCAACCCCTATTTCATGAGTATGAGATCTAATTGGTACCCCATTACCTGCAACTGCCCATTTTCTAATTTGTGTCTCTAAAAAATATCCGTAGTTTGTACCATTGAAAGTATTAAAGTTATACTATGAAATAAAAGTATTCAAACGAGTTGTACTTGTTGCAAGCTTTTGAGTTGATTTTCCAATTCTGATTTTCGCACTTCAGCGTCTTCCACCTCATGTGTAAGATTGTGGACTCTTTCTTGGAACGCACTGTTTTGCTTCTTTAAGTCTGCCACTGCTTGCCTGGCTGCTTGTAGGCGCTCCTACAAGAAAAATAAATAAATAAAGCAATCTGTTTTAGTAAAGTATTAACCAACGTATACCGAGAGTCCGAGATCCATGGACTCACTGAGAATGGCAATTTCACTATCTTAAAGAGTAAAACTGTGTCTTATTTTGCAAATTTGTATTTTTCGCCTTTATTTCTAGTGTGCCAGTATCGAGATGAGTAGTTATAAACAGGTTTAAACTTTTTGAGTACATATAAAAATATAAAATGTGCACTTAATATAAAGCAAGTCTGCAAATAAAGAATTTGGAGATGCAAAAGAAGTTGGAGTGATTCTCATCTTTGGTTTCATTATAGCCACTTTTCATTATAGTCCTTTTATTCATCACGTGAATAAACGGACAATATACATTATATACTTCGACGGAGAAAACTTAATTGTTACACGCCCAAATTCCCCATGATCATGCCTAATTACCTATAATGTTGCTTCATGTGATCAAAAAAACACCCTTTCGGAATTTTTGAATTTGCAAATTTTATAATTAATACTCAATGTAATTGTTATCAAAATGTGCGAAAAATCTTTGAGAGAAATTATTTTAAACTGGAAATATTCTTGAAAAGACCACAACAATAGCAATCTAATATGCACAATTGCACAATACCCTTTTATTTGAGGTAAATAGCAACATATCGAAATATGTTTAAGTTTTTGGTCTTGTTTACGTTACACTCAAAGTCGTTGGGTTGTAAAGTAATAACAATCTTCACACAAAATACGTTTTGTACTATGAAACTTCAAACATCATAAAAACAAAATGAACTCTTTACGTTACTCAAACCTAATTTATATTCACACCTTTCATTGGTTTATTTTTACTGCTGTAAGCATTTTTTTGAAGTTGCTAAACTTTTCTACTGGTTGAAGTCAAGTTTTAAATGCACAGCTACTTTCGTTCAATGAGCTAAGACTAATTGTCTATCTGAAATGCAACATCACACAATTCTTAAGTTCGTGTCCTGTTTTCTAAAAATTAGTTAGCCCAAAAAAGAACATCAAAGTTAAAACAGTTTCTCAATAATCAACTTATTAAATATTCGTTTTTCGTGACGGGCGTATGTTTTGAATCATAGAAATTCCATTAATCACAAGAATTGTCAAAAACTAACATTTTCGATAGCGGTCATCAACGTGATTTTTTCACAAAGCAAATTCTTTGCGAGTTCAGTGGTTCAGACCAAAAATAACAAAAACTAATCCAACGTTGTTTTTGTTACGCCTCTACCTTAGTTTGTTTATAAAAAGTATATTTTCGATCATGATGTCAAGCACGTATCCACATTAAATACAGTAAATGAGAGAATTATTTTAAAATTAACATAGCTGCGGTCATACATCTCGTCTTTTGTGCAACGATTTACGCAATGCTCTGATCACAGATTTTTTTTATTTAAGCCCAACGCATTGCTAAGTGCAGTAATTGGTCGAGTGATTGAGAATTTTATCTCTGGAATAGGCGATTACTTTCAGTTTTGGGTCAATCTAATCAGATGCATAGTGGCAGCGGTTCGTTCCCACGGCCATTTTCCTTCGTAAAAATAAAAATAAAGGGTGGAAAAAATTTATTCAACACCACAAACAGCTGGTGCCCCAAAAATGGGAAGATTACCATAAATTTGAGGTCATTTGCCCCTTACTAATTTTTGTTCCTTCCAAAACGCCATTACGCTCAAAATCACGTTAAAGAGTGCCCCAAATAAGATTTAATTTTGCAATTCTTTTTTGTTTTTACACTTAGTAAATCGTTTCTAAAATTTAAGAATAAAAACGATTGCCAGAATAGAACTAAGTATAACAATTTATTAGACGCATTTTGCTTTAACCTAAAGTATCACCAGTAGAGTGATTTACAAAGTATAAAGCACGAATTTATATACAATAGCCACCAATTGATACAGGTGGCCATGACATGGCTTAAGATGCGTAATATTATCTAATAAAACAACGGCAGGTCATAGGTTTAAACACACAAGAGGAAACAGCTAAGCATTGAAAAGATACAGGGGCAAACATTGATTGTCGATATTCAGTAGCGATTCTGTTTTGGAAATATGTAAAGTTTCTTTGATGCATAATTTAGAAACGTGATTACTCCAGTCCAAAATTTTGGGTGAGCCAAAATTAATTTCGTGGTTTGGATTCTAGAGCAAATGTTTGCAAACTCCAGAGTCTTCACATGATCTATGTTCATTGAGGCGAGTAATGAGATTACGTTTAGTTTGACCGATATAATTTTGACCACAACTACAAGTTAATTGATACACAACACCTTTCGAATGTTATAACAATTGACGATCTTTGTACAGAAAGAGTTTGCCAGTAGTAAAGCTACGATGAGACATTATCAATTTGATATCATACGCACATAAACATTCACGAATCACTTTTTCAATTTGCATAGAAATACGATCAATAAACTGCAATTTAAAAAATACACAATGCTTCGTAGATTGTTGTTGGTTAGGGTGTGGTTTGGCATCACGTTTTTGATTTCTGTTTATAACTTTGCGAATAACATTCCGAATAGTGTTGATAGGATACCCATTTTGTTGCAACATGTTGGTAATTTTCTTACTCTCAATGAACAATAATTGTCGATTGTTGCAAATTTTAATAGCTCTATTGATTAATGATCTAATCAGATTTGTTTTGTATTTAGTGGGAGCCAAACTACTCCACGTTTACAAAAAACCAACACACACCGGGCAGTTTAATAAGCGGAGTAGTTTGGCTCCCACTAAATACAAAACAAATCTGATTAGATCATTAATCAATAGAGCTATTAAAATTTGCAACAATCGACAATTATTGTTCATTGAGAGTAAGAAAATTACCAACATGTTGCAACAAAATGGGTATCCTATCAACACTATTCGGAATGTTATTCGCAAAGTTATAAACAGAAATCAAAAACGTGATGCCAAACCACACCCTAACCAACAACAATCTACGAAGCATTGTGTATTTTTTAAATTGCAGTTTATTGATCATATTTCTATGCAAATTGAAAAAGTGATTCGTGAATGTTTATGTGCGTATGATATCAAATTGATAATGTCTCATCGTAGCTTTACTACTGGCAAACTCTTTCTGTACAAAGATCGTCAATCGTTATAACATTCGAAAGGTGTTGTGTATCAATTAACTTGTAGTTGTGGTCAAAATTATATCGGTCAAACTAAACGTAATCTCATTACTCGCCTCAATGAACATAGATCATGTGAAGACTCTGGAGTTTGCAAACATTTGCTCTAGAATCCAAACCACGAAATTAATTTTGGCTCACCCAAAATTTTGGACTGGAGTAATCACGTTTCTAAATTATGCATCAAAGAAACTTTACATATTTCCAAAACAGAATCGCTACTGAATATCGACAATCAATGTTTGCCCCTGTATCTTTTCAATGCTTAATTGTTTTAATTGTTGTTTAAAACTGACGTCGCTATTCGGCTGTTTCCTCTTGTGTGTTTAAACCTATGACCTGCCGTTGTTTTATTAGATAATATTACGCATCTTAAGCCATGTCATGGCCACCTGTATCAATTGGTGGCTATTGTATATAAATTCGTGCTTTATACTTTGTAAATCACTCTACTGGTGATACTTTAAGTTAAAGCGAAACGCGTCCAATAAATTGTTATACTTAGTTCTATTCTGGCAATCGTTTTTGCTCTTAGATTTAGCAGAAACTCCAACCGTTATGCTCCCAAATTGTTCAATAAATTTCCAATAGTTGGAAGTTTTGACGAACATTTTTATCTTCATTGTAATCCGGTGTTGTATGCATCAACGAATGTGACCGGATTTACTTCTGTAATCATTCTTTTTTTAGTATACGAGATTTTTTTTAGTTTTTATTCTTTTTTAGTAATATCGTAGATTCAACTAGTTGGTCAAACGGTGAATGCATTCGTCTCTAAAACGGAAGGCCTGGGATTCGAATTTCGGTTGGTCAAATCGGACATAAGCTTATCAATCGCTCGCCACCGCTTCGGCATTAAGAGCTATGTTGCGCGGAAATGGAGAAACTCATCAAGCGCTTTAGCGTACGTAGTTCAGCGAGTATCATGAAGATTTGTTCCTAAACGCACCAAAGTTATGTTTTAGGTTTTACCTGCAAGACTCGTCTGTCGTGTTCGGAAGCTGTGAGCATTTTCTGCAGTTGACTGACCTTTTCGTTCAACGAACTTGCTGCTGCGTCCTTCTCCGACATAGACAGAGACAAGGACTGGACCTAAAAAAGTAAGGAGTGTTTAAACTTATGCGTTATAACATCGTGTAGCTTTTTAAATTCTCAGCTTGGCTCGTTTGCATAAGTGTTTGTATTCTTGGACTTGATTTACTGTAGTAAAATGATCTCGAATATTAGCCATTGGGGTATAACACTTGCAACAGAGCAGTGAATTTAAGGGCATCTAGACAACGGGATGCTAACGCTTTTACGCTTCACGTTAGACTGGCTAATACTAGGATTCAGCTGCTTTTGTGCAATAAACGGGTTTAATGGCAAGATTTGGTAATAATTCAATACACGTTCAAAAGCAGTTAAATAGAAATCGCGTTATTAGCCCTTCTAATATTAAGCGTGGAAAATTTCTTTGCTTCTCATTGTTGTTGTAAATCCCTGAGCGAACACCTGATAATTGTGAAAATTGAATCATTATTGTACTCTCGGATAAAATTAAACGCCTTTGAAACCTTGCGTCTTTGTATTTGCTATTATAGAGGCATAGGTATATATTTTAGAATTCTGCGTTATTTTCACTCATTTCTTATTTGTAGTTTGTGCGCTGTGCAAGAGTGCAGTGATGTCATGGACGAAAAAGGTTTTAGAAGTCATAAATTCCTCGTATTTCAACCAATATTTTGCATAAGTTGGTTCAAAATTGGTAATTTGTGCAACAGGTCATAACTCACTTTGTCTTTGAGGTGACTTTCTCCTTCTTCCGTTTTTGCTAGTGCGTTGCTTAATCTGTCAATTGTCAATTGAAGTGACGTGCATTTTCCTTCTAAATCTTGAATTTGCGCAGTTAGGTTGGAAATGCGTTCTTGTTGGACCTAAAAAATGCATCAGAGAATATTTTTATTTGTTTTTTTTTCGAAAAATTGCTTACGTATTCTGTCACTTAAAAGTTTAGTCGATTTGATCGAGCTACTTGAAATTTTAGCAACACGTTCCACTGCTGGGAGCTTTTTGTTTCAGAAATTTCAGATTTCGTTCATTATTTGCAGTTTTTAGGGCTGTAGTTAAATGCTGACCGCAAAACCAGAACTTGAAAACGAGAAAAACAAGTATTTCTTTAATGTTCCATATTGTTTAAGATTCCAGTCTCTACTTCATTAAAATTGAGTCTGGTATCGTAACCATTCTGGAACAATAACTTGATGGTACGGCAGCTGAGCTACCGCTTCATTTTTTATCATTGTTTCAATCTGGTTCTTGAAGTTGAAGAAAATTCAGTACATAATACATTCTTCAAGAAGAACAAGCTTTTTTGTACCTGGTGACTTGTTTCTTTGTCTGTCAGAGACAGTTTGTTTCGTTGTAAGTCGCCTTCCAGTGCTCTACGCGCAAGCTCTAGCTTTGTGGCTCTCTGTTCAGATATTTCGAGCGCTTCTTTAAATTTTCGTTTCTCCGATTCTAATTTTGCTTGGTGAGCTTTCATTTTGTTGATCTTGTCCTGTAAAAAAATTAACATTTTATTTTCTTATTTTTCATCTCTGCAACACTTGAAAAGGATAGTACCGATTTTATGGGCTATTTTGGTGAAAAAACTTGACTTGTAAAGGTCAGTCAAATAAATGCTTATATTGCGTTAGCTTGGTCTTTAAAGCAGACATTACTTAAATCTTTCGGGAGCTCCGCAAATAGGTAAATACCTGCAAGGTTCTTCTTTCGCTTTCTGAGTTCTGTTGAGCACGTTCAAGTTGGGCAAGTTTCTCAGCAAGGCTCTTCTGCTCCCTCTCATTTCTTCTAATGGTTTCCTCTTGAAGCATTAAGGCGGTTTGAGCAGATGCCAAGCGTCCATGTGCGCCTCGTTTTCCCTCCTCTGCTTCGCCAAGTGATTTTTGCAGCTGCTGCAAACGCTGATTGACTCGGTCTCTATCGGCTTCCATTTCCATGAGCTAGAATATAAAATATGTTTTACAATTGATTATGCCACAGAATCCAGCAAAACGTTGCAATTCATTATTCAATCTCATCACAATATACTCGTATTGTGCTGCACGTCCATTATTCATCAAAAAGTTTTTCGTTATTAGTTTATTTTGCGGTTATTAAAATCAATAAATTAGTCATGAACAGTGAAAATATGTCAGCTTCTCGTTGTGACTCTTTGCATCACTCTTAGATATATCAGTGATCAGTGATAACCAAATCAACAAATATATCGTATTCGACAATTGTAAGAATTAAATTGTGTCTTTATATCTTTGCACTTCTGGTGGTGACGCGCGCGGGCAACGTGATTTTACTCAGGGCCGTTCTATTAAAGTTGAGAGATGACTTTTAATCTGTGATGCGATATCTAAGATTATTATAAGCTGACATCTTCTCAATGTTCATGAAATAATTTCCTGCTTGGCAAAAACAGCTGAACTGTAACCTCTGATAACATAGGTTCTAGTGTGCCAGACAAATATTTTCGCTTTACTGCATTTTGTGAAAGCAACGAATAGAAGAACGTACCTGTCTGGTTAGGTTAGAGACTTCAATCTTGGCATCATCTTTTTCCCTCTGTGTGTCTTTGAGCTCTTGTAAGAAATCACGAAGTGCGGCTCGGACTACTTCAGGATCGATGTCTTGTACAAGCTGCTCTGTGCGACTGTAACACAATGTCACAATGCTTTACTTTTTTTCGCTTTTATTATTCTCAGCTCAACCACGGTTTTTTTCAAAATCGGTTTTAGTTCTTTGTGCAGTGTCAGTTCACTGCTGTAAAGGATCATCATCTCGAATGCCTGCCTCGGAACCTCTACGAAAGGCTTTTTTTTGTCCTTACTTTCTAATCCAGACCATGGGATATGGAACGGCTGTTTGGTATCAGCGTAGTTTCTTCTTCCCCCCATCCCTCGGAAAGGGTCGGGTAGAACACCGCCGCAGTTTCTCAGCTTAATAATGTTTAAGTCAGACAAAGTAACCTCGTCACTAAGATATAAGCATGACCAGTTCAGAAGCAGCAGATGCAACTTAAGATGCATGTTTCAGAGATTGAGCTGGTTTGTTTCGTTCCTGGAGTTAAGGAGATATTATTTTTGACAGCACCAAATACAATCGTGTTTGAAAAAAAAAAAACAATCTTGTAGACTTGATAAAAAAGAAAATTGCACTAAGAAAAAATTAGGTCAGTTCAGACTTCGAAGTTACACAATACACACAGGATATTCTATTGCAGTGAAAACGAAGTAGAAAAGTCATAAGCTTTTATCGTTCTCGAAAAAAGGATAGAAAAAGAAGAACAAGAAGCACTACATTGATATAGGGTTGCTTCTTTTGTTGCAACAACTTATAAACATAGAAGAAACTTACGTAGGTGATTCAGCCCTTCTGTAGCTCGGAGACAGGCTCCTGTTTCTGTCTGGTGATCCGGTGGTGGGAATGGGAGTGCCTTTTCCTCCAGTGGTGGTTGTGTAGGTGTTGTCGAATCCTTTGCCCGGCGAAGGTGACCGTCTCCTACAAATGTTTGTTGGCGTGATGTCAGTTGATAAAATAGTTAGAAGAATATAAAAAACATTCTACAAATTCAGTTCGTTCACTTGTCTACAAGGATTACAACCTTTCATAAATTTTTTAAAGCCACTAACTAAGCTCTACAAATTCCACTTGTTGTTTACCTCTGAGCTCTCTGAGGAGAGGGGCTGGGTGATCGGTAGCCTCGCATCGGACTCATAGTTCTTCCCAGGCGGGAAATACCTAGGGTACGTCGAAGGGCGCTGTGGAGACTTCCCAATTTGAATTCGACGTCACGTTTATTGCCTGCAAAAAATCAATCCACAGTTTATTAGGATTTTAATTTCATAAACAGTATAGGTAGTACAAAATGCTGAAAAGACACAACAAGTATACAAACGTCCATCAGACACTGCGCTTGCATTATTAGATATTGGTGTGTTTGATCAAAGCAGATAAGATTATTGAATCAAATTTTCAATTTTTTTAGAATTATTTTCGTAGAGCAGGAGCAATTTGATTTTTAAAATTTTTTATTAATTTTGCTGTTGAAGCAGATTCGACATTTTTTTAAACTCAATAATGCTTCATTTATGTAATGCTTTATGTTGACAAAGAAAGCATGCACCATCTAAATGGGCAAAATAATGATTTATGTTAACTAAACCACTAACGCTAACAAATTCCGCATCAGAAAGCATCTAGAGCTAAAAGGCTTGCATACAGCTTCTTCATGGCTGTATACACACCTTCAATTTTAACGATTTCATTTTCTAAACCAGTCACTCTTCCTTCAGATGCCGAAAGTTTGAGTTTGGTTTCTGCTAGTTCTTCTTCTAAAGTGTCCAACTTCACAGCCAGTGTTCGGATGTCATCTTTTTGTCTCTTTGAAATCTGCGAACTCTCGGACAGTTGTCCCAAGTAGTCGCGTTCCTTTAGCCTCACTTCATCCTCCATTTCCGCCAGTTTGCGGTGCAACATTGCATTCTAAAGCATTGAATGATCAAAAATCTGATTTTCTAAATAGAACGCATACCTAATGAGAGCAATTAGCTCGCAGACTTAATTTTAACCTGCACAGCAATTGGCCGGTTGAATGCGACTGATATATTCAAAAACTGTTAAGTTAAAGTGATTGAGTAGGTTTTCCGATTCCAGTAGTTTCTTACTTATCATGGAGTCGATTTAGCTTATCGCTTTTACTCACTACACTCATCATTTTGAGTTAAATCTAAAGCTGTGGTAGAATGTTTTACCAGTAGTGTGTGGATTTTAAAGTGCTTAAATGACCAAAAACACTTCAGAAATATTATGCAGATTGAGAAAAAGTTCAAAAAAAGTTTTTAATTGCGTAATGTTGTACGGTTTTGTTGGTAAATTATTGCCCCTAATTAGGCCTCACACTCACAGTCCAAATAGAGACAACTGAGTTTATGGCAATCGATTAGATTTACTTCTTTAAGAGCTTGTTCTTTACTGGCTTCAGTTGCAACAATTTTTTGCTTCAATCCGAATGATTCCCTTCTGGCTTCCTCTTCTCTTTGCTCATCTTCCGCCACCCGCGCTTGAAGGTCTTCCACTTCTTTGCTTCTCTTTGTATTTTCTCCATCCAGCATTTTCACCTGTGTAAGAAATTAAACTAAATTCTAAGCTTATTTCTACGTACATAAAAACGTCAATTGATACGCAATCATCTTTAAGGACTTTAGTAGATGAAATTCAAATGCTTTAATTTCTGAGCACAATTTATCTACTCTTGCGAACATTTTTCCTTTTTCTTGATTATAATGATGATTGTTCAAAATTGCTAAAACACCTGTCTAGGGTGGGCTAAATCAATGGCTAAAATACATTTAGGCTAAAGCTAATTTCGTGGTTAAAAACACTCAAGATTTGTAACGCATATCAAGATTGCACAAAAATTTATTCTGTACTATATGCTGGATTATAGTTGAAAATTAAAAGACGTATAATAAAAGATATGCCAGCTATGCCGTGCATTTCTGGTAAAAAAATTACAATTATCAAGTAATGTAGTAACTACTTGTCTTCGGAGTTCTTGCAATTCTCTTCTTGCTTCCAATCGGCTCCTTTCCACTTCCCTCAAACTGGCCCGGAGGTCTCCGTTCTCCTTCTGCATGTTGCTTCTTCCCTCCTCCATCACGGATATTTTCTGTTCTTTTTCTTCGTTCGCTCGCTGAAAGCAAAACGCTGGCTCAAAAAGTTGGTACATGCAACATGTTACGTTGTATTTTTCCAAAATCACATATAAGTTGCCTGTTTGTTTACATTAGCCAGTCATTTTATAAATCATCATATGACCATTTGCATTACCAAAGCTAATATTTTTGTAATTGTTTAACTTTTTAATTTTGTTTCTTTCATCTGTACTTTGGCAGTTATGTGTGGCGAGTGAGGTTTCTGCATTGAAAACTTAACTTTCTTTATAGATAATCTTACGATCAATATTGTATCTCCATGTTTATCTTATTTACGATTGTTCAACTCTTTTTTTGTATGTTTCTTCTTTATTCGTATACCTTAGCAGTTAAGTGTGGTGATTAGGAGTTTTGCATTAAAAACCAAGCTCCCGCGTCCTGGTAATCAAAGATTACGGAGTAGTTAAACAACCACTGGTATCGCTTCGCTCTTTTCAGGTCTTGTGTATAATTTGCGATCCATTATTACTGATAACAAACTGCATACTGGGTCTAAGTTCAAACGTTCTTTGCGTGTTTAGCAAAGATGCCGAGTGAAGCAATGTAAGAAGATGTCGGAAAATAAATCATTCTAACTTAGTTGACTGAAGTAATGAAGTAAAAATTATTGAAATTTAGATCAGAAAAATGGGACGATGAGAAAAGCTTTGACGAAAAAAAAGCAGAGCCAAGACAAAGTGAAACATTCTATTTACGAAAAAGTTTTAGTATATTCTCGAAAATAGAGAGTTTCATTTTATTTTGGCTCGGTTTTTCTTTTGTCAAAATTATTCAAATGTCTCTACAACCAGCCTCAGATTTTTCGTGATACCACAGCTGAGTAACACACTCTTTTTAGCATAATTTTGATTTGCCTCCTAAGCTAAAGCGGTTCAGTTCATTATCACTCAAGAAAGTTATCACTGGTAGAGCAATTTTATACTTCGTAGTTATATTAGAGCCATTTAGTGAAGCGTTGAGTGTACTTTATCGAAGGAATTGCCTATAGGAATACCAGTAAAAACTTTCTTTGGGTACTGATTGGTAGTAGTAATGCTATTTCGAGGAGATATTTCATTAAGAAGATCGATTATGGTTACATTATTGAGGTTGAGTTAACATAGCGTCTGCTACTGAACCGGTCGACTTGGAATTGATTCCTGGTGAAATGAAACCACAGACTAAAAATTAATATGCACAGCTTCCCAGCTAGATGTTCAGCATTAAAAGGGAGAGCGTGAAACCTCCACCATGCGTGGTAGACAGTGGTCAGACGGAAGCTTGACTCGAAGACCGCAAGGCCCATTTGCTGTCTCCTGGACAAGGCAAATTGGTGAAAGAAAATATAAGTACAACTACCCAACATACTGATACCACTTTGCTGTTGGATATTAATTGGGACTTCGCGCTCTGGCGCGTTTTGTTCAGTCATTTGATAGATGACAGTTGATTTGCTCATAACCAACGAAGGATTAAATCTAGAAAGTTGAAATTTGGACTCAACTTAAGAATTAATGAAAGCGTCGTGTGTGCTAATTTTGGGGACCCTATGTGATGTGATCGTGAATTAAGCCAGAAAAAAAAAAGAAAAACGACGATTTTTGAGTCGAAAATTTATTAATTTCCCTATAACTCAAAAACCACTTGATGTGAAAGCTAAAATTTGGACACAACATTGGTGCGTATGAATGCTTTATGCAAATCGAGTTTGGGGGCGCCTGGTTATGTGATCAGAAATTTAAGGGCTGAAAAACGGCAAAAAAGGGGACGAATTTATACCGATATTTCTTGGTAAGTACCGACATTGATAAAAAATGGTTTGTGACTTTTGAACACACTATCAACCGCCTTTCTTTTGGTTAGGTTCGTTTACTTTTTTTCTTGTTTTTTTTCCGAGCTATCTACTTTCAAACAGCTCAACGCACAGAATTAAAATTTTGAGGGATTGTAGATATCAGGAGGACTAGTGTTCGCCTCAAATCGGGGGTGGCATGTTACGAGGATCCCCCTCAAACGGATCCTCCAAAAATTTGAACTTTTAAGCCACTAAAGCTCGATGGATCAAATTTTCAGAATGGGTAGGTATCAAAAACAAATTAAACGTAGCAAAAATTGGGGGTTCCACGAAGGGGGTCCCGCCAATGGGCCCAACAAAATTCCAACTTTTTAATCTTTTAAGCAAGACATAAAATTTTTAAGGTAAGTAAATATAAAAAAAAGATAAAATTTGACAAAATTTGGGGGTACCAAAATGGGGGTCCTCCTCAAACGGGGCCACTAAAATTCAAACTTTTTAACCACTCATGCTAGACAAATGGAATTTTTAGGGTGGGCAAATATGAAGAAAAGATAAAATTTAACAAAGATCTGGGTACCCAAATGATGGGGTACCTCTCCAACGGAGTCGCCAAAATTCAAACATTTTAACCACTTACATTAGATAGATGAAATTTTCAGAATAGATAAATATAAGTAAAAGATAAAATATGACAAAATTTGGGGCTGCCACAATTGTAGGTCATCCCCAAACACGACCTCCAAAATCAAAATTTTAATCACTCACGCCAGACACATGAAACTTTCGAGATGGGTAAATATAACAGAAAGTTTTATGACAAAATTGGGGGTACCAAAATGGGGTTCCTTCAGTTGGGTCCTCAAAAATTCAAACTTTTTAACCATTCAAGCTAGACACATGAAACTTTTAGAATAGGTAAATTTAAAGGAAAGACCAAACACGACTAATTTTTGGTGCCACCACAATTGAGGAGTCCTCCTCAAACGGGTCCTTCAAAATTTTTGTACATTTAAGCTAGACAAATGAAATTGTTAAGATACTGTAGGTAAAAATACAATACGAAAAAATTTGGGGATGCCATACTATAGGGTTACTCTAATTAAGTTTACACCTCCTCTCCCCCCATTAACTACCAAAGGTAAACAATTTAATTCTATTGGATAGCTTAAAATGAATCAAAGATTAAAGATGACAAATTTGGTCGGCCACATTAAAGAGACAATGCCAAATGGGCACCTTAAAATTTTGAGATATTTAGCTACCAAGCACTCCAGCTTGACGTATCAAATTTTAAGAGTACCGGTGAGCTAATATAATGAAAAGATAAAACAGGCCAAACTTGGGGAAGCCATGTTGGACAATTGCTCTTAAATGAACCTTCAAAACCTCACGATGAATTCTCACAAGGAACTGGTTTTACAGAAAACGGTAAGAGTCGAACTTATGGGATTAGTCCAACATTTAAGACATTGAAGTAGTTGAGCTTAATTGCTTTGATAGATTTAAACCGGATAGCCAATTTTTTTTACGAAACTCTCACTAGCAATGTTGAGAAAATCTGCTACTTGCGCTTCAAACTTTTTGAACAATTCTATTTCGAAAGCTTTGGTGCTGAATAATGAATGTAACACAATATACTGTATAATATCCAATATGTTTGCCGTTGGCCCGCACTGCTAGACAGTGTTCTCAGAATAGTAATAGCTGTAAAATGCGTGCGTGTTTCTGACCTGGTTGGTGTTAAGTTAGGCTAATGTAATAACATGTTGCTCAAAAGTCGCCAGAAACTAGAATATAACATCGCAAGCCATATCCGGGGCCTTCGCGAAAGTATCTAACTATACTGAACTAAAAAACTGCACAATTGCATTAAGCGTGTTTTTGGATGTTGATAGTCAGATCTGAAATACATTTCTGCTTTCGAATTTCATAATGTTCCATTAACTTCATCAGGTTTATGGTTAACGGCTTTCAAAATTTAAATTTCTGGAAAAGGTATCTGTAAAATGACAATAAAAATTTTGCAACTCTGCTTGGTTCTCGGTTCAAGTTTGAGGGAGCTAGTCAAATTTTCACTTAGCAGCACAGCGCAATTGTCAACATTGCGATTACAAACAAAACCCTCGTTAAAACAAATATTTTGACAGTAATCTTTTGCCAGTATGATTTTCGGATTTGTAACTTACATTATCTTAACCGGAAAATCGACACGCTATCCTAAATATCAAATCTACACCCTCAACTAGCCCCCACTGCAATATTATTTTTTTTAGAAAGATTTTTATATAAACACATGTATGAGCAGTCCTACTTATTTTTCTCAAAATTTAAAAACTAAATCAAAACAATGCCTGCCTTAGCAAATACCATGGAAAAAGGTATTTACACAAACAAAATCTAGAAGCAAAAAATCAAATTCTTGTAAATTTTAACGTGATATTGCAGAGTATGACTTTGCGATGACTTCACATTGAAAACTCTTATTAATTTACTCAACTGTATGCTTTCCAGAGCCCTAGGTGTAATGTTTAAAGTCAAACAACTATTTACCAAAAATTATCTATTTCTTTTGCACATTACGCTCTTTTTAGTTCATTTTAACAGCTTTGAGGTTATTTGCTCTCGAAGTTTAAAGGTCTCAAAAAGTTATCAAAACTAGATTGGAGCTTGCTGAGAAGCAATCTCAGTGAACGACTAACGCATGTCGATCAATGAGATTCTCAAAAAAACTTTCGCTTTCCCGTTAAGATTTTAATGGGAAATATCTTCTGGCAAAAGAGGGTTTGGAATTTCAAACATTGTCAATATATGTATTTAATTCACAGCATAGTGACTGATCATAAAAAAAAAATCCTATCCAAGCCTAAGCCGTTGGAACTGTGTATCTATGTCTCCTAAACAAATGCTGATATTAAAAAACTAACGCCCTAGCTTGAGCCTTTCAAAAAAAATGAATTTTGGGGGTCCATTTAGGAAGCCTCCGGAGCGCTGGTACCCCCAAACTATGTCAAAATATTTGTCTGTTAATTACCTACTGATATCAAAAAAACTGGCACCCAAAATTAAGCCATTCAAAAAAATGATATTTGAGGGGTCCATTTGGTAGGGTCTTCTGGGGGTGTGGTACCCCCAAACTTTGTCAAAATATTAGTCCGTTAAGTATCTACTCATGTCAAAAAACACTGGTACCTAGGTTGAGCCATTCAAGAAAATGATTTTGGGGAGTTCCTGGGGGGTGCGGTACCCCCCAAACTATGTCAAAATATTTGTCTGTTAAATATCTACTAATATCAAATAACACTGGCTCCCTAAGTTAAGCCGTTCAAAAAATTGATTTTCGAGGGAAGTCTCGAGGGGGGTGTGGTACCCTCAAATTATGTCAAAATATTTGTCTCTTAAATATCCACTGATATCAAAAAAACTGGCACCGTAGGTTAAGCCGCTCAAAAAATTAATTTTTGGAGGGGACTCTAGGGGGTTGTATCCCCAAACTATGTCATAATATTTGTCTCTTAATTATCTACTGCTATCAGAAACAACTGGTGTTCTACCAGAAGCCGTTAAAAAAATTGATTTTTAGGGCCCGATTTTGGGGGGGTCTAGGGGGAGTGGCCCAAAAAAATTTTGGAAGACAAAATTGCGTTTGCAGCTTAACAACTTTGCGCAAAAATTATATTTTGATGTTTTGTGGATTAAGAGAAGAGCGTACAAGGTTTAGGAAGAAAAAAAAAACAAAAAAAAATCATCGCAGCCAAAAAATGGGTTGGTAGGGATGAAAGGGTATTTTAAAACATACAACCGTGTGAAATATTTTTTGCTGTACTTAAGCCGTTTTTGATTGAGACGGCTTTTGACCCCAAACTTTTCGGGGGGGGGTTTCAGGTCTTAAAACCAAAGTCACGCAACTAATTGCGTCTAAATTTGGTACAAACATGCAACTCATTAATCTGAAACTGCTGTCAAAATTTCATGCAGCTAGACCAAACCGTTCTTGAGTTATAAGCAAAAGTCTGAAATTTCACACTCGTTAGTTTGGAAATGGCCGAGTAAAAAAAAAACGAAGAAACACGCGATGCGAGCGTCGGTCGTTCCAATAATGAAGTAACGTCAATCAAAAAGTTATTAGGAGTTCCTAACAGTTTTTCACTTTATTATGAAATAGTATGCAGCGATCTTCAAAATTCCAGCGACTTTTGAGCAAAAAATATTATTGCATCAGTCAAACTTAACATAACGCTAACCACGGCCAGAAATGTGCACGCATTTTACACCTATTCCTATTCTGAAAACGCTGTTTAGCAGTGCGACCCAACGGCCAACATATTGGATATTATACCTTGCCGTATATTGTATTACATCAATAATTCAGCACAAAAGCTTAATAAAATTTATCAAAAACTTTGAAGCGCGAGAAGGTTTTTTTAACGTCATATGTGACAGTTTCGTGAAAAGCTCGGCTATCCGGCTTAAATCTGCGAAAGCCTTTAAGCTAAAGTACTTCAACGTCTTAAATGTTTGAGTAATCTCGTAAGTTTGACTCTTCTAGTTTTCTGTGATACCAATATTCGTTGTAAGAATTGTCCAACATGGTATTGCCAAGTTTGGCATATTTTATCTATTTCTTGTATTACTTACCGCCACTGGTACTCTTTAATTTTGATATGTCTAGCTGGAGTACTTTGTCGTAGAAAATTTAAATTGTAAAGGATTCATTTGGCATGGTCTCCTCCATGTGGGCAACCAAATTTTGTTATCTTTAATCTTTGATTCATCCAATGGATTTAGTTTGTTTCGCTTTTGCAGTTAACGGGGGAAGGTGTCAACATAGTTGGAGGACCCCTATAGTTTGAGATCCTCAATAGTTTTTTCATATTATTTTTTTACCTATCTTGAAAATTTTATTTGTCGAGGTTGCGTTGTTAACAATTTTAAAGAACCCGTTTGTGGAGGACTTCTTAGTTGTTGCACCTAAAATTAGATATATTTTTATTTACCTATTCTGATTTTTTTTTATATTTACTTATTCTGAAAATTTCATGTGTCTACCTTGAATGGTTGAAAAGTTAGATTCTGAAGGACCCCATTTTGGTGCCCCCAAATTTTATCAAATTTGATCTTTCCTTCTTATTTTGTGGCGTATTCTAAAATTGTAAAGTTTGAATTTTGGCTTTCTTGTTTGAGGGACACACCCCATTGTGGTACCACCAATTTTGTCAAATTTTGTTATTCCTTTATATTTACTTGACTAAAAAATTTCATGTTTCTAGCTTAAAAGGTTAAACAGTTTGAATTTTGGAGGGCTCGTTTGGGGAAAACCTCCATCATAGCACCCCCAATTTTCGTTACGTTTAGTTTATTTTTAATATCTTTCCATTACGAAAATTTGATCCATCTAGCTCTAACGGTTTAAAAGTTTAATATTTTGGAGGACTCGATTGAGGAAGATCCCCAACGTGGCACCACCGATTTCAGTGGCACACTAGTCCTCCCGGATCTCTTCAATCGCTCAAACTTTGAATACAGTGTGTTTAGTGGTTTAAAAGTAGATAGCGGTAGAAGAAAAAGAAAAAAAAAGTACGAAAAAAGATGCAAAACAAGAAAAATAATTTTCAAATTGGGGTAAACGAACATAACCAAAAGAAAGGTGGTTGATAGGGTGTTCAAATACCACTAATCATTTTTCATCAATATCGGTACTTACCGAGAAATATCGGATCCAACTCGTCAACTTTTTGCCCATTTTCGGCCTGCAAAAATTGTGGTCACGTGATCGGGCGTCCCTAAACTCGATTTGCATTAAGCGCTCATAAACAACCAGATTGCGTCCACATTTCAGCTTTGAACGTCACGGGGTTTTGGAATTTTAACCGAATTAATAACTTTCAAAGCCAATAATTTTGTCTCAATTTACGATCACGTGATCTACGATCTCCAAAATTGGCACAAAAGACGCTTTCATTAATTCTTATTCAACTTTCTAGGTTTAACCCTTTTCTAGTTATAAGCAAAATCAATCCTAATCAGCCAAAATTTGCAAAAAAAAACAAAGGTACGTACTATGCGCTGGCTCGAATTCCCAGTTATCGAACAAACGAACGAGTTTATTTTAGTTACAGCACCAGCGAAATAAAACAAACACCGACATTACAAAAAACAGATAGAAAAAAGTTAAAAGAAATGCAATGTAAATACATACAATGTTACGTAACGTACAGTTTAACCAAGGTAACTGGGAAAACCGCGTAGGGACCTTAAGGGTCTTCTAGTCGAGCGCTAACCCATTCGAATTTAGAGGGCTGAATAACGAAAAAAATTAAAAATTTAAATTAAAAAAAAAATGTATCTGTAATTAATTAAATATTATGTTTGTTTAATAAGAACGCTTTGTAATTTTTTTTATACAATTCATAATTTTTTTAATTTTTTTTTATAATTTTGTTATATAATTTATTTGTAATTTTGTTATCGAGATATATCGGTGCAAATTGTCAACTTTTTGTCCATTTCACGGCCTGTAAAATTGTGGTCACGTGATTGGGCGCCCCCAAATTCGGTTTGCATAAAGCACTCATTAGCACCCTCATTGCTTCCAAATTTCAGCTTTGTACTACAAGTGGTTTTGGAATTACAAGCGAATTATTACCTTTTCAAGCCAAAATTTGCCATTTTTTATGTTTTTTTGTGCTTCAATTTACGATCACGTGACATAGGTTTCCCAAAATCCGCACACATAACGCTTTCATTTATTCTTGTGTTCCGTCGAAATTTCAACTTTCTAGGTTTTACCGTTTGCTAGTTATAAGCAAAATCAATCCTCATCTGCCAAAATTCGCGAACAAAAACAAAGGTCCAAAAACAACGCGCTCGCGCGAAGTCCCAATTAAAGATCGCTCTATGTTATTTCATAATAAAGTAAAAAGCTGTTAAGAACTCCTAAAAAGGGCTGAGTTTTAGCGTTGTTTTTTGAGTTTTTTGATTGACGTTACTTGATTATTTTGATAACTTTTTGAGATCTTTAAAGTTTGATAGCGTAATGTGCAAATAAAATATAGTAGATAATTTTGGTAAGTGTAGTTGATTGACTTTAAACATTACGCTTAGGGTTCTGGAAAGCATAGAGTCGAGTAAATTAATATAAATTTTCAATGTGAAGTCATCGTAAAGTTAGACTCAGCAATATCACTTGTAAATTTATAAGAATTTGATTTTTTGTTTCCTAATTTTGCTTGGGTGCGTATCTTTTTCCATGGTAATTGCTAGCGCTGGCATTGTTTTGATTTAGTTCTTAGATTTTGAGAAAAATCAGTAGAACTGTTCAGTGTTCATACATGTGCTTATATAAAATTCTTCTTAGAAAATACCGCAGTGGACTAGTTGAGGGTGTAAATTGATATTTGCGATAGTGTGTCAAATTTCTGCTCAAGATAATGTAAGTTGCAAAATCTGGAAATCATATTGGCATTTTCATACCAAAAAGTTGTGTTTCGATTATAGTGTAATGTCATTTTTGTTGTTAAAATCGTAGCAAAACTTGCTCTAGAAGTATTTGTTTCAATGAGGGTTTTGTTTGTAGCCGCAATTTTAACAATTGCGCTGCACTGCTAAGTGAAAATTACAACAAATTCCTTAAAGTTAAAATGAGAACCAAGCAGAGTTGTAAATTTTTGATTGACATTTTATAGATACCTTTTCTAGAAGTTTAAATTTTGAAAGCCGTTAAACACAAACTTGGTCAAGTTAAGTTAATGGAACGTTATGAAATTCGAAAGCGATGTATTTTAGATCGGACTATCAACAACCATAAACTTGCTCAACACAATTGGAACGCTATTAGAGTGAAGTTTTTTAGTTCAATAAAGTTAGATGCTTTTGCGAAGTCCCCGGATATCGCTTGCGATGCTACATTCTAGTTTAAGTTGTTTGAAGAAAAAAAAGTAAAAAATCAAAAGAATATGGTTTCCTAGCTGTTATTTGCAAAAGCTTCAATTTTGCAAAATTGTGGTTTATCCTTTGCTGAATTAAAAATTTTAGTCGATTTAGTGCGATAAAGCACAACTTTATCGCTTTTTATTTTGCTTGGTGTGATGGGTTATTTTCATGTCAATGTCACATAGGGGTTATTTTCGATGAAAATGATATTGCATAATTGAAGTAATTTCTGATAATGTTAAAAACGCGGTTTGGAAAACGGTTTTATGTTTGTTCTAAAAGTTACACAATATTTTCGAAAAATTCGAAGAAAAACTGGAATTTAAGCAATGTGCGGTGAATTAAACCCCTTATCAAGGTTGTAAGCTGATTTGTTAATGCCTCTAATCCCGCACCATCATTGGTTGAATTTGAGGTATGTGACAGCATAAACAGCCAAACTTATGTAAGATTCCATAATAAGACAAAAAATTTAATTGACCCGGAATGAGTGCAGAGCAATTTAGAGTTTGCAATGAATAAATTAAGAAACGATGCAATTGATTTTACGATTTTCAGGTCATTATTGGTTATTTATGTCAAAAATGTCCCTTATTAATTAGAAACGTGCTTAAGGTTGTTTGCTATTTGAACATTCTCTGTAGTTACGTAGTAATTCTTTACTAATATTTGTCACTACCATAATTAAGATT
Source organism: Trididemnum nubilum (assembly GCA_963965965.1). Classification (NCBI taxonomy): domain Eukaryota; kingdom Metazoa; phylum Chordata; class Ascidiacea; order Aplousobranchia; family Didemnidae; genus Trididemnum; species Trididemnum nubilum. Next base: position 29,453,047 of record OZ014488.1, read on the forward strand.
TATGTATAGATCATGTGTTGCTATAAATTCACTTTTACATGACTTAGAACAAAAATAAGTTTATTGCACAATAAATTAATCGACACGATTATGGAATCAAAATTTGCGCTCCCTCTTTTGGTGTTACCAAAACTCACTGTATGCGACAAAGTTTGCTTGTAGTATTTCCTTTTTATGTTTGTAGTGGAGTTGATTCTTTATTTAGTTTCTTTAAAAGCTTTTGTTGCATTAACAAACGACTTTTTTAGTCTATGACGGGTTATACAACCGTCATAAGATTAGTGGATTATTACGAAAATGTCTTTTTTCTTCTTAAATTTATTATACCTACCGTTAGTCATCATCGGTTTAAATCAAAACACAAAGAGTACTGTATTGTCAGTTATTTTTCTTTTGTGCTGTATCACTTACAACCCGCTAGGTTTTATATATTTCAAGTCAGTTTTTAATTAAATTTGAAAAACCTGAAAAAAAAACAAAAAAAAGCGTTTGAAAAACGAACACGAACTCAATAAAATTAAGTCGATAGGTTGCATGCTCCAAGCTGCAGCTACTTCAATTCGTTAATTAATTTTAGTGAAAACTGTTGCTAATGTGAAGTAATTAAAGGATTAACTCTCTGGTTTATATTTTACTCGAACATATTTAACGATATGGAACTCAATTGGTTCATCTCACCCAGACATTTTTATAGGATTAAGTTTTAACAACATAACACAGTACACGTCAAAATTTCAACTTTAAGTTCATATCAACAAATTTCATTTCAACTTGCATTTAAAGATCAATTTTAACAACAACTGGATTAAGCTTTTGCATAAAAATGCAAAATCAGTATAGTAGGAAAAGGAATTGAGCCCTACAATCTGATAGTCATAGTTTGATTAGTGAGTACTTGCCATTGCACCTGCTGCGAATATTCTCTGTACTGAATCATTTTTTTAAATGAGTTCTAGTATGTGTTTTACAGACAAGCTCCGTAACGCCACCTAGTGCTGAAAAGTGGTAATAGACCAAGACAAAAATCTTAACAAACTTAATTGCTGATGTTTTTGACCGAATAGTATTTATTTGCCGAAAGCCAAAATGTTTGCAAAGTTTCTTGTTGTCGTAACTTAGTGAGTTACAAAACACCGAAATAATTAACAAATACGTCGTTAAAATAAAAACGTAGAAACACGGAGCACTGTATTTTCTTAGAATTAATTTTAGCTCAACACATTTACCTTTAGAGCAATCCGCTCTTGTTCCGCTTTCTTTACTTGTGTTCGGAGTTGTTCGTTTCCTTTAGTCAAGGTGTGTTTTTCATGCACTTCGTCATTCAAGCCACGTTTCAGTTCGAGGTTTTCTTTGCGTTGTCGGTCCCGAGCCTCCTCTGTTTCGCGAACCTAAGGTAAAAATTTGTTTTGCTTCCGTTTCACCTTCTTGTTGATTTCAGTTTGATCATTGCTCACGCTATGCCATGGCTTAGTTTGGAACTGAGCTTGAAAGTTGCTAGTACCACTGCTTGTTAGCCTTTTTGATCACGTCGTAAGCGGCTCAAAATCTGCATAGCTGTGTTTTTTAGTGAATTGGAAACCACAATTCCAAATTTCAACTAAGAAAGTGGTGCACCATACTCAAACCTGGTATGGTCAAATGCTTTTTTATATTTCAAATAGAGTTACATTCTAGTAGGATTATAAATCGTCATCAAATACGAAAATACATCGTATGCCTTTTTTCTTTACGTAACACAAACATAATGTTTAAGAGCGTGTTTCCAAACACTTTTAGCATCTATTAATATCCCTGACTACCCTATTTTCCGTAGTGTACTGTTTTTGTACAGTAATTTCAGTTTTTGTTTTGTTTTTAGCTAATTTTTCCTCACATAAACACATCTTTCTAATATAAAGTCTGTCTTTGGTAGTTGGATACATTATAATACCTTTCTTTGAGCTTCGATCAAATCCCTTCTTACGCCATCTCTGGCGTCTTCAACCATTCTTAATTGCAACTTCAGTTCTTCTACCTAAAAAGGAAGAAAAGTTACTAAAAGTTTTTGCGCAGATTGATCAGCAAAAAGGTAAGATATGGTTGTCAGGAAACAAAACACAGTGACTTTTGAAAATCTTGCAAAGAGAACCCTAGGAAAAAAACAGAAATTTCTTAGGTTTCAGCAATAAACTAGTCGCATCTAAGTATAGGCAAAATTAACTGATAAGTAGAATAACATGTAAGCAGAGTGTGTATTGTAATAGGTTGCGGTAGGACGCAGTCAAAAAATTCATATAGAAAAATGCTTCCTGAGAAAAAAATGTCTACTTTGGCTTATCTTTTTGGGTAACAATTGCCATTTGCCTATGACCAATTGTTCACGCTAGATTGCCAATTTTTTAAGTTGGAGCTTTAAAAGCAAACATAATTTAAGAAATTTATAGCATGCAATTTCAATGTTATAGAGAAAAAAATTGACAAATTTATTAAAATATTGGGCACAACTATTTCCAAAATCTTTGTTACATTGGTTTACAACTACACAATAAGTTTTAGGTACATTAATGGCTAGACTGCAATTAACTGCATTAAACGTTCCACTGAGACGAACAAACTACCTCTTTCATTGCAGCATCTCTCATTGCATGAACTTGCTTGCAAGCATCGTTGAGACCTTTAATTTCCCTCTCATGGGCTTCGGTGGCAAGCTCGAATTGAGTGCGGAAGTCTTTCAGTTCGAGAGACAGTTGGTTTATTGTTGACTGTAACAAAAAAGTGTATAAACTCATTCTGATTATCGTTATTGCAAAGTAAAAGCTATAGTTTAAAGAAAAATTTTAGCCCCATTTTGTAATGTTGTAAAAGTCAAATCTCCTTGTAGTTCTGTAATATTCACAATCAGACTGCAATGTTGTTGTTTTTTTTTTTCAGTTTGGAAACGACAAATCCTATATAATTCACATTAAATTAAGACTTATGTAAAACTCATTTTTTCTTACCCTGTCTTTTTCTTGCTTAGAATTTGCGTTTCGCTTCATTTTTTCCAGTTCAACATCCATTTCTTGAATAGTGTGCTGAGCATTATTTAGTTTTTCTTGAAGAGCATTTTTCTCCGTTTCTTTCATGCAAAGCGCTTGTTGTTTTTCAGCTTCGGCCATAATTAGTGCTTCATTGTGTTCCTGAAAATATAAATGCATGCTTTTAGTCGGCGGTGCTAAGAACTTTATTGATTTGATAAAAGAGATCGTTCTTTTTAGCTATTGTCTGTTTGTGAGTGCTTGGGTGTTGGGCTATTTTTGAGCACCAATAAAAAAAGAAAATTTTTTTTCCAAAGTTATGTCAATTCTCGAGTTTCACGTATATTTTGCTGAAGCTGTGCTAGATAACAACTTTTTTGGAACATTTCTTTAGCGTAATGATCGGGAAGGGTTCCTAAAAGCGGTAGCACCGAGGAATTCGAGAGATGCCTCTTAAGATTTTATTATGCCGGTAGCGTGGCAGAGAGGGTAAAGACGTCGTTTTTACGACCACCCTGACCGCGTGCTCTGAGTTCAACTCGCACCCTGGTCACCTTGTGGCGTCCTTAGATAAGACGCTTTACGATGATTGTCTTTGCTTGGTGGCTTCAAACAAGCTGCCAATTTGCGAGGGAAGAAGCTAGAACGTGTATTGGAAAGCTTGGAATTTGTTTAACTCCTAAGCGGGTCGAGATTCATCCAAAATAAACGCGCCACCATCGCTTCCTTGTGAGTGGAGGAAAAACATGAATCGATCAATCAAAGGGATATGATTTGTAGTACCTCGTTAAACTTAATTTCTGCACATGCGTCCTAAAAACTACGAGTTTAAAAATTTCAAGGACAGTCAAAAGCTTTCTATGTAATTGAAGATGTTGACACCACAAATTTGAAATTGAATTGTTGATATTATGTTGCGAGTGATGTTTGGATTGTATTGTTTTGTTGTCTATTGTTTTCTGTCAAGCCTCATTGTTTTTGTGGGGCCTTTGTTTGGTAAATAACTAAATATCAATACATATGTCATTGATATGTAGCTACATGACAAGTTAACAATTGTCAAGCTGTTACTGACAATTTTAGTTATGTTACATAAGAATTTGTCCGGATAAAGACAATACATTGTCTCTCTAGAAGTTCAAGAGTTGACAGATCGCGTTTTACCGTTAAAATGAGACTTTAAAGTTCATTTTTTTACTTTTTTTTGAAAGCAGTGTTTTCCTAGTTTCTGATATCGACACAGAAGTTGAACTAACCCCTGAATATACTGTATAATTTAAACAGATGCATTATGTGCATTAAACCTTATTAGATCTTGATTTTAGGTTAATCTGCTTGATATTTTTTGATTTTCAGGTTCAAAATAACCTTGTTGTTAGATGTTCTAAATTTCTACGTCACAAAAACAATGAAGCACGCAATTTAAGAAGATAAAATTTTTGAATCATAGATAAATCTCCGATATTCCTAAAAGTGTATTCTGTGACATTAATCTTTTATCTTACTTTTTTTGAAATTCAATTTAATAGAAAAATATCAATAGAACTACTATAAACGCAAAAAAACAACATAGCAACCAAAAACGAAACTGGCATGGCATGCTAAACGCAGGTTCGTTTCAAAAATTATTAAATTTCTTTAGTTATGGTAATACCTGTGAAATAGCTTCCAGTTCCTCTTGAGCTTCTTGTTTCTCGGCTTCATATTTCGCGATTATTTCCTCCTTCTCCAAGCCAGCTCTGTGGAGCAATTCCTCTTTCTCAGCTTGTAATTCCAGACGCAATGTTTCCTACACAAAACATTATTTGTATAATCGTTATAATTAAAACTTTAGTAATAACAATCAGCTATTTACTGCTGAAAGCCACGCTAAACAGCAGCAAATTTATTCAATCCATCTTTTCTGCCCCCTTATGGTTCCTTCATATTTTGTTTGGTTGGACTAGCGTCGAAAGGCAAATTATTATCCCGAGGTGAGGAAAGCTCGAATTGTTATGAAGCTATAAATGTATCAGATCTTGGAAATCAAGCTGTAAGCCATGCTTGAAGTTGTAGCTTTGACCAATATCGTGATCACCAATCTGATAAAAAGTTTGTTTTATTGAATAAGTCTGGAAGTCAAAACAGAAAGAATAAGATTAATTTATGAAGACAATTTAGTGATTTGCATCGCTTCTTCAGATTGATGGTTCCGACATTGGTGAACGGCACAAAGTTGAGCTGAGTCTCTGCATACTAGCCGTAATTTGTTAAAAGTGGTTTCAATCAATGGTTGAAAAGTCGAAGTTATTGTTGCTCTTTGTTCTTGAGTAGTTATACTTTCTGTGCAGTTAGCAAAAGCTATTCTCAATACAAGATTGAGTTTTGAAAAACGTTGTTAAATTAAAATCAAGAAAAATGGTGTAAAGCACTTTTTTCTCCCATACCATACTAGTCATAATTTACTGTTAGCTTCGATCACAAACAATTACGGTGTGTTACCATTTGACGTCCAGATTTTTCGATGTCTTCTTCGTGGGACTGTTGTTCCGTCTTTAGAGCAACTTGGGCTTCTCTTTCTTGTTGAACCATGCCCTGGTTGAGAAGTTGAATATCTCGTTGAAGTTTTGCTGTTTCGACTTCCATTTCCTTTCGCACACGGCCTATCTCCACTGCGAAATAGGTAAGAGATCAATAGTTATTCAGGCTATATACATTTACCCAAAAATGTGTCACCACATACTTCTCAACAGCATAAATACATCGAAAGCTACGCTAACATGAGTTAATAATGTTTTTGGCATTACTCCGAACCCAAACTTAAGTACTCTTGCAGGTTTACAGATGAAAAATTTCGTCACCGCTTTTCTAGCCACTAATTTTTGACAAAATGTTTATTCAGGTGAGAATTTTAAGACATTGGCTTGAAATTATTTAAATACTATCGCTCACACCAGAAAATATTAACGTTTTTGTTAGCGCGATACCTTGCAAAGCTTCGTTTTTCATCATTGAGTTTTGGTTTGCTTCTTCAAGTTGTTCTTTCTTTGCTTCTAATGTGGCGGCGGTAGTTTGTGCGTCAAACAAGTTGTTCTCCAATGCTTCCTTATCAGCTCTGAATAAAAATGACGATTTTATTTTACAAAACTTTTTTACTAAATTTAATTTTAAAAAGTAAGGACAAAAAACCAACTAATATATCAATCTATTAAGCAAATTTTACTGAAAGTACACACAAGGCTGTTGCAATTTTTAAGAAATTTTATGATAAAAGTTTTAAGAAATACTCAGTGGCCGATTCAATCTAGATGTTACAAGAAGACATAATAAGACCATGTACCTTAACCCAGCCATTTCTTCTGAGAGTGCTCTGTTTTCTCTTTCGGTAGCGGTTAGTTGGACAATAAGATTTGCTTTTTCTTTGGCCAACTCTTCCTTTTCTCGGGACAGCTTATTGTTAAAGTCGTTTAATCTGTTGATGTCATCTTTACATCTCGCCATATCTTCTTCCAAATTAGCCTTTTGCCTAGATATCTAAAAATACACAAAAACAGGACTTCTTTAATACTGCAGAAAAAAAAGTGCATGCCATGTGTTAAATTCCTTATATTTTAGTTAATAAGAGTCAAAGGTTGCAGGCTCCACGGAAGCCGTATTAATCCAGAGAGTGATAATGATTAGTCGTCTGGTAAAAGTACCTGCTGAAAGTAATCTGTTTTGACGAAAATATTACCCAACATTTTTACTAGTGCTTGAAGCAAATTGCGGCAACTCGCGAGATTCAATATATAAATTAAGAAGCACTTGTGCAAACACGAAGATGAAATGAGTATAGCATGGTACAAATATAGCAAATACTCCACCACACGACTTCTCCTATTTGTTGCATATCTGTTGAATATCCGCTGAGTAATTCTACTACCTGTCTTCAGAAGGTTCTGGCTAGTACTTAACCAAACCTCCACTGTTTTGCATGGGCAATTGGGCATTTCTATAGGAATATTTCTGTAATCTTGTGTGATATCTCGTATTAAACCTCACCTGTGCCAACGAGTCAGCCAGGTCAGCCTTCTCCCTGTGCAGAACCATAAGGTCTTGTTCCAGTTTTTCACGGCTCTGTTCAGTCAAGATCAGGCTGTGGTCCAAGCCAGCCTTTTCGTTGTGGAGATCCATCTTCTCCTGCTCAGTTTTGATCAATTCGGCACGAATCGAATCCTTCTCTAGAGCCAGGTCATATTTCTGCGCTCCAAGAGCAGCATGTCTCTCCTCCATCTGAAATAAAGTTATCCCGTTATTTTTTATCGAAATATTCGAATACAAAGAAATACTTGCCAGTTGCCACCTTTTTGTGTTCTTTTTTTCAAGAAGAATAAAATATATTTACATTAGCGACTTTTTAGAAGATGCCAACTACTAAGGATATACTATTTCAATTGTCAGTGTATAGTGAAGAACATGTAGTACAAAATCTCAAAAATACAATCTCAAAAATGCAATACAAGCTTATTAGATGCATTGTCCTGTAAAATTTACTTTCTCGTTGCAAAATGCTAGTACATTTCATTCGGTTTCAAATTTTTTTCTAGTCCAAAATCTCACAAATGCAATCATACCTCAGCGATCACTTTGTGAAGGTCAACTTTATCCTGCGCCAACCCTTCATTTAGAGCTTGCATCTTGGCAAGTTGGTCTCTCAATGACGCTTCTTCTGTTTTCAGTTTGTTCAAAGCCAATTCAATGTCAGCATTGGTGCGTTCAACCTGCGCGAAAACATATCTGGTAAAAGACTGGTATTGTAGCCTATGGAAATCTCGATATATGAATCATTTTATATTTTGTAAAAAAAACTTTGCAATATAAAGAGCGCGATAGAAGAATAAGAGTAAATAAAGTACGGGGTGCAGATTAGGAGGGCTGCTAAGTGACCTGCCGGTCTTTGAGTCAAGCAGCCACTTACTGTATTAGCTATATAGTGTATACCCACCAGAGCTAGTTGTAAATTAATTTTGTTTAAATCGGATTACTGTTATAAGAGAATAGTTTCTATTTTGGGCTGTAGATTCTTCTTGCTTGGGTTTTAGTGGCTTTGTTTATGCTTCAGTCCCAAATAAGGCTTTGCTTCGTTTGTTTTCTAGCGCGTCATGCGTTAGCGCTGTTAGTAATAATAGCCTAAGCCTAACAAATCAGCTTTGCAAAAATGCAACTTGCCTTGCATAATGCATCCACAACTTCGGCCTTTTCAGCCTCCATAATCTCTTTATCCAAAACTGCTCTGTTCAGAGCTTCTTTGGTGGTAACGAGTTGCTCTCTCAACGAAGACTGCTTTCCATCCAAGTTATCTTCAGCCGATTTTCTAAAACATTGTTGTTAACTGATTTTTAAGCAGCAAAACAATGATTTAGCAGATAGTCTACCCACGCGGACTCCAGTTATGAAATATTTCGATCTCTACCTATAATATCGAAGTCATTGGTTAGCACATTATCACTTTTACATTTAACTAGAATAATATTGGTTGATACTTTTAAAAGGAAATAATTCGATTTTGAATTGATGGTGAACGTTGGGTTCTGCGTATGGTCTATACTTTGTCCAAACTTTACGAATGAATGAATGTACAATTGGATGCACTGCATTTGTAACAATCACGAAACAAAGACATACCGGCGTTCTAGTTCCTTCTCTTTTCGCGCAAGATCTTTAAGCAAGTCTTCTTTTTCGTCTTCCACATTGTCTCTCTGTCGTTGCAACTCGGCGTTTGCCGCTTGCAGCTTCTCCTTCTCTGAAAGAAGCTCCTCCACTCTTCGCTGCAGTCCCATTCTTTCCTTACCCATTTCGTGCTTTTCGCTGTTAAAAATGTAAAATGTACTGGAAAAACGGTAGACCCATAATAGCATGTGGTAAAACGAGCTCCAAAAAGAGTTGAAGATTGAGATTAGTAAAAGGATTTCCTTAAGAAATGATCATATTTAATGCAGGCATTTCAAGTACTGCTATCAATGCTTTTGTTCAAAAGCCAACAGTAATTGTGCGCTTCCCTACCTTCCTACAACTTCAGCGCTTGATTTGTAGCGGTAGGCGTCTCTCTTTGCCTCATCTTTGGCTCGTGTCAAATTGTCCAGTTCCTCCTTTAGGGTCAAAACTTGGTTTTCCAAGTCCTTTCTGGTAGAATCACAGTCTCCAGCCTGCTTTTTCAGCGACGCAGCAGCGTCTCTAGCGGCCTCTAACTTGGCACGAAGTTCCTAAGTAACAGCATTGTTACATAACAATATTTAATAGTTCTGCGATTTGGTGTATTCTAAGTTTGTATGTAGTTCAGCATTGAGAAGCTTTTGGTTCTTACGTAAAAAAATTTTTTTGGCTATTATATAATCGTTTTACTTGTTAGCAATCCTTGGGTATCTTGCTGTACGCTCAAACGTTGACTACAATTTACATTCAACCATTTTGTAAGACAGGGCTAAATTTTCTTCCTATTTGGAGGTCACTATGTACTAGGATAGTGTATGCAGCTGGTCAGTGGTCAACACAAACCTGAACTTGAAGCTGGCGCTTTTGTAGAGCCGCTTGCACGGCGTTGTAGGTTGAGTCAGCAAATGAGGGAGAGATTCCACGTATGCCAGGGGAGCGAGCACGTCTGGGTGAGCGACGGCCAGGTGATGGAGAGCGAAGGGGAGAGTAATGTCTATAAAACATTTGACTTGATCAAGTCTCCATAAAGTTAAAATTCTTGGCTATACAAGTACGAACCCAGTTTTGATATGGGCAATGCAGTAATTGAAATCAAAAGTTGCTGAAAACATTTATTGGCATAACATATCATAGTTAATTTGTGTTAGGAGTTTGGAATGTAAATGCAATAAAGAGCAGTTTTGTAAGAAGATACTGCAATCATAAGTTATTTGTAGTTTTTAGCCATCATCAAAAATATATACCAAATACGCTTAGTTATCCATGCAGGTGAAACTGTTTGACATGTAGGAAAACGCTTAAGCACAATTTTTTACCTTGGCGAGCGTCCCAGTCCCAAGTCAGCCATAGACTCAGTCAATTCATCAACAGCAGTGGCGCGAGGACTGTCTGATAGAGCCATAGACATATCAGCATCAGCAATAACCGACTGAGCAATATCTCTCAAAGCTTGTTCCAGTGCAGCTTTGTCAGCGAGGATAGATGGATCAGTTTCCTCACCTGCGGCACCGTCTAGGCGTGTGCTCTCCTAAACAATAGCTGTTGTTTTAAAAGAATGGCTTTAGCACGGCATTATATAATCAAGAATTATAGTTTCAGAACTTAAAGTCACTTTAAGGAACAGCTTAAAGCTATGCTTGTGTGACACAATAATTAAGGTACCGTAGGTGGAAAAGTAGACACTTACTAGTGGTCTTGAAGATTTTAAGTCACTTATTGTCTGGTCCTTGTCACTAAGATGAGATTTTGCCCGATCCAAGGCCACAGTGAGCTCGTTGATTTTGGCGTTAAATTTCGCTCTTTCAGTATCGGCATCAGATTGGAGTTGTAACAATTCTTTCACCTAAATTAAAATCAAACAATGTAAGTGTTCCTTGTCTGAAATGGCCGATTTTTCTGCAGTAATATTGTTAAATCATCGCCAATTTTAATTCTCCAAAGTACAGGAGCCAGGGCTCTCCAACCAAGAATCAGAAGATGATCTATCTCATCAAATTTTTCAGTAAATATTAAAATTTTGAATACACTATTGCACCTATATCGTTGGTCAAATAGCCAGCCAAAGCTCACTTGGGTTTCTCTCATTTTCTGATTCTATGCGCAGTGTGCATTCTTATTAAAATCTATGTGGCCTTAGGGTGTATCCTTAAGCCTTAGGTATCGTTTCATTTTTAATACCCACCTTTGAGCGAAGTTGATTTTCAACATCATTCTTTTCGCTCTTTTCTTTTTCGAGTTGAACTTTAGCAGAAGTATCTTGCACGCTTTGGTTGGCATTCAGATTCATGCATGCAGCTTGTAGCTGTCTAGCGCCACGCTGTGATAAAAATGCATAAAATTGATGTCAGTTCAATACTTTCAATTCGACGAAAGGACAATCAAGCTATATTGGCAATTATGATACTTCGATCCATTAGTTAGAAACAAAAACAAATACGACATCTCTTATCGATACAACTTTATGTTTCTAGCTACAGCTTATATGATTAGAAAAAGGCGGCAATGTCAGAAAAGTCGCAGTAATACATTTCTTTACCTGTACGTCATTGACTGCTTGACTGAGATCTTTCTGGGTGCTAGATTTCAATTCACTAAAGCCTCTACGAATCTGTACTATAGCTCTCCACAAAGCCAGTAGTCTGCTGTGTTCGTCACCAAAGTATGTGCTGAAGTTCTGTGAAGAAAATAAAATTGAAAAAATTTGATTTTCGGTTTTGAAGAGTGTTGACTTTTTAGCTGGTTGGTGGTGTGTAATTGTTTCTGGATAAAGTTTGAGTTCGATCTTTTCCTCAATGACAATATAAAATTCTTACAGTTGAAACTGGTTGAAAGAATAAAGTTAGCAACAATACCCTTTAATGTTTAATGGTTTGCTTGTTTTATTCCCTGAAGGCTACCAGTGCGGAAGCCTACGAAGGAGCCACCAGAACGGCGACTACTTAAAAAGCTAACGTCAAAAACATCATAATTAAATTAATATCAATACCCATTAATTCAAATATTTTACAGCTGTGGTACTTTAGCAGCTTGTCAGTGATCGAGCGTGACTAACCTCTTGATCCTCCCGCCATTGCGATTCTTTTTCTTTCAGTTCAGATTGCGCGTCTTGAAGTTCATCCTTGGCTTTCTGCAGGTCTTCGGCGTAGGAGTCGCTTTGTTCGTTAGCAGATGCTAGTTGCTCGCGCAACATCGTATTTACTTCAACAAGGCTGTCACATCTGAGAAGACAAATTAATTGAAGCCGAAGCTGTTAGTTAAATGTAGAAGATTGGATTTATTACCACTGACCGCCTACTAACCCAAATCCTGGCGTTCGATAAACTTGCTTCGCCATATTTCACAACAACCTAAGCAACTAGATGGGAATTTGCCAGCAAACCCAGTGAACGACCAACGCATAGCTAATGCTGTGACGCTCAAAAGTACTTTTTGTCTACCGTAAAATCAGCAATTATTCAAAAATATCTGATTATGGAACCTCCAGAAAAGTACAGTCAAAATATTTGTCAGTTAAATATCTCCTGATATCATAAAACACTGGCACCCTAGCTTGAGCCGTTCAAAAATTGATTTTTGGGGGTATATTTGGGAGGTCCCTGGGGGGGTGGCACCCCCAAACTATGTCAAAATATTTGTTTGTTAAATATCTACTGCTATCAACAAAAAGTAGAACTCTACCTTGAGCCGTTCAAAAAATTGATTTTTGGGGGGTCCATTGGGGGGATCCCCGGGGGGTGGCATCCCCAAACTATGTCAAAATATTTGTCTGTTAAATATCTGCTGATATCATAAAACACTGGCACTCTAAGTTAAGCCGTTCAAAAAATTGATTTTTGGGGGGTCCATTTGGGGGGATCCCCGGGGGGGTGGCACCCCCAAACTATGTCAAAATATTTGTCTATTAAATATCTACTGATATCAAAAAAAGTAGCACCCTAGCTTGAGCCATTCAAAAAATTGATTTTTGGGGGGTCCATTTAGGAGGTCCCTGGGGGGTGGCACCCCCAAACTATGTCAAAATATTTGTCTGTTAAATATCTGCTGATATCATAAAACACTGGCACTCTAAGTTAAGCCGTTCAAAAATTGATTTTTGGGGGGTCCCCGGGGGGGGGGGGGGTGGCACCCCCAAACTATGTCAAAATATTTGTCTATTAAATATCTACTGATATCAAAAAAAGTAGCACCCTAGCTTGAGCCATTCAAAAAATTGATTTTTGGGGGGTCCATTTAGGAGGTCCCTGGGGGGGTGGCACCCCCAAACTATGTCAAAATATTTGTCTGTTAAATATCTACTGATATCAAATAAAAGTAGAACTCTACCTTGAGCCAATCAAAAAATTGATTTTTGGGGGGTCCATTTGGGGGGGTTCCCGGGGAGGTGGCACCCCCAAACTATGTCAAAATATTTGTCTGTTGAATATCTACTGATATCAAAAAGAACTAGCACCCTAGCTTGAGCCGTTCAAAAAATGTTTTTTTGGGGGCCCCATTTTGGGGGGGTTCCCGGTGGAGTTGCCCAAAAAAATTTCGGGAGAAAAAATTGCATTTGCAGCTCAACAAATTTACACAAAAATTAGATTTGGATGTGTTGTGGTTTAGGAGAAGAAGAGCGTACAAAAATTAGGAAGAAAAAAAAGGAAAAACAGGAAAAAAAAGGAAAAAATAAATAAATAAACCTCATCGCGGCCAAAAGTGGGTTGGTTGGGATGAAAGGGTATCTTGAGACATACAACCATATGAAATATTTTTTGCCGTACTTAAGCCGTTTTTGACTGAGACCGCTTTTTACGCCAAACTTGCGGGGCGGTTTTCGGGTTCTAAAACCGAAGTCACGTGACCTATTGCCTTGAAATTTGGTACAAACATACAACTCATTAATCTCAAACTGCTGTCCAAATTTCATGTAGCTAGGCCCAACCGTTCTCGAGTTATAAGCAAAAGTCTGAAATTTCGCACTCGTTAGTCGGAAAATGGCCGAGTAAAAACAGAGGAACACGCGACACGAGCGTCGGTCGTTCCAATTACTGCTGCCAAAAAATGTTGCAAATTCAAACACAGCTGAGATGAAATGTGCTGTGCTTGAGTGTGTTGAAACACTCGATCTCCGATTGTCTAAAATAAACCCAAAAAAACTTAATTTGCAAAAGAAATATCATTGAGAAACAAAATTAGTTATCTCCTTTTTAAGTATTCAGACTTATGGGGCAAGTGCTCTATCTAAGCATTTCATTGTTTAAGGTGCGCCGATTGATGCTAAGGTGAAAGCTATTAAGGGGTGTACGGTAAATTCTTTTAGCGAAACCTTGTTCATTGCCTGGAATTCCGTATTTTAGTTTGTTGCAATTGCTGAGATTACCTGAGCTGTATTTTGTTGGATCATTGGATTAGTTATGTCCAGCAAGTGAGCAAAGTCTAAAAGTTTCCAGCTTTAAACAAAAATAACCGCTTTAGTTTTGCCAAGTCCAAAGGACACTGTACAACTAATCGCAAGTTTAGTTGTAAAACGGTATTGAGCATTTAAACTTGTCGTATTCATTTGAAATAATTGCAAAAATCGCTTACAGTCAAACATTAACCAAGCTCAATACTATGTCAATAGTATTCGTATTTGAAAAGATTGAGAAATGTCATATGAAAAAGACAGGATTATTTGTACAATTTCCAAATTCATAACAATAGAAAGACGCGGACCGGCGCGCTGTCATTGGTCGAATTTTTTACGCGTTGAAATTTTAAAATAACATGAAGTCGCTGCGTTGAGATATTCTTTGATTTATTTTTATTGTGTCTTAAGCGATTTTGATATAATAACGAGACACAGAAGAGCAGTATAACAGAAAGATTATGGCTCAATACTCAACTCTTATCATTTACAAAGAACACAATAAAATCCTTCACTGATGGAGAAACGAAATGAAAATAATTATTTCAAGAATATGACGCTATTTTGATTGCAATATTCCTGCAAATAAACAGCCATTGCGGAGTGAATTATCAATATGTTAAAGGCTACGAAGAACAGCAGAAAAGATATTTTGACCATTTTTTAGTACTAAATTTAAAAAACTACCTTATCAATGCGAAATTTGTATGATCCATGTGGATACTGTTAATGGAGGTTTGTGGGGAGTCAAAAATTAATATCAAACTTTTAGATAATTACTTTAATGCGCAGATAATTTTTAAGCTGGCTGAATTGAAACACCTAATTATCCTTTGCCAAGTAGTAATTTTCATTATTTTTATTTCAAGTTTAAGTACTTTATGAATCGATGTCGTAAAGTTGTGGCTAAATTAATACTTGTTTTCTTAAATCACACTTTTATATTGTATGAGCAATCATTATCCTAATCTTTGGTCCTAGCAATTCATTACATACCGTTGTTTTTCTTCTTCCAGTTTCATGAGAGCATCTTCCAGATCCGTAGTGTGAGTTTCCTCAGTTCTTCGGAGCTTTGCTTCTGTCGAATCAAGTCGGTTTTGAAGGGCGTCAGTAGTTTCCGAGAGCTGAATGTTTGACAAAAATCAATTGACAATTATCAAGAGCTATCTTAAATTTGATTTGAAGCTTTGGTGGAGTCGTACAAGTCACAACTAACCACATCTCGCAATTTCGACAATGTTTGGCACAGACTAAGTTAAATTTAAACATTATTCAAACCAAAATTTTCAAAATCTAACCACGACGCTATATTAGAAGCACCACAAACTGTTGTGAAATTGTTACATTATAAAACTTACCTCGTGAACCCTTCCATACTGTGTAATTAACAAAAAAGTTACATAGCATCTACATTCAACATGTTCAACATGGGCAAAATTTAAAGCTTTTTCGACTTGTTTTTAAATAAGATTAATCATTTTACTAAGCATGTTACCCACTTTTCTTTTAAATCCTTAGGTTTAAACCATAAAAAACATACTCTGCAATGCACTCTAATTTGCCTTTACTTTCAGCTATATTTTATACTTCAGTCGTTTACTACAAGTTAGAAACCATTTTTAAGGGGGCAATTAGGTCTGAAATCAATTAGACTTTTTTTTTAATTAATTGAAATATCCAAACTCTATCATTACCTAACTTGAGCATTCTATAATAACCCACGGTTCCAAAATAATCCAGTTTTAAATTGGAAAAAAATAGAACTGATTTCTCTTTTAATGCTTACTAAATTACTATTGCTAAACTTTGTTTTAAAATAACATCAAATTAATTACAAAAAAAATACTCGGTATTAAACTTACCGTAGCTTTCGATCTGTCCGCATCTGCTCTCAAAGAAGAGAGTTCTTGTTCCAAATCAGTACATTTTTTCTTGTATTGTAGAACCTGAAACAGACATCATTATTGCCTTGAAGCAAAATACTCCGTTTTAGCTGATAAGAGAAGAAAATATTGACAAAAAGTTTTTACACACTGTACTTTTGTTTTTATATACAGTACTGTAATAGCCTACGCAGTAAAATCACTAAAAAATTAAAACTACAAAAGCACCTGTTTCGCCGGAAAAAACGGCTTCTCTTGTGGAAAGGTTCTCTATTTGAATAAGGACATTTCCACCTGATGAGCCGTTTTTTTCGGCAAAGCAGGCGCTGTTGTGGTCGTATTTTTAGTGATTTTATTGTGTATCCTGTTCTGACTGTTATTGTTACTGAGCACTCAGTTAGGTTTTGTTGAAACCAAATCTCTTCTGCAATACTGTAATATAATTTTATATACTATACTTGGGGTTAAACCAAGTACTACTAAAACTTCGTATTCATAGTTTTCCTGTTTAACGCTCAGCTTTATATGGGACAGTTTAAAGACTCCACGGTGCGTGGTAGACATGTGAGCAGGCAACAGCTTGACTCGAAAACGGAAAGGTCCTTTTGATGTCTCCTTGCCAAGGTTACTTGTTGAATAATTACAATTATTATGTTTATGTTGGAAAATTCAATTTGTTTTAAATTACCTGCTTTTGCAAATTATCGTTTTCAATTTTAAGTTTTTCCATCCTGGCTCAATTGTCTAGTACGAAGCTGCATAAATACAGTAGATATCTTCTCTGCCACTTTCAACTAGCAAAATCACTCATAAAACTCTAGTTATTTCAGTGTCACTTAGCAAAAATAATGTTTTTGTTGGTCTTAAAGCGGTTTTTCATTTCAAGTGCATTTTTCTACCATTATTTTTCCATCTTCATAAGACCCTGAAGTCCGTTTTAGAAAAACTCTTTAAAAGTAGCTCAAAAATGAAGAACAAAGTTGAAACGAACTTAATCTACAGCTTAGCTCTGAAAAAAATTTAAAGAAGAAATTCCGCTATCATTTTATACCAAAACACCGGGGCGCTAAAACCATTGTAAATGATAAAACAACAACGACAACAAAAGACTCGCGACAATGTAGCGGTATTCATGTTTTACGATAATCGCTGGCTCTCAAATCCGGCTTTATTTGAAAATATAGACACAGCACTACGCAACTCGATAACGAGTCAAAGATGCTTTGAATTGCTTTCAATTTTGCCTGAATGTAAGTTACTTATTTGAACGAAGAACAATGTACATTTTTTATTTTTTCAAAAATTCTGTTTTACTCCATTGCTTTACGACGTAGCAATACCACGAATGGCCACAACACATTGCTCAGCTTTTTTGTATCTTGTAAGCAGTGGGTTAGTCTGTTCTTAAAAAGGAACAAAAATGCAAAAATTTAAGCTAGTTTAAGCACAGTGGCAAAGTATCTGACCTTAGTAATGGTGCACAACTGTATGTTAAACAATTGTTTTCGTACGGCCCAACCCAATCAATCTTGAGGCAAGGTATCGATTTTGCGCTACAATGGAAAGTATAAGCTTAAAAGACCAAACAAAAAGCCTCCACAAACAACGCAGTAGCATTTCTTTTCAAGCCCGAAACCTGCGGACAATAGAGCCTCTTGAGCTCCCCTAGTAACAACATTTTTGTCAAAGAGCTAAACCGAATCCGCCGAGCTATAGGCTTACGGGCACTGTTTTACTACAAACAATATCTGACAGTAATAGACCAAACCTAATAGTACACAGGTCAAACGAAACCATTGAGAAAATGAAATTGATTTTAGACAAAATAACAGAACATTTTTTGTTTTGATTAGTTTTACCGCCTCATTTAAGACTAATATTATTGTGGTGATTTGCTTGTTGCTGATCATAATTTTCTATTTGTGTACAAGATAATGGCCTTTCGGCCTTTAACATTCTTGTTGAAAAAGTTTTTGATTTTTGGAGGGACTATGGCGAGAGAAGTGACAATAAATGAAGGAATACATCAACAAAAAATCATTGCAATATGATCAAATTATAACAAAAATTTTCTTGGTACCAAGTTCGAAAATTCCTCATTTCCTCTTGTAGGATAAATAAAGATCTCTTATTACCATGTATACTGTTGTCTATTGTCTCACATCACCAACCTTCTAATCAGTTCTCGAATTCTGCTATGTCGTAATCGTTCATCCTAACCTCATGCTCACACACTTGCATGTAAGATATGTTGATGCTGATTAAGGGAGAAATTACCTTGCTCTGTAATTTTTGGACAAGTTGCGCCTGTCTTTGTTGACCCTCTTGATATGCTAGTAGCTTTCGCTTGTACGAGGCTTGCTCTTCTTCAAGTTTTTGACGCAAAACAGAATTCTGCAAAAGATGCCGTTAATTTCAGCACATTTTTACGATATGAAATAAATATACAACATAATTGCATTTTGGCAGCAACTTTGTCATAATCGAAATGACAATCATTGTCGAGGCCTTGTGCTTGAAAGTTAGTTATGGTATACCTACTGATACTTTTCATTGGCAACATGTTCTGCAAGTTGTGTACTATTTCGGCAGTGTCTCCTGGTCATGCCTCCCATTTTAGTTGAGTTCGATATGCTGGAAATGATTGAATTGGTTGCCAGATAAAATCAGTGATGTGATCTTACATTGATTTCACAATCAGTCGCTTTTTGGGTAATATTTTTGCCAAAACTACCGCATGATGTCAAATTGCGTTAAAAGTTGAATTAGAAAATCGCCGTGCTGATTTTAGTTTAATCCAAACAAAATGGTATGTTCGAGATGAAAAATGTTTCACAGAATGTTATTGTCCTCTTGTGCAATGCTGGAGAGAGAGATAACGTGCGAGATTTAGACTGGCAGTTGCTGTTTGAAAAGTAAAAGCATGGTTTAGAACTTACTTGAATTGCTAGCGATTTATTCTCCGCCACTCCTTTATCTCTTTCACCCTTTTCCAATCGAAGCGCCTGCTCCAACTGAAAATACAACAAAGTTTTACTCAACAGCTATGGTTAGCATTCACCGCCAAAGAACCAAAACTAGCTTCATCTCTTAACTCAGAATCAAATAAAATTCTGCAAAAATCCGAGTTCAAAACGAGATGAGATTATTAGCCAGACAAAAATTTTAAATAACAAACAAGCTAACACATTTTTGCGCTATTTCTCACAATTAGAAAAAATGCAATGGATTCATGTATCATGATCAAAGATTTCTGGTGACAAACTTACTTTTTCTACTTTTGCCTTGACCGATTCTTGGGGTTCTTCCTCCGGTGGTATGTCCGCCATGGTATTCCGACACTAAACTACCAGCTATCTACCACTAGTTAAGCATAAAAACGGCTTTAGATCGTTGCATGATACTTGTATTTCCTTTAGATCGCATTCTCATCTTCCCAATCTTTGTCGGTTTTACACGCGGTAAAAATTGTCTTTAGAAAAACTCGAAGGTAATCATAGTTGTTTTTTTTTTTTTTTGGTGCTTCTGTGTCCTAGTTTCACTAGCTACTGCACCGCATATCTTTTATGCCTTTGGCGAATCAAGTTGTGTATGAATCATATTCAGAATGACAATGGCATTATTTTTTTCATCACAAGTTGGTGTGGTTTAATCTGGACTCTGCAATCTGCTAACAAGATTACTTTTCAATTTTGAGGTTTGCGCAATGGGGTATGTTATCAGAATGTCTTAGCCTCATCTTGAATTTTAGTCCTGGGTTTTGACGATTGTAGTTTTTGAAGGGCTATCAATGAGCGTTTCCGTTGCATATTTTAGCATGATGGCATTTTGAAAAACCCATTTCAAAACTCGGATATGAATATTATCGATGGAGTTTAAGTAAGACATCATAGATGATTCCATTTGGTGTAATTATACCCTTTTCGGAGCTTATTTGTTCTACTCCCTAAATGTGTTGAACGTACGCTGCACCCAACATTAACTTTGTTTAGCAATTATTTTAACTGATGTTTTAGTGCTTGGATTTAGAAGTATCAGACTTTATTGCACTTAAATAAACTAAAAATGCAATATTGGCTTATGATATAGTCCTGATATCACTGGTTGGAAAATAACTCCTCGAACGAACCAACAACGCAACCATGGCTAAACAGTTCCTGTCTTTCTCTTTGAAATTTCTCAAGCTCTAACGAAACAATTTGCAACAACAACAACCATACCCGCTCAGCACTTTATTTTCTGGCATTTAAACACTACACATACTGCACTAAACGATTTGGTGTTGATTCTTTTTCAGAAACTGCCAACTAATGATCGCTGTTTGCTATGAATTGGGCAAATTTGCTCAAGCTTAGTGTCGACACAATAGAAAAGCGTAGCTTTAGTATCAATTATGAAGAAAATAAGTACTTTTAGCTATAGAAATTCACTTTAAATAAGGAGATTAAGCTGCGTTTCACCAGCGTTTGTATTTCTTTACTACAACGTAAGTTACTTTCTGCTATCGAATCTACGCATGAAACGTATCTCAAAAAAGTATATAAAAACCCTTAATGATAAACATTTTGACAACCTGAGTTTAAATTTTACCCAAGTATGATGGAGATTATAACCTAAAAAAGCAATACAAACCAAGACAGACAAAAAATTATCCCAAATTGCCTCACACCGAGAAACTTTTCATTCATCCATAGAAATTTAAGTGAATTGATTAGTCTGAGTGCTGTACGAATAGTACACAGTACAGTGTGATAAGCAACTTTTTTGAACCACGTAACAATTTTTATAGGCTAATAAATGCTTAAATGAAGTAATATCAAACCACGAAAACACTGCTTTACCTAGAAAATTTGAAAAAATCTTTTTCGCATTAAACACTAGCATAATATGAGCTAACATAGCTTGGAAAGGGCGGTCTTATTTGATTAGCCTAAACATACCTTACGATTCAAAATGATTTCGTGAGATATTAAAATTTAGAGTTTAATACTGGTCATTTATATTGATCTAAAATATAGTTATGCCAAACGTTTAGATCCTATATTGTAAATTTTGCTGTGCTTTTTGGGCTTTATATTCGAATTTTGTAAATTGATTTCTTGCATTTCTATGATTTGCATATTTTTGTCTAATGAGCAAATTTGTTTTTTGCTTCAAAAAATATATGATTTTTATTCCGAGTTGCATTTCGTTTAAGTTGAATTTAACATTTTAATCTGCATTTTGTAATGTATATTGCTGATCTGAAGCCACAATGGAATTATAGATATCAACCAACGCAGCGCAATAGAAACGCAAAATTAAAATTTCATAAACAAACAGTTGTTGCAAATAAATTTAAAAAAAAAGATTTTAAAACGCTCAATTGTATGTTTCAAGCAAACAAAAAAATTGAGAAATAAATTTTAAAACGAACTCTAAAATTAGAAAATTTTATAACATCAAAATTATTTTGACGTCAAAATATTAATGCTTTCAAAGTACAATATAATTTTTTTTTTTTTCTTTAAATTCGAAATTGTTTGACTTTAAAATCACCTTTAATATGTTACTTTCGGTCTAATAAATTGCAAAATGCTTCTTTCTTCTGCAATATGCTTTGTTTTTTTTTAAGGTTTGGAAACATGTACGTATACAACTTCCAATTAGATGTCTTTTAGGAGTCCTTAAATTTCGCGTAATTTTTACGGCAGCCATAAAAATTAGGTTTGAAAAATGATATAAGTTCGTAAAAAAAATTTTGATATCAATTTTGAAATATATTCGGAAACAAGCGATCTTAAGCTTTTGCTCTGCTATTGATACAGTTTTTTATGGTTTTCAAAGTATCAATTCAACTTGCTATGATTGTCTGCTTTCTATGTTTAATGCAAAAATCGTGTGTAATATCTATTGTACAGCTATACCTAAAAATATCTCTCATACCTTCCGCTATCGTCGAAGCTTATTCAAATCTGCCAGCTTAATTCAATTTTCAAACAAACTACCACCAATTACAAGCAATGCTGTTGCTCAACTGATTGAATTAATTAGTGAAAATACGTGGCATTTTGATATGACATGAATGCTATTGTTTTCAAATACCATTTAAAGAGCCGTGGCACATGAAATCAATGCCATATGAAAAACGTAGCCCTACGCAAACTTCGAGATTTCAATCTATCGTAATATAATACCGGCACTGACGCTAAAAATGTTAAATCCATTCATCTGATTGGTTGACAGGGAGAAATTCAGCACTGAGCCGCCACAAGGACATTTCAAGAGCATTGTAGGGTCTTAGTAATTACGCCACTAGTTCAAGCATCAGCTGTAGTGGATGTAGTGCCCAGGACCTGCGGTTTTACTCTGCTGAACTATTTTTACTGGGCTTCAAAGGATAAAAAAACACAATTTGCTTGATATCATTCAAGAAAAAAGGTCAAAAACATGCTAAAAAATGAGTTTTTTTTCTAGACCAAATTTCACTGCATAAAATTCTCGTTTTTTTTTTTTTCAAAAATGCAGAAAACTTTAATTAAAGGGTACAGTATTACCATCTACTCTTAATACATCGAAAGGTTAGGTTCAGAGTTAAAAACCATATCTCTCTGCCGAAATCTATTTCGCCTAGTGGGGTGTCAACAGAGCTAAAAACATATCGATAACAATCGTTCTTGAAACATTATAGGAGCCACAAAGTTGTTTGTTTTTTGTTTTTTTTGAAAAAACTGCAATATCAAAAAAAAGTTAAAGACGAGTTTTTAGCGTAAAATAAATTATATTTTTTAAAGTTATGAAAGGATTTGGACCGTCCGACATCATAACAAGATGCAAAATTAATGTTTTTTTTATTTTTTACCAGTTTGTTCAGGAGGGCGTTTTAGGAACTTAAATTTACTAACAGCAGACCATGACAATGAGCCTCGGACACCAATTGAGATTATACAATCCAGCAAAATACGTTGTGTAGTAAGCTAAATATCCAACACAAAATCGACAATTTGACTTCGCAGATTGGAAAAACAAATTTTTGAATGATTTTAAAAATTAGAAGAAAATGTGCGGAAAAGAAGTAAACTTTCGACTTATAGATATGATTTTGAAGCGAGGAAATGAAGTATTTGTGACTTTGTACAATGCTATGTTTTCTGAATTGTACAATGTTTTTCAGTTTATGTAAGTATTACTCTTCACTGCCACCACGTGGCATATATTATTACCACAAAAAGCACCAGATGATGCAGCTGCGCAAAAAAATTTCGCTTTGGTGTCAATTGATAGAGAACCATCAACACTCTCGTAAGCTAGTAGTGGCGAAATGGAAGCTACTATCAAATGTTCGGGCTTGCGATTTAAATGCTGAAAGATTTCCTCTGCTGTTCCTGATTCTACATGTGCAACCCTGACCTGGCACCATTATACCGTTATAAGGTACATACAGGTGACGAACGTACAAACTCAAATGGACCAACTTTCTTGCGCTTCAGACAACTATACGTCTCATTCAGAATTTCAAGTCTCTTATTTATAACACCAGCAACTCGCGAGTCAAAGGTATTCAAATATTTTTCATGTCCAATTTTTGCCGTTTTTTGGTTTTTAAAAAGAAATCAAAATCACGATCAGCGGTGCCAGCAACATGGCATCCAAAACAATAAGTGTTTCAACCAGGAGTGCCCAAACTTTTTGAGGAACAGGTTGCTCTACACTTTGAGCGGGCGGCGATTGAATTTATTCGTGAAAATTTAGGTGATGACCAAAAAAAGGTCTTTACCGGGATTAGACGTCTTTTTGGTAAAAATTTTGGTGAAGATCAAAGGAAAGGTGAAAATTTTGGTAAAGATCAAAGGAAAGGATTCGGGATTCATGCGGTTTTCTATAAAAGTTCGGTCAAATTAAACTTCTGCTTATCTTGTGACCAGTCGAAGGCCGAAATAACTTTTTATGCGGCCCATGAAATGCAGTTTGGACAGCCCTGGTTTAAACAGTGTTGCTTCACTTACTCTTTCACTGACAGCATTGTATTTGATGCGAATCTCATCGCGATCGGCTCTTGCTTGAGCGAGAAGATCTTCCACTCTACTCAGCTCCGTCTGCAAAAGTTGGTTTTCTTCCTGAAAAACAATCAACAGTCTGGCGCATTTGTCGACTTGTCAGTTGCTTTGTGGTTTACTTTCTGGTCTCTATCAAGGTGCTCTAAGTCCGTCCTAGTTGTACGCTATACACTCGGCGTAGGATTGTGAACGTACGATCATATCCATTATATCTTTAAATGGAATTTCTGAACATGCGGCATGCCAATGTACTCTCACGGTATTATGCCTAGTTTAAACTGAGCCTAAAGAATTTATTTTACTGACCAAGCCAGTTTTTTTGACCGCACTTAAACAAAGGGCATTTTCGTAAACCATCGAGAAAGCAAAACAATTTTGCTTTGAGTATTGTTAATTGTACACGTTATTTTTTAAGACGTAAATGAAATATTGCTCAATATGCATTTTTACCTACTGCTGCACTGATCGACTAAGTTAGTCTTTTGATTTTGCATCTTTTATCACAATATAATGACCCTATTTCTGTCTTTAAATGTTAAGTTTTCGGATTAAAATCTACCGATAATCAAATCTTACTGTATTTTCCAAAATATACTGTATTTCGCCGAAACGTGTAACGAGTAGGGTTGGATTGAATTTGAATTTGAATCCGCACTCGAGTTATTGATGAATATGAATTTGAATTCGACTTTCGTAAAGTCAATAAATTTGAATTTAGTTTTTTAAGTCAATGAATTTAAATTTTAAAATTAAAAACAAAATGAATGGATCCAACCCTGGATTCAAGCAACTTGAATTGTTAGTTTATTGCGCACCTGTAATGCGCTAATACACATCTGCGACTTGCTTGGTGCAAACTGTGAAATCCTCTTTGAATCTTTCGCGTGAATTTTAAACTAAAGTTGGGTTGAATTTGAATCCGCTCACAAGTTCTTGATAAATTTGAATTTGAGTTCGACTTCTGCAAAGTCAATGAATTTGAATTTGAATTCAGTTTTTGCAAAGTTATTGAATTTGAATTTAGTTTTTTCAAAGTCAATGAATTTGAATTTGAATGCAGTTTTTTTAAAGTCAATGAATTTGAATTTAAAAATTAAACACAAAATGAATGGATCCAACCCTGGTAACGAGCCGGCGGGGCCCGTCTTCGCGTCATTGGGCCTGGGAAACACAGCACCTTGAGAAGAAATGTCGCAGCGGTGGCGAGCCGTCGGCAACGCTGTGTCCGATTTTGACGGGCTCGAGCTTTGAACCTCTGACCTCCCGTTCCAAACGAACGTGTTGCAGATCGACCGATAAACTACAACCACAGCATGCTGTCAATCACCTGTAATGACTTTGCCATTGCTTCTTCTTGGCTTTTATTTAGAAGGCTTCGATCAGGTTCCTTTAGATTTTCTGTTACTATGTCCCTCACCCTCGCCCCTAAGGATCGCAATGAACCGGAGTCTCCAGATAAAAACGAGTCTTCAACGTTCTGCAAAGATATGCAGCGTAATATTAGCAAAAAATTCTTATTCACAGTATATTGGCGCGAGATTTCTCCGGCTGCAAACTAAATTTCGCAGTGTATTTGTCTATTGCCACAGGTAAAGCGAGTTGTGTTTAGATTGTATATGCATTTCTAAATAAGCTATAAGTTTTTAGGTTTGGGGCTAATTTGGTTAAAAAAGATTATTTTTGGAAACTCGGTCGAATAAAGATGATGGATTCTGGATGAAGACTTTTTTAAGAAAAATAATTCTTAACCGTTCAGATCATGATTTACTTTGCAAAACTTAAAAACTTTCGGACCGATGTACCGTATTCTAGAAAAAAAAAAGGTTCCAGACTCCCATTGAGTAACCAATAAAGCAAAAACATAATTTTAGATGTTTAGTGGATTTTTTGTCAAGTTGCATTGGGTTTGCAAATGAGGTTTTAGCTGCTATGTGAATGAGTATTTTTTTAATAAATCTGTACAAACAAGGCTTGGAGGGAGTGAAGTCTCAAATCACTCACTAGTGCGCATAATGCCGCACGGTAAACTTTGCCGCTACGTATGATGTCACATAATGCAATTGCATTCCATGTCTTGAACACTGCTGCAAAGGCAATAGTAAACCGTGTATTTTTTGGTGCCAGTCGTACTGTAAAGTAACCCAGTGTGCTATCTTTGTTTTAGGATTGAAGTATGCTATCTTTGTTTTTAGGATTGAAGTCTTTTTTTTTTATATAAGGCAAACACAACTTATTGTTTTTATTAGTAGAGGGCTTTTAATTAACTCGAAGGCTTTTAATAGTTTTACTTTGGGAAAGCTTTCATCGTGACGTTTGCGTGAATTTTAGACGGTTACGGTGCTCTGCGGCGTTGAGCGTACAAAACCATGCGATTGGTAAAGATTGACCAGTAACGCTGTTTTATAACCGTTTAAATAATTACGAACTTTTTAAGCGGTTGCTCGTTAAATTTTACGATTGTTTAGTTAGCTTTTCGGCTTGTCACCGGCTTGTTAGCGAACAAAAATCTTAGTGACGATTTACAACTACATGAAAGTTCACTAAGGATGCTTAGAGCCAATCAGTAACGCGTGACTAAACCACTACATTCCTAAAGTCCTTGAAAATAAAGACAACGTAACTAATTTGGCTCATTGATGAGGTCAAAAATACTACTGCCACTTGCAGCACTGTTTAGCGTAGTCGAGGCTACCATGGTAATATAGTACATACTCTCATCACAATTATTGTAGGTGGATTGTAAAATGCACTAACGTCCGGCGCATTCTTTATTTTATTCGGCTGGAAATGTTGACCTGCTTGCTGTCTCATCTGCGTACAGGCTGGTTGGTACAGCCTACGTTGGAATGCATGCGGTTTTACGCTAAGTGTCAACAAGGCCTAAAGCCCGTCTACACTTGGCGTAAAATCGTTTCGTACGAGTGTACCGTTAGTTTGTTTCAAACGAAAATTCGATACGCGTTTTGCCTTACTAGCGTACTAGCTGTCAATTAGTTAAAATAACCCATAGATATGCTCGTTCGTTGACGATTTTATGCCCTTTATAGACCAGGCGTACTTAATTTTGCATGCAAATTAGATTAACTTAAAAAGATTGATGGCCAACAGGGCAAGTGGTCCTATGAATTGAACTATCGAGCAATATCAATATTATGATCATTTTTTAAACTTAAATGATGAATTTAGCTTTGTTTTCTTCGAATTTGTTCGGTCGTGCGGATTGCAAATGACAGCAAAACCGTAAATTCATGGATTAGCTTAATCTACGTTTGTGTATAGCTGATTATACGGTCGAAAACGCATTTATTGACTCTAAGATATTACGACCGGTTAATGTCAAATTCGATTATGTGATGTAAACCAATGGAATGTCATTTGTTAGGGTTGAAGCTTAGTATATAAACTTTTGTAGTGTCCTTCTCAACGGCAGATCAGCCTGCAATAAATAGCAAAAAAATTACCAATTGATCATCTTTTTCGGGCTGCTGTTGCAGAGGGGCTTTTTTACCCTCAAACACGGTCTGTATTGTGAGTGAAATTTTGAGCGTACGCGTTATCCTTAGTTTATTTTACCAACTGGCAGCTTGTACGCTGGTAAGGCTGTACGCGGAGTCTACTAAGTTTTTGTTTACAATAAACTAAGCGTGCGCTCACTATTTTACGCCTAGTGTAGGCGGAGCCTTAGCCGTATTTCGTGTGTTAATCAAGATATATCGGTACAAGTAACAAGTTGTGTGTTAACTCGATCAAAATTATTCCATTGATTCGTTTTTGTTTTTTCTGCAATTTAAGTTCAAAACCAAAAAATATCTTTGGTTCTTTAATCTGCCCTTTTTGAATACGTTTTTTAATACACCCCAATAATTAGGCCTCATTAAAATGTGAGTTTGAATTAGAAACAAGTAAGCAATTAAGTATGCAAGAAATGCTAACTAACACCTCAACAAACATTCAAATTCCGTTGGGGAGATATCATCATAAAGTCGCAATAAATAATAGAAAATCTACGAAAAATTCTACAGGTTTAAAATTACACTATTTGAATATCGCACAGGTCAGGCATATATACGTTGGTCCTCAAATATTATCTTCAAATTCTTTCTGTGTTGGCTTAATATGACTTTTAGCATTTAGACGTGTTACAATACAATTTAATTCCTCTACCGTGTTAATATGACAGTAACCAAACAGTCAATAAAAAATCTGTGGTGCAGTACGCCGGCCTGGGCAAGACTATACTTGCTTAATTGTTTGACTACCTAACCGCGCTAACGGTTTTCTATTTGAAAATTTTAAAATAAAACAACTTTCTTTAACAATAGCAAAGCGCTCAGCGCAGTAGTAATAACCACAATTTTTACATTTGTGACCAGTTTTATTATTGTTGAACATAACTTTTGGTACTGTCATTCAAAATTTTTGACCATATTTTTTCGACTTTAGCCATTTTTTGTATGACTTTGGGCCAATGGTTTCAATCAAAGCAGGGTTCGTGTATTGAAAAAGCACTTATATTAAATTACCACTTAACAGTAGTTAACATTGTTGCTAAATACAAAACTATCCTTTGTAAAATCTAAAAGGCGGTGCTTAATAAAACTCATTGACCAAATCGTTCTGTTGATAACAACTACTAAGACAGGGGATTTACTGCCTATTCCAAACATCACAGATACCTACATTTAGTTTAAAGCAATTTTATTTTACAAGCTTATTTTTTAATGATTTATTATGCTTTGTAAACTGTCGACAATAGAGATTTTCAGGCCATAAAATTAAGTTTTTCGTTTTTGAGTTCACAATTTTCAGATGTTACTGAAGTGGGGAAGCAATATAATTACTTCAAATTACCTCAAAATTTGGCAACAGCTAATAAAGTATTTATACATCACTTATTGTTCATTGAGCTCTATTGAAATTGCTCGATCAAGCAGCTTAAATTGAGAAAAAGAACCAGGCGCGAAAAGTTAAACAATCTGAATTAGGTTACAAGGGCTCAAGTGCTCTTATGACTGGTCAAGACACCTTGGAAGAACGACAAGGCCTTCAAGCATGCTGTGAATTTCATTTCCAGCAAATTGATTAACCCATAAGTAGTTTTCTCAGCTTTTCGCACACATTTAATTTTTCAGTTCCAACAAAACCCTGCGTGTAAAAAAATCTTAAAAACTTGGCATCTACCAAAAATTTTACTTTCAATGCAATCATCATAAAACACCAAGCCAATACCAAAAAACTTCTACGTAAATCGCAATACACAATATTCTGTAATGCATACCAGCATACAGAGTGTACAAGATATAGTAGTCTGAGAGAGGTGTTCTGTGTTGGCCATTTTTTTTTGCAAGTACCAGATTAATTTTGTCGACGAACAAGTGTAATAAAAGTTGTCTTTAAGATATGTGCCAATTCACACTCCATGTGTCTGCTTGCGTATTTTCCGGGATCCAAATTGTATGGAATCCAACACTGTCGTCTGGATTCGCGAAAACACTTTTTGTACTCGCGTGCAGCATATCTTAATGAAAATAAACCGCAAATTTTCAAGGTATGATTCCATTTTTCACATTATTTGTTGTATTTTATAAGCAAGGTTTAATTTTTTTGCTTTGTTTGATTGCTTTTGTCAGTCACTTTACATCAATAAAAGATTGCATTCATATTATTTTCGCTAAGGCAAGCGAAGGTTTGGTTCAGAATTATTTTTGCCAATGGCAATGGGGTTAGAAATATATAGCACCACGTCAGGAGAAACGGCGTATGCTACTATATTGTTGCTGCTAAAACTACAATATTCCACTAGGCCAAATTACAATAGGCCTACCTGTACGGCTTCTTCCAACGAAATTTCCCTTTCAGATTCACTTGATTTCCTTCTTCCAAATCTTCGACTCATGTAGCTCCACAGTTGCTATGTTACTACACACTTTTCCAACCGCACGATTAGCAGGTACCTTTACACTTCAGTTTAATTTGTCATATACTATCAGCCCTGAAAAGGCGAATTAAAAGCGCTACTAAGTACAGACAATGTTAGGATAAGGTTATATTAGCAGCAGGTTATCCCTTTGTCTTCATTTATACTTTCTGCTATTTTTGAAGGTTGCAACTTGCAAGGTGAGCCACTCAAACCACACACCACTGCCTTGATTTTCCACCACCACCTCTTTCTTCTCGCTTAGATGAAGTCTTGAGCGGTTCTTTTTCATGCAAAGCCGCAGCAAGACACACATCAGAGATTTCTCAAAAATCAGGCAGGCTCAACGTATCCGTAATTGCTTTGCTGCAGTAACGCTGAGTTTTATCTTATAATACCATTATCTCTGCTCTACAAAACCACACAAAATCTGATCTAAGTGGACACGAAGAACTGCCCGAGCATGTTTGGGGTATGAAGAATTGAAAAAAAATGTTCTCTGGGCTTGTTGGTACAGTTAAATAGCAAATTGTCTAAGCTTTGTCAGATACTTTATCCTGTCTAGGTTTTTTGCAGGCTCGTTGGAGAAAATCCTGTAAATTGAGTGATCTGCTGCTTTACTTGTGAAGCTACTGTGTTTTTTTTCGGAAGTGTCTAATGTTACGTTACTTAAAAGCCCATAAAGAAAATAAGAGAGCAAATAGTGAGCGCTCATTTTCTCTTTCTTTTTAAATTATCGTAAGGGCTTGGGTAAGATTTTGAGTTAGGATTAACGTTAGGGGTAGTGCTTGGGTTTGGATTAACGTTAAGGTTAGTGTTTGGGTTAGGTTAAGGGTTGGTATTAGGGCTAGGATAGCGATTTTCTTATTCTTACATAACGTAACAGCAGCCTTTTTTACTTATTGCAGATAAACAAAAAGACCTTTAGTGCCGGTACTTACTTTAATTTGCCTTTTTATATCAAAGTTATCTCATATCATCAAACTGATGCCGTGTTCTGTTTGGGAGACTTAAAAGAGGGCTTCAGTAGCTGATTTGTTCAGTGACAGTCTGACCAGTGGTCTATAACTTTGCAATGCTAACTTTTTTTTTGCTACTGCTTTTGACTTCTTAATTGATCTTGTTTTTATTGATTCTGCAAAAATTTTTTGTAGGATCTAAGTTACATTTTTGCACTTTTTTTCTTGCACGTTTTTTATGAAAATGCAAACGCCGGTAAATGCTGTTGGTTTCTTCAAGAACCTTAAGTTTTTACAATTGCATCCTTTACGACTGAAAATCTACTCTAGTATCACACCTTTTCTCTTTCATGCTTTCCCAACATATTTAAACTGAAGTCATAGTTTGAAGATATCAAATGAACATTAACTAAACCCGTTCGACTGTCACAAACCAACGTACACAAACTGCAAACTTGTAAAACGATTTTCTCGAAACATCAAGAGCCTGTGTTTGTTTGACCAACAACGGTCATTCAACAACCGGCTTTTTCAAGAACAACTTCGCTACTTTCTGCGGTTAGCCGAGACCAACTTGACTTGAATAGCCCGAATGATTGGAATGAATAGCTCGAAAGCTGTGCCACAATAACGCAGAAAAATGTTTAGACCAGTAAAAAAGAAAACATTCATCAATACGATTGTGTTTTCACTATTATATCAGCAATGTTTTTCTAAGCTGAAACTGCTTTACTGGAAAACAAATCCATACAGCGCCAAGCTTACAAGCAATAAGGTCTGAATGGAGATTGGATATTCACGTATTTTAAATCGGATTTTTACAAGCAAAATAATTACATCTTTGGAAATTGTGGTGCAAGCTGTAAGTGGTAATAAATGGTTCCCTAGCAAATTAGTGTTTCACGCACGAATACTATTTCTGCAAACTCACTCGAAAAAATTGACACCGTATTACTGTACTAAAATACATACCATCGACGTATTTTGAAGAGAGTGAACTTTTCTATCAACTTACGTCCTACGTAGTACATTAGGTAAGGCAAGCAGCAATGCGTTCGTTTTTACTGCACCAAGTCTGAAGATCAAATCTCGCGCTGTTCAAATTAAAGTTAAATATAGTATTGCCAACGGCTTGCCGCCGTTTCAACATATCTTCGAATGAAGTTGTGATACCCACAAGTCGCGATGACCTGAAGATCGGGCGCACCAACTCGTTACACGTTTCGGCGCAATACAGATTTGATTTGCTATAAGCTTAGAATTTTCACAATAAAGTTACTTCAGAACGTATAGCTGATACTATGTTACCATTTATCAAAGATAAATTTAGTTATATTTGATCAAAATTTGGCGATGAAGTGCATCCATAATTTTAAGTGCTACAATATACCTTAAACCAAGTGGAGTCGTGCGGTTGGTTTGACCTCGCGCGTAGCCAGAAATCTGCAATGGGGTCTATTTCGGGGGTCTAGGGGCGAAGCTCCCAGATGCCGAAGGCTGGGTCTGAGAGTTTCAGTGCAATGCACCCAACCACTGGAGGCAATAGTGTCTGTAGGGGGAGCCCCCAGCACTCGGAGATTTTATTTTTTGCAAAAATAACTAAATTTTAGGCTTATTTTGGATGGCTAATGGAAAAATTTTGTCATTTATTATAGGCTTGTAAATCATTAAAAAAAACTCAAAAGTTTTAACCTAATTCGTCTGCATTAAAAAAAAAAGGTAAGTTGGAGGATGGGGCTAATGGAACGAGATTTGAGATACGGGATTGGTATTAACAAGCTGTAATAGTAACAATAATATTCGGAATAGTCCCACACCTCTATTCCACTCATCGTTTTTGAAGTCCGCGTTAAGCATAAAGCAATTTTTGCATCAAGTGATCAAATTTGATCGGTTATTTTTGCTATTTTTTAAACTTTTTACTACTTGTAAGCTCTGTTTTTGACAAATATTAGCTCCTTAGTAAATACTTCGAAGATGGCTTTAAATCACTTACAGCAAAATACCGCCTGAGAATCGCAAAACACGTAATATTATTCTTATTGTGCATTTTGGTCAACAGCCCCTGCGGCTACGCTACTGGGTTAGACGCACTCTATCACTAGCAACATCAGGTCTTTATTCGAAACTCTGCTATTCAAGGCCATTGAGATCGACACTAATGGAAAACAATCTAGCATCCTGCTTCAAAGGCCTGCCACGTTTTGCAAAGATTGACGCAATGTATGAATTTCAATAGCGCAATATTGAAAATGAAACGCTTAAAAATTGAACTGAAATGAATACTATTGTTTTCTGCCGCGAAGAGGGGACAGGAACCTGAAAAAAAAACAAAAAAACAGCACGTCAATTACAACAATCGCTTACAAAAGAAACAATTGATAGTAGCAGAACAAAAATGATTGTTCTTCAAAGACTTTTATTAATTTTATTGGAAGTATGCAAAATCGGCAAAGATGCTTACTCTATCACTGGGTTGAGAAAAATTTAATTCGTCTCTTATTTTTTTAATTTTTTAAGTTTCATTTTAAGTTTTGTTCCATTATTAACAACGGTCTTTTAGTGTCAGCACTGTAGCAAAAACAGACAAATGAATTTTAAGGTAAACAATCCATTAAAAAATGTTATGTACGTAAACTTTTATTATTCAAAAACCACAAGCACAAAAGCGTGTGGACTGATTAAACGGCCAAAAGCAAACTTATTGACAAACTTTTAGCTTTAAGATAACCTACCAGGGCTGCAGCCGAAACCAGTCAGTGCACAAATTATTCTGGATTGTTGGAAATTCATGTATCTCTCGAATTAGAAACTATTTCCCCCTCTCGAAAAATGTCATTGCTCCCAAAAAGTATGGCTGTATTTTGTTGCTGAAATCTTTCCCAATCGATTAATGTTTGGGGAAATGCTGGATATGATTTGAGAAGACGCTCCCAATCGAAAAAGCCATTTTCTATCAGGAAAAACTTTTAAACAAACACGGAAGATAATTTTGTAACATAGTATCACAAAAACATTCCGTATCAGCCAGCAAACTAGCCAAGGTGTAGAAAATTAAACCCTCAATCATGGAACTCAAGAACTTGGCTTCATACTGCTGTGCCTCTAGCAAGTCTTCAATAGAACGTTTTCATTGATTTACGAAGCGTTGTTGATTTGGACGAAAGATTGGTTCCACTCGTAATACACTTGGGCTTAATGCAGTCACTAATAATCGAATTTAATTTTGCTTTGCTATGCAGGTAAATTTTTAAGAAAAAAATTTTTCAGTGCTTCTAGAGAGTATTTTGCAATTTCTTGCATCGGTATGGTTACAAGCATTTGAAACATTAGCATGTGTGACTGTGCTCGAGGGGCATATAGAAGATTCGTGCAGCGGAGCAAAGATATAGTTTGACGGAAATTCTGCGGATTTATTGAAACTAGGGCATCTTCAGAATGCTGTATTTTTCGTATTTGTGAAATGATACTAGACGTTTCTCTTAATATAAACAATATAATTTCTGCTTTGATATCCTTTTCTGTCTTGCTTCACTAATCCGTGGTATAATATTACACCTGCTTCTTCACTTGTACTTCTCATATTTTGATATGTAAGTTATAGTTTGTGTTTGAAAATATATCAATGGTGATCACACTGAGTGATAAGGTAACCGTCTTAAAAGTCGCTGACGAAAATGACGCTACTCTTGTTTAAACTACTAGTTACCATGGCAACAACCATAGTGATCCGTCGAGATGTGGACAAAGAAGACGCAAAACAGATAAGAGGATGATAAAGTCAACAAAGAAGAACAACACAAACTAAAAAAGGGGTAATGTGACCAAATTTATGAGCGTCTGTTGATAGAAGGGCACGCGAAAAGAAATCTTTTTGAAATGACACAATACAAAGAGCAATTAATTTAATTAACGAGTTTTTGATAACTCGTTTATTTCATACTAACCGACCGTTGAAGATTTCGAATAATTTCTTTGTCGTACCCAACACCTTGTAGATTATCGCTTCGTGGTTGCGAGGATAAAGGCGTTGTTATTACGATGACCGTGATCGCATGATCTGGGTTCAATTCACACCCTGACCACGTTCTAGCAACCATGGATAAGATGTTTTACGATGATTACACATGCTTTGCGGCCTTTGAACATGCGGCAAATTTACGTCGGAAGAAATCAACCGGAATTCTTGGAATAATGGTCAACCTCTAAGCGCGTGCGGACGATTCGTCTAAAATAAAAGCACCACCGTTGCTTGCTCGTAAGTGGAAGATAAACTTGATTTTGGTAGAACTAATCAATTTTATTTGGGATGTAAAACGACGAGCCAATGCTGGGAGAACAATTTTATCTAAAATGTCGAGACCCAACGGTGCAAGACCTAATTTGTTTCATCATCAGCTATTAATTAAAGATCGTGGCAGAACCAACTATTTTGATTTAGAATACCGGTTATGGTCGTGTCAAGCACTCGACGTTTCGTCAAACTTTGATTTAGTTTCGATCATCATACAATAGAATAATAGCTGTTTATTTCAGGTAAAACAAACCAGAGGTGGGCACAAATAACATTATATCAAAAGCGCAGCGCAACAAAGCGAAACTATCTTTGTAACCAGTAAAAGCGCAACGCAAAATGCGTAATTTAATTTTCGTAATTTCCGAAACGCAGCGCAACTTCCGCAATGAACTTTTTGATTCAGTTGAAGCGCACCGCAATTGCGGAACGGCATTTTCGTACTAAGTTAAAGCGCAACTTAACTTCCGCAATTGAAATTTCACAACATACTGCAAATACAGCATTTTTAGCGATTTTTGGCAGAAAAAGAGTTAATAATTTGCCAAAGAAGGCCGACATTTATCAATGCTACGATCGAAATGGAATAAAATTAAGTTTAGTGTATAGAATTGTGCTAGTAACCGAAAAAATTTTTGAAAGCGCTACGCAATTAAAGCGCAACAAATTTTAAAGACTGATGTCCGCAACGCAACTTGCGCAATTGCGGAGGTTGGTGAAGTTGTGCTTTGCGCTTCTAATTGCGCTTTGCCCCTTTTGAAACAAACATGAAAGCGAAAGCGCGCAACGCTTCCAAGCTTTCGTTTTTCTACAATTTTGAGACGTAATGCGCAAGTTGTGATTCGATCAACAACAAAATTCAAAGCACAGGTACTATGTTTTGATATTTTGTTTTCGTCAATGTCTGTTTGTTTCTTTTAAACGTTTTTTTTTTTGCTTGATGCAGTGGAAACACATCACTTGTTTACGTGAAGAAAGGATACTAGAGGACATATAGGCGTAGCCAGGATTTTTGATTGGGGGGGGCCCCAAACCACAAATCACACGCAATGACGTCATCAGAAATTTTCGAAAAAGTAATTTTTTGTGGGGCAAAGATATCGTAGAATGGAAGATCTGAAGCCGTAGCCTGATGGCACTTTGCCAGGATTTTGGTAAAGGGAGAGGGCGAAAACTAATTGTTGAAAAGTGTAAAAGTCTAACTTGGAAGACGTGTTGAGTAAGCTAGTGTACTCAAACGTATCAGAGACGGGGGTCTGGGGGCAGAGCCCCCAGCCGCCGATGGCTATGGGGGTCTGGGGGCAAAGCCCCCAGCCGCTGGGCGATTTTTGTAAGTTTTTGGAAAAAAAACTATTTAAATCCCATTGGATCACATTTCGCACGAGTTCAGAGCCATTTCAAAGAACTAGATTTTTAACATTTCAAAGCCAATCGAAAAAATTTAGTAGTTCAATCCTCTTTTTGCAATTAAATCCCAAAACACGCTTAGAATCTTGCATTATGGTGTAAAATTTTAATTGTAAGTGATTTGGTCTATAGGGGGAAGTAACGAACATTGCCTCCTGCAATACTTTAGCAGTAAATAATTAAGCTTATAATAACGTTAAACGAGGGCCTGGGGTGGCAACTTTTAGGTCAAAACTCTTAGATTTCTCACAGGTTTTGCATATAAATTGTT
This sequence comes from Trididemnum nubilum, assembly GCA_963965965.1. NCBI lineage: Eukaryota > Metazoa > Chordata > Ascidiacea > Aplousobranchia > Didemnidae > Trididemnum > Trididemnum nubilum. The sequence continues at coordinate 29,489,866 of OZ014488.1, forward strand.
AAAAATTTGCATTAAGGGGCCCCTGGCCCGGGAACCTTGGTCGTCAGTCAGGGGCCCTTGGGCTCCCTGGTTGCCAGTTAGAGGCCCCGTAGCCCCTTGCTTGTCGGTTAGGAGCCCAGGCCCCCTGGTTGTTAATTAGGGGCCCTGGGGGTCCCTGGTCGTGAGTTAGGGGCCCCGGGGCCTCCTGGTCGTCAGTTAGGGACTCCAGGACCCCTTGGTTGTTGGTCAGGGGCCCTGGGGCCCCCTGGTCGTCAATTAGGAGGGCCCCGGGCCCCTCGTTGTCGGTTAGGAGGCTCCTGGCTCCCTGGTTGTTGGTTAGGGGCCCCCTGGTTGCTAGTTAGGGCCCTGGGGCTCCCTGGTTGTGAGTTAGGGGCCCCGGGGCCCCCTGGTCGTCAGTTAGGCACTCCGGGGCCCTATGGTTGTTGGTTAGGAGCCCTGGAGCCCCCTGGTTGTCGTTTAGGGGCCCCCTGGATGTCGGTTAGTGGCCTGGGCCCCCCTGATTGTTAGTTAGGGGGCCCCCTGGTTGTTGGTTAGGGTCCCTTGGTTGTTAGTTAGGGGCCCTGGGGCCCCTGGTCGTCAGTTATGGGTCCCCTGGTTTTCAGTTAGGGGTCCCGGACCCCCTGGTTGTCGGTTAAGGATTCCAGGGCCCCCTAGTTGTTAGTAAGGGCCCCCTGGTTGTTAGTTGGGGGCCCCGGGACTCACTTGTTGTCATTAATATTATTGTTAATTACTGTTATGTGCGTAATTACTGAAAAAAAACTGCAACTAAACATCGCCAGGCTATGTTGTCATAACTTTTTGTCGTTAGTGGTATTTCGATTGGGGGGGGGCCCGGGCCCCCTGGCCCCCCCCCCTGGCTACGCCTATGCTAGAGGAAGAGTTTGTAACGAAGATTTTGTCTCACAACTGTCGCTCTCTTTTATTAGATTTTATCAGAAAGTAATTTGCGCGGTTATTCTGCTGGCGATTTTTTCATTAAACTGTTGAGGGGCTGCTGCGAAATGATGAATTTTATTTCTGCAAATGGATTTCATGCATACCCTTTGAGGAGGCATAGATTCGTGATATCCATGCATTGTAGAATGACATTACATCGCACACACTCTATTTGTGCATTAGTCTTGTGGTGGTTTGTTTTTCTGCTGAGAAGTTCAAATTTACCGTGCTGCCAGAACCGTTCAATTTCTGCACTTAATTCCTTTAGGTGAAACCGTAGTCGTTATGAGCAAAATAAAAAATGGATGAAAAAAATCCCTGGCTGGACCGCTGAATTCATGCTGCTACAAAATACGCCTTAATAGTGAAGAGAAGTTCGCATCAGGGATGCGGAAGCGGTGGAAGCGTTTTTTTTTTTTGTGGAAGCGGAAGCACTTTGATTAAAGAGGTCGGAAGCGGAAGCGAACTCGGAAGCGAAAATGTTGAAAAGGAGCTGGAAGCGGAAACAATTTTTTCAAAATCAAGCGTTTCCAGATTTTCAACCTGGCTATAACCGTTGGGGTAGAATGTTACAATAATAATAATAATAATAATATAGAATGGACAATCAGGGCATGGTATGGAATGGAACGGAAATTACGGTATGAAATATGGAAGACGCCAGAATGGAATGGAATGGAAGATTTCAAGAATGGAATGAAAGACAATCTTCCATACCAATTCCATACTAGATTTTGTGCATTGTATTTACAGAAAAATACATACCGATGTCGGGTGGTGATAAATAATATTGTAACAGAAGTATTCAACTTCAATATCTACGGGAAATGTTTGTCGACAAATCGCAGTATTTTGGTTGTTTATATAGCGGAAACAGTGTACGTATTGCACAATTGTAAGTACATTGCAATTTGCAGCATTGATGTTATAGTTGACGACTTTGACAGGTTTGACTTGTTCTTTTTTTTTAAATTGACAATTTGCCAAGTCCTAAATTTTGTTTTCTTACATGGTCACGAAAACTCGCATTTGCTATTTCATTCCCGTTTCAGCTAAATTTTATTTATATTGTTAGTTTTTCAGCTTACAATAATTCTTTTTGGTGTTAAAGCTTGGTATTTCTATTGCGGTAAATGCTTTTTTGCAGTTTGGTTATGACAAATTTTATAGTTGATATGAGACCAAACTTGTACGGTAATCATTAAACCATAGGCGTAGCCAGGGGCCCAGGTCCTCTGCCTCTCCCCCAATTGAAATGCTACCAATGATAAAAATGATGACACAAAACCTATTTATTCAGTTATTTTAGCATTTTCTAGACGCAACTGTAAATGCGTACAACAGCAATTAGCAATAACTTAATATTGACGACTGGAGGGCCCGGGGCCTCTCAATTTAAATTTTTGCTATTCAATTTAAATGTCCAAGCCGGGAGACATTTAGTGTTTTTGTTCTAAAAGACGCAATCTCAGGCCCTCATCTAACTTTTTTATGCTATAATATGTTTTAGGCCCCCAGCTAACTTTTATGTTGCAATAACATGATTAGTAACCATATATTGCATCAAATGTACCAACTTGAAATAACTTTAAATTCCACCTTCACCACCCACCAACTTTAAATAACAATCCATTTCCATCTCGTTAGTTTTCACGCAACAAAATGCTTTTGAAAAAAACCTTGGGGAAATGCTTATTGAACAAATTATTGAAGTTGAATCGAGGGTGCCTGGGCTCCTGGTCGCATATATTCCTAAAACTGGTTATTTTCATAACAAAACAAAATCTTCAAAGGCAAATCTTCTAGTGAATGATTTAATGCTAAAAATATTGCAGAAATCAATGTACCGTGATTTCCTTGACCAGGCCAGATCACAAAATTTAACCCCAAAATGAAAGATTTTAAACGTGTTTTTGGACTTGACTTGAAGTAAAGAGAGGAATTTGTTCAATTGGCTTTTAAATCTCAAAAATTTTGTTGTTTCAAATGGTTTGAAAACGTACGAAATGTGATCCAAATGCATTAAAATAGCCATTTTTTTCCAAAACTTACAAAAAATCGCCCAGCGGCTGGGTGCTTTGCCCCCAGACTCCCACAGCCTCCGGTGGCTGATGGCTTTGCCCCCAGGCCCCGTCTGTGACACGTTTGAGTAGCACTAATTTGCTCACCATGTCTCCCAATTTTGATATATTAGTAAACCTTTTTAACTTGCGGCTTTAGTCCTTTTCCTTCAGAAAATCCTGCTTACGTGCTAAATCAGACCCCCAGCTTTTGATCTTTCATTCTTTGTCCCACAAAAAGTCTCTCTTTTCGAAAATTTCTGATGACGTCATTGCATGTGATTTACGGTTTAGCCCTCCCCCAATCTAAAATCTTGGCTACACCTATGCAATAAAACATGTGCAATACGCATACCAGATACCGGTTGGGCATATATCTTAGTATTGTTGACGCACTTTCAAGAGCGGTTGCTTACAACATTGCAAAGATGCAATTAAGCAGCAAAATTTACGTTGCATTGCTTCCAATCTAAACTTTCTTTGGTAGGGAAGTATGGAATGAAATATGGAAGAAATTTTTATTATGGAATGGAAGATTTTTAGTATGGAATGGAAATGAAATGGAAGGAAATTTCCAGTATGGAATGTGGAAAAATCGTCTTCCATTCCATACCATGCCCTGTCGACAACCCAAGTCAAATAAAATAGCTGACAGAGTAAACTTGCCAGCTTTTTTTATACTAAATGCAATTAGCTGTTTTATACTGAGCAGGGGAGCGGAAGCGGTTAAATTTTTGTGGAAGCGGAAGCACTTTGATGAAAGAAACTGGAAGCGGAAGCGAACTTGGAAGCGACTAATTCTATCCGAAGCCGGAATCGGAAGCAAAAAATTCCAAAGGTAAGGAAGCGGAAGCGAACTTGGAAGCATAAACCTTTAAGAGGAGCTGGAAGCGCAAGCATTAAAAATTTGACTGCTTCCACATCCCTGGTTCTCATAGCTTGCCAGCAATGTTTCAGACTGTTTAATCCTCATCCGCACTTCTCAGAACTATCGAATGCTTTAATTGGCCTATTTTTGATCTACGGTCCAGACACTCCAGTCCTTGAAATGTGGCCGGATTTCTGGGTCTCCGCAAAGTTCTTTCTTTCCTTCATACCTCAAAAAAGGTCTGGATAGCGCCACCATCACAAGTATTACTCAGTTGAAGAGCTTAAATGTTAAAATTTATTATTGTGCAATACATTCGCGATAAAAAGCAAGCTGCTGTTTGACACATATACAACGAATATGGAATAAAGCAGAAAAAACAACTTGTTATAATTTAATTAATATAAATTAAAACTTTTACTGGTCGTCTACGTACAAATAATGGTGGTGCATTAGCGCCACCAAGCGTTAACTGCTTTTAAATTTACTCAAACACAAAAAGCAGCACAAAGTCACCAAACATGCTACGTTTTTTGTGCAAACAGGGCAAATGGTTTGCTTATACTGAAATGGTAAAGGAATCAAAATTTTGAGAAGTTGCTGTGGTTGCCGAGGGTAGTGGCAGCTAAATATTTTCTCTGTCATGGGATATTTGGATATAAGACAATTTTCGGTGGCATTTTAACACTAAAAAGCATTAATAAATTGATAAAAACACTGCTTCTACAAGCTTTCGAACAAGAATAAACATGAGTTACAGTAGTTTCCACCAGCAAAACAAACCGTATGAAACATAGGTTACAAAATAGATCGAAAACTTTACTGTAGCTTATGAAGTGGTACCAAGGATTACTTCAATGATGCATCTTTCTTTTCCTGCCGCGAGAAAGCGACGATGATGCTATCCTTTGTACAAATTCGCACTCACTTAGAAGTTGACCATTATTTAAGTTTTCGGGTTGACGTTTGACTTTTTTCCTGTTAAATTTGTTGCTCGTTTGAAGCCACCGAGCAAAGATAATCATCGTACAGCGTCTTATCCAAGAACGCAACAACCTGATCATAGTGCGTGTTGAGCTCAGATCGTGCGATCAGGGTCGTCGTAAAACGCCTTCACCTTCTCGGCTACGTTGCTGACGAACAATAATCTCTGAGATCAGACAAAAATATCACATAATTATAACATTGGGGCTGGGGTCAATGTTTTATGGCACTGCATAATTTTTTGATTGACTTGCCATGCAACATTAGATTGTCATTCGCTTGCTTGCTCTATACAATTCCTTTTTGTCTTGGCTGATCAGAAACAAGATGCCTGCAGCCAGAATGAAACACATGGCTGCCCAAGCTATTCCGTACCCCCATCCGAACCAAAAGAACGCAAAAAAGGGCAAATCTTGCAGAAACATCACCGGGAATAAGATAACAGCAACCAGAACAAGGATAGCTGAAAAACAAAAGAGAGGACTTTTTCGCGCAATTTGATCTAGGCCTTGTGTACGTGACGTCTATGCCTTTGACTTGGTGTATGACTCTATGCCCTTGGCAGTTTTCATTTTTGGATCTACAGTAATTATCAGAGGTGGAGTCGAGGACACAAAGCTCGAGGCCAAGGACACAAAAAAAATCCGAGGCCAAGACCAAGGACAGCCTTTCTGAGGACAGACACTTTCGAGGCCAAGGACAGGAATGCTCGAGGCCAAGGCCAAGGACCAAGGACACAAGCGCAAGTGCTCTCCAAAAAAAAAAAAAAGGTCTTCACAAAAATTTTTCAAGCGATCTCCACAAAAAAACTTTTCCAAAAAATTGTTCAAGCGCTCCACAAAATTTTAACAATTCAAAAAATACTGCTGTCCTCGAGCCGAGGACAGGCCAATTTTCGAGGACTTGACGCCTCGAGGCCAAGGACTTCAAAATGTGTCCTCGAGGACTCCACCTCTGGTAATTATATTTCGCTGGAAAATTTGTATTGGAAGAATGACGCACTATATTCAGCTGTAATTCGTTTTTGAGAGTAAAGGATTCAGGTTTGAGTTGAACGCTGCAGAAAAAGACAAAATCTAATTTGCCGGTGAAACAGAGCTTGTCTAGAAAGTTTTTTTCTACCACGCACAAAAAATTCTATTAAAATAACTGAGGATGTTTTTGTTATAGCGGAATCAATTTTCAATAACAATAACGCAAGGGTCAATTTGCAAGCCTTTAATCCGTGTACTAATTCTTTGAACGAAGTCCAATGACTTACCAGCAATGATAAGAATAACTCCCGCTATCTTGTACAAGTTCCTCCACTCTCTCTTACAGTAAGCAATACAGCCCACCACGAAAGCTATTATTGCGATTACGAATGGGATAATGATAAGTCCTTGAACCACTGACATGTAGTCTGTAACACACGAATCAACTTTAGGAGTGCATCCAATTATAAGAAACTCATGGGGAAGACATTATGGGATTAGATCAAGCGTGAAAAAGTGGTTATAAATGATAATGGGTGTTAGTAAACCGTCACATTTCAATCATATATCAAGGCACAGACTTTAAACAATTTCAAACTAATGTTTGACTATTTTTTCATGTTTTGGATAATGACAAAGTATAGTGCTAGGGAAGTGGACTGACTCGACCCAAAAAGTTCTGAAAAGAGAGAAGGCTACTGTTAAAAAAGGGTTAAGATCAAACCAAACTTTGCTCAAAAGCGTCGTTAAAAAATTTCAACGCTGTCTTCGAAAAAAAATTGAATTGTTAAGCCAGAGTCAAAAGTTACGTTTTGAAAAGAGTTCACGCCTAATCTGCATAGTCAGACTCCGACTAGCTCTAACAAAAGAAAGGTTTTGCATTAAAACTACAATATTACATTCTTAGCCTATATTGCGTATATTCAAGTTACAAACGAAAATAAAGGAACGAGGGCGGCATCATGCAACGATTTGTAAACGTTACGATATTGTATGTTTAAGAATTAAATTCATCGCAATACTTACTATGCGTCAAGCATTACCCCTGCCCTTCCCCAAAACAAAGAAAACCCCATTTTTAGATTAAAATCTTACCTCCGAGGATTCTGGCATCTGTGCACTGGAATTCTGGTTTCTGAGCAGCGGTTGTCGCTGTCGTTGTCTGAGGTAGCTCATCAGGCTTTTTCAAGCATCTATTCCATAAGCTCATGTAATACTGATGAGTTTCGGACTCGTCACTGAGCACCCAATCCTCCAAAACCATGCTCAAAATGAACGCGATAATCCCACACACCAAGTTACAAAGACCGATCAACTTCAAGGGTCTCAGCCACGACACAACAAAAATTACCTCTTTGGCCATTTTGCATTCAGCTAATTTTGTATTGCCTAATACGAAAAACTAAAAACAAATATTGGAGCATAAAAATTGTCTTAAGAAACAGTTTCACTAAGAATAAAAGAGCCAAAGCTGTCGTAACATTGTATTTAAAAGAGACGTTTTGATTAATTACTTACGTCATTGTCAATCTTATTCAAATGGAAACAAATACTTTTTAAGCCATTGCACTGAATTTGTGAAGAGTGTAAATGAACTGATTGATGAACGGGCAACTTTATGTTTATGCCTGATCTACATCATCTGGAAAGTGTAAAATTGTATCCTAGCTTCATTTAATTTAAAAATAATTCAAAAAATGATTTAAATCTCAACACTAGGTCCAGATCACAAGAAAAATTAAAAGTCCCTATTTTTAAATCGCCAAGAACCCAAACAACTGTGAAGTATCAGAGTCTAACTTTGTGGAATTCACTATCACTAAATTTGAAAAAGTTATCTTTTCCAAAATTTTCTTCTCAATATTAATCCAATCTCATCCAAAACTACAAGTCATAATTTTACCCGAGAATTCAACGTTCGCCAGCACAATTTCGATTGTCTATACTATTATTAGAATGATTGGGAATAATTTTTTTTTACTAGGGTGGCCGCTCGACTAGAAGACTTATGTCACTTCGCGCTCTTCCTTCCGCAGTACTCTGATAAATTATACTTGTGTAGTTTTGTGTTTTATTTGTGTGGTAAAAATAAACTTACCTTATCTTACTTTCAGCCCCCTAACCCCACTTCCTGGTTACGCCACCAAATAATATACTTCAGCCTATTCCAATCTACGTCAATACCTTAGTTGCCTCGAAAGTTGGCGAAATATATCTAAATCTTTGTTAATGTGACTATGCCGCAATGTTGTCAGATACATCGACGACAAACCTATTTATAGAGTGGATTGCAGTTGTTTTCCCTAAGCGATTGGAAAGACGTGTCGTCATACTGAAGTGATGATATTATACTGCCGGTCTATCGTCTACAGTGAAAACCGAATAGCCAATTAATCCAGCAGCCCGACAAAAACTACTCGGGTTTGGCAAAACATACGTAAGTAGATGCCGACATACCATGGTTGTAGGGATTGCTTCTAAAACGGATGGCCAGATCCGTCGATGAGGTGGGGCTCAATATTTTTTGTCTAAGGAACTGCTTAAAATCGGTTTTATTGAAGAAATGAGTGAGAACTACTTGAGGTAATAAAGAGGTGCCCCAAACCTTGTTCCATTATTCTCCTTGCTATTTGCCAAAACATATTTAATCCGTTTGTCTTCGTACCATTGGTAACCCTGCGTTTCGAACTTTCGTGACATCACAAAAGGATGACTTGGTAAAATTTTTTGCAGAATATCGACATTGCGTTGTTCATTCTGCCAGAAATTTGTAAATTGCCAATTTCTTGTATTTTGTAAATTGGCAATTTCTTGCAGAATAAGTAATGCGATATTTGATTGTCAAACATTGCTTTCCATATTCTGCAAGAAACTTTACAGTCATTCTTGTCTGATGCCTCGAAATTTCGAAACACAAGGTTGCCAATGGTACGGAGTCAAACGAATTAAATTTATTTTCGCGTATAAGGGGAAAAAAAGGAACAAGGTTTGGGGCACCTTTTTATTACATCAAGTATCTTGATTAGCTCAACTAGTGGGGCAGGAAACTTTTTCGCCAACGTTTCGATAGGCTTTGCTCATGGCATGTACTACGGTACCTATCTTCATCAGGGCTAAATTGAGAGGTTAAAAACAAGCGTACGATAAACGAGATAATCACGTGACAAATGAATCATACGTTAACGCAAAAAAATTATAACAAATTGGAAACGAAAAAGTGACAGATTGGCGGAGCGTGAAAACAATAATATAACGTCATGGGGTTTAAAGTACGGTAGCCGAATAAATGCTTGGAAATTTGTCATTTTGGTTATGATTCATAGTGTTGAGGATCTTGTTGATGAAATACGATTCGATAAACCGGCATTTTGTAAAGTCAAGTTTGAAGTCTAAAACTTTAGCGTTGGTCCAATCCGTAGAATGTTTGTTGTCAAAAACATGCTTAGTCAGTGCTGACTTGTCGAATCGTAGATGCTGATTATCGAATTGTAGATCCCGATTCGATAAGTTTGCACTGACTAAGCATAATGTTGGCAACGAACATTTTACGGATTGGATCCACGCTAAAATTTTACACTTCGAACTTGACTTCACAAAACGCTGGTTTATCGAATCGTATTTCAGTAACCAAATCCCAACAACAGTGGCATCGCCAGGGGAGGGGGGCGGCCCGCCCCGGGTGTCACCATTTTGGGGTGACACCATATTATGATGTGAAACCATAACTTTACCGATTTGTGGTCAGGCGCGTAGCCAGAAATTCGCAATGGGGGGGGCTGTTTTGGGGGTCTGGGGGCGGAGCCCCCAGCCGCCGGCGGCCAATGGGGGTCTGGGGGCGAAGCCGCCGGAGGCTGGGGGTTTGGGGGCAAAGCCCCCAGCCGCCAGAGGCACGGGGGTCTGGGGGCGGAGCCCCCAGCGCTCGAAAATTTTGCGTTTTTTTGCAAAATAACTTCATTTTAGGGCTATTTTGATAAAAAAATAATGCTTTTAAAAACGTGGCTTAGAAATTGGCAGTGCAAACATGATTAAACTGGTTGCATAAATGGGCTATTTGGGAGGTGGCTAATGGTAAAATGTTAGTCCTCTTGTTTCGATGCTGGTAAATTATAAAATCGAATAGTTCAATAAAACTCACACGGAGTAATCTATTTCGTATACAGTTTATAGAGAAAAATAATTGGGTGGAGGGGGCTAATGAAAAGAGATTTGAGAGAAATGATCGGAAATTAACTAATACTAAATAGCCCCTCCCCCCCCCCCCTATTCTTCAGTTTGTAGTATGTTTGTTGATGACACCTATGTTTAGCATTTTTACACTTGTGATCAAATTTGATTGCTTATTTCTTACCATTTTTCGAAGTTTTTATTTATTTGTTAGTTTTATTTTTGACAAATTAGCCCCCCTCCTGAGCATATGTTTCAAAAGATGTTTTAAATCACTATTTAGTCCACTCCAGAGCATAAAACAGTCTCAAAAGTGCAAAAAACGTGGTGTTTTTTAACATTCTGCATTTTGGTCGACATGCCAATGGGGGGGCTATAGCCCCCCCGCCCCCCCCCCCCTAGCTACGCTACTGTTTGTGGTAAATATCGAACTTTTTTCACTTTGTTTGGTCGTCCTCATCCTCATTTGGACTAAAAACCCACTTGTTTTGCGGCGAAGACCTTTTTTTTGGTTTTCACCTATGTTTGGTACAAAAAAGGGTGCCACCACGAAATCCCGCCCCGGGTGCCACAATTTTTAGCAACGCCTCTGCCCAACAATATGAATGATAAGCAAAATGACAAATTCCCTAGCATTTATTCGGCTATCTACTTCAAACCTCATGACGTTATATTATTGTTTTCACGCTCCTCCAATCCGTCACTTTTTCGTTTCCAATTTGTTATAAATTTTTTGCCCTAACGTTTAATTCATTTGTTACGCGATTTTCTTATTTATCGTACCCTTGTTTTTAATCTCGCATTTTAAGCCCTGACGAAGATAGGTAGTAGCCTACATGTCATGAACGTAGCCTATCAAAACGTTGGCAAAAAAGTTTTCTGCCCCACCAGTTGAGCTAAAAAACGTGATTTAATTACCTCAAGTACGTGTAGTTCTCATTCAAGTAGTTCGCATTAAATAGCTATGCAGATGCATGCAACACCGCCGGAATGAAAATGAGCACGGCCAAAGCTAACCTACTTCATCTTTCAAGAAACCCTGATCAGTGCGTGTTGCAAGCAGGGTTGGATCCATTCTTTTTTTTTTAATTTTTGAATTCAAATTCAAATTCATTGACTATGAAAAAACTAAATTCAAATTCATTGACTTTGCAAAAGTCGAATTCAAATTCATCAATAACTCGTGAGCGGATTTAAATTCAATCCAACCCCACTTTTCACACCAAACATTCAAAGAGGATTTTGCAGTTTGCACCTAGCAAGTCGCAGTCGCAGATGTGTATTAGCGAATCACAGGAGCGTAATAAACCAAAAGCTCAACTATTCAAGTCGCTTGAATCCAGAATTGGATCCAGTGCCGTTTCCGGAGCAAACGAAGCGAGGGGGCACTAAAATTTGCTTATAAAAACTGATCTTCAGATCTTGTTCGGCTACAATTATGTGCAATTTTAAAATAAGGCCCGTGGTGTTTCTTAGCTCGTTTCGTCTGTGGCCAAGGATCGCTTGAAAAATCTATCTACAGCAGTGAACGCTACCAAACATGCGACCAGGATTTTGCTAAAAGAGGTGAACCAAAAGTAAATTTTTTTTACAGAAAAACTGCCTGATTTAGCCCCCGTGCTGAACAAACTGATGCAACTCAAGCGTGTTACAGACGGACATAGATACTAAATATTAAGTGAATGTGGATAGAGCCTGAGGGCGGATCCCCCAGTCGCTGGGCGATTTTGAAGTTTAAAAAAATAGCAATTTTAACGCCATTTTAATCATACTTTGCACTTTTAGAAGTAATACGAATAACTACATTGCTAAAATTCAAAAGTCATTTCCAAAGAATTGAATTGCTTTTCACCTTCAGCCCCCCTTACTAGGTCAAGTCTAAAATACGTTTAAACGCTTGTATTTTGAGATTAAATTTTCGAAGTGACTTTGCAAATGGGGCTTAAGCCCCTTCACACTAGTTGCGCCACTGACTGTGACCTCAAAATGTTGAGTGTGCATTAAAAATCAAAACAGCTGGTCTTTGAAAAACAGGTTTTCACGAATTGTTTCATGTCATAATCACTAACGAAGTGCCAGTAACGATTCTGCATGCTTACATGTCTCTTCCGCGACACATCCGTAAAGGCGTGTCAATAAGTCGGAATATTGCGTCAGATTAATGTACAGCCGTTGGTTGCCAGCAATTTCACAAAGAATCGAAAAAACATCAAAGAAGAGTTATGTTTAAACGTAGTTATTTCTTTTTCCATCATTGTCTGTTGTCTTGTCGTTGCGTGATGTTACAAAAGCTGTATTTTTAGTAAACCAAAATGAGGGTACAAGTGGCCGTTAGGGAGATACCCCCCTGCCCCCCCTCCCTTAGCGACGGCAGTGGTTGGATCCAATCATTTTGTTTTTAATTTTTAAATTCAAATTCAAAATTCATTGACTTTGAAAAAACTAAATTCAAATTCATTGATTTTGCAAAAGTCGAATTCAAAATCATCAATAATTAATTCGTGAGCGGATTCAAATTCGAATTCAATCCAACCCTAGTTGCAAGTGAATGGGGCAACATTGAAGCATCTTATTTTAAGTTTAAAAACATGTATGAACAATCTATCCTAAACGGTTACAATTAGACTTTTAATTAGGTCTTTGAACAGAAATTGCACAAGTGTTATCATCGTTTTGATCTTCTTATTGAGCTAACTTAGAGTTGAAGAGTTTGTTGCTGTCAGCAGGAGTCCACCGCAGAAATTAAATAAGCTAATTATTATCATTATCTTATTATTTGCGTCGTTAATTTGTAAAAGTTTTCATTTAGGGTCTGAATTCTAAACTGATTTTTTTTTTTCCTTTAACCATCGCCGGTAATAAATCACAGCTTTAGTAGAACTTGTTTACACAGTAAAAAGAAAATTGATGTGTGTTTAATTAATATTATTACTTTTATCATTATTTTTCTCTCTCAGACGCTGATCTTTGTAAAACCTAATACTTTTTATTTTTTATGGTTTGCTGCCGTGTGATTTTTTGCCTAAATTTTGGGTTATATTTTGGTGACGCTGTAGGATTCACGTAAGCATTGTCCACGTTATTGATGCGATAATTTTCATTTGTCACAACTAGTACCGGTACCTAAGTGTTGTTGTTATAAATCACATTGTTTTCAGCTAATTGCTATCATTAACACTTTATTTTTTCTACACCTTGTTATCGCCGGTGTTTGTTGCCACTTTTCGCATTGCCAATATGTCTCACAAAGGTTTAGTAGACTTGGTGACCATTTTGGTCTTTCCCTGTTCCTACCTGAGCGTATTGTTGCGTTTTTGGTGAATAAATACTGATACTGAAGCAGGTAGAAAAGTTCAAGTATCTTTGGGTTGCATTCACGAGTGACAGAAAGCAAGACGAAAAACTGGATACCCGAATAAGCAAGGCTAGTGCAGTAATGCGAGCTCTGCACTATTCGGTTGTCATCAACGAGAATTGTCAAAAAAGGCAAAGCTCTCAATTTTCAAAGCAGGTTTTGTCCCCATTTTCACATATGGTCATGAATCTCGGGTAATGACCGAAAGAGTGCGATCACAAGTACAAGCGTCCGAAATGAGGTTTTTACGAAGAATCGAAAGAGTTACACTGTTTAACAAGGTGCGTAGCTTTGAGATTCGAAAATCTCTTAACATCGAGCCGTTACTTCTACGAATTGAAAAATCTCAGCTTACATGGTTTGGCCATGTAAGTAGAATGCCTCAGGAAAGACTACCCAAACAAGCCTTACTTGACAAAGCAAATAGAAGAAGACCAGTTGGACGATCTTGAACTAGATGGACCAATTACATTGAGAATCTTGCATAGAATCGCTTGGGACTTCACCCAAGCGAAATAATGGATGTTATGGAAGACCGTGAAGTGTGCCGGCTTACTCTAGAGCTGCTGCTCCCGCAACCATCACGGAAAAGCGAGCAATGAAGAAAGAAGTTCTCATTTTCTCAATAAAACCGATTTCGAGCGGTATCTCTAATGGCAAAGACTAAAAAAATGAACAGCCTATACAGCATATTTTTGTGTACAGTTTTCGGTGGTTTAAAGCCTATTTCGTCCAAATACAAATATTTTAACAAATCCGCTTTTAATACATCCGAGTTTAATTTATCCGCAATTGCTATCGGTGTTTACACGCTATAGTATTATGAAGTAAAACTTCAATGTCTTCTCTGCGGCGATGGCCATGCCAACCACGTGCTACTGTTCTGCACCAACGTACGGCCGTTAACCGGTTAAGGTAGACTTACCATACGTCCCGGTTTTAAGGCCATGTCCCGGCCGGTTGGTGGAAGTGTCCCGGTGTTTTGTTCGTTGGTAAAGACCACTCGAAAATTCGCAAAAACACTTGGGTCGCTGGAGCGAAGACCTTTTTTTTTTTTTCGGAGATCACCTTGAAAATCACGCAAAAACCGTGGGTCGCAGGGGTGAAGACCTTTTTTTTTTTTTTTAATGGAGATCACCTGAAAAATCATGCAAAACTATGACTGTCCAGGTTCTCTGTCTGAAAAATATGGTAACCCTAGGTTAAGGTGATGGTTTTTCTGTTCCTTTCGCGAATTTTGGGTCGGTCGAAATGGTGAGACAAACTCTCCTACAGGCTCGGCCCTAGCCTCTGGAGTCAGTGGTGCCGGAACCGGGGGGGCAGCTGCCCCCCTGCCCTTTTTCCAGGGGGGGCAAGGGGGGAAGTACTGCCCGACTAAACTGAAGACAAGCAAGAGAGTATAGCAGCTACAAAAACATTCTTGTAATTAAAGTTTAGTACTTTGTGAACCAAAATAGCTTTTCTAGAAATACAACGTAAAAACGTTTTTTGTCTATCCAAAAATACATTACAGTTTTCAAGTTATGAAAAAATATCTTTTTTTTATTATAAACAAATACTCTCACTAAGTGGCACTAAAAAGCTCATCAAATTGATTATAACAAAATGGAAGAGGCTGTTTTACCAGAAATTTTTATCTATTTTCGATGAATTTTAATCCAACTCAACTTCTTACTCTAAAAGTAGCCCTAAAACTAACCCAAACCTTAATCGTAACCAGTGCCGTCGCCAGAGCAAACGAAGTGAGGGGCACTAGCCAGAAATAGTGGGCACTAAAATTTACTTATAAAAACTGATCTTCTGATCTTGGACGGCTACAATTATGCGCAATTTGAAAATAAGGCCGGCAGCGGTTTTTAGCTTGTTTCCTCTGCGGCCCATAATTGCTTGAAAAATCTATCGACAGCAGTGATTGCTACCACACGTGCAACAAGGATTTTGCTGAGGAGGTAAACCAAAAGTGTTTTTTTTTTGCAGTAAAACTGCATGATTTAGCTCCTGTGCTGAACAAACTGATGCAACTCAAGCGTGTCACAGACGGACATAATCACTAAATATTTAGTGACAGTGGACGGGGGCCTAGGGGCGGTGCCCCCAGCCGCTGGATGATTTTTACAATTTTTCAGCAAAAAAAAACAGAGACTTTAACGACATTTTAATCACATTTTGCACTTTTTGAAGCCACACGAATGACTAAATTTCTAAAATTCAGAAGTCATTTCAAAGAATTAAATTGCTTAGCACCTTCAGCCCCCTTCCTCCTCTTTACTTTAGGTCAAGTCTAAAATGCGTTCAAACGAACGTATTTTGAGGGTAAACTTTCTAAGTGACTGAGCTAATGGGGCTTAAGCACCTTTACCCTACTTGCGCCACTGACTGTGACCTCAAAATGTTGAGTGTGCTCTAAAAATCAAAACAAGGGTCTTTGAAAAAAAATGTTAACGTATTGTTTCATGTTATAATCACTAACGAAGTAGCGGTAACGATTGTGCAGGCTTACATGTCTCCTCCGCGACACATTCGTGAAGGCGTGTTAATAAGACGGAGTATTGCGTCAGATTTATGTACAGCAATTTTTCCATCACTGTCTGTTGTCTTGTTGTGTGATGTTCCAAAAACAATATTTTTAGTAAACCAAAATGGAGGCACAAGCAGCCGTTAGGGGGGGCACAGCACCCCTGCCCCCCCCCCCCCCCCCGGAGCGACGGCACTGATTGTTACCCTTAAAAAAGCAAATAAAAAAAACGCGGATGAATATTTTTCGTTTTCGTTTTATGCTTTTTAACTTGAAAATTTACGGTAAAATAGTCACTATAATATACAACAAATTGCGTGTGTTAAATGATTTCTAAATGACGTAAAATAAATTAATAAACTTGTGGGATGCATTTGATTAGCTTGTAACATCCGATTTAGTTTCGTCAGTTTAAATTGATGCTAGGAAGATAGGGTGCTACAAAATTTCAAATTTAGAACTCAAGGGTCCTATGTTTGTAAGCCTAAGCATTACTCTTAAGACATTCAACTTTCTAACTTTGTAGCCAGAGCCGCAACTACGGGGGGCCAAGGGGGGCGGTGCCCCCCAAACACAAACTTCGCCCCCCCCCAAACCCAACGCGACAATAGTGAAAGAAAATAGTGGTAAGTATTGTAAGCGCCCCCCCTCCTGAAAGAAATTTTTGCGCCCCTAGAACAACTCTCTAGTTTGTAGCCCTAATTGGAACGATCAACGCGGGCGTTACCAGTGATGGCTTTTGGGATTCAAAGTGTCTGGACCCCTGCTCAAGCCGGAACAATATAGGATAAAATTTTATAAAATTCATTGCAATAACTGAAGCAAGATCTATTTCTTGTTCAGACTAGACAGTAAAATACTCGGTGGGGGCGGCGATGAACATCTCCAAAATTATCTTTTTTTGTAAATGCTGACAAATCAGATTATAACTTGTATTTTTTTTTTATTTCATGAGTTACCAGCTTGTAACAAAACGGCTGATTTTTTACGATTAACCACTAACCTCATAGCCCATTTGCTCAGCCAATTTATTTATGCTTTTGCACTGTTAATTCCTATGCCGCGCTTTAAAAGCGTTAATTTTTGCCAAAACAGGCCTAAAATTAAGTTATTTTTCACAAAAAATTGCAAATTTCCCGAGCGCTGGGGGCAAAGCCCCCAGACCCACGTGCCCCCGGCTATGGGGGCGTTGCCCCCAAACTCCCAATGGCTGAACCTACCCTTACTTAATTGATTATTCGTTTTGTTATTATTTTTTAGGTCAAGTGTTTATGCTAGGTATTCAGTACTCTAATTTTTTGAAGCGCTTAATTGTTTTACAGCATTAGAGAGCAATGTTAGTGGTAATGACTGTACGGACAGTATTGAAAGTGTTCTTTGAAAAAGCTGCCTCCCCTTGCCCTTCCGACGTTCCGACACCCCTGTCTGGAGTCCGGACCACTCGCCAATGTTACAACATCTCTTCCACAGGCCTCGTAAGAGGTGGTAGTCCTGGCGTAAATACGTCACTGAGATTAGACTCACAACCTCGCCAACATTACAGTTTAAATTTACGTTCGGCGTAACGTAATTTGACTGGTTGATTTCGCTCCCAGACCCCCCGTAGCAATTGGCGGCTGGGGGATACGCCCCGGACCCTATCTGCAAAATGCAGCCAAATTTTGGCTTTGCTGAGTTCAAGCCCTCATCCCCCTTGAGCAAAATCTTCGTGACGGACTGGTAGCACTAACAAGCAAAAATTTTTACGCAAAAAACTGTTTTAGTTTTTTTTTTGCGATATTGGCTGGACATAATTGTCGACCATTATGACGTTTAAAGGTCTGCTGCTGTTTTCGATATTTGTAACATTTAAATAATTTTGAACTAGACTAATTTATCTAAATGATTTTCAATTGTTTTCTCAAATTTTAGCCACTGTTTTTTGTGAGCAACTTCGTGCTTTCGACTGTCCAGCAATACCATTTTATCTTCAGTTGTAAACGTTTTGTTGAGCTGCTGAACATTTTAACTTTTCTATTTCGCTGCTACTTTAAACCCTTAACAATAACAGTATGCCAGTAAAATGCTTTATTGAATAGCCTTCGGCGGCTTGCGGCATATTACTTGGCCAGTCGGCCGTATCAACGTTATAGATGAATTGAAAAGCTTTAAACAACTAAACGCGTGAACGTTCCCGTGAGGCCATGTAGCTAATGGTTCAACGTGCGAATATGACGTTTTTGGAACAAATGTAATTCCTTCCAAGCAATTTAATTCAATAGTTTTCGGGCAGTTCTTTATTGCATTTAGCATCTTTTCAATCGCCGAGTCTTCATTTTCAAAATAGGGCAAGAAAAGTGATAAAATTGGTTAAAATAGGTAGAATTGCTGATGCTATTTTTCAAATATCGTCGTGTCATATAACAAGCTTATGATAAACGAGTGTTGGTTTCTTTTTGGGGAGATAAAATTAAAAATTTTTTGATTTAGACTTTTTAAACTTTTTTGTGCGGGTGGTTGCTAACGGCTATGCTTTTTCAACTTTTTTGCGATTCAGCTTCAAAAGCACAATAATTGCTTGTTTGTTTACTAAGTGGGCTTATGTAACACTTCTTGTTGAAAACCAAAAATTGCTCTACGGCTAATGCCTATTTTCAAAGTGTACTCTTTAGTTACAGCGGTGGGCACGACCGTCTGAATAACTTAACATTTGACCAACACCAAAACGATTTTTTAAACCACTAAAACCGCATTGCAAGATACGCAATTTAAATTTTTCCACTTTTGAAGCGCAGCCCAACGTTCGCAAAGAACTTTTTGATTTCATTGAGGCGTAGCGCAACTTCCGCAATTGCGGAACGGGATTTTAAACTTCCGCAATTAAAATATAATTACAAAACACAAAATTTAAAAAGTTGGTGGAACAGAACTTGAAAATTACTTTAATCAGAGTGTTCAATCATGTCTTCGAATTAGGGCATGACTAATTGAGCATTTTGATTAAAACAAAACACAATGTTAATTCCGCATTTTTGCAATTTTAGACAAAAAAGGAACAACAAATTTGCTAAAGAAGGCCGATATTTGACAATATTTACGATTGAAATGAAGCAAAATTAAGTTCAAAGTATAACTTGCGTTATTAACAAAAAAAAAAATTTTTTTTGAAAGTATAAAGCAAGTAATCTGCAACAAATTTCAAAGCTATTTGTCTGCAACGCTACTTCTGTAATTGCAGAAGATGTGCTTACAAGTATGCTTTGCCTATCTCTGTTTAAACGAGGACTAAAGGCAAAATCAATGGGGTAATTAAAGTTGGGCGAATGGTAGTAGACTAGATTAGCGTTGACTCCATTCTTTTTAACCCAGCCGTTCCAGAGATATTCTACTTCAAACACAACGTAGGAGCCTCTAATGTTATAATTTTTATTGGCAACCTTGACATTTATAGCCTTAGCGTCGTTAGCGACGCCATCCCAGTTCTAGCTTAAAGCAACGCCTACATTAGGCTACTGGATTGAGTCGTTTCACTGCGCACTAATCAGCTCGATGCATTGCACAACACTTTCAACATAAGCTAGCCTAATACAGTGGTTTCCGCACGTGGTTAGTCCTTTTTCCTTTTTGTGTCTTTCAGTATTGAAGTTTTATTTATGTGTTTGACTATTTTGTTCGCCCAGCCGACGGCCGCAAATCTCCGGAACAACAAAATTAAACTGCTAAGAATTGCTTCATGAAGAAAGGCAGGTCGAGCTTGAGACAGTGTGCTGAACGACTTTGAGAGATGAAAGCTTTGGACGGTCATCAGAAGGATATTCTCTACCTAGCACCCCCGCTTCACTAACGATCTAAATAAAAATCAAGCTGTCAGAAATATTTCAGTCTAAATCATAGCTTAGCCCAGCGATAAGACTTTTATTACTAGGCTACGCTGGACTAAGGTTGGATTGAATTTGAATTCCGTTCACGAGTTATTGATGAATTTGAATTCAGGAGCATGGTAAATGGTTTCTTGAACAATTTAATCAAAAACAATATGCTACAGCCAAAATACAGTACAACATATTACATCATTAAATATGTTCTACTTGGCTGTATTGTTTTTGATTAAATTTGAATTCCGTTTTTGTATGGATAACTCAGACCCAGAGAACTCAGATCTTGGAAATTGATAAGTGGATCAATTTCCCAACCCGCCTATTTCCTCGACAGTAAAACAAAGTAGAAATAGTCTCAACAGACAACTTTATTGCAAGCAAAGAAAACACTCAGTCAAAAGCATTTCGCAAGACGGGCAAAGACAGGGTAAACGGGACAGACGGGTTTTTTAATAGATGCGTTGCCAGCACTAGCAATGCATCAACAAGTTAAACGTATCTCAAAATTCACTGAATGAATAAAAACAAAGCAAATAGCGATTTTTAAAGCACGCACAGAAAAAAGGTATATTTTTTGTTATCTTATTAAAGCTAAAAACTGGCCACACCCAAAATGTCATTACAGAGACAATAATTTCAGACACCGATTTCCTAAGCAGCAAAGTGTGGCGGAAAAATCAAATAATTTGTTGACATAGGCTTATTGCATGCTGTGTAAATTTTCTTTATGACTACGCGGGTCGCGAGTTCATGCCCTGGGTAGTATCCGGGCTCCCTGCTAGGTACCCTTTATGAGTAAGCGCAGCAATAACTATTCAACTTTTGAAGCGGTAACTTGATACGCGTTAGGTAATACAGATTTAAAAACAGGTGTACAAACGACGAACTTTCGACTTTATATGCTGGCGACGGCAGGAAAATTCTCCAGTAAAGTCAATGAATTTGAATTTAGTTTTTTTAAAGTCATTGAATTTGAATTTCAAAATTAAAAACAAAATGAATTGATCCAACCATATACTAGACTACTAGTACCAGAGTAGGCCTATGGTATTTGCCTATAGCATTTTGTGACTCTAGAACAGTGGCTCTCAACCTGTGGTACGCGAGTAGTATCCTGGTGGTGTTTTTTTTTACAAAATATCTATTGTGGAGATTGAGTTGACACCAAATTGCGGAGAAGACTTTTTTTTGTCTTCAATCGATTTTGGGACAAAACTTCTTCCAAATTGCAAAGACCTTTTTCTTTTTTTTTTTTGTCTTCAATTGAGTTTGGTGACAAAATCTAAATTGCTAAGGCAATTCAAATGCGTTTGGTGCACTAATTGGATCAAGGCCCACATGACAGAAATTTCCTCGTTCACATTAATAACGAGAATTTTTTCAGAGGCGCTACCGAACGAAATACTCGTTAAAAACAAGAGGGTATTTTTACACGTGCATCTGAAGCTCTGAGAGCTGGGTAACATCATTTTCGCTCGCTAAGTTGCTTGAATCGATTGCGAGATATAACTCGAAAAAAAAACAGAGGTGGAGTCCCCGAGGACGTCCTTGGCTTCGAGGACGTCCTCGAGGAAACATTTTGAAGTCCTTGGCCTTGGCCTCAAAGCTTCTCGTCCTCGAAAATTGCCCTGTCCTTGGCTCGAGGACAGCACTATTTTTTGAATGGTTAAAATTTTGTAGATCGGCTGAAAATTTTTGTTCTAGATCGCTTTTTTTGGAGATCACCTGAAAAAAAAATTTTGAAGACCTTTTTTTTTGAACACTTGCGTTTGTGTCCTTGGCCTCGAGAGTGTCTGTTTTCGGAAGGGTTATCCTTGGATTTTTTTTTTTTTGTCCTTGGTCTTGGCCTCCTCCAACTCTGCAAAAAAAAAGTTACATTTTTCTCGCTAACTTAACAAAAATTTTGAAGATTTTGAAGCTCTCTTTCAGCGTGCGAGAAATCTTTTTTGTATCAGAAACTTAATGGCGAAATATTAAGAACTTCTAACTGAAGCGAATTTTCGCTGAAAATTCAGGCTTGTCCATGGGAATGGGATTCCCATGGGATGGGACAGCACGCATTGCATTTTCCATGGGACCTATGGGACAGCAATATATAACTGAATTTATCACTATCAGAAACAGTTGATGAGCAGGAAATTGAAAATTTGCTGAATAACCTCAGTGACTCGAAATATGAGTGCCAGAATGATAATGAACTGTGAACTCTTCTGAACCAGACCCGGCGCCACAGGGGGCATACCGGGGCTGTGCCCCCCAAATGACTGCTTGTGCCCCCCCAAACGAAAACTGTGCCCCGAAGAAATTAACAGGCTACTGGAGAGCAAATCGAGGCCCAAATTGGTGTTTTTTGTGGACTGACAACGGATTTCTTGACGTCTTTGGGATGAAGACCTTTTTTTTTGGATATCACCTGTTTTCGGCCCGAAAAAATGCTTGAATTTGCGATTTCGGGCGGAAAATCCTTTGCAATTTCAGTGAATACCTTTTTTTGTTTTGTTTTGTTTTTTGGATATCACCTGTTTTCGGCCGGAAAAAGTGCTTGAATTTGCGATTTCGGGCGGAAAATCCTTTGCAATTTCAGTGAAGACCTTTTTTTTTCTTTGGAGATCACCTGTTTTCGGCCGGGAAAAGTGCTTGAATTTGCGATTTCGGGCGAAAAATCCTTTGCAATTTCAGTGAAGACCCTTTTTTTTTTTGGAGATCACCTGTTTACGGCCGGAAAATCCCTTTGAATCTTTGCTTCTCACCTTGTTCACTTGATCCAGACTGGGATAAATTTCTCGTGCCCCCGTGCCCCTCTCGAATTCACACAAAATAAACTGCTCGTGCCCCCCAAAATTTATTTCTGCCCCCCCCCCCCCCCAGTCACGCTATCCTGGCGCCGGGCCTGTTTTGAACTTTAAAGTTAACAAAGTCAATAAATTTTGTCGTTTTGTATCACTCTCTGTACGTGTAGTTCTATCTAGTACACATTATAAAAAAAAATTAATCTAATACGGGCCATAAAATGTAAAAACTAAAAGTAATCTAATTTTTACGTTTTTTAGTTTTTACATTTTATGGTCTGTATTCGATTAATTTTGTTAATTGCTCTGAGATATCATCGAGCACTTTCTGAAAGCACCGACCTATTTTACACTTAATACACATTACACTTGAATTTTAATAAATTTATTAACTTTTGTTGAATTGTATTTTGATGGGAATCCCATGGGATGGGATGGGACACAAAAATATGT
Source organism: Trididemnum nubilum (assembly GCA_963965965.1). Taxonomy (NCBI): domain Eukaryota; kingdom Metazoa; phylum Chordata; class Ascidiacea; order Aplousobranchia; family Didemnidae; genus Trididemnum; species Trididemnum nubilum. The sequence goes on from OZ014488.1 coordinate 29,512,821, forward strand.
CCCATGGATAAGCCTGTGAAAATTAATTGAAATGGTTGCCACGTTTGCTATTAGATTGCTAAGAAGAAAGCGAATTGCATTGAGAACCATTAGCTGTTTTGACTCACAAAGAAATACTGAGTAGCGCCAGTTGACAAAAATAGCAATACACTCCTTCTATAAGAACAATTTTTTAGAACAAAAGGCTCACTTTTGCTCCAAATTTAAGAACAAATTAAAAATAATACCAGCCTCGGCACCAAAATAAACCAAAAACAAACGAAAAAAAAATTTAAATCGATGAAACAAACTAAAATTTGAGGTGATTCAAAACGATAAAATGCTGCTGATTTTGTTTGCAGGCAAAATTGCATCTATTCCAAGAGTATAGAGCGCTGTTGCTGGGCGCAAGCAATTGAGAAAATTTTTTGGCTGTGGTTCAACTTGAAAAAAGCTTTCTTTTTCTCTTTTGCGATTTTGCGAAGTGGAACATCAGGAAAAAATCCTTTATTCCAGCGGACTGAGTATTAGGAATTAAACAGTGTTACCAAACATGGCCGCTAAAATTGACATCGATGCTTTCAAAATTTTTAAAAATAAAGAACAAGGAGGCTGAAAATCGGCAAAAAATTAAACACAGTCAGTTTTAACTCAAGACTTTCCGGTTCTAAGAAAGAAGAGTGTACTTCGCTTCTTCACTTTTGAAATATTTAGAAACCAAAAGTTACTGGTTGTATATAAGTTTACCCACCAACAACCTCAAGGGGGCTTTACGTCATTTAAAAAAATTATAGTATAAAAAAAGTTGTTCTTTTTTAACATTGATCCAAACATATAATTAAATTTTGTCGTTCATTGACTAATTATTATCAGCCGAGGAATTTGCAAGCTTAGAATAATAACGCATGGCCCATAGTATCTTTTTCCATAACAATTGCTGTACATACAGTACGCTTGAATGCATTATTTTGAAGTAGAAATGCATCTGACGTCACTATGTGATATTTATTACATACTACTACTAACCCAGGTTAGAAACATCTCGTAAAAAATTGAAGCAAGCAGTTTCAGCCCATATTGGGCGAGACGGTTCAGAAATGGCAGTTTGTCGGTCAATTGTTTTTGTTCGTTAACGCATTTTAGCGAGCGAGAATGGCTTTTACGAGCTCGCGAAAATGTTCTGTCATGTGGGCCCAAATTCGTTGTGGTTCAAGAAGTTGAACTCTGTTAACTCCAATTTGAATAAGACTAGACTCGCTTCTAATAGCCTGTCTCGCCGCGCGCCTTACCCTTTATATTTCTGCAATCATACAACACTTTAGATATAAATATAACAATATTATTTCTCGCAGAACACACCAAAAATTTGATTCACTCAAAGGAGCACGGCAAAACAAGAAGTCAATTGTCAGCAAGTCAAATCAATGTTAACAGTTAAAATGACGACAAAGGCAGTTCTAGAAGATTCTTGAACAAGCGCAAAAAAGGGGTTCTAAAATAACCAAAAAATTAACCAACTATTTGCATAAAAGATGAGAACGCAGCATTAATTCGTTTCTCACGTTACCAGTGACAACACGAGGTGGCTAAGTGGTACGAGATTCTAAAAAGTTTGAGAACCACTGCTCTAGAATAACTATTTTAACTAATTTTTTAATCGTTTACGTGCTATCTAGCCCAAAGGTTACCAGCGCGGAAGCCGACGTAAGAGCCTGTTTATTATTTCAACTAAGTTGCAAACAATGGCCAATACTCCACTAGCGTTATTTTCGCTCGTTCTTAGGCAGTTGCTACGTGAGCCAGTGCTCCGCAACCGGTGTGTCGCGAGACCACATCATATGTGTCGCAGAGTATTTGTCATTTTTCTCGCAAACTAACAAAAATACTTTTTATCTTTTTCAAATCTGAATGTTTGTCTACTACCATTTGTGACGTAACAAGCTCCAACTTCGCACAACTTATACAGTGCGAACAAAGCTTTTCATCACTGTTGCTGATCAAAAATGATGAACTAGGGGTTTCTTAACATCTTTTGGGATATAACTAAAAGGCGAAAAAGTAGAAAAAGGCGGTTGGGGTTTGGGTTAGGGTAAACCTTACCCTTATCCTAACCCAAACTTAACTTTAACCTGCTTTTTAGCACGATTTCCGCCTTTTCCTACTTTTCCGCCGTAGGAAAAGGCGGAAATCGTGCTAAAAGGCCGTTAGAATTAGCCCTAACCCAAACCTCAACCGCCCTTTCATACTTTTCCGCCTTTTAGAACGATTTCCGCTTTTTCCATCTTTTAGTCATGTCCCCTCTTTTGTCTCGTTTACCCTTTGCCTAATAAAAAAAGTTTAATTTCTCTCCATCTTCTTGCTGGACCACAACTTTTTGTGAGTCTTGAGGTGATGTCAAAAAAAAAAAGGTCTTCGGTCCGGAAAACCACCAATTACGCTTCTTGAGGTGATCTCAAAAAAAGGAGTCCCAGGTTTTTCAGCGGGTTTTCCACAAAATTCCGCAGGTTTGGTCGGCTTGCCATTAAATTTCTCATTGATGCACAACAAGAATAAATCCACATTCTTTTTTGTGTTTTTACTAATATTATTTGCTGCGGTTTGCCGCCGAATTTAGCAAGTTTTATAAATCTATCGCAAGTTAAAAAAGGTTGCGGAGCACTGACCTAGGCTACCGTAAAGTCCAATCTTTTTTCCAGGTCGGATCTATTCTGCTGCCAAGACCGAATTAATTAGTACGCCGCGTAACGACTCAATGCAGTGCCTTATAGCGACCTTGCTTTAGGTTAGAACTAAGGTGACGATGCTATTGGGCCATTGACTATTAATGTCAGGGCTGCCAATAAAATTATCTTAAGATTAAAGGTCCCTACGTCGTGTTTGAAATATGATATCTATGGAAAAACTCCAGTCAACGCCAATCTAGTCTAATACGATTCGCCTGACTTTAAATATCCCCCAGCGATTTTGTCTTGAGTCCTCGTTTAAGTGTTTATTGATCCCTTCGTTTTGTAATTTTCAGTAAAACAAAAAAAAACAAATTAAGGTTTTCACCGAGATCTGGAGTAATTTTGGCCTGAGAAATCGATTTTCAGTTCGGCTTACTTACCTTCAGCGGTGAAATTAATGCTTATAGTAGCCTACAGTAAGTCTCGAAACCATAAACTTATCATGCGGCCCGCAAAAGGCACTTTTGGGCAGCCTTATTTCTTGTTGTTGTAGCGCATATTTATCCGCCTGTTATCGGACAGCGTCAGACGCTAATTTATCGGACGATCAGCACACTTTTCATTGCAACGACTATTTCGTGATTGGAAGAATTCGCAGCTGCTTAGGAGTTTCCGATGATCCATTGTTGTCCACTGAATTTGCTGCTTGTTCGAAGCCACCAAGCAGAGATAATCATCGTAAAGCGTCTTATCCTAGGACGCAACAACGTGACCAGGGTGCGGGTTGAACCCAGACCATTCGATCAGGGTCGTCGTAAAAACGACGCCTTTACCCATTCGGCCACGCTGCCGACTCTAAGGCATGTTAGTGCAAATTACTCTAAGGCAAGTTAGTGCAAATTAAGAATAAACAAAATATGCAATTATATAGGAGTTTGCGAGCAAGTCCGGTGAACAACCAACGCATGTTGAATAAAGTGATTACCATAACAACTTTTTGTTTTACTTTAAAGAAGCTAATCAAAAATAGTTCTTTTTAGGGTCCGTAAAGGTTAAATTTCAACCAGTGTCAAGATGTATCAACATGCACGGGATGAACCGCGTATTAAAAAGATAATTATACTGATCGAGATCGATTTTATTGAGGTAATATTATTAATAAAGAGGTGCCCAAAACCATGTTCCACTATTCCTCTTATCCGCAAAAATAAACTTAATCCGTTTGATTACGTACCATTAGCAACCCACCGTTTTGAAATTTTGAGACATCAGAAAAGGATAATTTTGCAAAATTACAGTACTAACAGAAGAATTCAGCAATGCGATGTTCGATTATTATCGAAAAAGATTTTGAAGATAAGCAATTTCTTGGAGAACAAGGAACGCGAAGTTCGATTATCAACTAATCGCACAGAGTCAAACGGATTAAGTCTAATTTTGCGGATAAGAGGAATAGTGGAACAAGGTCTGCAGCATCTCTTTATTAACTCAAATAAATCTCATTTCTTCCACAAAAACAGATTCGAGCAGTATCTCTTTTTCAATATGACCTTTTTCAATATATATTAAGATTTTCAAAAAAGTTCAACTTTTTCAATATGACCTGAATCTGAACTTCCCTAATAATAATGTGTCGCTACTAAAAAAAATTGAACTTGATCGCATTTTTTTAATCATAAGTTATTAGTTGGATTAAGTTTGAATTCCTGATGCAGATCTATACACAAAAAACGATTTAACACACAAACTTTGAAGTGTTGCGAAGTTCTCTCCCAATATTCTCGAAGTACTCAAATAGCGACATTTAGTGCCACGTAGATAATACTGAAATTTATCCAAAGTTAGGTCACCGCCAGATGTGGATCAAATTTCCTAGAAATTTTTGGTGGAAACCAAGTAAATGGAGTTGACAAATTTAGATCTAATTTTTTTTTTTTCAGAAAATTAAGGTTATTATTATTCATGGACAGCGGTGCAAGCGAATCTGCTACCGTTAGGTAAAGTCCACATTGCGCAGGCCTCATTTGGGCCCATTGCAACTGTAGCTGCTATGTTATTGTTTTGTTTGGTTACTAGTCGAACTCAAAAAGCCTTCCAGCTTCGTTTAAGTACGTGGCCGGTTTGTTAATGCTACATTTCGTTACCACATTGTGAACAGTAGTTTTGGTGATTCCAAAATATTTAACACGAATATCTTGTTAGAGCTTGCAATTGCCTACATGATGATTTGGTGTTTCATTCTCTAGGCTACATTTTGAACACGAAGAAGACTCAGCACGACCTGTAGTTTTCTTGTGCCGTTGTTGATTGCAGTGCTCAGTTAAAACTTGCACTACTCTATTTAATTAAGGCCTTTTAAGGTTAAGGAGACGTATTGTTAGTCGAGAAGACGTCCAACCTACAGACTCCTCTATCCTCAAGCAGTCTTTCTATTTATTCCAAGTAGATTTCCATCTAACTGTGGACCAGTCCTTAACTGTGCTAACACAACTGGCATACGGGCCTGTAACAAAAGGTTCAGGACCATGTATTTTTGATTTAGATCCTGATTTGGCTAGATAGTTTGCCACTTCGGTACCATGTACCGCTACATGTCCAAGAATCCAAGCAATACTGACGTGGTTTTGTTCACCTAACTGATTTAGGTTTCTAATGCAGTTGAGCACTGTAATTGATGTTACAGTGCACTTTATGGGTGCTTTGATAGCTGCTTGGCTATCAACCAGCACAACAATATTATGATGCATTTTTCACCAAAGCAGGTTCTTTGCCACTTCTGAAATAGCTAAGACTTCTGCCTGGAACACAGGTGCTGTAAATTCCAAGGTGAAAAAATGCTTGTTTTGGGGAGTTGTTTGGGTATTCTGCATAAAAATCCGCACCTACCCTCCCATCTAGTTTTGAGCCATCAGTGTAAATCTTGATAGTGTTCTGATTTAGAACACTTTCAAATCTGATAGCATTTTTTTTATCCATATATTTGACATTCGAAATTTCTCTCGAATACCTTTGTTTTCTTTATTCGGTCAGATGGCATTTGCAGCAGAGGTAAGAATCTTCTTGCCTCATTGCAAACACCAACATGGCTTTTCGTTTTCCCAAAGGAACTAATTGGGTTGACGTGCCAGAGCCCACTAACAGTGATGCTGTATGACCCTCGCACTGCCTCAGCCAATAGGAATTCCTCAATGGGAGTTATGTTGAGCAATAATTCCAGAGCACCAGTGGGGGTGCCAGGAAAAACTGATGAAATCATCAGGCAAGCAAGTCGCTGCACCTTTGTGAGTTTCCTCACTAGATACTTTTGTTGAGATCGCCAGCCCAGGACACACATGCTTACGGCATGATTAGACGTATCATAGCTGTGTATATCCATTTCATCATAGATGGTTTTATTCCCCACGTTTTACCCACAGTTTGTCTACATTGAATTATTGCTGGCCCTAACGCGACAATGGCTGTCAGGTTATCACAGAGGTTGGTCTACCAAGGGCTTGTGCTTTGGCTGGACTCTGGGAAAGGGCACTGACGCGACTGCGGCTGTCAGGTCACCACAAAAGCGGTCGTTGCCTCTTGCGGGAACTCCGGGAAAATGGGTGGCAACTGCTGTAAAATAGCAGAAGCCAATCAGTATGGCTCTAAACAGGGGAAGTGGAGATTGAAGTGACTTCTGCTCCTTGCTGCAAACTGTCTTTGTTTCTGACTTGTCTTTAATTAAAAGTCAAACCAAACAAGCAAAAGCTAAACGATGCTACCTCTCGCCCATGGATAACTGAATGAAACCATACCATTAAAAGCCTGAGATTGCTCTCGGCTTGAACAAACTTCAGGTCTGAGCTCTGAATTTAGAATGAGCTGAAAGGAGCCCGACGGGAGTATATAAATAGATGGGGTTATTCCATAGGTTAGAGGCGGTTGCAAATCACACATCAAAGAATTATTCGTCTCACTAATTCGTGGGAGAAACCGTTCAGACAGTAGCCTAAACGTTAGTTGCGTTGGCGATTTCCTTACAGTCGTAAGCAATGTGTTAGGTATCAACATGTTTAGTACCGAATTTTTCACACATTGAACAAGTTTTGACACTTCAAAGAAAATTGTTTGCTTTAGGTACGCCCTCGGTTGACCTGGGGAAATTGCGATAAAAAATGTCAAAAGCTGCGAAAGTATAACACGTTGATCACAAAATACATTGATTGGCAGTAAATTTATAAAGATATTAGTGGCGTTCGGACCAATTGCTGTAGTTGCTTTGCTGGTAATATGTGCGGTTTCCACGTTAGCCTGCTGTCCAGAGTAACACCTAACTGCCTTGCTTTCTCGGAAAGTTCAAGTTTTGAACCCTTCTTTGACAAGGAACCCAAATCTGGATTCCGTTTGTGAGTGAACAGTACAATTTCGGTTTGCTTGGTGTTAATCTGTAGCTCTTGTTCCGAAGCCCAGTACTGGGCCATTTCTCTTGATCCAAAGCATATCAGCACCAGCGACCAACATTGCTAGATCATCGGCACAGGCTTGGGGAGGGGAGGGGGGCTGTGTTCTGAAAATTTTGAGTTTTTTTGCGAAAATAACTTAAATTTAGAGCTATTTTAATAAAAAATAATGCTTTTAAAACGTGGCATAGAAATTGGCAGCGCAACATGATTCAACTGGTTGCATTAATGGGCTATATGGGAAGTGGCTAATGATAACATTGCAGTTCTTTTGTTTGCATGCTAGTAAATCATAAAATCCTATTATTCAATAAAACTCACCCGGAGTAATCTATTTCGTCTATATTTTATAAAAAAATAATCGGGGAGAGAGGGGCTAATGGAAAGATATTTGAGAGAAGTGATTGGTAATTATATAATTAACACTGAATAGTCCCCCTCCCCTTATTCCTGAGTTAATAATCAGAGGTGGAGTCCTCGAGGACATATTTTGAAGTCCTTGGCCTTGGCCTTGGTCTCGAAGGTCAAGTCCTTGGCATTGGCCTCGAGGCCTCAAGTCCTCAAAAATTGGCCTGTCCTCGGCTCGAGGACAGCACTATTTTTTGAATTGTTAAAATTTTGTGAAGCGCTTGAAAAATATTTTGGAAAACGTTTTTTTGTGGAGATCGCTTGAAAAATTTTTGTGAAGACCTTTTTTTTTTTGGAGATCGCCTAAAAAATTTTTGTGAAGACTTTTTTTTTTTGGAGAGCACTTGCGCTTGTGTCCTTGGTCCTTGGCCTTGGCCTCGAGCATTCCTGTCCTTGGCCTCGAGAGTGTCTGTCCTCGAAAAGGCTGTCCTTGGCCTTGGCGTCGGATTTTTTTTTGTGTCCTTGGCCTTGGCCTCGAGCCTTGTGTTCTCGACTCCACCTCTGTTAATAATATATTTGTTGATAAAATCTATGTTTGGCGTTTTTACACTAGCGATCAAATTTGATTGTTTATTTTTGGGGATTTTTTAAAGTTTTCATTGATTTGTGATTTTATTTTTGAAAATTAGCCCCCCCCCCCCCGAATTCATGTTTCAAAAGCTGCTTTAAATTACTTTTTAGTCAATTTCAGCGCAAAAAACAGTCTCAATAGAGCTAAAAACGTGGTATTTTTCTTATTCTGCATTTTGGTTCACAGGCCAATGGGGGAGGGCTATAGCCTCCCCCCGCCCCCCCCCCCCCTGGCTACGCTACTGCTGGTACTTAGTATGTAATGTGATTATGTGAAGTGCTTTGGCGCTCCATAGAACGTAAAAAGAAATTTAAAGAATTTAGATTATCATCATATTTATTTATTTACCAAGTGACGTCATATCACAAGAAAAAAACTGCAACTTCCTCTAGGTCTATCACCAAAGCATCCAAATATGCAATTCCTTTAAAACCAAACACACAAACTTGCAGAGTCAAAGCGATATTTAGTCACTTGGTGAGGAGACAGCGAAGGACCGAAAGGTCATCTAAGTCTACTGCCACCTCACCAAGTTAAGGTTAAAAAAAAACAGCTTCTAGATTTTCTCAGTCTGCTACTTTCTATGATAAAAAAATTTTACGCAAAATTAAAACAAAGTGTTGCAAAGATATGTACATTTTGTACAGTGTATACACAATGCTCACAGTCACCATGTAAAGAAAAAGCAAGACCACATTAGAATTGTTCTAACTCTAAGCATACTAAAAAATAAAAATGCTGTAACTACAGATTGGATAGAAATAAAATTAATAAAGTTCATAATGCTTATTTATGTTTTATAGAATTTGAAGTGGGCAATTGGAGTGAAAAAAAAAAAACTCCTTGCTTTGTTTTGTATCGTTTGCCAATCTGTCATAAGTACTGGTACAATTTCCAATACCAGTATATATCAACCTCAGTCAGCTATTGCAAAATTACTAATAATTCAAGGGCACAATTGTAATTTCTGTATGCGTACTTATGAGCCACCCTGCATATATATTTATATATGTAACCATTGCAGGAAAATTATAATTGCAGGAACCTCGTGAATGTTGTAATTGTAATAAAAGTTTGAAATGTAAAATCTACATATCATTAGGTTTGACCCCTTTTTAGATATTAAAAAATACACATTGGTATGAATGCCAGAAAGACAGTCTTGTGATAGTTTTTGCTGATGGGAGCTTTTAGGTTTTGTGGAACAAGTCTGCACTGTAAACAGTGAAGGCTTAGATCGCACTACAAGTAAGGCTGTAAGGTAAAGGAAAAATTAAAGAATATACGGGCTGAAGCTCAAGTGTTTCATATCGAAGAAATGTAGGTTAAAGTTTTATCAAGTAAAAGAAGTGTAATGGTAAGAAAGATACTAGACAGTGTCCGGTCTTTTTTTATAAGCCTAGTGAAACTTGCTGTGACTGAACGGTGAACTGTCTCGTCCAGTCGTCCGCTAGTTCTTTTATTCGATTACACTTACAGTATCGGTGTCAGATATCACATTTTGTATTTGGATTAGTAGGCCACTTTGTTAACATTTGTAAGTTGAAGTCAAATTAGTCTGTACTGGTACCTTTAAGTCTGCTGCAGCGCTGTAAACTCAAAAAACTCAGTAGGCCTACAGTATTTTTGCCAAACTCAAACTTATAAAAAATATTTTTTGTTTGAACTCTACTAACTTCAAATCAAATAACTGTTTGAGTTCATGAAAAAGAAATTTAAAGATTAAGAAATTGTCAGAAAGAAATATTTTTTGTTAGGCAGAGGCTGCTGTTAATACCGGTATGGTAAGAATAAGAAAATCGCTGTCCTACTCCTAGCCCTAGCCTCATTCCTAAACCTAACTCAAAGTCTAACTATAGCTTTAATCTTAACCCTAACTCAAAATCTAACCCAAACCTTAACAACTGACAATCTAGTTTAAAAACTAAAAAAGAGTCCTGTAAATACCAGTAAGTGCTCAATCTTTGCTCACTAATTCTCTTTATGGGCGTTACGTAACGTACAGGCTACTATAACACTATAGCCACTTTCTTTTTGTTGATCATGCCATGTAAATCAAGATCTGAGGTTTCATTCAATTGTTTACTGCATGCCTTGGCAACCTAGAAAAACAGCATGATTACAAAAAGAAAGCGATTAAGTTGAAAAGTAAACTTGGTGCTCAGTAGACTAATTTTGTCAACCTGAACTCGAAAAACTTGTCATTTTTGCCAAACTTGACATTGAATCGGAGAAGCACAATACTATTGCGGAATTAGAAAAAGGTGGAAATCATGCTAGGAGGCAGAAAAGTTAAGAATAAGGGTTAGAGTCAGGGTTGGGTTATCTGCTATTGGGTTGTGTTGGGTTAATTCCTAACACACATTTTCAGTGTTTTAGGATGATTTCTGCCGTTAAGTATGTAGTTCACTGGAGAACTTAAACTCGGACTTGCTAACAATAATAGGCTGAACTTGAATAAAAATTGATCAAGTTTGCAGCTCTGATCTGCTGATTAGACTCTGCTTTATCCAGCTCAGCTTAAAATCTGAAATAGATTAAATTTCAGATCTGTTATGGTTATTTGCTGACTTGTGTTAGTTATTCTGAATTCAAGTGGGACTACTTTACCTATTTGTAGGTAAATGGAAGCTGGTTTGACTGGGCTAGACCTACAGTGGACCAGATATGTCATTATATAACAAAACTCATTTACACTTTACAGATTTACTGCAGTGTATACAGTACTATCACAATATCAGCTTTAGTATGATATATCATATAGTAACTAGTATACCGGTACTTAGATTTGTTAAATCTAATTCTAGGACATAAAAAAACAGAATTTTTTCAAAGGTTAACAAAAACAATAAGATCTGAGATCAAGGTTTGAGTTGGAGTTTGGGGATAGGTTTAGATTAAGGATTTCAATTTGAGTTTTGGCTAAAATTATATAAAAATTTCTGGTGAAGTAGTCTCTTTTTGGAAAAAAAATATTTTCTGGTTATTGCAAACGTTTCAGCCTGTTACTGTACTAATTTCTTCTAAATCTGAAATTTGCTGGTTATCAAATAAACAAAGTTGATGCATAACGTACCATAATGAACATTTATAAATGAAACAGTTATTGTAAACCTATTAATTACCAGTTGATCTGCTATATCAGATATGTTGCTCGGTTGCTGCTAATCTGAAATGAATTAAATAAAACTCAGACAGATGCTGCTGTTTTGTTGTGTAAGAAAAAAAATCAACAACCTAGCCCTAACTTTAATCCTAATCCAAAACCGAACCTAAACCCTGACAATTTTGATTAAAATAGAAATGGTGCCAATGACCCCCACTCTGCTTGCTTACTTTATTGTAAAAGTTGTTATGTAACATTAGTGAATAGTCAATTCCTAAACAAAAATTCTCACCTGCTCATAACAGTTAACACAGAGCATATTGAGATTGCAACAGTTTTATGAACAGTGAAAAAGCTCAAGCCAAGTCAACTGACTGCGAACTAACGGTTTCGTTGCATTGATTTCGTTAGCCTACTAATTTCATCGTAGTGATTTCATCTCAAAGTGAGAGTTTGGGCAAGATGGCTCTGGGGATAGCAAAAATATATTTATATTTGCCCTTCTCAACCAATCGGCGTTGCTTGTGGTCAGTTTGTTCGCGGTCAGTTGTCGAGCCAAGTCAACTTACCACGAACTAACGGTTTTGTTACATTGATTTCGTTACTGATTTCGTCGCAGTGATTTCGTCACAAAGTGAGGGTTTGGGCAAGATGGCTCTAGGGATAGTAAAAATATATTTAGGTTCGCCCTTCTCAACCAATCGGCATTGCTCAGGGTCAGTTTGTTCGTGGTCAGTTGTCGTCGATCTGAAAAAGCTTATCATGTTTTGATATTACTTATTTAATGATTGCCAACTTAGAATAGTAATAATGTGAGTTTTTGTGTTATTTAACATTTAAATTAATGTAAGGCAAAACTAAAATTTTTTCAAGTTTGCATTAAGCAGCAGTTAAAAAGATCCATTACAAGGTTTTATGAAAATAATTTGTCAATTGGCATAAGCTAGAATTTGCAAAGTTGCATCTGGCATTATCTGCGTTGACACCTGGGGCGCACCCAGTGGGAGGGGTTTTCGGGGCTGAACCCCCCCCTTTTTGGAACTCAAAAAGCAACATAATTTTGTTGATATAATGCAGTTTGTAATACTTCGCTATATTTTTAACTAAATAATCACTTAAGTTTTTGTTAATCGCTTAAGATGTTGTTTTAGGCGGTAATTTGATCTTGTATGATATTTACCAACCAATCGAGATGTTTGCATTTGTTTCACCTACAATATTGCGGACAAAAACATTGCAAAATTATAGTGAATTTAATATATTCATAGATATTCAATAATGGATATATTATACCCGATCATAAACTTTTAAGAACAGAGCTTGACACTAATAGGAAACAGACAACCATTTAATGAAAAAAGTCGCCCTTGTGTAAAAAACTATGCCAAATGCATGTTTGCAAAAAAAGCAAACAAATCCATTGTTTGAAGATCAAACCTGCTACAAAATTACAGTCAAACGTCGAGTTTTCTAATTTGCTAATATATTCAGGAATTTAAAAACAGCTTTTAATAGCGACAGAGCTATTATTTCCAAATGATTTTTTCTGTATTTTTGTATTAACTTTGTAGTACTTAAGGTGATTTTTGCTGCATCATTCATCACAATAACAACCCATCGTCTGTTTCAATGTAATCAACATTTATATAAGCTTATACCACCAGCATTTTAGCTTTTCTTCATTCCTGCGTAGATTTGTGAAGAGAGCTGGACAAAAACCTTTAATCTAAAATAGTCTTTTACAAGGCTACCCATTTCTCAGAGAGTGGAAATGATTGCTTCGACGCTATTAAATGCTATTTTAAAATTCTGTACCACCAACAAATTTTTTAATTAAAAAATGTCTCATTCACTTAAAAAATCCAAGTCAAATGTGCGATCTTACAGCATTTAAACGTATTTTGGACTTGACCGTAAGTATGCAGGGCTGGTTGGACTGAGCAAAAACAAATTCTTTCAAACTCTTCCAAGTCTTAATAATTTGGCATATTTTCTAATTGCTCTAAAAATGGTCAAAATGTCTTCCAAATGGCGTTAAAATTGCTGTTTTTTTCCAAAAAAAAAAAAGAAATTGCAAGAATTGCCCAGGCCCCCAAAGATGTCACCATGTACAAAATGTGAAAAGCATTTAAAATGTCATCCTAATGTTGTTAAAATGGCTGTTTTCCAAAAAAATTGCAAGAATTGCCCAGCTGCTGGGGGCTTCGCCACCAGGCCCCCATTGTGGTAATTTACATTCTCTTGCACACAATCTTCATAACCAACAACTTTCAAAATTGTTATTACAGGGTTTTTGAATAAACAAATGTTGTAAATATAATCCCACTATTTCCACAAAACCCTGTTTGACTATAATATCGTACATTTTCATTAATGGTTGAAATAAATTAATTAAAATTGGGTCTGGTTGCTTTTTGAAAAATTGAACCCCCCCCCCTTAAAAATTTCTCGGTGTGCCCCTGGTTGGCAGAAATATGAAATTGAAAATTTATGATGCTATTTTCAGCTTTTTGGTATTCATTTTTGGAGTGAATGCAGTGTGCAGTAGGTACAGGTGCTACCATAACATACTCGAGCACAAGAACTCTAACCCTTGTGATCCTGTATATTTTAGTAGTACTGGTAGGCACACTACTGATTCTCAAACACATAGCTTCCTGATTCTTGTAAAGAGATGATTTTAACAAATTTTGAAGTTATGGTTAATATCTGTTATGTGGTTAAACTAAAGTCTAAAATTGATTAAAGATGTTGGAAGCGGCTAGAGTTACATTACGTATTGTCCATAAAGATAATAAGAGAGCAAAGACTGAGCGCTCGTTTACTCTTTCTTATTTTTTAAATTATCGTTAGGGTTTAAGTTAGATTTTGAGCTTAAATTAGGTTTCCGATTAGAGTTTGGGTTAGGTTTGGGGTCAAGGTTAGGATATTGATTTTCTTATTGTTACATAATATAATAGCAGCCTTTGCCTAAAATGTTGCCTAATCTAAAAATCAGATATAGTATTAAAATGCTTTTGTGTTTGCAATTTGAAGCCAATGGTTTATTCAAAACAAACTATGCTACATCGCTTTCCCTAATTAATTTTATGCTTTCCTAGTTATATTGTAACTTGCAATTGAAAGCTAGTTAAAATGAAGCAAGATTTCAATAAATTGCCAAAGATTCGAGATGAAGAAAAGGAAGGAAAACTTGGAACAGTTTTGGGTGTTTCTGGTCCAGGTATGACAGTGCTGGTTTGCTAATTGCTATTTCTGACTTGTGTTATTTTACATTTTTGTTGCAGGCATATGAATTGTCTCATTGTTTATGTGATAAAAATGTTTATCTTTTTGTTGTAAATAAAATAGCCGAACACTTTTGATGAAAATAAAACAACTTAGCACTTTTCAAAAATTAATTGCTTTTGTAGTAAAATCAATAGTGAAGAAAATGTAAGAATAGTTGTTGTTTTAGGTTACAGTAATAGTAATTTGGAAACAAATGAGCATGCTTTTCTATTGTTTTTGTTGTAAATTAGACTATTGGAGTTGAAACTTTTCAAAAGTTAATGTGCATAATTTGTCGCATTAAGTCTGAATTTTTCTTGCTAAGCTGTCTAAATTTAAGCATTAGAGATAACTGCTATGTCAGTATTTTTAATTTAGATTTTTTTTAATTAGTTTTTTATGTTTAAACTTTTACATAAGTGTGATGATCAGTTGTGAGGTCATTAATTTATTCTGTTATGTTTGACAGTCGTTATAGCTGAAAATATGTCGGGATCAGCTATGTATGAACTTGTAAGAGTCGGTCATTCTGAACTAGTTGGTGAGATAATTCGACTTGATGGAGATCGTGCCACCATTCAAGTCTATGAAGAAACTTGTATCTTTTATGCTGTTTTTTGATTTTTTATTATTGATTATATTATTATTTTTTATTGATTGTATATTGATTTTAATTATTTCTATTAATTGCTTTATGGCATGCCATTTTGTACATTGCAATTAGTTGACTTAGAAAAATACTCAAAAAATTTGTGAACAAAGTACCGTATTTTTCAGACTATATAAGTTGCATCTAAAATTCTTAAATTTGTGAAATCTTATGTACACTTTATATTAGAAAGCAATACCAATAGAAGCTTTTATCGCTATTGCGGCTTATAGTCCTAATGAATTTTTGAATGGCATGATTATCAATTTCTTAAGCCAGGCAAAGATTGTACTATAAGTTGATGAAATCTTGGCATATAAATTAATGGATAACACAGAAATTCACTTTCCTTGACTTGCATGTCCAATAACTTTCAGCTGGTGTTACTGTTGGAGATCCAGTGCTTCGCACAGGAAAGCCTCTCTCTGTTGAACTGGGTCCTGGAATTTTAAGTGAGTAATAGATTTTTGCTGCTATAAACATTGATTGATTTTGAGTTACATAGGTTGGTCTTAAAACTTTTAGTCTTAAATTCAATGTAGTTGTATTTTATGTATTTGATCTGATATGTCAAAACATCTTGTAAAAACTTCACTCTATTTAAACTTGTTCTACTGTCATTTTAAACCTTTGAAACATTAGTGCTATGTATCATTAGTACCATTTGTAATTAGTACCATTAAGATTTACTTAAATCTTAATCTTATCTTAACCATCTTAAGCTTAATCTTAACCAAAATAGAAAAGAGATTTCAGTACGTGATTTTATGAAAGGTCTAACATAAACTTTACAAAACTTTCGTACGAGTTCTTTAAATTCATATCGTATTTAGCTAGACTCAAAGAAAAATCAAGTTTTTGCCCCCCCTCCCTAGTGTAAATTTTGAAAATTTTTCGAAACCACACCAAATATTTAAATGAGCATTTTATTTCAGACAACACCTATGATGGAATCCAACGTCCCCTTGAAGAAATTATGGACATGACTAAGTCTATTTACATTCCTCGTGGCGTCAATACATCCGCTTTGAGTCGAGAAACACAGTGGGATTTCTGTCCAGTCAAAAGTTTTCAAGTAAGTCTGGTACTATATTTTGTTGCACATTCAATTAATTGGTGGTTTGCCATTGCTTTAGGTCTTAGTCAAAACACAAATCTTTTAATTGCTTTGATCCAATTTTAATTCATGTTGAATCATCTTTGATGCCACCGTTGAGTTGTTGACGTGTCAGTAAGGTGAATTGCTCTTATTTTTTCTGTTTTACTGGATGATTAGTTTCCTCAAGCCATAATGAATCGTTTAGCGGTTGATAATTTGTATTTCCTTCATATGTGCGTACATTAGGTGCAGAGTTGTAATTGAAACAAAGTAATTTTTGTTGTTTATAATACTAAAATTATAATTATAGTCTAGATTTAATTCGTTTTATACCTTTTTTTAGGTTGGAAGTCACATAACAGGAGGAGATATCTATGCAACTATTCAAGAGAACTCGCTCATTATGCACAAATTGATGTTGCCACCTCAGAATCAAGGTCGAATCACTTACATTGCCCCTCCAGGAAGTTACAATGTTGATGTAAGTTAAGTGTTTTTATTCATCAACAGGTTATGTTTATCAATACAATTGCAGTTTAACAAAGAGGACATAAAACAGAGGACCCATGGATACAAACTCGAACTAGGCAAATGCCCGGTGTTAGACGAACGTAAACTAAAAAAAATAAAAATCAAACTTGATTTTTTTAAGGATCAAACCAAGCTTCTGAAGCAAAGGAATACGTGGAAAAAGTCAAATAAAAAGTATAGAAAATATATAAATCTTCAGAGTACCAATGCACTCTTGGTTTGGAAATCTCTTGACTATGACCCTTGTCTTAGCCTCTCTCAAAACTTAAATTTTCATAACATGTTTTTTTATAAAGGCCCAGCATAAACTCTGCGGAACTGAGAAAAATCCATTAAGTTTTCACTCCCGAATTTAATTGCACCGTATATGCGATTTTTTAGGGTGTACCGTTTTTATGTTGTTTTTTTATCGATCGAGATTTTAGACATGAATTGATATTGGAAACAAAATGCTGGTTTCAAACAATTAACTATTTAAATTTTGTAGTTTCAACCACTGTAAAACAGACAAACTTTGAGCAAAATTCTATTAAGAAATCACTATAGTTGTGAAAACTAGACGGTCTACTTGTTTTAATATCATGTCTTCCAGATTACTTCAACCGATCATTATTTTAGGACAAAGTTTTGGAAGTAGATTTTGATGGCAGTGTGAAGAAATACTCCATGGTCCAGGTCTGGCCTGTTCGTCAGCCCCGTCCTTGCGTGGAAAAGCTTCGAGCCAATTATCCGCTTCTCACCGGGCAGAGAGTTTTGGATGCTCTGTTTCCGTAAGTTTTGAGTGGACTTAGATGCTTAAATTGTTTAGTTTTTCATTTTTATTTCCGCTGCAACGTCCAGGATTTTATCTAATCCTTTGTTTTGCTGTTGCCAGAATTAATTTTTTTGAAATTCAACTTTTATTTTGGTTTCATTTATTTGTGTTTGGGAAGCAAGCTCGCAAGTAACTAGTAAAAACAAACTCATGTGCTTTCTATTATCATGTTCCTGGTGAGAAGCTGCGAAAAGATATTATGACCCACTTCGAAGAGCTGAGCTTTCGTCGAGTCTCCAACCTCTCACCATACAGTCAACCCTTAAGCTTTTATGCTTTATAATGCATGTTTTAGTGTAGAGGCATCTAATTATAGTCTGGTTTGACTACCAGTTATTCTTTTTTCATCCAATCTAATAATTGCTTCCAGACTTGACTTAATTAATTTTGCTTGTTTTACAAACAATTTAGTGCTACAAAATCTGAATATAAATCAGTGTACGAATGTATAATATTTTATTTTTAGTGCTGTGCAAGGTGGGACAACAGCTATCCCCGGTGCTTTCGGTTGTGGTAAGACTGTTATTTCGCAGTCCCTGTCCAAGTTTTCGAACAGTGACGTCATCGTCTACGTCGGTTGCGGAGAACGTGGAAACGAGATGTCCGAAGTGTTGAGAGATTTTCCAGAGGTAAGTTACTATTTGAATTGAACGGAAAACTAATAAACATCCAGCAGTGCTTGTCAGAGCCAGGAGCGAGGGTTATTGAAATGGGAGTTACACAACCAAAAACAGATGTCAATACAAATTTTTGTCATAATTTGACCTTTGTTACGTCATAGTTAAAAGTGGAGGTCGGCGGAAAGACGGAATCAATCATGAAGCGAACAACGTTGGTGGCAAACACTTCAAACATGCCTGTAGCTGCTCGAGAAGCCTCCATCTACACGGGTATGACATCATACTTGCAGTTAATATCCTATTTCATAGAACAACATCTTTTTTGTAATTTACGAAGGCTTGAAATCATCATCAAGCCAATTATCCCTTAAGCGGAAATCACGGTATTCGTCTTTATTTTTTGCTGTTATATCCATTTTTTACTAACCACACTTCTCGTTGAATGTCATGCTGCTTGCTCTGTTACAATTTACCGATCTATGCTCAAATTTTCCTCGCGATACGTTTTTTTGTTTGGAGCTGAGTAAGGCTCTCAGGCGTGTAGCAAATACGTCGGGCTCTTACGTACTCGTCAATATCGCGTATATGCCTGCAAATTATGAATTTCGCTTCCTATTCTACGAACGGACCTTTCATTTTTTACATGATTTTAATAAATGAGTTAGCAAAGGTTTGATGAAATTTTGTGTCAAACTCTGGTTGCAGGTATCACCCTTTCCGAGTATTTCCGAGACATGGGTTACAACGTATCAATGATGGCTGACTCCACATCTCGGTAAGAGTGCATTAGGCTTAGGTAGCAGTTTTATATTCGATTGCAAATTGGAAAACTCAATGATGTTTTCCCAAAATGGAATCGCTTATTGGCTCATTCAATTTGAATACTCTGGATTTTGCAACCGCTTTTACTTCCTTGGTTCTCCACTCAATTATGTTTCTCATAGCAGAATTTCCGACAGAAATCGAATGTTGCTAGCAGTAATATTGGTATGTCTAACTAATTTCTCAAGATTGACATGTCCTTCAGGCTTCAAACCAATTTGGGAAGGGATAAGTTTTTTGAAAGAAGTTAAAAAATAAATGAACCGCCCTATGAGTTAACCACATGTCTGTCATGATTGATAATCTACCCTCAAAATAGCAGCTTAGTATAGCCTATGTCTAACTACACCACTACTAGACTTTTTTGAGCTCTGCAGTTCTCGTTTTAAATCCAAATGCCATTTTTTACAAATACCAACGTTGCTTTGGGCAAGAATCGAACCCGGTATCGTCATTTAAAAGATTCAAAATCTAATCACTTAACCACTAACTACATCACGGCGGCGGTTGAAATAACGGGAATTGTTTTTTAGATGGGCTGAGGCTCTTCGTGAAATCTCTGGCCGTCTCGCTGAGATGCCTGCCGATTCCGGTTACCCTGCTTATTTGGGGGCAAGATTGGCCTCGTTTTATGAACGAGCTGGCCGTGTTACGTGCATGGGAAGCCCGCATCGTGAAGGCAGTGTATCTCTTGTAGGAGCGTAAGTCAGCTTTGAAATGTATCTTTGTCTTGGTTACCTTTTTTGTGTTGGCTACGGTAGCTACTAGCTAGGTTTGTTTCGAAAATTTTGTGTCAGAGTTTGATTATTTATGGCTAGACTAAAGATGGCATATTTTAATTGTTCATATTTTAATTTTGGCTGACTCTGTGACTGTAGCAAAGTTTTTTATGGTGAATTAATGAAGGTTCAATTTGTGTATCGGTTAGGTAACGCATCGCTTGATACCTTATATTCTCATGAAAGACAAAATTAATGTTTGATGATGCAGAGTGCATACTGTTGTTAGTGTCAAAAATAAATCTTGAAAACTTATTACGTTGCAGTGTATCGCCACCTGGTGGTGACTTTTCCGATCCGGTCACATCGGCCACTCTTGGTATTGTGCAAGTATTTTGGGGTTTGGACAAAAAGCTTGCCCAGAGAAAACATTTCCCTTCGGTCAATTGGTTAATCAGCTACTCGAATTATTTGAGGTACGTACTCACTACTCAGTATTATTTATTGAAAATTTTGAACGTAGCAGACTCCAGACCATGTACTTCGGCAGTCTCCACCCAATTTACATGTTTTATCTCACAACAAAATTTTCAGTTGAAAACAACATCAAATGACAGCTCGAATATTACTCAATGCTCGGAACTTTGTTTTTCTCTACTCGACATTCGAAACACACAAGTAGAAAGTCATAGTGGTTGCATTTGACCTGTTAAGTTAAACGCCAAATCAATGAAATCATATGTGCCTGTCGCACATCCAGCGTGCCCTAATATCTTGTTTAGATTTATCTACAAGCTGGGGTAGAAGGTTTAAGCCTCTCACTAAAAAGGATTTTGTAATTATTCCAACTTTTATAATTTTGTGCGTGAAATGCTTGGTTGTTTCAATTCCGCATTTTGTATTTTAGAGCTTTGGATGAATTTTACGAGAAGAACTTTCCCGACTTCTGTCCACTTCGTACCAAGGTAAAAGAAATTCTTCAGGAAGAAGAGGAGTTGTCAGAAATTGTACAACTCGTAGGAAAGGTGAGACACTGAGACAAACTATGCTTATTAATTGTTAAACGAGGGAAACGAAACAAAACTCATTGGGATAAACTAATTTTTAACCTTCAAAAAGGAATTCAAATTACAAATTTTGAGATATTTTGAAAAAGTTGCGTTGATGGCGAAGCTAAGATGGTATTTACTGCTTGTCTCGAGCCAGTCGTAATCAATTTTTGATTCAGTCCTGCGTGTTTTTGACAGAGTTCCTTAGCAGAGACGGATAAAATCACCCTTGAAGTGGCGAAGATAATCAAGGATGATTTCCTACAACAGAATGGCTTCTCTCCGTATGATAGGTAAAAAATCAGAATCAAATCTTTTCATTGTACTCGCTGTATTACGCTTGAGCGTGTAACGAGTTTGCGGGGCCCATCTTCGCGTCATTGCGACCGGGCAACTGTGCCCGATTTAACCGGCCCGAGATTTATACCTCAGACCTCCCGCTCCAGAGACGAATGCATTACCGCTCGACCAACTAGCTAGGTAATTAAACTAATTGTGTTGCACTATAGTAAAACATGTGTCCGGAAAGTGCAGAAAAAAGCAGGCCATCTGATTCGCATTGAACTGAAATATATGTACTAAATTCGAACTTTTGCTGCTTGCCATTTTTTTAGTTTCGTTAATTCCAAAGTAGGTAAAGAAGGTTTTAAAACAGTTTGGCTTCTTCGTCCATTCTGCTTTGAAATGAAGTTTAAATCCTACTCAATTTGATTTCCAGGTATTGCCCATTTTACAAGACTGTGGGTATGATTCGTAACATGATTGCTTTCTACGATATGGCCAAAGCGGCGGTGGAATCAACGGCTCAATCCGACAACAAAATTACCTGGGCCGTAATCCGTGAAAACCTTGGAGACATTATGTACCGTTTATCGTCGATGAAGTTTAAGGACCCCGTGAAAGATGGCGAAAAGAACATCAAGAAAGACTACGAACAACTTTATGACGAGATGCAAACCGCATTCAGAAATTTAGAGGAATAAAGTAATAAAAATTTCGTTTTTTGACTTTACTTTTTTCAAGATTATCTTTTTCAAATGGACAGTTTCTTGAAAAATCGAAAATGCATTATATTACTGAGTTGAAGATCAAGTGAAATCGTTTGTTTGTAGGCTTTTTTACCTTGCATCTTGAAGAAATACTAGAAAAAAAACTTAAGGCAACCAAACTAAGCAACATTGGTGACAAGGTCCCCAACTACCCACACTGAATGATTTGATATCGTAGCTGCTACTGCGTAGCACCTTTTCCTGAGTTTTAAAGGCATGACGTTTCTTTGCGCCATGTTCCAATTTGCTGAAGAGGATGGTAGTACTAAACGACCGTAGCAATAATGTTTCAAAAATTTGTGACAAAAACTTCAGAGCTTCATTTCCACATATTTTCGTGCAATATTTAATTGTCCATCGTGAAGGCTATATTTCGTGTTGTAATTTGTTGTGTGATTATTATTTCGTAGTAAACTTACTTGAGAGTTGTCTTAAAACGAATATTTTTACGCCTACTAAGTCAGTCGAGACGGCATAGCTGTAGGGTTAAAAGAATTAGGCAATCCTAAATTGTGTTTTTTTAGTGCCAGTGATTGGCCAAAATTTGTCATTTTAGCTGTTTCATTGCATTATATGTGTATTTTTTGTGTTGAATTAAATTGAATAGCAGCACTGATTTTGCTTTCCGTTTTTACTATCTTTCAGCCATACCAAAAAAAGGTTTTATTAAAATAACAGGGTGTCCCAAAAGTAACCGAACCGCAAACTTTAATAAAAATTATTTGTCAAAAACAACAAATTTAATAGGTGTATTTAGTATATTGAAATCTGTATTTAGTATTATTCATTTCCTTTTGCGTGTAATAGTCTTTATAATGACTTTTGTTATGTAATCTTATTTGATTTTGTTAAAGTTTGCAGTTCGATTACTTTTGGGACACCCTTGTATGCGAAATTCTGTCCCCGTCCCCTACACTTCAAATGCTTTAATTTATTAATTAATTTGTACGAATGACATCAGCAAAAAACTCAAATTAGACTCGCGGAATTACGCCAACATATTGCGATTGTGATTTGATCAGCCCGGCAAATGAAACTCAGATCTTTTGTTTTACGGGCGATTTTCGTTGTTAATATACTGTAGTTAGATCAGTAAAATAACTGATCAATGGTCGAGTAGATAGAGCGTCTGCTACTAAAACGGTTGACTCGGGTTCGATTCCCGGTCAGTCAAACCAAAGACTAAGATAAAAATTGGTGTTTGGGGCTTCCCTGCTTAACGTTCAGCAATTACGCTAAAGGAACAGTGTGAAGCCCCAAGCGCGAGTAGTAGACAAGTGTCAGGTTGTCTCAAAGACCGAAAGGTCCCTTCGCTATCTGGCCAAGGCAACTAGGTGAATAAAATATAATTGTAATGATAAGTATTAGATTTGCTTTGCTGTTACCTGAACCGTAAATCAGCGAGCCACCTTTCGAAAACGGGTATTTCTTGAAAATAAAAAAGGAGGTAGAGAGGAAATATTATTTTATTATGCTTTGACCTAATCGATTCTGTTTCTGTATCAATGTTTTTATTACCAAAAAGTTGCTTCGCCGGATATTTGTTCAACTTGGCGTTCATTTGACTCTTACACAGCAACAATCAGATCAGAATGGATAAATTTTTCGCTAAAAAAAAGGTATTCTCTCAGCAATTTTTTTACAAGATCTTTCTCGCTTTGATTGAACCTCTAAAATATAAAACGTCTTCTCATCGCCATTACGAGGAGCGGAATTTGTTTTGGATTTTGCGCCGTGTTGTAGCACATTTCGAACAAAACATATGATATTTCGAACTCCAAATGGTAATGTCCCTCTACTGATTTAAAACTTATGCTACGAAGCAACTACATAGAAAAAGTGACTACAACAAGATTTCTTGGGTTAAATGTGCACGAGCATCTCTAAATTTTAAAATTTTGAAGATATTATATTACTCAATGATACAGTCGCATCTTTCTTATTGCATTTGCACATGGTGCAGCGGGAATAAAACTGCATTGCTGAGTTCACAGAGCACTGCTAATAAATTTATTAGAATGATCTATAACATAAATTATCGTGCACCTGTAAATGATGTAACGAAATCTAATGAGCATCTCACTATCGATCGATTAGCCAACTTAGAAATAGTCAGCTTTATGCACAAATATGATAATGATAATTTAGTAAATTTACCTTCTGCGTTTTGCAATTTTTATTACCAAAATTGCACAAATATTGCAAAAAATACAACCTCACTTCGTCAAACAAGAAGCCATTCTAATAATTTTCCACGTTATAGCAGAATCAATATCACAAAGCAATCCATAAAATATAAAGGCCCATTTATCTGGAATAGGGTTCCCTCAGACATAAAAGAATTAAAAAACTACAAAAAATTTCGAAACAATCTGAAAACAAGTTTATTAAAATGAAAAATGTTGTGATTAATGTTGCCATAAATTTTGTGCGAAAGCTTTTGCTGCTGTGTAATTATTTTACTGTGTTTTATTGTTATTATTATTTTTTAGGGTTAGGGTTTTTCTCTACACCCAACACCTCGATCTGCATCCTTCATCCAGCAT
Source organism: Trididemnum nubilum (assembly GCA_963965965.1). Taxonomy (NCBI): domain Eukaryota; kingdom Metazoa; phylum Chordata; class Ascidiacea; order Aplousobranchia; family Didemnidae; genus Trididemnum; species Trididemnum nubilum. The sequence goes on from OZ014488.1 coordinate 29,537,152, forward strand.
CTTTATCTGCATTCTGCGCAACTGCGCTTTAAAGTCATTATCCAAACCTCTAGACTTTATAGTCATGACATTGAAATCTACTAAATCTTACTCATCAATTTCAACTCAACTAACCAATTTTAACTCAACAAATTTCAAAACGCTGTGATTTTTACTTGAAACTTGAATCAACTTAAAATTAATTGGACTCATTGCGTTTTAATTTTTAGCATTTTTCTTTTCCCTCCTTTTATCAACAATATCATCAAAAGTGTTTAGCTTGTTTGTGTTGTTGTTTGCTTGTTACAATTCGTAAATAGTTTGTAAAAATCTTGTAAATAGTTTGTGTAGTGCATATATATACAGGTGAAGCAGCCATGCTATAATTCTGTTTTCTAGTTTGTATTTTATTGTTAGTAAGCACAGGCGCGTACCGGTAGCCAGGATTTGAAAAAGGGGTGGGGGCTTTTTTGAAAGAGTGAGAAAACTGCAAACAACCTTGACCCGAATTTTCATTGTTCTTGAATCAGAATCACACCGTTTATCCGATTTCGGCCGATTTATTCTTAAAATTGAGACGGAAATTTCGGCTAAAATCGGAAATTCAAACGCTTTTTCAGCCCAAAAACAGGTGATCTCCAAAAAAAAGTCTTCACCGAAATTGAGACGGATTTTCAGGCCAACATCGGAAATTCAAACGCTTTTTCAAGCCGAATCATGACATCTACTTCGCAACTTCGGCACCCAATTTCCTTTGGGGGGGGGCTGTTTTCATTTTTTCACCAAAAATCGGCCTCAAAAGCACCAAAAACGTGCGATTTTGCATACTTTACAGGCCAATGGGGGGGCTCGAGCGCCCTCCCGCCTCCCCTGGCTACGCTACTGAGTAAGCATGTTATAACGTATATCGTTTTTGCTGCTTCTAATTTTTCCTCGATTTTTTGCTAGTTGTTGTGTTGTTGCTTTGTGTTTTTGCTGTCGTGGAATAAAATACAAACTAAAACTTTTTACGCCGCTTGGCGCAAAATTTTCGTGATTTTTTAGTTCGGCGCAATATTCGATTTCGAACTTAGAAATAGGCTAGGCCAGCAAGTAGACTACCCGTAGGTGTGTAAGTCTAGGTAATGAGTTGGTAGAAATTAGTTGTACGGGCAAACAGCAATGACTTCAGTCTTCAAGTCTAAAGTAGTACCGAGATGTAACCACGATAAGTTTTGTAAAGTATCAATAGCTCACGGAATGAGAAAGATTTATTTATTTAGGAGTACGACACAATGGTGCCGAGTTCACACTCAGAGCACACTAATATGTGAAGCAGAAAAAAAAAAAAAAAAGAAAACGAAATTCTATACAGCTCTGCAGAAAAATCACATACACTCATAGCTCAAGTTGTAAAACAGGCAATTACAAAGAAGCTCAGTGGACAAAAAGTGAATTCAAATCAGTTAACGTAAAGCTGGCACACAGAAAATGTATTGTACAAATGATTGCCTTTGAGATTAAAATACTTACGAGCATATCTCATGCAAGTCGAATTTCTTTAAACGCATTTTGAAGGCAGATAAACTAGACGATGAAACAATCGATTTTGGGAGTAAATTCCAAACAGGTACTACACGATTACTAAAGAAATGCCTGAATGAATCATGCTTTGGCAGATATTTAGATCTAATACATAAATGATGACGACGTAAATTGTAGCAAAATTCCGCATAAGTAAAAAACTCATTAAAAGCAATATCAATCACTATCAGCTTGTAGCATATTTTGTATAAAATTTGCTTTGAATTCAACTGATTCAAAAAAGGTTGGAATTCAACTGATTCAAAAAACCTAGTGACTATTTCACCAAAAATTTTCAAGTTGAAGAGAATAAAAGGAAAATAAGAAATATTCATCCACGCTTTTTTCATTTGCTTTTTTAGGAGTTGAGATTAGGGTTTAAGTTAGGATTTGGATTAGGGTTCGATTACGGGATAGGCCTAGTTTTGGAGTAAGAACTTAGGTTTGGGTTAGATTTGAGTTGGAATTAATAAAAAAGTAGATAGAAATTTCCGGTGAAATAAAGCCTTCATTCAACAAAAAGTGCTTGACTGCAAAGGCCAAAGCTGATATCATAACACAGTTCATGTCTGGTGTTGTTAAGTTACTGGTGTGAGCCGTCGCTTTTCTTTCGGCGGCTCTGCGATGCGTGTATGAGGGCGTGTGCATTCCCTCCTTCTCTCCGATCTAAGCTATTCCCCAGATCTAGCCCTAACCCTAAGCAGTGCACGCATGAGACTGTGAGAGGAGCGAGAGTGCGTGCACGCTCATACACGAGTCGCAGAGATACCGAAATAAAGCTGACGGCTTATACTTAACGACACCCATTCATGTCACATATAAAGATTAAAAACCCCACAGATGGTTTCACCTGTAACCGGGATCATTCAAGGTGTCCGCCAAAATAAGTCATGCTTCATAATCATATTCTTTCAATTTTTAGCCCCTGACTTTTCCTTTTGGATTTCAAACTTTGTGTTGTTGTGGCAGATACCTCTGATGATCTCGATTACGGGTGAAACAGTCTGTATGGTTTTGAATTTCTTTATTTTTGCATGTTACCTGTATGGTAACCCACTACCGTAAGTTATGTTTATTCTCACTGCTAGAGCTGGTAACCTTTATATATGTTTTCTGTTATAACGTAGGTCGATTACGGTAGGCTAATCTGCTAACAAATCAAGTACCGGTATGCTACCAAACTGGTTCCTTGCAAGTTACGGCCAATGTTTCCTCTCAAGCTTTTTGTTTCAGTTTGTCTGCTTGTTATATGCAAAAGGTCAAGTGTTTTTCCTAGATACTGGCTACAGTTGGCTATTGTTATTGCATTAGCAGTCACAAACAATGCACAATGACAAAGCCAATAAATCAGATCGTGCCCACTGTCTTAAAAATATTATTTGCTTCACTTAATGGTTTAAAAATGCAAAGCTTGAGCTATTTATTTTACCATAACTCATAATGATTTCCTTTTTTTTTGCAAGAAAACTTGCTCTTTATTCTATCTTTAATTTTGGATCTATGCAGTACCGGTATGTTGTTGCAAGAGAAAATAATTTTTGTACTGGTAAATCAACCATTTCAGATTTTCCTCTTTTCTGGAAACTATTATATGGGTGTTATAGTTTGAGCCAATATCTCAATGTTATTTAATTTCAGAACTTAATAAAGCGACTAGTTTTTATCAGCATAGCAAAAGATGGAAAATTCAAAAAATAGAGCTGACTAAAAACTCTGAACTTTTGGTGAGTTTCTTTAGTTTTTCTATTAGTTTCTTGAGTTTTTTAAGCCCTAGTTTTGTTTTCAGTTTGCATGTGGTGATATCATCTCTAGTAGTCTGTCATGTGATTACACTGACACTATTTCAGCCTTGTCCAGAAAGGAATTTATGCTCAAGATGACTTGGTATATGAACTTCATGCTTTGAACTAGTATGTGAATGTTGGTTCTACATGTTCTATATATGTTCAATACTAGAAAAGCACTAGGATAACCAAATGAAATTTGCCATGACTAAAATCAGATTTATCAGTTTATTTATTAACATGACCAGTAGACAGCAAAAAACTGTTTAGTCTTGAAATTTGCTACTTGCCTACCATTTCCGGTCACCATAGTCCATTATTTAAGGAGGTCAACACCTATGTTCCCTCTAACTTTATGGCTAATTGCGAGTGCCTAAATTTTCTTGAAACAATTGTGCCCAAAGCTCTAAAAAGATGTTTATGTGCCCTGAATTTCATACCAATCGAGTACTAAAGTATACCAAATGTCATATTTCCACAAATTTGTTGAATTTTCTAAAGCTTTGTTTACTATATTGCCAAAAATTATTTGCCCTTGCTCCAACAAATCGCCGATTCACTGAAAAAAATCGGCCTAGTGGGAACACTGGTCAACACTACATAGACTTTTAAGTCACACTCTCCAATGCTTTATGCCAAAATTTTGTATATTTATTATGTTTGACTCAAAATTGAGTCTTGTGCCTCTTTAGCATACAAGCTTGTCATTAAGGTTTATTCCAATTAGTAGATAAAAAACTCTTAAATTTATGTGAATGTTAATCGTGTGCCTCATTAGCATGCAAGCTTGTCCTTAAGGTCTAACCCAACCCAGTTGATAAAAAAGTCTTATATTTATGTAAATGTGATTGTTGCAGGATTGTCTCTGAGCGATGCTAAGAACAAATAGAACTGATAATGTAGCATAAACATTATTCACTAGATGGCATCAACTTAAGGTTCGGATGTTCTGAAAGAATAGTCTGCTTAGATAAGAAAGCTGCAGCAAAAACATCACATCTTTTTAAAGTTTAATTGTTTTCATTGTTTCAGTGTTATGTGATTTAATTTAATTATCTTAATAGGCATTATGTACTTGAAGGCTTATATGTGAGATTGTTAAAATATCACTGAAAAAGGTTAAGATTTCTTCAAATCATCGTATGGTGTTTAATTTTTTGTAGTTTGATTATGATCAAGATTCTGTACAAAATTATTTGACATTCATTGATAAACACAACATGGCTGTTATGGCTCATGTGTTATTGGCAAGTGTAGTTAAAGATATTAGGTTAAAAATCTTTTTAACTTTTCTACAAATGTGTTTTGTAATGTTGCGAATACTTGACCTTGGTTATCATCATTTCTTGTCACACCAAAACTTAACTCTCATATAACTGTATGGGTTGCTACTTTCAAATCATGGTCGGAGCAATTCAGTCCTTGTTGACGTTTGGGGCATGTAGCAAACCTTCCCGTGGTACCCCTGTTGGTCCTTTGAGACCAATTGTTACACCGCACAAGCCAAAACTTTAACGAGTCGAAGAAACCAATAGGAGAGTTAGTAAGACCCTACAAGGTTATTGAAAAGTCCAGGCGTCTGCCACTGACAGGTGTCCAATGGTTGTTGATTTCTATGACATGCTGGTTAGGCGGCTTCACTATTCTGTCCCAAGTGCAGCATGGGTGGAAAGTGTTTGGTTGGTACCGAAATTGACTTGTTGTTTATTGAAAAGTATGAAGTGCTCTAAATTTTTGAGACCAAATTTACGTGGAACTTCTCGAGTTCGGCATATGGCATAGTTCTAAATTTTCTCTGGTGGTAATTAAGTAATGTTATGGGTTTAGCAGTTTAGCACGAATTGGTAGTCAAAAAATATAGTTGAATGCGGGATGCTTTTAGATTTAATGACTAATTTAACTTAAATCATTATGCACCGATTATTTAGTGGTCGAGTGGTTATAGCATCTCGTACTTCAAAAATGGACTGTAGTTAGATTCCTGGTCGGTTCAAACTAAAGACTTAAAACATTGGTATTCACAGCTTCCCTGCTTGACGTTCAGAAGTAAAAAAAGACAGTGTGAAGCCTCCATCGTGTGTGGAATACAGATGGCAGCTTGACTCGAAGACTGAAAGGCTCATTGGAAAAGGCAGCTTGGAAATAAAGATGTTATTACAACTGTTTAAATAATTCAAGTTGATTTTGTAAATTGTTTCTTCGCTGAAATGCTGGTTTTGTTTTAGTGTTTGATGTGGAGCCTGCACTGGTGCATCGGTACTTCCACTTCCTCCTCCTTTGCCGTGGTTCGTGGATTCACAGTTTGTTGGAAGGAGAGTTCGAAATTTCCCAGTAGTTGGCTTTAGCGGTGACATTTGTTGTTGTTACTACAGCACGATTGTTGTAATTAAGGTCAAGCCACGAGATGTTCAGTTGTCAAACTGACGTCATCAATGTTTCGCGCGATTCGCGTCCTTTGCGAAACAGCAGAAACGGATTGTTTTCTTGAGATTTCTCGCTGATGGAAGCAAGAAATCAGCTGTCCTTGCTTGTTTCTTATTTTTCGAAAATTGCCACCGGAATAACTTCAGTTTCACTCTTTGTTTCGTGTGGATTGCGAAACGACCTCTTTAGTACCAACTGGTGTTTCTGACGCAATTTAACGTCACGATCGTCAAATAGATTCGAATGAGCGAAAAGTTTGGTTTGAACGGTGGAAAATTTTCTGTGCGAATTCGATTCTCGCCGAGTCTTCTTACTGGCAGCTTAGTAATCATAAGCAATCAACTCCAGCAGAGATGAGGGTTCATACCTCCTCGGGAGCTGAATTGTGTTTGTTTTGGTTAATATTGTCGGCCACTCATGCTTTATTGTGCTATTGCAGGTTTCAGTGAAATATCATATCTGATGTATTGTATTTGTGGGAATTTGTCAGCTTTTTTTCAGCATAATTTGCAACATCTTAAAGTAGTTTCAAAATTCGTCTGTCCCGCCATTAACTCTTGATATATTGTGCTTAATCTCAAAAGCGGATACTAAATCATACGCAAAACATTTTAAAAAATAATTAGGTTGAAGTTGCACGGGTACGTAAAAAATACACCATTTTAGAAGGCCTTCTTGATTTTTTGGTGTTTGAATGGTTTTTGGTTTTATTTTTAATGAATAACCGAAAAAATAAAATGAAATAACGATTTCGACTACAATACCCGAAAAAATTAATAAACCTTTAACACATAAGCTCTAAATTAGCAATTAAAGTCGCGAAAATGACCCTAAAATTCTTTAAATGGTCGAAAAAATGCTTACAAACTTGGGATATACGACCGAAAGTTCTTAGTGAAAAACAAATACTCTTTTTGTAGTCATCAGTCGGCTTCCCTGCTTGACGTTCAATATCGTAAGGGTCAGACGTGTGAAGCCTCCATCATGTGTGGCTGTGTGGTGGACAGGTGGACAAGAGCAGCTGGATTCGAAGACCAAAATCGTGTAATTTCACTAAAGAATACGCCAAACAAAATAACATTATGTGCATTCCAAAATATGCTATTAAAATGTAAAAGGTACTGTAAAAGTGACATGTAATGGTTAAATTTGAAAGGCATAATTAGTTTTTTAGCGGTTTATGCTGATGTGGATAAAACTGTTTAAACTAAATAATTGTATTGATAAAAATAGCTAAAAAAAATTAGAATGCGGTTCCGAGTCCCAACGGCCGTTGTTAATTAATCTATTTAGAATGTAAATTTTACAGTAAAAATTTAACGAATAAATTGGTTTAAACGAAGTGGCTTAAGCCATTTTGGCTAATCTTTGGTTGTGTGCCAGTGTAAATTACTTGTTTGAAATCTTTCCTGCCGGCTTGGTTTTTTACAGTTGTGTTTGAATATGAAATTCCGCTTTCTTGTCATTATAATTATGCTAGTTTTCTTACTGATTTTCACGTAGAAAAAGTTGAAAATTTCACTAAGAAAAAGTGAAAATCAGTAAGAAATCTATCTCTAGGTGGAATAATCCATAAGAAAAACTATCTCTGGAGGATTTTAAAACTTAAACGAAGATTTTATTCAATGCATTATTTATGTATTAATCGGCAGGGGTGCCGAAACCCGGGGGGGATGGAGGGGATATATCCCAATAATTTGACTGTATCCCCCCCAATAATTTGACTCTGGTGTGCATCTGAGCGCAGGTCTTTACCTGAATTCGGGAAAAAAAAAGCGTTCCATCAATGGACGTTTAGTGAACGTTTTAGTAGCATCATTTTTATTACATTTTTGTTGGCAATGAATGACTGAGACCTACATTAAGTAATGTTTTTAACTTTTTCCACTCTGTTTTCAGATTATCAGCTTTGTTTAGTTTTTGTAAATAGCGATTTGGAATTAATAGTTATAATTGTTGCTAACGCGTTAAAAGTTCGAAATAATATGTAATAATGCAATGCCTTAGTAAGCCGGTACGAAAGATTTAAACTTAAACGTTCCACATTGCTTGATTGATTGATCCATATCCATCCTCCACTCGCGAGGAAGCGACGGTTGCGCTTTTATTTTGGACGAATCCTCACCCGAATCGGCAATGCGTAAAAAACTAAACCGTTTTCAAACTTTCCCTTGAAAATTTTGTGTCTACACATTTTCCATTTTCATTAATTCCCGCTTAACCTCGACTTCGATTGCCGGATTTTGAACAGAACTTAGATGTTGCGAGAAACAAGGTATGTCTAATCACTCAGCTTCACATCGCCAGTATGCTTTTGGGGGTGGAGAGCATTGTACGTTCATTTAAATAGTCAAAAAATGCATGATGTTATGCAGTAGCTGTCCATTTGAAAAGGCTGGAAAATTTCCACTCATAAATATCAGATTATGACATTTCAATGACGTACTGTGACGTCACTGCGAGGAATGGATGGCAAGCAATACTCTCTGTTATAAAATAAATACAAAAATAGCTCTTAACGTGGTGTAAACTTTCATATATTTGTTTCTCATGATTGGTCAGCTGTAAGTAAAAAAATCTGGCTGAAATCAACTTCGAGCTGGAAATTTTCCGCCGTTCAAACCCGCTGTTTATTTGTTTCCATATGGTGAGATATGACGTCATATTGCGTCAGGATTGCCATTTTTGATGAGTACTGAAATGGTTGTTTGGCAATTCATACGGATCAGGATGCAAACAGGAGTTGTTCCGTCGACGGTTTTCCACCAACACAACAAGGAATACTGGTTGCTTGCTTCTATCAGTGAGAAATCTTAACAAAACAGTCCATTTTCTGTTGCTTTGCGAAGGACACGGATTGCGCAAAGCACCGATGACGTCATTGTGCCGTCAGTCTGAAGGTGAGCCATCGCGTGACTTGATCTTGCTATAACAATCGTACTGTAGTGATAGCAAACAACAAATGCCACCGCTGAAACCGACTGCTGGGAGATTTCGAACCCTTCTTCAAGCAAGACAACTGCGAGTACGCGCGCTAAGGCAAAGGAGAGGAAAGTGGAGGACCGATGCGCTTCTGCAGACATTTTTTGTAATTTGTACAAAACGTAGAAATTATTTTTCTCTTGCTTAGTAAACGAACAACTAGAATATATTGTCTGATTTTTATTGCAATTTTTCACGCGACTGTAGCAAATAACACAGTCACAGTAGTTAGCTTCTTTCCCTCCTTCAAGTCTTCCGCCACCTTTTTTCGGTTATTTGCAAAAAAAAAAGGAGGGAAATATCAAACCATAGCTGAAGTGTTGACTACTGCAAAAGCGCAATAATTTCCGAATGGAGCACATTTGAAGATTTAAAAAGTGGAATTGAGGAAAATATGGCGGTGGAAAGAAGCCGCTTGCGGACCTGATCAATGATTTTAAAAGGGCATTCAGGTCTAGTTTTTCACGTAACCAAAATGTTGGGAAAATCCTAAAATGTATTCTAACCAAATTTGAACGTTCTACGTCTTATCGTATCAAGATATTGCAGTTCAAAGTTAACAATTTTCCTCTTACTTCAATGTTGCCATTTTACCAGTATTGTGATGAATTAACTTTTGGAAAGTTGGCTTAAATTTACTTGAAAAACAGCTAATTTGCAATTCTGACCCTTTAAGTTTGTTTTAACAAGAACTCTGCCGAAAATACTTATTAATAGTTACAAACTGCAGTAACTTTTTAAAACTTTGCATGTAGTTGGCAACCCTGGCAAAATTTCTTTAGGGGAAAAATTCTATTTAAGGGGAAATCTAAACTGTCATATCTCTGGAACTGAAGGTCGTAGAAAACTCAAGTTTGGTAAAGTAAATCTTCATTTTTTTGCGAGAAAGCCTAAAAATTTTTTCTACCTAAATGCCCTTTTAAGAACCGAAATGTTAAGACTTTCTCTCGTCATATTATTCAAAATAGAAACGGGTTCAATTGCAGCTGCTCTGATCAGGTTGGTCTTTCAAACAGCCAGAGACAAGAAATACTGTCAATCCCAAAAAGTGGGGACGCAAAGTTGTTTTGAGCGCCCTTATTGTTCACTTTTTTGGTCCTTTCAGTTCATTTTCATAAAAGAGCCGAAAAAAAAAACAAGATAAAGACAGTGGCAAAACATTAGACCTCGTCCCGCAAGGTCTACGATTGAATTTGCAACATTTGTCGCGCGAGTAATTTTTTTCATTACCGGTAACGTCAAAATAATGTGTGAACCGGATTACGTGTGTGAACCAGTGAAAGATGTCATCCAGCAGGCTTTAGAGTTCACCAGGTGAAAGCTGTCGTTAAAAAACAAAAAATTGAGTTCCAGCACCGCAAAGCTGTGTCTGGTGCTGATTTGACAGGAAAGCATTCAGTTTTGGTTTTGGCCCCGGTATGTAGACATCCCAAAGCCAGTTTGACACTGCCAGTATTAAGCGAGTGGACATGAACATCTCGCAGCCCTTATAAAAATACAAAAGCAAAGCAAAAGAGACAAACAACAAAAGCACAAAACTTCACGAAATCTACACATAGTGTCGAATCGGCAACGTGGACGAGATGTTGAAGTGTCACTTTTACAACGACTCTGATCACATGGATCTGAACCGGTTGAATCTATAACCTGCTTAAGCATTCCTTGAATAAGACGCTTTACGGCAAACACCTGTGTTCAATGGTTTTGGACGAGCTGAAAATTTAATCAGAGAGAATTCAAGTTTGCACCGGAAAAATTGAAATAGTTGACTATTTAAAAAATAAGTATGACCCCATCCGAAAAGAATAGCGCGTTCTTTCGCTTTCTCAGTTCTCATGAACGAAGAACTTAGATGAAGCAATCAGAGTTCGTAAAATCTTCACTAAATTTTGCAAAAGTTCCCACTGCACATAGATATGTGTTTGCAAAGCTCGCAGTATTCTATTGTAAGCATTAATCGATGACTGATTTCTAAATCTTTTGATCTGCGCGGATCACAAATACTTCAATTTTTTTACAGAGTCTCTCAGTGTTTTTTGTTGCAGAATAAATCATTTGACTTGATAGTGAGTCCAATTTATTCTTCAGTAACGCTTTTAAGTTTCAACAACATGATTCAGACCAAGCCTTTATCATTCCACGTTCTCGCCTCTTCAAAAGCCCCCAGTCAGGCCACGAGCACCATCATCTCTTGCTTTGTTGTATTATGCTCTTCAGTTAAGCACCGTTTAGCTTGGCGGGTGATGTGGTTTAGGGTATAATCTTCTCCAAAGCAAAGAAACTGTTAGAAAAACCCGACCATATTTGACATAGTTTTAAACGACGCTGGGCTGTGATGATTATAAGTTGCACAGAGCTGGACAGCGCTGTTTCGAGCTTTTAGCTCTCATCGGCAGCCCTCAGCTTCTCTAAAGTTATTCCCCAGCTGGACAAGACTCTTGGCCGAACTGGACAAACCTTAAGTGCTTGCACAGCGGCAGAGGGTTTGTAGGGAATAAACGATTCAAACTTGTCGGTTATGACTATAAGTTGCTGTACCATCTAAAAAATTAAAGGCAAAAATCAATAATGCAATGATACCGAGTTGTACTAAATTACAAAGGCAAGTTGGTGATATGTATTGATATTGATATATTGCAACAGTCAAGATCTTTGCAGTAAAACTACGGAAGACAAGCTTATCTAACGAAGATCTTGGCAGTATCCAAGTAGGCAGCAGTGGTCTCGAGACGAGGCCTGATCATTGCACTTCGACCAATTGACAAGGGATTATGAACAAATGTGGGTTATACCAAACCGCCAAAAAAGATTGTCAATATGCGTTGAAAGATTGAAAATATATTAAATTCTTACGTTGGAATATGCTTGTACCAACATGGAGCTACTGTAGCTGATTTGTCTAAAGCCTGTCCAAAATTAAAATCAAATCTTTCGTTATACTCGCTGTATTACGCCAAAGCGTGCAACAAAGTTTGCGGGGCCCGTCTTCGCGTCATTGCGCCGGGACAATACAGCTCCTTTCGAAGAAATGTTGCAGAGGTGGCGAGCCGTTGGCAACGCTGTGTCCGATGTGACCGACCCGAGATATTAACCTCAGACCTGACGCTCTAGAGACGAGCACGTTACCGCTCGATCAACTGGCTGGTCACGAATTCGAAACAAATGTACAGAACTGCAGTGCCATTTCAAGATTTAGTATAAGGGTGGACGAAATTTTTGAAAGCTGACCAGTGACCACCTCCAGCGATTTAGTCAGCGTTCTAGCGTGGGCATGGGGCATATTATATTGTCAGATGCCTCGCCTCACAACGTCAGATTAACTGGAAGTAAATCACGCAAAGATCCAAAACATATCTTTTCTTTTTTTTAATCTTTTTCGGGTTAACGCAACTAGCTAAAAACAAGTGGGTAACAGACTTTTTTAGGGTAGGCAGCAGCCTTTGAGCAAACTTTTTTTGAAAAAAAGCCATTTATATTTAAGGTTGTTGCGAATGTGGTTTGGAATCCATCTACAGTCTCGCCCTCTTTTAGGGGGTGACCTAAAGCAGATTCAAATAACATAGCGTAATGTCAACAGGCCAGTTGGTCGAGTGGTAACGCGTTCGTCTCTAGAGCGGGAGCTCTGAGATTCATATCTCAGGCCGGTCAAATCGGACACAGTGTTGCCAACTGCTCGCCACCGCTGCAACATTTTTTCGAAAGGACCCGTGCTGCCAAGGCGCAGTGACGCGGAGATGGGCCCCGCCGACTCGTTACACGCATCGACGTGATACAGCCAGTATAATGAACGATATGATTGATCTTTATCAATCTACTGTAGATTCTAAAGTCACTCAATGCTTGATTACGTTTGTTTGTAAAACCGCATTTACACGGGCGACTTTTTTGCGTGCGATTTTTTGATAAAAATGGATGTGGCAGAGTTGCATTTACTCAACGGCGGTTTTGATCATGATAATTGGGACCTTACTGATGGAAATAAATGTCTTAAGTTGGTTTCATACCAAGATTGTTATAACTGAAAACTTTAGAAGAGAATCGGTGCTGCGATAAAAAATCGCAGTGAGATCATTTCCGATTTTGTTTTAAAAAGGTTTAGAATATCACTATCGGAATGGAAACAACTTGAGACAGTCATTTACAGCAGTAAGATAACTTTCATCGCAATGAGAACCATTATTGAATAGATGCAACTTTGCCACATTTATTTTTATCAAAAAATCGCACGCAAAAAAGCCGCCCGTGTAAATGCGGCTTAAGATCCACAACAAAATCGATGGTATTAAATAACTACCACGCGGATTCTGCTGAAAACTACAGAAAGTACTTCACGGCTGGTTATAAGATCTACAAATTTTTACTGCAAAAAATTTAAAACTCAGCTTCTTGAAGCATTCATTTTAGATAGATTTACCGAAGCAAGTACTGTACCAGGAAACACGAATTTGTGAGTGAAAAAAACTCCGAGGCACCTGCAAAACTGATTGTTTGTCTGTTAAAATGATTCGAGCAAACAAAATAATTCCTCATATCTAAAATGAAAATTAGAAAAATCATAATAACCAATAATTATGAGAATTCAGAGCACTTCCTTCTATTATATAAATAACCATTTAGACCGTTTTGACTATAACAGGCCTACTGAATACAACAAGTATAGTGCTTTTCAATGGTTGAAGATAGTGAATCTATCAGAAAGCTAAGAAAACAATTAATGTTCGTTCTTCAAAGGTACAAAATTCTCCGGTACAAAGAAAAGCAAAAACCAGTTCTGCGTTACAGATCTTTTTGCTGAGATCGCCTAAATTTTGGGCAAAAAAAAAACGTAGAAGATCAAAAGAAGACCGCCTACGTATTGCGCAAATAAACAAGTGCAGGCACTCAGTCCAAAAATCACAACATTGCTCACCTATTCGAAAAATTTACACAAACAATTTTAATGAACGGTTCTCAGAGTCTAAGAGCAGAATTGTTCTAAAGCATCACTAGGCAAAAGGCTAAGCTAGTAGATTTTTTTCTCATAATGCCAAATTTTGAGCTTTTACGACATTAATTGTCTTGGCATAAAAAAAAATTACCCAACTACTGCGATGTTGGGGTAAACCGAGCGTCGCAAATGGAACGCAGGCCAGAGTGAGCCCGTAAGCGATGGGTGATTTCTCAGGAAAAAATGGCGGTTTTCAACAACACTTTTAACTTCATTTTACTCGAGGGGAGGGGCACTTTGCGCCTTCTCCTTTTTTGTTAAAGTTCTTTCAACCAAAAGATTTTCGTTTCGAATCAGCTTGACTTCGAGTTAAATTTCATCACAAATAACTCTTGAAAATTTGAAGTTGCTAAGGTTACAGAAAGTTTCCCAATCTTGAGGTTTCCCGAAGTCACTTCCCAAAATCTGAGCATTTTTTTGGCCAAATTTAACTTAAATAACGTCGTAAGACGTTTTTGAGACTTAACTACTTATCAAAAACAAACCTATCCACAAAATTTAAACCGCCTTTAACGTCATCACAAAAATGACGGTTTTTTTTCAAAATAATGGCCTTGAACACCAACCCGCATACCGAATTTGGTGTTCCCATGACTTTTGGTTTAGAATTTAGATTGGGGGCATTTTTGCCCTCCTGTGTGAAATGCATTGGCCAACTACCCCATGTAGAAGAAGGTTAAAGAAATATTGCACGCTTTTTCAACCATGTACAGTACTAAAGTAAAGTCGCAGGATAAGAAAGCTTAGCTTTTTCAATCTTCAACATTCTCAATGTCAGTCAAACACATGTTAAAAAGTCAGCACAATAAAGTAAAGTTAATAAGTGACTTGGCCACAAAGGAAGAGACTTCAGCTCTCTTAGCTCTTCCAGATTGCGCAACTGATTGGCCCAATTATTTTTTGCTTGGCCGCAATCACCCTAGATAAGAGGGCTATACAGGTACTGGTCTATATGTAATAAGAGAAAAATTTTAGGTGTTGTTAAGTGGTCCAATTATTGCCAAACTGCAAAACTGATACAAAATTTTCAACAAATATATAAAAATGAAACAATTAACTTTATTCTTAAATAGTTTTTTTAACTGTTTATCAGCTATTGCCCCGTTCTCTAGAAAAAAAAGCAAACAAATTCCACATTCAAAACCACTGCAGTTGCAAAAGAAAACTACACAAACATATTTTCTCGATTAATTGAAGCTGATAATAGGACAGTACAGCGGCGCAACCAGTAGATGGGCAATAGGTGCGTTTACACAAGCGCGAAGCAACTAAAATGTGGCGTTATTGACAACTTGCGAAACGTTGTGACCGGACGTAATCTTCACAAGCGGTTGCTTTAAATTCACTAAAGCAAAATTGTTGATGAATGGTTTGGTCTATTTTCAAGAAGTGACGTGAGCGACCACTTGCGGAGTTGCCAAACTTCGCGTTGCGTTGCGTCTTGTGTAAACTCACTTTTAGGGGGCTTCTGCTCCCCCTTAGCCAAGTCACTTAGAACATTTCAGCGTGTTTTGGTATTGACCTGTAAGTATGGGGATAGGCTAAAGGATAAAGGGGCTAGACAATTTAATTCTGATGACTTCTGAATTTTAGAAATTTAGTTCTTTCAAATACTTCTGAAAGCATGCGAAATGTGATCCAAATGGAGCTAAAAAATGGACATTTTTGGCTGAAAAATTACAAAATTGCCTCCGGCATCTGGGGGCTCCGTACCCAGACCCGTTTCTGTAATACACTTGAGTTGCACCAGTTTGCTCACTACGCAGCTTAAATGAGACACATTTCTAGCAAAATTATTTTAGTGTTTGCTTCAAGTTCTACCCCTCTACCCTCCTTTAGCAAAATCGTAGTTGTGCGGCTTGGACTAAAGCTTTACAGATAGTTTAAAATACTTTCATTTTGTAAAAATACAATGCAAAGACACAAGCGCCTGAAGAGCAAATGTTTTTACCATTTTCTGCCAGTATTTGCTAATTATGCCATAGAATTCCATCCTAATTGAAATAAATAATAAATTAAATAGCCATACCTTATTTATTGTTGTTGGACCTATTTCCAGACTAGAATAAAAATATTTTTTCTAGTTTTTCAGTTTTTAAAAGATTCTCGTGTTCATTGGTAGCTGGAAACGGACTCAGAGCGGCGCTGTTACATCAATACAAAAAATCATTATTGTATTATTCTGATTTAAGGCGGTGAATCATCCAGCCAATTACGGTGGTTCACAATAGCTAAAGTTGAACTATAATTTTTGATATTTTTTTGTTTTGATTTTGGGGCTGCGGTTGCGAAGATATTCAACAAATACAAAGCGATATCCCCCGAAAAAAGTTTTTGGAAACTCTGAGTTTTGTTCTTCCCGCCAAAACCACAATAGGCCTAGCTGGCCTAATAGTTAATTGAGAACTGTGGTTTTGGCGGGAAGAACAAAACTCAGAGTTTCCAAAAACTTTTATCGGGGGATATCTCTTTGTATATCTCTTTGAGGACATCTTTGTATATCTCTTTGGGGATATCTCTTTGAGGACGTCAAACTTGTCGGATATCTCTTTGTATTTGTTGAATATCTTTGCAACCGCAGTCCCAGAATTAAAACAAAAAATATCAAAAATTATAGTTTAATTTTAGCTATTATAAACAACCGGAATTGGCTGGATGATTCACCGCCTTTGAATCTAACTTTTCATACTCGCTGATTACGTCAAAACATTTGACAAGTCAGCGGGATTCATTTGTGATCATTGCAACTGTGAAACAAGTACAACTCAGCTTCTTTTGGAAAGACGTAGCACCGGTGGCGAGTCGTTGGCAACGCTGTGTCTAATTTGACTAGCATGAGATTTGAATCTCAGACCTCCTGCTCCAGAAACGGACGCGTTATTGCTTGACCAATCAATTATGGCATTACTTAATGAAAAACTGGATAAAAATTTACGGTGAAATAGTCTTTCCCTAAAAGTTACCGGAAATAGTCTCTTTCTAAAAGTTATTAGTAAAAAGTCACATCAGTTAATTCGGTAGAAAAACCTTAATAACCATTGCATAATAAACAATGATGTCATATGTTGCAGTGAACTAAGCAAAATAAACTCCAATAACTTTTAAATCATTTGCAGAGTTTATTTAATGAAAAAAGAAAATTATTTTTATTATTAATATTGCTTCAATTATTTGATACCGTGTCAGATCATAGGATTTTAAACTGTCGTCAAGCCGAAATTCGAACAAAAATGGTCTTAGAATTGAGACTTTTATTTAAAAAACTTAAAAAATCTCAGAAAACTTGAGTACTTTATTCCCAAGCCCCCGGTTTTTTGATCCAGCTCTAGACCATGCTCTCTTTTTTTTCCTACGAGCATTGGAAGCGCTCACAAGGAAGTCGCTGCCATGATGAAATCCAAAGTTTTAACTTGGTGTACAGTGGCAAAAATGTTTGAAAACTTCTGGTATAGATAAATAGTTTGCTAATAAATTGAATATTCAAAAATGTGGCGAAGAATTTGATTCGAATACCTGTATCACAAAATTGAAAATATCATCAACCTGAACGCATCAACACCAAAAGTATCGAAGTAACGACATCTGTTTATGAATCGATCTTTAATTTTAGTCTTGTTTGTTCTTTTATAGCAATGTTTTTACGATCTCTCCCCTGATTGTGTGGAAGGATCATTTATTGCTAACAACGTCACAGAACTTGTGGAATCTTCTGATTGGCTGGATTTTTATGCTGACTGCGTTTGAGTCTACTTCGAGAAGCTCCCGCTTTCGCACGAATTTTTCTTCTGGCTTAGCTTGAGATCTCATTACTTCGTCTAGAGGAGGTCGTTTAAGTCAGTTATATTTGGATCATTCAGGAAGATGATGTTGTATATTAATGGCTGAAGTGGCTTATCGCGTAACCCCGAGCACCACGTGCTACTCTTATCTAGCTGTAAATTCAAAAACTCGAAGCTAGGGTCATTACTTATTCTTTTCCTTTTCCACAAACTTTCCATGTCAATCAATTCAAAATACTGTACATTGAATATTCTCGAGATTCAAAACAATATCGGAATTCGAATTATACCCTTTAGTAATGCATAAAATAAAGTGATTTCATAAACCTCAGGCTGAAATTGAAGATGTCTTTTTTTTACTGCATTAATTGTACACGCTATTGTACACTTCACTCCACAGTTACTATCGAGCGACATGGAAGACCATTTCAAGTCGTTTGATCTCTTGCACGGCTTTGCAAAAAGCGTAGAAGCAAACTGGAGAAGACGTGCGACTTCGCAAATTTTTTCGGCAACTTTTTGACAAGAAACGCTTTGTTGATGTGGTTTCAAGACCATGACTTGAGGCAAAAAGCCCGTGAAACTACCTCAAAGCAGAAGGTTTCGGGGTTCGATTATCGCCGGCGTTAACTAAACCAAGAATTTTTAGATAACCCTGGACTAAACACATGCTAACCAATTTTAAGCATTTTTCGGACCAATGACATTAAAAGATAAATTATTTTCAGTTTTTACTGATTCAAATATTTGTTTGGTGATGAAATTTGAATTTAAGAGGTTTATAGAAAGTGCTCTATATCTGGAGTAATATCAGAGCATCATTTCAATTAAAAGGATATGGAACTGATGCAGTTTATGATAAATTTTCGATTATTTTCATAAATTCTTGCGCGTAAGGATTGATATGTATATTTTTAAGATCAAGATCACTTGGGACATTGTTTTACAAAAAGAATAATAATTTGATGACAATAATGAATTTGAGAGGTCGCGACGCGTGTCGTCCTTGCTCAAGGGACTCATCAAGCGACAAAGGCCAATTTTGTTCTATTAGCCAAAGAAAGTTGTAACTGGTATCGGCCCCCCACCGTTTCAATCTTATGTCTCCCAGTGCAACATTGCTATTTCAAAATTATTCGCCTACAACCAACCACCGTTACCCAATACTGACTCTCTTCTCAAAACCTTCAAAGTTTACCAGTGGTATAAAGCTACAGCTGAAATCTACTACCTATTACTGAAGTCTACAGGCTAGGCCTGCTTAGTGCTAACATTGCAACTTAGTCTACATAAAGTTAAATTTGAAATGAATCATTAGTACAGAATTTAATACCGAATAATAGCCCAATATTGTCAAAAAATGTAAAACATTACGTATAGAGCTTTACGCAATAGCAAATATTAATCGGAGGCCCCAATGTTATTCTAATTAAAATTTTCTATCCGAATTAGTACTATCTCAGATTGCTCCGACCTCCGACTAAAAAAGCGAGCCAATTAAAATTTTAAGAGAGGTTAAAACAAGGCTCAGAGTCAAAAGATTCCTAAACCAAGAGTGCTCAAAACATTAATTCGGTGAGCGTAAATCAAATTCAGTTTAGAGGGTTCAGGACAAGAGCACTTGGGACATTGTTTCACAAAATGAATAATGATTTAATGACAATATGACAGGTGTAGGCAAAAAGTTTTGGAGTAGTAATATTACACTGGGAGACATGTAGAAACGGTAAGGGGAGCCGATTCCAATTCCAATTTTCTTTGGCAAGTAAAACAAAATTGGCCTTACCGCGTGATGAGTCTCTTGAGCAAAAGCATAGCGCGTCGCGATGTGTCAAATCCATTTATTGTCATCAAATCAATATTTATTTTGTGAAACAATGTCCCACGTGCTCTTGTCCTGAACTCCCTTAACTAAATTTGATTTACGCTTACCAAGTCTGAAGTGATTTGAGCACTCTCGGTTTAGGAATTTCTGAGCCTTGTCTTAAAAAAGTTTTAAACAACAATATTTTTGCATAGATGTCTATCTCTTTCCATCTCTATCTCCACATTGATTTACGAACGCAATCGCTTCATTCACATGACGTTGAGAAGAAATCGTACCTGCTGCGGGGGCCAAGTTGATCAGAATTATAAAGAGGTCGACTAGTTCTGGCCAATTTTTTTGTTTGCTTTTTTTTTACTGCAATTGATATTTTTCTTCTAAGTTTGACAAAAAATGGATTAATTAGATTTTCAAAATTTTTCCAAAATAAGAAAAATTATGCGGGGTTGAACTTGGCAATATGTTTTCAAATTTATTAAAAATCAACTTTACTTGATTTTGAATTTTTTGCCAAATTTCAAAATTTGCTTATGATTCCCTTAGACAAATGTTCGAAAATTCACAAAACTCGACCTCTCGAATTTTTGCCAAAATGTAAAATTTACGGTACCTTTCCAAAATTTCAAAAATTGACTTTTCTCGATTTTGAGTTTTGTCCAAAAATTGAAAATTTGCCTAGTTTGCGAAATAATCTTACCTATTGTGAGTTAACCATTCATCTTTTAGGCACAGCGCTAATAAACACAGACAACGTCGTTCTGAACTGATATAGGCTATACTCCACACCGAGTATGTTGCTGATATAATCGAATTGTTCGGCTGTACGCGCTGGTAGTCAAACTGCATTTAAGTTAATCACACCCTGCTAAAAATGCAGCTTTTGTGAGAATCGGACCCATGATGTAAACCACTGATTTAATTGTTTGCATCGCGAGGGTCGGGCGATTACTGTGTTAAATGATTTTAATGTATTAATCTGAACAATAAATGCATTAAACGATCAGTGGATGAGTTGATAGAGCGTCTGCTATTGAAACGGTAAACCCGGGTTCGATTCCCAGTGGGGTCGAACCAAAGACTATAAAACTTAGTATTCACAACTTCCCTGCTTGACATTCAGCAATTAAATGGGACAGTGTGAAGCCTCAACCGCGTGTGTGGTAGACAGGTGGCAGCTTGACTCGAAGACCGAAAGGTCCCTTTGCTGTCTCCTGGCCAGGGCAATTTGGTGAATAAATGCAATTACAATTACAACTGTGCTCGAGATCGCACGAGAAACGTATTTACCCTTTTTACAGACCGTGTTTCGGCAAAGGTAAAGCGTCGGGGCACTGACCGAACGGTTGCCGGATACCGGTTCGATCCGTAACAGAACCCCTCCAAAACGTTTGCTCTACGTAGGTATGTTTCAAAGTTTAGCGTTTTTTCAAGTGCGAAAAACCATGTTTTTAAAAATGGTCAGAGATTTAAAAAAGGGTGATTATGTGCTTAGCTACTATTGGGGTCTGGGGGTCAGCAAAGGAGAGATATTTCCATTGCCTACGAAGTGTTCCTAATTTATTAATCCATTTTCGTGATTATTCAAATTCTCCGACTTCAACCCCAAAGTTGCTTTTATGAAATAATCGTAGGGTGCGGAGTGGTTAAATTTTTTCGGAAAGGATAAGATGTCTCCAGTCGTATTCGAAAGGGGGCGACTCCATTTGACAAAGAGAATATTTACCTCTACTAATGTTTATAAAAGTCAAAGAATAATATTCACTTTGTAATTAAACGTATTGATATAAAATAAATTAACACAGCAGACACACTCAAGAAGCAAAAGCAAACAAAAACTTGCTCACGAAACAAATTATATCAGATTGATTAAATTCAATAAAGCAATTTATTTATTTGTTCCATAATATAACTATTTTTGTGAGTTTGTAATTATTGTAAGCCTATACATAATGCATTTTACAATCAATGTAATTTAAATTTATAGTTAATTTTGAAGGTAACTCGATTAACATTAAAATGTTGTACCATTACACGGAAATACAATTTAATCATTAGCAAATAAGTTGATTTAAAACGCGAATTTCGTTACTGTCGCTATAGTATTTTTTAAAGTTTACACAAAATCAAATTAACTGCTTGCAATTCAAGTAAATCGTTTTTGCCGTCTTGTGCAAAAAATCACTAGCAAATTTGATCGAAGAATTGTAAAACATTGCAATTTTAGGAAAATTTTGTTAAAAAGAAAGACAAAAACTAGGTAAATTTTTTAATTGTTTCAGCAAATTTTCAAATTTTAGCGAAAATTAAAAATTAAGTTACGGTCATTTTTCGTAAAATTTGTAATACTGTTAAAATTGAAAGACAACCGCTACCAACTCACAAATTTTAACAAAAAATCCGAATTGGAGAGGAGACAATTTTTTGTCGAGGGTAAGTTGTGAAATTTAGCATTAACTCAGCAAATGATGCGGTAGATTGTGGTTTTTTGGTTCGAAAGTCACAATTACTATTATCACAAACAATACTCCAGTAGTTAATGATGAAAAAAGAAGCAACAATAAAACAATTAAATCAAAGCAGTTACTTGAAAACAACTACAAATACAAGCACAGTAGCAATTAAGATCGTGATACAGTGCAAACTATTAACGCTGCAATTTTATCAACAATAATTTTTGCAACAAACAACGCTCGATATTGGGTCGTGATTTTCAAAATTTTTCTGTTAATTTCGAAGTTTTGAGATAACCAGTTTCCCGAAAAATGTCAATTGGAAGCCTAAAAACTAGGGTTACCACAACAACCGCATTTTTCCACTTCAAACAACTACAAAAACAAATCAAAAAAACATTGCAATGTTTTAAGATTGATTGCATTTTTCAATCAGTGAAACTGAACATTTTTCAACAACGACACTTTATTTTTCAAATTTTAGATCCAGAAAAATATTAACAGTCACAAAATATATTGCCAACTTAAAATAATCAAAATATTGCGCAATTGTGCTACGAAAGTCAGATCTCTCTTTGAAGGTGTTGATAAAAATTGAAAACGAAACCGGTAAAGCCAAATTCGCTGCTTAAGTTGCCCTCCAAAGCATGTTCATACCAGATGGGGATCGTGGAAACTGGTTAAATGCTACTTCATAAGCAAAAAGATTTAACCTGAAGTGAAAGCGATTGTGAGCGTTTTGAAGGGTCTGGTGCTTTGGTTAACTCAAGAAAAAGTTAGTTCAAATGCCTGGTTTAGCTGGCCAGCTTCTCAAAATCAAAGTACAACATTACTACAGTATCGTGATTTTACACTTTACTGCGTCCGCCTGGTGATTAGCTTGCAGTGCTACTGTTTATCACAATACCTATTTCGCAATAATACATAGACTTGTTCTGCAAATTTCGTTGAGAATTTGTGTGCTTTCGTTTATTAAAATGTTTGTTTTAATATAAAATCTTGAGTTTCAAGAAATAGCTTTTACTCAGTTCAAATTTTGCTAGGTCAATAAAGTCAAGTTTTTGAATTATTGGGTCAATAAAGTTTGCCCTAGTTATGATGTAGTTTGAAACATCTTTCTTGAGGAAGCAAAGCGTATTAATATGATACAGCTGTGTCGAGAAAAAGCATCTTTTAAATGTGTTACTTAGAACTGGATCCGTTTTTCTTTGATTTTTCGAGCATTTTTGCTGAAAACTTTTCAAAATCTTCTATTCCCGCTATAACAGACGGATCGACTTCATCTTTACTCCGTCTGCGATTAGTGGAGGAGGAAGATGACTGCTGAAGGAACTCCGTTGAGCTTCCGAGAGAGTAAAGTGAGGAAGACAAAGAAGTTGGGTTTTTGGATAAACTTTCATCAGAGCTATAGCTCCGAGGGAGGTTGTAGTCACCAAAATTAACGTCCGTCGACAAAGATCGAAGAATAGTTAGTGGATGAACCTCTTTGCTCAAGTCATCAAACACGGGAGGCGATCCGGAGCGTTTTTGATAGAACGGAGTCAATTTAGAGCGGAGTTTATTATCATCACTCCCAGAATCTGAGGATACGCTGCTCTCGGAGAAGTGTTTTATTTCATTAATTGACGAGAGTCTCTTTCGTACTGGATGGGATTTATGACGTGTTCGAACCACAGGTAATTCTCCTGATGAACTTACTGGGTTCCTCTTCAGGATGTCGAGGTTTTCCTGCTGCTCAGCAACCACCAAGGCAAGATCCTGGCGCTCCTGGATCTTCTCGAACGCATTCTGCAAAATTAAAAAATGTTGAACATTTACAAAAAGCTAATTCAAGCACAATAGCCAAACACTGTACAATAGCCAAACACCGTACAAAGCCAAAATCTACTTTGACCACAATTGCAACAATGTATTTCAAAACGATGCAAAATTAAAACTGTTTCACAAAAATTAACTTAAGGTTATTTTGAAGAGGGAGAAAGTAGGCAATGCTATCACAACTGGTCGACTTTTGTTCCAGACTGGAAACACTACGGAACAATTTTAATTTTTTGCTTTTTAAATAAGCAGTTGTAGAATGGTAGGTTTGGAATCCAACAAAAAGCCTTTGTTGTTATTGTTTTACAGTTCAATATAAACTTTTACCTGTTTTTTGGCTTGAAGTTCATAGATTTCTTGATCAACTTTCGCCAGTTTTTGCTTCATTTCGGCTTGCTTCGATTCCAGAGCCGCAAAATATTTGTGATCATCCCGTCTCTTTTTACCAGACTTCGGGGCTAGTTCTTTAGCCAGCTGATCGAGTTTAAGTTGGGCTGAGTTTCTTCTGCAGTTGAGAAAAGCCATTGTTTTGGTCACTTTCGCCTCTTCTATCTCTCTCACGCGATCGAATTTTCGAATTACATCTTGTCGCTTGTTGGCGTTAGAGCGCGATTGTTCTTGAGTTTGTCGCAGGGATTCGGTACCGTACAAACGGTCCAGGCTTTGCTGCTCTTCGCGAAGTTTCTCCTGCTGAGAAGCAAGCTCCTTGAGAAGTTTGTACTTCTGCATCTCCACTATCTCTAATTCAAGAGGATCATCCGAGAGGCTTCGCTGCAACACATAAAAAGAAAGTTAGTACTGCACTGTGCCGATAAAAAAGTAAATTATCGAGCACTAAATAACATAGCTCATCTTGGCGATACTGTCCATGACAAAGATGTGATAAAACAAATTATATGATAAATTACATGATAAGACAACGAAATAACTCGTTCTATCGAAGTATTAAACTATATAAGTACTGTAGATGGTATTTTGGAGAGAACATGTACGAAACACGTCAATCAACTAACTTACTCTTAACATTGGACTTGGCGCAGAAGATGAACCACTGCTCGAAGGTTGAAATACATTGGTAGAAGAATCATTTTTCCCCGAGAAGTTTTCGAGGAAGTCCGGACTTTTTCTGAAAAAACAAAATCCGGTCAACACATAACATGCATAACTAAATGGTAAAAGAAATATAAACAATGCTAAAAAAAGGGATGGCAGAAATCAGCTTTTGATTACCTTTGAAATTGATCTAGGGATAAATCCCCTGAAGAGTACATATCCCTACTGTAAGTTTAAGGGTTTGGTATCCCTTTCCAAACGATATAAAATGCTGGTAACGGTTTTTGTTCACAGGAAAAACAGATTTTTTTCACTTAGTATAATGAAATGGGATTTGCAGTTAATTTTTTGCTTTTCCGGTGAAAAAAGATTCAAATTGTTTACGGTACTTTTATGCAGTTACTTTAAATCGTGCTTCAGTAAAGGTTAATTAAAAAGGTTACTGTTAAACCTAAATGCACTTCAGGGCTTTATTTGTGCGTGAGCAACATCACGTAGTCTTGAATCTGATGACAGACTGGCTTTAAAAATAAGCAAAAATATTGAAATGGTCACGCTAATTTTTCTTCATAGGTTCAGCACAAAGGACGTAATTATAAAATGGCTCAATATGTTCTGGTGCTGTGCTTGTAAGTTAAGTAGCCAAAATCTACTTGAAAACTTCAAACTGGCCGCACATCTTATTTGTAATCCAAAATCTTCCAAAAATACAACAGTTTTTAACATTTTGGCAATGTGAATATCCGTAATGTTCATATTTAGGCTTTGTGAGTCTTTACACTGTAGTAGTATCAATTAAAATGCAACCAACATAGGATGACTATTCAAAACCACCGATTTGAGAGCTTCTGCTGGATTAGGATCGAGCCATTATAACCACAAAGCAAGTTTTCTCGTTTGCGACTTATTGGAGTAACTTTGAGGATAGAAAAAAAAAGATTAGCAACAGTTTAATGAAGCTTACATGATATCCGGAGTTCGAATGGTTCTGGTTTCTCTTTCTAGAGTTCCGACCCACAAAAGATACTCTTCAAAATTATCACTACTGAAATAAAGTGTTCTTGAGCCCTAAAAGTATACAAGAAATTAACAAAAGTCAAAAGCGAGCAAAAAATATAACAAATCTTCAATATAACACTCGCTGTGTTACGCTCAAGCGCAAAACAAGTTGAGGGGCCCATCTTCACGTCATTTCGTCTGAACTAAATTTACAAAGATATGTGGCAGTTGCAATTTTGCAAACAGTTGGCAACCACAGCACCATATTTGATTGGCGTCCCAAGAATTTAACCTCATACTATTGCTTCAAAGGCGACCGCAATATCTCTCGATCAATTGTGAGTGTTGCGAGTTTTGGGAAATCATGTCAATCCCATCTCAAACACACTACTTAAGATCTATACTTGGCGTAGAATCGTGAACGTGCGAGCATATTCGTGGTTTAGCTTAACTATTTGGCAGCTCGCACGTTGGTAAGCCGGTAGACGCTGGGAGTAGTGAATTTCTGTTTGAAATAAATTTAATTCTGTTTGAAATAAATACGCTCCTGTGCTCACGATTTCACCAGAATGTAGACCTGGCCTTTATGTAAGCATAGCATTCTAAATAGAGCGTGACGTTTGGTCAAATCAAGCAAGTTGTTTTAAAAATACCACCGACAAGGAAATACAACCAAGCCACAACCTTTCATGACATGACCTAGGTAGGCTATATTATGCAAAAGGAAATGCTGAAATGTGGCAAAACTCAAGGATCGCAAAAGAGCAGCAAGACATAGAAACATATTGATTTAATATTTTGATCAATGCCACTCAATAATCAGGCACATTTCACCGTAGTTCAATTGGTTTTACTTCAACAAGGACACGATTTGTTTTTTTCATGAGGTTATTTGGGTCTCTTCCTGTTGGAGCTATATGTTTGTCTGTTGCATGGTGTGAAAATGCAAACTTAGCAATTTATCGCTGCTAGTTGGGGACTATCTATTTTGTTCGAACGGTAACACTCGTTGGTCTGAAGACGAGAGGTCATCAATTAAACACAGTGTTGCCAACATCTTACCACAGCTGAAGCATTTCTTCGAAAAAAGCTTTTTGCTCTGGTGCAAGGACCCGGAGATGGGCCCCGCAAACTCGTCACACGCTTCGGCGTAATTAAGCGAGTGTATAATGAAGATAAGATTATTTTGATTTTATAGCTAAAGAGAAAAAACAAAGCCATGCAGTCACTAAATTGTGAAATATCAGGTATAGCATGAAGCATTGCTGACCGTATTGCATTGCTGGATGTATTGTGTCTCGGACTCGATAGAGTAATGCAGGTTGGTTGGAGAATTTCAAGTAATGGTCCCACATAAAGGATAAACAAGCACAAGTATATGACTTGGTTGAATCTACACGAATACGGTTTATAACTGCTCTTCTTCATTGCAGTAGTGCATTGTTCAAAAAATCAAACTTTTCCTTCGTTTATATTGTTCATTGCGGTCAACAACGACTATAACTTCTGATATTCTGACGTCATAAATGTGAACAAGGTAGATCATTAGCAGAAAAAGCAAATTTAACAAAATGTACCTCTTGTTGTAAGCGAAATTCGAACCTTTCTCGGTTCGTGTTTGTGACGTCTGCGATAACTTCATAACCTCTCAGCACGATGACGTCACGAGTTGCACCAGAATGGGGCGAGTTGTAAAAATAGAGACAAGTGTCTTGAAACACACACCAAAATCTGAAACAGAGTGATCTAAGTGAAAACCCAACCAAAATGAAAAGTGTTTTAAATTTAAAAAAATTTAAAAGACATGTAAACAAAGCATCAAAAATTTAAAACGTGTTTTAAAATTCAAACAAAATGCATTTAAATTCATATTGACACAAGCATACAAATTTGTCTATCAAAAAGCCGATATTAAGCTTGAGCACCGAATACAAGCCAGGAAATATGATGCAAAGTAGTAAAAAGTTGTTCAAAAATTGATATTGGCAGCGCTAGTAGCTCTTGAAAATTTAATAGCTTTTGGAAAAAGTTATAAACACTTTTCAATTGCAAGTCTGACAGGAAACGCATTGCCCTAAATTGAGAACTCCAAACCTGCACAATAAGACGTAATTGCCAGCAAGCAGCCTAATTAATAAGGCCTTGTAATGTTTGTTGCAATTCTTGCAATTTACGTAAACTATAAATCTGGTGAATGCTATTTGACATAACGGCTTCTCGCACACTTAAGTGCAAAATTTTTTGGATTTTAGTAAATTTTCTTCAATTTTGACTAAATTTTGTTTATTTTATTCTGTAATATTGCGAACATTTTGTTAGTTTTAAACACTAACGCTTTTGTCTCTGGAGCGGAAGGGCTGGGGTTCAAATCTCGGGTCAGTCAAATTGGACCCGGTTTTGCCAATGGCTCGCCACCGCTTCGACTTTTCTTTGATACAAGCTGTGCAGTCCTAGCGCAGTGGACCTTCACCTCGTCACACGCTTCGGCATAATTCAGCGAGTTTACTAAAAGTTTGGTTTTTTTGAATAATGAAACAGCTTAAAAACTCTGAAATTTAACTTACTAAAGTATCATGTCTACTCGTAATTTTACTTAAACCAAAAACCAAACAGGCGATTTTCACAGACTGTCAAATTTTGTTGAGATTAAAAATTGAATTTGAGTCGCGAAAGTCGTGAACATTCGTAAATTATAATTTGATTATGTCGGACATTCCAAAACGAAGACAAAAAATTTCGTATTTACCGTGGTTTAAATTGCAATTAAAAAAGCTGAAATGATTAACGACTGTATTCTGATGGGCTAGTTAACTAGGGCCACGTTTTTGGACCTTTAAATGTCCAAAATTAGCATAGTACGGTAAGTTGCCCCGCAAAGAGGATAAAAAGAAACTTACTTTTCCCATTGTTTTCTCTTGCTTCTTTTTTCCAAGTAGCCACGGTGGGAAGCATTTATAATCTGGGATGCTGGGACCTGAAGAATCTGTTCCTTGGAGCCTCTCCGGTAGCTTTCGCCTGATCTTCCGGGACTCTTCCTCAATTTTACCTTGCTGGAGAACCTCCAGCTAGGCCTGGATTCTTTAGTATTCGAACATTCGCTGGCGCCTAAAGCATTTAAGTTCTGTGAGCAAAATATTTCTGAATAAAAATCTTTTACAAAATGTATTACCCTCTTCAGAAAATTCCGTAACAATTTTTAATAGGAATATCTTTAAAACGAAGTTAACCTTGTGTAAATTTAGCGAACGGTAAAAGTAGAATAATGTTTTCTGCCAAAATGCTTCTGTCTGCAATCGTTAGTAAACTGGAATCACCAGATGGCGAAATGCACTTTCAAATCTTCAACTGAAACTCAAAATCGTTCATATGAGACGAGCAAATAAAGCAGCATTAACAAGACACCAGCAGTCTTTTAACTCCTAAGGTTATGGTTTGATTCCGTCTCCTTTGAAGGCTCAAGTTCATGTACTGTACATACAAAACCTATTATTAAAATACTTGCGTCTAATTCAAAATCTGTTCTAGTCCTACGAAGAAAGGGTACAGTATATGACAGTTTTGCCCCTACCTGATTCAGACCCCAGTCTTTGATTGGGCGAGTCGCTATGTGCCAATGAGTTGGCTTTTGAATCGAGTAACAAACTGGCAATTGAATTTTCTGCGCAAAGACACAAAAATTAATGAACTATAAAGAATCAAAAATTAACAAATTTAGTTTACAAATCTGCATTCAAAAGAAACTTTGAAAACTGTTACGTAGTTCCTATTACTTATTGTTGAAGTTTACAAAATTTCTATCTGTTGGTTCAATAATTACGCAAACTATTTCAATGAAAGACCACAATACTTTTCGAAACTATGCCCCATGGACTTAGCCCCATGTTTAAGAATAAAAATTTTCTAAGGTAACTTTTCGTAAAACCACTCAGACGCATTAAGATACTTAAAACCCAAATACGCTGGGTATTCATTTTGTAAGGTTATAGAATCATGTCTAGTCAACATTGGTTGGGTAACCTGTAGACCCAGAGCTTGACAGGCACAATGAGCCGGGAAAAAGGTTAAGAGTCTCTTTAAGGATCCGATACATGATTTTTTTGCAAAGTTTTTTTATGGCCTCTCAAGCTAGGTAAATGCAAGAAACTAAGTCCAAGCAATGCTATATAAAGTGTTGCGAAATTAAAATTCAAATCAGCCGTGTCATCCAAAGCACAAAAACACTTGTTTTTAGAGTTGTATTTTACCGTCTTTAGCCAAATCACGAATTTCCTTATCCAACGTTGAAAGACGTCACGCTTTTTCAAGCGTTAAAGTTAGTAAATCTAGTCGCCTATGTCATGGTCTCTTCTAAGGTGAAATACAACCTTTGACGAAATGCATTTTTACTTGTTGACAACCATTTCATTACGTGATAGCTGATAACGCAATAGTAGATATAAAGATACGCTTATAATGTTGCATTCATCTCCCAAATCTAGGTTTAAAATCCTGTATTCCCAAGTAACAGCCCATCAGAAATATTTTCATTTCGATTTTTGAGCAAAAAGTGTGGATGTTGAATAGGTTGCTCGAAATTGAGCCATATTATAAAAATTAAAAACTACACTTATCATTTCATCGCAAGACTGTTTGCTTGCTGTCTTGTAGTGCTACATGTACGTGCAAGGGCAATTTGGCATTAGCATTTTTTTAAAATACTACAAACTATTAACTACATTCATATTATTAGTATTGCATATTTGACAATTTTTCTAAACGTGGCATAAGATAAAAATTTAGTCTTTGGCAAGGATTTTATTTTAAAAACACTTTATCGATTAGATATAGGTACGCGCAGCAATGAAAACAACCACTGGTTTCACGCTTCCAAACTTACCTTCAGAATAGTCTTTTGCCGGTATCGAATTTTCATCGCTTTCAACGCTGTTTCGTCTCTGAAACAAGATTTTTGTGAAAAAAAACGCCAAAGCCATAAATATTTTCTAAATTATTCCGGTGATTATAGACTTCAGGTTGACAAAAAATTAATGAAACAAACAAAAAGTTTCCCAACGACTTGCAATTCGAAAATTTACTATAGTTTCTGCTTTGCAAACTTAGTCTACTTTTGCAGCAAAATTTTGCAAGTTAATGCAATTTTTGAACATGCAGTATTTTCCAAAAACTTCAAAGAATTGGTTATTTTACAAAATCACCCTAGATACAAAAAAAGCAAGTTTTCAAAAGCTAGATATCTGCCAAGATGAACATACCACCTTCGCGAGATTCATTAAAATTGGGGAGTGACTATACGGTATTTCTACGAAATTTTTTTAGAAAAAGAGAATAAAACGAAAATGAGGAATAATCATCCGAGCATTTTTCATTTGCGTTTTGAAGGGATAAGATTAGGCTGTGGGTTAGGGTTAAGTTCGGGGTTAGTTTTAGAGTAGGCATTTGAGTTTGGGATAGATTTGGGTGTAAATTAATAAAAAAATCAAAAAAAACTTCCGATAAAATAGTCTTTTTCTAAAGTTGGATTACCACGTGTAGAAAATTAAATTGATACGTGTTCCATATTAAATTTAGCGCACATGTGAAAGGCACTAGCAGTCTATAAGTCTCAAAACCGAACCACCATGATTCGCGTCAAGAAATTGAAAACAAACAAAAATAAACAGAGCCGGTGTTATGCAGCTATACAACAACAATATGCTACTTGGTTTAGAAGGCCATCAGATGAATATCAATCTTCAGTTAGGACACTACTGTAATTAATACGATCTTGGTGTGTCTAATCGCTTTTTGAATATTTAAGTAAGGATTACACGACAGAATATTGGCTGGACACTCAAACGCGATCTGAATTGGGATTTTTTGTTGGTATATGGTAAACAA
This sequence comes from Trididemnum nubilum, assembly GCA_963965965.1. Lineage (NCBI taxonomy): Eukaryota > Metazoa > Chordata > Ascidiacea > Aplousobranchia > Didemnidae > Trididemnum > Trididemnum nubilum. Next base: position 29,568,672 of record OZ014488.1, read on the forward strand.
TCAAGTCTTTCGGCGTGGCATAGCTGTCACGAAGCATTTGTGACTGTTTTAGGTTAGTGTACTAGAAGTTATATAGTAGTTCCTTTTTAGGAAGAGATAAAAAAACAAACAAAAATCAATTATTCAAAGCCTTTATATATTTTAGTCCGTTGCTCAAGATGTATTCTGAGACTTTTCTAGGTTTTCAAATCTATTTAGTCATTCATGCTTATCATCAAGGCGCTTTCAGACACGATATCTCTCTAGCAGCCCCACGAACACTAAACACTGAACCTTTTTTGGGTTCTGTTTTGCAAATCTTACGTAAAAATTGGCCATAAGTCCAACACAACAGGAAGACTGCTTGGCCCCAAGGAACCAAAGGGCAATAAGCTTTGAGTGTATTTTCCAAGAACAAAAAGAACGTATTTCCTGTTCGGGTTTTGAGCCAGGAGCCAGAAATCTTTCGATCACTAACCCCAGTGCTCTACCAACAGTTTGCCGTTAGAGTTAAAATACGGTGTTTTGTGTCATGTTTCTATTATCGTATACTGAGTTTTGAAATAATTGTTTCTTTTCTTTACTACTGGTGGCTACTACCCACTATACAACAGCATGTATCACTGGCGTCACGCCATATAATAGACCAAATGCTATCTTTTAAGCAACAATGGTACCAAGGTAATTTTAAAGAAGACCTCCGTTTTCTAATCTCTTTGAAAAGCGAATTTCGTTTTCGATTAAGACAATACGTTTGATTGTTTGAATGGAATCAAAGATTCCAAGAATGATTATTCAAGTTACCAGAATACACCACCTGAAAATTCAAACATCGCGCGCAAAAGAAACGGTCCATTATATGACTAATTGTTGAATGCAAAACAAAATTACTACTGGGAGACAAAAATTGTACACTTCAGGTAATGCTTTACGTTTTCTTTCTACAGTAAACTTCGGGTAAATAAAGGTTAACCATGGAACTGATCGTTTGTTCTTACGGCCATCAATCACTTCGGTAATTTAGCAATTACATTTTTATCAGCAATCACTGCACATTTTTATCAGCAGGAATTACATCTCGTCAAAACCAGAAGGGCCTACTAATCCCAAAAAATCAGGGCCCAAGTTTAAAAGAGGATGGGTAACAACGTTTTACAAAACTTTGATGAAAATCTACGAAGATATAGTGCTGTAAAAGCTTTTCTCAAAAATAAATAGAAAAGTTTTTTTTTTAAATTGTAATTGTTGCAATTCTAATTCTAATTGCAAGTTCTTTGGTCAGATGATAAAGAAGAGACGTATGGGGTCGAGTAACAAAGGATGCATAGTATCTTTTCCTAATTTTTTCTAGGCGCCAACTACAGCCATGCAGCACGTGATGTTTTCCGCTCTGGGTCTAAATTTTATCGCTCTAAGGTCTTAATGAAGACTCTCACAATGCGATATTGCAAAAAGCCTCACCAGACAAGGTATTGGTTGCGGAATATTTTACTGATTGCGTTAATCTAGAATAATTGGAAAGTTATAGTCAATAACAAGAGCAATCGAAAATTGAATTTCGAGCATCGAAAATTTGTCAGCAAAATAATTATTTTACAACTGGTTATCTTACCTTGGCAGTTGTAATGTCATCGATGCCCACAAATTGATCTGTAATTAAGTCATGGTCAAAACAAGTGCAAATTTCCGATTAAGGCAAATTAATTAAAGGTGACGAGACAACAAAAATCAAAATTAACTAATTAAATTGGATTTTTTTTCTATTTTTGCTGCCAACCTGAATTGTCAGTCATTCACCAATTTTATGTTTTAACTTAAACGAAACTAACAACGTCGGCCAGTTTGAAAATAATATTCCGTACGTCACAAAAAAAATTATTATGGGATCTTTAACTTTAGTTTTTTTGAAAGAAGAAAAGGTTTAAGAGAGAAAACGAACTGAAACGTTAAAAATTTTTTCAAAGCTTAAGTTTGAAAAAATTGACAAAGTTCCGTTTTTTCACGAAGTAGAAACGAAAAAAATAAAAATTAAATAAACTTTTTTGTGTTTCGAAAACCCAAAAAAACGACATTATTGCCAAACTAAAAAATTAAGATGAACTAGACCTCAATTGGTCAAAATCACCAGCTCTTGAACTTGAATCTTAATTCCAGCGGAGCATCTCACTCAACACAGTGCCATACATTCAGCCTAGAATTGGTCAAGCAAGCAATTATCAGTTTTACGATTATCTCGCAAAAATCTTTTCCGACAAGCTGTTGCGGAAAGGTGCAATAACAAGTCAGGCTTGACGAAGAATAATAGTTCAGTTTTATTAAAGATTTGTCATAAAATACCTTACCTTATTTGGCAAAACAAAACTTAAAAACCTTTCACTACACCGAACAATTAACTTTATTTTTTCCCTCGTGTAACGAGTTGACTGTGCCGTCTCCGCGTCCGATTTGACCGAACCGGTAGTTGAACTTTAGGTCTTTCGTTACCGCTTTACCGTTATCGCTCGACCAACTAGCTGGTCGATCAACTCATAGATTAACTAGTAATTATTTAAACGTGTCTCACCTCGAGAATTATTTAGACTTTTCGGGATTCCGTATATTTCGATGAGATCGATTTCGCTTAACTGGGGGATTGATTTTCGTCCACGCCTCATATTTGAGGATTCCGCAACCTTTAACTCCAATAAATTGCTGTCCGAAGTTGCTCGACGTAGGTCTGATTCGGGAAGGGACAAAAAGCAAAGTTCTTTCGCGTCCAAATTCCTCAAATCTTCAACAGACTTAAATTTCTTAGTTTTGCTAGTGTTAAGAGAAATAGAGAAACTAGATTCAAAATTCAATTCGGACTTAAAACTAGACGTTTCTAAACTTGACTGTCGGTTTTCGTTACTTGTAGCAAAGTTTACAGGTTCTTTAAGACAACTAATTTTGTTTGCGCCTGACGCAAAAGACTCGAATAACTTAATGCGTTTGTTAATTGCGGGCAAATCGAGGCTAGGTTTCTCTGGCGAGAGTCCAACTGCTGAACTAGAACACCTTTCATTAGCAACCGAAATGCTATCTGTCACGCTGATTTTTTGCAAAGGTGTACTCTGATTGCGTGAGAAAAAAGGCGTAATGGTTTTTGTATCAGCAACGTCTGGGGGATTGGATACTTTTTCCTTCTCAATTTCACGCCCAATGACGTCATTTGAATTTTTGTCGCACACTCTGCACGACTGAATTGTTTTGACGCCATCAGCAAAATTGGCTTCACAAATTTGACTTCGAGTCTTATTGCAATCACTTTTCCCAAGGATGTCAACAACTTTTTCGGATAAGTTTAATTCATTAGTTATTTGCTGTTCGCTAGTTTCTGGTGTAAGCAGATGGTCAGTTAATTGATTGTAATTTCCGGTCCATTCATGAGATGGAGTTTTGTCTTTACCACCTGTGTCTTTTGTCAACAATGAATCAATACCATCGCTTTCAGTTAAGGTGTATTTCGTTCGAGATTCTTGTGAAACGGAGGGAAAGGAAACATTTGTATCTCGTAGGGTCTCACTTTGGTTTACTTTTTCTCGGGATAGTTTTCCTGGCGCTTTTTTGAACGCATCCTGTTCTGAGAACTTCTCAGTTTTTTTAAAAGAGTTGTCAGATTTTAAATGAAAATTTCGGTCCCACGAAGCTATTTGACTTTCAGATTCAGAAGTGTTTCCATCGCAAAAAGTTACTTTTATAGTGGGGCTTACTAGTTCAGAAATGGGTTTTTCGGAGCTTTCAGAGTTTGAAGAAGATTCCGATGAACTTTTTTCTCGTTCTTTTTCAATGTTGAAATTTTGATTTTCCAATTTTTCTTCCAAAATATCAGAATCTTGGGACAAAAACAGAGTTGATACCTCTTTCCTCTTGAAAGAGTCCTTCAAATTGTTATTCAATTCGTCCTTATTTTTGTTTTCTATTTTGTTTCTATTATTAGCTTCTTCTTGGCTGGTGGATCGTTGCGAATTCGGCCTAAATCTCCTCTCCTTGAAGGAAGCGGAATTGAGAAGGAGGAATTCTTTCATCCAGTGCATGAATTCCTGAGTACTTTTGCACATTAATTGTATCGGCTTTATCCACGATTCTAAAACGTCAAAAAACATGCTTTATTAGTATTCAAAATTACTGACGCTAAACGGTTACTATAAACGAAGAGGCTATTGTTATGTGGTTATTATAAAGAAAATACGCGAGCAAAAAGTGGTTATTCATTTGCTCTTGATTTTTTTCTTTAAATAAACAATTAGTGTTAGCGTTAGAATTTAAATTTAGGTAAGGGTTAGGTTTATAATTGAAACTACTGCTAGGTTAGGGATTTTCTTATTTTTCCGTTACGTCAAAATAATCTCGGCGGTTAAAAAAGTTTGTACTAAGGGGTGACAATAAAAGTGGCGCAAAAGAACAAGTACTGCAGAATAGGACTATAAACTCGGCCATGCGTAATGTATCGTCCTAAAATTTCATTTGGAAATTCAGCGCAAATAATTTTTTCAAATCTATGCAATTTTAGTTCTTTTTAGCGTCTCCTGGTGCTTTACCGTATAGTACCACAGATAAAGAATTTAGAAAGTGCTTTTGAATCGTGATTTAGAGCATTCATCCAATGGAGAGAAATTGCTGTGAATAGCTGTGAGTTGGGAGATAAATTGCGAGTGATGCTCATTGAGATTTAATTAGTGACATCATCAAAGCACTTTCACAATCATTATTCTTGCTTTATAGTATAAACGAAATAAAAACTGCAAAAATATGCCATAAAGTTGCACAACGCACATGCAGTAAGTGGCACGATCAAACAATACTTTCACACGTATAATATATTTTGTTCAACACGATCAATCATTCAAAATTTATCAATTCGCTTATAAAAAATCTCAGAATTAGAAAATTCTTAGTTTTTTATACAAAGTTTTCAAAGTAAAAATTAAGGATTAATGGATTAACGTTTTGACGTAGAGTATCAAAATTTTATTGATTTATTGGAATACTCTTTCCTGCTTGACGATCGGCATTAAAAGACTCAGTGCGAAGCCTACACCGTGCGTTGTGGACCGGAGGACAGTTTGACTAGAAGATCGAGAGGTTCCTTTGCTGTCTCTGACCAAGGCAACTTGGTGAATAAAGTGTAATTATTTCAATTACATTACATTTAAAAGCAATTAAGTGAGAGATGCTGAGCAGTTATGTATTTCAGAAAAAAAGTTCATGAGAAACCAAAGTTGCATAACGTAGCAAAACTCGTTACTTTTGTAATGTTTTTGTTTACCGACTTTCTCGTTCTGTCAACAAAAAAGAAGTCAAAAGTTTAAGATTGTTTCTTTGTTTTGCACCTGTTGTGTGCAAACTAGCTCAAACTGCTTCAAATGTAGGCTATGCCAGCACACTCAAAAATAAATTTTTGAAAGTGTTCTAGGGTTTTGATAGCACCAGCATTGCATTGCTACATACAGCATAATTATAAACGTGGGTGAAATTTCATTTTTGTAGTTGTTTTAACTCTGCCCCACTTCACCCACCAGCTGCTTGAAATGTTTATCTATAATACAAGTTGTCGAATGACCTACAGCAATACCACGATGTTTATGTTTTTAAGGATTATTGATTTTGTTATATATGCGTCGCGCCGTAGCAAGGACTGGGCAAATATGGTACATTACCGCCCCTCAATACGCTAATGACGCAATGACGACTTTATTTTCAGCAATTTTCTCTATGGGAATTTGTTATAATCGGAGATATTGTAGCATACGATTAAGTGGCAGTTAGTCTTTGGCAGTGAAAATCGCCACTAATTCAGAAAATTTAAGAAAAATTTGCGGCACACCTAGCTGCGGCCCTCCGGCGGCGCTCTTGTGTGCCACAGCACACCGTTTGAAAATCCCTACTAAAAGATGGTTATAGCTTACGTGAAAAAGCTTCTTCTTTTAAAGATGAATTAAGATCAACATCCGTTGTCTTTGATTTGGGATGGAGCCAAAATGAGTTAAAACTTTTATCTGAAATACACTAATTGTTAGACCGTAATTTGACGCCAAAATGTGTGAAAATATCAAGGACAAATTGCTTTTATCGCACGTTCTCGGAAATTCCGTCATCTTTGATCTTTCGTTGCCAAGTTTCCTAATGAGGCAATTAAGACGCATCATAACGCACATTACGCAAGCACTACAGCAAGTAGAAGGTGATAAAACCAAAACCCTGATATTTTAACAAACAAGGTAACCAACTAATCGTAACTGTTTCCTGAATTATTAAATACTAACTGGTTGCAATATTTTAATCTTTTCTTAAACAAAATTGTGAAATCTTGAGTTTGTTTTTTTTTCAATAAACTTTACAAAGTGACGGCTAATGGTCCATTAGCTCATTAAGACTTGAATTGCTTGGCCACATTTGACTAATTTTACGTGTGATTACCAATTAGCTGGCATACTCCGTAACAAACTATTTTTATGCCAGCTGCTACACCATGTTACGGCTTCGTTATTCCCAATGCTCCACAGTCCGCAGGAATTTTATAGCAGAGTTATTAAATAACTTTGGACAGTAATTAAATGCAATTTTTGTAATTTTTTTCGGATTTTGTTTAAGTTTATAATTTGTTGGTACTCTTCTTTTTTGTAATTTTCACAGTGGTTGATACGCTTTATTGCTTCAAATCGTGATAAAGTCAAGCTCAAAAGACAGACAGTCGGACACCCTAGCAGTCTATAGCACCCTGAAACTGAAAACAAACTTTTGATCAAAATCAAATGCAATAAAACTTATTTCATATTTAACCTTGTTGAATATCTTCAATTGAAAAGCCCTTTTCAAGGTCAAGTTTAAGGAGTGTTTCGGAGTTGGACGGAGTACGGTTAGACTTATAAAACTTCAACATTTGATCCGCAGTTAGGACAGCCCACATTTTACTCCATGACATCATTTTACGTCGATAGAGCCAGCCTTTCATCAGGATTGGCTCGGCGTCAGTTGCCGAAGGTGAATCGAGTTCAGGGATCGATGAATCGCCACTAAATTAACAAACGTGATTGCTTATAGTAAAAAATATTACTTTTTAAGTAGTTGTTTGATAGTAGTGATTGATACTGTGTATAGAATAGTAGTAGTACTCGGATTCGATTCCAGGTCAAGTTAACCAAAGACTTTAAAATTGATATTCAAAGCTTCCCTGCTTGACGTTGAGCATTGAAAGGAGCGTGTGAAGCCTCCATCGTGTGTGGTAGACAAGTGAACAGGTGGTAGCTTGACTCGAAGACCGAAAGGTCCGTTTGCTGTTTCCTGGCAAGGGCGACTTGGTGGATAAAAATTTACTTCAAATTAAATGAGCTTCTTGATAAGTTGAATCATTTCACTGTTTTCCAACATTTCACCCTCTTTTCTGTTTTCATCACCCAAGGTACCAACTAACGCCTTTCGTGAATAAAGAGGGGTAAAGAACGAAAAGAACATTAAGTTATGGAGTGGTTCTGAAGGAAATCAGTTCGAAAATTTGAAATAACGTGGTTCTGAAGAAAAGGTCAAGTTATGGAACCACTACCTTGTTTTGGACATTGATTCGTTTTGACTCTGAGTGGATTCAAATAAATCGTGAAGTGGATTCTCTTCTTGAGATTTGTGGCGTGGTTTCCCTTTAGCGCTGCTGACGCGCTTTAAAGTTCGCAATCCGACGAGTTCCGAAGTTTTCCGAGGATATACAAGACCTGACGGCTTCTGTGCTGATCTATATCAACATTCAAACATTAACGAGAAAGGTACAACAGGTAAAATTGAAATCAACCAAATCTTTCAATATACTCGCTGTATTACATCGAAGCTTGTAACGAGTTTACGAGCCCATCTCCGCGTCATTGCGCCTGCGGGCAACACAGCTCCTTTCGAAATGTTGCAGCGGTGGCAAGCCGTGGGCAACACTGTGTCCGATTTGACCGACCCAAGATTTGAATCTCAAACCTCCCGCTCCAGAGACAAACGCGCTACCGCTCGACCAGCTCAATTTTCCCATTTTTGAGCTTTTTTGAATGGATGTTCTGAACCAGAAACGCAGTAACAGATTGATACCGAGTGATTAGAATGAGATATAAGGTTTGAATATTTCCCCTTTCCTTTAATTTATTCCGCTAAAGCTAATGTTTTCTCTAACTGCTTGCAACTTGCTTGTGATGTACCTTATCAAGCCCTTTACCGTTTTCTTCAACTACTTTTATATTTTTTCACGTGATAATATTGCTCCCATGGTATCGCGGTATTATCACAACTTGTAGCAGAAGAACACAAATATCTGTAAAATTTTGGCTTACTTTTCTTCAGCGTCGGCTAGATTTGGCAAGGAGAGGTTTAGTCCTGTAAAAAGCATTAATATGATTTTTGAGTTTTTCCAGCGAGTAACAACTGCTGCAACAAGGTCGGGATGACTATTCCCTCTTGAGACCAAAGGAATCCATGATGGCTTAATTGTCTCTTAGATGGAAACTCAAAATAAGAATTTGCCGTAGTAAAGTAATTATTTTGGGGTGGCAATGAAGCAGCAAAAACTGCAAAACTGGGTCCCAGTGCCTATAAGCAGTTTGAAACATTTTCATGAATAAAGTGATTAAACGAAAGTGTGCGCTTGGTTTGATCACTTTGATAGCTTGTAACAAAGAGGAAAAGTAAAATTGAAAGCTTGAAAATGCTCCATTTTGATTTGGTTAATTTTTTATGGTGACGTCACTGAATGTCAAACAAAGCATCATCAACGTTATGCGATAAAGATCGACGGAATGTTCAGCTTCTATACCAACATCTCTAGAAAATAAATAAATGGGAACACGTGTCATCGTACTTGAAGTTGACTGTCAAGCAACCTTTCTGTCAAAAAAAGGCAATTTTTCGTTTTTACGGCGACAATGATCATATGATTACGGTTTAACTCGCACCGTGGTCATGTTGTTCAATCCTTAGACAAGGCGTTTTATGGCGATTATCTCTGCCTGGTGGCTACGAACAAGCGGCAAATTTTTACGGGAAAAAGTCAAACATCAACCGGAAGACTTGGAAAATAGTCAGCTACTAAGCGGGTGCGGATTCATCCAAAGGACAGCGTCACTGTCGCTTTCTCATGACAGGAGGAAAAAGATGCATCATTCAATCAATAAATTCTTTTACTGACATAATTTGATATTCTTACTGTTGTACAATAAGGCATGCATTAGCAATTAAGGTAGCAACAAAAAGACAGAAAAGTTAAATTTAAAACAGACACCTCCTGCGTCTAGATGAAGCTGACGTGAAATGACGTCCGAATCAGGAGGCCGGAAATTACTCTTTGAATTCCCACGGTCGTGATTATCATTCGAGGTAACAGATGGCTGCTGAATGCTGCAAAAAAATGAGGCGTACCCTCAAAATTACACCTCGAAGTAAACCGGAAAAAGAGTAATTACGGAAAAGGGGGCACTAAAAAGTGTTGTATTTACTACCCCATATTCCCCCAAACGATACAAACAACTAAAGCTTGCTAACTTTATCCGCTCCACCCGATCTGGGTTACCCAAATAGACTAGAATTTTTCACAAAGCCCTTCTGTGTTACGTATACAGTAACTTTAAAAGCGTCTTCGAAGACGCGAAATGCGCTGAGGCCCTCAGTTAAACCCCATCAGCTGGATTTGACAAAAATCGAGAAAATATCTTGTGGGAGCATATATATTGTCCAGACTTTTTATCATCAACATAATAAAAAAAGATAGGTACAGTATTATGGGTTCAACGGAGCAAATAATATACGATTAGAGGCAATCGTTTTAAGATTGGAAGATTACATTTCGTCAAATGGTAGCAATTATTAAAACCCAATAAACTGATTTTATGAGTTTTACGGTGAGAAAATTCAACGATTGTGTATTGTATATAAAAACTTTAGAAGTGATTGCAATAAAATTTCGATCGATTAGTCATGGCACCTTTTCCATTAAAAACACAACAATATTGCTCTTTTATTCTTGAGAGATGTTTTTCTTGAAGTTAACTTCCTCACCTAATTTATTTGAAAGACTAATCAAACTTTTTAAGAAATCTGACACTCAAAACAATATTGCATCTAGATCACTTGCTCGTTTAATTGCTTAAAAGCGGATTTAATAAATACCAAATAATTTGTTTATATGAGAGGAGCTTGAACTCAACTGATTCAAAAAAGCAAATATCACAAAAACAAAGATGATGATGAACCCGAACACGGGTTAAACAGACACTGTAGAATTTTAAATTTTTAGGTATTATACTATGTTATATAATAATTTGTTTGATTTTATTAATAATTTATTTACTATTAATTTCGACCCAATGAAACAAATTTCTGGCTTAAGCTAAAAGAGAAAACAAAAGAAACTTTTAAAAAGACAGTTTGGCAGAAACACTTAGTGGTCTCATCGTCTATATTCAATTAATTTGTCAAAACACTCTAAAGTACTCAAAAACTCAAAAAACAAATTTGTATTGAAAAATCAGCCACCAAAATAAGAGCTCAAAGTTAACTTCGATAAATGTGCACACTTTTTTCCGAAACTTTAAAATTTTTGTGTCAAATCTTTACTTCCGAGCTACACTGGCGTAAAATTGTGAACTCACGAGCGTATTCTTAGCTTATTTTAACCAACTGGCAGTTTGTACCCTCAGTTGTAAGACCGGATTACCGAATTTCTGCTTAATTGAAAATACGCTCGTACGCTCACGATTCTACACCCAGTGTAGAATAGCCATTACGATGTAGTGTAAATAACGATATTCACAAATTCACTCTACCTTTTCACAGTTGATTCGTCTTCGTCAGAAGACTGAATGGAACTGTTTCTGCTCTTTTGTTCTGTAAGTTAAGTGGATATGAAAACTATTAATTAAAATTTGTCGACCATAATCTATCATTGACACCACTATTAAGAGTTGAAGTGGGTTTAAAAAGTATAAGAGGACAAAAACATCAAGAATTTGTTTTGTAAATTTCCAGTTACATAACACGATCAATCTGCGGTAAGTTTGAAAAATAAGGTGTTTAATTTTCGCCTTGTTTTGCCGAATGCAGCCGAATTGAAATGTGTTTGTCAAAAGCAGCCCTTAAAGGCCGCGGGTTTCCTGGATGGTTTCTGGCGATAAACTGGCAATTACAATAGAACTCTGTGAACACCGATTCATACAACCAGCAAAATAGTCAACCAAATAGTGTGCTTGTTTTAATTTGTATCATTGTTTTTGTTGAAACCCAGGGTTTATCAAGGGAGGTAGACAACACGTGGCCCAAAATCAAAATGACTATTGTACTAATGCTGTCGATATGTGTCATGTAAATCGATTCAGAGTTGTAAACGGGACGGCTAGTTCAATCTCTAACCCGAAAATAATTAGAAGCCCAAACCAGACCCGAAAAACCCGAGGGTTATGTTCAGTTTAAAAATACGTATACGGTTAATCGCTTCTTTTCTTAAAATAGCTTAGTCTGCTGAGACCAAATAAAGCTTATTATTGATAAATTATGACGCAATCATAATTGTTTTTTATATATTATGTAATAATATTGAAGTCTTCATTCAATGTCGCAAAGTTATTTTGATTACGTCTTCATAGCGCTTTCATGGGACCCATCAGACCCTAATCAAGCCTGAAACTTTGTGTACCTCATAGCCCCAACCCGAACCGAAAAGCCAGCCAAGTTTCCATTCTGGATCGATTTATCGGACGATACGTGATCTTTTGTGTCAAAAAAGATATTGAATTGAAGGGGCGCAACCAGAATTTTGCTATGACAAGAGGGGCTTGAACCCAATTAAAAAACTTTTTGTTCGAAAAAATATGTCTTGTTTAAGTGACGCGTGTTGAGCAAAGCCTGCAACTAAACGTATCACAAACAGGGGTCTGTGGGCTGAGCCCCATCCGCAAGAGGCTATGAGGGTCTTGGGGGCAAAGCCTCCAACCGCTTGGCAATTTTTGTGATTTTGCGGAAAAAATAGCTTTTTTAGCGCCATTTGGATGACATTTCGGACGTTTTCAGGACTACTTGAAACAACAAAATTGCTAAAATCGAAAGTTGTTAGTAAAACTTAAATTGCTCAGTCCCTTCAGACTTGCAGATGAAGTACGAAACACGTTAAAATGCTTGTATTTGGGCATAATTTTCTGGGTGGCTTGGCTAATGGGAGGTTGAAGCACCCTTAGCCCCCCAACCCCGGGTCGTGCCACTATTGACTATCGAAAAAAATACGAATTTAAAGTTTGATGTGAGTTTAGCGTCTTTTCTTTTTCAGCTTTTAAGTTTAATACATACACAATATCCTCACACCTTCTGATTTTGATTTTGAAGAGTAAGCTTGAAAGATAGTTTTCCGAGATTTTTTCTTCTGCCTTAAGCGCAAATCCAAGCTGGAAAGAGGTGCTATGGAATAACGATTCGTTCTAAAATGAAAATCGTAATTCAAGTTAAAAGAGTATTCAAGTCCAAAATGTTTTTGCTCGGTTTTCTCTCAAAAAATTTCGACAGCTCTGAAGACTAATTTCACTAAATTTGAGTTTTTTACGACCTTCCGTTTCCAAGATATGGCAATATAGATTTCCTCCAAGAAAGGCTTTTTCCGTTCAGAAATTTTGCCAAAATTTCAAAAAGTTGCTGCATGTTCGTTACTCTCATTAAGTGTTTACGGCAGCGTTGTTGTCAAAACAAACTAAAGGGTCTGAATAATTGTAAATTAATTGCTTTTCAACTAAATTCAAGCCAACTTTTCAAAAGTTAATCTTCTGTCTCAATAGTCAATACTGACAAAATAGTAACACCGAAGTAAAAGGAAAATAGTTAGCTTCGAACCGCAATATCTTGAAAACAGCAAGACATAAAAAGTTCAAATTTGATGAGAATGCATTTTGGACTTTTACCACTATTTTGGTCAATAGTGAAAAACTTGACTTGAATGCCCTTTAGCAATATTTAATAGCGAGGTTTTTGCAAGGACCATGACAGGTTCGAATCCACGGGGAAGACAATTCTATGCAGTTGGTGGCCTGGTTGCACTTCTTGATGCTACTGTTTTGGTATCCCTGCTCCAGGAAGAAAAAAAACGATAATTTACAAGTAATTCAAGTTCGCTGCATTTATTACATTCATTATGCATAACAACTTGAAATTAAATGTAGGCAGTGACGTAACTAAAGGTTTGTGCCCGGGAGAAGGGGGCAAGCTTCCAGAGGGCCCATTATTAGACGGAATTCTTGAATCTTGGTGAAGACCAAAAAAAGTTTTTACCAAGAATTCGTTGTTTTTTCCGTATTTGCTCCCCACCCATCAGTTACGCCAGTGAACACCGGCACCATAAAAATCTACCTACAATCTTAGGTTCTGGCATCTCCAAGAAATTGGGATTAAAACTTTCGACATAAAAGCTGTTGATCTGGATTCGATTCTCAGTTGGATTGGAGCAAAAATTTAGAAATGTAATCTGCGGTAAAGTTGATCGGAATTTGATTTACTTTGGTTTGTTTGAGCTTGTTGCTTTGGCGGTTGACTTCGACTTCAAGTCTAGTTGTAACTCTTCTTGAAGCATGAAATCATATTCTGGAACTTCTAAAAAAATTAATAACTTTGTCAAAATTTGAGACCCAAAGTAATATTTTGGCCAGAAGGCTAAAAATTACACGAATTTATCACAAGAATACCTTTAAAACCAAAACGAAAATTACCGCCATCGAATATAGCAGCCGTTATGCAACGATTGGTTCTATTTTGACTTTCTGCTACAATTTTAGCAAAGATTTGCTTCTTCTTTGAGTTTCATTTATTTGATTAATAAAAATCGAAATTCTACCCACTTTTGCTGGCAAAAAAATATAATTGTGAACTTGGTCACACCAATATTTTGTAACTTTATATTTTCTCTCGACAATATTAATTTTGAGATCTAGGTTATTTGAATATTTACGGAAGGATATATTCTGAAATCATCTGAGAGGTTATGATATCGTTAGTTTGAAATGCTCCAAAAATACGTTAAATCAATCCTATAAATCATATTTAGCGAGCGTTTCAAACTAGCGATGTCATAATCTCTCAGATGATACCAGAATATACACTCATTTTCCCAAAATATGTGAGATTTCAATAGCTTTTGAATCACCTATTCTTTATGACCTTTATTTGGCTTAGCTTTTTGTGGAAGCAATTGGATTGCAATAAATATTTTAATCTTCAATTTGTGACTATAATTATGTTTTGATGCTTTCGAAAACAGTAGCAAAAAATTGACTGCATCAATTCAACCACGTCATGAATAAGATGACGTCATCAATGACAAACGTGAGAAAGTTCTGAGAGACCAAAGTTTAATTTATGGTATAAACAAAAGATGGCACACAAATTGATTGACTAATTTTTTTAAGCGCCAAAAACAATGTAAAGACATTTCACATCAAGAATAGCTTTGTTGTTTCATGAAACCAAACTAGTTAGACTCAACAAATAAAGATTGTATTTGAATTTTTGGGTAGCAAGCTGTTTGAAGAGACTTTAAACTAATAGAGGGAATAACAACCACAACACCAAGCCATGAAAAACTTCCAACACCAACTACAATATTATTTTTAACTTGTAGGATCACATGTCGCTTTTACTTCAGTGGTCAAGTGGATAGAGCGTCTAATGCTGAAAAGGCAGAAGCGGGTTCGATTCCCGGTTGGGTCAAACCTAAAACTTTAAAAATTGGTATTTGCGGCTTTCCTATTTGACCTTCAGCATTAAAGCCGAGGTCCGGTCCAACTGGGTTTTATACCAAAAATATCACAAATATTATTCTAAGTTTACAAGAAAAAAGCAAAAGTTGATTGGTGATACAGAACTTGAGAATTACTTTGATTAAAATGTTCATACCGGCCAGTTGGTCGAGCGGTAACGCGTTCGTCTCTGAAGCGGGAGGTCTGGGGTTCAAACCTCGAGTCGGTCAAATTGAGAACAGTGTTGCAAACGGCTTGCCACCGCTGCGACACTTCTTCGAAAGAAGCTTTGTTGCCCGGGAGCAATGATGCGGATATGGGCACCGCAAACTCGTAACACGCTTCGGCGAAATACAGCTATAGTTTAATGAAAGATTTAATTTGATAAAATGTTCATATCTTCGAAGCTTTTCGTGTGACACTAGTTAAGAAGAATCATCAGGATGGAGAGCGCAGGATAAGGAGCGGCTATTTATAGGAAAAAGCCCAGTCGTGATTGGCTGAAAACTTAAAGCTTAAAGAATGTGCACTAATAACGCTCTCTAATTGGTCTTTTTTCAGCCAATTACGGCTCGGCTTTTTCTTATAACTAGCCCTTCCTTTTCCTGGGCTCTCCATTCTGATCATTCTTCTTGACAAGTGTCAGACGAAAAGCTTCGAAGATATGAACATTTTAATCAAAGAAAAAACAAGAACATAAGTGTCGACTTTCCTTAATTTTGGAGAAAAGCGCAAAAATCATCTTCTTCCATGACGTACTCCGGGGAATATACCAGACCCTTTTGCATTGGTTTTCAATAAATTTTGGTATTTTAAATTGCTGTGAAGAAAGATTAAAACCTTATATGTTCCTTCTAAGGAGCGTGATGCCTTGCTGGTATTTACTGGAAAAGTTTTTTGAACAAAAAAGAGCGAATAAGCCTAGTATATGGGCTAGTTAGCCGCTTCGACCTGCCGGAGCTGCTGTTTCCTGCGGGCAATATAATTGCAGCAATTGATTGAGTAATTAACAAGATTGAGCAATTGAAAATAATTAACAAAATTATGCGTCATTGTTATTGTCTGATAGCAATTGCTTATTGTGATTTCACCGTTACAAATAAACTATTATCTTGCCAGTGCATTTACTTTGTCCGCAATAGTGTAAGTATGGTGATTGGTGAGTAACAGTGTTTCCTCTAAGCTGCGCGCGTGTGCGCGCGCACACGGCGTTTAGAAACTGCGCACGCTCATAAATTTACTGCGCACAGACGTATAGTTGCTCAGACATTTTGTGGTACGTGGGTTGTTTCACGAATATTAGTCAATTTCAAAAAAGTGCGCACATACGAAAATTTCTGCGCGCACAGATCACAAAAAATTTGACGGAACATTAGTGGGAAACTAGAGTCATACTTGGTTGGCTTACTCGCTCTTTTCGTTCAAAAAACTATGGGGTGCCAAATGTAAAGCGAAATGTGCACGACGTTTTTCCGAGTTATGAGGTGCCAATTTTTGCAATCCTTTTACTTTGCAGACTTTTGGCATGCCAATTTACGCGATACTCAAAATGACATGCGAAACTGACAAAAATAATAGTTGCAAAAATTGGCAAATTAAATATACAAATTGACCCATAAAACTTATGCCTTTTTTCACATTTAAATAAATCCACAAATTGGTATTTCATTACTCAGAAAAACGACGTGCACATTTCGCTTTATACTTGGCGTCCCATAAAAAACTTCAGCAGTAAATACCAGCAAGGCATCACGCTCCTCTAAAGAACCATAAAGAGTTTTAATTTTTCTTCACAGAAATTTAAAATAATAAATTCATTGAAAACAAATGCAAAGGGTCTGGTATAATATACCCGGTAGTACGTTATAGAAGAAGATGGTTTTTGCTCTTTTCGTCAAAAGTAAGAAAAGTTGACACTTCGTTTTGTTTTTTTTATAAACTTAGAATAATGTTTGTGATTTTTTGGTATATAACCCAGCTAGACCGGACCTCGGCTTTAAGAGGGACAGTCTGAAGCTTCTACCGTATGTGGTATACAGGTGGGCAGGTGGCAGCTTGACTTGAAGACCGAAAGCTTCCTTTTGCATTCTCCTGGCCAAGGAACAAGGGAATAAATGTAATTTCAATTTTACAATATATGAAATGCCTATTTCTGTGTTGTGCACACAGCCTACAACAATATTTCAATTTGTACGTAGCCACTAGCCATTATGGCTTAATTCCATATTTTAAGATTTTCCACAGCATAAAATCAAAAACCAACAATAATACACGCAGCATTACATGTATCTTTTTCAAAAGGTTAAAAAAAAAACAACAATATCTCACTACTGCCACCTACCGCATATTGTATGGCGCTTGCTTGAATTGACCCTCCTTAACGGCTCGGGTTCAGAGGGGCGGAGTCTGTTCAGAGTGGCCTGATTTATGGTACCGTATAAAGTAGCACTCCTTTTATCCTGGGCAGCACTTAGTGTAGGTATAGTGGAGTTCTCTGTAAAACCGCTGTGATTGTCCACGACCATTGGAGACCTTCGCAGACTGGGAAAGGGACCGTCTTTACGCCTTTTGTGGGTTGGAGGAACAGCATGCTTTCGGGAAAACGATTCTCTGTGAATAAAAAAATAAGGTAAAAAATTTGCTCTAAAATTTTTTTTATTGTGATTATCAAACAGTTGATTGAAGGGTAACGCGTTTGTCTCTGGCGCAGGAGGTCTGAGGTTCAAATCTCGGGCCGGTCAAATCGAACACAGTTTGCCAACGGCTCGCCACCGCTGCAACATTTCTTCGTAAGAAGCTGTAATACCCGGGCGCAATGACGCGAAGATGGGCCTGGTAAACTTGTTACACGCTACGGCGTAATACAGCGAGTATAATAAAAGAGAGAAGGATTTTTTTTTGATTTGAGACGAAGCCAACAGAGCAAGATTAATGGAACAAAAAAATTGACCTTTCTATATTTTGGTTTGCTGCCTTCTAGTGCAACAGCGCCGGAGTGTGGGTCTGTTATAAAGTTGAATCAGGTCAGCAAAATTAAATTAGGTTGCTAACAAAGCAAGAAAAACAATTATTATGTTATTGTATAACCACAAACATTTTGCTAAAACTTTCAATATCACCACTACAGTAAACTCAAGAGGATTCAGTCACAATCGCTGCCAAAATTAGAGTGTCAGCAATTAATTTTGTAGCCCACTTAATCAACTCGAGTCTTTAAGTGCTGAATGTGTCATGACTGGAGAATTACCAATGAACAATTTTCTTTTACAGTATCATCGTCCAAAGGTTTTCAAAGCTAAAACACCCAGGCCTAGCATGATTTATTTAAACAATTTTGAGCATTTGAAGCATTTGAGAATTGAAGCAGCTCAGTAAAACTTTCTGAAAAAGATTTTGCCTTTGAGGTAGTAAAACCATAACATTTTTGAATTTTCTAAATCAAAATGCTTAATGTTTTATCTTGTGATTTAAGCTTAATTGCTAATGGTATTTTCAAAAAGGAAAACTGCTCATTTTTGCACGTTTTTTTTTGTTCTACCAATTCTTGAGTTTTCTTTTTGCAACAGATACAAAAAGAGTCCCAAAATTGATTATGTATGTAACAGGAGACACGTCCAACTTTTAGAATGCTAAGTCAGTTACTTACTTTCTATCCGCCTCCTGAACTGATCGCGGTGATGACGTCATCACGCGCTTGGAAGATGATGACGTCACTGGATGAGTGAAATCTTGAGAATTTTCATGCACAACCGAGGAAATCTGCAAGAATGTGTTTTTCCATTAGTGAAATTTACTTTCTGAAGGTGACTGCCATCCGCTATGGTCTCGGTGACTTCCAATTGACTCAGCAATAAGAGATTAAAAACAAACTTGGAGGTTTAAGAATTCGGTTTCTTTTTGTCGTATCAATAGAGCAAACTTATATGCAAACTTCATAAGTAATTGTCTTTTGTTGATTATCTTGTTAGACTTTACTTACGTCCTGCGTTACTCGTGTTCGATTCCCGGCCAGGTCAAACTAAAAACCATAAAAATTGGTTTTCAAAGCTTCCCTGCGTGACGTTCAGCAATTTAAGGGCAATGTGAAGCCTCCACCGTGTGTGGTAGACAGGTGGGCCGGGAACAGCTTGACTCAAAGACTGAAAGATCCTTCTGCTGTCTTCTGACCAAGGCAACTTGGTGAATAAAATGTAATCACAATTTCCAATTTTGATTCCATGGCTAAATTTCTCAATCAGCCACTGTTAAAAATTTCAAAAATATAGCTTTCAAGCAAAAATATTTTTTAAACATGTGATTTTTAGCGGAAGGCTGAGATAAAAAATTAAAAAATTTAAAAGCCTATTATAAAGTATAAGCTTAACTCAATTATGCTTTTGAGAATGTTGCTAAATCATGCAAAAAACCGTCTGCTTTATTTGAAACAAAACTACAGTTAAGTATACTCATTACTCACTGCTTTTGCTTTTAGGAGTTTCTTGCCACTTTGTTTTTCTTTCGACTGCGTTATGGGGTATTTTGTTATTTCAGATTTGGTGCGTTGAACATCATCAAAATATGTCTTTGCAGTAATAGGTTTTTCAAAACTTGATTTAAGAGGTTTAGTTGAATTTGGTGACAGCGAAATAGGATCAGAGCTCAAATCTGGAGGAAACGGAGTCCCATGAGGAGTGTTTTGAGGGGCTAAATCATCCATTGTGCATTCATCCCTAATTGATTGGACCCATTTCTCTAACATCCCCTCCTGGTCAATGTAAAATATTAGATTTGTGTCGCTTGAGGCGCTGTAGAGTTGCAAAGAGCATTTTGATTGAAATCTAAAACAAAAAGAGCATAATTAGTATACAATAATATGCAAAAAACTGTGAACATTTGAGAAATTGCGGCACAAGTTTAATCATAAAGGTTAGGATTACCGTTACATTCTCATTTTCTTGCTTGCTACCTTCAACAAGAGACACTCACATGACTTTTGCGTCGGTGGGAATCAACACTAACTTAGTTGTGCATAAGATAAGAGCATGGAGCAGCTAAATATCATATCATGGAACCACAGCGATGTGCTAGAGAGCGTTGGAAAAGATGTTGCAAACTGTAATCTCTATCTCACTGATTTCTCGTGACAGAAGAGTATAGCTACTGAGCACAGCCAATGGTTGTCCAACAGCTTTTTAATTGGGCGGGCCGCTTAGCCTACGTACTATTCATCATGAAAAAGCAACGAGAATGAGACCTAACCGGTGTAGTATCAAAACCGTTATCTGTTTTCAAACAATGGCTTAACTCTTTCACGAACAAGAAGCAAACAATCTTTACTACTAGCTTTGCGTAGGTAACCTTTGAGTAACATTTTTAAATCATTTTAGTTTTCTGCTGCAGAATCGACCCCGAATCGAAATCAGTCTTATTTGCTTAGTCAAACGAAAAAAATACATCCGGCTTACCTGGTGGCATTTGCTGGAGCTATAAATTTACTGATTGAGAGTTCATCCACAGGTAGGATATGGATTGGTGATCCGTCTGTATCCGGACTGATGTTTTTGATTTTGGGCTGGGAAGGGTAAACAATGAACGATTTGTCGCGTACGACACACCAGTGTTTCTGAAAAATTCAAGTTTGAATTGGTCAATATAAAGAAATAAGAAACGGTGGTAGTGGGTGACACACTCATTTGCTCCACTTCCACGCCTTTTCGCTAAGCCTTTCGTCAGTAATAGAGCAAAATTATTGTTTGTAAATTAAAATTATGTCTTGCTGTATAAACGCCGAAAGTCATATCTTCACTGAGGAGGATAAAATCATGAGCATCATAAGCGTATCCCAGTGCAGGCGGGCTGGAATGCTACAAGTTACACAGTGGAAAACCGAAACTGTAAACGAGGTTGCTTTCATCTACATCTGAACACCAGAACAGGCTCTAAATATGGTTGCATTTCCAGGGGCAAACTCTTGCATAAAAAACAAACTGAGGGCCAAGTATTGCTATTTTTTCTCCAAGGATATATTCCTGGTCCAGACAAAAAGGAAAGTAACAGGATTAGAAAAATATGATACGCTTTTCAAATTAATATTTTTCTATGGGCGAGATACCAGCACCACCTTTCTTTGGAGTCTCAAAAGGGGAGCTCATTTCGCATGACACAAGAAAAGGATTCTCATACTAGCAAAAATTGTCCTTAATCCCATACGACCCTTTCTTTGAGATCACGCAAAATAGCTCATCTTTTGGACCCGTCTAAAAAAGGAGCTGTCCGGTTACCCGCCCAAGGATGTAATATTTATCCGGTTACCCGTCCAATGATGACCGAACTTAGTTTATAGAAAAAGAAACTTTGTGATGACTTACTAAATAGGAATCCTTTTCTCTTCGAAACAAATAACCGGCTTGGCGGACTTTTCCCATGGCGATGTTTACATCAACTTCTCGTCGATATTCATGTCAGCAGTGTTGCAAAAAATACATCTATGTAAGGTGTAGAATAACTACTCGTAACACATGTTTCTATAGCAACATTTTCAAGCAATGCCTTGAGATGCTCATCTACAGCAATCCTAAACAACAAAACGCGGTTGAATCGCGGGAAATAAGTCAAATTAAATCTTTTATGCACTCGCTGTATTACACCGAAGCGTGTAACGAGTTAGCGGGGTTCATCTTCGCGTCATTGAGCCCTCGCAACCCAGCTCCTTTGGAAGAAATGCTGCAGCAGTGAAAACCGTTGGCAATACTGTGTTCGATCTAACCGGGTCGAGAATAGAACCTAACACCTCCCGTTTCAGCGACGAACGCGTTACCGCTTGACTGACTGGTGGGGGGAAAATAATGCATAACACATATTTCTCTTCTGCTGTAATCAGTGGTGCCAATTCAAGTTTTGAGGCGATAGAGTAAGTGTTAAATTTTGGGCAAATCGCCTGTATTTTTAAGTTTTGGGAATTCTTCACCTCTTGCATTTTCCAAACCTGGAAAAGGTAAGAGCAAAAAAGTTAAAGAACCGGAACACTAGATTTTCGCGCTAAAATCTGGGGAAGACCCCCACCCCCAAGAAAAAAGGCTCTCGCCACTTCGATACAAAGTTTCCCGTCCTCAAGGAGATGTAGACCATAACAATATATTCGACCTACAATATATCGTTATAGTCGACATCTTTTTCATTAGCCTTTTCATCCAAGTCCAGAGTTTGATCGAATTATCGGAGAAGATGAAGCCAAACTGTTGCAGGTGCAGTATATTCCACAAGGTTTTGGCATCCTTTCTAGGTTTAACAAATCAGCTTGAAGTGAGTATTCCTACAATCGAACTAATAAATGCTTATTTTTTTGTTGACTGTTGAAAATTTCAACTTATCAGAACTGAATGGGCTGTAGTAGTCTAAAATCGTTAATCAAGGCTTGACTGTATTTTCATGGCAGTGGTGTTGGTACAGAAAAAACTTAGATCCACTCCAAAACTTAGAAAAAATCCAGATCCACTCCTTTTAAACCCTCTTTTGTTCGTTCGTATGAACCAGGCACGCTACTTCTGTGTAACCACACCAACTCAGAGCACTTGTTTGGGTTCTGTTTGCAAGTGTTTCGTTAGGCATGGCCACCACAGCGGGTAAACTGCTTGGTACCAATGGGAAATAAGCTTAAAGTGTCTTTTCCAAGAACACAACGACGCAGTGCCAGTTCGAGAATCGAACCCAGCGCCAGCAACCTTTTGATCACTTGCCGGATGCTCTACCACTGAGCTATCGCCGCCGCTTCAAGCCTTTTGTGTGAGGCTTCGCAATTTTTCGTTTTCGTTTTTTTTTGTGAGGCTTTGCAGAGGCTCCATTACTATTGAATTTTGCTCCGTTTCAGTAAAGCTTATGGTTTGTTTGTTGCTGTAGCAATAATTACGTTACTATAAACAATATTAATCATCTACATTGTAAAAACTACGCAATGATTTAAAGGCAAAGTTTGCAAGTTGTAAATTAGTACGCATAAAAATGCTTTGAAACAATTCAAAGTATACCACTTCGTAGTCGTACACTACACATTGGTGTATTATTGAAACTTCTTTTTTCATATTTATTAGCAGTTACAAACTAATATCTCGTGATTACTGCAACTACGTACTGTATTTGTTTACAAAGTTGCTTGGCGAGGAGACAGTCAAGAAAGCTTGCGGTCTTCGAGTCAAGCTGTCGACAACGCGACCGAGATGGTAAAGGCGTCGTTCGTACGACGACCTTGATCGCATGATCTGGGTTCAAGTCCTATCCTGGGCACGTTGCTGAATTCTTGGATAAGGCGCTTTACGATGATTATTTTTGTATGGTGGCTTCGCACATGCAGCAAATCTACGTGGGAAAAAGTCAAACGTCAACCGACAGCTTGGAAAATGGTCACAGTTGGCTAGGGTTCGATCTCTAGTCAATTCATACCAAGGAATATAGAAATAGACTTCATAGCTTTCCTGCTTGGCGTTCAGCATCAGAGGAGCTGCAGTGAGAAGCTTTCACCGTGTGTGGTTGATGAACAAGAAGGTGGTCGTTTGATTTCTATCTATTCATCTTCCTGCCACGGAAGAGCGAGAGTGGTGCTATTTTTTGGATGAATCATCACCCGCTATGATTCATCCAAAAAATAGCACCACTCTCGCTCTTCCGTGGCAGGAAGATGAATAGATAGAAATCAAACGACCACCTTCTTGTTCATCAACCACACACGGTGAAAGCTTCTCACTGCAGCTCCTCTGATGCTGAACGCCAAGCAGGAAAGCTATGAAGTCTATTTCTATATTCCTTGGTATGAATTGACTAGAGATCGAACCCTAGCCAACTGTTGTCTTAACGGACGCTGCAATCACTAGACCATCTAACATCAAATGACGCTAAGAATATCAAATGACTCAAAAAGAAAACAAATAGACGAAGTTTATCTCCAAGAGCAAATAGTTTGGTATCACTTCGAAATGCTAATGACTATAATAAAACGTTTTTAAACGTATCTCTTAACACACTTTGAATGCGCTTTGTGTACTTTATGTTACATCAATAAAGTGCTGTTTATTGCTACATAAAATTAAATATTTGAGTCACAAAGCTGCATTTAAAGTTATTGTGTTGTAATCGCTGAAACAGATCACCAAAAGCAATGGACTGCTGATATTGCCAAAAGGTGCAAGAATATAACCCTGATTACAAAAGTAAAAAAAAAACAAGAATTACCGTCGCAATAATAAGCTGAACTTTATCCTATAGTCCGAGAATATTGCCAAAGTCTTCGATCCTTCACGAACTACTGCTTGGAAATTTGTTCTAAAATACTTCTACTGAGCAATTTTAAACGGGGAGCTTTTTGAAAGGACTTAAACAAAAAGTATTTCAAAATTTTATGCAAATGCTATACTCCAGCTATAGTAACTTCGTGTATCGCCTTCTCAGAAGCTATCCAATGCAATCCCGTTCTCAATGTCAGTAATTCGAAAGCGACTGTGTCTTTATTTTATCGGAAATTTCTAACGAAAACGAAAAAGGGTGGCCATGGTTAAGGTTAGGTTGAATTAAAAGAATCGGTGGCCATTGTTAAGGTTAGGCTATAGAGTCAGGGGTAAATTGAGGTTGAATTGAAAGAAAGTAGTAACAAGTTTTGAGTGAAATAGGACTTTTTTGACCAACATTGCACAGTATTCTCTCTACAAACTGCACTACCAATAGCTAACCAACAGTTGAAACAAGCAACTTTGCCTTCACTTTATCCATGAGTTTATTTTTACCAAATACATATGAATCAATTGTAACATGGCTAGCTAAAAGCAGAATTTAATACAGAAAAAAGCACGCTAAAGCGATTATAGTCTTTAAAATGTCAAGGATTTCACCATTGTTTAACATTACTAAGTTAAAAGCCTTGCTAAGTCCAAAACGTTGTACAAGTTTTCATAATCGGAGATAGTCTGTTGTAATACTCTAAATTGCCAAGATTGATCTTTTTGCTGAAAACTGTCTGAGTTAAACTAAGCGAAGTCACTTTAAAAATTTAACACAAATATGTAGGCTTTTAAACGTGTTTTGAACTTGACCAGTAAGTATGGAGGTTGAATGGGTTTAGCAATTTCATTGTTTTGAATAGCTTCCAAATCTTTGCAGTTTAATAATGACTAAAAAAAGTTGCAGTTTTTTTCGAATGGCGTTCATGGCCATTTTTTTAAGAGATCGGATCGCAAAAATTGGCCAACAACTGTGTTGAGGTCATAGCTACCGGTGACTGGGGCTACGTCGCTAATGCGTTTAATCTGCATCGGTTTATTTAATACGCCGTTTGCTGAATTCATTTTCTGAAAAGAAAAATTCAGCCTTTGATTCAATCTCTGCTCTTGGCCAAATTCTGATGGGACGCCTGGTTTATCAGCTAACACCTTCTCAATTACCTATAGTACAAGTTCACATATTGTTGTATTCGATAACATTCTTTGAATGAGAATTTTAAGCTTTGGGAGTACATATATGCCATTGCACTAACTATAAAATCTAACAATACTGGTACTAGACACTAATTATTGCATTATGAAGTAAACACTGCAGTGTAAATAAAATAAAAACTCAAATCCATTTACTGTCATATTGTCGTTAAATCTTCTTTCAGTTGGGAAACAAAATTCCAAGTGCTCTTGGCCAGAACTCTTTTAACTGAATCTGTAGTGTAACTATCAAATCAAATTTGGAAACCTAATAAGCAATGACTCCGATGACCCTTTATTTTGAAGATTTCAAAAAAGCTCTAAGTTTGTCAAACTTGTGCATTTACGGTGGGGTAAATCCCAAACACAAACATCATCTCACGATAGGTGTACTTCGACTAACTAAAAACGTACTAAACATGTATTTCTCACAGTGACACTAACCACCTGGCATGGAGTCAAAACTTACTTTGAATCTGAAAAATTGGGCGTTTATTTGTCGGTGTTATTTCTTGATGTTCAGTGATATTTACGACGCGATTAATATTTGATGAGCGACACTAAGCCTTTTGAAAGGAACGATTGACAACAAAGAGCAAACAATGGCATTATTTAGTTTTTAAAGCCAAAAAAGATCGGAAAATATAATTATAATCTCGAACCTAATTTCAATTAATCAGTAAAAAATATTTCTTAATGTGGTATTCCTAACGTTAATGTGGGCTAAATTTGGGCCTTTTAGAATCTTTATATTTAGGTCTAATTAAAAATTTTAAGTTATAGTCGACTTTTTTCTTAAAAGATAGATCGAAACAGAAAAAAAAAAACAGAATTGAAATCTAGAAGAGAAAAAGTTCAAGAAAAAAAAGTAAACAATACTTGAACAGTAGGCTACTAACAGTGCAGTAATGTTTGAATATAAATAGGGTACTTTGCTATCTTGCATGCTGCCCTCTCCTCCTGGCAGTTCAAACTAAATTTTTGTGCAGGCTTTGTGACTCTCCAATTTTTGGAAGCAATTCTCATAGTTTCAACAAAAACTTTCTTAAGCAAATAGGAAATATCCTGATTGATTTGTTTAACCGCTCAGCTGATTGCAAGTTATTGCGAAGAATTTATTCTGATTTTGCTGGTAAAGTTTTCAATGCCTGTCCCTTTTCATTCTCCGAACAGCATTTTAAATTCGGCGAGTTAAGCGAGAGAAGAAATAGCATAATACCATTTTTATAGTCGTTGGTATAACGTGGTAGAGAATTAAACTCAGTATTTCAATTTCTGGAAGAGGGAAGAGTTCTGCCCTGTAAACAGCTAAACGCTTATGTTTCTCAATGCATAAGCCCGGTCAACACTGGGCTTAAAATCCTATGCGTACGAATATATTGTTAGTTCATTTAAAACAAAAAATTGGTACGCCCAGCGTACAGGCTGCCAGTTTGTTAAAATCAACTTTGTATACTCTCGTACGTTCACGATTCTATGGCTAGCGACTGCATACCAGGCCATAATGTCACAAACAACTTGTAGATGCATTTGGAACGCAGCAAGAAAGCATACGAAAAGCTGAGCCAATACAACAGATATCAATGCAAAAGGCACAGCAAAACAGCGAAGTGCAATTATTTCTCAAATTCTAATATCCCAAGTTTTTCTGTGGATACCAACAATTAAACGCTGTGCTTCTCTTTTGAACTGCTCAATGAAATCCCACAACTTTTCGCTGGATAGCTGCGATCTATTCGTTGCGAAATAAAATGCTCCCATAAAGTTCTGGAATGGTTAAATATTGACTCAAAGGAATCTTTCGCCTAACTTTACGAGCTTTAAAGACACGGCCTTTGTTTTCTGCTACACCGAACATGACTTTTTTTTTGATGACGTCATTGTAATCAAACAACTATTAATGTTCCTGAAAAGCTCGACTATAAACTTTAGACCTTTCCTACCAACTTAAACTTAGTTTTTTACAGCACGTTTTTCAACAGCTTGTGCAATGTAAAACTTAACTGAACGATCTTTTCTACGCAGTAGTAAAAGATGTTATTGCCTAGCGGTTGCAGGGCCGAATCTAACGGAGTTCAGAGAAAGATGATGTTTTTTTTTGAAACAAATGGATTGTTTTTTTTCTTTGTTTTTTTTTTGCATCACTATGCGTTAACGATACTGTACAAAAAGCTTTTTTTGTGCCAAATACATGGGCGTCGGCAAGGGGGGGCAGGGGAGGGCCATGGCCCCCCTGGATTTTCACACACTCTCAATCAAACCTACAAAATTTCAAAATTTCTTTTGTTTTTAGTAGTTAATACAGGCTCTATTCTTATTGGCCCCCCTGAAAAAATTTCTGCCGACGCCCTTTGCCAAATATTAGAAAAAATATTCTAAAAGTTATGAAATTTGAATTTTAGCAAAGAATTTAAGTATTCAAGTTTATTTGACTCAAAATTGATTAACATTTTTGCCAACATATTTCTTGAGGAGGACCTGTAACAAGCTGCATGATTTGCTGCAATAAATCTATATTGTCTGCAGTTAATTTAAAAAATGATTACTGAAAATCATAAGCGAAGATTGATAGCCTTTCGGAGTTCGGGGTGCTAATTTTTACCATATTTCACTAATTGAAAAAAGTAATTCAAATCGCACAAGCAAATAAAATATAATGCAACACTGTTAAAAATTTCTTGGGGCATCAGCCCTATTTATTTAATTTTTTTAAAGTTTTCACACCTTTCAAACAAAAAAATTTGCTCGCAGCAAGTCATGCTATCTAATGCCAATTTATTTTACTCAAGAAAAAATTTACTGGCTTAGTAAATGCTCCCTCTCCAACGAAAAAACCATACCCGGTCCTGGTTTGCTGTGACTTTTAACAAGAAACGAAGCGTAGAACCGGAATTAAATATCTTGATCGTTCGATCGTATACAATGTCACTGTGATGTCATCAAGTTTAAAAGGTTTGCAGCTAAAAAATTTTTGTGTAAAAGAATTGTAAAAGCTTCAACAAGAGCATGTAAGCAACAAAATCCAAATTAATCTTTTTTTTTTTAATTAAAAATCTATCAACATAGACCTCGTAATAGCCTGTATGTACAGCGAAAAACATGACCTAATTTGAATTTTTTACTAAAATGAACGAAAGAATTTATTTCGTTACAATAGGCTTAGTAAATTGTTTTTCACCAATATTCCAATAATTTTTTGTTTTTTTTTGGTGATAAAAACAATATTGAATTTCGTCACTCAGGAAACTGTTTTTTCAGTGAACAACTTTCTAACCACATTTTTCCACCAATGCAAACCAAAAAAATAAGAAGTTTTGTGGATTTTATTTGCGAGTAAAACTGTATTGCAAAACTTTTTTAATCATACTTTGCCAAAATTTTTCCAAGCCAAGCTCAAGAAATTATCCTTCGCCAGCCTAGCGCAAGGTTTTTGCTTTAACATCGCTCTTCTCTCCACCCAAGCTTTTGTTCTAACTTCTAAAGTACATGTCTATTTTCGCTTGCGTGTTAATGGACCATTGCTGCAACCTTGTTGTTTTAAGAGCTTTGTAAATCTGATTGCTGCGGCTACATTACAATTCAAATATGGTGGAGAATTCGCTCAAGATTATCCAGATTATTACGCTTTCTCTCCCATGCTTTAATTATCCAGTTTATTTCTGACTGAGATTTTGTGATTTCTGTTCAATTTTTCTGTTTTCCAGGACAGCTAAACATTTGTGTTTTGCAACAAACATTTTTACTCTGCATCATCACCCAAAACTGCTGGTTTAAAGGGCATTTTTTTATTCATGCGCAAAGCTTTTTTCAACTGTATGAAACAAGACAACTTTTTCAACACAGATATTTACACACACTTGCGGAATTTGTAACAACAAGGATTCGAATCTTAATCCTTTGGAGTTCAGCTTCGATTCTTTATATCTGCGCCATTAGCAAGTGCTATCCGCAAGTACATAAATCAGACTCGTCAACAGTATTGCGGTAGAGCGCTATCTAGCGACCGAAAAATTTAAAGAATTGTTAAAACTTGCTATCATGCGTTCAAACCAAACGATCACTATTTCTTCGTAAAACAAGAGGAAAAAATAAACGCGTTCAGTTGCAACTAATACCTCAAAAAGGGAAATCTTTACGAGTAATTTATTAGTCTTAACATGACCACTATGCTCGCTTTTTTCACTTTTTAAAAGTCAAACACAATTGAAATCGCCGTGGCCAGTAGACAACGAAGAAACTTTGAGGTCTTCTATCAAGTTAAACTTTCACATGCCTATCACACACGATGAAGGCTTCCCTCTGTTCCTTTTAATGATGGAGGTCAAGCAGAGAAACTGCGAAAACCAATTTTTATTGTCTTCGCATGACCAGATCGGGAATAGAACCCAAATCTACAGTCACAGTAACATACGCTTTTATATTCGATCACTGTTCTGTTGAAAAACAGTTACAATTAATAATATACCGGTACTCTTTTTAATTTTTAAGTTCAATTTTTTGCTCGTTTTTTGGTTTAGTATTGAAAAAAACACTAAAAAGCGAAAAGAAATTGAAATCATGCGCGAAAAGTGATTCCTGAAAAGTGGACAATTTGGTCGATCGTAAACGCTTATGTTTCTAGAGCGAGAGGTCTGAAATTCAAACCTTGGACCGGTTACATCAGACCATGGTCAGATACAGTGTGTTGCTAACGGCTTGCCACCGCTGTGACATGTCTTCATTCAAAACAGTGCCACCCATTGGGAATGACGCAGATTTGAACCTCCATGAACCGAAACACACTTCGGCATAACACAGCAATCAAGATCAAAAATTGATTTTTGATTTGAAAAGTTAGCATGTAATCGGCACCAGTCAGAGCTGAACATCAGTGTTTTGTATTGTAAAGCACGGTTTTAGGCTTATCTTAGTAATAGTGCTTTGCAGATCTCAATGTAATCCTGTCATTCTGTTGCGCTTTCAAACTGGTTATTTAGCTGTTTGCAAATAGGCTTGCGACACAAAAATACGCTTAAACCATGGACTTCTAAATACTAACAGTTCATGCTTAAACTTTCACTTCTTGCTAAAATTGTTATTGGCACATTACTATATTATTCTAAGCGCTTGGCTAAACTAAAACGTGGTTACTAAAACAAATTGTCAAGTGTACCCTTAGTAATAAACGATAGGCGCTCATCAAAGCCTTTTAAAGGGACTGTACTGCATATCGTAGCACTTTTCAATTGCCTACGAGCGATAGAGGTGATTTGTTATGATACTTGAGTATGTGGGTTTCAAGAATATTTCAACAAATCTTTGAGAATAGCTAATACTTTTTGATCACTGCTGTTTTGTATAATCGGGTCTTCTAGATTCACTTAAATATTATTTTGAATTCGCAGGACACATTGTTTTTGGTTTGTAGAGCTCGAAAATACTCAATGCCGTACTACTGAGCAAAAATAGTTTTCCTTGCAAAAAATTTTTTGCTTAAATGCAATCTTAGCACCGTCTCAGCTTTCTGATAACAAAATGCCAAGATTTTTGACTTTCTATAAAAGCTGCTGTTTTTATTAGCACCTGTTCCCTTACTAGACTTATTTATCATGTTCTTTAGAGGAAAATGGCCGACAAGAAGGAACTGTTAAAAAATATTTTATTTTGCAATGTCGACGATTTAGCAAATAGCAAGATAAAAGAAGCACGTTATAATAATATGACTTGAATGCCAAAAACTGCACAAAAATAGAAAACACCTTTTTGAATAAAGGAATTTAAGCAACAAAGACGAGCAAATAAAAAACGCAAGATTGTTCTATAAGCCTTTTTTCAGAGGAATCAGTTTTCCATGTAGTGAGAGACGTCTTTTTGTTTTTTCAGCAAATTTTTCAAAATCCTGGAAAACAAATAAACGTGGTTAGTTAAAATGAACTAAAAAATTCTCAGATTTATGCATATGAGGTACCAAAACGATAATTTAAGTAGTTGGGTCTTTGTCAAAAATGCTCTTGAACTTTAACTAAAATAAAATTCAACCCTCGACAGTAATTTTGAGAGTCATGTAATTGTTAAGTAAAGTCGACAAAATTTGACTATCTGCAACACAAGAAAAATGCAACTTAATTACTACAAATAGCACAAGTATAATAAATAAGTTTTCAAATTTATACACTAAAAAATTTTGCAGTAAAATATTCACAACATATTTCAAACATTTACCTCAATTGCAGCAAGAACTGAAGGATCCACTGTTCTCGAGTCATTTAGGTTGCTTGATGTGGAAGACAAAACGAAAGGAGTTTTAGGAGAAAAAAGCGATAATTCAGAGGAAGAGTGAGGTTTCTCTGGAAAGAAACATTTTCTAGAAGCACTGGAAGAGCTGTCTTGACAGGAAGCCGATCTTGGATGGTTTCCATGAGAGGAGGAGGATGCGATGGAGCAGGTGGATTTGGAGAAGGATAGATTCAAGCTTATATCACTCCGGCTTAATCCGTCTCCGTTGTCAAATCCGCTATCACAATCAGAGGTAACAGTGTTGTCAATGGATTGGCTGCGAACTGCAAAAAAAAAATTCAGTTAAGAAAATTTTTAAAACTTCAGCCAAGAAACTTGACACAAAATTTATATTTTGAAGAATTTTTTACTGTTGTAAAGCAGTCTATGGACGTTAAAAATGATAATGAAGCCAGTGGTCTAATAAAAAGCTTGAGACATCATTTTTGATGCTTTATCAAACGTTAATCTTTTCAAAAAAGGTTACAATCCGTAAGTTTAAGCTTACCTGCAGTTTTATGCGCCAATTCTTCTGGTGAAAAACACGTGTGAGGGTTGCCACTAGAGACGCTGCTGCGTCGATTGCTTCTAGTAGGAGAAGAATGTGTAGAACCCATCTTTTTCTGCACAAAAAAAAAGTATTAAATTAGCAAAATCCTAAACATTAATGAAAGCAAAAACACTATTGCACAAACCGCATTTTAATGATTTTTTAAAATTTTTTCTATGAAGTTTTTTTTTGAATACACTATCCTATTTCTCATTTCATTTATAAACTTGCAAAGAAATGGGCAATTTTTTATAACTTTTTTATTTTAAAGTTTTTTTATGTACACTTTTTATCCTTTGAACAGTATTGTCAAATTTTTGTTGCAATTTACAAACATTTTACTTACCGATGACGTCATCGATGACGTGTCATCAAACACAGAAGGGTCGTCCATGTCAAGGAGGGTTTCGCAGGATGCGGAAATTGGAAATGGGTATTTGGTTCCCGATTTCAGGGGGCTGGTTTTTCTTGAATTGAAGCCGGTTTTTTCTTCTCGTGCTAAGTCGAGCTTGTATAATTCCAAGCTTAATAGCAAATCTATTTTTGCCGACGTTGTCTGAAAAAAAAACGGATAAATTTAGAACTTTTGTTTTTGAATTTTAGTTTGCTTGATAACTCTCTTTGTTTGTTTAAACATATTGGTCGTACGACTAAAAATGAAAATATATTTGATTATAAATATTTTTGGTTAATATTAGTACGTAGAAACAAGAGCCAAAAAATTAATTTTAGTCAAAACAAGTTTTCACTCAAAATGTCATACAAGTCTACGTCATCAAAAAAGATTTAACTCACTGAATATAAACATAAAAATTGAATTAGACACAAACCTAAGCAAATGATACAAAAAGGTACAAGATGATTGAAAATGGGGTTACATAAACAATATGAAATATTGCTATATAAATGTGTTTCGAAAACGTAGTGCTAATTCTATTTTAACCCAGTTTTTAACTCCTACCTTCATTTCCTCTTTCTGCTCCTCAATACACTGGTCCACAACCTCCAGCTTTCTCTTCATTTGCCGGAGTCGGGCGCGGATTACTCGAGCTTTATCGACCTCCATGTGTTTTTGAGTCAATTCTTTGTCGAATTGGTCACATTTAATTTTCAGTGAGTTTCTACGCCTGAAATTCAAATTTTGCTATTAAAATAAACAGCATAAAATTGAAATAAAAATTCTTAAGCAAAGACTAAAAATATAGAAAAATTTATGGAAAATTAGTTCACAAAAGCAAATTAAAAAGGCGTTGTTTGTGTTGCAGTTACCTTTAAATCACTATCTGATAATTGGAATGCAACTTTGCTAAAAACTTTCAGTAAAGCAAGCTAATTTTGCAAAAAAGCAGACTATTAAAAATGCATACCTTTTAAGTAATGTTGCTACAGCAACAAGGCGAGTGTGTTCTTCCTCCCTAAAGTCATCGCACTTTCTTATGACGTTATATTCAGGCGAGAATGGTTGAGGAGTTTTGGGTGCCACCGATAAAGGTAAAAATGTCTGCAATTAAAACAATAATGCTTTATAACAAACAAAAAGATCAATACAAACAAACAAAAATTTCACATGCTTAAATAGCAAACAAATATCGGCATGGTATATAACTAAAGCAGAAAAAAAGACATTTGATTTTCTTTGGTTATGAAAACAACTCAGAAGTTATGAATCCAACAAAAATACTCTAAAAGTAACTATACAAACTAAAACTACGCATTACAATCACAGTAGAAAAGCTGAAAATAGCAAAAAATGAATCAAAAAATTTCACAGAGACAAAGTATGTCCAACTCACCGGTCTTGAGGGAGGTCTTCTGCATCCCACAGTAGCGTATTGTTTGTTGTAGTTGTGTTTCATTAATTCAAACTTTTTGTTTAGTCTTGCTTTTGTTGCTTCATCTTCATTGCTCACGCTGTGTCGCTTGGAGGCAGTGCAGGACTGAAAAAAGGCAAAAAACATAAAAATTTTGTTCTTTACCCACGGATAAAAAGCAGTAAATAGGAAAAGGCAAATTCCAAGGATTCAGATTTGAATCTTGCTTTTGTTATTGATTCCGCACAGATATTTTACACAAAGGTTATTTTCCAAACTCAACAAAAAAAAAAAAAAAACACTTGTGTTAACGTTAATTTCATTTTTATCTTATGTTTTGTTAGTTCCAGATCAAACACAAGTAATTTTAATACAGTACATTAAAACTTACTCAAAATTTTCAAAATTTATTATTTATCGATAGACCTTACCAGTCCAATTCCAGTTAATGCTTGCGTGAATGTTAAACACTTGAAAATGCAAGCTTTTCCCATTTATCCTATATTAAGCTACTGTCTAATTTATTGACATATAATAAGATATCGTCTATTTTAGATAGCTGGTTTGTTTCGTTTAGACATATTAAGCAATTCTAAAATATTTAAATTTCAGTCAATATCTAAAAAGTGAAGCTATTTTAAGAGGTTAATAGTTAAGAAGTCAATAAACGAAATAAACTGTCAAGTCGAATAAATTGTCTACTCTGAAAAGTTACATTAAAATATTGATTGAAAATATTATTTATTTCTCAGAGCAAAGGCATAAAACTCGTTAAAAATAAATTGAATTTAACACAAACTCGTTTTGAAAGTGGCATTTTTAGACAAAAACACATAAACTTAAGTTGTGTCTAGTTTAAATGACCATTAATTTTTTGGCTTCAAACCAAAGTATTAATAGAACTAAACCTCTAGTTCGTGTCTTAGCTCATAGGGCAAAATAATTAGGTACAAAAATCGCGGTGTTTTTAATCCATTAGTAGTGTGTTGCTTTTAAGAAACAGCCTTATAAACAAAACAAAAATGAAATGTTAGACTCAATTTTCATTTCCAGCAAATGAATTTGTGAAGTTGCCAGTTTTAAGCTTTCTTAACCGCCTAAAACTGCAATTAGTAACTAAACCACCATAACCACAGAAAAGAAATTAGCAGCTTCTGAATTTAATAAAGCTGTGCGGGCAAAGTAATAACGCCATTTACTACAATTGCACGAAAGATCAAATATTAGTCAATAAACAAATTCTATTTATCATTGGCCTGGGTCGAATTTTACCAAGCACTTATAATCACATAATATTTACTTATTAGAGCCCCAGCTCTCTTTTAACTCATATTGGGGTGTTTAAATCAATTTCAAAGTCTTTCCCCACCAATCCCATATGTCCGAAATCATTCCCAAGTTTCATGAAAACACTGGTCTACAATAATTTTTTGCTTTAATAAGATAGCGTAGAATTGATTCCAATGTACAAACAGCGAAGCACTAATTCAGTTATCATAAGTTTTGCATTAACATTTTCTATAGTAACTGCAATGCGCTTATTGCTCTTTTAACCTTTTTGTTTCGAAAGCAAGATATATCAAAAAAGTGCATATATAGCTGATGCATAATTTGTTACTAAATTTTACTCTCATTTTACTTCAATTTAGTCCATTCATCAAGAAATGGTTTCTAGGATTTCTAAAAATCTCCGTGCAGGCTGAATATCACAAAAGATGATGTCGTTTCCGCAAACCTTTCTCTTGTTACCGAGGGTGGCAAATTGGAACGGAAACGATCAAACTGCGTTAAATTTCAGTCACAAACTTATGAAAATAACGCGCCAATAATAAAAGTTGACATCACAACCAAGGTACTTCTCGAAATTGAATAAAAGTACAAATTTTTTGATTACTGGGCAACGTTAATTGTTTACCAAATTAGAGCGTTGAATCAAGGAATTGAAATTTTATTCGAATTTTCGATTTTGTTTGCATACCTAGTTCGGAACTCGATTTTTGCTATACGAGGAAAAATTTAATTCGCGGGGTATTACTTGTGACGTCACAAAAAAAGCGTATCCGCATCCTAAAAACAAATTAATACCGCACGTCTTTTCCAAATTTGAGTTTTGAGAAAAAGAACTGAAATTCAAATTGGAATTGAATTTTCGGTCATCGTGAGCACAGTAACAATATTCAGTTTCTGATTTTAAATTCCTATTGTGAGTAGAAAAACATTTTTCAAATTAAATGTTCAACTACGACGTCACTGGCAAAAACAAATCTTCAACTTACCGGGTCGTTACATGTTAAATCAACGTGTGAGTGGCTCATGCTTCGAGCAAAGATGCGTTTGTTTAGATTGGATGACATCATCACTTCCGGATCATGACTGCATTCTTGTTCGGCAACGATGACATCACTAAACCATACAATGAAAATAAACACCGTGCATACTAGTCCATATGAAACATACAGTACGCTTAGCAACTTAAACGCCTTAAGTGTGTATTTATTCTTAGGTTAAGATATTCTGGCCTTGAGTTGTTGACAACATGTAACTGGAGATGTATTACTTTTGCACTACGATACGGTTGTTTTCGCGTTTAAGCAGTAGCCTAGCTCCGCTCTTAATTAGCCTATCTTTAACTCCATCCACTATCACCATATGAGTCACAAAAGTATTGACGGATGGACAATAAATTCAGCAATAATTGTTCAAACTAACATTTTGGCCTAGTACAATAAATTAATATCGATAAAATATGGAATTATAGCAATATTGAAAATCCAATAAAAGCTTTTCCGGTACACTTTCTATGCTATTCAGTTTAATTTATAATATGAAATTTTTCATAATTTGCTTTGCAATTCAGCATCATTTTGCTTTCGTCTCGACCGACAAAATTAATATCTAAATTTGTAAAGAATTTACAATATGATCAAAAGGCAATCAATTCATGAATGACTTGGCTATTTTCGCTCTAGTTTTCATCAAAAAAGTAAATTTTTCATAAAAATTTGAACTGTCAGGAAATATGTTACAGATGACACCTGCTCAAACTGCAAGTGGGTCTCAAACATTAATCATGACAGGTATTTTGTTCCGGGAAAAAGTAAAAGCATTAATTTTCTGCTGCAATCAACCAGTAGGCTTTAATTTGCAAGGTTGTTTTCTAATTTCAGTCAAATTAGTAGGCTAATAAGTAGTTGTTATTACGAAAAATTATGCCAATGCTATCAATATTAAATGAAAACTGATTACATATTATACCTAAAAGCATCCTAATATATCAAAATTAGCAGTTTTGCATATGAAATTTAATTTCTCTCAGCATACGACTGTACATTTTTAACATTTCCTACACCTACGCTATAACTCACTTTCGAATCAATGCACTAGTCTCATTTTTTCTAAAGGATCAAGAAAATCAATTGCCATTTAACTTGCCTATTTGGTCGAAGTGTACAGAGTTTGGGCGCCATCTTTCCATCAGGTGCCAGAGTGACTCAGCTCTTATGAAAATATCCCAGCGGTGGTGAAATGTTGCAAATCTGTGTCTAATTTGACATGCCCGATAACTAAACCCCAAATTTCCCGCTCCAAAAGGAAGGGGGTTAACTACCTCACAAAAACCCAAAATGGGTACTAAATATATTTGAATGATAAATTTCTGTACCTTTTTACTTGCTGGTCCTCGTTTGCTGGTCGAGAGGAACTCCGACTTCTCTTAAACATCAAATTCCACTTGCTATTTGCGTTAGCTGAGGATTGGTTCCGTCCTCGGGATAAGTTTGGGCTATCACTACTAACTTTTTTCTTCATCGCACGAAAGCTCTTTCTCGCTAATCTGTTAGCCATGCTTTGGAATCTTGAGTTTCTTCTTTTGGGTTCAGAGGTTAAAGATGAAAAATTCATTTCCAAATCGTCTACACAATGGAACCACTATTAAAGCCCTTACCAAAACAAAATTATTCAGAAAGTAATAAATTTTGTGCGAAATTTTTATAGCTGTTTGCAAACGAAAGTAACTACCCAAATTTGTATGCGAACGTTCATAAAAATCTCACAAAAAACTTAAGAAATGTAAACCATACACAAACTATATAGATCAAAGACTATTATATTTACTGGTAATGTAACCAAATTAATAATTAATCTAGCAGTAAAAACATTGTGCACTCAAATTCTTACTTT
The DNA here is from genome assembly GCA_963965965.1 of Trididemnum nubilum. Taxonomy (NCBI): domain Eukaryota; kingdom Metazoa; phylum Chordata; class Ascidiacea; order Aplousobranchia; family Didemnidae; genus Trididemnum; species Trididemnum nubilum. The sequence continues at coordinate 29,606,626 of OZ014488.1, forward strand.
TATTGCAGTCTTCTGGTGTCGTGTTGCTTGTGTCGATTTCAGTGCAATAATTAATGCTAGCAATACTTTCAAAATCTGTAACCTGTGAAAACAAGGGCAATTAATTATCGTGTGTTAAAATGTCGAAATTATCAAGTGGTCTAACTTTTATGGTCCAGATTTTACAAATGGATTCTTTTCATCGCTTTTCTTCCACTAAAGTTGTAAAGTTCTCACAGAAACGCGAAGTGATTAAGCACCTATGAGTTGTTAGCCTAGAGGCCGTGTCTTTAAAACGTGTAAGAATGCCAATCGCACAAGCGCATCTACGAACAAATCCGTTTTTCCCAGAACGTGTAAAAAATTAGCTGAACGATGGGTCGAACACTTTAAAGTAAGACCTGATTGTTTAAATACCGCAACGTATTGAAAAAGACATAAGGTAACGTAAAGTGATCATTTAAAAGATCTATCGCTTGTCATTCTTCAATAGAATGTGATGCGAATGCGCGCCCAAATTAGGAAACTCTAAACCGAGAAAAAGACCGAAGAACACGAATTCTCGTAACGCACTTGAGAAATTTGAAGAATCAATTGCTTATCTTTGGGATGTTTTAATTTGCTTAAAAACGTTATTGGTAACAAAGCATTTCATTATCAAATTTAAATCGACCCTTGGTTAGTAATGTTTAAGAATCACCACTATTTTTCAGGGCTATTGAATCTAAGTTCATTAGTTGATGTAAACAGAACAGAATTACAAAAGGGAATAATCTGCGTTTTTTTTTAGAGTAATGACAAATCAGATTACTTGTTTTTATCGTCAACATTCAAGCAAACAAACAAATTTGCCTCCAAATTTTTTAGTCGCGACATTTTCCTTTTAATTTTAGTTTGTTTTGGCTGCACATAACACCTACAGTATACCTTATATTTTATAATTTTATAAGCAAATAATATTGCTGGCATACTGACTGCACTTGTATCTACTAAAAAGGTATAGTTCAGGTATAGCTTGGTTTAGCTTGCTTCTTTTTAAGGTCATACTTGTCTTATAAGATTCAGACGAGAACATATTGGACAAGTTGGAACTTATTTTTCATTTAAATGCTACACCACGACAACTCATTAATTTAGACTTTATAAGATGCCACAGACAATTAATAAATGGGCATGGACATAAAATAGCAGCCTAGCATTTAAAATAAATGACAGGATACAGATAAACCGGATAAACTCAGACTAAACCTATTTAAAAATAAAGTATGTGGGACCTATCCGCTACCTTCTGGTTTAAAAACTACTTTGAAAAGCTTATGGAATCGATAAGGCATTCATTATAGGTAATTAAAGAACGATTATAAATCAAAAGAATTGAACTGCTTCAAATTGCATCAAACTTCAATTTGCCATTGTTTCTTTGTAATTTACACTAAAATATTTCACCTCAAAACTAGTATTATTTTTGATTATCACAAACTGATTTGACCGAGAATTGTTACAAGCAATGTGACACAAAAAGTCACTTTAATAGAGCAAAAAAAAAAAAAAAACAGAACTAAAACCTGACGCCTGAACAAATTACAATCAGTATGAAGTTTAAACAAAAATACATCCCGAAAGTTGCTCAATACCTGAATAAACAATCTCATTTCACTTGTATTCAGTAAGCTATATATTTACTAAGTGATCTTAAAGTATTTGTGGAAAAACTAAAATATGGAAACTAACCGTAACAAAAACTACTTTTTTGTTATTTTCATACTCATTACTAAACAAAATACTGGCTAAACGATTTTGATTTCAATAAACTTTACGTCAATGCACATAAAACATCCAATATAGGCAAATATCTGCTATGTGACTCATTTCCAATAGCGCCGACCCACTTTAACTGTCTGCATTTTGAAAAATAACGACACTAAATAAGCCAAATTATTGTAGATTTATAATATATAGCCTGCATAGCGCATGCTTTGCATTAAAAACGAAACAATAGCACGTAAAAGGCAATAGATTCGTGCGTACAAACAAATTGATCGGAAATATCCTGCATTTTATTGTCCCTACATGCAACTGTTACAGCAGAAAATGCTTACATGTAGACTACTGATTAGCACAGCCGTTTTGATTATGCAACGCAAACTGCACCTGAAAAGTATATTGCCTGATGAGTTTGTTACAGAGAAAAGCACTCTATTGCCTACAAATTACTGTATATTTTTCCGAAATGCTATACTTGTTTTTTCACGCATCTACGATGTCTTTTAAAAATGTTACATTTAAAGTTTAAGCGCTCAAATTCGTCTACTGGCCTACTGCAAACCAACAAACGCTTTCTCAATGATCTAATCGTAACGACAATGGTTCAAAATGGTTTAAGTCAATAGTTTTACCTGCACATTTAGAAACAAAATCTGCAACTAATGAAAATCATGTAAAAAGAGAGACAAAATTCAAATCAAGTTTCCTTTAAGCACGTGATTTACTCAACGTCTTATGCTTGGCACTTTTTGGCCTTGCGTAATCATCTACAGCTCTTAACAAATAAACTTTTTTTATCTTAAAATTAAATCAAATACTTGCTAATAAAAACCAAGTACAGCTTCTATTTTTGCCGGATAACTACAAATTCGAGTTTCTTAAACTGCTCTTGTTGACGTACTGCAACAATTTTTACACTTTGTACATCATTTTCAGAACTTGACCCACTTGGACTTTCGAAAGTTTTTGAGTATCTTTTCATGTATTTTCCATGCCGACATAATCTACTCCAAATCCTGTCAACCTTTTTCTAATCTGAATCTCGAAGTTCATTGTGCAAAATATGCTAACTGAGCTAACTAAACTGCATTTCGCAAACAACTCGGATATGATTTGTCTGTCCAGTCGCAAACTTGTGTTTGTTTCGAAACGTGTATTCATTAAACATCTTCAAGGAAACTGTTATTTTCATGCAGCTAAGTGTTTTTGAGTTGTATAAGTAATTTCGGGCTGTGAAAAAATGTCCTCAGAAAGGTTATGAAAACGCCTTTTAAGTATAATCATGTCTGTCGGCCGAATCAAACGCAGCACGAACAAATTACTGTTTTGCACGAGCAGATGGCATCTGCAAAGAAAAGTCGTGTTGAAAAAGGTGTCAAAGCGAATTAAAATCGTTTTCAAATTAAAATTAAAATTGATTAAAGCAAATTACTTTCAAAGTAAATCATCTTACGACGTGATCTCTTTCTGACTCTTTGAGAGAATGTTAAAAGAAAAAAGAGCAAGAATTTTGTTGAGTGAAACGTATAAAAAACATGAAGAAATACTTAAAGCTTTATTTGGAAGAGTATAACAACATTACATAAGTCATAAACATTGAAACATTATAAAACACATCATTAACTCATAAGCGCTAGCGAGAACATCTTGATCATTTCTGCGGTACTGTAATACTTCCATTATGACAACATAATAAAAGATTGGAGCGCACAAGCTCTTTAAAACTTTTAAATCTTCAAAACAAAACGCTTCGAATTCTTTCATGTTTTTTTCTCTTTTGCAACAATTCGAACTTTTGGATTAAAATGGAAGCTTTTCGGCGAAAGTTATTACGAAGCGCGAAATGAAAACTTGTGGATAATAAAATTTAGCCATTTCGTTTCGATTAAATTGTGATTGATAAAAACAAATGTACAGTAAACTGCAAAATGATGAAAAAACAACAAATAAATTTAATGAAACAAGTATGATTTCTTACTCTCTTTGAACGTAATTGGAAATGGCTTGAAAAATTTACTGGGAAAGTTTCTCAAAGTAAAGCAATTTGCGGCGTTTTTGTCTACTTTGTACGATTTTCTGTTTTGAAATTTCCTAATTTTTTTTTCAATTTCACTGAAAACGACATGCAAAGTATTGTTTACTATTTGTTAAGATCAACAATAAACTTGTACAGTAATCAACTTCTAATTCGTAACAAATTCTTGCATCTTCTTCCACGAAAAGAAACATATCTGCATTTCAATGCAACAAGGTTTCTTGCTAGCTTGCTAACTACCTCATATTTGTTATTGTTATCTTTTTCTTACCGGATAAACAACTTCATATAATGTTTTTCTCTAAGATTTACTGTAGGCGATGGAGCTTAACAAAAAATAATAGTCTAACGAACTATTAAACTATTTGTTTTTTGTTTTTTTACACAATCTTTGGATTAGCAAGCAACTCTAACTCGCAATAACTAGCCACTGAAACAAGACAAGCAATAAGTTATAGTATAGAGTAGAACCATTATCGCTCTCTGGGGAACACCACAACAAAACGTTTTTTTTGCGGTATTGAGTGGTTAAAAGCCTTTAATTGCGCCACAGAGCCAAATTAATACAAAAATTTATATCCGCCGTTGATTTGAATTGTATTAGTTACTGCGCACGACTTTTTGTCGGTTTATTTCCCATGGATACGTGATTTAGAATCACAGCACTACCATACTCAACAATAGACGAATAGTTTTCGATGATGTCGAGATGCGTGTGCAGCAACTGTGAGCTAACAAAACTCACAAACACGTTTCTGGCGCCCTTTACTATGTTCAACTTGCGTCAAATCAGATAAGTCGTCCAAAACAATGGACTTTCCATTTTTCCAATTTGGCAACGAATTGATATTTAGAAAATTCAATGCTGCGTCTCTGCTTCATCTGAATGAAAGAATTTCGACAGCAGCGTTAAAATTGAAAAAAAAGAATGACATAAAGAAAAATAATGCAAAGTAAACTAGAAGAACAATTACTATTACTTTTCAGAAATTTTCTTCTCATTTTTTAACCGCGGTACTTTCTTAGACTTTATTTAAAAAAAAAGATTATGCGAAACAACGGTATTATGTTATTTGGATTCCGAGGTTGTTGACATTCCCGCAATAAGTTTAAAGCTAAATTTATCCTTTTGGAAACGATCAATTTCCAAGTCTTTTTTTGTCTGCATCCGTGTTAAAGACCAACATTTTGATGCAGGAAACAATAATTACTTCCGCAATTTCAAATCTTGTAAACTACTTTAATTTACATGGATTCTCTTAACGTAATAAAAACTAGAACAGCATAATTTAACACTGAAATATTAGAATTTCTTCATAACGGGATAAAGACAGCTGTTTTTTTGAAACGTAACCTTTCAAAATGCACAATTTTTACAACTGCGATTTGTAGCTTATGTTTTAACACTATTTTACAACTGCCGGATTTAGAACAACCTAACAGCTTTTAAAGCACTTTTGGTAGGTCCAAAATTACTGTAGTAGACATTTAGGCGCTTATTTGCTCGTCTTGCAAGGGTGGGGAAAAATTTTTGTTTTTCTGTTGGCTTTTTTTGATGATTTTTGCGCAGTTTTGCTAAACTCGTAGAATAGTTAAATCATGCTGTATTGTGTTAAAAATTTAGGCGGGGTACTTAAAAGAAGCAAAATCTTAATTTAGGCTAGTAGTTTGACGCACCAAAGGAATAACTGTAAAAATGTCAATTAATGCTAACTCGTTGGAAAACACTAACCAGGTCCTAAACGCTTGATAAAAGAATAACGTGATAATTGACGAGATGTTTTCGACGCAAAAATTTTTAAATGGGACTGTGACGCAATTTTAACGCAGCACGTACTTTGCGTGAATGCAGTTAACTTGAGCGTCTTGGCATTCTCCCCACAAACTCTTCAAAACACCTTATAGTTACATACATCACTGTTCTCACATCATATCAATCAGAACCAAAAATAGCCACTCAGTACCCTCGCAATTTGCAAAGCTAACGGCTCTAGCCTGGACCTTTGCACCGTTTTCAAAGCGTTTACGATCATTTTCAAAATACCCCTCTCAAAAAACAAAAGTTGCTTAAGTGCCACAACGGTTAGACCCCAAAAATAGTCAATCAATTTGCTCACAATAACGTTTGCAACGTATAGGACTAAAGAATCAAAACTTTCGCACTTACCAACGCTAGTTCAACGGCTTGATTTTTTGTTCATTTTTGAACTAAAATTTTCCCTTTCTGAGAAGTTTGATTGCACAATCCCGTTCCCGCACGTAAACTGCGCTTCAATCCGGGAGCTATGACGTCATTTGCATCAATTGCATAAATTGCATAAATTTGCTCATACGACAATGAAGTTTAGTACGTTGGTGTGCGATATTATGGCTCTAAACCATTCAAAAGTACGTACCTATACATCCGAAGTTCTCAAAAACGAATTCGAGCAAATTTTTCTGCCTTATTTTCTCGAATTGACGCAACTGGAGTTTGAATTTTACGCATAAAACAAATAAAATCCTTTTGCCTATCGTTCTACATCAATTAAATCGAACTCCGTGATTTATATGTCAAAAAATTGCTCGCCCATACACAATTTTCTCGCTCAAAAATCTAATTAGAAGCAAAACTATAATGAAATAGCAGTGACTAAGTATGGGAAAATTAATTTCACGAAAAAATAACTAAGGCGAAAAAGTATAAACTCGCAACAATAACATAAAATCGGAAAAACTGACCTAACGCAACTGAACTCCGTTGGCATTACATTAGTATTACAATGTAATATCACATAGTGCGTCCACTTGCATTCAGAGGTTATTTGAGTTTAATAAATGATTTTAGCATAAACAACAGTCTCGTCGCATTCACGGCGTAGCGTAGATTTTATTCGCGATATCGTTAACAGTAAACAAGCAGTAATGTTTGTGTTTGGACACGGATGAAATATATATACAAGTTTTCTTTGCTTACAAATCCGCGAAATCCATGTAATAGTCGCATTTATGACGTCACGAACCTTTTTTCAGTGATAACAAGCCGGGGAAGAACGTGATTAATTTCATTTTAATTACCTGACCAATTCCCGAGTTATTTGTATTACTAAATAATATTCCTTTCTGATGACGCGCTTGTAAAAAGTTTATAGAGCGGGAGGAAAAGTTTCCATTCCCAGGATGGTCGATTCGGACGTAGCATTTTAATATGTCCACTTTTTAGATTCGGTTCTCGGTTGCGGCACCTGCATATTACCGAGTTACGCCAAAAAAGGTGCCAAATTACGAAAGTACCGTTAAATTTAAGAATGTACACTCAAGGATGTCACCAAAAAATACAGCCAACATATTCTAAGCTCTTTAATTGGCACTGTTCTTTCGTAATTTGGCACTTTTCGGGCATGACTCAGTAATTTTGGCGGGCACTGGAACCAAGAACTTGACTTGAAAGTGGACACGCTGTGCCTAAAAACGGCTCGCCACCGCTGCAAACATATCTACAAATACAAGAAACTGCATTGGCTGTACGCGCAAGGAGACGTAGATGGGCCTCAAAAACTTCAGACACGCTCTTTGGTATTATCATGCAGCATAGTACGTGATGCGAATTTTGATTGGTATGAATGTTGCTTAACATAGTAAACATTATGGGACTATTCTAAATTTATTAGAATTCTTATCATTTTATCCGCTAACTAAAATAAAACAGAGTAAATAAATCTAAAGGAAAGACTTAGCTATGTAAACTAATGAAGATTTATGAGGCCATCCCCATATTTGCAAAAAAAAGTTTGAAAAGACGGTATTGAAGTTCTTTTATACTGTTAGATAAAAAACTGACCTTGACTGAAACAGCCCAATTGTACCTCGAAATGGACGGTTTTAGTTAAACAACTGGTTTAAAAAGACGCTCATCGCAGAAAAACTTCAGTTTGCCAAGAGTCAACACTATCTTCAAACAGATTGAACTAGTGTAATCTTTTAACCACAGCATCTAAATAACTTGACCTTTACGCTTCTTTTTGTTAATACCATGTCCTATCGACTCTAAACCCCATAATTATGGTATATAGTTTTTTCCTTGTAATCCCAAGATCACTGCTGTTTGGAGCAAAAAAGATTTCAATGCAGTTTCTAGTGCGGTTCAAGAATCTTCTATTTCTATAATTCGAATTCGAGTTTGACAACGTAATTTGGCTACAAAACTTCAAACTTCCAAGGGTTTTCTTTTTAGAAGAATGCAATGCCATGCCAATCTAATGTCACTGCTGTACGACTTAAAGAACATCTCAAAACGTTCTCGTGCCTAAAATCAGGCGTAAGTTCAAGAAACTCCACTGCACAAAGTGGAAATGCGCTGCTCCACCGAAAATGACTCAACCAATTGCAGGAAGTCATTCTTATAACTGATCAGTGGTCGAATGGATAGAACTTCTGCTACTGAAACGGTAACACGGGTTCGATTCCCGGTCGGGTCAAACCATACACTAAAAAAATTGGTATTTACAGTTTCCTTGCTTGACATTCAGCAATTAAAGGGACAGTGTTAAGCCTCCACCGTATTATGGTAGACAGGTGGCAGCTTGACTCGAAGACCGAAAGGTCCCTTCGCCGTCTCCTGGCCCAGGCAACGTGGAGGATAAACTAGTAATTAAAATAACTATGATTAGTGCCAACATTTCGAAGGTTTTCTTAAACCTGCCAAGGCGTGCATAAACAGCGCTTCTTGGGCTTTGTAATATGAAGAGGCGCAAAACCAAACGCTCAGCATAACACCGTAAATGCGCCAGCGTAAACCGAACTGCGCTTGGTGTAAACAAACAAAAAAATCGCCGGTTAGTTTAACGTATATTTACGCAATGGGCTAGACCTGGCTTTAAGTTTACTCTACACAGCGCCGGAAACGTTTCTGGGACCATAATACAACTTACCGGAAGATCTTCCGCGATTGTTGTGAATGAGCTAGTGGAGGTAGACAAGTTATCAACCTCTGCAGCTGTTTCTTTGCTATCTTCTCCCATCTGTGAGTGTGAATCTGTGCAAAATGGCAGTAACTGTATAATGTCTGACTTTAAAAGATAAAATTCTACGTCAACTGTAGAGATCGTTGACCAATAATATTCTAAAACCATCAGAAATTCCTGCACTCAAAAATCACGTATTTAAAATTTTAAACTAATATGGCGACTTTTTTGCTTTTCTACGGAGGGTAGCGTGCAGAGATCTTAAGAGTCATTCATTTTGAATTATGTTTCTATATTTCCTCTCTTGGCGCAAAAGCTGAAGATTTACGACATTTTTGCGAAATCTTTCCAAAAGTTTCTGTTTGGATTTCGTCCAAAATGCGTGGTTAGGCGTAAATGATTTACGCAAACCGAGAATTGATTTATAGTCTCTTAAACTGCACAATACCGAAAAAAACGTTTGATATTGTTCCAGCAGCAAAATGGGATTCAACAAAAATAAAAATAGAAAAAAAATCCCAAAATACTCGACTGAAAATCTACAACAAAACAATTTTCCAGAAAAATGCAGACAAAGTTCTATTGTACATCGCTTAGGGGAGGCATGGCTGTATTTGAGGACGGTAGGGGAGGGGCGGTAAATAATAGGCCGGGGCCGCCATGGGAGCAAGCATAGAGTTAGACAGATTCGTAAAAATGCGCACGATCATGATTTCAGACGGAAATTCTTGTCTGAAACAAGCTGAAGACCTTTTTGTCTTCACCAGTTTATAGTTCCGAGCTTGCCCCTTGGACAAACACTAATAGGGGGGGAGCCTTTTCGAGGAGGCTCTTTTAACGGCTCTCCTTGAGGCAAATGCTATCCTTAATACGGTCCTGACAGAAGGCCCACTCAAACTTATTTCAAACGGTATATTTTCATTGTGTTGTATCACAAAAGCTTACGTTGTGGAATGATGACGTCATAGCAACATGATCAAATATCCAAGCTATTTCTTGTCTTGATGTACAGCATCTATGTACATTGTTCTTTCAAAAACTAAAATTGGAAGAGTTACGTGTAACTCTTCTAAAACATTTTACAATGTTTCCCATAAATTGTCCAAGTTATAGAAGGATCTTATCTTAATGCAACATTACTCAAAATCAACATTAACAACACCTGCCTACCTGACCCAATACTGTTTGAACGCCCGTATGTTTCAACAAAATCATCGTAGCTTAACTCCAACGGATGAGACGCCTTGCTTTGGCCTTGCAACATACTCTTCAAAGTGCTTAAAACTACAGTATAAGAATAAACACAAGTTGCTTAGATCTTGCAAGATTCTGCAATAGTAATTACGTCTTCATTCACCAATTTGCCTAGGCCAGGAGACAGCAGAGGTACCTTTCAGCCTTCGAGTCAAAATACAGATACACCTTTCGATCTGCAATTTCCTAGAATCTATGGTGGCCAATTGTGGTATTTTTGGTCGTGATAACATATTCCCATGGTCATGAACCCCCCGAGGTCAAATTTCACGCGATTTATCACGTTTTTCTAATCTTTACGTTTGAAAACGATAAAATAATTCGTAAATAAATCATAGAAAAATAATTACAAGATTTTCAAATTGTCGTATCGCTAGGTTATGACGTTATTATGATATCGGAATTCCAGCTAACCGCTAGAGTTTTAATGAGCGCTAATGATGGGAAATTGAGGTGTAAAACTCAACAGTATAATAAAAAATCAAATAGAGTCTCCAGTTGGTCATCTAATAAGGTTACATTAAATCAATAAAACTGGTGATAAAAACTTCGTACAGTGAAACAACTTCCAAAAAATCCAACGCATTTTGGTACGTATTGTAAATATTCCAATCGGTTTTCAAAAATGGTTTCTAATTGAAGAAACCGAATAAGGAATACTTTTTTGGATGCTAAAGAACTTTTTATTTGTTTTTGGTGATTACAATAAAATGCTACAAATTTGTAAACAACCATAAAACATATTGATATAAATATAAAATGCAAGAATGTGAGATAAATGTAAATAATACTTGATTTAAAACGGGATGGCCAAACAAGATCGTATTTTTCTTTTTTAACATAATGCAGAGTTGCGAAAAAACTGCAATATTTGACCAAAATAGAATAGTTAGCCAAGAATTAACATTTGGTCAAGACAAAACGATTTTCAAATTCGAGAAAATTTAGACCAGAATGTTTTCGTGACTCGATTAATTGCTTTAGAAGCAAAAATGGAATCATTACGAAAATTCGACAGACAAAAATAATAAAACTTAAATCGACTTATAAGCCTAATTTTCTTTGAGATTATTATTCTCAAATATATACAAAATAAATTTCCCTAATAACTAAAATGAAATATGACACTTGAATAACCAAATTTCGCTTGCAACCACGTAACAAATATCTGGCAAACAAATTTTTGATATGAAAAAGGGACATTTTATACTAGCAGGTAAATAGTCGCTTTATACTACTTATAATACAAAACATTTAGAGACTTAGTACTTTGCAATTAATTGCAAGCCACTAAGTCATGGGGGTAAGAAATCCTTGTTTATATTATTTAACGTTAGATAACATTTTTGATTAGAAAAAATAAAGAAAACCTTCCAAACAAAATGCGCAGAATAAACTTCTCTCTGCCCACATCTGCAGCAAGTCGGCAATATATGTACATCTTTCATTCTCCGCAATTTACTTCTAAGCTCCTTGTTTTATGAAACTGCTCACTGACAAAGGCTTGCTGTTGAATTTTTAATCGCACTGCAATTCTCCAATACAATATAGGCAAGACCGCAGAACAGCGAAGCAGTTTAATGCTTATCGCTGGACTGCAGCTATCATCGCTACAACAAACCTCTCGTTTTGCTATCTATCTAACACAGCGCAATTACACAATGATTAAGCTGACTTAGTTCCTGCCTCTGCCTTCTTTAGTCTGTTAAATTAACTTAAGACAATCTTACAATGGCAGCTTAGCACAGTCCACTGTACAGAGTGCAATAACTGATCGAAAGAGATCTTTTAACACTTTTTTTGCATCGCTGCATCGGCCTATGCAAGCTCATACATGGTCATAAATAAATAAAACTTCAGTTTTATGATCAACACTGTAAACAGGCTTGCAATACCTCGTGCACAATATGCTTGCTAATTCAGCTTTTTCACAACTTCGTAACGATACAATTGTCGCACACCGCAAATTAAACCGCATTGTCATATTGCTTGCCAAACTATGACACCATGTCATTGTGGACTTCTTTTCATTTTTTCTTTTTTCTCTTTTTTCCCGCGTTTACAATATGATACCTGGGGCCATAATGCTAAAATTGTTGCGTTTGCTGATCTATCTGACAGCTATGCGTCACAGGATTTAATATTTCTTACAAATTGAAATCTATTTTAAACTGTGGGCTCAAAATGAGTTTAACGTATTTTCGCACTGTGCATTATCGCATTAAAAATTTTCAAAAATGTTTGCCATTTTTTTTTGGTCGTTAACAACAAAATAACAGTTTTGGTTTTGCAGCCACTCATCGTTTGAAAAATCCATCTGTAAATGAGCTTGAATTCCAGGTATTTTTGCAAATCTTTTTCTCAGCGATAAGGTTTGTTTACCTTTGCTTTGTTTAGAAAATGTAAACTTTTTCAAATTTCAACTGTACTTCACAATCGTTTTTGTTTTGTTTTAGCACCACACACAGTCTTTGCAAGAATTAGAGGCAACTCTGAGATAAAGATACCTACTGTAGGCCTATCCCACAATTCTTTGCTGCTCTTACCGTTTGATGCCTTGCGGCGGCCACAGCTGAGATGGAGATTTACCGATCATTGGTCGAGTGGATAGTGTCTGTTACTGAAACGGTAGACTCGGGTTCGATTTCCGGTCGGGTCGAACCAAAAACTATAAAAATAGGTATTCACAGCTTCCCTGCTTGACGTTCAGGATTGGAAGGGAGAGTGTGAAGCCTCCACCGTGTGTGGTAGACAGGTGGGCAGGTGGCAGCTTGACTCGAAGACCGAAAGGTCTCTTCGCTGTCTCCTGGCCAAGGCAACTTGGTGAATAAAATGTAATTACAATGACAAAGAGCGTCGGGCTAGTACTCGAAAGGCTGCTGACCGTTGGTTCGATTCCTAAACTGGCAATGCGCATTTGTGTCTTTGGGAAAGACATTTTACCCTTATTTCCATAGGTGGGCACAAGTCCGTTAATCGTTAATCCGTTAATAACGAAGCTAACTTTTTCATCAACTCGTTAATCCGTTAAAAAGTTTTTTCATGTTAACGGACTAAATGAACTTCCGTTAAAATGCCCGTTAACTTAACGACAATGGTTCATTAACTTACGTTAAGTTGCGTTAACATAAGGTTTTCATCGTTAATTTCTTGTACCACCCATTCATCGTACCGGTATAAAACAATTTGCGCTGTAATACTTGTTGCGTAATTAGCACGAGTTTTATAGAAGAAAAAGCGAAGGAGCTGCGAGATAAACAAGCGAGCGCTGGATCAAATGAGCAAGCGCAATAAGAAATGCAGCAAATATGATTTTAATCATACAAGTAAGTATAAAGTGGGTTAGATCGTAGATGAGTTGAACTGCGATACTGGAATAGACCCATGATGCACCCATGAATAATCTGTTATTAGTGGTAAGCTTGAAGTGACTAGCATGGCAGCGTTAGCAAGAAAAGTGGACATGGATAGTTAGGTAGCCTAACCTATAGCAGAAATGATCTCGATTATAATCGTAGTCTACAATCACTAATTTGTAATAAATTTCGCAATTTTCAAATTATCGTACTTAGAAATCAATTACAAAGGATCGTAATCTAGGAATTGCAAATAATCGAGCCATGGCTGGCTGCTACTATAGGCTAGGCTTCTAGTACCAAGCAAAAGCGTGAATGATGATATAAGTGTATAAACTCTATCATGGGAGGGGTACCGTGGACCAACTACAGAACAGAATGCAAGTGCAAGACAAGCATGATTGCAATTTTAATAACAGTTTAATAATATTGATAATGCAAAACAGAATTGCTGGGTAGATTGCAGCAAAAATGCAGAAAAGATTCCGACTTCGTAAGTGCTGTTACAAAAATTATTTTTAAATTTTGGCGAAGCGATGTAATCGTAATAGCGATGATTAAAGGTGAAATAATCGCAATGGAAAATCGATTGCATGGGTGCGTATTTGTAATCGTAATCGGCGGAATCGATATAATCAAACCAAAGACCATTGAAAGAACAGAATGTAGGTACCGGTACTAAAACATAGCTGTAAAAACAGTGTTTATTTTGAGCTAAGTGTTAATGTCATCCAAAAACTTGGAAGTGTTTGCATCCACGGATCGCGGATGGTTTCAAAACGTGAAATCTACGTAGGCCTACACTGTACAATGGTTCGTGATAGGACTAAAACGAGAATGAATGACGAATATTCATTGGCAATGTTTTTAGTTACTTTTTTAAGAGTCAAGATTAAGCTTTGGGTTAGGTTGGATCTCGACACTATCAAGAAATTGTTTTGCAAGCCATAGCTTAAATAGTTAATTTTAGATGCTGTTGTAGCGAGAAAGCACAGAGACTTAAAGTAATAGTGTCGTGGCACTGAGTAAGCAACCGTCTCTATCTAACAGTTTCCTTGATGTTTAATCGTTTGCGTACCATCTGGCCTAAAGGCTACCAGCACGGAAGCCCAGGGAAGAGCCACCAGAAGGGCGACTACTTAAAAACAAGCAATGCGAAAAAATGACTCTTCTTGGGCTTCTGCGCTGGTAGCCTTTAGGCAGGGCCACCGAAAGGGGGGAAGCGAGGTGAGACAATGACCCCGGTGCCCATGGAGTTTAGGAGGCCAATGGGCTTCAAGGGGCCCTTGGACTTCAGGGGGCGTATGGAAATGACACTGACAAATCAGTTTGTGGAATATCGAGGACCTTTTTTTTTTTTTTTGAGTTCACATCAAAATCCGAAGAAAATTGTGGCATTTTCCTCTTCTTTTATGAAGTTTACAAAGCTGGAGATGCCCAATATTTGAGCTGACCCCGGGCCTACGTTTGGCTCTCGGCGCCCCTACAAACAATTAACGATATATCTATTGCTTTTTGTGGCAAATAAAAAGCTGCAGTCTCATTAGTCTATTAATTATCGCTGTTCGTAACCTCAAAAGATTTTCCGGTCGCTGCTTTGTTACTGTATATGAGCTTATTATTATCTTGAACGTAGATCAGACTGTAAAATGTAACATCCAAAACACAAAAGACCACCATATAGCAATAAATTTTTCTTTGCAATCAGCTCAACAGGTGATTACGCTTGTTCTAAAAGTCAATGAATAAATGAAATGTAAATTATTCTCAAAATGTTAACGGATTAACGAAATTCATTAACTTCCGTTAATTTCAGCTGAAAATAACGAATTAACTTTAACGGAGGTATGAAGTTTGCTAACGGACTAGTGGTTAACGAAGCTAACGTTTTGCATTAACTTGCCCATCTATGCTTATTTCCCATTGAGGCCAAGCAGTCTACCAGTAGTGGTGTCCAAGCCGGACGAAAAACTGGCAAACAGAACACAGAAAAAGTGCTCTGTGTTGGTGTGGTTAGATAGGAGCAGCGTGCCTGTTCGGACGCATGAACGAATGAATGTCTTCAATACATATTTGCTAGAACAGATTACTATAGGAGCTTGAACATACTTGGTTCAAAATAATTCCTAACTTCACTGTTCCAGGTCCAATTTGTACAGGCCAACTGTAGCTCAAAAGGGCGCTATTCATTCTCATCAAGAGCTAATTTTTCTGCGGACTTGTAATTTTCTTGTTTTCTGGATTTTTAATTATTTTTATACATAAAAAATACGAAAAATGCATTTTTCGTTTTCTGCAATAACATAAAAAAAACAAAATTTCAGATTGGCAGCCCTGGCTTTACCTGACGTAACGCCGAATACTTTTAGAATTGAGATAAAAACAGACTTATAACGATGCTTGAGGGTCTGTTTGATGCCTAACTATTAAAAAAAACAATAGATTTTTACTCACAGATATAAACGGTATATTCATTTTTAGTTACCAACAATTGTAGTAGGCTAAAAGTACTTTAGCTTTCTGTAGAAGTTGAGAATTGAGATAATCAAGTTAATCTTTTTGTGGGCTACGTTTATAACTAAGGTAGTGACTATTTCACCGAAAATTTTCAAGTTAAAGAGAATAAAACGAAAATGAGAAATATTCATCCGCGCTTTTTTCAGTTGCTTTTTCAAGGGTCAAGATTAGGGTTTGGGTTAGGGTTCGATTTGGGAATAGTTTTAGAGTAAGCATTTGAGTTTGGATTAGATTTGAGTCAGAATTAATAAAAAACTAGATAAAAATTTCCGGTGAAATAGAGCCTTCCTTATAACTAACCCTGAAACTTTTCAAGGTATTCTAAACTAACGCTGGCGCTAAGTGTAAATATTGTCAAAATAATATCTTTCTTAGCGACATTTTGACAATATATTATTATCGCTATTGTTTGTCACAAATGTGTAGAAAAATATTTGCGAAATGATTTTAAAAGAAGGCGGCAAATTTCGCGAGAGATATTAGTCACGTTAAAAACACAACAAAAAGTACGTGGACTGATCAGAGTAAACATTTCTGTCAACGGTACATTAGACTCTGGACTCGAGTCAGCAAATATCTAATGTCAACCAGAGCTATGTGGAGACAGGGGGACCTGGGGTGTATAATAAACGGGGCCCAAAATAGAATTAGGTGGAGAGCAAAGATGCGCACAATTTATGACCTGAAATTTTACCAAAACATACTGAAAAATTTTCAGGCCATCCTCCTTTTTTTTCGACCCAAATTTTGTCAAAAACAGATCAAAAGAGCGTTTTTAGTTTTCTCCAGTTTTTTAACTGGAAATCTCGTCAAAGACCGAAAATCTCGTCAAATACCTCCATGCCTACCCAGACAAGAATTGCCACCAAAAGTGCAATGTTCCCATTGCAAAAATTTATGCACTTTTGCAACATTATTCTCCAAGTTGACGGAAGTATGGACAAAGTAGGAAAAATTATATAGGGATATAATAGCATAGAAGATATCGTAGATATCAAGTGAGCATTATTTTTATGACTGAAGTTTATTCCACTCAGAAAGGGGAATAATTTTGTCTTTTGCGGGCCTTAAATTGCGTTTGATAATTAAAGTAATAATCTTCCACTTCCTTCAAAACCAAGCTAATGCATGACGTAGTATGACCCAAATATTATTCAAATCTTTAGGCTTTTTTTGAACTTCATCATCTACTTTCAGAAATGTGTTTCAGACCAATCTTTTTTAAACGGTGCTGCTATGGCCAATGATTGTCCATGGCTGTAATCACAGGGTGCATGAGTAAGATCGCACTTACTTAACACAAACTCGTAATCGGTGACTCTGCAAACAAAACAGACATTCCAATCATCGTAAAAATTTCCACAATTTAAACACAAAACTCTCAAGAATTCTTGTGATGGCTTTTATCATACAGAGATTGAAGATTTGTTGAAGCAGAAACTATTCAGCTTTTTTTTTTCTTGAGAAATAGCTTCTAAAAACTTATTGCTTAAGTGGTCTCTAAGTTTTTACTACCAGCTTTATGAAATTATAGTTATTTTTTCAATCTATTCTTGCTCTTGGTGCTTAATGTAAAGTGCAGACCACATGTTTCTAAATAAGTGAATTTGCTGCGGCTTTAAGGCCCGGTCTACACTGGGCTTAAAATCGTGAGCGTACAACTATGGTTACGTTCGTAAGCTCACGAATAGAAGCTGTCTCTTGGTTAAATTCAACTAAGGTTACGTTCGTAAGCTCACGCTTTTATGCACAAACTTTTAAAACGGACCTAAGATTGCACAAAACTTTTACTACCCTACTGCATTTTCTTATCGAAAACACTAGAGGTTGTTTTTGGTGTGAGAATAGGATCTTGGTCTGAGCTTTATCTACAACAGACCTAAATAAGTAGCTTTAAATCCGATGCACAATTAAAAAGCTTTGCATTAGCATGGAACAACAAAATTAATCACGTTTTTTTATCCGTTTCAAGCCCGCCAAAACTTAAAAAAAATGTTTGATTAGGTTTAGCTGGTGCTAATATCTACCACGTGAAGTCTAAATCTATAGTGATTGCTAGCGACTGTTTTCGTTTGCTGCGGCTACTAATTACTCCTTTTGATCTTAATTGGTACATTTAATTAGTAATCATTTGAAGATAATTAGAACCACTATTAACTCAACAGATTAGGTATTTCAATCTAAATTACTGTAATATCCTATAGCTTGTAGTGTTTGTGGCGTAACGGTAGGATGAAGATTAAAAAACTTTTTTGGGCTTTGGTGTTTTTACTTGAAAATGTTGCACCTGACCGAGTTAACTCAATAACCATTGTAAAACGAAACCAAAATTAGTGCTACGCTACAATTGGTACAAAAGTTTAATTGAGATTTTTATTAAAAACATTGATTTGTCAAATTCTGAACCAGAGTATCAAATTAAACTTTCCATTTCACTCGCAGTATTACGCCAAAGAGTACAATTAATTGGCAGGGCCCATCACCGCGTCATTGCGCCCGGACAGTACAGCTCCTTTCGAAATGTCGTAGAAGTGGCGAGCCGTTGGCAACACTGCGTACGATTTGACCGGCCCAAGATTTGAATCTCAGACCTCCCGCTCCAGAGACGAACGCTTTACCGCTCGACCATCGGGTGGTTTTAACCATAAACTCAAAATTAGGAATAGCCAAATTAATACTGATTGATTATCCTGAATTCTATAACTTAGCACCCCATTTTGACTGACAAGAATCTTTAATCATAAATTATTGGTTATGAAAATCAAAAATATTTTAGTTGCAACAAAATGTTTTAGGACTAGAACAATAAAGACTACAATACATTTTAATCTCGTAAGATTATCTCAAAAAATACCATAAAATTGTACAACTATATTGATTTTAAATTTTGAATTGCGAAAAACAGTAGGCAACTTTAACAAAACCAAATTTCTTCAATGCTCGTTCGAGTGCCAAAAATAAACAACATTTTCAAATTGAAAAGTAAAAATGAACGAGAACTTATTGCGTAGTTTATACGATGCAAAGTTACGTCATCAAATTACCGCGCACAATATAAGCCACATGGAAAATCTGTTTTAACAATGGCAATCAAACCCATTTGATTTCTACTCATTTTCTTCCTCATTGAAGCAAACCATAAAAAATTGAAGCAATTTTTCAATAGGTCATCCACCTGGAATTGCATATGATTAAGAGTGTTAGTCATTTTCTTGTTCTATGTAACAATTAGGGGACATTATTTCTGAAACCCCACAATTTGTATTAGTTTTTATGAATGGAAATTTATGAGCTCGAAACTATTTGCTTTTGAAAAGATCTGCCATTCTCAAAGTCACTCAGCCAAAAACGCTGACGTAATCCGCCTTTTGAATAGGTTATTGTTGTAAATTACACTGTGATCAAAACCGTCTTCGGAAGCTAAACTATGTTGATTACTGATCTTAGGCGATGATGATTCATTCATTTTGCAATTGTTTCGAAGTTTTGAAAGATGAATCATAGCTTGCTACTGGAATGATTTATTACAACGAAAAGATATTGGTGAATGCATAGCCCCACATAAATGCGTTGCACTTTATTTGTCAGAACCAATAAATTTTGAGTTGAGACTGGCTGTTCTTAAATTTTTACGAATTTTCAGTCTTGGTTAATTTAAATTGTTCTTCACTTTATTGGAGAAAAAAAAGAAACAAATTTATTCTTAACTAAAAATTAGCAGCAAATTAGAATCATTAAAATTTCATTCAATGATTGTCAACCTAAAACTATAGGTTTTCGTGTTTCGACCAGTAACTTAGGCCATCTTCACGGCTAGCATTTAGAAGCATAAGTTATTCATCTATACAATTTATTATTGTAACATACAGTGCGATTGAGCTATCGCGACGCGTTTCGACCTAGCTCAAGGGTCTCATCAGGCGAAAAAAAAGACATATTTAAACATGTAATGATATAAAACTGCAATTAAAATTTGGAAACAAAAATTAGCAGCAATTTTAAAATCATTGAAATTCTAAACATGCACTCATATAAATCTGCAATTACCAAATTTGGAAATAAAAATTGCATCAATAAACACATCTGCTTTGTCTATGCAAATTTTATAATGGCGTCAAACAACTTATGACATGTTCATATAAAAATCACAGGGAGAGCACGAGCTAAATGCATGTGCGACACATTGCTTAGTGAATGAACACTTAACTAAAAATTAGCAGCAAATTAGAATCATTAAAATTTCATTCCTAATTAGAGCCTAAGTTACTGGTCGAAACACGAAAACCTATAGTTTTAGGTTGACAATCATTGAATGAAATTTTAATGATTCAAATTTATTCTTGCTTGGTTAAAAGTTGTCTTTTGTTATAGTTATAGATCATATTACTGTTAGAAATATGAACAATGGCAATATAAAAAAAAACTTCTCTGATTACCTGCGATTTTTTTCATACTGAGCTAGAATTGTTCTCTAATTTGTTCTTAAGTTGTAAGCAAAAATGAGCCTCATGTTCTTATAAAATTGTTCTTGCATAAAGAAAAGCGTATTCAGCAAGTCCGAAGACTCACATTTATCCAAATAAATACTAGTGCTGGCTTTCACCAATCGGTTTGCTGGTCAAGTCATTTATAAGATGGAAAAAAGAGTCTGTTTATTAGAACGGTTTCAATTTTTTAACCGGATTCGATTCCATGCCAAGTCAATTCTAAAACTGGTTTGAAATTGAAACTCAAATCCAGACCGTCAGATTAGCGCTATAATTTCTCACAAAAAGCTGGAAACACTATTTTTGTATTACAGTATGTTTTTTACCAGAACGGAAAGCCGCATTTGCATTAATAAATTTTGTTTGGATACATTTTTTTGATAGTTTGAGTGCAAACTCCATAAAAAGACTTTCTGAACTTAACGACTTGAGTTTTATTTTTAAACATGTGGAACATTGAGACATGTAGTGCACAGTCATCAATATTTGTTAGCACGCAGAATACGAAGATATAGCTTTGGGCAAAGAACAAGATAGTAGTGACCACTGCTACAAAGAAGTTTTGTTAATTTGATTATCAATCACTTGTAGCAAAAAACGAATCATGGTTATCGGTTATGCTTTTTGTTGTTGTTCTGTAAACTTTCGGAGAAAGTTTAACAAGCAACCAAATTTACTAATCGCGCAATCACTTCACTCCCAAATTTAGATTTATTAATTTTGGCAACACTGGCCAGCCTACATCGCAACAAATATCTTGTATAGTGTTTAGTAAATATTACGAAATTGCTCTGTCAAATAGTTGCAAGAGATGGATAAGTTAGAGCTTCTTAAAAGCTTACAACCTGTTATTTTTGTGACTGATTACGTTTTTTGTACATATCACAAAACTCTTCGCTTTTAATCTCATTATTTAAGCTTATTAATCTTAAAGTACAATCTTTCAAGTTCCGGGATACATAATTCTTTTGGATAAACTGCTTCTGGCTTTGTTGTAACCAAAAAATAATCAACAACGCCCTCAAGTGCAGATGTTAGGTTGCCGTTTATCAGCCAAGCTACCTGTGGCAGGATACAGCGAAGTGTCTTTAAGCCAAGTTTCCATCTGCCTATTAAAAGCGGTGAAGGCTTCACACTGTTCCTTTTAACGCTCTACGTCAAATGGACAGCTCTAAATATCTAAAGTCTTGGGCTTTGTTGAAAAAGGTTATGACCTCTCAGCTTTTTAAACGGTTTTAGTCCCTTATTTTCGCTTCTAGCCATTGGCTATGAATTTTGCTGGATATAGAAACCGAACAGCGAGAGCGTCGAAATAAGGTTTTTAAAAATAGAAAGAATTACGTGCATTACTTGACGTGTGATTTTGGGATTCGAAAATTTTGTAAACATTGCACCTGTGGTTCTCAGGATTGAAAGATCTCAGCATAGCTGGTTTCGCAACGCTTGGGGCTTCACCAGAGGTCAGAGCAACCAAAGAAGTGATGGAAGACCGTAAAGTGTGGCGGCTTAATTTCGAGATGCTGCCCCGCAACCTTCACAGAAGCGCAAACAATGGAGAATGATCGAAGTCTTTGGTTCCAACGGTTTGACCAGACCAGGAATTCAGGGCCGTGCCAAGGCAGCCCCAAATCCCTCGGTCGGGGGAGACCCCAGCCAAAATGAAGGCCCCACTTTTTACTTTACTACTACTACTTTAAAAGTTGGTATTGTCGATCAGTGCTGGTATTTTTTGCAATATGTAGAACAAAATTAAAGCGTATTGTCAATTTGAAATTGCATAACATACTGAAAGTATGCTCGCTGTACCAGTATGTCTGTGCTGTTGCGTTACAATTTCATCTACGATGTAATAGAATCACAATCGCTTTATCTTTGCAGAAAAACAACTAGTTAATCAATTCAGATGTTCAGCTTACCAGTCGATAACAACAGCCAGTCAGAGTCAGTCTAGTTATAGTTACAGTCAGATTGCCTTTAGATGTCAGCAATCAAGTTAAAATTTATTTCAGTAATTTATTCATTGCATTGCTAGTGGTTATGAAATGCCCCATTTTGGTTGCCAGCGCAGAAAGAAGTTTTGGCACATCAAAACTGATCAAAACCTTTCATCGCTCAACTATCATGGACGACAGCAGACTTTCATCATTGGCAATATTATCTGTCGAAAATGCTTGTGTTCGCGGTTAAGATTATAATGGCATCATTGATGCTTTTGCCACTGCAAAAGCTCGAAAAACAAATTTCAAGATTTACAAGAATATCATTGATGTCACTACAGCAGCTTACAAGGATCGCATCTTTAACTCGTAGTGGCAGTGAATAACCTGACTTGTATGCTGCAGCTGTACTGATTTATTTTACATTTTGGATATAATTAACGTAAATTTTCGTGCTGTTCTACACTCCTGGTTTTACTAAAGTAGTGCATCTTAGAAATGTGAAAGTTTAGTGACTATTTAAGCCGATTGGAAAAATGTGCAAATTTAATCGTTTGGGAGGGGGCCCCATCTTGAGTTTTCAGGGGGGGGGAGCGAACCACCTAGGCACGGCACTGCAAGAATGGTACCAAAGTCTATCCACTAGACCGACATCAAAAATCAAATTATTTTTGGATATCTGTTTTACTCAATACCCCGTTGTTGGAGAGATTTTCTTCTAGAATCATTGTTTTTAACTCAAACCCCTCAATCGCAGAATCGTCGTTGCGAGTCAGAAGACGCCTACGAAGAAGGAACCTACAGCACAGAGCACTAACACGTACAAATTTCGGCTTCTTCGAACTGACAAAAAATCAAAAAAAAACTTTGGTTGTCCTTAAATTTTGTCCGACCGAAGACCAAAACGCTAGGACTTAGACAATATTACTCTTGTATAACCATTTACCGCCGATTGATAAACCAATTTATTTCACATAAAATATTCATAGACAAAGACAACATTGGAAACCGACGAAGCGTACTTGAAAGCAAAGTTCACACAGGAAAACTTCAAATTAGGCATTAGGAAAACAAGACCCATTAGAATCAACTCAAAAAGCACCAAGCTCGCGAAAAAAATAATAAATCAAACAACCATTATCAGTTAAAATTTGAAGCATTTTTCTATGAATGGTTGCAAAAATGCAATTGATTTATTTTCGTACAGAAGTAAGCGTCATTTTTTTTTTGCAACATGTATCAACGCTACACGAACGTTTGTATTTGGTGAATTGGAAACTGAGTGCAATTTTCGTTTGGATTTCGAGGAAGTGCTTGCGCTCTCATTTAGTTTGATCGAATCACTTTCCGATCTTAAAACCTTCACAGCACGTTTTAAATTTCCTACCCGGACACTCATTGGCCATTAGATTTGATCGTATGACCTGTAAGATAAAAATTAAAATCGTCAGGTTAACTCAAAGTTAAGACCAAAACAAAAACGTCTTCAAACAAATTTCGGAGCATTTTGGACCGGAAAAAATAAGCGACTCCATCGTGTATCTGCAAGATAATTTCGTTCGGTAAAGATATGAAGACTCTGAGGGACCGGACTTTAGGCACCCTTCACTGACTGAAAGGCTAAAGCGATCATATTCAAATTTAAACTTAAAAATGCTCTAAATGAGCGAAACCCTGCTTACTTCAAAAGTGAAGTTATAAGCAAGTTTAAAGACTGCTCAATGACCGTATGGAATAAAACAAACTTACTTTTCAAAGGCATTCTGAGTAGTCCTCTATCGTCTATTATTACTTGGTGCAAACCACCACGAAACTTGTAAATCACCTAAAACCGAACAAACATCTTGCAAAAAACGTATTGAATATGAATACAAGTTGAGATCAGATAAATCTGCTCCACTGTACAATACATTCGTGTAGAGTTTTATTTATCCCCTAGTTATAGAATGGAACAATCAACAGGCTCTTCAGGGTTGATTGCGTCAAGTACAAAATGCTTGAACAAATCCGTATCTGCCGCGGTCCAAATGTTCCCGTGGATTTCTTCAAATTCTTGCCCATTGCATTTGCTGGGTGTTCCAAGCCACTAAGCAGAGATGAACATAGTGAAGCATTTCATCAGAAGATGTAACAATGCGACAAGGGTATGGGTTGGAAACAGTGGCGCACGCAATTACAAAACTTAGGCGCCTGAAATCTCCCTTTTGGTCAAATCAGAACGAAAATGTAAACCATCTCACAAGTTTTTTAAACATGTTTTGGACTTAGCATTCATAATACTGTTACAAATAATGTGGAACCTTTTTAAAGTCGCTTTAGAAGTTTCTTTTTTGAAAAAATCGCCAACTATCCAGAGGCGTTGCTTACAATGGTGGCACCAGAGACGGGAATTCGCGGTGACACCCGGAGCGGGGTTTCGTGGTGTCACCCTTTATCACGTGACGATGCGACGCTTCCGCAGCCGTGA
The DNA here is from genome assembly GCA_963965965.1 of Trididemnum nubilum. NCBI lineage: Eukaryota > Metazoa > Chordata > Ascidiacea > Aplousobranchia > Didemnidae > Trididemnum > Trididemnum nubilum. The sequence continues at coordinate 29,631,365 of OZ014488.1, forward strand.
CGTGAAAATTATGTCAAAATGCGAAAGTAGACCAAAATAAAAAAGGTCTTCACCACAGATCAGAGGAGTTTTCGGCCGGATTATGGTTTCACATCATAAAATGGTGAAACCGGGGACGGGCGCCCCTCCCTAGCAACGCCACTGCAACTATCTCAGACCCCATCTGTGATCTATCGGAGATACCTCAGTTTTACTAAAATTATCATATATTAGTCACAATTTTTTGCAGAAAACTCTTTTAATTTTTGCTTCAGCCCTTCCCTTACGAAAATTCTGGCTAGAAATATTGAACGCAAATCAAAACTTTTCAAACCTTTAACTCCTTATTTCTAGATGGGCAAGGATCATAGAAACCAGGTAGTCCACTTTTCGTTATATCTTTCGGTAATTGAAGTATCGAATTTTCAACTAGATTTTGTAACGGTATTCTAACATCAATTAGTTTTGAAGTGTCATCTGTAGAACTGAAATAATAAGATCATTAGTAATAAAATTTAACAAGTCAATAAGTCTGGTGGATAAAGCGTCTGCTACTGAAACGGCAGGCTTGGGTTCGATTCCAAGGCAAGTTCAAAATGGGAACTCAATTACCCTGCTTGACGTGCAGCATTTGATAGGCAAGTGGGCACGTCGCAGCTTGACTAAAGATTGCAGACCTGGCCCTGGCCAATTTGCAATTACTTACAAAACACCGGGTTCAGACATGCAGTGAGCTAATTAGAGGTAGGTTTTGGAAAATGGGCCAGATCTAAGCTATACCCAAATGGGGAGACGGAAAGTACAAAAAAAAAAAATTTGCAGCTATGAAATAGCAACTACGTTATGGTAAAATATTTCTACGGCAATAGCTAATTAAGCACTGCATAGAGTTGTTACTTTCAAAAATCTAGATTAAAATAAAAATTATTTTTCCCCGCATGACTGTTTTGCTTGGCGATGGTTTGGCCAAGAAATTGACTGAGCTCTATGACTTAAAATTAAAAAAAAAAGTTATGCTTTGGACATTGCTGGTACCGTTACCTATCAATTTTCCTAGCCTGATGCTAATTTACAAAACATATTCTGTACGTAGTGATTTACCTGCCCTCTTGAACAAAACTTCCGTACCAGGCTTCGACTATGATTAAACCCCTTTTACTTTGCTCAATTTCAATTTTACGGTCCGTGGATTGTTTCATCATAGCGATCTAATAAAAGAACTCGAAACAATATATTACGATGAAAAAAATTGCATTTCATTGCGTACCATGTTGCCTTGGTCAGGGAACAACAAAGAGACTTAGCGAGACCTTTACATCACTTTTGAAAAAATTGTTAGGGTAAATATAACAATATACATAATTAAATAAACAACGTTTGGGACCATTTTCATTAGCCAAAGCATGTAACAAGTCGGCGGGGCTTATCTACTTTTTCGCCTTGTTTGTTTTAGTAGTAGCCGTTCTGTTAATTCTGCCCTAGGCTTCCGGACTGGTAGCTCAGGCTAGAAAGCACACAGGCCTATGTCCAATTGTCCATGATATCACGGGTAGCTACAGTTCTTTTGAGATCGCGGAGAGGTAACAAGCCTTTAGTAACAGTCTACGAATTGATCAAAAAGGGAATTGAACTCAGACCCTTCGATCAAGAATCGATAACACTGAAGCCTTAACAGAATTTGTCCTCATATATTTTGCAGGAGAAATAAGTAAGAGAAGGAACTCGATTGAGTTCTTGGAATGATTAAGTCAAGTTCAGCCAATTACTATGCAGGACAAAGAACCTCTTTGTTGTGAGAAATGTTATTTTTATCAAGTCAGATGCAACCTCAAGCGCAATATATCACTAGGAAAACAAACAGTCGTCAAAAAATATAGCGCTTTATAAAAAAAAATTAACAAAAAACCCTACCAGAGCCGCTGCTTCATCTTGTTTCTTTTTCGTTTCCTGAACAAGGTGTTTTTCTTGTTCAGCTTCTTCCCTACAAAAACAAAAAACCATCATCCTCGCTGTATCGCGCCAAAGTAAGCAACAAGTTAGCGATGCCATTTCCGCGTCATTGCGCGAATCAGCACAACTCCTTTTGATGAATCATCGTAGCGGTGGAAAGCTGTTGGCAACACAGTGATCGATTTGAGCGGAGGCCTCCAGCTTCGGAGGCGAACGCCCTTCAAAATGATGCAAAGAATGTATAAGTTAGAGTTTTAAGCAATCAGTGGTGGAACACATAAAGCGTCTGCTACCGAAAGGGAGACTCGGGTTCGATTCCCGGTCGGGTCAAACCAATGACTATAAAGATTGATATTCACAGCTTTCTGCTGGACGTTCGGAAATTAAAGAAACAGTGTGAAGTCTACACCGTGTGTGGTTGACAGATAGGCACGTGGCAACTAGATTCGAAGACAGAAAGGTCCTTTTGCTGTGTCCTGGCCAAGGCAACTTGGTGAATACAATGAAGTTCCAATTACAATTAAATCTTGTTATGGTTTCAAGTTAAGCGGATCTTGCACTCACTGGATGTTAGTAAATATTCTAGCAATTATAGTAAAAGATTTGCTTAAACTAACCTCAACTTTTCTAGCTCATTGTGCTTAACCATAAACCTGCCCTGCAGTCAGGGCGTAACCAACATTTTGTTGAAGAGGGGTTAACTTAAAGCTAAAAGTTGTCTACGTCTCGCAGATGTTTCATTTTTGTGGTTTTTTGAAAAAAAGAACCAATCTAATACCGTTTAGATAACATTTTACGCGTTTGTAGAGCCATTTAAAAGAACTAACAGCTAAGTTTACTAACCATTGACAGAATTAAATTACTTAGTTCCTTCATACCCCCTTAGTTCCTGGTTAAGATGAAAAAACACATTCAAAAGCTTGCATATTTGGGTTAAATTTTCTAAAAGGCTTGACTACGGCGGGTGTTCAGCCCACTTAGCCCCCTGGTTACGCCATTTGCAGCAACATTATTTCAGTATTCTAAGCAGTTTGCTACCACAGTCCTACCTTCGTTGTTGGCGTCGATTATAAGGACGTATTACCAAGAATTGAAGGGCTGCGTAACATGCTACAGGTAAAAAAGTTCCATAAAAAGCCGCCGTAAAGTTAACATCATCTGAGAGTAAAATAGGCATCATGTACGTGTGGGAAGCCCGGTTTAGTCTGAACAAAATAAAAGTCGTTTGTAGTCGAATTTCAAAGAGTCAGTTGACCAAGCTGATAAAGTGCCTGCACTGAACAAAGTCATTGAGGTTGAACTCACAGCTGTTTTGTTAAATTTTTAAGAAAAAAGCACAAGCTGTCCACCAAACTATAAACAAATAAAGAATAATAATGCCCCCAAAATGAAAAGAAAAAAGGCGAAAGCTAGAAAAAATAACAAGATTTCGGCAATCAGAGTTTTTTTTGGTCTTATTGTGCTGAAGACTTTTTTTAGGATCTTCTAGGAAAAATGAACGTTTTTAGGTTACATTCCTTTAGATTCTTTTTGTAAAAAACTCTTTTTTTCTCAAATAAAAAAAAACAACAACACTGTTTTGTACATGAAAACTCAATTTTTCTTAAAACACTCAAAAACGGTAATAATCTTGCAAAACACGAAGGAAAAAAACTAAAAATATGAGTAGTGCGGAAAAAAGAAAAAATTAAAAGTGATCACTGGAGAGCCTCAAGACTCAGTGCGAGTAGGGGACCCCCATCCTGGCAGCTTGATTAAGTTGACGCAGAAGACTTTTGCTGCTTCCGGTCAAGAACAATAGGCTAAGCAACTATTGTAACTTTCGACTTGCTTGTTTGATACCAATGCTTTGGTCACCCATGCCTATACAAAAGTACATTTGTTTAAGTTTTTCTCTTCTTTTTAAAATGAAACAGGACGAATATAAACCCGAAAAGAACACAAAGCAACTTTTTCAGCACAGATATTCACTCGCACTTGCGGAATTTACATCGGCAAGGATTCGAACCATCGCTGTGGCGAGTTTAAGTTTGAATCTGAACAAAAATTTTACCTTAACTTAAGAGTGACACCTAACGGAACTCCGATCGATACATGAGCGGCCACTGTAGAGTAACGAGAAATCCGGTGTTCACCACCATATTCTACCATGAAGCCAAACGTACCAGCCCTAAAAAAAAGTCCTCTTTAATAAGAAATCCAACACTAAAGCCTATTCAGTATTCACAGAGGGTCCGCGACAACTGACCTTGACATAAGCCCAACGTTGGCGGTCAGTTTGTTCGCAGTCAGTTGACTTGGTTGGTTCACAGAAAGCACGTTAGCCGCGCTAAAGAATATAAACAATTCACTTTCCAAAGCCACAATACTTTCATGTTGCACAAAGCGACAAAATGCTAACAAATTGCACTCCAAAATAGGGTACAGCTTACTTTAAAGCGACTTTCACGTTTCCTTGGCTATTAGGTAGCTTATATATGAGCCCACAAACGCCAAAAGAATGAGGAATACCGAGCTGGAAAAGTAAAACGATAATCAGCATTAAGTATTAAAATCAAAGTAGACTCCTGAAAAAATCCAAGCAGTTTTTGTTACATTTCCAAATTTCAAAAACTACTAATCCAACACTAACTCGATTGTAGGTAAGGCACATCCGACATCTGTCCATTTGCGAAGCCAATTCATGGCACTCAAATCAGTAGCGATTATTTTCTGAAAAATTAACAATGTGCAACTGTGCGCACAGCACACCTGGGCTTTTAACAAGATTACCGCACTGTCACAGAAGAACCTCAACTAACTAATCACATCATTCAAAACAACCAATGAAAAACTGCAATGCATAACTATCGAAACTGAACAACTATTTTCTTACTTGTAGTTTCCCGTTTAACCGAAATCTCCTATCTTCTTTTACTAAGCTTGTTGAAATATGTGACGTTTCACCTAAACCAAATTCTAACGAACCAAACAAATCTTGGCTTAGTACATGGCCTATTTGGCAGTTAAAATCGGGCCGATGGATAATCAACATGTCGTTTTCCAAGTATGAGCGAATAGGGATATGAACCAATGTAAATCTGCAACATACACAAAAATGCAAAATCAGGAATATCCATTAGAGAGATGATTATAATCTCATAACCACAACCATAATCACGAATTACTATTACGGTATAGGGGTTTTAGGTGCAGACGTTCATGCGGCGAATGGTTTAGCAATTGTAATTACATTTCATTCAACAAGTTGCCTTGCCCAGGAGACAGCGAAGGGGCCTTTCGGTCTTCGAGTCAAGCTGCCACCTGCTCACCTAGCACGGTGGAGACTTCAAACTGTTCCTTCAATTGCTGAACGTCAAGCAGGGAAGTTTTGAATACCAATTTTTCTAGCTCTTGGTTTGACCCGACCGGGAATCGAACCCGAGTCTACCATTTCAGTAGCAGACGTTCTATCCACTCGACCACTGATCGGTAAATAAGCTGATAATAATCGCAGGGAAGTTCAAGCGCCGGGACATTTAAACAGCAGCGCGTCTAAACGTCAAGCGAATAAACGTCTCGCGACTATTGTGGAAAATGTCAGGGACGGTAACGCGTAGGTTTTAAAAGCGCCGGAACGTTTAGGTACTACTGTACATCTTTGAAACGACCGTTAGTCGATCAGTGATCGAGTGGAGAAACCATCTGCTACTGAAACGGTAATTACAATGCAACTTGTCAAAAAATGAAAGGAAATTCCGGCAATAGTCAGAAAGTGTGATATTGTCCCCCTCACATGTTTTACCGTTCAATAACAATTTTGTTGATTCTGTCAAACCCAAAATTTCAAAAAATACTTACAATCCTTTTCCTAAGCTTTTGTAGCCTTTAGCAGCAAAACTAAAATGTTTTGAATCCGACACGGCCATTTCAAGCTGAAATTCAAAAGAATTATGTTGATGATATGAGAATTAAAAACAAAATCAGCTTGCTTTATTTACATTCATTGCATGATTATTTGGTCTAGTCATCAGATACAGTGCAGCAAGAGAGTCCAAATTTTTTGATGGAGTGGTGAGGCTTCGCACAGGAGTCTGAGGGCCTACACACCAGACCAAGGTCACTTGTCGATGTATAAACGACTCAGTTGAAGATGGGGCAATCAGCGCTTTCACAAAGTTAGTCAAAACGCTGACTGGCCTACTTTCAATGAATCGCATCCACAGAATCGTCATCTGATGCCTCTTCGGTCTGTGTTCAATTCTCTGTGTTCTCCCATCGATCATGAGCCAGCTAAACGGCCAAAAACAAAAACAAAAAAGGTTTTCGGGTTGTTTTTGATCGTTAAATAGGTGAAGACCGAAAAAGTAAAAAAGGGCTTCAGCATACTTTAAGAGGCATTTTAGGGCGCGTAAAAAGTGGTCTTTGGGCTGACTCGTTCGCGCATCTACAGGGTAATTTCGGTCGGAAAAAAGGTGAAGATTGGGCGTGGGCCGGACCCAAGACACCCCTGCATTACAGTAAAACAACAATTATATTTGAATAAAGCATGTAAATCTACTGGCAGTGGAAACATACCTCTCCCCAAGAACTATCTGACAATAAACTGCGCATAGACAGTGCAACATTTCCACTTCCGTTTCCGTTTCTTGATACTAAATCCCCGGATAATGTAGCGGTATGAGAGAGGGTCAGAGGTGCCTAAAATTCATTGAATGTGATTAAAACTAAAAACACTACTCAAAGTTTCATTACAACAAAACGACTTATTTAGCCAATTCTTAAAAGAGAAATATTGTAAGAAATCAACAAAGTTTTTTCTTTAAGGATCAAATCAAACCTTTCATTACACTTGCTGTATTACGCCGAAGCGTGTAACGAGTTTGCGGGGCTTATCTCAACGTCATTGCGCCCGGGCAACACAGCTACTTTCGAAGAAATGTTGCAGCCGTGGCGAGCCGTTGGCAACACTGTGTACGACTTGACCGGCCCGAGATTTGAACCTCAGACCCAACGAAACAAAAATTTGAAAACAAAGAAAACGATGAAAAACAAGCAAAAAAATTTTTTAAATATTCCATATTTTTACGAACTCGAACTTGAAAAAAGTAAAACGTTCGTCCCGGACTAGCCAAAATGGCGGCTTTAACACGAACTCGAATAAAAATCGATTGGGTTAATCAGGGTTGTTTGGTTCAAATCATCTAATAAAAATAGCTCAGAATTAATAAAATTTTAATGTTGAAATTGCAAAATTTCACTGAATTTTTGATTAGAAAACAACTTTCTGTTCCACAAGAGTCGATCCTTTTCCAAAAGTAACATATTAGTCTTTCAACAAATTTAAAAATATTAACTGTAGTGTACCCCCTTCCTCAAAAAAATGTTAAAAAATTTAAAAAATATGATTTAATCAAAAATATTCAATTTATCAACCCCACGGTTAACATTCTGAACACTTATAAATTGGTTTAGTGATTTATAAAAATTCAATTGAAAAATTACTTCGATTGATTGCGACATTTGGATTTTTGCTACATCGGGGAGAACAAGAGCGTCATCATAATATTGGTCGTCTTCAAAACGATCAAACAAGCCTGTGGCATCAATTGTCATAGAAAATGTGCCCTGAAATAACAAAGAGGATAAAACACAGACATAATCGATTCAATACTGTAAAGGTAACTCTGTATTAAGAACAATGAATAGAGAAAATAATTGATTCATTTATGCGTATGAAGCAGGTACTCTGCGTCTATCTAACCACACCAACGCTGATTAAGTGCCATTGCCCTTTTTTGGGTTCTATTTGCAAGTCTTTCATCAGGCTGGGCCACCAAAAGGAGTAGACTGCTTTGCTCCAAAAGAAAATATTTGTTAAGTATTGCTCGGGAATCGAATCAGAGTCAGCAACCTTTTGATCACTGGCATGATGCTCTACCACTGAGCTATCATCACCGTCGAGAAATTAATAAAAAGCCTTACACACTCACTATCCAGTACACAGAGTCTTAGAGCCACAACCAAAACAGACTTAAGACATAGACAACTTTCGTCTTATATTTCTCGTCAGCATATAGCTAGGACTACAGATATGAACAAGTACGTAGAAAGACAGTGTAAATGATAAATAATCGAAGTAAATGAAATTTAAAAAATAAACAATTTCCACTTCAATTTAGTCAATAGCTATACCGATGAGAAATGTAAGACACCAAAACAGTACGTCTTATGCAGTTAACCAAAGTTTTGGTTGTACCTCCACGAATGTCTATACTCCTTGTAACTACGTATATTTCGCACAAACATAAACGTAGAGGCCGCCTGTGAGGTGATGGAGCAACCACTTTTTGAATAGCATGAAAATAGCTAGTTCTTTGCCAGGTTCTCCAGCCATCACATTGTCGGCAGTGTGGTCGAGAGGACAAAAGCGCCGTTTTTGCGACAACCTGATCGTATGATCTGGATTCAACCCCCACCCAGGCACATTGTTGCGTCCTTGGATAAGACGCTTTATGATGATTATCTCCACTGGATGGCTTCGAATATGTAGCAAATTCAGTGGACCAAAAATTCGAAGAAACTCACAAGCACATTGGATCACAGAAAGCTCCTAAGCAGGTACGGATTCCTCCAAGCACGAAGTAGTCATTGCAATGAAAAGTGCGAAGATTGTTTAACAATTAGTCTGATGCTCCGGTGACAGGAGGATAAATATGCAACATCAATGGGATGCTGCATCATCTCCATGATCTCAACTTCAAAAAAAAACGGGCAATTCCGACTAACCAAACTGTTTTGAAGTGTAGGAAGCTGTAATTGACAACTTCAATTGATGATTCAAGCAGAGCAGTCACCAGCTTCTCATACACATAGACTTATATATGCATCTTGATTGTCAATACTTAACGAAAAATACAGCATTTTTGTGACTTCTGTACCTTTGGATTAGTTTTTTCCTCTAAGCGATGTTGCTCTTTTAGTCTTTGCAATTTTTCAAATTCTTCCCGCATTTCAAGAGGAGTTTTCTGTCTTTCTATGACCTAAAAAAGACAAAGTTGTAGCAAGTCTTGAGCTACAACAATTCGAAATTTCTTTTGTTGATTTTTCCTTTTCTGAAAAAGCAACAAACCCTAATAGTACCTAGAGTTACACACATAAGAGCTGGAGCTGCTAGTCTAGATTTGGGCAGAGATTAAAGAAACTGGTATAGCAGTATAACTGAAACTCCAATGCATCTAAATTTTCACCCAGTTTATGGCATACAACTTCACCTCTATTTAACAGTGCCTTTAGCCAAAAACTTTCTCAACCAAAACAAAAAAGTTTCTCAGCTAAAAACAGTAAAGGGGCATTAGAGTATTTGAACCAAGCAACCATTTATCATCTTTCTAAGTTTCCACCACTATTACCAAAAATTATAGCTTTTTTGTATTATTTTGCAGAAAATTACAAAATTGCGCATATGTACAAGGGCAAACTTACCTGCCAATCTGCCTCTAAGCCTTCTTTTCCATAAATGTCATATATATGCCGCTTTGTTGGGTCACTCAAAACTGCAAAAAAAATGTACAGTCAACACTTAATACATAACTAAACAAAACCTTGCAATTTACAGTAACTTAAGATTATGTCAGTAAATTTTTCAAAGGGTGTTGCATTAAAAAAGAATTGAGTACGCCAATTTTGGTGGCCTATGGTCAAGGAAAGGCCGCAAATGACTTATGTATATATAATGACGATTATATCTGACAAGGTGATGAATTACACTTTTTTTTATAAGAACCAGTCAATTTTGGGTTGCAGCTGGTTGTTCTTGAATTTTATTGACAAATAAAGCGACACAAACTGATTCTTGCTCGATTTAAAAGTATCTTTTGTAATTGATCATAATTACTGAAATATCAATAGTCTTCACCGACAAATCAACCATGATAATATACAAAAGGTAAAGCTCAGCCAATTGTTTACAAACGCATTGTGCTGGCTTGGACTCTTACCGTATTTATTCGAGTATAAGTCGCATTTTTTTGTGCCAAAATATTGCCCAAAAAGTCAGGTGCACCTTATACACGAATATATGAAGTGCATTGCATGCGACACAAAATTTTTCCGAGATATTTTCATGCTATTGCTTTCTATGCTATCGCCTTTCATACGATCGCATTACTTGTCGCCTACCCACATGAGTCACACTACATTGCATCACTTGCCACCCTTATGGGATGTTCCAGAGGTAAACTGGGACTATTTTAGGACAGTGGCAGCAGTGATGACTTTAATGTTTTTAATGTAACTGCAATGAATGAATAATGTTTAAAAAAATTTTGTCCTGTTTTTCATGTCAAATATGAGGGTGCGACTTATACTCCAATAAATACATTAATTTTTTTTTCATTCTGTCATTCAGAGGCTCACATTGTTTTGAAATTTTGAGCAAAAATGAGCCTTGTATCCTTTTAAAACAAAGCATGTATTAGTGGTGAACATACAGCCAACTATATTCATCATATGAAAAGTCTTATTCGTAAACTGTTGCAAACTTTACAAAACTCACCATTGTATGCTATTTGAATTTTTTGAAAAATTTCTGATGCCTCCTTACGCAAAAATTGCTCATGTTTATCTGGGTGGTATATCATACATAGTCTTCTATAGCAGGATTTCAATTCTTCTGGGCTAGCCTAAAAAACACCAACAATAATAAGCATGGAATGCTAAAAGATTGATACAAAAAATAGCAAGCTCGAATATACCGATGATAAATGCATAGCATTGAAAACTGAATATCAATGTTAAACAATAAACTAAACAGCATGTACGAAAAGAGCACTTTTATTGGTATGCATTGCAGTAATGCTGTATTGCACTGATACTGCAGGTAAGATAACAGACGTTTACAGTATTTATTTCCACTCACATCAAAACACACACCAATAAAAAAAATACGGGAGTCAAAGGGATTTGACATACATGTTTATGAACTCAAATGGGGACTGAGTGGCTGCAAAAGGACTTTCTTGATGATCAAGTTAAGCAGCCATCCTCTATATATACAATAGTCACACAAGAACCTCTAAAGTAACAGAATATGTCAAATACCAACTGGTTTCACAGATAAGCATCAAGCAAGCTGACTTTTTCAAACTAAAATTTATTTTTGAACATAGAGATGAACACAATCGGCAATAACAATTGCAAGACTGACTGCGAAAATCTATAGTGGTAGCATAGTCTAACAAAAATTACAGTAATAATTTATACTGATTTGCAGAAAATGCATAATTATCAAGGTGCCAATTAATGTAACACACCATACCAAAGCACTTCTAGCTACTGGTAAAACACTGGTCCACTAAATTTTGCATATTGCCTGAGACATATCATAGCAATGAAAACATTCTTCATTCTAATTTCCATAGTAAAACACAGAAGACAAACTTACGTCTCTTGATGCATTGAGAAGACTGTAATAATCTTCATTATCAACAAGCTCACCCAGTCCAGGATCAGGCAACTGCATTCTTATGGCATTTGATTGTTAAATCAGAGCACTAGATTAAGAAGCCAATTTAGTAACGTCCTGAGCTGTTGACACAATAACACCAGTGATAGCTATTCTATCTGGTAACTTGACAGAATTATTCAGTTTTGCAAGAGTAAGTGAGGAGGAGGGTTAATGGGAATGGGTGCTACTGAAACATACTTAAAGTACAATTTTAATCAAACATTGAAACAGCTAATTAGATTTGCTCTAATGTGCAAGTCTGAGAATGGCACAAACCACTTCTGATACAAGATAGGATTTCCATCTTGAAAGACTTAATTAGAGCAACAAACAAAAAAATACAGGCCAGAAGAAGTATTTTTTAAAAATACCGTAATTGAACATAGGCACAATTGCATTACTGTACAGTTATCAATTACAGAAAGCTAATACTGTAGGCCTACCTTACTGATACTGTACTTTTCTAAATTCCCAAAAAAACATAGCAGTATCTATTTCAACCATTAACTACCGGTATCTTACTCAGGCTGTCAAGAGGCTAGAATGACAATCTCGTTTTTGTTTAAACACATATATTGTACCTGTGTTGTGTAGCAGTGCATGCTTTAAAACATAAAAGTTTTATTGTATGAATCAAAAGATTTTATTTAAATGACAGAAGCTGCTGTTAGTGTTAGTTGCTTCTGAATTTTATATGGTAAGAATAAAAAAATTTACAATCAAGTCCTAACCCTAATTTGTAACTCAAAATCCAAATCTAAACCAAACCTATAGCTACCGGTGACATTGTAGATAGGCTAGACCTAATTACAAAGTTCGAGTAAATGAACACCTACTCAGGCCTACTATTTTATTATGGGGGTTAGTTACAAACTGGTAAGTTCACTAGCAACTTTTTTTTCTAATACACAATGGCAGATTTGACGATAGGCTACTGAACAACTTTTAATTCCTAAATTCGCTTTTATACTTTCTCAGTTCTACTGTACTGCCGATGTATGCTTCTGATTTTCCATCCTAAATTATACTCCCAAACAAACTACCGGTACAATATTAATACAATGACACCCCAAATCAGAAGAACTACCTAGTCTCTGGCCTAGAACTAGGCCTATAACGTACTGTACCGGTAACACTACATAATTTCTCACTTCACAATTCACCAATTTAAAACTAGCCTAGCTTAGGCTACTCAGTCAAAGCAATAGATCTACAGTAGCCTACCTCGAAAAAAGAAGGCAGTGTCTAGAGCACCGGTTTCCAACACGAAATCGCTGCTGCACCCGCAACACTGTCGTTTCTTTAGCACTTCAATTTTCTATCTTTCAAGCTGGCATCGCTGCCTTAACCCTAACTCTAATGCAAGGTTTTAAAGATAAAAAAACATAAGGCAATGCAATTGTACTTATACTTGATTCATGCCTCACATTCATCAGGAATCAAACCCACACTTGTCACTCAAGCGCATCTACCATCAAGAATGGCAGTAGGCAAAGTCCGTATAACTCCGTACCTAAGGACTTTGGCAGTAGGTACGCCTCTATTTTTGCTAAGAAGTACCGTACGCCAGTACGCTAGTGCCTGGTACGGTACGCCTTTTTTGTTATAGTACGGGTACGGTACGTTGGTACGGTATACCTTTTTTGTAATGGTACGGGTACGGTACGTTGGTGCACTGTTTGAATTAAAAATCCCTAAGTTTTCGCACATTGCCTCGGATTTTTGTATGCAGAAGCAAAAGACAGCTGAAGCCGACGCTCAATTTGTGAATTGAGATCGCTGATTTATAGACTAGTGATTTCAAAGTCAGTTAAACTTGCGAGTAGTTAAAAGCAAGAATGGCAGTACGGTACGGTACGTAAGTACGGTACGATACGCTTCAATTTTTGCTCAGAAGTACGGTACGCTGGTACGGTACGCCTTTTTTGTAATGGTACGGGTACGGAACGTTGGTACAATATGCTTCAAAAATAGAACTGAAGTACGGTACGCTGGTACGGTACGGTTCAAGGTGCGAGGTACGTAGTCAGTAGCGTAGCCAGGGGGGGCTGGGGGGGCTCGAGCCCCCTCATTGGCTTGTGAAGTATGCAAAATCGTACGTTTTTGGTGCTTTTGAGGCCGATTTTTTGTGAAAAATTGAAAATAGCCCCCCCATAGGAAAACAGCCCCCCTCAAACGTTTGAACTTTCAAAACTAGCCGAAAAACCAGTCTCAATTGCAGTGAAGACCTTTTTTTTTTTTTTTTTACCTTTGAATTTCGGATTTCGGCCGAAAAATCAGTCTCAATTTCAGTGAAGACCTTTTTTTTGTTTTTTTTTGTTTTGGAGACCACCTGTTTTTGAGCGGAAAAAACCTTTGAATTTCGGATTTCGGCCGAAAAATCAGTCTCAAATTCAGTGAAGACCTTTTTTTTTTTTTGGAGACCTCCTGTTTTTGGGCGGAAAAAACCTTTGAATTTCCGAGCTTTCCGAGAAATTTCGTCTCAATTTTCGGACAAACCGTGTGAAACTGATTCAAGAACAATGAAAATTCAGGTCAAGGACGTTTGCACTTTTCTCACTCTTTCAAAATAGCCCCCCCCTTTTCCAAATCCTGGCTACGCGCCTGTACGTAGTACACAAAATCTAAACGTATCGTATCGTACTGCCATCCTTGCCTCCCACTACACTACCAGAACTTTACATTTAATGCGTCAAAGTTCCGTATTTAAGTCGAATCAATTAGAAAAAAGCAATATAATAGGCAGCCACTGCAGCAGCGATTTCATGTCGGAAACTGGTACGGGTACTCTAGACAATACAGTACCAAAGAATTATCTGTTTGGATCTATTTTGTGTTGCTGCATCAGAAATTTGGTATGAAGAAATGATAATCAAATGCCCAATATAGATTTTGCAACTATTTTAGACAGCAATCTCCGTCACCCTACCCAAAAACCTATTCACATAATCCACAGTTTCACGCAAAATCACAGCATCAAAGAATGAACCAGAATCAGAATCTCACAAAAACGCCACGCCAAATGGTGCAGTTAAACGCATACAGGCAAACCTATCAAAACACCGTCACAACTCAGAACTGAGAACTAGATAGATCTTAGATGCAAAAAGAATCATACAGTATTGATCAGACTAAAATTAAAATACTTCAAAGTTAAAGATGTTAAAATCCGACAAAGTTGCTGCTCTGATTTCTTTGTTTTTAAGGGAAAGGTAATAATTTCATAATAAGATGCAAGCACTCTCCAAACGCTTACATTCAACAAATTTTTGGCTCTGCATGTTTTCTTGATTCTAATTTTTCAGTACATTACTCAAAATTACATTTTGGCTAAATTAGCACGCATGTTTATGTTTTGTGTTGTGCCTGATAAATTTGTTTGTGTGTTTTTGTTTTTCGCGTTATTATGGACCTTTGTTGAGTCTGACACTTAATAAATAATAATAATAATAATTTAAAAATTACGTAATACATTTTTTCGTAACAGAATACAAATTTATCTGACAAAGTGGTGATATAAGACCTGGTGATATAAAATAAGATGGTGATATAAAACATCAACATCCTTGATCCGATATAAAACCTGGTAAAATTGCTAAGTGCAACTGCTTACGCTTATTGCTTACCACCATGGCTCCTTGCTAAAAGCTTGACTTTGTTGAGTTATAAATCAATCAAGCGAATCGGAAGAAAGTAGCTTCTTTGGTTACCAAATAACTTGCAGATGAAAAAATGACAAAAAAGCATATAGGCCTAGCCTACTGTACTCAAGACTGTAGTAGCCTACTCGAATACTGTGGTGTAGAATGGTGTGGTATTCATAGTCAGGTTCTTATGGTCAACGAGAGTTCGAGGGATTTTGAATTGTAGATTGCACTTACCGGTAAAGGATACAAAACCTACGATATTGCTACAGTAACTACGGTACAAATAACAAAAGCAAGCAGGCCAGCTCCATCAAGATTGAGTCTAGCGTAGTATCAAGTAGGCCTATGCATATTGCATAGCCTAAATTGTCTGACTGTCTGAGCAACAATTTAACAAGCAAGAGTTTTTTTACCAATGTCAGATGTACAGTTTTAGGGTGCCTGTATCTGATAGTGATTGTTCTTTTGATAAAGAAAATTAACTGTGTGCCGGATTGTTGAGTTACAGCCTGATCCTGAATTGATAAACTGAAAACCAGAAAAAAATGGCCCTAAATGATTCGTTGGAACTTTCTAATTGTAATGATGACAAAGATGTAAGTTTTGTTATGCTTTTCTAAAACAAAGTGACTTGGCAAATGGAACTCACGTGGTTAAATAAACAAAGGTTCTAGTGACATCACTCGTTTTCGGAAATTTTTATTCTGATTACTGTATTACAGTTATAGGTTTGGATTAGGGTTTGGGTTAGGGTTTAGGTTAGGCTTTGGGTTAGGGCTATGGTTAAGGTTAGGGTTAGGGCTTAGGGTTAGTTTTTTTAGACTTTATTTCAAAATGTCTTTGCGAATGGAACATTTGCCAAGCCTCTTCCTTTCTAAAATTTAAATTTGCTATTTGTTTGTTGCCAGTACTCCCAGCATGCATAGGCACTTAGGCAAATAAATCCAAGTTGTTGTGAAATATCTTATTTAAAGTTCTTTTTGGAAACTGAATCCAGGACATGAGCAGAGATTAAGGTTATCAGATAGGAAAATAATGCTTCAGTTATTTCAACTTTTTAGCTCTTGGTCAAGCTGCTGACAATAAATTTAGAAAAAATAAGTTGTAAATAAATGTGAGGTATTGATATTTGATATTACTATTAGCGCAATATTTTCCAGTAAAAAAGACAATTGAACATAAATATTTCTGAAATGTTTAGTGTTGTTTGTGAGAACTAGTTGGCTGTATGGTTTTCTCAATAAATTGCTTGTTTGAAATTCAAAATTCTCATTTTTTCGTTTTAGACAACTTTTCGGGTTGAATATCCTTATCCCCAAGCTGTAGAAAATGAAGAAGAACTTGTCCAAAATAGTGCCAGAGGCTTAAAGAAGTATCATTACTTGGAAAGCACTGCAGTTAAGCAAATAAATAATCAAATGCCTCCTAAACAACAACTTCCAAGTGAGTCATCAACGTAAAATTTAATACAGTACTTAAAAATTCTTTGAAATACTGTATATGCCATTTTGGTTATAGCTTTTTGTACCTCTTCTTACTCAGCAAGTTAGGACTGATTAATTTTAGATTCAAAGAAGTTTTAATCTATTATTTGACTTTGGAAACAATTTTATGGTTAGTTGTCCTAGCATGCTACTGCCAGCATACGTCACAATTTTCATAATGTTTAGGTACAATGGGAATTTCTGATAGTTTGCAAGCAGAACTACATCTAAGCCTGGATCGCCTCAGTGAAAATTCTTATGATCAAGATGACTTGGACAGGATAAAGGTATATCTTAAACTTGCACTTTAGTGCTCTTAAATTCAAATCTAATCAAAATCCTTCATTCTACTTGCTGTGATATGCTGAAGCATCTAACAACTTTGCGGGACTCATCTTCACTTGATTATGCCTTAAGCAACGCAACTTCTCTCGAATAAATGTTGCAGCAGTGGCGAGTCGTTGGCAACTCTCTATGCGATTTGACTGGCCCAAGATTTGAACCTCAGACCTCCAGTAACAAACGCATTACTGCTCAACCAACTGGCCAGTATGATTTCATTTTCACTTAAAATCTGAAATTAAGTTTTAAAGTCAAAGCTAGAATATTATGTCTATTTTGTCAATCGTTCAATTAAAGTGTTAATTTAGAATAGTATGATTTTATCTTGCTTTCTCAAATGATTGGTAGTATAACTTGTTTCGATAAGTATGTTTTTCTTGTTTTGGAAAGTGTATTGATTATTTTTTGTGATAGTTTTGGATGTCAAACTGCTTACAATACTTGATATATTTTAGATTTAGAGTCAGTAGTTTTATTCTTCAAAAGAAGCCTAGAGGCAATGCTCATTGAACTGATTAAGCAAACTTACAGCGCTGTAACAACATTTAATCTTTATTTAAAAGTTTGATTTAATAAAGTTGAGGTTCAGTTAAAAACTACAAAAAGTATTTAATCCCACGTTATGCTTTTTCCTTAGTTGCACATACCTTGTTTCTGATCAAAGCGCCATAACTAGCCACCATAGCAATCAACTCATTTCTTGCAAATTGCTAAACTACTCCATTTTTTAAAGATAAAAAGGGTTTGTTTTTAGTTAAAAAGCCAATCAGGACAAAAACAGTCAAAAGTATATCCTACACTTGAAAGAACTTCTCAAGCTGCGAATGTTGCAAAATTACAACAAGCTATGACCAATCAAAGTATGTTTATGTTTTTCCATGTAATATTTCAATAACTATAGTTTTTATTTTTGGTATAATTTTGGTATTTGTTTTTTTTCAATGTCTAGTTAGTTTTAAGCATTATTAAGCTACCTATGTTGTTTCTGTCGGAAGGACAATTGCATAAAATTGAGAAAATCATGCAGATGGAGTTTTTCAACCTGCGATTATCTGGAAGATCCCGGGCTAATTTATTATGTATGATACATACCGGTATGCTATTTAAAGAAAAACAACAAACAACATTATTTAAATGTTTAATTGTTTGTATGCTTTCTGGCCTAAAGGGTTAAGGCTGCCGATGCAGAAGCCTAGGCTTTTTGTCCTAAATGCTATATAAGTGCAAAAGCTCAGGTCGGTTCATTTTTTTTTTCGTACTAGAAAAATTAAAACTCATTTGTTAAAACAACATACTGTAAATTAAATAACACGAACCGATACAGTGAAGGGACCTACTACTGCGAAAGTTTTCTAGTCAAACAGCCATCGAAAGTTTTATTACATTTGCTTAAGAATGTGAGCAACTGCGTAAGTGCAAACTAAATTTTGAGTATTAAAATATCTTTTATTAAATTATTTCTATTAAAATATTCCTGAGTAAAATTGCCTTTATAAAATAAAAGTAAAAAAGTAAGTAAAATGCCTTTAGTTTTGAGGCCAGAAAGTAAGCAAACAATCAGATACTAAAACTCTGTCCCGCAAACGTCAAAATCATCTTTCATTTCCATAATAACTGATTTTATTTTTAGCTCCACAATTAACCGTTACTCAAACAGCCGCTCAAGTATTACATCAAAACAGTGCCCCAAAGCATTCTTCTCCCATTATGGAACCTCAATTGGTACACTCTTCCAAGATCATCCCTTTAAAAACGGGCGAATATGAGGATGATGAAGATGACATTCACACTGTTGTTTTAGAAGATTCTTTGAGCTTACAAGATGATGTCAAGTCATTAACCGTGACTGATATAAAGACTGAAGCTGCTCCCAAACAGTAAGACATACGTTTAAAATTGTGAACGACACTAAGTTATAACTTTGGTTTAAATTTTTCAGTGTATTTTGCGGTCTGGTTTTAAACTCTACTGTTTGGTACCAAATTTGTGACTGTATGTTATGTACCTTCTTATTGACTTAATTTTTTCTTTTGTTTCTTCTATATATGTTTGTAAAAAACGTGTTTTTTATCGTTTTTGCTTCTTGTTGATCTCTTCAGGTGTTTTTCATCTTACCTGCGTTTCAACTTGGCTGGCTGTTGGGCTTTTTGGCAGTCGAATCTTACGTTATCACGTTTTCCTAGCCTCTTTCAGAGTATTTAATGACTCCGGGAATCGAACCCGGTATTCATTCGGCAAGATTCAAGGTTCAACCACTTGAGCACAATGGCAGCTTAGAGTTGTACTAATTTTGCGCGATTTCTTGACTTCGTTTTATAACTTTAGGGACAGTTCAGAAAAAAGTGATCCGTATTCTCATCTAAGGTACAATCCAGAGTGGCGAAAGAAAGGGGACGGTATTACAGCAGCGAGCAAAAATAACAAAGCACAGCCAAATTATCAGGAAAGGTAAAGTTTATTGTTAACTTATGTATGTCCTGCCTTGCGGTTATCTGCAGGAATTAATCTATTTCAACTGCTCGTGCTTTTTCAGTGGAAGTGTTAAAGCCATCTATTCAGCGCTGGTTTTACCTTTTCGCTCAGAAATTTCAGTCAAATGTCCGAATTTGGACATAATTTTTTGGTCATTTCAGAATTATTTCGGTCATTTACATCATTGCAAGAGTGATTTTAGGTTTTCAATGCAAAATCTTGCTGATTTTTTTCGGTTATTTTGACCGAATTGGCTTGTTTAGTTACGGTCTTTCAGCAAAGATTTTGGTCAATTACCAAAAATAACGGAAAAAAAACAACAACAAAAAAAACTAGATCCAGCAGGTTGTAAGAGGTACCTATGGGTACCTACCCACAGTGGCCATCTGCCTGACTTCGGGCGATTTTATCGAGCTCTTGGGGAAGATTGTTTCGTCGTTGCCCCCCAGTGGCCGCGTGTGTGGTGGATGGAATGGAATTTAACTTCCGCACTTTCCGCCATATTGTTCCATTGCGAATTGCAACGCTTGGTTGCGCCATGCTGTCATGCATCGGAAAAATCCGGAAAGTCCCAATCAACCCATTTTAATGTCTAGATTTTTGGATTTTAAGTCTTAAGGAATCTAGAGAGAATTGGTTTTTATTTAGGCTCGGTGATGCTGGAAATGAAAATTACGATTTAAACGACTCGCTCGGTGGCGCTATCACTGTTCACAACCATGAGTTACTGCAAATAAAGTAAGTTGGTAAAGCGAAAAATATTGGACCAAACCTCGCTATGGACCAAATTGAGCAATCACTGTTATTAAAACTGGCTTAAACTCTCGATCATTTTATAGATCTTACATAAGTAGTCTTTTTTGGCCTAACACCTCTAAAAGAAGTGTATGAGTAGGATACTACATTTCTAAATCCATTTTTCGTAATTTCATGTATCGTACATTTACAGTATACCGGTATGTGTTTTTTCGGCCAAAAACCAGGACCGAATTGAGTGGGCAAAAATTTCAAATCTTCGGTTTGGAAACAGTTGTATTATCCAAATATCATTAAAGCTCATAAATATCAAGCCAGGGTAATGGCTAGGTTGAAGGCATTTTGCATTGATTGAGTACTACCAGCTATTACGTAATGATTTGTTTGCTTTGCTATTTGAGAAAATCCTTAAATATTTGTAAAAAAACTTTGATTGAATATTTCTATATTGCATCATAACCATACAGTGTTTGATTAGAAATGATATCTGGCCTCTACTTCAGTAAAAATGCGATAAACTTGTATTTTCTTTCCACTTTCAAAAGTATCATATGTCTGTTTTTGTCATGGTTTTCTTAATCAAATCTTTTCAACTTATATCAGTCGCACAAAGAACTTGTTATAATTAAGCACAAAACCGAACGTCCGCCGGTGTTCGTAACATCACCACCGTAGACTTTTGGCCGCATTTTTATTTTTGATTCGAACCAGGCTGAACTGAGCGAAAGGAGATAAAACAGTGGTAGAGATTAAATTTAAGTAGAAAAGTAATATTAAGCAAAATAGAATTACTCGCTATTTTAATTGTGAAGAATAAAATGCTGAGAAACTGTATTCTTTTGCTTTATTTGAGAATAGTAGAAGTTGGGTACATCTCACAGCTTGTTTCCGTGCGATATTAAGACAGCTTAATTGTAGGTTTGGATGATAAGAGATAATACAAAGTTAGACACATGTGCATGATTAGTTCAGATTTACTAAGTCTAGCTTCAAGGGTGACCGTAAATAAATTAAAATACTGTTGTTGTTTTTTTTTGGTGCAAAATTTTACTAAATTCCTAATTTTTTTTTTGTTTCATGCAGAGATTCTCCAGTGAGGCTAAGTGCTGATCCTGCCCAGTTACTCTACATGAACCAAAAATATGAAGAAGAATTTAATCGAATGTTAGAACTGGAACAGCGGTGGCAAGGTATCACGAATGGTTCTAAGATAACTCATTCATGCTGAAAAAATCACCTCATATTCGGTGAATTACTAATTTGTAATGAATTTGATGAGTTTGGGTCATTTTGCTTTTTTAAGCAAATTTCGCAAGGTTAACGAACTGTCGATAACCGATTTAACCATTCCTGGAATCAAGCCACAACCTATAGTCCTAATGGCGATCCCGGAATCGCTTGAACGTTTTTTCCCAGAAATAATGAATAATATAGACCTAGACGAAGTGATCGATTATATCTTGTTTTTAGATCATCCTGATTTGTCTTCACCTAAATTTACAGATTTACCAGCAGAAGAAAGTTCTCAGTATATTTCTCAGTGAGTTATGGAGTTTGTTAGATATGAAAAGTTAAATTTTTCAAATGTGTTTGCTCGTAGCAAAGTTAAACAAGTTTTCAAACACTTGCGTTAAAATTAAAGCAAGGTTTTTATCATTAAAAAAAAACAGCTAAAAACATAAAAATGTTGGGAAGAAGTCTAGTGGCAACATGTTCGCAGATGATTAGACATCCGGGGCTGCTCGCAACATCCAATCTTCATTTAAAATTCAGCAGTTGAAATTCGTGTTTGATTTGTGATCAACAAACGCGAAAATAGGTATCAAAAATCACTCAAAATCAAGAATCAGCGATTTGGCAAAAATCTATGTATACTGAGCGTTGTGATCATCATAATTTTTTATGAATAAACACTAACATTTGAAATGCAGCAGAGTGTCAGTATAATTATAGTGCTTGTTCTGTTAGGTCAAAATTGCAGCCTTCAGTTTCCCACCTAACTTTTGTTGTTGAACAATCTCCGAATCTTTCGCCATCAAGCAAGCCTTACAGCCAAAGCAGCCCAGCAATCGTTGATGCACATCAAGCTACAGGTATATACTCCCAAGTGCGAACACCTGATTGAACCTTAAAATTTACAGCTATTTGGTAGGGTATATGCTTACCGTTGTTCATCTAGTTCCTCACAATGCCCGTTTATTTTCAAGCGGGTTGTTTGTTTCTTTTTCTTTCGCAGTCAATGACAAGATAGAAACTTCACTCTGTGCCGCATATGACATGCATCAGCACGAAATGTTTAGACGCTTCGCAACAAATTAACGAAAACTGTTTTTTTACCCTTTGTACAAATGCTGTGATTGTAGTTGTTTTTGGGTGATGTAATGGCAGTTTAAAAGCAATATAATCTATTGCTGTAAAAACAAAACAGCCAAAATCTCCGAAACAAGACAACTGACCGTCGCTAACTAACCGCTAACAAACTGACAGCCAACACCAGGATTAGTTGCTGTCAGTTGATTTGCGGTCAGTTGCCGTGGACCAAAATCTCTTCTGTGTTTTAAAATGTTCTGCAATTTTTTTATTGTCATGTTTTTCTAAAATCAAAAAGCATTTTATTTTACTGTAACTAAAAGTTCTTATCTTGCTCTTATTGGTTGGTTTAGGCTTCAGTTTAAAGGTAATTGCTAATTTTGTCAATATTTTTTAGAGAAAACGACGCCAAAACAGCAAAAATCCATATCTGTTGCGTCAAACAAACCTAACCCGAGCGGGAAGAAGGAGCAAAAATCCTCGTACGCCCCAGCTCCCCCCAGAGCACCGAAATCAAATCGTGATTACATCGAATTAAACAAAACTAGGCAAGTAGTTAAAATTATCATCATTCCAATATTCATCCAAAGTAGTCCCCATCAACAAAAGGGCCCTGGTTCAACTTACTCTTTTCCTAATAACTCGGACACCTCCCTCAACAATTTGCGGAACTATGCAAATTTTTTGCCATGATACAGCATAAGCATGCGTTTCTCGCTTGATATTGAGCTTAGCCGACTGGTGTGGCACGTTTCTCGCCTGGGGTGGTAAGCAAGAGGTTGCGGGTTCGATTCTTCTAAATGAAACAGTTTATCGCAAAAGTTGATTTTTGAACTGTCGCGGCTGAGAAAGTTAATGCAATAGCATTACAATTTAATATTGCGTATAGGTTTACAAAATGTAATTTCGCGGCCTGTCTACCCACCATTGCCTAATTCTTCCTCCACCTACCATAATCTTCGCCGTTTTCTAGAAATTTCTATATCCTTGTGCTTTTGAGTTTCCCTTTCTTTCTGCTACCACCCAGTTCGAACTTGAATGCCTCCTTCAACATGTTTTCTTCAGCAGGTATTATAAACGTTAGTCTTTTCCACTTGGTGGAAGTAAGCATGCAAAATTTATACTAATTTCTACTTATTGTTTTTTTGTTTGTTTTTCTTTTTGACACAGATTGGGAAGAAAAAGTAACTCAGCTTCATATCTTGAAATGTATTCGAAGAAAAACCGACTGTTAGAACAGCATAGATCGTCTCCCAGGCGTCCTCTCACTGATGTCCGACTAAAAGAGGTAATGACATTTTTCTTATTCTTTTTGCCTATGGTTGAACTTTAAGAAAGTTAAACCTTAATCCTTACCCAGAGTTTGCAAAACTAAAGCTTCATTTTTCGACTTTCTTGATTTTTTTTCTGATTGCTGTAATATCAAACGCGAAGTTCCCTGGGCCAGTTGTCAACACCCAGCGTCTAGCGAAGTGTACCGTTTACTAGGATGGCATCACTTTTTTTTTCGATTTAAACGTCAAGTAGTAAGCCTTTTGACTGACCCACTGAGATTAACCGGAACCTTGCGGAAAACTATGCCCCCTTTGTTCTAACAGTCAATTAATAACGGAGTTACTTTTTTAATTTTTGTTTTCTAGAAACGACAGCATTCGCCAAAAAGGGAGCCCGCTCCAGATTTTGTTCCAAATCAGCACATGAATCTTACTCTCGAAGAACAATGGAAATTACAGGTATTTGATCATTTTGCTTTACTCACAGTTGTTTACCCCTTGTGGATGCATGTATTAGATGAATGGTTATTACAAGCACATCAAAAACATGCTTTAAGCTGTTGTAATTATTCGTTTACTAAGCTATGAGGAAAAATAGTGATAAAAAGCATTGCGATTTATCAGACACATGACGCTGGCATCTGAGTTTGGGTTGAACCCAGATTGCATGATTCAGATTATGATTGTGGAACTTTTTTTGCGTTTTTGGTTATTAAAATCACAAAACATTGTGGTTGTTGTGTATCTTAATCATTATGCTCTGATGATATTTCGTAAACCAAGGTTTAAAGATTGGAACGTAAGAATTAGATTTAAGAACCGCTGAGAGAGTCATAGCGGCGGTATACAAGACAAGACAAATTTTATTTACTCGCTCAGTAACAACACAATGGCAGTCATTAAAATTGATTAGAATTGCGACAGGAGCAGAATAGTGAAACCGCCCACCCAGCGAACCGTAAGAGGCGGTTAGTGGGTACTGGTCATGGTCAACCATCGGTGCTGAGCTGCTTGACTTTTGGGTCTTGCAGAATTGGCCTCCCGCTAGCGGCGCCTTCTGGGAACCATGCCTGTTGGGATTTCTTTCTTCCTGTATTTCTTGTGCCAGAAGACTTTCTCAATTGGCTAGAGTAACTTGATGCGAGTCGACTCTTACTATTGTTATTAGTAGTAATGAGAAGCTTTTTTTCGATGTTGTTTCAACCCCTTTAGTGCATCTGGCTGCACTCTTTAACACCCACCTACGGTGGTCGCCGTCGAGTGGTGGGAGTGCCCTGCTTTGTGCAGGGATCGAAATGGCCACCAACCTCCAGGATTATCCTATGCCAGTAGCACTTCTGTGCTAAGGGTGATTCTCTTGTGTCCTCTTTGGACATAGGAGGCCGCCATCCCTTGGAAGCAGCCCGGTAGAGCAATAACAACAGGGAAGTTGCGAAGGGACCTCGCGGTCATCAAGTCAAGCAACCACCCTAAATGTCAAGAGAATTTACTGATTTAGCCAGTTATATTGAGATTTGAATATTTTTTGGTGAAATGTACCGTTGTAAGATTTTATTGTTTTACTAGCATGTCATCGACCAATCCACATAAACGTATCAAAGAAGAATCGGAAGATCCAAATAGTTATTGCTAGACGTGCAAGCGAAACTAATTGCTACTGATTTAGCAGAAAATTTTTATACTGAATTTTAAATCTTTTATAAGATAGCACCCTAATTTTTTGAGGAATGGAATTCCAGATCTGGACTCCCTGATATTTAATGCACCTTTGCAATTTATTTGTTCGGTAGCGTGGAATATAAAGATTCGAATTGTCACTTGATTGTCTCGTAACTCGGCTCGAATGTTCAGCAGTTTTGCAAAAATAATTGCGAAACGAATTAAGGAGTTTTGTTGGTTATATTACAATGAACAAATTTAGCAATATCGTTCTTTAATAGATCATCAATTTGCAAAATCTTAAAATGATTGTAAAATAATTTTACTTCATCTCGGTAGTGACATCTGGGGACCGCTCGTATTGCTCGATTCTGTGAGGATGTCAATCGTTTAATGTAGGTGGGATAAGTGGCTTCCCAGGTTACAATATCGTAGGATAAGAACGGATGCACTAACGCATAAAAAAGTTGCAGGATAATGTTTTGAGGAAACAAGTGTTTTTAGTTGGATAATATTCCAACTGAGCGAATCACTTTCCTTCCATCATTTTAATATGCTGTTTAAAATTGAGTTCGTTATCGATCACAACTCAAAAATATTTAGCGCTATCAACAATATTTATCGCGGATCCATTACTTGTTAAGTGAAGATGAGGAATTGTTGCATTCGTTTGTTTAGGGGGAATAATTATGATGTTGGTTTTGGGAGGGTTGATCGAAAGTTTATTTACGCAACACCATTGTAATTTTGATTTTTGTAATTCCGAGTTAATTTTGATTTGTAATTCCGAATTCCGAATTATAATTTTTTGTAATTTTTGTAATTTGTAATTCCGAATTAATTTTTATTTGCAAATGTTCAGGATTTAAGCCTTTCACAATTAAACAGGTGTCGTCAGTAAAAAGTCTAGGTTGGCTTTTTAAAGCAAAATTTAGATCGTTGATGTAAACGAGAAAAAACGAAAGGCCAAGCGACGAACCCTGGGGGACTCCACAATGAGTTAATTTTAGGTCGGATTTTGATTGATTGTTAGATACAAACTGTTGTCTTTTATGAAGATAGGGGTGAATCAAATTATAAACCACACCCCTAATACCATAGTTGCTCAGTTTTCTCAAAAGTGTTTCATGCGACACTGTATCGAAAGCTTTTCTTAAATCGACAAAAGATAAAGCTGTTTAACAGGATTCGTTAATATTATTGTAACAGGAGGTGACAACATCCAGCATTGCATGCACAGTAGAAACATTACTTTGAAATCCATTTTGATTTTTGTAGACTACATTGTGTTTTTTAAGGAATTTGTAGAGTCCTGCATACAGAATTTTCTCAATAATTTTAAAAAAGCAGGTGAGTATTGAAATGGGCCTGTAATTATTCATGTCATCTTTTGCTCCAATTTTGTAGACGGGGACGACCCTGGCAACTTTGCAATTGCTAGGAAAAATACCTTCAGCAAACATGAAGTTAAGAAATAAGTTGAGATATGGGGCGACAACAAATCTGGCTGCTTTAATAAAAAATGGCTGGATGTTGTCGTGCTCCACTGCTTTATTTTTCAGGGAAGTAATTTGATTTAAGATTTCATTATTAGTTGGAGGTTCAAGGTAAATGGAATCAGATACTTGTTTTTCAAGAAAATGCTTAGGTTGTTTACGCGTATTACAAATTATGCTATCGGCCAAATTAAATCCTATGCTACAGAAATAATCATTAAATTGATTCGCAATAACCTTTGGGTTCTGTGCTTCTTTAAGCGTAACGGAGGGTTCACGGTTCGGTTTCCACGGCAACGCTGATTGTATTATCTTCCATGTTTTGCGTGGATTCTTTTTGTTACGAGCAAATTCGGTATAAAAATGAATCTTTTTAGATTAGGCTGTGGTTCTTGTAAGCGTATTGGAATAAAACCGAAACAGAGTTTTTTCAGCTAGATTACCTTTAATGAAATGAGTTCTAAACATGGCATTTTTTTTCCTTATGGAGATCAATATTCCTTTAGTATTCCAAGGTTTACTTGCTAGTTTTTTTTGCTTTCGACTCAGACGTTGGAGCGGAGCATGCTTGTCGATGATTTCAGCGATTAAATTTACAAACTGGTCAAATGTCTTATTAAAATTGTCGCGATTCAAAGAAAAATTATTTGAAATAAGGTTGCCTAATTCCCTATCTAGATTGTCAGAAAAAGCTTCTGGACAAAAGTTTTTTTTTATTTCTGTAGAGGAACAGATAATTTTTTGCCAAGCTTTTCAATTTTCTTATTAAAATTGTCGCGATTCAAAGAAAAATTATTTGAAATAAGGTTGCCTAATTCCCTATCTAGATTGTCAGAAAAAGCTTCTGGACAAAAGTTTTTTTTATTTCTGTAGAGGAACAGATAATTTTTTGCCAAGCTTTTCAATTTTGCTAATTTTACACACGAGTGCGTAATGATCAGTTAGAAAAGTAGGTATAACACGGGGTAAAATTGAGTACGATGTATCATTAATGATGATATGGTCAATTACTGTGGCCGTTTGATCCGTGACCCTGGTGGGTTTAGTTATAAAGGAAAACGCTCCATTACTTGTTATCACTTGCATGTATCTGTCAGCTTGAGGACTATTTTGATTTGTTTAATTGATGTCAATGTTAATATCACCAATAATGCAAAACATTTTCTTTTCATTAGCGAGCTTTTCCATACAATCTGAAAAATTATATAAAAACTTATTTGAGTCCTCGGTTGGATGCCGGTAGATAGACCCAATTAGAATTGTTTTTGTTGAATTGTTGTTCCAGATTTTCAAACATATGGATTCCGTCCCATACAGCTGAAAACTTTCGAGCTGAGTAAAATTAAATTTCATACTCAAGTAAACTGCCACACCGCCCGCTTTTTTACCAGGTTTAGCATTGAGAAAATTATACCCTTGTAGTTGGATGTTTTTCAAAGGTTGATTTATTCGAGATTCGGATAGACATATTACGTCTGGTTTGAAGGAAAGCAAGCTGACAAATTCACGCAAATCGTCAAAATTTTTATGAAGTGATCTAATATTAAGGTGCACTAGTATCGGGGAGTCGTTACCATTTCAAAGATTTGAACTGTTGTCATAAAAGTCAATGTAATCACAGTCAGCGATATTAGAAGTTATCAAATTAAAAATTTGGTCGCACATTTGGCTAGGTTCATTGTTAGGTTCGGCTGCTCGACTCGTGCACAGGGCCTCTGACATTTCCCCATCACACGAAAAACGTATGTGTGTCTGTGCCCTTATTATATGTGCCATTCGATAAGCTTTGGCTCATACTTAATGCTTTATCAATCTTATTTAAATAAGGTTTAGTATAGTCGTGTGGTTTTAATTTACTTTGTTTTTTTTTTAAACTAATTTTAATGAGGTATCTGGGTTGTAATTTTTAGGCTCAGCGCTTGAAGCAAACCAAAGATGGGAAACAACTCAATTTCCACGATTCTCAAAGAACAGCTCTTACTGAAGTTGGGAACAACTCAAAGCCTAACATATCACCTCGTCATTTTGTGGGGCATTCACCTCAAGTCCAATTCATTCCCCAGCAATCTGCAAATTTTCCCCCCAAACCATCACCAAGACATTCCCCGATACGTGGTTCCAACGTCAGTCCCAAAAGTGATTATTCCAACCACCCAGCTTTTTCCACTTTTGAAAGGTCGGAATCGCCCAGAAAAGGCTTAATTTTTGACCCACACCCCCCAAATTACTACGAAGACTCACCTCAATACGAGCAATTCTCCCAGGCCCAGCCATACATTAATGACCCTAAACCCTACCATTATTCTACAATCGGTAAAGCCTTACCCCCATTCACTCAAATACAGCCTAATATTCTGACATCCAATGCTGAAAAACCACCTGCCCTACCCTATGGCTCTCATCACCCACAGCAAGAGTACAAGTCAAATTATTACCCCAGTTCACTAATGCAGGTAGTGTGACGTTTATTTGTTTTCTAGCATAAACAACGATATAACTTAGATAAAGCTTAGTAAGCTTGGGGATTGTTCATTTTTTCTTACTCGGCAAGTGGCCTTGTTTTATAGCGAAAAAACAAGGCTTCCTTTGTTCCGTTGGGATAGCAGAATGATGATGGGCTACCCACTCTGTAAGTGCTGTAGAAATGGCTACTTTTCTCTCCCAGGTTCTCCTACTCATCTTAGCTTTTCCGGTGTAGCATTTCATTGCGCCATGCTCTCATCCACTAAAAATAGCCGGACAGCTCGAACCACTCAACAGGTAACGTGGTCAACGATTTGTTTTCTGTAGATGGAGCAACAACAGTTTAGCCATCAAGTTGCTGGAGCTAGTCCTCGCTACCCTTTTTCGCCTCATCAAAATTTAACCCCGTTCTACCAACAAAAATACAGCGAAGATTTTCAAGGTACTTGTTTTTTTCCTATCAAGTTTCAATGACTTTGACTCTTTTGGTTTGCTGAACGTCATGCACAGAAACTGTAAAGTATAAATACCAAGTTTTATTGTGTGTGGTTTGCTTTATCGGTGGTTCAGTTGATAGAGCGCCTGCTACTGAAACTGTCAACATGCGTTGGATTCAAATTAAGACGAAAATGGTAATCACAGTTTCCGTGCTGACGTAAAAAAAAATTCAGCAATAAAAAATCCTTTACCGTGTGTGGTAGACAGGTGGGCAGGTGGCAGCTTGACTCGAAGACCGCAAGGTCCCTTCGCTGTCTCCTGGCCAAGGCAACTAGGTGAATAAAAATAATTACAATTGCTTGTGAAAAAAAGTTAATCCTGAACCTTGTTTTTTTAGAACAACGACACCTTGCCGAAGAAAGAATGCCGGCAGGTCTAATTCCTAACTATCGAAATGAAATGTCCTCTCATTACTATAACGGCGAGAGTAGAGGCCGCTGGCATGACACCGACCCAACTCTCGCTCCTGTTATGGATGAAGGTATAAGGGATTTTGAAACGCTAACTTTTAAAAATGGTAAACAAATGGCACGCAATGCTACCGTCGCAGCAATATGTGTATGTAAGAAACTGAACTGTACATAGGGGCGTATTTAGGGGGGGGGGGCATTGGGCCATGGCCCCCCCTTTGGGTCGCCAGGATAGTATAATTAGCATAGAATAGTATGCTTGATTGAAGACCTTTTTTTTGCTCTTCACCTAATTTTGGGCAAAAAATCGGACGAAATTTGAGTGAAGACTTTTTATTTCTCTTCACCTGATTTTGGGCAAAAAATCGGACTAAATTTGGGTGGAACAATTTCTTATTCTGATGTTTGTTCTTCTCAAATTTTCTGGAGTTCCTGCCCCCCCCGTTTCAAAATCCTGCGTACGCTACTGACTGTACAGTGTACATTACAAATGTACGGCCGAAGCGCGAAGAAAATTCATTGCATACTTTGATGTAATTGAGCAAGTATACTAAAGATTTGATATTTTTATATATATCTTTTTTTTGCAGAAACTGAATCCTCAAGACTTCAATCAGTTCCTCATTTACCTCCGATTCCAAATGCGACCAAACTATCACCACAACCAAGCGATTTACCTAACAGCGACAAAGATACCATCTTGCGTCAAAATATCGTGGTTTCGGAACCCGCTGGTGGCGGTAGTTACCTTCAGCAGCACGAGAAAAAGAAGCAGAAGCCCAGCTACAAAGTAAATGCTATTAATTTCTGTGGCGTTCCAAAATTCCTCAACTCAAAATTGCGAGTATGGTTTTTGGGGTTGTCATTGTTGTTACTATCCGGCACTTTCTTTGGATGAAAGTATGGTGCAGCAGAAATGCTACTCCGCAAAATCCCAGCTGGGGGGGAGCCCGGGGAAGAAAAGTGGTTATTTTCACACAAGGAGTGGGCATTGCATCACTACACGTATGGGTTGGGTGCCCAATACCCATAAGTTGTCTTTTGCGACCCGCCGGGTATTTAAAGAAGGGGTTATCTATTGATGTTGTATTCAACTAAACCTGGGTCATTTACTCTTATAGTAAAATTTCGGGAAAAAGTGATAATTATTTAACATTCATTTTATGGCATAACACAGTACACGTCAAAAATTAAATAACCTTTCTGAATCGGTTGAATTCAACTTCCATTCATCATAAAAATCTTTTTTTTTTCCAAGAATATTTTTAAGTTGGTTGTTTCCTAAACACTGACCCTCGTTACCGCATGCAGAGGTCAACCGCCTTCTGCACTTAAGTTTTTCTAGTTAGTGGTCATTGGCATTTGTTTTCGTTTCTTTTCCATTACCTCTCTTTTCCTCCCTAGAAAGCAAACAAAAAAGGGTGGCAGCAATTTAGCTCGTCAATACCGTGCAATCCAACACAATTACCAGCCCTCCAAGCTAATTCCCTTCTGATCTGTCCTTGAAACGGGCAGTTTTCATAAATATGAGGTTTGGCAGCTTTTACCTAATTTTGACTGCAGAATTCAACAGATTTTCACCATGTTCAATATTATCCAGTAACTGGACTCAAACTAATAATAATGTGTTATAAACTAATAATAATTAATTTCAGCGTTACACGCTTGAAGATTACAGGAGTTTAAAACGCGATATAAATGTGGGTGGGCTTGGACCCGATCTGGAAGCAGCAAAAGAAAAGGTATGTAACTGTGTATTTTAAATTCTTACATATAAGTTAGACCTGCAGATTTTTCCATGGTGTGCTGTTGTAGACACGTGGCAGTTAGACTCGGAAAACTAAAAATGGCTTCTCTAGGCCAAGACATGGGAAATGAAGACGCAATTATGGTGCTATTTTGTCTTCGCAATTATGGTGCGATAACCTGCGCCAAGGTTGGACAAAATCAAAATTTGTGCTGCAGGCAAAAACTAATCAATGCGATAGAACTATGATAGTTAGAAAGGCTGCTGTTGCTAAGTTATGTATTGTGAGTGTCCCACTAGGCAGTTTTACCCACTGCAAAAATTTCGATTTTGACGATGCTTATCGCAGGTTGAATTAGTACAAGTTGGGCAGCTCATAAATCTGGAATTGCAAGTTGAAGTTCTTTAAATTTGACACCGAAAAGTTAATCTCGATTTAAACGTTATGCCAGCAAAAGTTTTGATCTGCATACATTAACTTTTGTTCAATTTTATGTAAATTTTAGTCGAAACTTGATGTTTTAGATGGAAAAAATGAATCGAGTCAAAAAATACTCGGAATTTATTCGCCAACAACACAAAAGCAATGCCATAAACATTCAAAATAAATCCTTGGAGGACCAAGAAAACAAATTTGACGAAAAATTTTACTCTCCGGAACTAAAACAGAGATTTACTCTTGGAAACACTGACCAGAAACGAAGTGAACTGCAAGAAAAAAGGAACAAGGTATATAATATTTGCTTGTATTGCATTGTTCTAGTTAATTCAAGGGTAGCATCACTGGCATGCTTGTATGATCTACTCGTATATTGCTTTTTACAATACTTTACGAAATACTTTTTGTAACAACGTTAAAATCACTTATTTAGAACAGGTTCGATTTTTCTTTTTTTAATGTCCATCCAACAGCTGTTTTAAGCATTTATTTTAGCTTAAAAGCTGCGATTTTTTGTCAGCAAAGTCGAATTTTCCGAGTTGTATTTAAGAATTACGGTACTCAATTGTCATCTAGTGCTGTGACGTAACTGGGGGAGGGGCTAAAGGGACTTCAGCCCCTTTTAAACAGGTCACTTTGAAAGTTTAAATCAAACTATAAGCATTTAAACGTGTTTTGGACTTGACCAGTAAGTAAGGGGGGGGCTGAGCAATTTAATTCTTTTAAATGAGTTTTAAATTTTAGCAATTTGGTTTTTTCAAATGGCTCCGATGTGCGTAATGTGATCCAAATAGCGTTGAAATCAGGGATGTGGAAGCGGAAGCCGAGCGCCGCAAATTTTCGTGGAAGCGGAAGCTAGAAACGGTAAAAGGGTACCGCTTCCACTTTGGCCACTCATATTGAATCTCAAAACCATTGAATGTGATGTATTTTTTAAAAATATACAAAAAGTGACTGTTTGATCGATCATCATTTGCAAAGAAATATTTTCAAAAACTTGTGGTTCACTTAGATGCGAGGCAGACCCCACCCCTATCAACTTGAAAGATGAACCCTGTAGCTATCCATCTCATTGTAAAAATTATAAGTGTTCAAAAATTCTTTACTTTAGTCCTGAAATTTAAAGGTTTTCTCAAAAATACTTTTAAGTTGGGCTTTTCTTATTTTGGGGGGCCACACTCCCATAAAACAGCATTCACCAACGTAAACAAAGTTTCCAGTTCTTTGCGATAACATATTCTTAAAAACCAAACAGATCAGATCAGAACATCATAAAGTCTCTAACTAAGTTTAATATTGTATGGTTTTTAAACATGATGTTGTAATGCTTGTCTTAATTATTCTAAGTACCGTTGGCGACAAGAATTATTCTAATATGGAACTGTGTATTACCACATAATTTTTGAAATGTTTTTTATTTTAAAATACACCCGTTGCTAGCAAAATTTTGGATCCAACCGCATACACAAACAAGTTATTGAAAAAAGAACTCAAAATTCTGGTAATGTGGAAGCTTCGCCTTAGGGCTACTTCATTATAACCTAGTAAAGATTTGCGCTTAACAGCGCAGATGCAGTTTAAATAAGTTATTATCCCAAGCGCTTAGAAATTCGTTTCCAGACCCCCAATAATCGTTCATTATTTTAAACTTCTGGGCGAACGTTTAGAGAAATTCGCATCAGCTGAAATATTACGACCATATGATCAACTGGACTTTTCGCTTCAGGGCCATTCCAAATCAAAATTCCTGATTACGCCCATGTTCAGATCTTTTCGATTACAAACCAATGAATACAATTATATAATTTGGATCTCTTTGGTGTTTTTAAGATGATAACAAAGCTGTTTTATTTTGACTTGTCTGAAAAAAAAATTTGCCAAAACATTTTAGGATCAAAAAATTTTAAGGAAAAATTACGTCATCAAGTGGTGGAAGCGGAAGCGCTAGGGGTGTAAGCGGAAGCAATTCAAAAATTACCGCTTCCACAAATCTGTTTAAAATGGCATTTTTTTCTGAAAAATCACAAAAAATCACCCAGCGGCGCTGACCCCGTTGACCTCCGAAACCTCCGTCCCCCCTCCCCCCCCCAGATTCCCGTTTGTAATATACTAAAGTTGCACCAGCTTATTCAGCACGCCACCTATATGAAACATTTTTCAAACAAAAATATTTTTACATTACGTTAGAGCCTCCCCTCTTAGCAAAATCCTGGTTACGCGCCTGATCCAGCGGAAGTAGAACTTGCAACTACAGTGTTTCAAAAAATGTAAATAATTAGAAATAAAAAATCTTTGATATTTTTTGTGTTTAGGCTTTGGAGTACGCCCGACAGGTCCCAAAGCCAAAACCTATAGTCCCGCCTCTTCCGACAAGCCCGGATGTTGACAGCAAAATAAACCAATTATCAGAACAAGACGAA
Organism: Trididemnum nubilum; assembly: GCA_963965965.1. Lineage (NCBI taxonomy): Eukaryota > Metazoa > Chordata > Ascidiacea > Aplousobranchia > Didemnidae > Trididemnum > Trididemnum nubilum. Next base: position 29,666,198 of record OZ014488.1, read on the forward strand.
ATGTTCCAGTGGCAGTTGCTGCAGAATCTTCGCGAAAGACACGAGCGAGAAAAAGCGATTGTGGCGGAAATGTCATCGCCACGCCACGTAACTTGAAGTATTTCTTAAATACACTTAAAATTTTCTACTTTTAAAAGGGAGAAGGCAGGATTTTCCAATTACTCTACTATCGCAGTATTTTTTTATCATCTTCAGTGCCGCTTTCTTCAGTTAAACTCTAACATTTATCATTTTTAAAAATTTTAGATGCTTTATCATTTCATCAAACCTTATTAATTCTTGACTTGGTGGCCAGCAGAAAAATCGACTACCAATTTGTTAAAAAGAAAGGTTAGGCGTGGTATGAATATTTTGTAGATGTTGATGTTGTTTCGATAGCGTTTTTTTATAATGGTTTGACATTCTTAGCTCTTGAGTTCCAGCAATTAAATATTTCTACATTACACCTTTTGTAGAGTCCCATTAATGCGTTTTAGAACCAGAGAAAAAACTTGGTTAATCCTATTATGCTAAGCTAACCTTTCTCGTAAGAATCTTATGAAAGAAAATTTTATGTCCAACCCTAATTATTACATCTATGAACTATTTTTCCTCTGCTGTTAAGGAAGCATGCATCTATTTTTTTGGAAAGTTTTGCAATTTAGTTTCAAATTCTTTGTACAGTTTGTACAATGTACGAGTAGTGATTTTGCGAAGCTGTTTAGCAACTGTTGTGCACCATGGTATTTCTTGGTTTTATAAATCATAGCACTGTATTTTGTACATATTTTTAATCAATCGTACTATAATATGTGTTAGGATTTTTTGACTTAATTGGTATTGGTAATTAAGCTTATTTGTAGTATATTTGTATTGTAGTTACTGTGACATTTTCATTTCGCCACTGTGTTATAAACTGTTGTTAAAGTAGCGATAAGTTAATTTTGGTATGTAAACCCAGAAAAACTTGGGGCTTAATAGTACAGTATTAGCTTGGTAAAACTTGCTCTTGTTTGTTTTGTGGGTAGCGAAAGGCTGGTGTCTCTTTAATTTTTTGGACGCCTTAATTTCACCGGAAATTTCTATCTAGTTTTTAATTGATTGTGACTCAAATTTTACTAATCTAAACTCGAACCCCAATCTTGACCCTTGAAAAAGCAAGTGTTTAACTTAAAATTTTCGGTGAAATAGTCACTCCCTAATTTTTCAATGTGGTGATTATCGTCTTGTGTAGATTGTGGACCTCCAGCAATTAAATAGCATTGCATTGATTGCTGTGGAAACATATTACATCGAGTAGTGTGAAAATTTTAACTTTCCTTATAATACTGGACGTCATGCAGAAACCTGCAACGTATAGATAATTAGATATCCAGTGCTAAAAGTTTCTAGTTTGACCCGGCTGGAAATCGAACTGGTACATTATTTTCATTATGCCCAAGTAAAAAATGCTACCGGCATTTAAGCGTTTGTAATGTTTATTTAATTTGTACCTTAGCGATTAAGTGTACTGTAGTTCTTATGCAATGCTTATTGTTAATAAACTGAAAGCTGGCTGTGGGCTGATCCCCACTCGCACAAAAATTCAATTTTGCTGTGGGCCCTCGTGGAAAAATTTGGCTGTGACCTATTGTTTCTAACTCGGCATTTTAATGTCATTTGGTGGATATTTTGCGCTTGTGGAGCAGTTAAAAAACTAATTGTTGAGATGTCCAAGCTCTATGACAGAATTTAAAAATTAATTAGCTTTTTTAGTACCCCTGTTGACTTACTGGCCAAGTGCAAAAAAACGTTTAAAAGCAAGCTTGTTTTGGTCAATGTTTTTAGTGACTTGGCTAAGGGAAGGGGTGGGGAGCTTCAGCCTGCATGCATACCACTCTTATTAAACCAAGCAATCAAACCTCACCTATGCATTACACCTTTTTGGGCTCTGTTGGCAATTCTTTAGGCTGGATCACCACAAATATTCGCGCGACTTATGTAAATTTATACTGCTAGGTTCCAATAAGAAATCAGCCGTTTTTTTCCGGAACACGACGACAAATTGCCAGTTCAAAAGTCGAACCGGGAGTCAGCAACTTTTTGATCACTAGTCTGACACTCTTCCAACTGAGCCATATCGCCGCTGATGATTTCGAAAATAATCCCTGTTTCGATAGGATGTCCGTCATCGGGACTTCACGACATGCTGATACTAGATTTTTACTCGGCAACGATTCGCGACATACCAGCATTTCATGTTCATTGATTTGGTTTTAACACAAAAACGGCTTAATGTAGAAATCTGAGTTTGAACCCAACATGAGTAAATAGGTGAAAGCTACGAGCGTACTAATTTTTGGTGCGCTGGGTCACGTGAACATGATTTTAACTTTTAAGAGACCGAAGACCAGAAATTGGACAGTTTTGAACGGGTATATCTTGGTAAGTACCGAAATTGATGAAAATATGCTTGCGGTTTCTTCACACTATTTTTGACCATGCCACCTTGTTTTGCCGGGATCATGTCTTTTCGGCGCGACCATTTCGGCGCCACCTATTTCGTTGCCGTACGTTTTCTGCATAGATTGTTTCGGCGCCAATACGGTGCTCTTTGACAGTTCACTTATTTAGGGTTAGAGTTAGGGTTAGGATTTGGGTTAGTGTTAGTAAAAAGCACAGAATATTGGCGCAGAAAACGGCTGCGCCGAAAAGTCGTGGATCCGTTTTGCCAATGCCCGTTTACCCAAATTCGGGCACTTTTTTCGATTTTTTTGACGTTTTGCGTAGATAGTTTCTTCGTTTTGATGTATAATATATATCATAGGTGGGCACAAGTCCGTTAATCGTTAATAACAAAGATAACTTTTTCATTAACTCGTTCGTTCGTTAAAAAGTTTTTTTATGTTAACACTCTAAATTAACTTCCGTTAATTAATGTCCACTAAATTAAATTAAGTTAAATTAACGCCCACTAAATCAATTAAAATGTTATTCCGAAACAAAAAAAACAAGTTTTGTTAACTTCCGGTAAGGTTTTTATCGTTAATATCTAGCACCATTCATTTATCGTACCGGTACAAATCAGTTTGCACTGGTACCCTTGTTGCGTATTAAAACAAGCTTGATAGAAGAAAGCGAAGAAAGGAGCTCTTTTTTGTGGAAAGTAATAAGCTGCAGCCTCATAGGTCTATTAATTATCGCTGTTCGCAATTTCCGTAGATTTTCCAATCGCAGTTTCGTTGGTGCATTTGAACTTATTTTTATCTTGAAATTAGATTAGACTGTAAAATGTAATTCCGAAACACAAAAAGACCTCCAGAGCAATAAATATTTCCGTTCAATCCAGCTCAACGGCGTTAATACGTATTACAGAAGAGAGTGAATAAAGAGAAATGTAAATTACATGCAAAATATTAACGAATTAACCCTTTCTTTCATGCTGTTGTTTATAAACAACATTGAATGAAATTTGTTAAAAAATTAGTTTTGAAAAAGTTATAGTTTAAACAATTGCTAATCAGGTAAAAAAATACTTAAACATTTTTTCTTGAGATTATTTCATGATAGAAAGAGTTAACGGACTTAATTAACTTCCGTTAATTAAAGCTGAAAACAATGGATTAACGTTAACGAAGGTGTGAAGTTTGTTAACGTACTAGTGTTTAACGAAGCTAACGCTTTGCATTAACTTGCCCACTTATGATATATAAGTATTTATTCTTAATCGCTCTACGGCCTACCGTTTCGGGGTTAGTTCCTTCATCCAGGGGCGCAGATAGGGCTGGGACCTGGTGGACCAGTCCCCCAATATTTGAAAAAGTCAAGCGGTTCCCCCCAATATTTTCGACATTCGTTACTTGTGTTACAGAGCTATCGACGTCCGACAATTAACTGCTTTTTCACTAATCAAAATAAGTCAAGTTTCGTAGTTCTCGCATTGTAGATCCAAAAAAAAGGCATAAAAACCTTGATGACAAATATAGCAAGCTTGGTTATGGGGTGCGGTTTGTGTACCCGAATTTGTGCAGTGTTTTTTTGCATATTTAATTAAATAGTCATTTTAGTTAAATAGTCATTTTAATTAAATTAAATAGTCATTTTAATTAAATATGCAAAAATAAATATACAAAAAAACTAGTGCAAAAATAAATATGCAAAAATTTTTTGTGCGAACTTTTTTTGACTATTTATTTTTGCGGTGAGAAAAAACTGCCGCAGAATAAACTGTTGCAAAAATAAATCGTCAAAAAAACTGCGCACAAAATAAAGCGTAGCAAAAATGCGCGGCAGACATTTTTGTATGTTTAATTGTTAGTGGAGCGTGGCAAAGCGCTCTCGGCTGCTCATAGAGCGGATTAAAGAACAGCCGATAGCGCATCAAAGAGCAGCTTTGCCACGCTCCACTAACTAATATACAAAAATGTCTGCAGCGCATTGTTGCAACGCTTTATTTTATGCGCAGTTTTTTTGACTATTTACTTTTGCAACGGTATATTCTGCGCAGTTTTTTCTTATTACAAAAATAAATAGTCAAAAAAAGTCCGCACAAAAATTTTTGCACTAGTTATTTTGTATATTTATTTTTGCATATTTAATTAAAATGACTATTTAATTAAATATGCAAAAAAAACCTTGCACAAATTTGGGTACACAAACGACGCTCCATACTTGGTGTCAAGTGTTAAGCTGCCAATTTTTGCTTTGCGTTTTTTCATTTAATTGAGCGCTGCTCGCAGCTGAGCGGTGCGAGAACTAGATTTGGGCGATTGTGATTAAGACGTAACGCACGCAATTAAGTTTGAAAAAGTGAAGAGCATTAATTTTCGTTCGCATTTTTTTTGCAGTGAAGTAGATCTATAATCATAACAGGCAGAGATAGGCTGGGTACGTGCTACTGCAAAAGTAGCGTCGCTACCCGCTACTCGTCTTCAAAAGTAGCGCGCTACGGCTACTTTTTTGGGTTGGGGCTGACTGTTTTAAAATTTTCACGTACAGCAGTACTTAAATTGTTGGGGGGACCCGTCCCCCCATCGAGAGTTAGCGTCCCTCATCGAGATTTAGTGTCCCCCATCGAGATTTAGGCGTCCCCCTATCGAGGTTTAGCGTCCCCCATCAAGATTTGAGCGCTGCATGATCAGACGAAAAAGAGCTAGCCAGCACGACTAAATCTTACAAATTCCGGTCGAAGATAGTCCCAAATTGCTATGAAGACCTTTTTTTTTTGGTCTTCACCTGATTTTGGGGAAAAACACTTCAATTTTTGGCGAAGACCTTTTTTTTTTTTTTGGTCTTCGTTCAATTCCGGGGACAGAATTACATAATTTCTGCTAAAGTACTTTCGCATGCCAAATGCGTTTGGTCAAGGCTGCGAAAGTGAGCCCCCGTGCAAAACACAATTTAAGTACTGACGTACAGTATTTTTAACCTCATTATTTTGTTCTTTACTATAGTTTAAGTATAAAGTGACCTAAATTTTATCATGATTTCATTTAGTATGAAGTGGCATATCTACAATATTTTTTCTTACTTAAAAGTTAACTTTTCATTTAAATTAGATCATTATTAAGCGTATACTGTAAAGCGGCTTTTACCGAAAGTCCGTATTTACGCATATGCGCAAAAAATACGGATATGCCTATAAAAGATACGCATATGCGTATAAAATTCTTACTCTCGTTGGTTTGTTTTACATTGTCTTTTACCGAACATGCGTATATAGCATAGGTGGGCAAGTTAACGCAAAACGTTAGCTTCGTTAACCACTAGTCCGTTAACAAACTTCATACCTCCGTTAACGTTAATCCGTTATTTTCAGCTTTAATTAACGGAAGTTAATAAACTCCGTTAATCCGTTAGCATTCTGCGTGTAATTTACATTTCGTTTTATTCACTCGCTTCTAGAACACGTATTGACGCTGTTGAGCTGATTGTAAGGAAATATTTATTGCTATGGTGGTCTTTTTGTGTTTTGAAAGATACATTTTACAGTCTAATCTAATTTCAAGATAAAAACAAGTTCAAATGCACAACGAAGCTGCAAGATATTAACGATAAAAACCTTAACGGAAGTTAACAGAACTTAACGGAAGTTAATTAAGTCCGTTAACAGCACTTAACGGAAGTTAATTTAGTCCGTTAACATGAAAAAACTTTTTAACGGATTAACGAGTTCAAGAAAAAGTTAGCTTCGTTATTAACGGATTAACGATTAACGGACTTGTGCCCACCTATGGTATATAGTATATACGCATGCGTATTTCCGTTTGCGTTTTTTTACGCTTGACAAAGAATAAAATACGTACACGGTATGCGTATTTTTCAGGCATTTATAAAGAAATTTTTTTGCGGTGTGACGTCACAAGGTTGCTTAGTGTAGTGGTTATGATACTTGCCTTTGACACTTTCAACGTAAATTCGGTTCCCACCTAAATCTAAACTTTTATTTTTCCACAAACTTAATGGAGTTTTTTTTGCAATCATTTTTGGGATCTTTATTTTCGATGTTTTTACAAAGTTTCTAAAATTAGGCCTAAAGTACTTAATTAAGCAACGTTTTTCTTTATAGTTTAGTTCCCATCAAATCCTAGCCTATCTTTCGTTCTCGCTATAATACGCCGAAGGGTGTAACGAGTTGGCGGGCCCATTTGTTTGGCAATCAGGGGTGCCGATCTCTGTTGAGCATTGGGGGGATAATTTGCAATTTTACCCCAATTTTTCCCTATTTTCAACATTGGGGGGGATGAACTTCGACCACGATTTTGTTCAGGTGAGCAAATTAAGTGAAGACCATAAAAAAAGGTCTTCACCAAAAATGGAACACTTTTTTCCCCGAATTCGAGTGAAGACCAAAAAAAAAGGACAAAAAGGTCTTCACCAAAAAAGGAACACTTTTTTCCCCCAATTCAAGTGGACGCCTACGCTCAGATGCACACCAGAGTCAAATTATTGGGGGGGATGCAGATGTACACCATACGGTACTCAAACTACTGGGGGAGATACAGCCAAATTATTGGGGGAGACATATCTCCCTATTCCCCCTGGGTTTCGGCACCCCTTTTGGCAATAAAAGGTTACTGGCAGAGCATGGTATGGAATGGAATGGAAGACGATTTTTTCATATTCCATACTGGCAGTTTTCCATTCCAATTCCATACCAAAAATTTTTCATTCCATTCTAAAATTTTCTTCCATATTCCATTCCATACTTCCATACCAAAGAAATTTTGGACTGAAAACATTGCTACGTACATTTTGCTTCTTCGCAATGTTGTAAGTAACAATTGGTGAAGGTGCGCGTAACAATACAAAGATGCAACAACCGGTATCGGGTATGTATATTGCACATAGTTTAATGCATAGGCGTAGCCTGGATTTTAATTGGGAGGAGGGCTAAACCGCAAATCATGCTATGACGTCATCAGAAGTTTTTGAAAGAGGGACTTTTTATGGGACAAAAAATGAAAGATCAAAAGCTGGGCGTCTGATTTGGCTCGTAACCTGGATTTGCTATAGCGGAAGGACTAGAACCGCAAGTTAAAAATTTTTCTATCCTATCAAAATTGGAAGACGTAGTGAACAAATTAGTGCTACTCAAACACGTAACATAGGGCGCATGGGGGCGGAGCCCCCAGCTGCTGGCAATTTTCTGTAAGTTTTTGGAAAAAAATCGCTATTTTAATGCGATTCAGATCACATTTCGCTCGTTTTCAGAGCCATTTGAAAGAACAAAATTTTTGATGTTTGAAAGTCAATTGAAAAAATCACTCACTTTACTTCAGATCAAGTCCAAAACACGTTTAAAATCTTGCATTTTGGGGTTAAATTTTGAGACTTGGCCCAAGTCAGGAAAATCAAGGTACATTGGTTTCTGCAATGTTTTTAGCTGTAAATAATGCACTCGAAGATTTGCCTTTGAAGATTTTTGTTTTGTCATGAAAATAACCAGTTTTAGGAATATATGTGCGACCAGGGGCCCAGGCATCCTCGATTCAAATTCAATAATTTGTTCAATAAGCATTTCCCCTACCTAGGTTTTTTCAAAAGCATTTTGTCGCGTGAAAACTGACAGATGGAGGATTGGAGGTAGATTGTTATTTAAAGTTGGTAATTTAAAGTTGGTGCATTAGATGCCACAAATGGTCACTAATCATGTTATTGTAATATAAAAGTTGACTGGGGGCCTAAAACATATTATTTCAAAAACAAGTTAGATGAGTGCCTGAAATTGCACCTTCTAGAACAAAAACGCTGCAATTCTCCCGGCTTGTATATTTAAATTGGTTGGAAAAATTTAAATTGAAAGGTTATGTGCCCCCTGATCGTCAGTATTAGTATTAAGTTGTTGCTAATTGCCGTTGTACGCATGTACTGTTGCACTCCGAAAATGCTAAAAAAAACTGAATAAATAGGCTTTGCGTCATCATTTTATCATTGGTAGCATTTCAATTGAGGGGAGGGGGAGGCAGAGGTCCCGGTACTTCTGCTATGCCTATGGTTTAATGATTACCGTACAAGTTTGCCTCACATTAACTAGAACATTAATCGTAATAGAAATATCAAGCTTTAACACCGAAAAGAATTACTTTAAGCTTAAAAACTAAAAATATAAATAAAATTCAGCTGAAACGGGGATGAAATAGCACATGCGAGTTTTCGTGACGATGCAAGAAAACAAAATTTACGACTGGGCAAATTGTCAGCGTCAAAAAAAAAAAAAGACAAATCTATCAAGGCTGTCAACTGTAACATCAATGCTGCAATTGAATTGCAATGTACTTACAAAGATGCAACACACACACCGTTTGCGCAATGTACACAACCAAAGTACCGCGATTTGTCGACAAATAATATGCGTAGATATTGATGTTGAATACTTCTGTGACAATATTATTTATCACTACCCGACATCGGTATGCATCATGGCGACCTAGAAAAACCGGCCATGTCAACAAATCGTGAGCGCTTCGACTGAAGGCCGACAATTGCAGTCTTCGCGCAATAGAGCCAGCTGCGCGAGGTATTGGTAGTGCACTTTACGCAATATATTCAGGCATTGTCGACATTTTAACGCTAAACATTCTAAAGTTAAAAGACTAAACACTAAAACATTATAAGGTAAACAAAAGTATCTTGTATTAAATACTGAAAAAAGTGGTTGCATACGTTGTCAAAAATTTGGCCAAATACGAAACTATACGCTCATTTAAGTCACCGAAAATAACAGTGCTACGATATTTCATAATCTACATTACAGTGTACTAACAATGTTGTATCAAACATGCTGATACCGGTATGTATATTAAGTACTATTGCATATTAGCCAGAAAATAGTTAGTCGTTGGAATATCGTAAATTTAAGAAAGTTTCAAAATCTTTAAGTCAGACTCTTTACCACTACGTGGAGTGCTAAACATGGAGTCGTTCTTTAACAATATATTGCACAAAATAGCGCAGTGTTTTGTTTTTTTTTGAAACACAGAAGTCGTACCTTTCTGAAATTAAAAAAAACCTGTCAACAAAATATTTTCGACATCCGGCATCTAAAACTTGCAGAAAGAAAAACACGCAAAATATACACCACTGCACGAGATAGTCTTGTGGAAGAGTAAGTGACCCTCTATTGAGAGCATCAACATACTTTCCAAACTTGTGGTAATGAAACAGCAAATCATTTTCTTTCACCACACCACCTTTTTTTTGTACATACCCAGCAATGTATATTAAGGATAACAATGTCTCTTCTTTCACACTTGCTTCTAAAGCATGCAAATTATCAAAGACTTCACATTCTTTGACGTTCAATAAATCTGTCTTGGGACAGATTTACTCCAAGCTGTAGAAAAAGTTTGGCATAGTCAATGTGGACTTTTTCAATAACATCCTATGCCGTTATAAAGTAAGTTCCTCCTGAACCTTCTCGTAATTTTCCAAACGCCTTTTCCGAAGGATCGGTGGAAAACCATCCGAGTATCACGTATTCATTGCCTCCGGAGAGCATATGCTTTGCGAGAATTGCTTAATTGAGAGGACAGACAACTTGGAAGGAATTCTGGGAAAAACTGAGAATGGATTTTTTGGTCTCAGCTTGCCATGGAATTTTACCATCTCTGCATCGTTTTGCCAATGTTTTCCACACACTGCAGTATACTTCGAGACAACCAAGTTGGCTCTCGGGATGACAGAAATCCATTTTTTCTTTTCTTTCTCATATTGTGGAAGTTTGTATACAGGTACTCTTTTACTACTGGAAGTATAGTTTCCTTTACAAAGCGTTACACAGCACTTAAGAACCATTTAATTTATGCAATAGCCTTTTCTCTGCGAAAATAAAGTATTGTTTGCAATACAGCTTTAGGAGCTTTTGTACAGTATACTGCAATTACCGTATGCTACGTGAGGCGCAGCCATGCTATACCAGTATCTATAATTTATATTGCAGCTTTCAATAATTTCTAAACATTTTGTTGCTATGGGATATCGTTATTCTAGCTTGCTCATCCGGATCTGCAATCTGTACTTTGAAAAAATTTAAACTAAGTTAGAAATATTAAACCTCTAAGTAATTGAAACCTTAGTTTTGTATCGAGCTTGCAATCCTTAGATCCTGTTGCCTATTGCCATCACAATTGCTATCTAAGCACATTTTAATCATAAAAGCTTCCTTACCTTCATACTGTTACTGTCTTTCTATCGAAATCACTGAAGGTGTTTAACTGCTTGATTGAACAAACGCAATTAATGACTTCGCAGATAAAACATCATAAATACTGTAGCTACTGTATATCCGATAATTATACTGTAGTTCAACACATTAATGTGGACTATAGTTGTATCTTATAATCGCTTCTTCTTAACTGTAAAGTTACCTGTTCTACAAGTTAGTTGTTGCTGTCACTAGTAATTGTCTCAAATGCCGACGTTTTCTATTGCAACAACTAAGTCTTGTGACTGACCTAATTAGATTTGTCTCCTACAGAGAATTTCTATCGGCCTTCAGTCGAAGCGCTCGCTTTTTGTTGGCATGGCCGGTATTTCTAGGTCGCCATGGTATGCATTTTTTTGTAAATACAATGCACGATCTAGTATGGAATTGGTATGGAAGATTGTCTTCCACTCCATTCTTGAAATCTTCCATTTCATTCCATTCTGGCATCTTCCATATTCCATACCGAAATTTTCATTCCATTCCATTCCATACCACAACGAGGAGCTAGTCGTGCAAAACTTACGTAGGGAGCCGCACTCAAGTGTAACAGTATGTCGCTTTTGTAAGCTAAAGAGCTGCTGTTACGTAATTGCTATCCCCTCAGACTGGCATTGCTGCCCTAACCCTAACTGTTATGCAAGGTTTTAGAAGCAAAAAAAAAGATTATTACATGCTTCACCTTCGAGGTTCCTGCATACTGTATCACTTATGCACAACTCATCCGCGAATCTTACGCACAACTCATCACTTATGCACTTATGCACAACTCATCCACAAAGAGCTGCTGTTACGTAATTGCTATCCCCTCAGACTGGCATTGCTGCCCTAACCCTAACTGTTATGCAAGGTTTTAGAAGCAAAAAGAAGATTATTACATGCTTCACCTTCGAGGTTGCTGCATACTGTATCATTTATGCACAACTCATCCGCGAATCGATCCCAGTTACCGCGGATCGAGAGCTAAGCGTACTAACCACTAGACCGCCCATCTTGCAGCATTGCAGAGACAAAATGTCGTATTTAAACCAAATGTATGAGAAAAAGGCAATACAGGGTTACGCTTCAATGCGGCTGCCTACGTGACTTTTGCATGACTAGCTTCTACTCATACTACACCCTGGTTACTGGTAGCCTATTGCTAGCCTACCGTGTTTTTGCGAGCAAATCAAACTGAATCCTATGGAAGCAACGCAGTCGATGTTTTGCTTTGATTTTTCAGATAAGGTAGTTGCTCTCACGGCAAACCGTAAACTAAGCATTTCCAAGTTTTACGAGTTGATGAGCGAACCACAAACAAATCAACCACAATTCATTACAGAATGCTCTCATTGCGTTTGTAAATATCCTTTGTTGTTGCCAGGCGCGTAGCCAGGATTTGGAAAAGGGGGGGGCTATTTTGAAAGAGTGAGAAGTGTGCAAACGACCTGGACTCGAATTTTCATTGACCCTAAATCAGTTTCAGACGGTTTGTCAAAATTTCAGACGAATTGTCTCGAAAAGATCGAAAATTCAAACATTTTTTCCGCCAAACTTTAGGTGATCTCCAAAAAAAAAAAAAAAAAAAAAAAAAAAAAAAGGTCTTCGCCAAAATTCAGAATGCTTTTTCGGCCGAAATCCAAAATTCAAACGTTTTTTCCGCCCAAAATCAAGTGATCTCCAAAAAAAAAAAAAAAAAAAAAAAAAAAAAGGTCTTCGCCAAAATTCAGAGTGATTTTTCGGCCGAAATCCAAAATTCAAACGTTTTTTCCGCCCAAAATCAAGTGGTCTCCAAAAAAAAAAAAAAAAAGGTCTTCGCCAAAATTCAAGGCGATTTTTCTTCAAAAATTTCGCAACTTCAAACGTTTCAGGGGGGGCTCTTTTCGCATGGGGGAGGCTATTTTCAATTTTTCACAGAATATCGGCCTCAAAAGCACAAAAAACATGCGATTTTGCATACTTCACAAGCCAATGGGGGGGGCTCGAGCCCCCCCCGCCCCCCCCCTGGCTACGCTACTGGTTGTTGCAAACATTTAAAACTTGCGATTGTTCACGTGCAAGATGTAAGGCGAATGGACAAGTGGTTAAGCCATTGAGTACCAATGTTGCTTTTGTTCTGGTTTGGGTCTGATGGTTTGAATATCACCAAGGACAACAACTTGTTTAAAAGGAGTAACAGAATTTTAGAAAATGAAAGGTTGTTTTTAAAATGATGTATAAAATTAGGATGAAGCAAGTTTAGGGAGAATTAATCAAAAACAGTACAATCAGATATTCTATTGCTCGTTTCAGGTTTTGTTCTAGTAAGTTTAATTCCAAAGCCAAGAAAAGTTTGGCCCAATGGCTCATGGCCTAATTTTGGACCTAGCATAACCCTTAAAAAATCAGAAGCTTAAAACCAAAGTTAAATACATACCCAGAACATAAACTCTAAAATTTTGCATGGGGACGCTTTTGCAGCCTCGACCAAACGCATTCGAAATGTGAAAGTACTTAAATGGAAATTATGTAATTTTGTCCCCGAAATCGAGTGAAGACCAAAAAAAAAAAAGAGGAAAAAAGGTCTTCAACGCAATTTGGGACTATATTCGGCCGGAATTCGAGGGATTTATTCGTGCTGACAAACCTTTTTTCGTCTGATCGTCCAGCGCTCAAATCTCGGTGGGGGCACGCGTCGCCCATACAATTTAAGTACTAGAGGGCTACAGGCTGCGAATTCGATTAAAGATTTATATTTATGCTAAACTTTTATAACATGAAACGTTACACTACAGCTTTGAAGCTCCCGATAGGTTTGTGGCGTGCTCCGGCGTCAGGCGCGCTACGAGGTTGCTAAGAAAAAGTGGGCTTGAATCGGTAACGTACGTGTTTGAGTTATTAATCCACATATCCAATTGTCCTTCCATTTGTGGTTACGTTGGAGCTGACGCTACAAATCCAAAGCAAAATTTTCTCGTTTGAAAACTGTCCAAATTGAGCAAGGCTGTTGAGCAAATTCACACTACTAAAGCGTTTACTTACGGAGGCATGAGGGCGGAGCACAGAGCCGCGGGAGACCATGGCTTGAGTTATTACAGCCAAGGCCTCACAGAGAAATTTTATCAAGGAGTGCCTTTACGGAGACCGAAAATTACAATTGTGTTCCACCGGAAATGAGTGCTATGATGAATGATGACGCTATAATTATAACTACCACTAATTGAGTGCGTGAACTTATACCAACAAGATCTTCCGCCGCTTCCTAAACACGGGTCGATGCGCTTCCTGAACCCCCTTTCGTAGGCCTTGATTACAATTGCACCGGTATGCTATGTGTACAACTGTGACAAAACTTGCTGTTTTGAAAATGTGATATGGGAAGTTTTCAGGTGAGCCTACAGCTCTCTCAATTAACTGCCCTACATTTTTCTGAAGTCACCAAGTACCCTGTTTTTTTTAATAAAAAATAAAGTATTTTCCAGCCTATAATTTATTTTTATTTTTTACTGTAATGCACACGGTAAATAATTTGATAGAACCCCAGTAAGATGCAGCGCTCGAGTGAACAAATAACAGAAAAGTTGATCGAATTGGTCCGGCCACATCTTTTCATTTACGACGTCAAAACCGATAAACACAGGGACGGACAACGCTTACAGAACGTTAGGGAAAGCATCTGCATGGAAATGGGAGTTGATGGCATGGATGGTAAGTGCGGCTACATCAACGCAAGAGTGCGAGTAAAGGAGTTTAAACCTAACCAGGGCCAGTGAAAAACATTTAATCTGGGCCTGGGGATAGATCCAAAAAAGGAAGTATCATTCTATCCAACTGCCATTTTATTTTTCGGTCTTAAGATGAAAACAAAATAAGATTTATAAATTTATCACGGAAAATTTTGAAAATAATAATATATTCTTAATCATATCAGTCGTTTGCCATAATTTTTTTTAAATAAATTGTAATAGCTACAGAATGCCATTTACGTCCTTATGTGACTGCCGACCAAAATTGATGATCTGACTTTCCCATTGAGATGTTATCAGCGACATTTTAAAAATCAAATAAAAGGTAATAGCAAACTCACAAGCCATTTGTTTCATGTTTTTGAGATACGCTTGCTAAAATACGCATACGCGTATTTCCGCACATCAATAAATTACCCTGCGTAAATACGCATATCCGCATGTACGGACATGCGTTTTTTATACGCGTATGCGTAAATACGGACAATCGGTAAAAGCGGCTTAAAACAAATCATTAAAATCGAAAATGGCAATCGAAAAGATCAAGAGAACTTCATTGATAACCCACAAATGTGTTGAATCACATAGAGCTGCTTAAAATTTTTTCCTGCTAAGGCTAGCTTTGGTCCGAACTTGTTTTTAAATTTTGAGCAAAACTGAGGTTCGTTTTCTTATAACATTAAAATTGTTCTTTCAAAAAAAGTATATAATAAATCATTGACGACGTTTTTATGATTAAAAAGAGAGCACTTATAATATTTAGATGGCTCAAATTAAAGTAATGCTTCGTATTTTTTATTAATTATATTTATTTATTTGTTAAACAATTACAAACACTAACACTTAATCAACCCTGAATATTGCTATGCAAACAAGCAGTAGCGTAGCCAGGGGTGGGCGGGGGGCTATAGCCCCCCCATTGGCATGTCGACCAAAATGCAGAATGGGAAAAACACTACGTTTTTAGCACTTTTGAGACTGTATTTTTTGCACTGGAGTGGACTAAATAGTGATTTAAAACATCCTTTGAAACATATATTCAGGGGGGGAGGCAAATTTGTCAAAAATAAAACTAACAAATAAATGAAAACTTTGAAAAATGGTAAGAAATAAGCAATCAAATTTGATCGCAAGTGTAAAAATGCTAAACATAGGTGTCATCAACAAATATACTATAAACTAAGGAATGGGGGGGCTATTCAGTATTAGTTGATTACCAATCGTTTCTCTTAAATCTCTTTTCATTAGCCCCCCCAATTATTTTTTTCTACAAACTGTATTCAAGATAGGTTACTCTATGTGAGTTTTATTGAACAAAAAATGAGAAAATGTAGCAGTTTCAAGGAAAATGCTCTTATTTACGATCTAGTTATATAAGAGAAACGCGCCAGATTGTGTTGAGTTTTCGTTACTTGAATATACAGTTGAAACCGACTATTACGACCTCTAAACGGATCGCAAAAAAAAATGTCGTTGAAAGCAAATTGTCGTTACATAGGTAGAAATTCTACTGGTAGGAATACTGTCGGAACCAACAAAAATGTGTAGTTAAAAGCGAATAGTAGTTATAGCCAATGTCGTAATATTCAGTTTCTACTGTATCTGCCTTCTTTTTTAAAACAATCGTAAAAGAGAACTAGAAGAGATTTTTTTTTGCGGTAATTAGGTAGTGGGTGGTATGTTTATTGCGTATTGGTTTCTGGTTGTGATCGGTAACACTACGTTGTGTTGTTGTTTTTTGCTTTTGTTTTTGTTTTTCTTTTACGGTGAGGTATGAAAATTTTTTTCGTTTTTTTTTTCTTGTCTTTGGGTCGGGCTTTCGGTTGGTTGTGTTTGTTTCCTACTATCGTAGTCGTTTACACTACTACAATTCAGGTTAATGAGTTTCAAGACGGGCTTGTAGGAAATAGATGCAACCGATCCTTGGGCTTGACCTTAAAATGAGCAGTGTTCGACGTTATGCCGTGGGTGATTTCTTCATGGGACCGCATTGCAGCTTGCCAGTATCTTTTCTTTTTTTTAAATGTAAATATTTTTTTAAGTAAATGTTGTTCAGTTAACGACATTGCTTGATATAGTTGTGGGCGGACGCTTGGGTGTAAATTTTTTCCCGCCTACAGCAACATCTGACTTCGCAGGTCCGCCTCGGACTGGGCTGCTTTTGATTGAGATTGTTGTAATTAGGGTTGGGTGGGTAACTTTAACCTAATTTTTTGTTTTGTTGTTCGGCCTGTGGCGTCCGATGTGCCAGTAGGTGGGGAGATAGTGTTGTTCAAGTGCTTACCTACTTCGCGTTATTTTGTATCATAATTTATTGCCAAGTTTAAGTTTACGCCTATTACAGTTACGTATTGCTATAGGTGCAGTTGACTACGATGACCGAATGGTCTTTTCACTGATTTCTTCCTGCGTGCTTTAAACGTTTGGTAAAATAAACTTGACTTGACTTCGACTTTATAAATTACCAGCATCTAAACAAGAGAACTAACATTTTGCCATTAGTCACCTCCCAAATAGCCCATTTATACCACCAGTTGAATCATGTTTGCACTGCCAGTTTCTAAGCCACGTTTTAAAAGCATTATTTTTTAATCAAAAGAGCCCTAAAATGAAGTTATTTTTGCAAAAAAATGCAAAATTTTCGAGCGCTGGGGGTTCCGCCCCCAGATCCCCTGCCTCCAACGGCTAGGGGCTTTGCCCCCAAACCCCAGCCTCCAGCGGCTGGGGGCTTCGCCCCCAGACCCCCAAAACATACCCCCCCAATGCGAAGTTCTGGCTACGCGCCTGCAAACAAAATAAAATTGTTTGACAGCAACTACAAATCAAAGCAATAGAACTCCGTAAAGATTTTTCAAAGTTTATTTTTTTTTGTTCTTTTATTTTGATCTTCAACTAAAATAGACCTTGTTTATTTTTTGGTCTTCACTAAAATTGACGGAAAAAGCTACCGCATTTCGATGAAGAGTTTTTTTGGTGTTCACCTAAATTTGAAAAAAAAGAGTTACTTTTTTTCGTTGCTTTCTAACTGCACCCCCCAAATTGTGCCCCCTTTTCACAAACACACTATTCTGGCGCCGGGCCAGCCTCTAACTATCTATTGCGGCCTAAGCCAGCTCAAGTCTCTACTCTGGTGCCTAACTGTATCTTTGCATTTTTTTAGTTCGCTTTTTGCTTACGTAATAGACCTACAATCAGTTTATAATAACTAATCTATAGCTGTAGTATACGCTACTCGTAATCAGATACTGCTGCTACCGTACCACGGTCATGTGGCCATAGTTTAGTCACAGTATAGATATTACACAGAACATTCATTCAATTGTGACGTGTGTCCGCATTTTTTGAGAGGTAAAAGCAGAACTGGTTTTTTTTGACGTCATGATAGTGACATGATGAGCGGATGAGGATAACGCCAAAAATCGGAATTGTTTTGAAATTTTACGCGTGTTTTCTTGGCTTGACGACGTTACCGTCTTCATCCTTTCTTGCGCCCCTAAACGATAGAGAGCAGCATTTTTCCCCTTTGCATTACTCCAAATATATCGCGTTCTAGCTCCTTTTGTAGAATTCGCGTGGGATCAACATTAGTCTCAATGGAGCCGTCAAAGCTCGGGCTTTGACTGGCTATAATTTTGACGTCACTTTCTTACGAAGTCACATAGTAGTACGTTTAAAAGGAGAAAAAAATGGAAATTTTCTTAGATAAGCAACCTTTGGTTACTTGGAGTTTTGCTCGCAGCAGGAATCCAACATTAAAAGTTTGTCCACATTTGGTTCTTATCGTTAACTAACTATCCTGCAAATTTCGTTTCAATAGCTTAACGTTCAACGAAAATATCCTTGATTGTTTGCTTTGCTGTTGTAAAATTCGTCTTGTATGCAGTTACTGTATATGCAGTGATTGTGTTATTGCTTCGGCCTATCACCAAGTAGACTGTGACATCATTAAGGAAGTTTTTAGTTAACCGTATGAATAACCCGCTTAAAAAATATTTATTTCAACTTCTAATAGAAAAAAAGTTCCACGGACGTGAAGAGTTAATTACCGCTTGGTAGCTGAGTTGAAAGTCGAGCCGGGCTTTTCAGATCGGGTTTGGGCCTAAAGTTGACAAATTTCGGGCTTAATTTGGGCCTGAGACGTGCTTTTTGTCTTAGGTGCACAAAAATATAATCAAAATAACTTTGCAACATTGCTAAATTTTTCGTACCAACTATAACTTTCGGGTTTTTTTCGGGCATGATTTGAGCTTCAAATTAGTTTTCGGGTTCGGGATTATATTTTCGGGTTCGGGCCTGAACTAGTCGGCATGTTTACAACTCTGCATGGTAGTTAATAATATTTCCCTAAACGTGGGTTTTAATTTTCCCCATTGTCTTTTAACGGTTATAATGAGCTACGCTCTGTGATAATGCAGTAATCACTACACCTCGTAAGCTCTGATATCGGTTCCATTGTAATTAGCTCCATTGGAAACTCTTGACCATACGTGCAACTGATACTAACTATTGCGTAGAACAGGGGTCGGCAACCTATATCCCTTGGGCCGTATCCGGCCCGCGATCTCAATGATCCCCCCGGTCTCAAAGATCCATCTATCCGAGATCCCTAATGTGGCTTCCAGAAGTCGTTGGCCACGCAACCAAATCCTGCTTTGAAACTATTTTTTTCTCAGGGTCCTCAACTACAAGTTCTTTCAAATGATTCTAAAAACATGCAAAATTGTATTTAAATAGCGTTGAAATAGCTATTTTTTGCGAAAAATCTCGAAGATCACTCAAAATGACTCCATGGCCTTGCGTGGCGGCTGTCTACCCCCAAACTCTTGCATGTGACATGTTCAGTTGCACCAGTTTACTCAGTGCGTTGCTTAAATGACATGTTATTGATCAACTTTTTTTAAAACTTGAGTTCAAGCCCCCCATTTTTTCAGCAAAATTCTCGCTGTGCCGCTCTATTTTTGCTTAAATGGACGGTTGTCATATTTTTGAAGTAGAAACGCAAAACAGAATTATTAGAGAACCGCTTTTTCTCCTGAATTTGAGTTTAAAAAAAATTAGAAAAACGATGTTGATTCACTTCAGAAAAATTGGAATTTTTTGCGGATATAAGGTAAAGTTGAATAAAAAAATTTAAAAAAGGTCTACATCTTCATCAATGTAACATAAATGCAAACCACAATTTTCACGGATTTGAGATGAAGACCAATAGCAATCCAAGCAGGACAAGACTTCAAAAAATGACTTATAGCAAACTAGGGCTGCAAACTCGATCGATTTTTATTCGAGTTCAAGTTTGAGTTCGAGTTCAGCCTATTTTAGCAAGTCCGAGTTCAAGTTCGAGTTCTGAAGTTTAATTTTTTCGAGTTCCAGTTCGAGTTCGCAGCCCTGATACTTGCAGTGTTTTTCTAGGTCGCCACGACATAAACAAGACAGTGAAGAATATGCACGTATGCAGCTGTTACGAAAAACGCAATCTCAATTTACACGGCTTGATCAACCACATTTTTCCAAAAAATTTTTTGTCTTAAAATTTCTTTTTAGTGAACTCGAACAACTTTTTTCGAGTTCAAGTTCGAGTTCAGAAAAATTATTTTTTCGAGTTCAAGTTCGAGTTCGCAGCCTGTAGCACACCCATTAAAACATGCAATAAATGATATTTGTTCAATATCTCTACACTTAAGAGAAAGTAACTAGCATTGAGCAAAAATATTGCAGCTGAATTAAAGTTTTATCATGACATGCACTGTACGTCTGTATTGATGAACAATAACTCAAACAGTCTATAAAACCTTTTTTTCGATCAGAAGTTGTAATAGTTCACGATCACTACTTCATAATAATGTCACAGTTTATTAGGTGATAAGCCGAAGCATAAGCGTAACCAGGGGGGGCCCGGGCCCCCCACTC
The DNA here is from genome assembly GCA_963965965.1 of Trididemnum nubilum. NCBI lineage: Eukaryota > Metazoa > Chordata > Ascidiacea > Aplousobranchia > Didemnidae > Trididemnum > Trididemnum nubilum. The sequence continues at coordinate 29,686,472 of OZ014488.1, forward strand.
CAATTGGAATACCACCAATGATAAAAATTATGACAACATAGCCTAACGATGTTTAGTTGCAGTTACGGAAGACAAAGGAGCCCTTGGGCCCCTAACCAACAACCAAGGGGCTCCTAACAAACAACCAGGGGGCTCCAGAGCCCCTAACTAACGACCAGAGGGCCCCGGGGCATCTAACTTACAAACAGAGGACCCTTAATTGGCAACCAGAGGCCCCCAGGGCCCCTAACTAACAACCAGGGGGCCCCGGGGGCCCTAACTAATGACCAGGGGGCTTTACTGATGACCAAGGGTCCAGGGCCAGAGGCCCCGCAATTCAATTTTTTAACAATATATAATAGATAGATCTTTTAACAATAGATAGATAGATCAATTTTTTAACAATAAATACGCAAAACCTGTGAAAAATCTAAAAGCTTTGTGCTAAAAGTTGCAATCCCTGGCCCTCGTTAAACGTGATAATGAACTTAATGCTGTAACACAAGCAGTAATGCAAACAACCAACTAAAATACAACCAATGATAGATATAATATGAGAGCATAGCCAGTATGTTGTCCTTGTCCGGAATTGCAGTTTCTTTAATTTAGGACTTACGCGTACAAAAGCAAGTAATAATAATGACGACCACCTGTCCTCGTCATAATAATGTCATGCAATTCCTGGAGGTTTCAAAATACTGTCAAGTGACTTGAGTCCTCCACGTTTAAGAAAAAACGTTTTTTTTTAAATTTTGCTTTAAATGTTTTTTTTTTATGAAAGAACTTAAGGGCGCAATCTTATCTCAAAATCATACGCGTAGCCAGGGGGGTGGCCCAGTGGGCCCGGGCCCCCTCAATTAAAATGCCACCAATGACAAAAATTTAACAAAAAAGCCTTGTTTCTTCATTTTCAGTTTCTTTCAGCATCTTTGCGTACAACAGTACACGCGTACAACAGTAATTAACAATAAATAATATTGACGACCAGGGGGCCCGGCGCACCCCTTAATTCAATTTTTTCCAACCAATTTAAATGTGTAACCAGGATGAAATCAAGGGTTTTTGTCCTTAAAATTGCAATCTCAGGCCCTCATCTAAACTTTTTATGAACGTGACGCAATAACCAGGGTTCATATGGCACAACGCCAGGGCCCAGCGCTCAGATGATAGGACTTTTTTTGGTCTTCATTTATATTTAGCAGGAAACTGTTGCAAAAATCCCCTAAGTGCCAGGGGATTGTAATATAAATCCGGCCCAGAAATAACATGCTTAGTAAGCGTAACCATCTATTGTACCATTTTTCAATAACGATTCAACTCCACCTCGCCAGTTTTTATGCGCAAAATGCTTTTAAAAACATAGCTAGAGAAAATGCTCATTGAACAAATCATTGAATATCAATTGAGGAGACCTAGGCCCCCTGGTCGTACATGTACTTCTATAACTGGTTAACTTCATGACAAAACAAAAATCTTCAAGGAAAATCTTCGAGAGGATTGTTATTTACTGCTAAAATATTGCAGGAGGCAGTGTGCCTTACTTACCCCTACATGGACCAAATCACTTACAATTAAAATTTTACGCCATAATGCAAAATTTTAAACATGTTTTGGACTTTAATTGCAAGTAAAAAGAAGATTGAACAGTTAAATTTTTTCGATTGCCTTTCAAATGTTAAAAATCTAGTTCTTTGAAGTGGCTTTAAACACGTGCTAAATGCATAGGTGGGCACAAGTCCGTTAATCGTTAATAACGAAGCTAACTTTTTCATTAACTTGTTAATCCGTTAAAAAGTTTTCTCCTGTTAACGGACTAAATTAACTTCCGTTAAGTTCTGTTAACGGACTAAATTAACTTCCGTTAAGTTCTATTAACTTCCGTTAAAGTTTCTATCGTTAATATTTTGCACCATTCATTCATCGTACCGGTTCCAACCAGTTTGCACCGGTAACACTTGTTGCGTATTAGCACGAGTTTTATAGAATAAAGCGAAGAAAGGAGCTCTTTTTAGTGGTAAATAATAAGCTGCAGGCTCTTAGGTCTATTAATTATCGCCGTTCACAATTTTCAAAGATTTTCCGATCGCAGCTTTGTTAGTGCATTTGAACTTATTTTTATCTTGTATATAGATTAGACTGTAAAATGTAACTTCCAAAACACAAAAAGACCACCATAGCAAAAGTATTTCCTTACAATCAGCTCAACAGCGTCAATACGTGTTCTAGAAGCGAGTGAAAAAAAGAACTGTAAGTTAGACGCAAAATATTAACGAATTAACGGACTTAATTAACTTCCGTTGATTAAAGCTGAAAATAACGGATAAACGTTAACCGAGGTGTGAAATTTTTTAACGGACTAGTTGTTAACGAAGCTAGGGTTTAGCATTAACTTGCCCACCTATGGCTAAATGTGATCCAATGGGATTCAAATCGCTCTTTTCCCAAAAACTTACAAAAATCGCCCAGCGGCTGGGGGCTTTGCCCCCAGACTCCCATAGCCACCGGCGGCTGGGAGTTCCGCTCCCAGATCCCCGTTTGCGATACGCTTGAGTACACTAGCTTACTCACACACGTCTCCTAAATTAGACTATGCATTTTCTCACGATTATTTTTCGCCCTATTTCTTTACCAAAATTCTGGTTAAGTGCCAACAGACTACAGCCTCAGATCTTGCATTCTACGATAGCTTTGCCCCACAAAAAGTTCTTTCTTTGAAAATTTCTAATGACGTCATTTCATGAGATTTGGGCTTCCCCAATCAAAAATTCTGGCTCCGCCTATGGGCTGAAGTAATAACACAATCACTGTATATACAGTAACTGCATACAAGATGAATTTACAACAACAAAGCAAACAATCAAGGATATTTTCGTGGAACGTTAAGCTATTGAAACGAAATTTGCAGGATAGTTAGTTATCGGTACGAACCAAATGTGGACAAACTTTTAATGTTGGACTCTTGCTGCGAGCAAAACTCCAAGTAACCAAAGGTTGCTTATCTAAGAAAATTTCCATTTTTTTCTCCTTTTAAACGTACGACTATGTGACTTCATAAAAAAGTGACGTCAAAATTACAGCCTGGTTATAGCTAATTATAGCCCGTCAAAATTATAGACAATTATAGCACGTCAAAATTATATATTACAGTTGACGGTTCCATTGAGACTAATGTTGATCCCACGCGAACTCTACAAAAGGAGCTAGACCGCGATACATCTGGAGTAATGCAGTGGGGAAAAATGCCACCCTCTAACGTTTAGGGGCGCAAGAAAGGATGAAGACGGTAACGTCGTCAAGCCAAGAAAACACACGTAAAATTTCAAAACAATTCCGATTTTTGGCGTTATCCTCGTTGTCGCGATCGTTGATACTTATCTAGAGTACAACCTTTAATCCCTAGAATAGCCCACGTCGGCTGAAACTACAGAAGGACTGAGATGTTAATTGACGAATCGAAAATGGCAGTTGATAGTTCCTTTAGCTTCTTGAATCTCAGATAGCAGCACACCAATCTTAAATTAAAACTTCTATTTAAGATTGAAACACAAACCAACCCACTGAGCAAAATCGCTCCACTAACACTTTTTACTAAACGGTTATACGAGCCAACCCCAGATACACAAACTCGGCTCAACTGCCTACCAAAACTAATACCTAAAATCACCCTCTATTAGAATACTAGAGTACTAGAATCAAAAACGATCCGCCCATTTTTACTACGGCAAAAGCTCTAGAATATCCCAGAACTATCCATGAAACGTCACAATAGAAAAAATATACGCGATTACAAAACACAACAGTAGCATAATTGTGACTTCACAAACTTCTTGTCTAAGTATACCAATTAAGACATATAAACAACTAATTATTCTGGTACAGTACTTCCTCGATTATCCGGTCTAGTCGGGACAGCATTTCTTCAAAACCTGAACGGATAAGTAAAAAAACCGCATAATTGAATTTCTTTATTTAAACCAAAACAACGCAGCAAGAAGCAGATTCGAATGCACCAAAACTTAAATGAGGTTCAACATCAAATAATGTACCGCATTGAGGGATCTCAGTACTTTTTTATTGAAAGCAATGTAAATTTGCATGATCGTTAAAATTACAGTAGGGCTATCTATTGCCCCACATTAACTGGAAAAGTGTTGGTTATATCATAAAATTATTATCTGACCCAATGGACGGATAATCGAATGCCGGATAAACGAGGTACGGATAATCGAGGAAGTACTGTAATTAATGGAAGACAGTAGAAAATACTAGAAAGAAAAAATCTCGAATATTCCAAATCAAAAAAAGCGGCAAAAGTAGTAAATCAGTCACGCACGCATCAAAATACAGCAAATAATCATATATCAGGCATTCAAAATTATTATTCGTGACAAGTAGCCTTATGGCACATTAGGCATAGTATACCACAGTAGGCGTAGTATGTCATAGAAGGCTTAGTATGGCATTTTAGGCATAGTATGACATGAAGTAGGCTTATTATGGCACCGTAGTAGGCATAGCATGTCACAGTAGGCTCTGTGTCATAGTTGGCTTAATATGGCACAGTAGGCACTGGAGGTTAGTATACTTAGTTAGGATAGAAGGACACCTTATTAGGCAGAGTATGGCATATAGGAGGCTTGTTATGGAACAGTACGCATATTATTAAAAACCATAGTAGGCGCTACAGGCTAGTATGACATTGTACAGTCATGAACAAAAGTTTAAGACCACTTAAAATTTTTGCAAATTTTTAAGCACAAGGTAGTATAGCATTTTATTTACGTTTAGGATATTGTTCTATTTTGTACATAATCAATCATAAACACATGGGACATAGTATGACACATTCTAAACAAATATTTACATAAGAAATGTTCGGATTCTCAATATTTAGTATGTCCTCCTTTGTTTTTTATCACAGCTTCTATTCTCCTCGGCATACTATCAGTCAAACTTTGGCAATACTCCTTCGAAATTTCTTTTACCCAGACTTCCTTAATTACTTTCACCAACTCTGCACCACTTGTTGGTTGCTTTTCTGATACCTTATTTTTCAAGAGGGTCCACAAATTCTCAATGGGATTAAGGTCCGGGCTGTTTCCTGGCCACTCGAGAAGTTGAATATTGTTGTCATTCAAAAAGTTCTTTGCAACTTTGGAACGGTGGCAAGGGGCGCCATCCTGCATAAATATCTTACAATTGTGAACTTGCATGTGAAGTTTTAGCTTTTCTGAGAACATTTGGACGTATTTTGGCCCATTCATAGTGGTTCCTGGAGGCAGAAAGCTGAGAGCAGCGACACCATTTCTGCACATAGCCCCCCAAACCATTTGACTTGGAGGATGTTTCATTGATGATATGGTATATCTGTCATCAAAACGTTTTCCAGGTAGTCTACGGACGTAACTTTTTCGAACCGCAAACTGTTGGAAGGTCGATTCGTCGGAAAAAAGCACATTTTGCCATTCCTGGGCTGTCCAACGTTGATGGTTATTAGCAAACTGTAGACGCTTAGCTTTCATAGCAGGAGTAAGCCTTGGTTTTTTGGCCGGTTTGTATGATTTTAAATTAAATTCTTTGGATAAACGCCGGGAAACGGTCGTGTGACTGACTTTACGACCCCTGCGCAACAATTCAGCCTTGATTTTCTTCATTGAACTCGTGGGCGACCTCATAACTATTCTCCTCATCAAATTGTCTTCTCGTGCAGTGCTGACTCGCGGTCTTCCACTCCTTTTCCTGTCAGTATAGGAGCCATCTTCTGGATACTTAGCAATTGCTTGATGCACTGCAGTCTTACTACAACCCATCTGAGCAGATATTAGCCGTTCAGATAGGTTTTGCCCATGTAGGGCAACTATCTGGGCCCTCTGAACCTCGCTTAATGACTTTTTTTTACCCATTTGAAGCACCTCAAAAAATCGGTTGATAGCAAGAAAATCAACCAAGAAATGTGAACAGAAGTAGAAATTGGCGCTAAATGCAAAACAATGAAGAGAAAAAATGTATAACGCAACAATAGAATTTGGCTGATGCAATAACATGCCAATTACTGAAAATCGGCATTTTTGGGAGGTGGTCTTAAACTTTTGTTCATGACTGTAGATATCGTAGGCTTATTATGGTACAATGGGTATAGTTATGCTATGTTGTAGGCTAATTATGGCACAATAGACATAGTTATTATGGCACAGTATATTATGCTGATTATGGCACAGTAGGCATAGTGTGCCACAGTGGGCACTGTAGCTTAGTAGGCATAGTACAACATCAGAATATGACATATAGTTGGCTTATTATGGCACAGTAGGCATAGTATCCCACAGTAGGCGCTACAGCTTAGTATGTTATAGTAGGCGTAGTATGACATTGTAGACATAACAGGCCTATAGCATTCGAGTGTAGTATAGTTGGTAGCTTGGCCAAATGGGTAAAGGCGAATTGTTTAAGACAACCTTGATTGAATGATCTGGGTTCAACCCGCACCCTGGTCACGCCGTTGCGTCCTTGGATAAGACGTTTTACGATAATTATCTCTGCTTGGTGGCTTTGAACAAGCAGCAAATTCGGTGGGCAAGAATTTGAAGAAATCTACAGGAACGTTGGATCATTGGAAACTCCTTAAGCAGGTGCAGATTTCTCCAATCACGAAGTAGTCACTGCTATAAAAAAATGTGCGGATCGTCCAATAAGTTAGCGTCTGATGCTGTCTGGTGACTGGAGGATAAATATGCGCTACAACAACAATATACTGTAGTGGGCTTTTGGCACCATAGGTTAGTAGGAGTACTATGCCATCGGAGGCTTAGTATGGCATTGTAGGCATAGTGTAACATGAAGTAGACTTGTTATGGCTCCTTAGTAAGCATAGCATGTCACAGTAGGCACTGCAGCTTACTATGGCACAGTAGGCATAGTTGGCTTATTATTGCACAGTATACCACAGTAGGCACTGCAGCGTAGTATATTATAGTAGGGATAGCATTACATCTTAGTAGGCAGATTATGACATACAGGAGGCTTGTTATGGAAAATAGGCATAGTATTAGTAAGCATAGTGTGCCACAGTAGGTGCTGCAGCTTTAGTATGACATTGTAGGCATAACATGGCACCCTGGTAGGCATAGCATGGCATACAGTAGGCTCAGTAGCGTAGGCGGGGGGGGCTATAGCCCCCCCCATTGGCCTGCCGACCAAAATGCAGAATAAGGAAAATACCACGTTTTTAGCACTTCTAAGACTCTCTTTTGCACTGGATTAGACTAAAAAATGATTTAAAGCATAGTTTGAAACGTTTATTTGGGGGGGGGGGGCTAATGGACTGCCGACCAAAATGCAGAATAAGAAAAATATCACGTTTTTAGTACTTCTAAGACTGTCTTTTGCACTGGATTAGACTAAAAAATGATTTAAAGCATAGTTTGAAAGGTTTATTTAAGGGGGGGGGGGGGGGGGGCTAATGAACTGCCGACCAAAATGCAGAATAAGGAAAATACCACGCTTTTAGCATTTTTAAGACTGTCTTTTGCCCTGGAATAGACTAAAAAATGCTTTAAAGCGTAGTTTGAAACGTTTATTTAGAGGGGGGGCGAATGAACTGCCGATCAAATTGCAGAATTAGGAAAATACCACGTTTTTAGCCAGTAGCGTAGCCAGGGGGGTCGGGGGTCTATAGCCCCCCCCCCCCCCCCCCCCCATTGACATGTCGACCAAAATACAGAATGGGAAAAACACTACATTTTTAGCACTTTGAGACTGTTTTATGCACTGGAGTGAACTAAATAGTGATTTAAAACATCTTTTGAAACATATGTTCAGGGGGGGGGGGCTAATTTGCCAAACATAAAACCAAGTAATAAATGAAACCTTTGATAAATGGTAAGAAATAAGTAATCAAATTTGATCGCAAGTGTAAAAATACTGAACATAGGTGTCATCAACAAACATACTATAAACTAAGGAATAGGGGGGGGGGGGGCTATTCAGTATTTGTTAATTACCAATCATTTCTCTCAAATCTCTTTTCATTATCCCCCCCCAATTATTTTTCTCTATAAACTGTATACGAAATAGATTACTCCGTGTGAATTTTATTGCACTTTTCGATTTTATAATGTAACTGCATCTAAACAAGAGAACTACATTTTACCATTAGCCACCTCCCAAATAGCCCATTTATGCTACCAGTTTAATCTTGTTTGAACTGCCAATTCCTAAGCCACGTTTTAAAATCACTATTGTTTAATCAAAATAGCCCTAAAATGAAGTTATTTTTGCAAAAAAATGCAAAATTTTCGAGTGCTGGGGGCTCCGCCCCCAGACCCCCGTGCCTCCGGCGGCTGGGGGCTTTGCCCCCAAACCCCCAGCCTCTGGCAGCTGGGGGCTCCGCCCCCAGACCCCCATTGGCCTTCAGCGGCTGGGGGCTCCGCCCCCAGACCCCCCAAATAGCCCCCCCCATTGCGAATTTCTGGCTACGCGCCTGAGTAGGCTTATTATGACACAACAGGCATAGTAGGCCAAAGTGGGCACCGTAGCTTAGTAGGCATAGTATGACATATAATTGGCTTATTATGGCACAGTAGGCATAGAATAACATAGCTCGGCAATTAGACCTACAATGCATAGCTTTTCCATGACCTATCACCGTAACGAGGTGGAAAAGTCTATGTGCCTCAATGACCTGCAGAGCTGTACTGGCTGGAGATTCAATTCTCCTGAATGGGTTACCCATGCCAGATAGGTCTAATGGTTGAAGCGAGACGAAGTATAGTTCAAATCAAAATAGTTGGAAAACTTAAAACATGGGTTGGTTATGCCCATCAGCTGTGGTAAGCATATAACCTAGGAGAAGGACAACTCTGATATAAAACCTCTCCGCAGTTAGATTAAACTGCAAAACAAATCATGATGAGCACAAATAATGAAAATTACGTGAACGACGTTAATGGGGCCACCTTCACAAGGATTGGCGTCCTGGAAGGTGCCTCTTCCGGCAGGGGAGCGCCTAGGGACTCCCAGGTCGTCATTCAGCGAAACCCCTACGGCGTTCGAGTCTTAGGCAGAGGGGCTCGTTCGAAAAATAAGCGACAATCTCCACCAGCCAGCCCAAGTGGCAGCTCCACCAATGTGCCCGCTACACGTTTGGAGAGGCGAATGGAGGCAGCGCAGAGTATTCGTACTCGAGATAATGTCGCACACTCACGGGTCAACCATCACCAACTGCTGTTGGGCAATTGGAATATCCTCACCCTCACAGGAAAAGAGCTAGAATTGGCTGAGGAAGCAAAGCGGTATCATCTCGATATTGTCGGAGTTTCTTCAACCAAACGACGTGGCTCTGGAACTGTGGATCTGGATGGCGGATGGAAACTCTTCTATTCTGGTGCTGATCCTAATATGTCTGCACAAGCGGGTGTGGGGATTCTCACAAGCCCTCGTTTGTCAGACTGTGTGTCAGATTGGATTCCTTTGGGATCACGGGTCTGTATGTTGAAGCTCAAGGTATTGGATCGGTCATTGTGCCTATTGCAGGTATATGCCCCCAATGCCACGAGTGAATATCAGACTTTTGTGGATGAAGTAAATGATGCTCTTCTACGAGTATCAGCTACTGAAGCTACAGTCCTTATGGGGGATTTTAACGCACGTGTTGGAACAGACACAGATACGTGGAAGGGTGTGATCGGAAAACATGGAGTCACTGGACTGAATGAGAACGGAAGGTATTTATTGCAGCTCTGTTGTAGCAACGGACTCCGCATCATGAATACCTTTTTCCAGCACAGAGAGGTTCACAACTATACATGGTATCGACCTAGTATGGATCAAAAATCTTTGATAGATTTTTGCATAGTTTCGTCAGATTTGTTTTCTGATGTGCTGGACGTTCGAGTGAAGCGAGGTGCTGAATTGTCAACTGATCACCATCTGGTAGTATGTTCCTTACGACTTTCTAAACCTTGGCCAAACAAGAGATCCAACAGGTCGTCTGTGACTTACCGGATCAAATGGGAGGCTTTGGAGGACAAAGAAGTAAGAAAACAGTTTGCATCCAGTATATCATCTAAGTTCAGACAACTTCCTGATGTATCCGAGGACATCGAGAGGGAATGGCTGCTGTTCAGATCAGCAATCATTTCATCAGCTGCTGAAAGTTGTGGGCGAAAACGGCTTAGAGTGGCGGGCGATAGTGAGAAAAGAACACCTTGGTGGAACCAAGAGGTTAAAGAAGCTATTCGAGCAAAGAAAGACGCGTTCAAGGCCTGGCTACAGGACAGATCGTCATCTGATTTGCAATCCCGGTACACTGAGGCGCGAAAAGCAGCAACTTCGGCAGTAAAGAAATCCAAGGAGAAGTCATGGGAAGAGTTTGGCCGTCGTTTGGATTCCAACTATTTTTCGGCAAACAAAGTATTTTGGCAGACCATCCGCCGTTTACGTGGCAAAAGATCGAGTATCACGTACTCCATCAAGGATTCTGACGGTAACATTCTAATGGATGAGAATGAAATCCTTTCACGATGGAGAGAATACTTTGAAGATCTTTTGAATCCTGTAAAGGCATCGACTCGTGACACACACGAAGTGACACATCTAGGGGAGGACGAAGTTTTCACTGCAGCAGAAGTGGCAACTGCAATTAAAGGGATAAAATCTGGAAAAGCTGCTGGTGAAGATGAAATCAGACCCGAGATGTTGAAAGCGCTGACTGGAGAAGGAATTCTCTGGTTAACGCGAGTGTGTCAAGTTGCGTGGAAGTTTGGCAAAACTCCCAGAGATTGGCAAACAGATGTGATTATTCCGATATTCAAGAAAGGAGATCGCAAGCAATGTACAAACTACAGAGGGATATCACTCCTTAGTTTGCCAGGGAAACTATATGCCAAATGCCTTGAAAGGAAATGCCGAGAAATAGTGAAATCAAAACTGGAAAATGGTCAGTGCGGTTTTCGTCCGGGTCGCAGCACCACGGACCAAATCTTCATTCGGAAGCAAATCTTCGAGAAATCTTGGGAGTATGGCAAAGATCTCTTTGCATGCTTTGTCGATCTTGAAAAAGCATATGACCGAGTTCCTCGGGATAAACTTCAAAAGGTTTTGCAGGAGTATGGCGTTGATGGTCAATTGTTGCGCGCTATTAAGTCATTCTACTGCAGACCGGAGGTTTGTGTTCGGGTAAATGGCAAGCAATCAAAGCCGTTCCATGTGGGCGTTGGACTCCGTCAAGGGTGCGTTTTGTCACCTCTCCTTTTCATTGTTTACATGAATTGAATCGACAAATACAGCCAAGCTGACGAGTGTACCACGATTGGAAATTGCAAAATTAGTCGTCTGCTATTCGCAGATGATTTGGTTCTGCTTTCTTCCACAGAATCTGGCCTCCAGCGCGCATTAAATAGCTTTGCAGATGCATGCAACACCGCCGGAATGAAAATAAGCACGGCCAAAACTGAGGTACTTCATCTTTCAAGAAAGCCTGATCAGTGCGTATTACAAGTGAATGGAGCGACACTGAAGCAGGTAGAGAAGTTCAAGTATCTTGGGGTTGCATTTACGAGTGACGGAAGGCAAGACGAAGAACTGGATACCCGAATAGGCAAGGCTAGTGCAGTAATGCGAGCTTTGCACTACTCGGTTGTCATGAAACGAGAATTGTCGAAAAAGGCAAAACTCTCAATTTTCAAAGCAGTTTTTGTCCCCATTCTCACTTATGGTCATGAATCTTGGGTAATGACCGAAAGAATGCGATCACAAGTGCAAGCGTCCGAAATGAGGTTTTTACGAAGAATCGAAGGAGTTACACTGTTTAACAAGGTGCGTAGCTCTGAAATTCGAAAATCTCTTAACATAGAGCCGTTACTTCTCCGAATTGAAAGATCTCAGCTTAGATGGTTTGGCCATGTAAGCAGAATGCCTCAGGAAAGACTCCCCAAACAAGCTTTACATGCCAAAGCTAATGGGAGAAGACCAGTCGGACGACCTAGAACTAGATGGACCGATTACATTGAGGATCTTGGATGGAATCGCTTGGGACTTCGCCCAAGCGAAATGATGGAGGTGATGGAAGACCGTGAGGTGTGGCGGCTCAATCTTGAGCTACTGCCCCCGCAACCCTCACGGAAAAGCGGGCAATGAAGAAAGAAGAAGAAGAAGACACTCATCCGCTCATCATGTCACTATCATGACGTCGAAAAATCCCAGTTCTGCTTTTACCTCTCAAAAAATGCGGACACACGTCATAATGGTTTTTGCATGGAGTGATCTTACGGTATGATATTTATACAGCGGTTTAATTTAGACTTTAGAGAATAGGTGATCACTCGTACAAATCTCTCGTTGGAAATTGCAAAACGTAATAAAGTCATCATTACAACGTCACAAACAAAGTTATTTCGGCATTCTCACCCGTACTAACAATTTTGTGAACTAAATATAGTAATTTACTAATACATCTGTTTTTTGATTTTGTTAAACATATTACAATAAGCACGTAAAATAAGTAGCGGTAGCGGGATGGTTCATTTTCTAAAGTTCATTTCGCTACTGCTACTTGTCCTAAAAAGTAGCGTCGTTATCACTACCAGGGAGCACCCGCAACTCAATTTCTGTAGTAGAGGCGCTACTGCTACTCAAAAAGTAGCGGATGCGCCGCTACTACAGTAGCGCGCTACTGCCCACCTCTGATATAGGGTAGTGTTCTTCTTAACTTCTGAGATGGTACTGAACAACAGTGGTGGGCAAGTCACTTTGTAAAAGTAGCTGAGTTATAGTTACAGTTACTTACTTGGCAAAAAAGTAACTAAGTTACAGTTATTATTTCGAAAAAGTAACTAGTTCGAGTTACAGTTACTTTTAATAAACCTAATTACCGGTATGAATTAAATGTCAAAAATGTTGATTTTGTACTTTGGCACCGGTATTAACAGATTTCTTGGTCTATTCATTTTTTAATTTTCAATTTTGAGAAGAACAGAAAGAGCTATGATAAGAGCGATGTGTGGTGTAAAGCTGTTAGATTAAAGAAACAGCGAGGAGTTGATGGACATGTTGGACATAAAAGAGTCTTTAGATAGGATAGCTAAAGCAAGCAGTATGCGGTGGTATAGTCATGGTTTGAGGAAAAAAGATAAAAATGCGATGGTGAAGGCTTTGAACTTTGAAGTGAGCGTTAGTAGAGGAAAAGGAAGACCGAAACAAACGTGGAAAAAGCAAGTAGACAATAAATTGAAGGAAAATGGATTGGTGAAAGAGGATGCATGTAATCGAACAAAATGGCGAGGCTTAGTGAAGACAATGACCATACGAAATCCGGCCATATTCCGTCGACGGAGACAATATCGGATCCAACATGAAATGATGATGATGTGGTGCCTCTGCACAAGCTGCTTATGGCTATTGTTGCTGTTGTTATAACAAAAATACACAACGTAACACATTGATGCACTTTATTTAATTGCCTTTCAAGAAAGTAAGCTTCTCAAAATGTTCGTCGCTGAGACCAGAACGTTTGGGTTTCAAAAAAGTCTTTGCCCATGCTGTGTTTGTGTTCGAAAGTGTCTTTTCAAAACGAAAAACAACAAAAGAAGTAAAGCGGCTATATTAACAACAACGATATTTGCTGAACGAACACTGCACGCTATTGGTAAAAATTACGCAATCAAAACAATCCCTGCAGAAAAGATATCACAACGTAACTTATTAAATCGCTAAAAGGAGGACTTTAATTTAAAAACGTTCTAATATCTTTTCACAGCATGGTTAGGGTTGCCACGTTAGTGCACAATAAAAAATCCGTACTCCGCAGCGCCAACACGGATTACATAAGATGTGTTTCATTTAAACAAAATCTAACGATTAAATAATCTTTTTTAACAGGACGAAAACTAAAAGTAACTAGTAACTTTTTAATGTCTCCAAATAGTAACTAGTTCCCACTTTCGTTACTTTTTTGAAAAAAGTAGCTGATTTGCAGTTGTAGTTACTAAAAAAGTAACTAGTTACAGTAACTAGTTACTATAGTAACTACTTACTGCCCATCTCTGCTGAACAACTATAGATTTATGTAGCGTTGTGTTAACGCAAGAGTTGAAAAGAGTGTCAGAAGAGATGCTCAATTTTTGTATTGAGTGAAACTAATTAGGCTACTATAATTGTACTGATATTCCGCTAGTATCAGTAGCATATTTTTTCAGATATAGCTTTCCCGCAGAAGGTGTTTTTTAGTTTATTGTACTAGCAGTAAAACGACGGTTTACGCAGAATTTCGAGTATTTTTACCAACGTGTATTTTTGACTTGCAACAGTTACAGGTCCAGCGCCAAGATAGCGTGACTGGGGGGGGGCAGAAATAAAATTTGGGGGGCACGAGAAGTTTATTTATCTAAATTTGAAAGGGGCACGGGGGCACGAGAAATTTATCCTAGTCTGGATCAAATGAGCTAGGTGAAGACCAAAAATTCAGAGGGATTTTCCGGCCGAAATCAAAAATTCAAACGGTTTTTCCGGCCGAAAACAGATGATCTCAAAAAAAAAAGATGTTCATCCCCAAAATGTCATGAAATCCGGTGTCTGTCCACAAAAATTACGAAAATACCGCTGGCAAACACCAATTTGGGCTTCGATTTGCACTCCAGTAGCCCCGAGCCTGTTAATTTCTTCGGGGCACAGTCCTCACTTGGGGGGGGGCACAATTTTTGTTTGGGGGGCACAAGCAGTCATTTGGGGGGGCACGGCCCCGGAATGCCTCCCCGTGGCGCCGGGCATGAACAGTTAGCTATGAGTGATCTCAAGAAGGTGACTGCAAGTTGACTGTCTTCGAAATATAGTTGCTCAGGAGCAGGATAGACCTAACCATCTTCGCGCCGTTTCATTGTTATAATGTTTTTACTCGCGAAACTTTTGTTACGTTGTTTTCAATGCGCAATTTGAATTTGTTTTTTTTCACAAATCATTGCAAGACTTCGCCTGAACTGTAGTACCGGAGTTTTCCACTTATTATACCAGGTATAATAACTGGAAAATGACGAAATTGAGAATAAAGTTTGATCCAGGTTATTATACCATGGTACCATTATTATACCATGTTATTATACCATGGTATTATACTGATACTAGCGGAATATCAGTACAATTATAGTAGCCTAATTAGTTTCCGGTTATTATACCATGGTATAATAACCGGAAACGACAGTCGGCTACCGGTACTTGCCCTACGGTTCTGACAAGAATTTTTTACCAAACACAATTTTTTTTACCAAATTTTTTACCAAACATACCGGTAATTGATGCAAAGAGAACGTGCTTGCCTAATTATCCCCAAGATTTCAGTCGATATGCATACGGCAACGCTGCCATTGCAATGCTTGACAAATTTTTGGTCACTGGTCACACTACGGAAGTTCGATCCGGGTTATTATAACATGGTATAATAACTGGAAACAGTTGCCAGTTATTATACCATGGTATAATAACTGGGGGGGTATAATAAGTGGAAAATTCCGGTAGACTTGAATGCATACGACAATTAAGACATTTTGTTTATTTGGCGGTGTTGTATCGTAACCAGTAACCACTGTACACTAGCAGTACACAGCGTTCCTGAGCGCCAGATTAACCAATGCGCGAAATGGCCTATTGCTCAGGGTCTGGCACGCTTTTGAAATATTTAAGGTAAAACTCCAAATACTATGAAATCAAGTCTTTTCAACACTCGAAGACCTTTTATTTTTTTGGGGGGGACACGCTTTTTGTTCTGCTGAAAATTGGGTCCCCTTCAATGTTTAAATGCTAACTGCGCCCTCGCCTTCGTCAACCTTTTCAAGAAATAGAATCTCACTTCATCGAAGGTAAAATCACTCGCACGTTAAAAAATTGCCATTCGATCTGTGAATATCAGATTTCTAACATTAGTGACGAAATAGTCTTTGACATCATAAACTACGCGGTGACACCCAAGAGAAACCACGTAACATATCCACCTCACGCGCTGCAGTAAACATACTTTCAGCATAACGACCACGCTTCCTACCCGTACGAAATCTGAACATTTTTAAACCTGTTAACTGAATTAATCTTTTATTTGTGGTTAGTATAGAAGACAACGCTACACGGGGTTGAAAGCGAAAAAACTGAAAACCGTCTCGCCGGTTCAAATGGCTTTAGCGCAAAAAGTAGCTGCAGTCAGGGGCGTATTTAGGGGGAGGGGCCATGGCCCCCCTTTGGGTCGCCAGGATTGCAAAATTGCATAGAAAAGTGAACAAAATTGAGGCATGCCCCCTCTTTGTAAGTTGGGCATCAGGCTTTTGGCTGGAAATTTGAGTGATTTTGGGCAAAAAATGGGACGAAATCTGAGTGAAGACCCTTTTTTTCTTTTTTTTGGTCTTCACCTGATTTTGGGCGAAAAATGGGACGAAATCTGAGTGTGACTATTTCAAATTCTGATCTATGTTCCTCCCAAATTTTCTGAAGTTTCTGGCCCCCCCCCCTTTTCAAAATCTTGCGTACGGTACTGGCTGCAGGATATGAATAGAAGAGCATATGCTACTACAAGCGTTAAAACACAAGACATGGGTTCTATTTACGACAATGCAACAACATCTTATCAAAATTAGTATAAGCCTATAAAGGTCAAGTGTGAAGCTTCCTACTCATCGCCGACTGTGGTACACAGGCGGCAAACTGCTCGCGGCAGTTTGACTGGTTTTACTGAAAAGGCTTCAGGACCTCTTTTAAGCTTTTGCGTTAGGGGGGGCAAATTCCTAAAGGTAACCTAACGTCTGGGGGGCAAAGCCCCCCAGACCCCCCTTTCAGAGTTCTTCGCGATTAGACTGTAATTTTTAATTGAGAAAAGTGTTTACAGTGCGTATTAGTGTACTTCAGAACACTAGGTATAAAAAGTTCCACAATTAGCTACAAACAAACAAAAGTGGAAGAAACAACGAAATAAGGAAATATTGAGACAATCTCATTATAAAAACAACATATTCATTTTTTTGCTTTTTGGGTTGTTCATTTTCAGCTTTTATTCAAAAAACCTTTGGATAAACTGTCGCTTGCTTTAAGTTTCGATGTGTAGAAACTTTTTTCTTTGTTCTTTCAATAGAAACTGCATGACGACAGGTCTCGGGTCGTAATCGGTCGTGGCTACTCCCTTGGTTTATCTTTGAAAGACATTTTTATATTCTACACTACAGTTCTATATCAAAATCTAAAATTTTGCAATCATTGCTGCAGTTCTTATTGGCATAGATTATTGGTATAGCAATAGATTTACCGTATTCGAGTTGACAGAATCCCTGACATTCACATCGATCAAAATGCTATAGCCTTTAGTCCACAAAACGAGTGAAGACCTTTTTTTCGAAAACACTTTTCCGAGACTAAATTTTAGGTGCTATTGCACCGCCCCGGTTTTACTCCGAATACGCGGTGAAGATCTTATCTTTGGAGATCACATTTCCGAGAGTAAATTTCATTTCCAAGGTCAAAATTCCTGACATTTAGACACTTTTCAGCTTTTCTCCCTGACTCTAATTTGTAGAAACGCGCTTTTCACTCGATCAGTAAGTTTATTATCATTATTAAAGGGCAGCGGTGCAAGTGAATCTGCTACCATTAGGTAAAGTCCACCTACACATTGCGTAGGCCTCATTTGGGCCCATTGCAATTATAGCTGCTAAGTTGCTGTATTTTGTTTGGTTACTGGTCGAACTCAGAAAGCCTTCCAGCTTCCTTTAAGTACGTGGCCAGTTTGTTAATGTTACATTTCGTTACCACATTGTGAACAGTGGTTTTGGTAGTTCCAAAATATTTAACACGAATATCTTGGTAAACTTTACAACTGCCTACATGATGATTTGGTGTTTCATCCTCTAGGCTACATTTTGGACACAGGGAAGACTCAGCACGACATCCTCTAGGCTACATTTTGGACACAGGGAAGACTCAGCACGACCTGTAGTTTTCTTGTGCCGCTGTAGATTGCAATGCCCAGTCAAAACTTGCACTATTCTATTCAATTGGGGCCTCTTAAGGTTAAGGAGACGTATTGTTAGTCGTGAAGACGTCCAATCTACAGTCTCCTTCATCCTCAAGCAGTCTTTCCGTTTATTCCACATAGATTTCCATCTAGCTGTGGACCAGTCCGTAACTGTGCTAACACAACTGGCATACGGAACTGTAATAAAAGGTTCAGGACCATACATTATTGATTTAGATCCTGATTTGGCCACATAGTCTGCCACTTCGTTACCATGTACCCCTGCATGTCCAGGAATCCAGGCAATACTGACGTGGTTTTGTTTGTCTAACTGATTTAGGCTTCTGATGCAGTTGAGCACTGTAATTGATGTTACAGTGCTCTTTATGAGTGCTTTGATAGCCGCCTGACTATCAACCAGCACAACATTATTTTGATTGTGCATTTTTTCCAAATGCAGGTTCTTTGCCACTTCTGAAATAGCTAAGACTTCTGCCTGGAACACGGTGCTGTGTATTCCAAGGTGGAAAAATGCTTGTTTTGGGGAGTTGTTTGGGTATTCTGCGTAAAAACCCGCCCCCACTCTCCCATCTAGTTTCGAGCCATCAGTGTAAATCCTGATAGTGTTGTGATTTAGAATGATTTCAGATCTGATAGCATTCTGTTTATCCATGATTTGACATTCGAAGTTTCTCTCGAATACCTTTGTTTTCTTTATTCGGTCAGCTGGCATTTGCAGCAGAGGTAAAAATCTTCTGGCCTCATTGCAAATATCAACATGACTTTTCGTTTTCCCAAAGGATCCAACGGGCTTGGCATGCCAGTGTCCACTCGCAGAGATTCTGTATGACCCTCGCACTGCTTCGGCCAACAAGAATTCCTCGATGGGAGTAATGTTGAGCAGTATTTCCAGAGCACCAGTAGGGGTGCCAGGAAAAGCTGATGAAATCATTAAGCAAGCAAGTCTCTGTACCTTTGTGAGTTTCCTCACTAGGTACTTTTTGTTGAGACCGCCAGCCCAGGACACACAAGCGTACGACATGATTGGACGTATCACAGCTGAGTATATCCATTTCATAATAGATGGTTTTATTCCCCAGGTTTTACCCACAATTTGTCTACATTGCATTAATGCCGTAGTTGCTTTGCGGGTAATTCGGGTTATATGTGGTTTCCAAGTTAGCTTGCTATCCAGAGTAACACCTAATAGCTTTGCTTCCTTGGAAAGTTCGAGCTTTGAACCGTTCATTGTCAAGGAACCCAAATCTGGATTCCGTTTGTGAGTGAACAGTACAATTTCGGTTTTCTTGCTGCTGAACTGTAGCTCTTGTTCCGAAGCCCAGTTTGCAGCAATATTTATTGCTTTCTGGGCCATACCTCTGATCCAAAGCATATCAGTACCAGTGACCAATATTGCTAGATCATCGGCATAGGCTTGAACATAAAAGCCCCTGCTACGTAACTCTAGCAATAGGTTGTTTAAAACACAGTTCCACAGAAAAGGCGAAAGGATACCACCTTGTGGGTTCCCCTTCATGACTTCCCTGTTAACTTTGTCTCCATATAGTTCTACTTGGACTGTGCGATGTCTTAGCAAATTCTCTATCCATGAGGTGAGAATCTCGGACATGCCCAGCCCTCGCAGAGCCGTGGCAAAGCCACGGAAGGTGACATTGTCGAAGGCGCCGACAATATCCAGGAAAATACCCAAAGCCGGCTTTTTTCTAACAAGGCATTGCTCTACACGGCGCACAAATTCATGCAAAGCAGTTTCCGTAGAAACACCTGCACGAAATCCATACTGCGATGCAGAAAGCTTTGCCTGCACGTTTTTGTCATCATTAATATGATACAGAATTAGTCTTTCCAGCCATTTCAGTTGGAAAGAAGTTAAGGTGATCATACGGAAAGATTTAGCTTCGAAATAGCTTTCCTTTCCGGGTTTGGGGAGAAATATACCTGTGCCTTCTTTCCATGCCATTGGCACATAACTGTGTCTCAGGCATGCTTGAAAAATGACGTGGTAATATTCTTTTAGTTGATTCCAACCTTTCTGTAACAGAACAGGATAGAGCCCGTCTGGCCCTGGGGCTTTGAATGGTTGGAATTCGTTGATAGCTGCTTCCATACGCTCGAGTGAGCATATGCTTGCAATCATTTCAGTGTCTTCAGGTCTTACGAATGGGTTATCCACTAAATCAGACCTGGTTGTATGATTTTCTGTCTGCTGGCTACCCGGTGACAACATATCTAGCAGATAGTTCATTGTTTCTAGAGGAGACTTTGTGAATTCTCCGTCGTGTTTAATTACGTTGCTAATACGCACCGTTTCATTGTTTCGAATAATCTTAACCAGCCGAGCTGTTGCTGTTAGACTACTCGTACTCTCCACAAAGCTGCGCCATGAATCGCGTTTCGCTCATCTGACTGCTTTTTTAAAATTAGATAGGGCAAGCTTTTGAGCCACCCAATCATTTTCCTGTATTGTTTTAATGGCTTTTTTCCAAGCTCGGCGAGCTTCTTTTCGAAGACTTGCTAGCTCAGAGTTCCACCAGATGTTATCTTTCTTACGAAGTGACTTACGCATCGGGCAAGCAGCTTCATATGATTAAGTTATCACTGAATGAACCTAGTTTACCAGCACGTCAATGTCTTCAATTGATGAAGCCACTGGTACTGGTGGTAATATTCGTTCATTTAATTTTTGTTCTAGTTCGTTTACATACTTATTCCAGCACGTACGACGGACATTTCGGAACATTTTGGCTTGTTTTTGGATTCTGCTTTTGACCTGGAACCTAATATACATGTAATCCGAGAATGATGGCACGTTGCTAACATGCCAACCAACTACTCGGTCCCACGCGCACCGGTTCACCAAGGTTAAGTCCAGAACCTCTTCACGTATTTTGTTTCTGTAAGTTGATCTATTACCTACATTACAGAAATTCAGGTCTGCACTAACACAAAACGCCAGCAGATCCTCTCCTCGAGGGTTTATATCTGAGGATCCCCAAATAGTGTGATGTGCAGTTGCGTCGGTTCCTATTATAGTAGGAATTTGTTCATTTTCAGTGAATATTAACAGATCCCTCCACAAAGTGGGTGGAGCTGGTTGTTCGGCTGCCATGTATGCCGATACGAAAACAAAACTATCTCCCTTTCGGCACACATTGTTAACTCTAACCGCCACAATATCCTCGTCCGAGAACATTGGAATTAGAGAACAGCTGAGATCAGGAGTAGCGTAAATGCATGCCCGAGGGCGATTACCCTTTTCAATACCTTGAAAGAGGTTCCATCCCCATAGCTTACTCCTGATTTTGGTGGCATGCGTCCATGGTTCTTGAGCTAACACTAACCCGGAACGTACATTTTTCATTGCTTCACACATGCTGTAGCTTGCTGCTTTACATCTGTGTAGGTTAATTTGCCAACACTCTAAATTATGAGAGTATAACTTATGTGCCGTAATGGCTTTATTTGATTTATCGAGTTGTCCGCTGTAATCCTGAGCCATTCTTATCTATTTGATAGATGTACTCGGGCAGAGCGCTTTAATATTAGAACAAGCTGATATGGCTACTTCATTACTGCAGAGAAAAGCTCTGACCTCTATGCACTAGAGGTCGCCGGCTTCTCTGTATCTGCCGAAGTGCCAGGCTCAGCTGTATCCATTACTGCCTCGCGAGTTTCATCGTCCTTTGGCGATCGTGATGACGTCTCCGGGTTCTGAAACTGCTCGGCACTTTTCTTCTTCTGGAATCGCACCCGACGATAACCAGCATATGGGTTGAAGTGCAGTTCCTTCAGCGTGGTTAGCGAAGGTTCCCGGAAGGATGCTACATGTAGCACCCCTCCGTTTCCCTTCGCTTCATGCTTTGCTTCCAGATCCCTACGACAGATTTTCGCATTACATCGGGAAACCAGCGTAAGGGTATCTGAAATGCTTAAGCCTTCATCCTCTGGCAGCCAGATTCCGAAGGTTTTCGCTGGAGGCAAGTCTTTTGGGCCTTTTGCATCGTAACCTTGGTGAGCTACCAAGGACGGTACAATGGCCTCTACAACATGTTTTGCCCACTCCAAGGTCTTCTCATCCTTGCATATCATCAGCACTTTACCTTCAAAGATAAAAGTGCGTTCGATACGGACAAGAAAACCCGGATCGGTACGAAGAATCATTTTGGTGATGGCGCTTTGAACTTCACGAAGATCCATGTTGTCCATATCACCGTCTCCTTCAGACTCTTTTCGTGTAATTATTAGTTTTTGATTGCTGGCCTTCACCGCCCCAGCATAGCTAGTTGGAGTGCTCGTGCCAGCAGTCATTTCTTTAGCTTTGCCTCCTTGCTTACCGTGAGCGACATCATGCCGCCCACGCTTCTGCGGGAGGTTTGTTGAAGAGGACAAAGAGTCCGAAGATTCCCTGCCTCGTTTAGTTTGACCGGAGGAGTGAGCAGACGAATCGAGGTCATGGTCAGCAAGTGTCATGCCAGCCAGACCAACCATCATTCGCTTCTTTTTCGTTTTTTTTCATAATTTTTTTCCCCGTTTCACCTCAGACCTGCAAGCAACATCCGAGGAGTTACTTGGATTCTGAGGCTCCACAGGGGTATTTGAGGAGGTGTTCGGTTTCACAACCGACCAAACCCCTTTTGCTGTACCCTCTGTTGCTGTTGAGTCCGATTCCTTTAGCAAAGGAACCTTCTCAACTTGAGGGCTCATGTTTGATGTTTTTTCGGCATCTGGGCTAGAAGGCGCAGATGACTGAGTTTTATCTTTGTTGGCATTGTCACTCAAGAACTCATTGATTCTTGGTTGTGACAGTGCCACTTCTTCTGAATTTAGGGATGTAATCCATGTTACTTTCTTCTTTCGATTCACCGACATATTCATAGGGTTGGTTTTCTTTGAACTGGGAAAAGTCCCAAAGACCAGATTATTCAGACAGACAGAAGGCTACGGACTGCCATTTCTACCGATAACGACACACTAACACTGCAAACGACAGACTTATCTCTGGAGCAATGGCCTCCCCGGAGCCCCCCCAATACAGCTGCAGACCCCTACCCAGGTGCCATCTGGAACTACAGGTGCACGGGGATTTTCACAAGCTGATGGACACGAAGTCCTATGTTGGCTAGACTAGGATCAGCATCCTTTCTATCCTGTGGCCGCGACACGGCAACGCGTTTTATCCGCTGTACCCTATACTCGCATTGACATTCCGCCACAATATTGGCCTATCACTACCAGTTTCCATATTAGCCCCCAACCTCCTGTTGGCCTTTGAATCAGGGGTCGGAAAATTAGAAGGCAGGACGTCACAGTGTCAGGCCTTCGCTTGCGCTATTGCCTGGTTGCTAATTCCTGCACTTCTTAGCCTCGCCCATCTTCATCAGCCGGTTGCCATTGCCTCAGTTAGCCATTGTTTCCACTGTTTCCACCCGACAACACGTGGAGGTTTGAGGTTGGACTTTGTCGGGCACGAGAAGTTGAAATTTGGGGGGCACGAGAAGTTTATTTATCTAAATTTGAAAGGGGCACGGGGGCACGAGAAATTTATCCTAGTCTGGATCAAATGAGCTAGGTGAAGACCAAAAATTCAGAGGGATTTTCCGGCCGAAATCAGAAATTCAAACGGTTTTTCCGGCCGAAAACAGATGATCTCAAAAAAAAAAGATGTTCATCCCCAAAATGTCATGAAATCCGGTGTCTGTCCACAAAAATTACGAAAATACCGCTGGCAAACACCAATTTGGGCTTCGATTTGCACTCCAGTAGCCCCGAGCCTGTTAATTTCTTCGGGGCACAGTCCTCACTTGGGGGGGCACAATTTTTGTTTGGGGGGCACAAGCAGTCATTTAGGGGGCACAAGCAGTCATTTGGGGGGGCACGGCCCCGGAATGCCTCCCCGTGGCGCCGGGCATGAACAGTTAGCTATGAGTGATCTCAAGAAGGTGACTGCAAGTTGACTGTCTTCGAAATATAGTTGCTCAGGAGCAGGATAGACCTAACCATCTTCGCGCCGTTTCATTGTTATAATGTTTTTACTCGCGAAACTTTTGTTACGTTGTTTTCAATGCGCAATTTGAATTTGTTTTTTTTCACAAATCATTGCAAGACTTCGCCTGAACTGTAGTACCGGAGTTTTCCACTTATTATACCAGGTATAATAACTGGAAAATGACGAAATTGAGAATAAAGTTTGATCCAGGTTATTATACCATGGTATAATAACCGGAAACGACAGTCGGCTACCGGTACTTGCCCTACGGTTCTGACAAGAATTTTTTACCAAACACAATTTTTTTTACCAAATTTTTTACCAAACATACCGGTAATTGATGCAAAGAGAACGTGCTTGCCTAATTATCCCCAAGATTTCAGTCGATATGCATACGGCAACGCTGCCATTGCAATGCTTGACAAATTTTTGGTCACTGGTCACACTACGGAAGTTCGATCCGGGTTATTATAACATGGTATAATAACTGGAAACAGTTGCCAGTTATTATACCATGGTATAATAACTGGGGGGGTATAATAAGTGGAAAATTCCGGTAGACTTGAATGCATACGACAATTAAGACATTTTGTTTATTTGGCGGTGTTGTATCGTAACCAGTAACCACTGTACACTAGCAGTACACAGCGTTCCTGAGCGCCAGATTAACCAATGCGCGAAATGGCCTATTGCTCAGGGTCTGGCACGCTTTTGAAATATTTAAGGTAAAACTCCAAATACTATGAAATCAAGTCTTTTCAACACTCGAAGACCTTTTATTTTTTTGGGGGGACACGCTTTTTGTTCTGCTGAAAATTGGGTCCCCTTCAATGTTTAAATGCTAACTGCGCCCTCGCCTTCGTCAACCTTTTCAAGAAATAGAATCTCACTTCATCGAAGGTAAAATCACTCGCACGTTAAAAAATTGCCATTCGATCTGTGAATATCAGATTTCTAACATTAGTGACGAAATAGTCTTTGACATCATAAACTACGCGGTAACACCCAAGAGAAACCACGTAACATATCCACCTCACGCGCTGCAGTAAACATACTTTCAGCATAACGACCACGCTTCCTACCCGTACGAAATCTGAACATTTTTAAACCTGTTAACTGAATTAATCTTTTATTTGTGGTTAGTATAGAAGACAACGCTACACGAGGTTGAAAGCGAAAAAACTGAAAACCGTCTCGCCGGTTCAAATGGCTTTAGCGCAAAAAGTAGCTGCAGTCAGGGGCGTATTTAGGGGGAGGGGCCATGGCCCCCCTTTGGGTCGCCAGGATTGCAAAATTGCATAGAAAAGTGAACAAAATTGAGGCATGCCCCCTCTTTGTAAGTTGGGCATCAGGCTTTTGGCTGGAAATTTGAGTGATTTTGGGCAAAAAATGGGACGAAATCTGAGTGAAGACCCTTTTTTTCTTTTTTTTGGTCTTCACCTGATTTTGGGCGAAAAATGGGACGAAATCTGAGTGTGACTATTTCAAATTCTGATCTATGTTCCTCCCAAATTTTCTGAAGTTTCTGGCCCCCCCCCCTTTTCAAAATCTTGCGTACGGTACTGGCTGCAGGATATGAATAGAAGAGCATATGCTACTACAAGCGTTAAAACACAAGACATGGGTTCTATTTACGACAATGCAACAACATCTTATCAAAATTAGTATAAGCCTATAAAGGTCAAGTGTGAAGCTTCCTACTCATCGCCGACTGTGGTACACAGGCGGCAAACTGCTCGCGGCAGTTTGACTGGTTTTACTGAAAAGGCTTCAGGACCTCTTTTAAGCTTTTGCGTTAGGGGGGGCAAATTCCTAAAGGTAACCTAACGTCTGGGGGGCAAAGCCCCCCAGACCCCCCTTTCAGAGTTCTTCGCGATTAGACTGTAATTTTTAATTGAGAAAAGTGTTTACAGTGCGTATTAGTGTACTTCAGAACACTAGGTATAAAAAGTTCCACAATTAGCTACAAACAAACAAAAGTGGAAGAAACAACGAAATAAGGAAATATTGAGACAATCTCATTATAAAAACAACATATTCATTTTTTTGCTTTTTGGGTTGTTCATTTTCAGCTTTTATTCAAAAAACCTTTGGATAAACTGTCGCTTGCTTTAAGTTTCGATGTGTAGAAACTTTTTTCTTTGTTCTTTCAATAGAAACTGCATGACGACAGGTCTCGGGTCGTAATCGGTCGTGGCTACTCCCTTGGTTTATCTTTGAAAGACATTTTTATATTCTACACTACAGTTCTATATCAAAATCTAAAATTTTGCAATCATTGCTGCAGTTCTTATTGGCATAGATTATTGGTATAGCGATAGATTTACCGTATTCGAGTTGGCAGAATCCCTGACATTCACATCGATCAAAATGCTATAGCCTTTAGTCCACAAAACGAGTGAAGACCTTTTTTTCGAAAACACTTTTCCGAGACTAAATTTTAGGTGCTATTGCACCGCCCCGGTTTTACTCCGAATACGCGGTGAAGATCTTATCTTTGGAGATCACATTTCCGAGAGTAAATTTCATTTCCAAGGTCAAAATTCCTGACATTTAGACACTTTTCAGCTTTTCTCCCTGACTCTAATTTGTAGAAACGCGCTTTTCACTCGATCAGTAAGTTTACTACTCTAAGACTGAAGTTAATGAAGGTTAAAAACATGTCAGTTAAGATACCGGGTAAAGGCACTATGACATCACAAGAGTAAAACAATTACAATGAAGAGCTATATAGGCTTACAATCACAAGCGTGAATACTGAATAGTGCTGCTACAAATTTTTCCACTAAAATTACGGACGTGTCATGAAAATTTCTGACGTACGGCAACCCTAACATGTAACTAATAAAGTTCTGAACTAATGATGCACTGCATAAAAAAGTAATAACTTTCAAAGACTCCATTTAATTTCGCTGTAAGTCTTACGCTCACCAACTATTTAAAGACGTATAGCAAAATTATCCAACATCCAATAGTAAGAGCAACAGAAAACCAATTCCAGAAAGCAAAAAAAAAAAGAATCAAAGCTCAAGTTTATTATACAGGCAAGTCTATCATCAAAGTTTATTATACAGGCACATCAAAGTGAAAAGGCGCGAATAAAAGCAAAGGGTTTCATATCTGTTATCGCTCCAGATACCAGTACCGAAACTTTTTGTGACATTAGTTCACCTCCACGCGACCTCCGACTTGCAGGCTCCTGGCTACGTCAAACGAACCATGATACGGACATACAATGCCCCTTGCCCTTGCGACCCTATGCGCATGACCGACCCTATGCACATGATGAATAGAAGCGGGAATGTAGGACAATATCACATCACGATACATAGCTACGTACTATAATCGAAAGCAAGCAATCAAGCATTGAATCCATTTGGCATTTAGAGAGCCTGAAAGCCGCAGTTTCGCCAATATTTAGGAAAAAATATCTTAAAATTAAAAAAAAAGCTCCTTTCTTAACGAAAAGTGCATTGCAACCAGGGTGTCGAACCGAACCTGAACCCGAACCGTAAACCCGAATGAACCGTTTCATTTTGGTGAACCCGAACCGAACCTGAACCAGCAAAATTTTACCTCAGTGAACCTGAACCAAACCTGAACCCTCAAAATTGTGCTCAAGTGAACCCAAACCGAACCTGAACCCCTAACAAAAGTAAGAATATATTTTTCCATATCCAGATGCCGCTGGCGCTGGTACACGCACAATAAGAGCAGTGGTGATCATCAACAGGATCAGCAATTTCTCCTTTTTTTTTTTCTGGACGAAACGAGTAACGACAGTTAAATTTTAAGTCAATGAACCCGAACCGAACCTGTACCAGTAATATTTTATTTGAGTGAACCTGAACCAAACCTGAACCTCAAAAATGGTGCTCAAGTGAACCCGAACCAAACCTGAACCGCTAAAATATTTTGAGCAGGAGCTAAACCTGAACCCGAACCATTATTTGAAACGGTTCGACACCCTGATTGCAACTGCTTTCAAAACAATTGCCCAACATGGGCAATTTTTTATTTTAGGGCGGGCAAAAGGCTTTTAGGGGGAAATTGCCCGCCCTAAAAGCCCTTAAAAGAGGCCCTGAAAGGCTTCGCTGTCTCCTCGTCAAGTAACCTGCTTAATAAAAGGGTAATAACATTGTCTTGCAGCAAAGTTTTTCAAGCTGTTTTACTGTATTCCAAAATAAGTACAGCATTAACATTAAAGGATAAGAAGCATTCTGTCAATTCCGGTAGTTTACAATAGTTAGAATTGAAATATAGTTTTAGAATTTTTTTGTTTGTTCTCATTTTGTGGCTGCGGTTTACAGAGATATTCAACAAATACCATAAGATAGAAGTAATCCAATTCAGAGGCGTCGCTAAGAATGGTGGCACCCGGGGCGGGATTTCGTGGTGGCACCCTTTATCGCCAAAAATTAGGTGAAGATCAAAAAAATGAGGTGCTCGCTGCAAAACGAGTTGGTTTTCAGTTCGAAAGTATGTGATGACCAAAAAAAAGGTCTTTGCCTATTAATCAGTGGGTTTTCGGTCTCCAAAGAAAAAATGGTGACACCCGGGGCGGGCCGCTCCCCCCCCCCCCCCCTTCCTAGCAATGCCGCTGATCCAACTTGATTGCTTGTTGAAAAATGCAGAAAATAGGTTTTATCAAATAAATACAGTATATAAGCTCGCTCTAAGTGAGGTTTTTGAACTATGGGATTTTATGATTTTCTAACTTGTAAATAAGAGAACAAAAATTTAACCATTAGCCACCTCCCACATAGCCAGGGCCTGCGAGAGGGGGTTCAGGGGGTACATCTTACCCGGGCTTAGGGGGGCCCGGACTCAAGTGGCCCGGAAGAGTTCAAGTATCCGCGTTAAGTTTTGGTATCGCACCATAACACTGTAATGAAACTTGACTACAGCAAACAGATCAGTCAGCCCATTCTATACTGGTAATTGGTCGCTATTTTTGCTACACAGCCTTTAGGGCATCCAATAGTGTCCGATTTGATTAAAAAAAGAGGAAAATGCATCAAAAGCCATACACTTGCACCGAAATTAACGTTTTGTTACATTTTTTTGACTCGAGAGCCATAAATGTAGCCAGGATTTTTGATTGGGGGGGGCACAAACCACAAATCGCATGAAATGACGTCAACAAAAATTTTCAAAAAAAGAACTTTTTGTGGGGCAAAGCTATCGGAGAATGCAAGATCAGAAGCTGTAGTCTGTTGGAACTTAACCAGGATTTTGTTAAAGGAAGTGGCGAAAACTAATCGTGAGAAAATGCAAAGTCTAACTTAGGAGACGTGTGTGAGTAAGCTAGTGTACTTAAACGTATCACAGACGGGGATCTGGGAGCAAGCCCCCCAGCCGCTTGGGCTATGGGGGTCTGGGGGCAAAGCCCCCAGCGCAGTTTTTGGGAAAAGAGCGATTTGAATCCCATTGGATCACATATAGCACGTGTTTAAAGCCACTTCAAAGAACTAGATTTTTAACATTTGAAAGGCAATCGAAAAAATTTAACTGTTCAATCTTCTTTTTACTTGCAATTAAAGTCCAAAACATGTTTAAAATTTTGCATTATGGCGTAAAATTTTAATTGTAAGTGATTTGGTCCATGTAGGGGTAAGTAAGGCACACTGCCTCCTGCAATATTTTAGCAGTAAATAACAATCCTCTCGAAGATTTTCCTTGAAGATTTTTGTTTTGTCATGAAGTTAACCAGTTATAGAAGTACATGTACGACCAGGGGACCCAGGTCTCCTCAATTGATATTCAATGATTTGTTCAATGAGCATTTTCTCTAGCTATGTTTTTAAAAGCATTTTGCGCATAAAAACTGGCGAGGTGGGCAGAGGCGGATTCAGGGGGGGGGGATGGGGGGATGCATCCCCCCCAATAGCCTAAACCTAACGATTTCGGGCGAAAAATCAGTCTCAATTTCGGTGAGGACCTTTTTTTTTTTTTTGGAGACCACTAATTTTGGGCGGGGAAAACGTTGCAATTTCCGAAAAATCTTTTTTTTTTGGAGACCACCTGATTTTGGGCGGAAAAAACGTTTGAATTTCCGATTTCGACCGAAAAATCAGTCTCAATTTCGGTGCAGACATCCGAATTTTTGAGGTTTTGTGCTTAAAAATTTTATTATACCCCCCACCAAAATTTTCTGGATCCGCCACTGGAGGTGGAGTGAATCGTTATTGAAAAATGGTACAATAGATGGTTACGCTTACTAAGCATGTTATTTCTGGGCCGGATTTATATTACAATCCTCTGGCACTTAGGGGATTTTTGCAACATTTTCCTGCTAAATATAAATGAAGACCAAAAAAAGTCCTATCATCCGAGCGCTGGGCCCTGGCGTTGTGCCATATGAACCCTGGTTCATAAAAAGTTTAGATGAGGGCCTGAGATTGCAATTTTAAGGACAAAAACCCTTGATTTCATCCTGGTTACACATTTAAATTGGTTGGAAAAAATTGAATTAAGGGGTGCGCCGGGCCCCCTGGTCGTCAATATTATTTATTGTTAATTACTGTTGTACGCGTGTACTGTTGTACGCAAAGATGCTGAAAGAAACTGAAAATGAAGAAACAAGGCTTTTTTGTTAAATTTTTGTCATTGGTGGCATTTTAATTGAGGGGGCCCGGGCCCACTGGGCCACCCCCCTGGCTACGCGTATGATTTTGAGATAAGATTGCGCCCTTAAGTTCTTTCATAAAAAAAAAACATTTAAAGCAAAATTTAAAAAAAAACGTTTTTTCTAAAACGTGGAGGACTCAAGTCACTTGACAGTATTTTGAAACCTCCAGGAATTGCATGACATTATTATGACGAGGACAGGTGGTCGTCAGTATTATTACGTGCTTTTGTACGCGTAAGTCCTAAATTAAAGAAACTGCAATTCCGGACAAGGACAACATACTGGCTATGCTCTCATTATATCTATCATTGGTTGTATTTTAGTTGGTTGTTTGCATTACTGCTTGTGTTACAGCATTAAGTTCATTATCACGTTTAACGAGGGCCAGGGATTGCAACTTTTAGCTCAAAGCTTTTAGATTTTTCACAGGTTTTGCATATATATTGTTAAAAAATTGAATTGCGGGGCCTCTGGTCCTGAATCCTTGGTCGTCAGTTAGGGCCCCCTGGTCCTCAGTTAGAGACCACGGAGCCCCCATTTGTCAGTTAGAGGCCCGGGGCCCGTAGTTGTCGTTTAGGGGCCCCTGGGTCTCCTGGTCGTTAGTTAGGGGCCCTGGAGCCCCCTAGTCATTAGTTAGGGGCCCCGGGCCTCCCTGGTTGTTAGTTAGGGACCCTGGGGCCTCTCGTTGCCAATTAGGGGCCCCCATTTGTCAGTTAGGGCCCCTGGGGCCCTCTGGTTGTTAGTTAGGGGCTCCGAGGCTCCATAGTCGTTAGTTAGGGGCCCGGGGCTCCATAGTTATCGGTTAGAGGCTCCCTAGTTGTCAGTTAGGGGCCCCGGAGCCCCCTGGTCGTTAGTTAGGGGCCTGGGGGCCCTTGGTTGTCAATTAGAGGCCCTGGGGCCCCCCGTTTGTCAGTTAGATGCCTCTGGTTACCCGTTTGTCAGTTAGGGGTACGGGGCCCTCTGGTTGTCAATTAGGGGCCCAGGGATCTCCTGGTCATTAGTTAGGGGTCCCCTGGTAGTCAGTTAAGGGCCCACTGGTTGTTATTTAGGGACCCTGGGGGCCTCTATTTGCCAATTAGGGGCCCCCTGTTTGTCATTTAGAGGCCCAAGGGCCCCCATTTTTCAGTTAGGGGCCTCGGGGCTTCCTGGTTGTCAGTTGGGGGTTCCGGGCCCCCTAGTCGTTAGTTAAGAGCCACGTGGCCCTCTGGTTGTTAGTTAGGGGCCCTGGGGCCCCTGGTTGTCGGTTAGGAGCCCCCTGGTTGTTTGTTAGGAGCCCCCTGGTTGTTGGCTAGAAGCCCAAGGGTTCCTTTGTCATCCGTAACTGCAACTAAACATCGTTAGGCTATGTTGTCATAATTTTTATTATTGGTGGTATTCCAATTGGGGGGGGGGCGGGTCCCTACGGTATAAAAATGTACGAGGGTTCACATTTCTAGAGATCCAAAAGCATTTCAACCTCAGCGAGAGGAGTCAAAGTTGACATACTGTACTACTATAATTAAGCAACTCATTCTGTCTGTATGAGTTTAATAGGTATTTGGGTATGTGAAGTCTATAATTGCAGATGACTTCTTAAAACTTCTATCAGTAAAATATTTGAATTTGCAGTATTCAGTAGCGTACGCAAGATCTTGAAAAGGGGGGGGCAAAAAATTTGAGAAGAACAAAGATCTGAATCAGAACTTGTTCCACTAAAATTCAGTCCAATTTTTGCACAAAATAAGGTGAAGAGCAAAAAGAAAAGGTCTTCACTAAAATTCAGTCCGATTTTCCTCTAGAAGAAACGCACAGAACATACCCTTTGTGTAATCAAACCTTATGCCCAACTTGCAAAGAGGGAGGGCATGCCTCAATTTCGCTTACTTTTCTATGCAATTTTACAATTCTGGCGACCCAAAGGGGGTCCATGGCACAATGCCCCCCTAAATCCGCCCCTGGCAGTATTAAAGTCATTGTATTGTATGATATTGGGTCAATGTCATCATTCCCCACTTCACACACTTTTGTTCATGTATATCACGTTTTCTGCTAGTCAATTTAAACAAGTTTGGAGCTGGGATGTTGATCAAATGCTGTAGTTTACCCTCGAGAACCATAAAAAGTGCTGCTAAAGCTTCCGGGGCTCAGCCCCGGACCCCGCTGGGGGAGCTCGCAGCGCTCCCCCAACCCCCAGCTGGATTTAAACCAATTTTATGTCTAGTTGTATTTTTCATAGGTCCTAACTGTATGCGAATATCGTCATCTCCTCACTTTCAAATGAAGATCTACAGTTCTACACCCATCGGACAAAAAATGATTTAACGGCATGGACCCCGATAAGGCTTGGGGGCCCAATAAGATTTGGGGGCCCGGTATCAACCTTCGTAGCCCCTGGAAATTTTTCTCTCTGGGGCCCTGCACATAGCCCATACATGCAACCAGTTAATCATGTTTTGCACAGCTAATTTCTATGCTACGTTTCGAAAGCATTAATTTTTATCAAAATCGGCCGAAAATTAAGTTATTTTTGCAAGGAAAAAAAAAAAATTCCTGAAACTGCCGCCCCATTGCAGATTTCTGGCAATGCACTTGATTATTGTTGACAACGTTACAAGTAGTCATACCAAACGTGATTTTATGTTTCCAGTTGTTTTGGGTTTGTTTTATATTAAAAGTAAGCAATTTAGTTACTGAAGCAAGCAATGGATCGGTAATCACTCGCCTAATTATCGTGATATTTTGCGTAAGCTGAATACCAAACCTTAATATGATATTTGCTCAACATGATAATTACGACATTCCACGGTGATAAATATGAAACTGCAGTAGGCATTGGGAACGTAGCATTTAGCCGTCATTACTCCTTGTATGAATCCAAACAGAATACAGTAATCTTAAACAATTGCTTGTCGCAAAACAATTCTTTTACAATGCATCTTTACCCTATCAGTCTTTTGCACCTATTAAAAACACAAATAGTGCAGAAAATGTTGAAGTGATTCAATTAATTTGCCCAAAGGATATATACTGTAGAATGATAAACATTGACATGATACGACATTTTAATTAAAAAATCCTTTTTTATGAGCCCGGGCCCCCCTATTAAAATGCCACTAATGATAAAAATAAGACAAAAAAGTCTATTGTTTCTTCGGTTTCTTATAGCATTTTTCGCGTACAGCAGTACTCGCATACAGCACTAATTAACAATCATATTGACGAGCAAGGGGTCCGTCCCAGTCAATTTAATTTTTGCCTTCCAATGTAAATGTATATCCCGGGTAAAATTAATGCTTTTTTGTCCTGCAGTAAAAGTTGCTATATCAGGCCCTCATCT
Organism: Trididemnum nubilum; assembly: GCA_963965965.1. Taxonomy (NCBI): domain Eukaryota; kingdom Metazoa; phylum Chordata; class Ascidiacea; order Aplousobranchia; family Didemnidae; genus Trididemnum; species Trididemnum nubilum. The sequence continues at coordinate 29,720,382 of OZ014488.1, forward strand.
AACGTTTTAAAGAAAATGCGATAACCAGAGCCAGATTTACCATATGGCACAGTACCAGGGGCCTCGCGCTCAGATAGTAAGTCTTTTTTTGGTCTTCATCTGTATTTGGCAGGAAGATGTTGCAAAAATCCCCTAAGTGCCAGGAGCTCTGGGCAATGTGAATCCGGCCCAGACAAAGCATGGTTAGTACGGGTAACCAACTATTGTTCCATTTTTCAACAACAACCCTCCTCCATCCAGTTTTTACGCGACAAAATACTTCAAAAAAAACAAATTCGCTAGGGAAATTGCTCATTGAACAAATTATTGAATTTGAACTGAGAGTCCTGGGCCCTTTCGTCGCATATGTATAGTACTCCTATACAACTGGTTATTTTCATAACAAAACCAAAATCTCCTAGGAAAATCTTTGAGTGGACTGTTATTTACTGCTAAAATATTAAAGGAGGCAACATAGGCATAGCTAGGGGGGCCGGTCCCCCTCCAATTGAAACGCTACCAATGATAAAAATGTCACAAAAAATACTATTGTTTCTTCAGTTTCTGTTTTTTTAGCATCTTCGCGTACAACAGTACACGCGTACAGCAGTAATTCGCAATAATATTGATCCAAAAGGCCCGAGCCCCCTCAGTTTAATTTTTACTAGCCAATTTAAATGGGCCTCCTTCAATAATATTAAATTGGGCCCCCAACAACACTACTGATTCAGGGGGTGTGGGCTCCCTCAACTTAATTTTTGCCAACCAATATATATGGGCTCCCTACAATAATAATAATTAAATGGCCCCCAATTTAAATGGACCCCCAACAGTAATATTGTTCAAGGGGGGTCCGCACCCCTTCACATAGGTGTAGCCAGGGGGCCTAGGGGCCCGTGCCCCCCAATTGAAATGCTACCAATGATAAAAATACCACAAAACATACTACGGTATTGTTTCTTCAGTTTCTTTTAGCATCTTCGCGTACAACAGTAATTAACAATAGTATTGATTCAGGGGGCCCCCTCAATTTATTTTTTACCAACCAATTCGAATGGGCCCCCTACAATAATATTTAAATGGGCCCACTACAATAATATCGATCCAGGGAGCTCGGGTCTCTTCAATTCAATTTTCTTCTTTCTTTTCTTTTTCTTTCTTCATTGCCCGCTTTTCCGTAAGGGTTGCGGGGGCAGCAGCACGAGATTTTGCCAACCCAGTAGCGTAGTCAGGGGGGGCTCGAGCCTCCCCCATTGGCCTGTAAAGTATGTAAAATCGCACGTTTTTGGTGCTTTTGAGGCCAATTTTTGCTGAAAAAATGAAAACAGCCCCCCCAAAGGAATTTGGGTGCCAAAGTTGCGAAGTAAATGCCGTAATTCGACCTGAAAAAGCGTTTAAATTTTCGATTTTGGCCGAAAAATCCGATTAATTATGGCGAAGACCTTTTTTTTTAGATTACCTGTTTTTGGGCTGCAAAAGCGTTTGAATTTCCGATTTTGGCCGAAATTTATTGATCGAAACAATGAAAATTCGGGTCAAGATCGCTTGCGGTTGTCTCACTCTTTCGAAATAGCCTCCCCCCCCTTTTCAAATCCTGGCTACGCGCATGTGCCAACCAATTTAAATGGGCCCCCTACAATAATATTTAAATGGACCTTCAATAACAATTTTAATCCAGTGGGCCCAGGCTTCCTCAGTTTAATTTTGCCAACCAATTTAAATAGGCCCCCTAGAATGATATTTAAATGGGCCCCCAATTTCAATGGGCTCCCAACAATAATATTGATCCAGGGGCCTGGGACTCTCAATTTAATGTTTGCCAAACAATTTAAGCGTATAACCCGAGTGAAGTTAAGGGTTTTCATCCTAAAAGTTGCAAACTTAGGCCCTCATGTAACCTTTTAACCAATCAGTGGTCGAGTGGATAGAGCGTCTGCTACTGAAGCGGTAGACTCAGGTTCAGTTGCCGGTCGGGTCAAACCAAAGACCATAAAAATTGGTATTTACAGATTATCTGCTTGACGTTCAGCATTAAAAAGGGACAGTGTGAAGCCTCCGCCGTGTGTGGTAGACAGGTGGCAGCTTGACTCGAAGACCGAAAGGTCCCTTCGCTGTATCCTGGCCAAGGCAACTTGGTGAATAAAATGTAATTACAATTACAATTTTATGAACGTAATGCAATAACCAGGGACGGATTTAACACATGGCATAGTGCCTCGGGCCCTGCGCTCAGAAAAGACTTTTTTTGGTCTTCACCTGTATTTGGCAGGAAAATATTGCAAAAATCTCAAAGTGTTAAATGCCCAACTCAATGTAAATCCGGCCCGGGCAATAACATGGTTAGTAAGCGTAACTATCTATTGTATATTTTTTACTAACAATTCACCTCCACCTCGCCAGTTTTTATGCAACAAAATACTTTTGAAAGAAATTAGCTACAGTAAAGGCAATACTCATTGAACAAATTTTTGAATTAAGAGGGACTGCCCCCCCTGGCCGTATATGTACTCCTATATCTGGTTGTTTTCATGACAAAGCAAAAATCTCTAAAGGAAAATATTCGACTGGATAGTTACTTACTGCTAAAATATTGCAGGAGGCAATGCAGTTTACTTCCCCCCACCTGGGCCAAATCACTTACAAAATTTAATCCCAAAATGCAAGATTTTAAACGTGTTTTGGGCATAAATTGCAAGCAAAAGGAGGACTGATTAACAACTTAATTTTTTCAATTGGCTTTCAAATGATAAAAAATCTAGTACTTTCAAATGGCTCTGAATACGTGCGAAATGTGATCCACTGGTATCAAAATAGCTTTTTTTTCCAAAAAATTTTGAAAAATCGCCCGGGGGCTGGGGGCTTGGCCCTCAGACCCCCGTCTGTGATACGTTTGAATTACAGTACACTTCTTTACTCAAACACATCTCCCAATTTAGACATTTTCGCACTTTTAGTTAGTTGTTTAAGCCCTCTCCTTGAACGAGTTTCTAGTTACGGGCCAACATCAGGCCACGCCTTTTGATCTTCCTTTCTACGATATTTTTGCACTCACAAAAAATTCCTCTTTCGAAGTTTGTGATGACGTCATTGCATGTGATTTGCCCTATCCCCTTCCAATCAAAAATTCTGGCTACGCCAATGGTAGGCAATGTTTCTCATTTCCCCTTACCTTGGCCAAATCACTTACAAAATTTAACCCCCAAATGCAAGATTTTAAAAGTGTTTTGGACTTAAATTGTAAGTGAAAGGAAAATTAAACACTTTAATGTTTTCAATTCTATTTTATTGATTCTATTTGAATAAGGAAAAATAGATTAAACGGTAGGCCTAGTGGTAGGCCTATTCATAGTTGGTGGTGGAATCTTTTAACTTTTGGTTCAAGCCTTCCCCCTCTTTGGTCAAATCCAACTTTTTCTTGAAGATTTTATTGCAGTGAAGCCAGATGGTGTTCAGCTGGGTTTAGTTGGCAAAATAATTTGCCGTTTCGAGGAGAAAGGTTTTAGGCTTTGTGCCATGAAAATGACGACTGCCAGTAAAGATTTGCTAGAAATGCACTTTGCAGATCTCAGTTCCAAACCATTATTCCCAAAACTTGTAGAATTTATGTTGTCTGGGCCAGTTGTGCCAATGGTTTGGGAAGGAAAAAGAGCAGTTAAAACTAATCGTAAAATGCTTGGAGAGGCTAACCCTGTTGATTACCGGTATCTTCCTGGAACAATTCGTGGAGATTATTGTATTGACTTTGGGAGAAACATATGTCATGGATCTGACTCTGTGGAAACAGCAAAGAAAGAAATAGCTTTATGGTTTAAAGAAGGTGAACTAAACAATTATTGCTGTGCTAACAACTCTTGGGTGTATGAATAAGAAGGATACTTCAACCTGACACTCAGCACTCTTTTAGTGTTTTGTGACTACATAGCAGGATCTGACATTAGTAGTTTTTGTATTTTTATGTACATAGTTGGATCTGACTTTTTTTTTTTTTTTTCTGTAGGCCTACCTTTTTGTCTAAATTTATAATTACCAGTATATTGAAAGTTACATTTCACCTGTTTTCATTTTAAATTCAAAACAACTTTTTCTGCATATTATGTGGCTGATTTTAAATTTGCTATTTTGTCTAACTAGTGTAGAATCTTTCATTGATTTGACTGCTTGATAATGCCAGTTAAATGTCCATGTGAAATATGTTTAAGACCTTGTAAAAGGAACCAGAGTGCTATTCAGTGTGATATATGTGGTGGATGGATTCATCTCAAATGCACAGTCATTAGTCCCCTTAAATTTCACACTCTTTGTTCTTCTACTGAACCATACCTCTGCCAAAATTGTTACAGTGAATTGTTTCCTTTTCAAACCCTAGATGATAAGCAATTGTTAAATGAAATGAGAAATGATGACAAACTAAACTTTGATATTAGTCACACAAATAATTCGTTTTTCCCAGCTAAATGCTTACAGGTAGACAACAAGATAAAAAGCTTACTAAATGATTTAAATTCTGGTTTGGTTGACTCAAAATACTGCTCACAGGCCGAAGCCAATATTATTAACAAAAAGTGTAAATTTTCTTTGCTTTGCGTGAATATAAGAAGCTTAAATGCAAATTTTGATAAATTGAATGAACTTTTAACAAATTATGATATCTTACCTGATATCATTGCTATAAGTGAAACCAAACTTAAATTGTTACAGGTACACAATGCAAAGTTAAGTGGGTACCATTTTTACCACAAAGGCACAACTACAAGATGGGGAGGAGTAGGATTGTTTATTACGGAGTCTTTATCAATTTCAATTTGCAAGGAGTTTGATTTAAACATTCCTAACTGTGAAGATATGTGGATTCAACTAGATTTAGGGAATAACAAAAAATGTATAGTGGGGGTAATTTACAGACACCCTAAACAGAAATTATCAGAGTTTTGCAAGAGTTTTGAATCAACCATTGAAAAATTGAATAGTAGAAAATTGATGTATTATATCGGAGGAGACTTCAACGCAGATTTGTTGAAAAGTAACTTTGATATCAATATTAAAGATTTCATGAATTTAACATATAGCTTAGGCTGCATTCCCTTAATTACACACCTGACAAGAATAACCACTACAAGCTCAACTCTTTTAGATCATGTTTATACAAACAATGTAGTGGGTGAACACAAAAGTTTTATTCTGGTGGAAGATGTAAGTGATCACCTGCCAGTAATGGTGTGTTCTAATTTAAGCCTGCCCAAGAGTGAAAAATCAACTGTCACCCTAATTCGTGATACAAAAAATTTTGAAGTAGAAAAATTTCTAGACAAATTAACTGAAGGAATGGAACTATTAGGTGATATCAAAGAGGAATGCATTGACAACTACACTGAGAAGTTTATTGACATTTTTCATAAGACTTTAAACATACATGCACCATTACGAAAACAAAGCAGAAAGGAAACAAAACTAAAAAACAAACCATGGTTATCCAAAGGAATCCTTATATCAATTCAGCAAAAAAATTTATTGTACAAAAGAGCCCTTAAATTAAATGACAGTAATACATGGGCACAATACAAAGTCTATAGAAATAAACTGACTCATATTAAGGAATATGCAAAACGACTTTACATTAAAAATTTAGTGAATGATAATAAGCATGACACCTCGTCGCTTTGGAAAATTATAAATAAAATTATTCACTTGAAAAATGTGAAGAAAAATAACATTCCTAATGAAATGTATGCTTCCAAAAATGAAAGTGCACAAGGTCCACAGGCCATCAGTAACTTGTTCAATAAATATTTCATAGAGATAGAAGTTAACCTTGCATCTACAATCGAAACACCAGCTATAATTGATGGCAAATTTAATGCCACATCTTTGATTCAGAGTAGTTGCAATTCGTTTTTTCTAGAACCAATAGTTGAAGAAGAAGTAGTGAATTACATCAGAGCTATGAATCCATCAAAAAGTACAGGAAGACAAGGAATTCCTGCAAAGTATATAAAAATGTCAGGCTCTGTTATAGCTCCAGTTCTAACTAACATTTTTAATGCATGCATATCAACAGGATATTTTCCAAAAGTGTTAAAAACCGCTGAAGTTGTTCCAATTTTAAAAAAAGGCGAAAGAGAGTTATGCAGTAATTATCGCCCTAATTCTATTTTAAATCCTTTTGCCAAACTTTTTGAAAAGTGTCTGCTTGATCAACTAAACAATTATTTTGTGAGCAATAATTTGATTAGTCCAAACCAGTATGGTTTTAAGAAAAATTGCTCAACAAATGAAGCTGTTTTAGATATTTACAATAAGCTACTTGACAATATGGATAAAAAGCTCATTACATGTTCTATTTTCTTAGATTTAAGAAAAGCATATGATACTATCAATCACACAATACTGATCAAGAAACTAGAAAAGTATGGAATTAGAGGATTACCATTACAGTTACTAGCAAGTTACCTGACTGACCGTCAACAGTATACAATTGTAAATCAATATAAATCCAAGTCAAGAGATGTTATTTGCGGTATTCCTCAGGGATCAACTTTAGGTCCGTTGTTATTTAATATTTACATCAATGATCTACCACTTGCCTCAAATTCCACAATTCATCTTTTTGCTGATGATACAAACCTTACTCTCTCCCATTCTAATGTTTCAACACTGCAACAAAATATTAATGATGAATTACTCAATGTAAGCAATTGGTTCAAGGTGAATAAATTATCAATTAACTTTAATAAAACTGAGTTTATGGTAGTGACAACAAAACAAAATAAACCTGAACTCAAAGTATCAATAGATAATAATCCAATCAAGCAATCACATCACATAAAGTATCTAGGTGTTCTCATAGACGACAATCTAAACTGGAAACAACAAATCAAGAAACAATGTTCAAAGGTAGCAAGGGGATCTTGGGCCCTTAATCAATTAAAACACTTTGTAGATGAGCAAACCTTAAGATCTGTTTACCACTGCCTCATGTACTCTCATCTACAATACTGCATAAGTAGTTGGGGGACTGCTTCAAAATCAACATTAGCACCTCTCTTTATTCTGCAAAAAAGAAGCATCAGATTGTTAACTGGAAGTGGATATCGTGAGCATACTAATCCTTTGTTCTATCGAGCTAAATGCTTAAAACTCAAGGATATTTACTCTCTGGAAACTGCAAAGCTAATGTACAAAATTCACAATAATGTATTATCTTTTGCAAATTCAGATAAGTTTAACCTAATGAAAAACTGCTATACACATAAGACAAGATTGAGCCACAAAAACAACTTCTTTCTTCCAAGAACTAGAACAAGATTAGGGCAAAAGTCTCTATCATTCGCAGGAATTAAAGTTTGGAATGAAATTCCAAGCAGTATAAAAGAAGTTCATTCTACAGATTTAAAAAAGCTGTTAAAGCTCATTTTTTATCAAACTATGAAACCGATAAAAGCTAGAATAACAGCTTTCTATTAGCAATGCAGTAGTAATTACAGGAATCATAGCTGCATATTTATGCTTTAGTTCAACAATAACCTATTTTTTGCTTGAATAGCATGAGTTTGGTGCATTCATCTATCACACATTTATACAATACGTCATCTCTCATTTTGATGTCCCCATGAATTATTAGTAATTTTGCAATAACTGACTGAGGTTGATATATACTGGTATTGGAAATTGTACCAGTACTAATGACATATTGCCAAACAATACAAAACAAAGCTAGGAGATTTTTTTTTTCACTCTAATTGCCCACTTTAAATTCTATAAAACATAAATAAGCATTATGAACTTTATTAATTTTATTTCTATCCAATCTGTAGTTACAGCATTTTTATTTTTTAGTATGCTTAGAGTCAGAACAATTCTAATGTTGTCTTGCATTTTCTTTACATGGTGACTATGAGTTTTGTGTATACACTGTACAAAGTGCACATATCTTTGCAACACTTTGTTTTAATTTTGCGTAAAATTTTTTATCATAGAAAGTAGCAGACTGAGAAAATCTAGAAGCTGTTTTTTTTTAACCTTAACTTGGTGAGGTGGCAGTAGACTTAGATGACCTTACGGTCCTTCGCTGTCTCCTCACCAAGTGACTAAATATCGCTTTGACTCTGCAAGTTTGTGTGTTTGGTTTTAAAGGAATTGCTTATTTCGATGCTTTGGTGATATACCTAGAGGAAGTTGTAGTTTTTTCTTGTGATATGACGTCACTTGGTAAATAAATAAATATGATGATGATGATGATGACTGTACAATTGGCTTTCAAATCGTAAAAATCTAGTTTTTTCAAACAACTCTAAAAACGTGCGAAATGTGCTCCGATGGCATTATAGCTTTTTTTCCAAAAACGTGCAAAAAGTGGCTCTGTGGCTGGGGTCTTCGCTTCAAGACTCCCTTAGCCCCGGCGGCTGGAGGCACTCCCCAGACCCCCATCTGTGATACGTTTGAGTTACACTATTTTACTCACACACGTTTTCCTTTTTAGCCATTTTCACTTTTCAAGTTTTGGTTTAACCCCTCTCACTTCAGCAAAATTCTGGTTAAGTGCCAAAACACAGGCCAAGGCTTTTGATCTTCCATTTTACAATATCTTTGTTAAACAAAAAGTTTCTCTTTCAAAAATATCCGATGACGTCATTGCATGTGATTTGTGGTTTGAGCCGTTTTGAGCCCCCGCCAATTAAAAATCCTGGATACGCCTTTGGGATATCCAAAGGTTGCAGGTTCGAATTCTGTAAGAAGGCAACGTTTTCGCATGCTAGAAGCCGTTTTAGTAGCTTTTCCTTTAGCTTCAACGCTGGTAGCCTCTAGGCCAGACAGCACGTAAACGATTAAACAAAAACTCTGGTCCCGCAAACGTCAAAGCATTGCTATTAAATCATTACAAAACCTTTTACTGGCTTTTCCTTTTATTAAACCATTACTTTAAATTTTCAACTTTGGTCGATAATAACATTAACTACAATGCTACCGTACTACTACAACTGCGTTTTTTTTTTTTTTCTGCTCCAGTCCTCAGTTTTAACTTGTATTTAAAGATAATGGCTTTATCGTTGAAAGTAGCTCAAAATAGACGATTCTTGATTCTACAGCACAGTACACACATCTTTTAAAGGCAGCAACCAAGTCGACCAACCAAACGACATTCGCGTGACCACAAACATAACACATTATTTCGAAATTTTCGCGATTCGATTGTAGCTTTTTCGGTCATTGGATGTGACGTAACAAGTACACAGCTGTTTTTTTTAAGGTTCACGAAGATCTTTCAATCTTCATATTTAAAGCGTAAAAATAAATCCATTAGAAAGTCCAAGTTTTTAAATCTTTAACCTCGAAAAACTTTCTTTTAATTTATGTTATTAGAAATTCCAGGGTTGGTAAAATTAACATCGATGAAAAGTAGGGTGGGTCAAAATTTAAAAATTCCAAAAATTGTTTAATGTGCCACAATACGTAAGCAAGCTAAAACCACAGTGTTTGGAACAGTGGGTTTACAATATTTTGTTCACAGGCTGCAATTATAGTGCCAGGGATGGCTATCGCATTGTACGCTTTTTTATCAAAATTATCGCATTGAAATACGCCAAAGAATCCACATCCATTATTGCATCAGAGAATTCGACAAAAAAGTCTGCCATTTTGATTACTGCGATTTTTCTCATTGTTTCTGTAGTTTTTTCAGTTCCGTCAGAAGTTAATTCTGGGCCAGAAGTTTGAAAATGTTTTGGCATTTGTTGGGTCACAATCACAATACGCAATTAAATTAAAGCTTTGCTCTAGCTGAGTTTCAGTTTAAGTTATTTTAGTTTCATAATTAATTTTAGTTTAGTTTCAAAATTAACCAAAAAAATCAATAATCGCAAAAATAATCGCAAACTACCTGCGATTTTATTGCATCAAAACTTTTAAATTATCGCAAAAAAATCCCTTCTATTTTTCTACTCCTCATCGCATCGCAGTTTTCTTGTGCAACAAATATGGAAAAAAGTCATAGATGCGATTGCGATCCCTGACAAAATACTTCCATTGCTGAACTGAGCTCAATGCACTAATCGGAAAATCCGCCAATATTGCAGATCATAACGAACACTTCATAAAAAAAACAACTCTAAATTTAACAAAATTGCATTTAAAATGTTTGCAAATTTGCTGTTTTGCTCGCGTAGGATTTGAACGCCTGGGTCATTTGCATTTTCGAAGAGCACCATTCTTTTTCTTTCGTCTTTGCCCGCTTTTCTATGAGGGTTGCGGGGGCAGCAGCTTGAGATAAGCCGCCACACTTCACAGTCGTCCATAACATCCGTCATTTCTCTTAAGTGGAATCCTTAGCGATTCCATGCAAGATCCTCAATCTTATTTCTAACTCTAATGTGAGGTGTTGCAAAAGACGTAAAAAAGTCAATGTGAATTAAACTTGAAACTACGCGCTTTCGCCATAAAAACAACCTGGTCAATTCGTCTCAATGGGGATAAACTTTGCGAGAACGAGAAATACAAATAGATTATAACACACATTGTAAATATTGTAAAAGTTGGCCGCGCGCAAATTAATCAACAGTCACCTTGTTTGATATGGCCAACATGGCATCTATACATCCAACACTCACGGCATTGCATATATTCAAAAGTAAAGCAAGTAAATTCTTTGTCCAACTGGCCTGATGCAGTAGATGATAATATTGACATATCTTTGCTTTGTTTTTGACCGGAAAAGTCGCTATACTGCAGTATATTGAATTAATTTTTTCGCCGATTGCGAGAAATTTCGATTCTTGACAAGATTCAATCTAAATCCACAAATGCTCGAAGTGTTTTTATCGAAACGATGCTAAAGTCATCGTAGTAAAATTCCTCTACTAAATATACAGCTCTTCGCTGTGGATATTCATGGTAAACATAGAATCTTCTACGAAGTATCAAGTTTCCATTTGGATTTAGACGCAAGTCACTCGGCTCAACCATTGTCACTTTTTTATATTTTAAACAAAACTATACCATTAAATGTGTTTGAGCTAAAAAAAAATACAATTACAAATTTAGACTTTACCTGCTGTGCAACTTTGTATTTTTTAAAATTTTTTAAAAGGGCATTTTAGTCAAGTTTTTCACTGTTGACCAAAATGTAGCGAAAAGCCTAAGATGCAATCTTACCACATTTGACTTTCTACGTTTTCCCGTAATCACGGCGTAGATCAAAATTAAAATTTTTCGTCTTACTTTAGTGTCGCCATTTCGTCAGCTATTGTAACACAAGATTAACTTTGGGAACGCCAACTCAAATAATTTACTTGGAAAGCAGCTAATTTACAGGTCTTTATCCTTTACTTAGTTTCAGTAACTTCCACAACTACTCTGCTGCAAAACACTTACTGAGAATTAAGACATGCATCAACTTTTTGAAATTTTGTTTTTATTTGGCAACACTGGCAAAATTTTTGAGGAAAAAGCTTTTTCAAAGGAAAATTTAAAATGGACGTATATCTCGGAAACGGAAGGTTGTAAAAAGCTCAAATTTTGGTAAAGTTAATAGTCTTCAGATCTGTCAAAATTTTTTGAGAGAACGCCAAGCAAAAAACTTTTCGATCTGAATGCCTTTTAAATGAAAAAAAAAGCAGCGCTTGATTAATAACCGCCCATGAATATAAACCGCACAAAATGATCACCGTAATAAATGGAAGCCGGCTTTTCTTCAAAAGAGATACCGTACGCTAAAAAGTTTGATGCCTTATGTATTCAAATAATAACTGTTAATTTTTGAAAAAATTGTGCTTGAGTTGAAAGCGTATAGTGACATTCCAACCTTGAAATTAAGCTGCCACCTTCTGCCGCACACGGTGAAGGCTTCACATTGTCCATTTTAATGCTGAACGTTAAGCAGGGGAGTTGTGAAGACCAATTTTTATAATTCTTGGTTTTTACTTTTTTGGGCCGGTTTACACGGTGCGTATATAATCGTGAACGTACGAGCGTATTTTTACTTTATTTTAAACAGAAATTTGGTACGTTTGGCGTAACAACTTACCAGCGTACAACTGCCAGTTGGTTGAAATAAACAAAGAATACGCTCGTACACTCGCGATTTTACAAACAGTGTAAACTGGTCCTTACCCCGCTGGAAATCGAATCCAAGTCTACCGCTTCAGCAGGAAACGCTTCGTGCACTAGACCATTGAGAGCTATAACTCTTTTTACTTAACAAAATAATGTCTTTACAGTCGCTTTTGTACGGGGGAACGGGGATTTCCCGCTATTGTCAAACTTTTTTTCGCGCAGTGATGTGGTCACGTGACCACATTTAGTTGACACACAATCAACATTAGGATACAGCGTTCAAACGGGTTTTGGACTTGACCAGCAAGGAGGGGGGCCCGAGCAATTTAATTCTGTCAAATTTTAGCAATATAGTTCTTTTCAAATGGTTTTCAACATGAGCAAAATGCGATCCAAATAGCGTTAAGATGGCATTTTTTCTGAAAAATCACAAAAATTCGCCCAGCGGCTCAGACCCACATGGCCTCTGGCGGCTCCGCCCCCTAGACCCCCGTTTGTAATTAACTTGAATTGCACCAGCTTGTTCAGCACGCCGCCTATATCAAACATTTTTCAAACAAAAATATTTTATCATTTTGTTTTAAACCCTCCTTCCTTTAAGCAAAACCTGGTTGCGCGCGCGTGATCCAGCGGAATTAGAACTTGCAACTAACTACAGTGTTTAAAAAAAATGGAAAAGATTCAAAATGAAAAATCTGTATTTTTTTGTGATTAGGCTTTGGAGTACGCCCGACAGGTTCCAAAGCCCAAAACTATCATCCCACCTCTTTCGACAAGCCCGAATGTTGACAGCAAAATGAACCAATTATCAGAACGAGACGAAAAGTTCCAGTGGGCGTTGCTGCAGAATCTTCGCAAAAGACACGAACGAGAAAAAGCGATTGTGGCGGAAATGTCATCGCAACGTAACTTGATGTATTTCTTGAATATACTTAAAATTAATACACCCGAATGAGATCACAACCTATAGTTTGTTTTTAAAATTGAAAATCTTCAGTTATTAGACTTTGCAAACATACGGTATTTTCCCCCATCTTCATCAGCGTCGCTTTCTTTTGTTGATTGATTCCGGTTTAAGTATTTGGTAAACTTATTTGGAGTTATTTCAGTATTGTTTTTTTCACGTAATGGTTTGGAATTTCTAAGCTCTTCGTGAGCTATAGCGAGGCGTAATTTAAACTCCCAATCATTCATAGAAGACAGAAAATTTGCTTTGAAACCGCAAAAATAACGTAGTAGCAGAAACAAACAAAAATGAAACAGAAGTTGTTAATTCGTTTATTGATTCTAACTCGCGAGTTAGTGATGATGAAAGTTTCAAATGTTCCATTACCTCTTTTAAGTACCCTTTTAAGTAATCTTTCTTTAAGATGTTCTTGTGTGGCAGATCATTTATCTGCTCGTCATTTGTGTTATGCAGACCCTGATGTCGACATTTGCCTTAGTATTCTGTTTAATTTGTGTTTGTTTCATGGTGTTATCCATGTTAATTGTATAGCTTCAGTTATCATTCCAATTGTGGAAGATAAAAATATGGATTCACAAGATGTTAATAATTATGGACCCATATTGCTCTTGCGTCAACCATTTCCAAACTATTTGAACGCTTTATTTTGCACTAGATAGTACATAAATCTATTTCTCCAAACTGCTCATAATCAGTTTGGGTTTAAGAGATACATAGTTCTTTCTTCTAAAACAAACTGTAAACTCCTATGGTGAGAATAACTATTATGTTGAGGACAACACATATCTTTTGGTATTTACTTAGAGCAATTTTACCGGTAAAGTGCTTTTTTGACTACTGCAGTGCAGGGTGTCCCAGAAGTCGCGCATCATCTAGAGTTTCATTGTTTAAGTCGCGCACCAACTTTACTATAGATGTTTTGATGACATATTTCTTTGATATGGGCGTTTTATGACTTAGATTCTAGAAATAAACGTATTTGGAAAATTTGAACCGCTTATGACGTAATTGAAAAAGGACGTCATTTTCTAGAAATCGGTCATGATGTCATTATGATGATGTCCTTAACTCAAAACTAGTTTTTTTGAAAATTTTTGCTGAACAACCACATGCCAAATTTAGTGTTTCCGTGACTTTCGGTTAATAAAATCCACAGATGGTGCGCGACTTCTGGGACACCCTGCAAACTTGAAACTTTTGTCTTTTGAATGTTTTTAGATGCTACTAAGGCGTTTGATCGGATGAACCATTTAAACTTAAAAAAAAAATTAATTGTGCGTCATGTGCCAACGTGCTTTATCTTTCTATTACAATATCGATACGCTCATCAAACTATGCAAACTAATTGGGTAATTGTCTTTCTGAATCTTTTTTAGTTATAAACGGTACAGGGTAAGAAGGTGTGCGTAGCTTATACCTGTTTGCTATCTATATTGATAATCTGTTGGTCAAACTTAACAAACTTCTGGCTGGATGTAGCATTGGAAATAATCTAATAAATCGTATTCTATTTGGTGACGATTTATGTTGCTTATTTGCTAGCCTTGATGGTTTGCAAACTATTGTTAATGTATGTTCCAAATTTGCTCGGGAGAATGATTTAGTTTTTAGTTGCAAAAAATCTTTTGGTGTAGTGTTTTTGCCATTGAAATTGCAAGTATTTGGTTGTCCAACACTAACCTTGTTATCATAACAAAACTCAGTTTGTCGACTCGGTTGAATATTTGGGGCTTTATTTATGTAGCACATTAAATGATGATGATGATATTGCTAGCAAGTAAGATACGTGTTACGTATTGCTGTGCCAGTATGTTAAAATATCGATTTTATCGATGCTCCAGGATAGCCAAAAACAATTGATTTCGATCTTATTGTACTTCGTTTTACTCAAGTCGTCAGCGTTGCCATGAGGGTAAAGGCGTCGTTTTTACGACGACCCTGATTGCATGATCGTGGGTTCAACCCGCAACCTGGTCACGTTGTTGCGTCCTTGGATAAGGCGCTTTACGATGGTTATCTCTGCTTGGTGGCTTTGAAAAAGCAGTAAATTTATGTGGGAAGAAGTCAAAAGTCAACCGGAAAACTTGGAAAATGGTCAACTCCTAAGCGGGTACGGATTCGTCCAAAGGATAGCGCCACCGTCGCTTTCTCGTGAAAGGAGGATATAAAGATGCATCAATCAATCAATCAAGTCAAGTATGGTGTAAATATTGTAAACGCGCGAGTTATCGGCTTCGTGTTGGTTATAATTATAGTTACCGTATTTTGCGTAATCTTCCTCGATGGACCAATGCTCGTTTATCTCAAATTGAATGCCACATCAATGCGTTTGAGGCTGTTTTACGCAAAACCAAATTTTCGTTTATTCAACGTTGCCCAAGATCTTTTAACAGTTTAATTAACTCTCTAATGACTTCTGGCGGCTTTTATAAATCAATATTTTATGTCAATTAACAACAATTTGGTGTTTGCTTTTGCATAATTTTGAATTGTCTTTTGGTCATGCTTGTTGACCTTTATTTATGTAAATTTTTATTTATATTTTATTTTTTTGTGGGTGTTGTTTTTCTATGGACCTTGCTTCATGCTATTTATGCTTGACGCTTGTATCTGAAATGAACAAGCAATAACAGAGGCGCCTGCAAAAATTTTTTCAGGGAAGGGGCAAACGACGTATCCATTATCTACTGGATCAAATAAAACCTTACAGCTGCCACCAGGATTTTGCTGAGGCGCTTGAATCAAAAATTAAAAGATTCTGTTTAGAAAATGTTGCAATTGGTCGGCATGTTGAGCAAACTGTTGCAATTTAAAAGTAATATTGACGGGAGTCTGGGGGCAAACCCTCAGTCCCTGGGCAATTTTCGCAATGTCTTGAAAAAATAACCATTTTCTGTCATTTGGATTACATTTCAAACGTTTTTAAGGCCATTGGAAAGAACAAAGTTGCTGAAATTAGGAGCCTATTTGAAATTCTTAAATTGGCCAGCCCTTTCAACCCTCTTTATTTGAAGATCAAATCAAACTACGTTTAAACGCTCGCATATGTGACTTGGATAAGGAGAAAGGGAGGCTAAGCTCCCTTAGCCTCCTTGGAGTCCTTGGTTGCGACAATGACTGCAACCTGAATTTTGCTATGGGGGGTGAGGGGGGCTTGGTTAACCTAAAGACTGAACTTTTTTGCTTGAAAAATGTCTTATTTGGGCAGCGTGCCAAGCAAACAGGTGCAACTAAAGTAGACTATAGACCGGGGTGTGGGGACAAAACGCTAACTTCTGGGCAATTATTGTGATATTTCAAAAAAAAAATAGCCATTTTAACGCTAATCAAATAAAATTTTGCAACTATTTAGAGCCGTTTAAAAAACTAATTTGATATTTAATATGAAAGCCATTTAAAAGAACTAAATAGCTCAGCCTCTTCAAACTCCCACGTTACTCACAGGTCAAGTTCAAAACTAGTTGTAATCAAATAAGTTAAATGCTGAATAGCAGCTTCCCCTACACTCTTTTTTTATGAAGCTTACAACAAGCATTCTGCATTAAGTGATCAATTTTGACTACGTATTTTTAGCCATGTTATGAAATTTTTATCAATTAATTTGTAAACTGTATTTTTGACAAACAAGTTAATCTCCCCCTAAAAAAAATAGTAATAATAATAATAAATGTTTTAAAAGTCGCTCTGAAACACTTTAGAGGCCATATTACTGCACCAGACTGCCTCATAAGGACAAAAGTTGTGGCGTTTTTCTCATGGAGCACTTTCGTCTACAGGTCAGTGCAGGGGCCACAGCCTCCCTGGATACGCTATTGATTACAAGTTTGATTTCGGTTTCTGAGCAAAATTAATTTAATGGCAGAGTAATTAATATTTTAGTGTTCATATAAGCACATCGTAAATTTGAGATATCAAAGGCTGTATGGTATTTAGATCTTGATAAGAGCTCAATGACAGTGCTGAAAAGTTTGATATTGATTATTTAATCAAACAATTAATTTAGTGCGTAATCCTAGATTGTTGCTTAAGTTCACTTTTAAGAAAATGCTGTATGATAATAATTCACGTAAAATGGGCAATCCTGTTCCTTTTGCCCCCGCCCTCTACACCAAGGCAGAAAAGGTAAAAATCTCCACAAAGGGTTGTTTTCTTAATTTAGATAAATATATATAGACTTATTTTGCAAATTTAAACATAAATAATACTTGACATTTTAATTTTTAAGGGGTAGGCAAATGCCCCCGTGCCCTCTTTACGGGCGCCCCTAAGCAATAATAATTAGGTCGTTTGCTATAAATTCTTGCGTTTATCTTGCCAAAAAGCTTTAGTGGCAACAAATTTTTAGCATAATTAAGTTGAATGCTAATCACACAAACCACTTGCAAAAGCTCTCCACTTATTTCCCTGCGGTATTTTCATACCTTGATCTTAAAGTGACCAGCCGGTGAATACTGTAACGTTTACGTCAAAAGGACGCGTCCCAATGCGGTCGACCGGCTCCGTTGAACAACCTATCGAGTTAATCTCCGGGTTGACTTATTAATCCATACGTCCAGTTTCACTTCTACTTGTGGCTACGTTGGAGCTGACGCTACAATACAAAAAATGTGAAAACCAGCTAATCAATAGCCAGAATTGCTATCACGTGATGCATATCGGAAGTAATTTGTAAGGTTTATGTTGGATGGAAAAGCAAACCTGGGGCCACCTACTATGGTCTTCGAAAAAACACAAACGTTCGTGTTTCTTGAAATTGGCATACAATAATCTTTGTTACGCATTAAACTTCCGAATCTTCGTTTCGAAAATTTTCATTTTTTCCAAATATTCGTAAATATTTCACGACCACAAAAATTTTCGGCCAGATTTTTCCTACGGTACTAACATTCTTCGTTCGTACTAACAAGTTTTTTTCTTTGAAAAAGAAATGACTCAAAATGTTTGTGAATCAGCCCAAATCTTCGGATAAATTCACTAATGCTCTAGACCACTCGTAACATTTTCCGAAGATTTTTTTGCGGGCAATTACACTTGTTTCGCAGGTTGTTGGACGCCGGTATAGAGGAAAAAGAGCGTGCTACACATTTATTGCTTGCTTCATCATGGCTTCGTTGTATGAATTTATGAATGAGGAGAGAAAGTTTGGATTGACGAAAATCCAATAGTTTAGTAGAGGGCGACATTATCAAGAGTTTGGAGAATTTACCGCTTTCATGGTCCACCGCCCGTCTTTGATAGCTTTTTATTGTAAGAGTCACCGATTTGTAAAAGTTATTTATTAAATTTCTTCAAATCGAACCAGTTTAGCTTTATTTTTTCAATTGAAAATGAATTGCCATCGGTACAATCGATGGAATCAGCAATCCACTTCCATTTTTGATTCACATTGCCTTTCGTCTTGCAAGCGGAAGTCATAATTCTGACTCAGGGCCTACGAGAGGGGGGCTCAGGGGGTACATCGTATTTTTGTTGTTTGTTGTTTCAAAGTTGACAGGGTGGACAAGAAGGTAAAAGCATAGTTTTTACGTCGACTTTGATCGCATGATTTTGGTCCAGCCCGCACGCTCGCCAGGTTATTGCGTCCTTAGATAAATTAATCGGAAAGCTTGGAATACGATCAACCCCTGAGCGCGTGAGTACGATTCGGTTAAAATAAAAGAGCCACCGTCGCTTCCTTGTAAGCGGAGGATAAATATGGATAAATCAATCAATGTGAAACTACAAAACTGTCTATCCCACAGTAGGATGAAGGTAAAATTATTTCGGACAAAAGCAAAAAATTAGAATCGTTTTGTAAGTTTTGCAAAATATGCTTCACGGCGGAGGCAAAGTTTCCACAATGCATTTGCTCCACTAACCCAACTCTAACCTTGGGAATGCCTCTGTTATGTAAGTCAGCTCTTTGTGCAGCCTAACCCTTGTCGTCATATGTTGTTGGTTTTATTAGGTCGCATGTTTGGTTTATAGAAAATTTTCTAAACTCAACTGTAGAGCATCATTAAAGCACACGAGAATGTTGGTTTACGCTACGAAGAAGACAAAAGAGCGGCACCGTTTGTTACGTTCTCCCTTTAAAAATGCGATATTGTTCAATGGACAAGTCTAACAAAAGCTGTTTTTCAATGGTCGTAGAATGCTAAGCAAAGCTACTGGGGCGAGGCAGTCTTATTTAAAAACTAAAGCATTGTTGAGCTGTTCAAAAGCAAAAAGTACGCAGCGGTTGATAGATCAGCATAGGAAATTTGACAAAATGACCATACAGTGCAGTTTCGTAGCAAAATTCAAGGTCACAAAAGAATAAGAATCCCGTTGTGGCAAGAAAAATAACAAAAACCAAACGTAATAAACACAATTTATTTTAGTTTAAATATTCCATAATTTTAAAGGATATTGCAGTTGTAGATACAACGAAATTTTGAGTTTTTCGAGAGTTGTGAGTTTTTCAAGAGTTAGCATATGCATAATTTGACTGGTGCTGATTTTAAAAATGAAGTTTTGGCACTAAAAAAACTGTTGTTTTTGCAAAATTAGTTATGTGCATAAAGCATTTCATCTATAGATCAAAATTTGGCAAATTTATTATTTTTAGCTCATAAATGTCTGTAATATTTGGCGTTTGGTTTAATATAGTAGCAGCAAAGCACCTTGTCTAATTCAAAATATTCAGTTTTAGCAAAAAAATAAAATAAAATAAAAAAACAAAACTTGTCACAACCGCGCTTTAATATATAACTGTTAAATTTGTTTAAAAAAACTTTTTCGTTGTCAAATAGTAATTAAGCAGATTAAAAATACGTTTCGGTAATATTTTTGAAGCAATCATTTTAATTACTCAAAAAAATCAGCTTATTAGAAGCATTCATACAGTTTTCTCTACAAATACGCAAAATTAGGTATTAAATAAATTTATCTAATCAAGATATTTAACAAATTTATTCAACTATAGTGGACTCAAAAGAAACCTTTAGGTACACTACTGGTAAAACTAGAGAGGCTAAAAGCATTTTTAGTATATAACTGCTCTAATTTTGAATGATTTGAAAAAGAAAACGTTTAGATTTATATCTAATTTTCAAGGCCACGCACTTTAGAGTCTCAAAGAATTTTGGCGTAATGGATTAACGCAAAAAAAAAGGGAAAATATTCTACATAATGTTTTAGGCAATGAATGATTACACAAAGTTGAAATGCTGTAATTATTGCATCATGCTAACAGAAGTGTTTATTTATTTTTAGTTGAATATAATAACCACCGGATAGGATATCATCATGTTGAAAATTGTTTTGCTTTTTGGTTTTCTGGCCCTCGCAAGTGCTGATGGTAATTATGATTTGTTTATTTCTGTGGCATTTGTGTTGGTGTCTCGAGTAGTTAGTTGTACCAAGGTTTATTCATAAAATGAAACAAATGGGTGGATATTTTATTTACAACGTAAGAGCAGGACCGTTGAGAGGGGGGCAAAGTACCCAGCCAAATTTTAGGGGGCCCGCTAAGAAATTTTGGAGTTCGCCCAGATTTAGGGGCTTGGAAGGGTTAGAATGTTGAGGTCAACGAAATATCTAGCAGTGTTGAAAAAACGGATCCCCAGAAAAAGCTTAGGTCTCCACTTCAACTCCGCGAGAAAAGCATGTCCAGTTTCAGCGAAGAGCATTTTTCCGGTCATATCTTACATCCCGCAAGAAAACAGACCCGAATTTGGCGAAGACCTTTTTTCTAAATCTCACAGAAAAATAGGTCCAATTTCGGTTTTAAAAATTCTATGTTCGTATTTTTCTTGTACCTGGGCCAGAAATGTCTCTGAATAACCCTGCGTATGAGAAAGCTCATGAATTTGCCGGTATCCATTTCAAGCGACATTTTAAGGATTTATATCTCTCAAGTTTTCCACGATAAGATGTCACAAGAAAAAAAATCTTCAAATATAAAAATAAAACTATGGGAGTTAATTATACCATGTCAGGGTCAATAACAAGCTGTTATGGTAATGAAGAAGAAACGTATTTTCATTAATTTGCTGTGCTCTTATTATTGGTTGAACCGGAGTTGTAAACGGTCCGACAAGTACAGACCCGAACCCAGCCTGAACCCAAAAACAGGTTTTAGGCCAAAACCAGGGCCGAAAAAGCTCGAAAGTTAAGCATAGGTCTAAAAATGTCTACGATTATTCTTCGTACGCGTTTAAAATAAAACTACTTATTGCTGATCAAATGTGACTCAACAATAATCGTATGCTACTTAAACACAGTTGTCATTCAGGGTTGCAAAGCTATTTTAATTACGCTTTTATAGCACCTAAATGCCGAAAAGACTAGGCAAGTCCGCACGTCAAACCTTAATTAAGCCCGACATTTTGTCAATCTCAAGCCCGAACCCGACCCAAAAAGCCCGGTCCAACTTACAACTGTAGTTTGAACAACGAATATAACATCATCTAATATTAAAGTCATATAGTCTTCAAAATATAGATGTTCTTTTTCCACCGCTCTTCGTGCTTCAGTTATCTTTAAAAACAGCGACGACAACCAGAATTCAATAGTTTCGCTCGGCAAATCATTGTGGTTCATTACGCATATCGCAGCTAAAGATCACATATAGGTGTGCTCTTCCTGCAGAGTTTATTGAAAACGCTGCATATAAAGCACGGCATTCTCGTCCATTTTTAACAGAAAATTTTCAACTCTTTTGTATAGCTAGTTCGCTGGGTTACACATTGCGTTCTACAAGCCCACTGTCAGGCTCGGGTCTTCGTTTTGATATGCTGTGTCATGCTAAAAAAATGTCAACTACGAAAGAACAGAGTCAATCAAAAAGCTGGCATATAAACTCAAAAAAGTTCCAAGTGTCACCGAAAGATCATCGTTTGCCAGGGGTGTATTTAGGGGGGGCATTGTGCCATGGCCCCCCATTTGGGTTGCCAGGATTGTATAATTGCATAGAATACTATGCAAAATTGAGGCATGGCCCCCCCTTTGCAAGTTGGGCATAAGGTTTGATCACACAAAGGGTATGTTCTATGCGGTTCTTCTAGGCTTGCACCCATGTTTGGGCTTAAAATCGGAGGAAATTTGAGTGAAGACTTATTTTTCCTTTATTTATTTTTTGCTCTTCACCTAAACTTGGGCGAAAAATCCGACTGATTTTGGGTGGAACAATTTCTGATTCAGATCTTTGTTCTTCTCAAAATTTCTTAAGTTCCTGGCCCCCCTCCCCCTTTCAAAATCCTGCGTACGCTACTGTCGTTTGCATATAAACCCTTGGAGTGATTATTTCACCGGAAAATTGCCAGCTTAAGACAGTAAAACGAAAATGAGGAATATTTATCCGTGCATTCTTCATTTGCTTTTTTAACGAATAAGATTAGGCTCTGAGATAGGGTTTGGGTTAGATTTAGGGTTAATTTTGGAGAAAGGATTTGAATTTGGGTTAGATTCGGGCCAAAATAAAACATTGCATAGAAATTTCCGGTGAAATAAAACTTTCTTAAACTCTTTGATACACTCTTTTAATAATGACTCTTTCTTTCTTCTTTCCTAAACTCTTTTGATAATGACGTGACCAGAAATAAAATAGGGCAAAGTGCAGCGCCATTCATCTTTAAAAAAGCCATTCAATCACTTGAAACCACAGCATGTAGCGCATCGCTTAACTAATGATCCGTTTGTTGCTGCTCAGTTTAAACTATTCATGCTGCGGTAGTAGACTTCTAAGATTACATCTTCACGAAACACATAGCTGAATGATTGTACAAATCGCTCTGTTCGTTCGTTCGTATGGACCAGGCACGCTGCGTCTGTCTAACCACTCCAACCCAGAGCGCTTTTTATGGTTCTGTTTGCAAGTCTTTCGTCAGGCTGGGCAACCACAACGAGTAGTTGCTAGGCCCCAATGGGAAATAAGCGTAAGTATCTTTCCCAAGGACACAACGACGCGTTGCCAGCTCGGGAATCGAACCACGGGTCAGCAACCTTTCGATCACTAACCCGATGCTCCACCAGTACCACAGCAAGACCAAGCCAGATATAAAAGAATGGAGCGGTTAGTGCACATAAACCAGCGCTGCGAACTCGAACTTGAACTCGAAAAAACTTGATTATTTTGCCGAACTCGAACTCGAAAAAATAATTTTTCTGAACTCGAACTTGAACTAGAATAAAATTGTTCGCGTTTGAGTTCACTAAAAAGAAATTTTAAAATTAAAAACTTGTCGGAAAATTATTTGTTGTTGATCAAGCTGTGTAAATTGAGATTGCGTTCTTCATAACAGCTGCATAAGTGCATATCTTTCACTGTCTTGTTTATGTCGTGGCGATCTAGAAAAACAGCGCAAGTATCAGGGCTGCAAACTCAAACTTGAACTCGAAAAAACTCGGTTATTTTGCCGAACTCAAACTTGAACTTGAAAAAATTAAATTTTAAAGTTTGAACTTGAACTCGGACTCGCTAAAATAGGCTGAACTGGAACTAGAACTAAAACTCGAATAAAAATCGATCGAATTCGCAGCCCTGACATAAACGGAAAGCACAAAAAGATTTTGGGCCTCCAAAATTATCGTTAAAATGAACAAACCTATATGCCGATGAAATA
Source organism: Trididemnum nubilum (assembly GCA_963965965.1). NCBI lineage: Eukaryota > Metazoa > Chordata > Ascidiacea > Aplousobranchia > Didemnidae > Trididemnum > Trididemnum nubilum. Next base: position 29,743,959 of record OZ014488.1, read on the forward strand.
CCTAGGGCGTAACGTAAACCTATTATTTTGTTTGTATTTACCAAGTGGAGTTTGTAGGTGACAGGCGCGTAGCAAGGATTTGAAAAAGGGGAGGGGACTTTTTTGAAAGAGTGAGATAACTGCAAGCGACGTTGACCCGCATTTTCATTGTAGTTGAATCAGAATCACACGGTTTATCCGAAATTGAGAAAGATTTTTCGGCCTCAATCGGAAATTCAAACGGTTTTTCAGCCCAAAACAGGTGATCTCAAAAAAAAAAAAAGGTCTTCACCGAAATAAGACGAATTTTTCGGCCAGAATCAGAAATTCAAACCGTTTTTAAGGCCGAATCACGGCAACTACTTCACAACTTTGGCACCTAAATTCCTTTGGGGGGGGGCTGTTTTCATTTCTTCAGCAAAAATCGGCCAAAAAGGCACCAAAAACGTGCAATTTTGCATACTTCACAGGCCAATGGGGGAGACTCGAGCCCCCCCCCGCCCCCTGGCTAAGCTACTGGTAGGTAGTGAGTCGGCGTGCCGGAAGTACCAAATTTTATTTGAAATAAAAAAGGATACGCTTGCACGCTCACGATTTTACGCCCAGAGCAGGTCGGCTTAAAGGGTAAAGCAATATTTTTGTGGGCCCCTAAGTTGTTAAGGGAGAGTCATTGGCCCGAAGCGCTTTCATAACGTACGATAAAGTTTCGTTGATAGCGAAAAAGCTACAGCCCATGTGGTAGACAAATTGGCAAGTAGAGCAGCTTGACCTGTATCCTGGCCAAGGCAACTTGGTAAATGAGATGAAGTTATCATTAGAATTGTTGCAGGTCATCACGAGCGAATAAGTTGCTTCCAAGGAACAGTTGCATACGATTCCAGCAGAACAACTGTGTACGCCACCATTAATATGACATTTGCCGAGTGTGGTGATGACGAAATATGCGGACAGTTCCAATGGGACAATACAGATAATCTGGGTCAAACAAGTAAGTGTTAATCCAAGCTTTTCCGTGTAAAAGATTTGAAGTCGCAATCCCATTAGAGTGAAGAGGCGATCAATCGGTATCCACCTGTGTGCATATGGTCGCTTTTTTCGAAGGTGCTGGTGGAGCTAACCGACCTCTTTCAAGGAATGAGCACTCGAAGGAACTCGTTTCACAGATTGCTGTTACTACTAGACTCTTTCCTGTGAATGAGAGTACATAATGCAGCAGCAATGTTACATCATAAAACCTCAGCTGGACGGAGATCCGGGAAAGAAAAGTGATCCTTCCACACCACGTAAAGAAAGGACAATGAGCACCCCATCACCACACAGGTGGCCACCACTGATGGGTACCCATTGGTCGTCTTTTACGACTCGCTGAGTGGGCAAATAATCTTTTACAGATCGCCCAGTACATCGTTGGCTTTAATGCCTAATGGTGCGACTTTGCGCTTGTCTTCAACAGCAGGGAAGTCCAAACTAATTAACATTCGCCGTTTATATTGCTGCATCCATCTCTAAAAAACGTAACTTGGTGCAGTCGAAGAGCTCCAATGGTCAGACTTATATGCAGCACAGAAACTACAACAGTAGATGGGCGCCGTAAGCTTCCAACGCGCTTGAGCGCAATGCAACAAGTATAATGAAGGCTTGGCCAGTAGGGTAAGCGGTAACGCCTTTGCCTTTGGAGCGGAAGGTTTACGGTTTCAATCGGACACGGTATTGCCAACGGCTCGCCACAGCTGCAACATTTTTTCGAAACGGGCTATGCTACCCTAGCGCAATGATGTGGAAATGGGCCTCGCAAACTCGTTACACGTTTCGGAGTAATACAGCGAGCATAATGAAAGATTCGATTTGATTTTTTCCTTTTTTGCCACTTTTAAAGTCGAGCTTTATGCAAGAACCGGAGAAGACAGCGATCATTTGCACAGTACTTTGTATGGCCATTAACCATAACATGAAATGTGCCGAATAAGTTATAAAATAGCTGAAGATCTACTATGCACAGCAGAAAATAAACTATGGTTTTTACTTTAGGCTTCATTCAGACTGGACTATGTTTTAATGCTAACTACCCCGCACCTGACTGCTCTGCACTAGAAGGACAACCAGGCGTGGGCACCGTTTCTAATTGCATTGTTTCTTCATGCGCCAACAGTGGTTGCAACATCTTTGCGAGTAAGTAAGCTATTACTATTCATTAATGCATATAATTAGGCACTCTGAGCACGCTAACTGATGGGGAAACATTTCCCCTCTCTCCCAGATTTCCCCCCTTGCCCCTTTTGCCCACTTCTCAATGGGCCCCCAAGATGCAACGAATTTCTGGAAAAAGACAAACCTCAAAAGCGGAAAAGGTCATTACTAAATTTGACGAAAAAAGCTACAAATTTTCGGTGAAGACCTTTTCTTTTTTTTACCAAAAATTGACCGAAAAATAAAGCGAACTTCTGGTCAAACCTGCTCCTCCTGACTTAAACCTCTAGTTTACACGCCACTGACTCTGCGTCTGTCTAATCACACGGACAAAACTGGAATATTGCCCAGATATCCGAAATGGTAAGAAGAACAATTTCTAATACAAACAAAACCACAGACAGCGCTCAGCTATGTACTGTAGTAGACAAGTCTTTTGTTAGGCTGAGCAGTGGCGTCACTAGGGGGGTCGGCTCGCCTCGGGTGTCACCATTTTGGGGTGACACCATTTTGTAATACCAGTCAAACAGAAAAGAAAACAACAATATGTTTAATATCATTGGAAATGCTTAGCACTCTAAAATTAACTAAAAAATGATTTAAAGCCCCTTTTGAAAAAATCATTTAGAGGGGCGAGCGCTAATTTGTAGAAATATAACTCACAAAATAGTAAAATCCTTTAAAAATTGCCAAACAAGCATTTACGTTTGATCGCTTGTTGAAACATGCTGAATGTAGGTTTCATGAAAAAATATATAAGCTCAGGAATATGGGAGGGGGTGGCTATTCAGTATTTGTTAATTACCAAGCACTTCAACTCAAACATCGTTCAATTAGCCTCCCTCCCCAATCATTGTTTTCTATTAAATATAGACGATATAGATTACTCCTTGTGAGTTGTATCGAACCTGTAGCGTTGCTAGAGGGGAATACAGCCTTTCCCTCGCTCCCATTGGCCAGCCGGCCAAAATGCAGAATAAAGAAAATACCACGTTTTTAGCACTTCTGGGACCATCTTTTGCATAGGAATAGACTCAAAAAATGATTTAAAGCTTGTTTTGAAACATTTATTTACGAAGAAGAGCTAATTTATTAAAAACAAAACTCATAAATCAGAAAAAAAAAACTTTGAAAATGGTTAAAATATGTCTTTTGATTTGATCGCTTATCGAAAAATGCTGTTGTTTCTATACATCCCTGAACATAGGTTTTATCAAAAAAGAAAATATAAGATAAGAAATAGGGAAGAGGGGCTATTTCGTATTAGTAATTACCAATAACTTCTCTCAAACTTCCTTCCAGTAGCCCCCTAATTATATCTTTCTCTATAAAATATAGACGAAAAAAGTACTCCTTCAGAGTTTTGTTGAACTCTAGTATAGGATTTCATGTTCTATCATCTTGTAAATAAGAGAACTAAATGCTGGCAATAGCTACCACCCACATAGCTCATTTTTGCAACTAGTATTATCCTGTTTTTACACTGCTAATTTGTATGCCGCGTTTCAATAGCATTAAGTTTTATCAAAATAGGCCTAAAATTAAGTTAGTTTTTGTCAAAAATAGACAAAATTTTCGGGCGCTGGGGGCTCCGCCCCCAGACCCCCAAAAAAGACCCCCCATTGCAGATTTCTGACAACGCGCCTGAGTCTAATCATGTTTTTGCACTGCTAATTTTTATGCCTCCAGAGTTCTCCCCGAAACCAGATTTTAAAAGCATTAACTTTTATCAACATAAGGCTAAAATTAAGTTATTTTTGCAAAAAAAAATTTTTTTTGAGCGCTGGGGGCTCCGCACCCAGACCCCCAATGGTATCCGGCGGATAGGGTGGAGCTTCCAGACCCCAGAAAGAGCCCCTCCCCACTGCAGATTTCTGGTTACTCGCCAGATATTAAACGTGAGATGTGATATTAAACGCGCATACTTCCAAGTTGTAGAATCTTACAATGAGAAGTTACTGAGCTAGCCAAATAACAACCGCTATTTACAGTAATGAAGAAGCAGTAGTGGTCTTAGGAATGCGCAAAGTGTGCAAATGCACAGGGGCCCCCCACTTCTGGGGGGCCCCCCCATTTGACCTATCGCGCGCAGAAAAATTTGATTATGAAAAACTATAGCAAATTATGATAAAAAGTTTATGCATTTGTTTTAAGTGTCATTACATATATACCCCCTCCCTCAAGATGCACTTGTTCCAAGTGTTATTACACATATTCCCCTTTCCAAGACAATATTACTTTTAACTTTTAAGTCAGATTTAGTAAACAGATAATAAAAATTTACTGGTAAAGTCAACTTACTACTCTTTTTTTTTTTGCTTGCTACTGTTAGGCTACTGAGGTCATTTGCTTAACCAGGGGGGGGCCAGGGCCCCCCCAATTGAAATGCTACCCATGACAAAAATGTCGCAAAAAAGACTGGTCTTTCTTCAGCTTCAGTTTCTTTTAGCATCTTTGCATACAACAGTACACTCGTACAGCAGTAATTAATAATTGTATTGAGCCAGGGGGCCCTGGCCCTCTCAATTTAATTTTTACCAACCAATTTAAATGGGCCCCCTACAATAATAATTAAAAGGGCCCCCAACAACAATATTGATCCAGGGGCCAGGGCCCCTTAATTTAATTTTTGCCAACCAATTTTAAGGGGCCCCCTACAAGCATATTTATATGGTCCTCTAATTTATGTGGGCCCGCAACAATAATACTGTTTCAGGGGGCCATGGCTCCTTCAATTTAATGTTGCCAACTAATTTAAACGTATAACCCGAGTGAAACTAAGCGTTTCTATCCTAAAAGTTGCTAACTGAGGTTCTCATCTAACCTTTTTATGAATGTAACGCAATAACCAGGGACGGATTTAACACATGGCACAGTGCCAGGGGCCACGCACTCAGATAAGACTTTTTTGGTCTTCACCTGTATTTGGCGCGAAAATATTGCAAAAATCTCAAAGTGCCAGGGGCCCAACTCAATGTAAATCCGACTCGGGCAATAACATGGTTTGTAGGCATAACTATCTATTGTACATTTTTCAACTACAATTCACCTCGCCTCGCCAGTTTTTATGCAACAAAATAGTTTTGAAAAAAATAGCTTCAGTAAGGGGAATGCTCATTGAACAAATTTTTGAATTGAGAGAGCCTGGGCCCCTGGCCGTATATGTACTCCTATGACTGGTTGTTTTCAAGACAAAACAATAATCTATAAAGAAAATAATCGACTGAATTGTTATTTACTGCTAAAATATTGTAGGAGGGAATGTAGCCTACTTTACTTCCCCCTACCAAGGCGAAATCACTAAAAAAATTTAACCAAAAAATGCAAGATTTTAAACGTGTTTTGGACTTAAATTGCAAGCAAAAGGAGAACTAAACAACTTAATTTTTTCTATTGGCTTTCAAATTTTAAAAATCTAGTACTTTCAAATGGCTCTGAAAATGTGCAAAATGTGATCCAATGGTATTAAAACTACTTTTTTTCCAAAAAATTACGAAAAATTGTCCAGCGGCTGGGGGCTTGGCCCCCAGACCCCCATAACCTCGGGCGGCTGGAGGCTCCGCCCCCAGACCCCCGTCTGTGATACATTTGAATTACAGTACACTTCTTTACTTAAGCACGTCTCCCAATTTACACATTTTTGCATTTTAACTAACAGAGGTGGAGTCGAGGACACAAGGCTCGAGGCCAAGGCCAAGGACACAAAAAAAATCCGAGGCCAAGGCCAAGGAAAGCCTTTCCGAGGACAGACACTCTCGAGGCCAAGGACAGGAACGCTCGAGGCCAAGGCCAAGGACCAAGGACACAAGCGCAAGTGCTCTCCAAAAAAAAGAAAAAAAAAGGTCTTCACAAAAAATTTTCAAGCGCTCCACATAATTTTAACAATTCAAAAACTAGTACAGGCCAATTTTCGAGGACTTGAGGCCTCGAGGCCAAGGCCAAGGACTTGACCTTCGAGGCCAAGGCCAAAGACTTCAAAATGTGTCCTCGAGGACTCCACCTCTGTTAACTAAGCTATTGGTTTAAGCTCTCTCCTGAAACGAGTTCTTAGTTACATGCCTACACAAGGCCACGACTTCTGATCTTCCATTCTATCATATCTTTGCCCCACCAAAAAGTTCCTCTATTGAAGTTTCTGATGACGTTATTGCATGTGATTTGTGGTTTTGGCCCCCCCCAATCAAAAATCCTGGCTACGCCTATGACTCATGTAGTCGTTTTTCCACTTGTTTTTTTTCAACTGCTTTTAGCAACTGGCAGTAATAGGTTTTTGACTAACGTATACAGTATATCATATGCTAAGCAGTATAAAGCATTCAAACATTATTGCTAAGCACTCAAACATATTCTGTAATAGCACAAGCATACTGAAAGCAATTGCTGAAAGTTTACGTTAATTTACTGCAATTAATTGAGTTGATAATCTAGATGAGAGGAACTTATGAACAAACATTTGATTTAATTAGGGCTGCAATTGCATTGGTCTTCTGGTCTTGTTATTTATGAAATGCATTGTTGCGCTTAATTGCAAGTGCAGATAAAACATGTTTAAGTAGTGTGTAAAGAAAAGGCCCCCCCCCATTTAATTTGCACAGGGGCCCCCCCTTTCCTAAGGCCACCACTGTGAAGAAGTACCGCCATCTTTAAAATCTAACCTTTTGCGGCCTACTACACATTAATATACATTACCTACTCTACATTGTTTAAAATATAACCTATGAAGGGTGACACCACGAAACTCCGCCCCGGGTGTCACCATCCTTAGCGACGCCACTGAGGCTGAGGCACCACAACAGTTATCGATGTAGACTAATGCTTGGTTCCAACAGAAAGCAAGCATAAAAAGTCTTTTCCAAGAGCACAATGACATCTAATCAGTTCGAGAGTCGGGCAGGCTTTCGATTACCAACCCAACGTACTACTGTCTGAGCTATGCCGACGCACAGCAGTTGACAGTTTTTGTGCACAGTATCATATGGATTCGCTATCAGCTTCAAAAAAGTTGCTTTCACTAATATTTGCCCATGTTGGATTGTTTACGAAACTTATCAAAATCTTTAACGCAGTTACATTCTGCTTTTAAAACAGTGACACCAGGGCCGTGCCTAGGTGGTTCGGGGCCCCCCCCGAAAACTCAAGAAGGGGCCCCCTCCGAAACGCTTAAATTTGCACATTTTTGCAATCGGCTTAAATAGTCACTTAACTTTCACATATCTAAGACGCGCTATTTTTCTAAAATCAGGATTGTAGAGCAGCACGAAAATTTGCAGTTAAATTTACATTAATGGTATCCAAAACATAAAATAAACCAGTACAGCTGCAGCATACAAGTCAAGTTGTTAACTGCCACTCCGTGTTAACTACAAAAATCATTACAATTATCGTTTGAGAGTGAGTTTTATTTAATTCCAAAACCATTATTACTGTATTGTTACAATGTTACGCGAAAAAATAATTTGGGTAATGGAGCTGTAATTATGAGTTAAAGATGCGATCCTTGTAAGCTGCTGTTGCTGTAGTGACATCAATGATATTCTTGCAAATCTTAAAAATTTTTCTTTCGAGCTTTTGCAGTGGCAAAAGCATCAATGATGCCATTATAATCCAAACTGCGAACACAAGCATTTTCGACAGATAATATTGCTAATGATGAAAGTCTGTCGTCCATGATAGTTGAGCGATGAAAGGTTTTGATCAGTTTTGGAGTGCTAAAACTTCTTTCTGCGCTGGCAACTGAAATGGGGCATGTCATAACCACTCGCAATGCAATGAATAAATTAGGATATACTTCAAGTAATCCCTTTTTACAAATGTAGTCAAGGAAATCTCGTGTGGTCTTGAGACTGTCTCGATGTGTTTTAATAACGTTTACAAATCGTTTCAATTCGTCCTTTAGTTCGAAGGGATCAATGTCTCCCATCGTATTGTTGAAAGAAATACATTCATCTAGGAGAGTGTTGTCATCACATGCTTTTAATAAACTTTCTTGGCTAAATAAGAAATTAAAAATTTCAGCCACGGAATGCATTTGCTCAAATCGGTCTTTAAGTGAGGCAATGGCTCGGTCGACTAACTGCAAAAAAAGTTGGTCTTGAATAGAGGCTCTGATTCTTTTGATGCTTCAGTGCATTGTTCTTTAGATTCGTAGTCAAATATCCTCTTTTTCTTCCTTTTTCGCTTTTGCACAAATACACTTTCTACGCCAAGATCTTCAGCAATTTCACGAGCGCTTGTCACTGCGCTGCTGTAGCCGCTTTGTCGATAGTTCTTCAAAAAAGATTGCGTCGTGTGGATTTCAGTTTTTACGACATCTATTGAAATGCCACAAGTTTGCATAAGTTTGCTTGCTTTGTTTACTTGAAACAATATGTCATGCCATATAACAAGTGACAAAATGAACTTCCACGACGAAACAGCATCTATCAATGACTGCACCTCATTGGCTGTTTTCCCGTCTCGCTTCTGTATACAGTGATGTTGCAGTTCTTCGAGTGCATCCAAAACATCAGGCAAATAAAAACGTAATGGCACAATGCAATTAATCCGACTTTCCCACCTGGTTGCAGATAATGATTTGATTGAAAGTTGAACATGCTTTTTCAAAATCGCCCAACGTTGTGTGGAAGCTGAAAACAGAATGTATAATTGAGCCAGTAAACCAAAAAAAAGCAAAGCTTCTGTAGAAGATTTGGCATTGTCCACGACTACTAAATTTAGTGAGTGGTTGGCGCATGGGACATATAGAGCCTTTGAATTTAATTCCAAAAGTCTGGCTTGAACCCCAGCTTCTTTTCCCTTCATGTTGGCACCATTGTCATATAACATTGTCCACGACAGTCTGCGAGAATAAGCCCTAGTTCTTCCGCACGTTTCATAAATGTTTCCAGTAACCCTTTACCAGTGCTGTCATCCACTTTGAAATATCCTAAAAAAGCCTCTTTCACTACAACTCCAGCTTCTTCATTGCATTCAACATATCGCAAAATAAGAGTCATTTGCTCCTTATGAGAGATGTCCGGTGTGCAGTCGAGACTTATTGCATAATATTTTGCCTGATGTAGCTGTTTGATCAACTCTTTCTCAACATTCTTGGCAAGAATATCAATTAATTCATTTTGAATTTTGTTACTTAAATAGTGGTCCTTTGTTTTGTGTGTAATAATTCGATTCTTTAGTTCGATCAAAACGGGGTCTCTCTTCGCTAGCAGTTCGAATAGCCCTAAAAAATTTCCATTACGTGGCGAGCCCAGTACCTCATCGGATCCTCGAAAAGCTAAATTTCTCTCAGCAAGAAAAGTGACTATGTCGATTAAGCGTTCCAATACTTTCCTCCAAAATGTTCTTTCTGAAAGGAAGATTTCCATTTCTTGTTTGTCCACTGTAGAGTGACAACGAATCCCTTCCCTGAGCATTATCCAATCACTAAAATATTTTTTATGGCTGGCTCCATTTTCATGCTCTTTTAATTTTTTTGCTATACCTTCCCATGTATTACTGCCGGTACAAAATGGGCTTTTCGAAGTGCTAAATAATTTGCAACAAAAGCAAAAAACTTTATCCACTTCACGCGAATATATTAGCCACGACCTAGGAACAATTTCGCCATTGTTCATAACGCGTTTGTAATGAAATGTTGAAAACCTTCGCCTGGCAGCATTTACAGGAAAAGCAATGTCAAGTTGTTGAGGCCCTCTTTTGACAATATCACATCGCTGCGCATCTGATATATATTCTGGCCAGTAGGCTGGATCATTTGAAAGAGGATTAAATGGAGGTTGCGGAGTAAAATCTGAGGTCTCAGTCGCAACTACTGTACTTTCGTTATTAATTTCCACATTAGCTGGAAATAAATCGCTAGAAGGAGGATCTTTCTCAGTCTCCGCATTGTCCAAATTATCCATAATAGCTGAAGCCGCCATACTAGTTTGCTCATGCTGTGCTGTTGCAACATCAGGGGCGTTTTTACAGGAATTAGTAGAATCGTGTGCAGTGCCAAAGAAACGAGTTAACTTAGTCAACTTTTCCTCTGATTTCTTTGCAGACGCTGCCTCTTTTCGTTTTTGTGCGCCACTTTTATAGCTACGCTTCATTTGATGTTAATTTAGTCTAAGCACTAAAAAGAATACAATCGCTTTTTGACTTTTCTATACATAAAAAAATCTGTAGTTTATTATAGTTTCGATAGGGCCGTACGACTTTAAACGTTTTTTGATGAACTTGGTGTTTCTGACTTATACTGCATCGCTGTTGCACTAAAATGATCGAAAGCAAAATCTCTTATCACTTTATACATCATGCCCGACACTAAAACAGTATTAGTGTTCTCACAGCAGAAAATATTCGGTAGTTTGGTTGAGACACCCAAATTTTGATTTGGGTAATGTAAAACCCAAATAAGTTTCGGTATCTCAATAAAGCTACCCTATATTTTTATTGTGTGATGTTGCTTTATCATTTGATAACTTGTCACTTGGTGGTTGGTGTAGTGGTTACCATTCTTGATTTTTCAATGGGTGACCAGGGCTTGATCCACATCTTAGTAGGCTTACTTTCACAGATTACAAATCGGGATCCTGTACACGGTCCGCAAAGGAGATTGATTGCCTATCCCGAAAATTGTTTGCCGATAATTATAATTATTTCATCACTACTGCCCTGGCCCTTAGCCCTATTGTTTGTCCATTGTACTTTTTCACTTTCGGGTCAACATCCATTCGAGATCGTAGGCTGTCCGGATGAAGTACAAAATATCTTATATCTGCCTGAGTGCTGAGCCTGCTCATATCTTACTTTAACGATATAATTATTGATCAGAAATATAAAACTTGAGCAATTAAACAATATTTTGTCACAAAGTTGTCAAATAAGACAAGACTCCCACACCCTCGCAGAAAATTTTCTCAACTATACATAACCTAACGATTATAACCACTTTAAGCAGTAGCAGAACCCGAACCTCCTGAAAAGATCTATACTGAACTCTAGGAACTTAGGATTTGCTGATATAAATTTTAACTTGATTGCTGACATCTGAAGGCAATCTGACTGTAACTATAACTAAACTGACTCTGACTGGCTGTTGTGCAATCGACTGTTAAGCTTAACATCTGAATTGATTAATTCAGTTGCTGTTTGTTTTTCTGCTAAGACTAATTGTTTTTCTGCTAAGACAAGGCGATTGTGATTCTACAGTATTACATCATAGATGAAACTGTAACGCAGCAGCAGAGACACATAGCATAGGTACAGCGAGGGTTTATGCAATTATCTTATGCAATTTCAAATTGACAATACGCTTTCATTCTATTCTTAATATTGAAAAAAATACTAGCACTGATCGATATCAATAATACCAGCTTTTTAAGTAGTAGTAGTAGAGTAAAAAGTGGGGCCCCCATTTTGGTTGGGGCCCCCCCCGACCGGGGGGTTCGGGGCTGCCTAGGCACGGCCCTGAGTGACACTTTGGCTGTGAAGTTCGCATTAGAAAACATACAAAAACGACGAAATTATAGATTTTACATTAAAAAATTCATTCGAGCATCAGCATGTTCTGATATCGCAGCTCTAAGCCAATGAAATCCCAAACAGCAAAAGCGGTGACTGACCTCTGAAATTTTCTGCTAGGTAAGGTAGGCTCACTTTAGAATATTCTGCTATAGGCATGTTAGTGCATGCAAAGCTAAGATGTTGCATGTAGCATTAATTCGTCAAACTTCTTCAGCAAACGTTTGCAACAATGGTACTCTAGTCTACGACAGAGACGAGGAGGGCGTACTACGAGTCATCGAAAGAATCGATGCTGGATTTGCGGGTTGTAACGCCAGCCAAGAGTGCGGAATGTTTAAATTTGACAACTTTGATTCAGCTCTTAACTATACTGGTAAGGTCAGAAGATTACAACCAATAAGGCTTAAATATTGCAACCCAGCGACACCTAGATTGTACAGACTGTAAATAGTAATTACATATCATTCACGAAGTTGAATTGGCCAAGAGACAGCAAAGACCTTTCAGTCTTTTGAGTCCTAGAAACCTTGCTCGGAAAATCTTTCTCTCTTCATTCCCCGTTTTTCAGTGAGGGTTGCGGGGGCAGCAGCTCGAGATTAAGCCGCTACACTTCACCGTCTACCATCACCTCCATCATTTTCTTGGGTGAAGTCCAAGCGTTCACATTCAAGAACCCTAATGTAACTGATTAATCTAGTACTATAGGTTGTCCAACTGGTCTTTTCCTATTTGTTTAAAGCTTGCTTGGAAATGCGTAATCTTGTGAGTAAATTAAAAGTATTTTAGACGTGTTGACTCTATTACCTTATTGGTCATCCTCAACAAATGTTCAAAATCTATTTATTGTACAGCAATCTGCATCAGATGTCTAACCACACTTTGGCAGAGTACAAATTTTTTGGTTCATTAGCAAGCTGTGGCCACAATCAGTAGACTGCGTTATATGCCAAAAGTCACAGTGTCTTTCATAAGGACACAACAACGCAATACCATTTTAAGAATTGAACCGGGAACCAGCAGAGACAGCAATTAATGAGATGTAGCCGACAAGCGAAAAACGAACCACGATAGATCCATACTTAAAAATATTTTTTAACAGCAATTATTACGTATAGGCTTGTAATGATTCGCGTAAGAATTGAATCTAGACTGCAACATCTTGACGTCCTTCATGGTCGACTCCTGGGAAGCCATGTCAACTTCCACTGGCAGTTAGGTGGCCATAACAACCACCAACCCTGCAGCTCCAATGATATTTCACATTGTAGCTCAAGTCAAGTATGCACAGAGCTGGACAGCGCTGTTTCGAGCTTTTAGCTCTCATCGACAGCCCTCAGCTATCTTTTCAAAGGTATTCCCAGCTGAACAAACATCTTGGCCTAACTGGCAAACCTTATCGGCTTGCACAGAGGCAGATGGTTAGTAGGGAATAAACGATTTTTCACTTGTGGTACTTTAAAAACAAGTGAAAAATCGCTGGATCCTTGTAGTAAGGACAGCCATAGGCTATCCCTACTACAAGGACTCCCCTCTGCGTGACCACGGAAATCAAAACTGCAACATCTTGACGTCCTTCATAGTCGACTCCTGGGAAGCCATGTCAACTTCCACTGGCAGTTAGGTGGCCAGTTAGGCCAAGATATAAGGTTTGCCAGTTAGAATAAGGTTTGCCAGAAAAATAAGGTTTGCCAGTTAGGCCAAGATGTTTGTTCAGCTGGGAATACCTTTGAAAAGATAGCTGAGGGCTGCCGATGAGAGCTAAAAGCTCGAAACAGCGCTGTCCAGTTCTGTGCATAATTGAATCTAGTTTGCAAATTTTTACTGCAATTACAAAGCTTTTGTAATGCCCAGCCACGTAACGCATATCAAATTGCGTAATATTAAACCAACGTCTAAACATGTGTAATTGCAGTATCAAATTTGCGAAGTGGTTTGATTCTAGCTCAAATCACATCCGGTTGATACATAGAGTTCTGGGTTAACAAATCTTCTCTCATTGTACTATTACGCTGCATTCAATCACTTTAAAACTCTTTAAACTTATATCTCATACAGATTTGCATTCAAGAAACAGTCGAGAAAGTTACTGTGCTTTCACTACACTTGGCTGTAACAATATTTTTACTTGATTACTGCGTTTTAGTGCTTTTTACACTTTGATTTATAGCTTACGTAGAAACCGGATTCTGTGTTGACCCTGCCAATGCACCAAACTGCTCAAACTTGTCTATGTATCCTGGTGTCGGTGAAGTGAGTTACTGCATGTTCCTAAGTGGGCCAACCGGAAGCGCTCCTTACTTCACACGTGAGTTAAATGCTTCTGCAAACCTTCAGCAGTGTTGCCACTTCACACTTTAAAATGTTGTTTTCCTTTACAAATCGAAGAAATTTTTAACTCCAATCCTAAATTACAACGGTGTGCATGAAAAATACGGTCGAAAAACAAAAAAATGCATTAATTTGCCATAAATTAGATGAAATCTTCCGAGTAATAAACTTGGGAGCACAGTGATTAGAACATCGAAATACCTTTAGTATTCACAATACAGAACCGAATAATAAGTAGCTTCACGCAACGTCAAACTATGCAACCAGTTACTTTGGCTTTGGATCTATGAGCTTTTTCTGGGACAAAATAACCAAACACAAACAGCAAAATCACTTTCAAATTTTCACTAAATCCACTTTTTAAGAATATGGCTTCCACAAAAGCTGTTCATTATAATTTAAAAAGCTTTTTTTTTAAACTAAAATGGTTATTTCGACCCCTCTTCATAAGTTCTATTTTTCCAAACCTATGTTTATTTTTCCCTAATTTCTTGAACCTATTTTCAATTTTCCCTTTTTCCCGAACTTTTCAGTTCATGTTCCCCTATTTTCTAAACCTTTATGTTTATTTTCCGTATCATTTTTAAAAGTTTTTCGTAGTCGTATACATATTTTCGTGTGAGTAGCAAACCAGGTAGTCAAATTGCATATCAATATCACACTGCTGTTTTTTTAGAGCAAGTTCCTCTTAACCGAGGCTACCGCTGCGAAAGAGGTGTGTTTGTCTACTCCACGGACATGGAGCGAGTGGTGTATGCAATTAACGTTACTGATGAGCCCTGCAAAATGAACCAGATGTGCGCAATGCAACGTTTTTAAAACACGGATGACAGTGGCAACCGAGGTAAGTTACCATATGGATAAGTGAGTAGAGTTTAATTGGAGCAAAAAGTAAGGGTTGTGTTTAGTTAGTATTCACGAAAATTCAGTACGCCCGCATACCGCCTTACCAGTGTACAAACTACCATTTAGTTAAAATAAACTAAGGGTACGCTCACGTTTTTACGCTCAGAGTAGAATGGGCCTATGGTCGCAAACTCCTTTGCTGTCTTTGATCACAACAATCTAGCAAATGCGGTGCTTACAATACTAAACACTGGCTTCTTGTTGGTGGGTGGGTTAAACAACCAAGTCAACTTTAGCAAAAACTCACATTTAGAATTTTGGAATATTCCAATTAAATTTACGACATAAAACGACGAAACTGGGCGTAATTTAGAGTGTTGCAAAGACTGAAGCTGAGTGAGTCATCTGCGTTTGTTTTTATAATTTCGACCCTAAACTAACACAGTAACACCATAAAAAAACCAATCCATTTTATTATCGAACTAAATACAATAGATAAAAACGCAGGCTGGGAAGACTCTACATCTACTGCAAATAACAACACAATTCTTTGGTTCTGACACTATCAACCAATCCCCGAGTGTCGCTGAATCTGCACGTCATTAATCTTATGAGGTTTTGTATTTTTCAGCGTACATCGAGTCCGGATTTTGCATCGATCCTCTTGCCGCGCCATTCGTATCATGTGACAATTTGGGGCAATTTCCGGATGTAAACGATGTTAGGAACTGCAGCACGGAAATTTGCACTGGAGATTTTTGCACTCAATACTCTTTCTTGCAAACCTCTCCAGGAGAATGCCCTGGAAGAGCACCAATAGGAGGTATGAAGCATAAATTACCGGAAAGTCTTTCCAAGCAAACTTTCCATGCTACAAAGAAATGATTAATGTCTTGAAGAGCGACCACCAACAAAATTAATGATGTAGAAACGGTCGCTTTTCTCTTCCCAGTTCTCCAGCTCAGATGGTGTTCCGTGGTGCAGCATTTGTGCTGCAACATCTCTCATTCACAGAAAAGTCAAACTCCAACAAACCAATCACGAACAAAAAACAAATTGTTCTTTTCCTGCATATGAACTAGGCATTCTGCGTCTGTTTAACTACACCAACGCAGAGCACCGTTTTATGGGTCCTGCCTGGAAGTCATTCGCAGGTTGAGCCACCACAAACAGATGGACTTCTTGGCCCCGATGGAAAATGAGCGTAAAGTGTTTTTACCAAGAACACTAAGACGCGTTGCCATTTTGGGAATTGCACCAATATAGTCAGCAACCATTAGACCACAAACCAGACGCTCTACCAACTGAGCTATCGCCACCGCATCGCTATTGCTCTATTAAAAACTGATCGGAGCGAGATCAGCACAAGCTAAATTAAGTGGCATTAAATGGTGGTAAAAGACAATGATGTGTTGCGCATGCGCCACGTAGCGTACGCAAATATGAGAGCCAGAAAAGCGAGTTGAATTATTTTAAGACAGTTTTTTGCTAACAGTTAGATGTTTCTATATATCCCTGACAATTAGTTAGAAAGCGAATTGCATGACCTCTTTTGTTTCGTTTAATGATTGTTTCGTATGTAATGACGTTTTTTGTTCGTGCCTAAATTCAAAAGTTAAGCAAATTGCTTTTACGAACACGAAAACAATGATTATTTGTTCAGAATTCATTCAAGAACATTTTACAAAGATTTTTGAAGCTACAACTTTATTTTGGAAAGTAAATAATGAATATCAATGCCTACTTTGCCATGGTAAGCTACAGTAGGCATAGACAGCACTTAAATTGTAGGGAGGACGCGGGGGGATGTCGTGTGTGTCCCCCCATCGAGAGTGACCGTCCCCCCATCGAGATTTATGCGTCCCCCCATCGAGATTTAGGCGTCCTCCCATCGAAAGTTCAGCGCTGGATGATCAGAGGAAAAATAGCCAGTCAGGACTAAAAGATCCTGCAAATTTCCTGCCGAACGTGGTCGCAAATTGCGGCGAATACCTTTTTTTTTGGTCTTCACCTGATTTCGAAGAGAACTGACTTCAATTTCCGGCAAAGACCTGTTTTTGTTTTGGTCTTCTTTCAATTTCGGCGACGGAAATACATCATTTTCACTGAACTTTTTGTAAAGTTGGTCAAGGCTGCAAAAGCGTTACCCCATGCAAAATTTTACGATTTAAGTACTGGGCATAGATATTCATTATTTACTTTCCAATACAAAGATTTTTTAGTTGTTACATTTTTTTCAAGGAAATGTCGATCACGAAGAAAGTAAAGTTATAATTTTGCGAAGAAAAGTTATTTCAAACTTTCCAAAAATGTTCGTTAAAATCAATTCCGAATAATAATTTGAAACCCGAATGACTTTGAAACACGGATATTCGTGTTTTTCCGAAGACCATAGTACATGTGGCTTTTGTTCTGCTGACCATAAGCGTTCCCAGGATTTTTGATTGTGGGGGAGGGGTGATCAAACCACAAATCACATACAACAATGTCATCTGAAATTTTTGAAAGAGGAGCTTTTTATGGGACAAAGATATCCTAGAATGTAAGATCAGAAGCCCTGGCCTGTGTTTGCTATGTCGCCAGGATTTTGCTAAAGGAGAGGAATGGAACTAAAAATTAAAAAGTAAAAAAGTTTAAATTGCGGTACGTGGTGAGCAAAATAGCGTAACTCAAACGCGTCGCAGACGGGGGTCTGGGCGATTTTTTTGTAATTTTTTGGAAAAAGAAGCTGTTTTAATGCCATTGGATCACATTTCGCACGTTTTTGGAGTCACTTGAAAGAATTTTTAACATTTCAAAGTCAATTGAAAAGACTAAATTGTTCAATCCTCCTTTTACTGACAATTTAAGACTTAAGCACGTCTAAGATGTTACGGTTTGGGGTTAAATTTTGTAAGTGATTTGGCCCTAATAAAGGTAAGTTGAGTACATTGACTCTTGCAATATTTTGCAGTAAATATTAATCCATGCGAAGATTTGCCAATTGCCTTAAAGATTTTTATTTTGTCATGAATATAACCAGTTGTAGGAGTAAATGTACAGTACAATCAGGAGGGCCCTAAATTCCTCAATTCAAATTCAATAATGTGTTCAACGAGCATTTCCAATACCTAATTTTTTTTTCAAAAGTATTTTTTCGCCAAAAAACTAACAGGGTGGAGGTGAATATTATTGTTATTGAAAAATGGAACAAGAAATGGTTTAGCCTGCTAACCATGTTTTTGCCCGAGCCGGATTTGCATTACAGTGGGGCCCTTGGCACTAAAGGGATTTTTGCTACATTTTTTTTGCCAAATATAGGCGAAGGCCAAAAAAGTCATCATCGAAGCGCAGGACCCCTGTGAATCTGGTTATTGCATTTCGTTCACAAAAAATTAGATGAGGGCCTGACGTTGCAACTTTTAGAACAAAAACCCTTAATTTCATCCGGTTATACTGTACATTTAAATTGGTTGGCAAAAATTTGCATTGAGGGGGCCCAGGCACATTAGTTCTCAAAATCAATATTTTTATTAATGGCTGTTGTACGCAAAAATGCTAAAAGAAACTGAAACTAAAGAAACAATAGACTTTATTGTCACATTTTTATCATTGGCGGCAATTCAATTGGGGGGGGGGCAGGCCCCATCTCTGACTACGCTTATGCTGCTGACAAGATCAAACTGATTAGTGCGCAACGAGATGACTCAATGCAGCAGTCTAATGAGGGCGCTGCTTTATAGGCTAGAACTGGGATGACGTCACTCAGAACGCTTTAAGCTATCAACGTCAGAGTTGCCAATAAACATTATAACTTTAAACGCAATTGGAGGCACCTTCGTCGTGTTTGAAGTAGAATATTTCTGGAACGGCTGAGTCAAAAAGGACGGAGTCAACGCCAATCTAATCTTAAGCCATTGGCCTAACTTTAGATGCCCCAATTGATTTTGCCTTTAGTCCTCGTTTAATCATCAATCATAAAGTTCGAATTGACCAATACGGCAGTTAAACATCCGACACCCACGGCTACATTCAGTGGTAGCGTATGTAAATTCCTTGTCGTACTGGCCTGTTGCTATATGGATTATACTATTGTCATATTTTGCATAGTTTTTGACACGAAAAGTAGGAACACCGCAATATTAAGTATAACATCAATTTGCTGTCTTTCATATGAAAAAATTTTCGTTTACAAATGAGGCATGTTTCTTCTGCATATGGGAAAAGTTTAGAATCTTTACAAGATTCAATCTAAATTCATTGATGCTCGAAGTGTTTTTATCGAAACGATGCTAAAGTCATCGTAGTAAAATTCTTCGACTAAATATACAGCTCTTCGCTGTAGATATTCATGGTAAACATAACATCTTCCACAAAGTATCAAGCTGCTATTTGGGTTTAGACGCAAGTCACTCGGCTCAACCATTTTTACTTTTTTATATTTTAAACAAAACTATATCATTAAATGTATTTGAGCTAAAAAGCACAACAAATTTAGAGTTTACTGGTGTGCAACATCTGTATTTTTTTCAAAAGGGCATTCAAGTGAAATTGTTGTTATTGTTGCGCATATTTATCCTCCGGAGAGCGTCCGACGCTAACTGTTGAACAATCCGAACACTTTTCATTACAATGACTTTTTCGTGCTTGGAGGAATCCGCTCCAGCTTAGGAGTTTCCAGTGATCCGATGTTGCTGTGGAATTCTTCGAATCTTGTCCACTGAATTTGCTGCTTGTTGGAGGCCACCAAGCAGAGCTAATCATCGCAAAGCGTCTTATTCAAGGACTCAACAATGCGACTAGGGTGCGGGTTAAACGCAAATCTTACGATGAGGGTCGTCTTGAAAACGACGACTTCACTCATTTGGCTACGCTGTCGACTTCACTGTTTTTCTCTGTTGACCAAAGTGTAACGAAAAGCCTAACACGCAATCTCACCAAAAAATTTGAACTCTCTAAGTCTTCCCATTTTCAAAATATTACAGTTCAAAATTAAAATTTTTTCTCTTACTTTAGTGTTGCCATTTTGTCATCAGTTATTGTAAGACAAGATTAACTTTGGGAACGCCGGCTTACATGATTTACTTGGAAAGCAGCTAATTTGCAGGTCTTTACCCTTTACTTAGTTTCAACAACTTTGACAAGTCTGCTGCAAAACACTTATTACGAATTAAGACATGCATCAACTTTTTGAAATTTTGTTTTTATTTGAAAATGCAAGCAAAATTTTTGAGGAAAAAGCTTTTTCAAAGAAAAATTTAAACTGGTACAGTATATTTCGGAAACGGAAGGTTGTAAAAAGCTCAAATTTGGGTAAAGTTTATAGTCATTAGATCTGTCAAAAAATTTTGAGAGAAAACCGAACAAAAAACTTTCCGATCTGAATATTCTTTTAATCTTCCTTGATTAGAAGTAGCTCTCAAAAAAAATTGCACAAAATGAAAAAAGAAAGAAAAGGTTCCCTTTATTAAAAACCGCCCATGAACACAAACAGTGCCGTCGCCAGAGCAAACGAAGTGAAGGAGCACTAGCCGAAAGTGGGGGGGCACTAATATAAACTGAACTTTTTATGCGCCATTTTAAAAATTTTGAATTTATGTTTGAAAAAAAAGGCGTATAAGCCTGGCAGCAGAGTTGCTGGCAGCGTTTGTGTGCTCGTTTCGTCTGCGACCTATAATTACTTGAAAAATCTGTCTGCAACTATGAATGCAACCACACGCGCAACCAGGATTTCGCTAACTGGGAGAGGACTTGAACCAAAAGTAAATTTTTTTGCACAGAATTTGTCTATTTTAGGCCCGTGCTAAACAAACCGATGCAACTCAAGCGTGTCACAAAGGGGGCCTGGGAGCAGAGCCCCCAGCCGATGAATAACTTTTGTTATTTTGCGGCAAAAATAGCAATTTTAACGCCATTTTAATCACATTTCGCACGCTTTTGAAGTTGTATGAATAATTACAGTAAATTGCAAACATTCTGATGTTATTGAAAGTATTAAATTGCCTAGCCCCTTTAGACCCCTCATACTTAAGGTCAAGTCCAAAACACGTTCAAAAGCTTGTTTTTTGGGTTTATATTTTCTTAATGACTTGGCTAAAGGGGGCTTTAGTCCCTTCCCGCTGGTTGCGCAACTGACTGTGACTAAAAAAAAAACTTGAGTGTGTTCTAAACAAACAAAAACAGCTGGTCCTTAAAAAAATGTTTTTACGTATTGTTTCAGGTCATAATCATTAACGAAGTGCCGGTAACGATTCTATAGGCTTACATCCCTCTTCTGTAACGCATCCGTAAAGGTGTGCTAATAAGGCGGATTATTGCGTACATTTACGTATTGCGTCGTATAAAAGCAGTTGGTTGCCAGCAATTTCGCGAAAAATCTAGAAAACTTTAAACGAGAATTTTCTTTCAACGTTATTATTTCTTTTTCCATTATAGCTTGTTGACTTGTCATTAGGTGACGCTCCAAAAAAGTATTTTGAGCAAACCGAAATGGGGGACACAAGCAGTCGTTAGGGAGAGCACGGTCCCCCTGGCCCCCCCCCCCGGAGCGACGGCACTGAACACAAACCGCATAAAATGATCCCAGTAACAGTAAATGAAAGCCGTGACTTTGCCTCTTAAGAAATAAAAGCGATACAGTCAGTGTCGTCGCCAGAACAAACGAACTGGGGGGCATTAGCTGAAAGTGAGGGGACGCTAAAATCGACTGAACTTTTGCTATTGGAAACTGATATTGTACGGTTACAAATTATGCGCAATTTTTAAGTGATACTGCTCGAAATCGGTTTTTGAAGAAATGAGAACTACTTGAGGAAATACAGAGGTGCCCCAAATCTTTTTCCACAATTCCCTTTACTCGCGAAAATACGATTTAATCCGTTTGACTCCATCCATTGGCAACCCTGCATTTCGCAATTTTGTGACATCACAAAAGGCATTATTTTGCAAAAATTCTTGCAGCCTGAGAAACGCAAAATTACCAACTGGTAGCAGTGAGTAGCCAATAACTAAAGTTTAAAATTTGGCTACTGCTTCTGATATCTGCAGACCTAGGCTACCAGTACTGAGCTACAGAACGCCTTTTGTGATGTCACAAAATTGCGAAATGCAGGGTTGTCAACGGTACGGAGTCAAATGGATTAAAACGTGTTTTCGCGAATTAGGAGAATTGTAAAAAAAGGTTTGGGGCACATGTTTTTTAACTCAAGTAGTTTTTATTTCTTCAATAAAACCGATTTCAAGCAGTACCTGTTTGAAAATTCTGTATTTATGGCTGAAAGAAAAAACATATAAGGCCGGTAGCGTTTCTTAGTTCGTTTTGTCTGCAGTCCATAATCGCTTAAAATCTATGTGAAGAAGTGAATGCGACCCAACGCGCAACCAGGAATTTGCTGAGAAGGAGGGGCTTGAACAAAAAATAAAGTTTTTTCAACAAAAATTGCTTAATTTTGGTTCCGTGTTGAAAAAACTGATCCAACTTAAGCGTGTCATAGACAGGGGCCTGGAGGTACTCCCCCGCCGCTGGGCGGTTTTGCGGCAAAAATAGCAATTTTAAGTTTTAACGCCATTTTGATATCTTTCGCCCGTTTTTGAACTCGCGTGAATACACATAAATCTCTAAAATTTGGAAGTCATTTGAAAGATTTAAATTGCCTAGCCCTTTCAGCCCCTCCTTACTTCAAGCCAAGTACAAAACACGTTTAAACGCTCGTGTTTTGAGATTAAATTTTCTGAGAGACTTGGTTGAGGGGGGCTGAAGTCCCTTTAGCCCCGTTCCTCCAAGTTGCGCCATTTGTTGAAGTTGCGCCATTTGTTGAAGTCACGCGACTGCTCCAATCAATGACATCACGAATCAAGGCAAAAGAATAGCGGCAACCAAAACGCCAAGCCAGCAGAATAACGTAATAAATCAACACATCTCATAACATGCGCAGTCGAGCTGGTTAACTGCAATCGCAGCGCGCTCCTTTTGATCCGCCACACAATGATTGTGACCTAAAAACCTTCAGTGATGCTCTGAAAAAAAATACAAAACAGCTGATCTTCAAAAAAAAATGCTTTCACGTATTGTTTTAGGCATAGGTGGGCAAGTTAATGCAAAACGTTAGCTTCGTTAACTACTAGTCCGTTAACAAACTTCACACCTCCGCTAACGTTAATCCGTTATTTTCAGCTTTAATTAACGGAAGTTAATAAAGTTCGTTAATTCGTTAATATTTTGAGTGTAATTTAGATTTCTTTTTATTCACTCGCTTCTAGAACACGTATTAACGCTATTGAGCTGATTGTAAGCAAATATTTATTGCTGAAGACTGGTCTTTTTGTGTTTTGGAAGTTACATTTTACACTGTAATCTAATTTCGAGATAAAATCAAGCTCAAATGCATTGAAGAAGCTGCGATTGGAAAATCTTTGGAAATTGCTATCAGCGATAATTTATAGACCTACGAAGCTGCAGCTTATTATTGCCACAAAAAAGAGCTCCTTTCTTCTATAAAACTCGTGCTAATACGCAACAAGTGTTACCAGTGCAAACTGGTTTGTACCGGTACGATGAATGAATGGTGCAAAATATTAATGATAAAACCCTTAACGGAAGTTAACAGAACTTAACGGAAGTTAATTTAGTCCGTTAACATTACAAAACTTTTCAACGGATTAAAGAGTTAATGAAAAAGTTAGCTTCGTTATTAACGGATTAACGATTAACGGACTTGTGCCCACCCATGGTTTTAGGTCATAATCACTAACGAAGTACCGGTAACTACTCTGTAGGCTTATATCTTTCTCCCGCGACATATTCGTAAAGGCGCGTTAATAAGAAGGATTATTGCGTCAGATTTACGTACAGCAGTTTTGGTTGCCAACAATGGCGCAAAGAATCGAGAAAACGTCAAACGAGAATTATATTTGAACGCTGTTATTCCTTTTTCCATTATTGTCTGTAAGCTTGCCGTTGCGTGATTCTATAAACAGTATTTTGAGCAAAACCAAAATAGGGGCAGGGAGGGGGTACAAGCAACCATTCAGGCGCGTAGCCAGGATTTGAAAAAGGGGGGGGGGCTTTTTTGAAAGAGTGAGAAAAGTGCAAACGACCTTGACCCGAATTTTCATTGTTCTTGAATCAGAATCACACGGTTTGTCCAAAAATTGAGACGGAATTTCTCGAAAAGCTCGGAAATTCAAACGTTTTTTCTGCCCAAAAACAGGTGATCTCCAAAAAAAAAGGTCTTCATCGAAATCGAGACTGATTTTTCGGCTAAAATCGGAAACTCAAGCGCTTTTTCATACCGAATCACGACATGTATTTCACAACTTCGGCACCCAATTTCCTTTGGGGGGCCTGTTTTCAATTTTTCACCAAAAATCGGCCTCAAAAGCACCAAAAACGTGCGATTTTGCATACTTCACAAACCAATGGGGAACTCGAACCCCCCCCGCCCCCCCTGGCTACGCTACTGCAACTATTAGGGGGGCACGTCTACCCGTACCGACGGAGCTGGATACGGAACACTAAAAACTGCACCAACGTCCTGCCACCTCGTCGTGGTGGTGCAGTCCCCTCCCCAATGGGGATGGGTCGAAATGGTAGGACAGATCTCCCGAGGGGCTCGACCGAAAGGTCGCCTCCATTGTCTCGGACTCAGGCGCGTCGCCAGCGGGGGGGCAGGGGAGGCAATGCCCCCCTGATTTTCGTTTTTGCCCCCCGATTTATTTCTTGCCCCCACCACGGTATTTTTTTGGGAGGAAGAAGTTGCTTTTTTTGGCCGGAAAAACGTTGAAATTTGTGATTTCCGTCAGAAAAAGCCTTCGGTTTTCGGCGAAGACCTTTTTTTTTTTTGAGATCACCTGCTTTTCGCCGGAAAAAAACGTTAAAATTTTGGCCAGAAAAAGCCTTCGAAAATCGGCAAAAACATTTGCCCCCCGATTTTAATTTTGCCCCCCTGATCTCGCGAAGTTGGCGACGCCCCTGCTCGGACTGTTTTTTCGCTGGGCCGCTCGTTGACCGGTCACAAATGGGCGGCTCCTCTTCTTCTTATTGACCCCCTTTCGGCGTCTCCTTATCCTGGCATTGCTCCTTATTAGTGGTAATGTCCATCCTAACCCGGGCCCCATCAGCAACCATCCTCACCCCAGGTACCCCTGCTCCATCTGCCATCTGGATGTGGGCAGAGACTCTCTTCAATGCTCTGCTTGCCTCAAGTGGGTGCATTTCCTTTGCTCCTCCCTTACCCGTGCTGACTTTCCCACAATCTGTGCAACTGGCACTGCAGTGGGCTGGCGATGCCCAGCGTGCCATCCCCAAAAGACAACTGGCTCCCCCACTCAGACCAGTCTCCTCTTTATGCCGCCTGCGTCCCCTCCACCCCCTCCCCCAGGGTTCCCCCCACTACCGCCTGGCTTTTATCAATCACGTCCACCTCGGGGCCCCACACGTTACCCTTGCTCCATGTGCTCGCTCGAGGTAGGTAAGGACTCTTTAAAGTGCTCCACCTGCTCCAAGTGGGTGCATTTCTCCTGCTCCTCTCTGACCCGGGCTGACTTTCGCAAAATCTGCGCGGCTGACTCCCCATGGGTTGGAATTGCCCTGCTTGTCTCAATGGAAACCTTGCCTCTCCCACCCACCAGCAAGAGTCCCCCCGCCCCGTCTCTCCAGCTCCACCCCCACCCACACCCCCTCCACTAACTTGCTCAGATCTCATGGATTCATCTCTACCTCTACCCTCACACCCTCCCCTCCTTAACACCTACCCTCCTTCCGCCTTCACCCTACCTGTCTCACCACCACCACCCACAAGCTCACAACCAATCCACAACTCGCCGCCCCACCCTCAAAGAAATCCACGCCTCTCCCACAATCTCAGAATTCTGCAATGGAATGCCGGCGGTCTTTCCTCCTCCCGTCGTGCTGAACTAATCGCCTTTCTTTCTGGCAACCAGTATGACCTCATTTTCCTCCAAGAAACCGATCTTTCTTTAACCAAAAAGTTTCAAATCCCTGGTTATTATACCCTCCGCACGGATCGGACATTCGGTAGACAAGGCCCTGTTTCCTCCGGTACTCATAACACTGGTGGTGGTGTCCTCACTCTTATCCACTCTGACCTGGCTTTCTCTCCTGTTTCTGTCTCCTCTCTGTCTTCCCAGGACCCCTGATCAGACTACACCTGTGTTAAAGTTCTTCTCTCCAGCCACCCTCCTCTACAATTTCTTTACCTCTACTCCCCTCCCATCAGAAACACTCCTTCTGACTCTCGCACCAGGACCTTCTATCCTGACATCCTTCCTAACTCCCCCGACACTTTTATCCTTGGAAACTTCAATGCTCACCACCCAACCTGGGACAGACTCATTCCCCCTAACCCGCTCGGAAATGACCTGTTTCGCTGGATCACTTCCTCCGGTCTGGAAATTCTGAACGACCCCGCCTCTCCTACGCTCCTTCATCATTCCACTGGGAGCCGTTCTTCCCCTGATATCTCGTTAGCTCCTGCGTCTCTCGCTCCCCACTGTGAGTGGCGCACTCTCCCTGGCCTTGGCTCTGACCATCTCCCCAATGAAATTGTCCTCCCCCTCTCTCCAATTCGTCACCCAAACACTCGTCCCCCCAAATTCAACTACAAAAAGGCTAGTTGGGATGTTTACCGATCATATGTTGCTGAGCACCTTCCCTCTCTTGATGCACTCAACATCCACCAGGCTGCCCGTTCCTTTTCCCTCTTCTTAGTCGAAGCTGCCAAGGCCTCTATCCCCTTTGACCGCCTTGGTCGTTCCCCCAAAGCCTGGTGGTCCCAGGAAGCGGAATCTACAGCGCGGGAACGACGGAGGGCCCGCTCCGAGGCACATCGATCTGAGTCGCACCGCCTCAGATACATAGATGCTTCTCGTAGGGCGTCCTCAGTCATTTCTCGAGACAAATCTGCAACCTGGCAAGCCACCTGTTCTAACATGTCCCCCCGTTCTGATCCTCGTGCTGTCTTCAGGTTTCTCAAAGCGATCTCGGGCAAAAAGAACACCTTCCAAGACCCTTCTTTTCCCGATTGCACTTCCCCTCTTGACACTGCCAACCACTATGCCTCTTATCTTCGCTCACATCCATCTCAAGCGACACCCCGTTCCTCGCGCAGAGCCGAACGACAGCTCATGAATAAACTCCGGAAAACTAGCTGTGAGGATGCTTCTTCCCTCCGTAATTCTTTCTGCTCCCCCTTCTCCTTGACTGAACTCTCCACTGCCATCTGCAATCTCTCCTCTTCCACTGCGTCTGGCCCTGACCAAATTGCCTATCCTTTACTAAAGCACCTGCCTGAGCCAGTGCAAATCCTCCTTCTTTCTCTTTTTAACAGGTCCTGGTACTCTCACACCTTCCCCTCTTGTTGGAAACTTACCACTATCATCCCCATTCATAAACCCGGAAAACCCGCTTCCTCTCCGTCCTCTTTCCGCCCCATTCCTCTCACCTCTTGCATTTCCAAGCTTTTTGAGCGCTTGATTCTTTCCCGCCTAACTTTTCACCTTGAATCGAATCATCTCCTCTCCACTTGCCAGGCTGGTTTTCGTCGTGGTAGGTTGCCCCTTGACCAAATTCTTACTCTGTCTCAATCAATCTGGGACGGCTTCCAAAAGAAAAAACCTCCCGACCGAACCATTTTGGCATCTGTTGACTTCTCCAAGGCTTTCGACTCGGTCTGGCACTCTGCTATGTTTCACAAACTCCTCTCGATTAAACTTCCCCCTCGCTTCGTTCTTTGGGTACGCTCTTTCCTTTCTGATCGTAGAGCTAAAGTCCAGGCTGGTGGCTCCCACAGCCGCTCCTTCCGCATCAGACGAGGGGTCCCCAGATCTCGGTACTTGGTCCAGTCCTCTTCATTCTGTTTGTTGATGACATCACTAAGGATTTACCTCGGGGTACCCATGCCTCCCTGTATGCTGATGATCTGGCCATCTGGTCCTCCTCCCCAAACCCGCTCAAAGCCTCTTCTGTTGTCCAATCCTCCCTCACTGTCATAGAAACATGGTCCAACTTATGGAGACTTCCTCTCTATCCAAAGAAGTGTGAGTCCTCCTTTTTCTTAACAGATCCCCATCAAGCCACTTTCCAACCCCGGCTGAATCTCTTGGGCTTCCCTCTTTTGTTCAATCCCACCCCTAAATTCCTCGGAGTAACCTTCGATCGGACTCTATCCTTTGGGGCCCATGTCCAATCCCTGAGTTCTAAATTCTATCCACGCCATAAAGCCCTTCGCTCAATAGCCACTGCCTCTTGGGGTCCCACAAAACAATCTCTCTTCCTACTATAAAAAGCCTTTGTCCGTCCGGTGCTCACGTATGCCTCTCCTGGATGGTTCCCATTCCTCTGCAACACTGCCACCAATCACCTGGAAGTTCTACACAGAGCTGCATGCAGGGTCATTACTGGATGCCTCTCTTCCACCCCCTCCTCGCTACTCTTTCTCGAGGCCCAACTCCCTCCTCTAAAGCTGACTCTAAAACATCAGACCCTCTACTCCTTTGAACGTGCTCTGCGTCTTCCCCCCAGGCTTCTCCAGGCTTTATGCCCTGGCAATTAGAAACGTTCCCTGTCGACTAAAGAAGAAACCCTCCTGGAGATCATTCTGTTCTTCGACCACACAACCACTCCCATCCCCACGTGAGACTCTGATCACGTGCCCCCCTTTCCCCCATGGTCTACAACCCACTTCACTGTTTCCCCCTTCATTCCCGACTGCACAGGCAACAGTACAGCCCGACTCCAGTTTGCTTCAAGCAGACTATCCTCCCTCCCCCGTCCGATATCCAAGTGTGGACTGACGGATCTGTCCCCTCCCTTTTTGGTCCCGGTGGTGCTGGAGTGTATGTAACATGCTCCAAATGCAACACATCCAATTCCTTATCCTTTTCCTCTGGTCCAATTGCCTCCAGCTTCACAGCTGAAACCTTTGCCCTCGAGCAAGGTCTTGTTTGGTGTATTAGCCATTTGATGATCTGCAAATTCCAGTCAGTCCTTTTCCTAACCGACTCCCAATCAGCTCTCTCTATTCTTTCTTCAGCCCCCTCTTATCTCCTGCCTGAGTCCCTCAGGAATGTTTGGTCCCTCGCCTCCTCCCTCTCCTACAATACCACTTTGAGCTTCCAATGGGTCCCCAGACACGCAGGTCTCCCCGGAAATGAAAAAGCGGATTTACTTGCCAAAACTGGTGCCTCTCTACCACTGATGCGATCCCATGCCCTCTCCCTCCAGTTATTGCCAAAGTTTGTTATTCCCAATACCGCAATTGGAGACATCACATCTCCCACTCCCATCTAAACTTCCAAGTCCCCGAAGTCTCTTCGGAGGAACTTCTTCTTTCTCGCTCCATTCGCAGAGAGCTTTCTCGTCTTCGCTGCCATGGCTACAGTCTTCTTTTATCTTCATATCTTCACAGGATCAGTCGAAAGGAGAATTCTGCTTGTAGTGCCTGTGGACACCCTCTACAGGACTTCAATCATCTCCTCCTCGACTGTCTTGCTTCTGAACCCCTTCGCAAATCTATCTTTGGCTCCTCTCTCTCTATTCTCGATCTATGGTCCAGACCTTGGGGTGTGGCCCGACTGTTGGGTCTCCAGGGATTTCCTCCGCGCCCCCATCCCTCGGAAGGGGTCGGGTAGTACCACGACCACCACCCACCACCTAGAACTAGATGGACCAATTACGATCTTGGATGGAATCACTTGGGACTTTACCCAAGCGAAATGATGAATGTGATGGGAGACCATGAAGTGTGGCGGCTTAATCTCGAGTTGCTGCCCCCGCAACCCTCACGGAAAAGCGGGCAATGAAGAAAGAAAGAAAAGGTTTTAAAAGCGCATGGAATGTGACCCAAATAGCGTTAAGTTTGCATTTTTTCTGAAAAAAAAAAAAAAATGCCACGCGGCGCAGATCTCTATCGCATGTGAAAGCTTTGCACCCCAGACCCCCGTTTGTAATAAACTTGAGTTGCACCAGCTTATTCAGCACGCCGCCTTTATGAAAGATTTTTCAAACAAAAATATTTTAACATTACGTTAGAGCCTCC
Organism: Trididemnum nubilum; assembly: GCA_963965965.1. Lineage (NCBI taxonomy): Eukaryota > Metazoa > Chordata > Ascidiacea > Aplousobranchia > Didemnidae > Trididemnum > Trididemnum nubilum. The sequence continues at coordinate 29,773,841 of OZ014488.1, forward strand.
CCTCTAAGCAAAATCCTGGTTACGCGCCTGATCCAGCGGAACTACTTGGAAAATGGTCAACTCCTAAGCGGGTGCGGATTCATCCAAAACATAGCGCACCGTCGCTTTCTCGTGATAGGAGGATAAAGATGCACCAATCAATCAATCAATCAATCAACTAGAACTTGCAACTAACTACAGTGTTTCAAAAAAATGTAGATTCAAAATGAAAATTTGTATTTTTGGGTTTAGGCTTTGGAGTACGCCCGACAGGTCCCAAAGCCAAAAACTATAGTCCCGCCTGTTTCGACAAGCCCGGATGTTGACAGCAAAATACATGTAAACCAATCATCAGAATAAGACGAAATGTTCCAGTGGGAGTTGCTGCAGAATCTTCGCGAAAGACACGAGCGAGAAAAAGCGGTTGTGGCGGAAATGTCATCGGTAACTTAAAGTAAGCTGCATTTACACGGGCAACGTTTTAGCAAGCGATTTTTTTGATAAAAATGGATCTGGCAAAGTTGCATTTACTCAACGGCGGTTTTGATCATGATAATTGGAACCTCGTTAATGGAAGTAATTGTCTTAAGTTGTTTTCATACCAATATTGTTAAAATTGAAAACTTTTAGACGAGAATCCGTGCTGCAATAAAAAATCGCAGCGAGATCAGTTCCGATTTTGGTTTAAAAAGTTTAGAATATCACTATCGGAATGGAAAGAACTTGAGACAGTCATTTTCAGCAGTAAGGTAACTTTTATCACAATGAGAACCACTATTGCATATATACACAACTTTGTCACATCCATTTTTATCCAAAATTCGCCCGCAAAAAAGTCGCCCAAGTAAATGCAGCTTTAAATACACTTAAAATTAATAAACCCGGTCAAGACAAGTGTACGTTTGAAAGTGGGAAGGCAAGATTTTCCAATTCCTCCACTTTCACGGTATTTTTTACCTTCTTCAGTGCCGCTTTCTTTAGCTAAACTTTAACGTTTTTCATTTTTTAAAATTTTAGATGCTTTATCATTTCGTCAAACATTATTAATTCTTGACTTGGTGGCCAGCGAAAAATCAACTACCGAATTCGTTGAAAAGAAAGGATGGGCGTCATTTGAATATTTTGTAGATCTTGATGTTGTTTTGGTAGTGTTTTTTTATTTTTTATTATGGTTTGGAATTCTTAGCTCTTTTGAGTTCGAGCTATCTAATAAACATTACATCATTTATAGAACCCCGAAAATACGTTTTAGAACCAGGGAATACGACTCTCGAAAGAAATTTTTTTGTCCAACACTAATTATTACATCCATCTTTGGACTATTTTCCTCTGCAGTTCAAGGAGCATAGCATTTATGTTTCGGTAGGTTTTGCAATTTAGTTTCAATTTCTTTATACTGATTTACTCTGTACGTGTAGTGATTTTACGAAGCTGTTTAGCAACTGTTGTGCACTATGGTATTTCTTGGTTTTATAAATCATAGCACTGTATTTTGTACATATTTTTAATCAATCGTACTACAGTAGAATTCGGTAATAACGGCTTCGGCTATAACGTAAATTCGCCTATAACGTTACATTTTTCTTGGTCCCGGCAAAATTCCTATCTTTTGTGTACATTTCAGTTCGTCTATAGCGGCATCGCCTATAACGTAAATTTGGCTGTAACGGCACCCTTTTTCCATCCCCCAGACAATTTTCTTTGCCTATAACGGCACTGTAGGCCATTATCTTTGCCACAAACTGCCAAACTTTATTGCGGGTGTTAATTCTGTGCGTTATTGTTTTTCTTTCCGACTGCGCGATGGCTGTACTTCGTTTTTATGACGCAAGGCCTGGTTGAAAACACCTTATGGCGCAAACTATTTCACACCTCGCACGTCTACATCGGATCTACATCGGATTTTGTGCAAGGTTTTGATTTCTGCACGAGTTTTGCTTAACCTGATTTCTTGTCTTTCATTACAATGTGAACCTAGCGTCATAATAAGCCTTTATGTTGAACAAACAAGTAGTTTTAGGACGGTTTGTGGCAGTTTGGCTATAACGTAAATTCGGCTATAACGGCAGGTTTTAAAAATCCCCCAGAGGTGCCGTTATAAGCAAATTCTACTGTATAATATGTCTTAGGATTTTTTGTGTCAATTCGTATTGGTAATAAAGCTTATTTTAGTATACTAGTATTGTAGTTACTGTGACATTTTCATTTGGCCGCTGTTTTATAAACTGTTGTTAAAGTAGCAATAAGTTTATCCCAGATAAATTTTGGGCTTAATAGTACTAGTTTGGTAAAACTTGCTCTTGTTTGTTTTGTGGGTAGCAAAAGGGTGGAGTCTCTTTAATTTTTCGGACGGCTTTATTTCACCGGAAGTTTCTATTTAGTTTTTAAATAATATTGTGACTCAAATTTTATCCAAATTCAAATTTTTACTTTAAAACTAAACCAAACTCAAACCCCAATCTTGACCCTTGAAAAAGCAATTAAAAAAATGCGCGGATAAATTAAGCGGCTGTGGACTGGTTTCCACTCTCCTTCACAATTCCACGGAAAACGGACAGAGCATGCTTGGAAACTCGAAAATGGTTAATTTCCGATGTTTTTTCTAACACCTTCACTTCCAATACGATTTAAAAATATATATTAGACCCTGGCCCAAAAATAAAATAACAACAGTGAACAAAATTTTCACTCGCGAATTAGAAAAATCACAATTTTCTACAAAAAGTTCAAGCAGTGTTGCCGGATTAAAAAAATCAACATTTCATTTTAAAATTTTTGGTCGCAATCACAATTTTATCAGGTGACACAATAGCACACAATAAAAAAACGAAAGGGTATCGGCAAATGTGCAATACACTACTAGAACACAAATACATCAGAAGTGCTACCATGTCGCGACCGTTCTTGCTCTCAAGTCTTTTTGGCTGTTTTGTTTTCACAAAAAATGCTCAGTTCTCTTTTTTTCTCCCAATAATTCTTCTTCTGTAGTGGGTAGATCATCTTCTTCCGATATTTCGTTTAGCCCATCTTCTTTGCCTTTCAGTTCATTGGTATAATATTCTCCTGGCATAACATTAACCAGTTAATAACTAAGGGCAGTTGACCAGTGGCCGAAAAGATAGCGCGACTGCTACTAAAACGGTCGACTAGGTTCGATTTTAATCAAACCAAAGACTAGAAATCACTGCTCTGCTTGATGATTAGCATTAAAATGGACAACGGAAGCTTCCAGCGTGTGTGGAGACAGCCAGGTAGTGGGTAGTTTGACTCAAAAGGTCCCTTCGTTATCTCGCGGTCAAAGTAACTTGGTCAATAAAAGCAATTATATTTCGATACTACACTTACGATTTTTGTTACTCCAATAGTCAAACGCAAGTTGAGAAATCAACATTTAGCCCAAAACAGGAATTACTGTCATAGCGCGTGGGAGGCTGGAGTATACGTTTTTTGGGGAGAAAAATTAAAAGCCCTAATATCTTGCAGAGATACGCTTCGTTAATAAGTACCGGTACTTATAATGGATCCGAGGAACTAAAAAATCCCAACCTACACATCGCCGCTAGACCGGAAAATATGAGGTTTATGAGCCTCAATCAGGAAGCAATAGAGGTATAACATAGAATTGATTACATATACAGATGTCAAAAGCCTCGATAGAGCGTTGAGCTTAATTGAAAAGTTAACATCTCGGTAACGCGTTCGTTTCTGAAGCAGGAGGTCTGGGGTTCAAATTCGACACAGTGTTGCCAACGGCTCGCCACCGCTGCAACATTTCTCAAAAAGAGCTGTGCTGCCAGCAGGCAGAATGACGAGGAGACGGGTCCGCCAACTTGTTATAACTTCGGTGTAATGAAACTCGAGTACAATGAAAAATCTGATTATCTCGGTTGCTAACTCAACTGGAAATTAATTTTCAGAATAAATTGGCGTCTACCGATAAACCTCAACGCATTTTTTTCTCCTCGGTACTGAATCAAACGCACATTTTTGGAAAAGTAGGCCCAAAAGCCGTCGAAACTCATTTTTTGGTCTTCAAGCTTAATTTGGGGAGGGGAATCTTGATCATTTCAAAAGGTGCCAACAAAAAAAGGATAAGAATTACAGCTGTTATGTGTGTCGGGTAAAATTGACTAGCTGGCTCCGCAATCTTGGAGATTAACAAAAAATGTTCAAGATATGCAATAATTACAGCTACAATACCTTTGTGCGACATGAAGTAGCGTAGCAGTAGTATCACTGTAACAATGAGGATGAACACAGCAACAGCCACTATTCCAGCGATCACTGCAGCACTCGGGCCAGCCTGCTGGGGCACAGGGGTCATTTCTGAAAACAAGAATAAATTTAACCGACAACGAACGTTGCATTACTAAAAGAGTGTAAGTGGAGTGGATTTAACAACTAGTGCAGCAAGTTTAAAAACGGGAACACACAACACAAACACACAAGCAGTTTGAGCACACCATACATCCACGTCAAAAAATTAAAAAACATCCAAAAACTAGGTTTTCTTGCACAAGCCAAGAAATTGCATCTCTGGTCAAATTTTCAAATGTTGGAATGCTATTGCAAAAACACTCAAATACATTTTTGAAAAGTTTCGAAAATATTTTGGTTTCGACAATATCACTCAAAGTTATCTGCAAAAAAACAAAAACACCACAGGTAAATCTTTACACACTACAAGCGTCTAATGTATGTTGGTTACATTTAAACCAAATAAAGAGTGAATTTTCAACTGGTATTAGTATCAAGCAAAATAAAAAGAAGTTAAATAGATGAATTTTTTTGAAAAAAAAAGAAAATTTTGCGTTACAGTTACTGTACTCCGAACCATGCTACATTCAGTTGCCCATGAAAATTAAGTTTTTGGAAGTTACTACTCATGCACAGCTGGTATTAATCTGTCTACATGCCCACAAAAAACGTAGTCGGTCCGTACGGACATGTAGTCAAGCTACGTATTACGATGCTAAAAAAAGGTTTAAAGGAGTGAAAATGGATGAAGTAGATGAAAAGTAGTACCTGGTTTGGCAGGAATGTTTTTGTCGTCTGTAGCAACTGCGGGTTGAGCTAAAGCAAAAGCCACCAATTGTTAGTCAAAATTTCAAAGCTTTAACACAAGTAATTGTGATCGATTCGAGGGTTAATAGTAAGGTGAAATCATTTGAAATCATAGTAAAATTAAAGTGATTCTTGTGAAAGTGGATAACCCATGCAAAATGGCAAAAATTAACACTACTTGTGTTGCGAAAAGCAATTACAATACAGCTTAGACCTAATTTCTGTAACGCATGAATTTCGATTACAAATTCAATAACAAAAATTTTTGTTTACACGCACATCAAATTGTTATTGAATTTTGCCAAAAAGCTAAAATTAAACATTAATCAATACCATCACAATTTTAAGTGAGCAGAAAACCAAACGTTAAAAAAGAAACCATTGTCATACAAATTAAGAAGATAACCTCTGCACGACGTCATAGTGTGGGAGGCACGAAACTGTTGCTACCTAGGATTATGTCTCTGTGCCCTTTTGTCTGCGCTTTTAAGTCGGGTTTCTCAATCCGTTAGTCCTTATGACTAGGATTACTGTTAGAGAATATTGTCTCCAATGTAATTCTCAGCACGTAATCGTTCCAACCTCTAACCGAAAGCGGTAACAGTCGGTACTTGATAGAGTTCACATGATCGTTTTGTACCGTACACATTAAGTTGATGCAAATTTGCCTATTAATGAATTACTTCAAAAAGCGAAAAAAGTTCGAGACATGGTCATATGATGCGTAATCCTCTTTTTTCCATTACAATAGTTTTGTGCTTTGTTTTACGTCAATTGTGCATTATAAAGCAAGCCCAGAACAACAGTACAGGCATCATTATCATGCTATTGCAATTCCATTTGATTATAGGTAGCAACTTATAATTAACAAGCTGTTTCGACGATTCAAAAATAGATTTTGAATCATGGCATTCTTCAAAAATTAACATTTTTGAACCAAAGATTATATCTAATCTTAAAAATAAGCTAAATGAAAGCCTATCCAACTATTTTTACGAATGGCATGTATGCAAGAGTTAGCGTTTTAAAGAAGTAATTTTTCCGAAAGGCAGAAAATGTTGCGCTGGTACGGTATCGTACATATAGCCGACTAACTTTTCCATGCAAGCTATATCCGTGAGTCAGCTGAACCATCTCATCTACATGAAGTTAAAAAAAAAACTATGAAGTGCACCCAAAAAACTGCAAAAAAGCGGAATATTCTTACCAGGGGTAGTAGTCGTGGTAGTGGTAGGAATAGCTGAAAGAAAAACAATCGCATTACTTACCGTCTACCGTCATATCGATCATGATAAAAACGGATATGTTTTTAATTGCGTATTAATTCTCAGATTAATAGATGAAAAAATTTGACAGCCAGCAAAAATAAAAACCCAGTAAATGCAAAAACAATGCATAATTAATGTGATGAATTGATATTTTTGTTTTAGTGACAACATTTGATTAATAGTACAACTGAAAATTAAACATCAAACGAAATTATGCGGCTGGATAAGAAAAATAATAAATGACCAACATGCAGTTTTTGGAACATGATCAATGTGATCATTTCTTCGACGATTGTTGATTGCATTATAGACCCTTTCTACTGGTATCCAGCAGACAAGAGCATTTGTATTAGAAAAGCTTGACAAAAACAAAAAACGAAAACTAAGAGGAAACACGGCCTGTATCTAGCAAAAATTATAGACGTACTTAAGTTCGACTTAAAAAATCAAAAATGAAAAACGAATTCTGTAACAAAATTTTGGAAAATGCCAGTACTGGAAAAACAGCAGTCTCATTTCTAGCGCATATCTAAATCTTTTGGAAAGAGTTCATTTCGAGGTAGTTTATTATTTTGAGGTGGTAAGGTCCAGAGAAGTAAAAAGGTAAGCGGGAAATTGAAAGCATAGTTTAATTAGCAATACATGAACTGTCATATTCCACTACTGACGTTTTTCAGCGACCCTCTTTGACAGCATTGGTGCATATTTGATGATTCATGCAGAATTAAATTCGTCCTGGCCAAATGAATAAGAACTTATCGTTCAAGTCCAATATAAAGTCCTAAATCTTTTTTGCAGAAACTAGCCGTGAAAAACAATCGTATGAAACAATTTTTACCGTAAACTCCAAGTTCGAATGACACTGATGCATCAGAACCGATTCCATTTGAAGCGATGCATGTAAACGTTCCGTTGTTCGTTTGAAATTTATCATCAGAAATCTGAAGGTTTTGAGCAGAGAGACGATGGTTGCCTGAAAAAGAACATAATGACGCAATTCGGTATCAATTACATCCAGAATTACGGCTAACTACTTCAACTGCAGAAAAGACAAGCCGGATTTCAAAAGACCACCACTGGTTCCAAACAAAATGATGATGATAACCAATAATCAGAATCAGTTTTCATACAGATGCAACAGGGTAGAATTTAAACTCATGGCAGTGAGAAACTGAAGAAATAATCCCGTAGTTCTCTCTCACCAGAGCGGAGTTTCGAACAAATATCGGATGTTGCTAATAGCACGCAATGTTTAACCACTCGAATGCACAATTAAAACATTGCCAATAGACTTCTTTTGAAAGCATTGCAGCAGCCTAAATTATTAATGTCTTTTCTGAAAAAAAAATCTGAAAATGACGTGCGCTGTTCAGGTGATCGACTGTTCTCTGGAAAGTTTACACATTTGGTCAACCTACCATCAGTTAAAATAAAGTTTTGAGGAATTCCGATTGGCATGATTTCTATTTCTTCACTTTCTTCTGCGCTCTTTGCTGGTGTGAAAGTCCAGTTAACAGCAGGGGAAGGGTATCCACTGGTTTCACAAACTACAAAAAAGGAAGATCCCTCTCTGTAGATAACTGGGTCCTTGAATAATTCTCCCCCAGTGAATTTCGCTCCAGGCGGATCTACAAATAATACAACGAGATTACAACCTACAAGTTTATTTTACACAAGCAACGATCCGGAAGCGACAGCGACTTTTTGTATCACGTTTTTTCTCGGCGGTCACACTGGTACAAGCCAATTATTAACGTGCAACAATAAACAAACAATTGTATGTTATTGTTTTTTAGTATAATTATCAAATTAGACATCAAATTTGCTTATTAAACTCGACGTTTTGACACGCTAAAACAAAGAACTTTTATCAGGAGTACCGCTTTCAGAAGTGTCCTGATATTTAAAATGCTTGGATGACAGAAAAAGCATACATAACGATTTTTTCACAAGGAAAAATTACTTTCATTTTGTAAAACTAACAGCCAGAAGTTACAATCGAGACCAAGCAATAACTATTTCTAACAAATCTACACAATAATTGAAAACCAGTGGTCTTAGGTTTGATCCCGAGCTAAACAAAGACTAAAAGTTTATTTATTTCAAAGAGACTTTCATTATGAGTGGTAGTCTGGTACCGGCCGGTTGGTCAAGCCGTAATTCGTGCGTTTCTGGATCGGGAGGTCTGAGGTTCAAATCTCTGACCGGTTGGTCAAATCGACACAGTGTTTCCAACGGCTCGCCATTGCTGCGCTACTTCTTCGAAAGGAGCTGTGTTGTCCGGGCACAATGATGCGGAAATGAGTCATGCAAACTCATTACACGCTTCGGCATAACACAGTATGTATAATGAAAGTCTTGATTGATTTTGATTGGTAGTCTGGTAGAAAGATGACTACTGGACTCGTGGACCGATCGATCCGCGTCATTGGCCGGGTTACTAATCAAACCATACCTTTTATTATACTTGCTGTATTATGCCAGAGCGTGTAACGAGTTTGCAGGGCCTATCTTAGCATCATTGCGCCCGGGCAACACAGCTCTTTCCGAAAAAACGTTGCAGCGGTGGCAAGCCGTTGGAAACATTGAGTCCGATTTGACCAACCCGAGATTTGAACCTCAGACCTCCAGCTCCAGAAACGAACGCGTTACCGCTGTAGGAATACAAATATGATGACAACAAGCACTTACGTTGAACATTCACTTTCTCCACTTCCAAAGTAATAGGCTCTGTACGGTTGACGTGTTTAATCTTGCAGAAGTATTGTTCATCCATGTCTTCTCTTGCAAATGTCTTGCTCAGATGCAACGTTGAATTTGTTAACCCATTGCCACACTCTTTCACCATTATAACTGTCCCAGTGTCAATCTTATTTCCCTTTGAATCTTCAAACCTGATGTTAAAAGATTCTGCTGATGGTTCAATAATTTAACCGAAACGTCAAGTTAATGGTTTTTAGGATAATTGCCCAAAAGCAATGCTACATTAATTTTTCCTTAATTAGTTGTGGAAGACAATGAATCGAAACAGTGGAATAATAATAAAGTTCCGAAAAGCAAGAAAGTACAAAATGCTCTACAAAAAACGCTTAGTCAAGTTGTTATACGAGTACTCTACTACAACAAAATGTTACAGATGCATACCGATTATTATCGGTACTGTATGTTTCAACTTATGACAAATCTTATCGGGCGTGCAGCTTCAGTCCCGAGTTGTTGTTTTTTTTGCTCAGAATTTTCGAATATATGGCCGAATTTAAAAAATATTTTTTCAGTCCTACAAAAGTTAATCATCAGTTTCTAGCAAGTACGGTTTCAAGGTTTTCCTGCAAAAACATTCCGCTTTTTTCATGTATTTTTGCGCCTATTGACCGACCAATGGAAATTTGTTTGATCATTCACTAAAAATTTAGATCCGAGACAGTCAAATGACAGAAAAAAAAAAAAAAAACTAGTGTCATACCGTATACTACATACCAATAAAAAATAGATATGTGCTTCTTAAACTTTTTTGGTTTTGCTCACCCTACCACGAATTTCTGCATATCATTCACTCTCGAGTTGAAAACATTTCACGTATGTATATATGTATAACCAGGCGCGCAACCACGATTTGGTTAAGGGGGCGGAGGGGGGGCTTGAACCCTAAAGTAAATTTCTTTCGCCTAAAATTGTCTCAATTGGGTAGCGTGCAGAGAAAACTGGTGCAACTCACGCGTATCACAGGCGTAGGTCTGGGAGCTCCGCCTATAGCCGCCGTTGGTCATAAGGGTTTGGGGGGAAGCCCCCAAGCGATGGGCGATTTTGTTCATTCTCAGCAAAAAATTGTCATTTTAGCGCTACTAGGATCAAATTTCATACCTTTTTGGAGGCATTTGAAAAAAAACAAATTGCTTAAATTCGAGAACCAGTTGAAGAACTAAATTGCCCAGCCCCTTCAACCCCTCCCCCCCTTACTCACAGGTCAAGTTCAAAACATGTTTAAACGCTTGCAATTTTGGGTTAAACTTTCTGACTGACTTGGCTAAAAGAGGGGGCTGAAGCTCCATTTATTGCAACTAAGAAAAGGTGAAACTACTCAATTTGACGTTACACTAAGCACACAAACATAGCGTTGTTGCACCACTAGAAAGTGAAATCTTTTTGATAAGTTGTTTCTTCCAGGCCCTTTTTGTCTGTGCTGGTTCACCACATATTCACCCCTCTATGTTGGTTAACCCTTGCAAAATTTTCATGCACCCGAGGGTGCATCATTCACTCTTTTAAGGAACATAGAGTTAGTGAGTTCCACGAATTTACGCCGATCGCAGATCATGCGAAATTTTTTCCCAAAAGCAGTAGTGATGGTGAAAAAAAGGCAGAAGATGGTGAAAGTAAAAGATTGACTTTTCTTACCACATATCCGGTGATGGTTTGGACATGTCGGCGTGGCACGAAGCTACAGTGGCTGTATCTCCTTCCATTACCTCAGTTTGTAACGACTTGATTGACGTAATCGGATATTCTATTCACAAACACTTGTTAGAATTCTTAACAATGCTCGAAACAACACAGTGCAAACGAGAATACCGAGATTCTTTCAAGAGCTCAAATAGCGTCGACACAATAGAACTGCTTTAACCTTCGAGATAAATGGGTAAAACATAACTCCCCGAAAGGATTTGTCCAAGAATGCATTTTCGCTTAATTCTGCCTCAGAATTTCGAAGTGCCAGTCCTGTGACCACTTTTCACGTTTATTTTTCAAGCTCGGTTCTATTGCCTGATATTGCTGAGGCATGCAGAAAAATTGCTTAAGTATATAAGCGTGCAAATCAAAGAATTGTTTTGCCACCAAAAAGATCACTGCTGACAAATAAACTCTTTGATTGACATGGTTCGTAATTTGGCACTCTTTTTAGTATGGCTCGGCAATAAGCTAGCATCAAAACTAAGAACGGGGCCCCAAAAGTTGACCAGTAAAAACGCTATTCTGTTCCAACAAAGCACTTCTTTTCCAATAGTGGAATCAATGTCTCAATTCCAAACTAATAAATTACATAACTTTTACCTAAGATTCGATACCAATGCAGCAACTTTATAAGAAGCAAGTGCATAGCTCAGGCGTAAGACGTGAGATAGCATGCGCTACCTGATTCGGCAAAATGCATAATACCGCGAGCATTGAGAAGGTATGATTTTGGAAGATTTAAAAAATCCCGGTCTTAAAAACTGGTCCAACAATCTCGAATACGTAATGTTCCAGCTAGTTCAAGCACAAAACTTTCATATAAATGTGCCCACATAACCTGATTTAGTAAACTTTACAAAACCGGACGTTTAATTAAATGAAAAAAATCAATTTAGGTAGAGGATTTAACAAAACTTCATCAATCTACGAATGACAATCGTGTATATTGATTTTAAGTTCAACACGAAGAAACGCTTCGAGCTTTGAACTAAGTTGAAGCCAAAGCTGGTATAATGACGCAACCTTCGGTCAAGTATCAATTACTATACGGTAGTTCTTACCAAATATAATCAAAAGAAACTGTAAACGTTTGAGACAACAAACGGCTAAAAACACCAAAAAAAATGTAAACGAAGGTGATGAAATCATGTCCCTTTTTACTCAAACTTCTAAGCCACCTACACAATATCACTAAATCAAATAGCCAAATATGGAGAACATTTCTAACTTGGTTCTTAATTCAGTGCACTGTATTAATTAGAACACTGGTCACAATATAACACGAAATATGCTTTTTTCTGATGTTGTTTTGTGTTCTGTGACAAATTTTTGTAAAAAATAAAACTTTCTCTAGCTGAATTAGGTTGTAAATTTTAGAATCGATACTTTACCGATCCAAGTAACCGTTTTTGGCTACGTACCTTAGTTAAACTCATGGTCTTGAGTTTTGTTAATTTTTTGAAAAAATTACTGCTGAAGCATTCAATTATACCGATTATACGCAGATAAAACAGCCATTGAAATGCATTAAGTCTAATGCAGCAGTCTATAATTAACAAACTTTAATGGATTCTATTTTAAATACAAGTTGGCGTTGTAATAAATAAGGAGGCTAAATCATTTTCAAATTAGGTTAGTATTTTGAAAATTCATGAATTGAAGTTATTTATTGTCTATAATTAACAATTTTGAATGGACTCGATTTTAAAATCTAAGTCGGTATTACAATAAGTTAGCCAATATCACGTTAAATGTCTTTGGAAGCTAATAAACGAAGCTTTTTTGGTAAAACTGTGTTGAATGGTTTTGAAAATGATAATTCTGTAAAATTTAAATTTGCTTAGATGCTGTTTAAAGTCCAAGTTTTACGTATACGGCGAATTTTAATAAACAGCTAAATAGTGGTAAAAACTGGACCACGATTTTAAGCAAGTTAGCATTTTTTATTTTGGTAATAATTTGCTTTGTCATCAAAATAAAACTTAACAACAAACAAAAACAAAATGCTTCATATGTTAACACTGAATAAAGATTTCGACATTATTGTATAAGTTTAGGCGCTCAAAATTAAAAATTGCCGATTAAAAACCGTTTGAATAGATGAAAAAAACGCAACTACATCAAACAAACAAAAAAACAACTTACGGTTAATATAAATATCAACGGTAGACTTGAGATTGGATTTATTGATCGATATCTGACAGATATATTGACCTTCGTCGGTGACGCGTAATTCATCTATCTTCAAAACGAAGTGATACATACTCCCTTCTTCCGTCAAGCTGCAAAACATGAACAATTGTGAAACAGTGCTTTTTGCTAACTTATCAAAATTTTAAGGCTTTAAATTTGAACATTAGCCAAAAAATTTTACCCCGTAAAACACACAAAGAATCTCGAACTTCGAGTCACGTCGAACCTACTTGGGTTTGTGGAATCCATGATACTGTATCTTCATTTCTAAAAGATTTACAAAGCGCTCTAGTCGTTAAGAGCAGAGATAAATCTGAAGAAAACAGTTTTTTCGGCTAATTGTTCATAATCAGAACGGCATGAAGCAAGTTAACTGATTGCCTCAACCTGAACGCCTGCATTAGGGTTAGGGTTTAGTAAGCGGTTAGTTGTCGCTGACCCGAACGACATAGGCACTAATTTTTATGTCGTTGCAGCCTTGACTTAAAAGTGTGAGGAACTGTACCAATGCTAAAAGCCGATAGATTATCACAAAAAACTGGACCGCAGAAAATATTCGAAAAGGGAAAAAATCTCGTAAAAGCAGATCAAATTTAAGTGAAAGACTGGGTTGACATAGTCTTACTATATTTATTTACAAGTTATTCTCATGTAATCAATTTTGTTTGTTTTTGTTACCTACTGTTAAGCAAAATCGAATTTCTTTTATTTTCTTCTATTTTTATTACTTGCATTTTTTGTTACAGTTAACAATAAAAAGTGTTTGTCCGTCTTACCTTGCGCTAAATCGTTCGACTAGAAAATTTTCATCGAACGTTAATAGAGTGTTATCATTTTTTGACCAACTCCTATAAGGAGGATTTTCTTCGTCATATCTGGCTACGCATAATAATCTTCCTGTAGTATCTCCACTAGGACCAACTACAACATATGTAGGATAGCTTTTCAAGCTGGTAGTTGTGTTCTGCGGTAGTGTGCCTGCAAGTAACACAATATAATTGAATAACATTGACCATCATAACTACAGTTGAAAAGATGATAGATAATGCATGGACAGAATGTAGAGTTAGAAAAAAAAAGAACTCAGACGCCAAATCAAGCAGAAAATATTTGACAAACTTATTAGCAACTGCTCGACGGCTACACTAATTACAACGAAATATACGCACATTAAGCCTATCCACACTCAGCAACACATTCAATTCCTTTCAGAAATTCAATTTCTTAAAAACTAACGGTTTACGTAGAAGTTCGAACGATTGAAAAAAAGTTCATATCCATATGCAAATATAAAAGATAAATACTCTGAACCACTTGTATTGTTCATAGTCAATACTACTGCGTAGTTTTAGTTCCTATCTGAGTTAAGGAAGTAAATTGTAGGGGAATTTGTTTGTAACAAAAATCTTTTTCTGTACATATAATTAAATTCCTCTCAACACAACTTAACTTAGACAAAATCTACGATTATCTTAACAGTTGCAAATAGCAATTTACATCAATATCTTTCACCTAAGGCATCAAACAAATATCACTATTTATTCAAACCAACGTAAACAACACTTTCGAAAGTTTCAATTGAAAACTAACCGCACGACTTAAATATGAAGTAGCAAAAGTCAAGTGGTCATCCTAGATACCAACATTGGCTTTATAACATTTCTCCAACTTTTAAAGTTTTGATACTGTGGAGTTGGGAGGCTTTTAGGGATCTGCTGATTATGAATGCAGGTTTGGGTACGCAACTTTTTGAGTTTTGTCGCAGCTGGTTTTAACCTAACCCAACCCCTAAGTTCATTTTGACGTGAAGCCCTAATCTTCACGCGCCGCACGTCAAAGCTTTTCGCGTCAAACTGGTCACATTAAAAAGTTCTGATGAGTCAAGATTCGCGTTCAATATCTTTGATAGGTCAAAATTCGCGTACGATATATTTTTCACTAGTCGGCAGAGTGGCCGAAGGGGTTAACGCATCGTTTTTACGACGACCCCGATCGCATGATCTGGGTTCAACCCACACATACCCTGGTCATGTTGTTGGTCCTTGGATAAGGCGCTTTTTATCTCTGCTAGTTGGCTTCGAACAAGCAACAAATTTGTGTTGGAAGAAGTCAAACGTCAATCGCAAAACTCGGAAAATGGTTACTCCTAAGCGGGTGAGGATTCGTCCGAAATAAAAGCGCCACAGTCTCTGCCTCGTGAGTGAAGGATAAATATGGATCAATCAATCAATCACTACAACCAAAAAAAAATATAAAAATATATGATATGAATAAGAGTAGGAAAATTCCGTAGATTGGTAGGGTATCTATTTAAGCTGGAGGGCAAAATGTTGACAAAACAATTGAATTATTCTAAGAGCAGCACAAACTGGTGGTGTTAAACAAAAAAAATTTCAAAAATAAGTCGAAAATACAACTCGCACGAATTTGAATGAAACAATTTTTTTCAGATACTGGTGAAGTTTTCTCATGACGTAGCAGTACCAAAAATTGGAAGCTTTTCAAATTACGCCCTTTGCAGTGTAATCATACTTAGGCCTAATGTGTTTGAAAGAAACCCTATTGAGCATGCGTGAGATTGTTCACTCGAATAGCAAAAACGCGCGCAAATTCCAGTGGTTCCAGTTTTAATTACTGAAGTGCCCTTTCAACAAATATTTAACTTTGGCAAAACCAAGAAGTAGCTGCAAGTCGGTATGCGCGATACCGGGCGCCTGGCCTATGGTTGTAAAAGCATTTCATAAAAAGTACAATTTACGTTAGTTTTGTTGATGGTGAAAACATGTATAAAAAATCCTTCGACGGAATTTACTTAACAGAAATTTGTAAACCTTAGGAAAAGACAAAATTTTACGAAAAAAAACACATATATGATTTCTTTGTTTGCGCAAAACTCTGTTTTATACCGAAAAAATTTTTGCTTCTAAAAACAATTGGTGAACAGCAACAAATTAACTCTTAAATTAACCCGATATCTTGAAACATATATCCATTATCAAATTACAAATCATTTTTTCTTCCTATTCACCATGTGTTGAGAGTTGCAGCACAGACCTGTGACCTGTCAATATCAATGAGGGCAGAAACTGTCCGCCAAAAACCGAACGATAGAAGAATATCCAAATACGAAAGTTCTTAAATAGTATAATCGCTGGTTATAGGACGTTAAAACACAAATAACATTTGATATCACGTAAAAAAAATACCGGTAATGTTTGAAGAGCAATGAAGCATGTAAATAACTTATGTCCAAGCCAACCAAACAATAGGCACAGCGTCAATAACGCCGACAGCCAAGAAACACAAGCCCAGAAACCACAAGGCAACCATTGTACACGGAGTTTAGTATCGTTAAAAACTTTTAGAGGTCATTGAAACAAAGCCCTCCTATCTTTTGTATCACTGTCTGAAAGAGCGACGTTACTGACCAATTAACACCTTTCTAGCTATAAAGTAAAAACCAGGCGCCAAAGAAAAAGCGTGCATTAAACCGCCAGTTGATCGTTCTCTGACTGATTTGGACTGGTGAGTTAAAACTTGAAAGTATCTCAAAATAATCAAACATATTGTATCCTATTACACAATATCCTTTATCAAACCTGTTCAAATTTTGGTCACACTTGCCTAATGAGACGATGTATTTCCCTCCCAGCACCCCAACAATTTATACATACCTATTTTTATGAATTTTGAAAACGTGAGATATTTCATGTATAAATTAAGTCACAATATCAAAGACAGGCCAGTAATCATCACACTCCGCAAATCCAAAACTTTTCAGAAACTGGAATTTATTACTGAAGATAAATTTTGCGGGTGAAATTTCAAAACTGGAGACCATGATTTCTAAATTTCTGATGGGACAAATTTACAACCACATCTAATTCATCACTTGAGATATGCAGACCGAACTATCAAAGGTCGACCGAGTGAAGTTCAGCGAAACTCACAAACGTAAGCTTCAAAACTTCGGTCTGCATGTCTCACGTGACGAATTAAATGTGTTTGTAAATTCGTCTCAAAAGAAATTTACCTCTATTGAAGAACATCAAGCTTTTGCATCATGGTCTGCACTTTGCAGTTTGGAATTTATTGACAATTTATATGAGTACAGCCATAATACAATACAGGGTGTTGGACTACGAGTGCGGTACGTGCAATTTTAACAGTCTGCTTAAAAAAGTACAGTAATCAACAAATGCCGAGAAAATCCAAACATTTCAAATACAGCCCAGTCGCTTGGTACGTTACCCTGGACAAAAACTGCAATTAATTTCTCTTTGATCTACGACATCAAAGCATAAAATTAAAAGTTCTGCCTTGGGCAAATTGACACTTTTCTATCGTGTAACGTAAATTACGTCATTAAACGTCGCAGAAATGGTGGTCTTGGCTTTACTGAAGGGCAATACGAGTTTTTTTTATTATAAATGTGTTTCGTACTTTGCAATACGAATTCATCTAGCCACAAGTAGAAGTAATAATCAAAACGTCAAATATTTATTTAATATTTCGACTTGATTACGAACGTGTTCAAACGATGTCCAAGTGAAAAATACTATAAATCCTTAGACATAACAGTAGCGTATAAATCAAGTGCGTTAATGTATTTTAATTTAGCAAAAAGGTTTTGAAAATTGTTAAAATGAAACGAATCAAAAAAACATTAGATTTTAGAATTTTTGTGGTAACCTTAGGCAATGCTCGATTAGTACCGTACTACTTACTACTACATATAAAATTATATTCGAATAATTAATTGATATAATGCAGTAATGGAAGCATAGTAAGTATTTGTAAACAGAACTACTCAAAAACTTTACTGTATGCCTAAATAGCCTGTTGGTGTAGGACGCCTAGGTATTGTAACGTAATTTTGCTGGTGGAACCTTAGAAGCACTCGTATGATACCTTACGTTTGCTGCTAGGGTCTTGATCAAAAATCGTCGTCAACAAGTTGTGTATGTGTACCTCAACCAAGAGACATAATCAGAAGAAAATTGCTCAAGAAAAATAGTACGATATCAAAACGCAATAGCTAATTTCTTTAAGAGCGAAGGACGGCCTTTAATTATCGCCGTATTTGGCAACACGGTTAAACCATAGAATCTAAAGCAAGTATTTACTTTAAACAGCACGACAAAACGGAAACTGATAAAAGGAAAGCTAAATCAAAAACCAACTTCACGAACACGTCTTCCAAGAATTGCAAATGCTTAAAAAGGGAATTGAAACCTCAACTTTTCACGTTAATTTTGCGGCAAGCCGTTACTGCCATTAGCAAAAATGTGTCTGGAAGCCCGAAAGCAGACGACCTAGGAAAACTGTTCAGTAAGATAGCACTTAAAGGAAACTCACCATTTGTGCAAGATGGTGACGCAATTGTGTAGAGTGAAAATGACTACACTATACAAATAAAACCAAGTTTGTACTCTTGTACAGTACACAGCATCAAACGATAGTCGCAAGAAACGCAAAATTAAAAGCGCTATTGAACTATCTTGAGAAAACCTTTGCAAAGAGAACTAATGCTTGACATTTTATACTTTACAAGCAGCCAACCACGAACCAAACGGACTTAATGCCTATTGTGCCAACCTAAGTAGGTTGCATTGACAATAACCGAAGCAAAACCTCACATTACAGAAATGTCTTTTAATATCCATAGTTCTTTGTTTGAGGACAATATTGGGGCGTTTGAAAACATGAACTATGCTTAAAAGACACCCACACAACTGTAGTACGAGTGCCTACTATGACATCACTAAAGCAATGGCTGAAAACCTAATATCAACTTAGTGCAGCAATAAATAATAGTTTGCTAAAAATTTTGGAGCATAACGGTCGGAATTTCCGCATAATCTAAGAGCAAAAACGATTGCCAGAATAGAACTTAGCATAGCAATTTAATGAACGCGTTTAGCTTTAACTTAAAGCATTATCAGTAGATCGAATTACACAATTTAGAGCACGAACTTACATTCATGCACATAACCTAATTACCTGTCGTTGTTTGATTCGATAACGTGACAAACTTTAAGCCAAGTCGTGGCCTTCTGGTCTTGACGGGTGGCTAATTAACTATTGTATATAAATTCGTGCTGTAAACTGCGTAACTCATTCTACTGATGATGTTTTAAGTTAAAGCGAAATGCGTCTAATAAATTGCAATGCTTCAAAGTTCCATTCGGCAATCGTTCTGGTTCCTAGAATAACTAATAACTATGCACAATTTGTAACGAAAAATAACACAAATATGCTAGAAAATGATATAACACAAAATTAAGCACGTTATGGTGGGATAAAAGCATGAAAGTTTTGTGACTATAATTTTATTCAAATTTTCATTAAAGAGACTCTGCTGGAAATCGGTTTGATTGAGGAAATGAGAACTACTTGAGGTAAGAAAAAGGTGCCCCAAACCATTTTCCACAATTCCCTTTATTCGTGAAAATACGGTTTGATCCAATTGACTCTGTACCATTTGCAACCCTGCATTTTGCAATTTTGTGGCATCACAAAAGGCATTATTTTGTAAAATTTCTTGCAGACCAAGAACTGCGATGGTTGATAAGGAAGGCAATAGCCAAGGATTCTGCTTTAGCCAGCGATTACAATTCAAACAATTTGTCAGCAACATTATACGAGTGATATAATCTGTAAGACCAATTTTGGTGATGTTTTTAGCCTATGAATGATATAACATTTGAAGACAAAAACGATTACACTATAGATCATCACTGGTAGCCTAGGTCTACACTCTACAGGTATCAGTAGCACTAGCCAAGTTTTCAGATTTGGTTTAGGCTATTCACAGCTATCAGTTGGTACAGTAATCGCGTTTCTTAGTCTGCAAAAAATTTTGTAAAATCATGCTGTTGTGATGTCACAAAATTGCAAAATGCAGAGTTGTTAATGGTACATAGTCAAACGGATTAAATCAAATTTTCGTGAATAAGGAGAATTGTAGAAAAAGGTTTGGAGTGTCTCTTTATTATCTCAAGTAGTTCTCATTTCTTCAATAAAACCGATTTCATGCAGTATCTCTCTAAATGCTTGCTTCAGACAATAGAGCTTTCTATATTTTCAAACAGACAATAGAGTTAGGGTAAAAAACATACAACAATCCAAAAGGTTCCTTTTTATTTTGCTTTAAGCAGACTTTATTCACTAGAATTTTTATCAACATTTTTATTAATTCTGACTCAAATATAACCCATACTCAAACCCTTACTCCAAAACTAATCCCAAATCTAACTTTAATCCAAATCTTGACCTTAAAAAGGCAAATGAAAATGCACAGATGAAGATTCCTCATCAGTGTTCCCTTTAACTTTTAGACTTATCGGCAAGTGCCCAAATTTTCTTCAAACAATTATGCCCACTGCCCAATGCTCTAAAAGAATGTTTATGTGTCCTAAATTTTGTACCAATTCATTATTAAAGTTTACCTAATGTCATATTTCCACAAAATCATCGAATTTTGTAAAGCTATGGTTACCATATTGCCGAAAATTATTTGCTCTTGTTCCAACAAATTCAGAATCGCTGAAAAAAATCGGCTTAATGGGAACACAATTCTCACTTTCGTTTTACTCTTTTTAATTTAAAATTTTCAGTGACATAATCACTCTCCTTTTTTTAACACAAAAAAGATTTTATTATCAGAAAGCAATGGCTGACCATAATCAAATAGCGTGTTGGACATTCGTTTTAAATTAAAATTAGGGAGTGACTATTTCACAAGAAATTTCAACGTAAAAAGAGTAAAACAAAAATGAGAAATATTCAATTACTCATCTTAGCATTTTCATTTGCTAATTTAAGGGTTAAGATTAAGGTTTGAGTAAAGAGTTCGATCTGGGGTTAGCTTTAGAATGAGCTTTCGAGTTTGGGATAGATTCGAGTCAGAAGCCTTCCTAAAGTAGATAGAAGTTTATTCCAGCTTAAATCAGAGTTGAAAACCACACATTCGACATTACAACAACATGAATTGCATTCTTAATTTGACAAATATGCCAAGAAAGGCATTCTCTTAAAGCAAAAATTTAAAATACCATTTTGCAAATGCCAGCAGAAACAAATTCTTATTAACTTTTTTTTATGTAATACTTTATGTAAATTCTGAAAGAAGTTAGAGTGAAGATCGCTATGTTACCGTACGAAAGCACAAAACTGGTGGTGAAAAGAGCATTCTAAATCATTGATGGCAAAAATTTATTACAGTTTGAGTTTGTAAAGCTACAAATATAAAACGGAGAAAAAATCTCTCACCTTTGAGCAAATTGAAAATTAATCCTATTATAACGAACAATTTCCGCTTCATGCTGATTATTTCCAATGATTCTGCCACAAATTCTTCAAAAATTTGATGATATAAAATACAAAACAAAAGTTTTAAATTCTTTTAATCAATTTTCATCACAATATCATCACAAAAATGATTTAAAAATTTTCACTATTTACACATAAGCCTACATTCTGCAAAAAAAAATACATGTCTAACTCACCACAACTGATGTTTAAATTTCCCAAAGAGATTCAAAAAAGTCAACTAAAACACTTATCTACAGCTGCTTTCACTTTTCAATGATGCACTGCACTCCACTCATAAATATGTCAATACTCAATAGTCAATGTCATTATATTTTAAAAATACTGAATAGCAACAAACTATATAGTATATTACCAGTATAACAAGATGCTGGAATGTATTTGCCAGAATCTGCCTTTACCAGGTTAGAGCATTAACAACATTAGTAATTAATTATACATTCAAGTTTTAAATTTTTGCAGACACAGATCCTGCGAAGTGCAAGATTTGAAATTATGATTCAGTGCTCCTGAGTTTTGTTTGCTATTTCATGCCCCAAAAGTGATAAATCTAAATTACACCATATACCAGTACGAACTAGGAGTATACTATGCCTACACAATGTACAGTTTTGACCTGTAGATGATAGATCTCAGATCTGCATCATAGGCCTATCATAAATTTTCCAATTAAAAAATATTAACATTTTTCAACCTGTTGACAAAGACAATCTTAATCAATCTTGATTATGGGAATGGTAGCCTATCAGTTATGTTTCTTTCATTCAAAAATGAATTTAGTATGCCTACAAGTTGATAACAATCCACAGCATTCAGCTATTAGTACTGTAATATCACGAAAGGATGTTGAACAGACTGAGGCTAGGCTACCTGTATTACTGATACAACCAATTTACAAATAAATTCGATTTTCATCCAGGAATATTTGCAAATCAGGTCACTGTACCGCTGTCTAAGGTAGGCTTCTGGATTACAGTAAAACACTAGGAATTGGGATGGATGCCACTGAACAGCTGATTGCTGGCAACATAACCTATGGTAGCCTACTGTAAGCACATACTAGTATGCCTAATCAGTACAGTGCCCAGTAGGCTATGCTATTAGCTTTTTGTTATCCATAATGCCATCTACTGACTAATTTAGACCAAATGCTCCTTTATTCTGATTTGCTTGCTTCAGCTCAGAGCTTCTTTGCTTCCTGGTTAATTTAGAACAAGTTACTAGTAACTCAACTGCACAACTATAGCTCTCTATTTAGCTTCACCAGCTAGTTTTCAAAACAGCTTAACATCTACTCTGTAATTATGCAACCATTATGCCGATTTTTATCAGCAAATCAGCATTTTAATTGGGCACATGCCGACTCATTTGTGGATGTTAAATTGTTTACTATTAAAAATATCGCCGATTGTTTGGGCGCATGCGCAACAAAATCTACAAGGGAACATTACTTGCTGTACCAAGTACTGGTAAGCCTACAACAGTTGGACAGCCTGTAGGTAAAATAGGCTTTCAGTACTCACCGCTCACATGCTCAGGCCACAGTCCATACTCCAGCCACAGTTCAGACCATGGCAGCATGGCAATCTCAATATCAGGCCTGGACACTGGCAGCCTCCATCTAAAAACTGGAGACAGATGGTGCAAATATTTTCTGTACTTTGGAGCATAGTTTCATGCATTGTGATGTTTTGTTTATTTTTTGCTAAAACATACATTTTTGTCATAAATGGTACCAGTACCATAGTCTATGACATCAACATGATGTCACAATGACATCATAGGTAACACAATTTTACTTAAAAATAATGCATGTTTCAGAGTATTTTAATATAAAATGACATGTACAGTATTTAAGTTTTCAAAGGCAGTACGATAAGTTCAAGAAACGTTGAAGCTAATCGTCATTTGGACCAAATCATTATTAGATCAAATCTGAAATGTCAAGTTAAAAATTTTTGTTAGTCATAACCATTAAATGCTGTATTTTATACTAATGCCTATTGAATTAACCATGGAAATAGCATTGATATCTGATAAAAATAGAGAAGTAAATTAGTATCATTATCAAGAATGGGATTTATCTGTGTTTTGTACACCTGACATGCAGCTTAATGAGAGCACTGCAGCATCGTCATGATTATGAAAAGATGATAATAATTAACTTTGATGCAGCTAAGTGTAAAATACCATCCTTTGAAGGGTAGCTTTTTTTAAGGCAGTGGTTATTTTGCTATTTGGAAGCAAAATAGTCCTAAGCGCTATTTCGCCTCAAGTGCCAAATAAGCCCTAACCCTAATCCCAATGCAAACCCAAACCTTAATCCTAACCCTAATCCTAACTCTAATCCTAACCCAAACCCTAACCCAAAAACAGAGGTAAAATACTACTTTGCAGGCAAAATAGTCACTTAACTTGTGTACAGGGGGATAAATAATTCTTAGCATAAAGGATGGTAAAGGCATCAAAGACAAGGCAATTTTCTTAATTTAATAAATACAAGTTTTACCCCCAGATACTTTTGCCAAAAGCTGACATGTTTTTACTCTTTGAAAAATGAAAAGGTAAAGAAACATTAATTTAACACCCACTGTTATTAAATACCGGTATCAGTGTTTCTTATAAGCGCAAAAAAGTGCAAAATTTTTTCTGGCATTTTTGCTGTAACATTTTACAACGTTACGGTGTTTTTGATCTGCAAACTTACTACATTTTTACTCATCGCCAACAACCACCAATTGTAAGTGGCCTTACAGTGCGACGACGTTTTTCTCCTAATGATAAAAGTGGACAAAAATAGAATAAGTGCCGTTTTCTGCCGAATAAACTTTTTTTGTTTGGAGAACAGCAAAAATCCCTAAAAAAATAGGAAAAGGCTTAGCGCACGTTCCATGCGCGCAAACATTTTGTAATATAGCCAAAAAAACTAACCCTAAGCCCTAACCCTAACCTTAACCCTAATCCTAGCCCTAACCCTAAGCCTAACCTAAACCCTAATCCAAACCTATAACTGTAATAATCAAAGTAAAAATTTCCGAAAACAAGTGACGTCACCCGAATCTTTGTTTATTTAACCGCGCACATTCCGTGTGCCAAGTCACTTCGAAAAAAATATCATGGTTCTTTGACCTGTGACCTTTTTTTTTTTGAGATCAGCACAAAAGTCGTGGAGGGCTAGAGGTACCTGGAGGCATTTTCACAAAGCTTTCAGGAACTTTGCACTTTTTTCGACATTTACACATTATCGATAAGTGAAAACTTAGACTGTTAGAGGGAACACTGGTTATCATTACCTACAATACAAATCAATCAACATATCATCAAATTGGACATTTCTTTTGTTTAATAACTGAAGCTTCTCAGTATTTCTCTTTACAGGAAAATTTATAAAACTCAGCTCTTGACAGCATAATCAAAAATAAATGGAGAAAATGATGGGCATCATGAAGAGTAGGTAAAGGTATCTCTCACTGCTTCAAAATGACTTGCAGTTCTATTTCATAACTCAATAACCATTATGATTTAACCATTGCTAGTGTATTGGTATTTCGTACAGTAACCTGACAACATGTTACCACAATATGGTAGCCTATCTATTTTTGGCATATTTGTTTTTTACCTGCATTTTGCATCATGAAAACCAAAAGCAAGTCATCAGGTATAGCTTAATAGCATCACCATGCCTAAAACCTGAAACTAGGCTAGCTAACTGGTGGACAACCTTGACATAGTGCTCATTGATGACCCAGAGGCCTGTAGCAGTTTGGGCTTTATCTAAGACCAGGTCTAAGGTACCAGGGTACCATACCAGTATGTAATTAGAACCAGTACTAAAATTGTAGGGGGGACACGTCCCCCCATCGAGATTTAGTGTCCCCCCATCGAAATTGAGCGTCCCTTCATCGAGATTTAAGCGCTGGTTGATCAGACGAAAAAGGGCCTGTCAACAAATATAAATCCCACAAATTCTGGCCGAATTTGGTCCCAAATTGTGGTGAAGACCTCTTTTTTTTCGGTCTTCACTTGATTTCGGGGACAAAAACTCTTCAATTTTCCGTGAAGACTTTTTTTTTGGTCTTTATTCAATTTTGAGGACGGAAAGAGATAATTTCCCCTACATTACCGGTACTTTGGCATTCCAAATGCGTTTGGTCAAGGCTGCAAAAGTGTCCCTTCATGCAAAATTTTACAGTTTATTAGTACAGTACTGATTACAACCAACAGACCAACTCTGCAACTCAGAACTGATACTGCACTGCAACTTACAGTTAAATTTAGTAGACCTATAAACTGATATATAAATAGGCTACTAAAAATAATATCCCTGCAAATAATCAAAATTTTGCTAGACTTTTGCTACTGGTACCGTATGACTTGCTAACCATTATGTACGGTACCAGAAGTGGTACTGGTACCCATTACAGATTAACTTGGGCACAAGCAGTTGATTCACAAAATCATCCCTGTGGTGATAAAAATTTCGCTCCAATTTCACTAGGCTACTGGTACAGACCGTATGACCTGCTAAAACCATTATGCATCGATACCCTGGTACCCATTAACTTGGGCACAAGCAGTGCTGAGTTAATTTACAAAACTAACTGGTCAAGAATATTCGTATATGATAACCTAGCACGGTACCGGTACTATTTTAAGGTTGAATCTAATGCTCTGCAAACTCCTACTACCGTAGTACCGTACCTTCCTAACCAATAACCTACATCCAAAAATCTGAACCAAATAACGAGAAACTTGCATCCACTTTTCGAGCGGAGTACGCCGGCTTCCAAGTAGTAAGCATTCCCATGGTTCAGACTCCAAACTAGAGATGGCAACAGCGCAGCGTACGCGGCCGTGCCCTGTTGTTTGTGCACCGCGCCGCGTGGCTACTAAAATCTGCTTCACGTAACAGCGTCAGCGTACCGCCGCGTACCATAATTTTTACATTTTTTTCACAATTATTTTTGGTGAACTATTTCTATGGACAACAATGGTGAGTGATTATGTAACTATAACTATAATATGAATTGAAGACAGACTGCGACGGTTTGGTCAAGGATGCAAAGGCGTGATCTCATGCAAAATTTTGCAGTTTAAGTGCTGGTGTTAGGCCTACTAGATAACGTTTAGGCTAGCGTCCACATTATAACACCAGGAGCAGTCACGAGTTAGTGATTCAAAAATTATTTTTACAATGAAAGGAATGCAACAGATTGTTGGAAAAAATAAACATAAATATCTTTCTATCTAGAAGAGGCAGAATTTTGAAATTAGTTGCAAAAAATGTCAAAAAATTGAAAAATTCTGCTTGGTATACAATAAATGAGTTAAATTAACGTTTGATACCCATTTAAAATACGGTCCTTGTATATGCGCGTTAATTACCAGCTTATTTTTTAACAAAAGATAATTACCCAGTAATTTGGCATAAGCGCTGATTACACAATGACAAACAATTTTTTTCGATATAAGTCACAGAATTGCGAAAAACAATAATTAAACAAAAATGCACAAAGATTAAAAATCGAAATTGGGTCTTCAGTCACGTTGTGATTAGGCCTACAAAACAGACTGTTTTTTATGATTTTAACGGTAGTAACGCCACCACTTTTTGAAGGGGTGAAGAATCTAGTCAATTCCGGTAGTTTACAAGAGCTAAAATGGAAATATAATTTTTGAAGTGTTTTGCTCTCATTTTGTGGCTGCGGTTGCAGTATATTCAACTAGTACAAAGAGATATGGTATTCCCCTTGAAAAGTTTTTGGAAACCCTGAATCTGTTTTTTATGCCTGAAGTTCTTGGGAAAAAAAGAGATTAAAATAATGTTTACTTTTTCAGCAACATTACATGGCCAATCCAATTTTCGTAAAATCTACTCTTATTCTGAAAATTCATGCTGGAAGAAGAAATTCAAGGTTTTCAAAAACTTTTTGGGGGGGTATCTTTTTGTATTTGCTGAACATCTTTGTAACAACAGCCCCAAAATAAAAACAAAAAAATTTTCAAGAATTTGTCGCAATTTTAACTATTGTAGACTACTGCAATAGGCTGGATGTTTCACCCTCTTTAAGGCAGGTGTAGTAAAGCACTATTTACAAAAAATGAAGCATTACGTATCTGCTAATTTTTTTTTAAACTTGCTTAAGTTTATTGTGAAACTAACAGAAAGATGTTACAGCAACTGTTTTCATCGGAGAAATAGGTATTGAAGCCAGAGACTAAATATGCACTTTTTTCTAAGAGTTGTTTTATAGCCAAGGGCGCAGCTAGCATTTCAACATTGATCAGGGGGACCCAAATTTCAGCGGTACAAAAAAGTGTGCCTCTAAAATTAAAAAAATAAAAGATTTTTGAGTGTAGAAAGGGCTTGATTTTCGCGTATTTGGAGCTTGACCTTAAAGACTTCAAAAGCGTGAGGGGCCCTGGGCAATTGGCCATGTCATGCATTGGTTAATCTGGCTCTTAGGAGCGCTGCGTACTGCTAGTTTATAGGTATAGCGGTTACTGGCAGAGGTGGGCAGCGCAAGTCATAAAACTTGGGCCGCAAGCGCATGCGCAACTGCTCTGAAAATGTTGCGCCGTGTGCGTTTCCGCAAGCCCAAAAAAATATTTGCGCCGCAAGCGCGACCGCAAGTGTAAAGTTTTGAAAAGTATACTTGTAATTGTTTTGAAAAGTATGCTGGAATTGATTCACTGCTCAAACTGCACAGGGCTACGGTACAAAACTAATATTCAAAAGCGCTACTAAATAAGTAAACAAACAATTATTAATTTTTAAAAAATCCAAAAATTTGAAAATGCGCATCGCTAAACTCTTTTGAGCAAAGAACGTCTTTATTCCGAATGAAAAAAAAAGCGCTCAACCAGTAGCGTAGCCAGAGGGGGGCTGTAGCCCGCCTCCCCCTCCCCCCATTGGCCGGTCAACCAAAACGCAGAATAAGAAAAATACCACATTTTTAGCTCTACTGAGAGTGTTTTTTTGCGCTGGAATGGACTAAAAAGTGATTTAAGCGACTTTTGAAACATATATTCAGGAGGGGGGGCTAATTTGTCAAAAATTAAAGTCACAAAATCAAAAAAAAACTTTCAAAAATGCCCAAAAATAAACAATGAAATTTGATCGCTATTGCAATAATGCCAAACATAGGTTTTAACAACAAATATATTATAAACTCAGGAATAAGGGAGGGGGGCTATTTAGTGCTAGTTAATTATCAATCACTTCTCTCGAGTATCTTTTCATTACTTCCCCCCCCCCCCAATTATTTTCCTTTATAAAATATAGACGAAATAGACTACTCCGTGTGAGTTTTATTTAATAATAAGATTTTATGATTTACCAGCATGAAAACTAGAGAACTACAATGTTATCATTAGCCACCTCCCACATAGCCCATTAATGCAACCAGTTGAATCATGTTGCACTGCCAATTTCTATGCCACGTTTTAAAAGCATTATTTTTCACTAAAATAGCCCAAAATTTAAGTTATGCAAAAACTGGATAACTGGGCTACGCCCCCAGACCCCCAAAATAGCCCCCCCCCCCCATTACGAATTTCTGGCCATGCGCCTGCGCTCAACACTAGCACTTAAAGAAATCGGGGGTGTTAAAAAATTCTACTAATAAAGTCTTCATGTGGTGGAAAGCGAACGACTTCAGAGTCACTGTTTTTTTTTACTGGCTCGTCAAGAAAATCCTATGTGAACTTCGATACATTTTTTGTGCTTCTGAAACAATTACATCACTCTTTGACAAATGCAGCAGGCTAAAACAATCATCTCGTTTTTTGTATAAGGAAATTAAACCATCTAAGTATTAATTATTACAAGAGCTACCGATGCTGTCACTCCTGTTCGCAATATCTTTCAAGTTTTACCGGACAAGAAAAAAGTTGTAATTAATAAATAGTTTTTGTTGTTTCTTGTTTTCAATTACAGTAAAAAAATCACACTGTTGCCAGCAACGAGTTTAATGCCCAAAACAAGTTTAAGATTTTGTAGAAAGTTGTAGCGTATTTCTAGATAGACAATTGCAAAAATAAGTTTTCAGTTGAAAATTTGATTTTACAACTATTTTTTTAATACTCAATAGAAATTTTTTTTGAAAAATTGGCAAAAAATATTTTAGAGAGAAAGGTTTCAGCAATAGAAGATCCTTGCTGTAAATCCAATAGAAGTTTTGCTAGTAGTGGACGAATGGAATTTCCCATGATGAGGCTTTTATGAACCTCCCTTATCATAGGCGTACCGGTAACCAAAGAGGGAGGGGCAAGAGGCCGGCCCCGCCAAATTGAAATGCTACCAATGATAAAAATAATAACAACAAAGCCTAACGTTTCAAATTTTTTTAGCATTTTTGCGTACAACAGTATACTTGCACAACAGACTAATTTTAATATTGACAACAAGGTGGCCCGGGCCCCCTCAAATCAAATTCTTGCAAACCAATTTAAATGTATAATACGGGAGAAACTCAAGGTTTTTGTCCTAAAAGTTGCAACCCCAGGCCCTCATATAATCATGTTGCAAACTTAATGCAGTAAAGGTAAATTTACACAGTATCCGTTTTTCGTTTGTATTCGTCCGTTTTTTTACGTTTATGCTTCTTCTTGAAAAAGTATGCGCTTTTTCATCCGCATTTTTATTGGTCCATATCTGCACTAAGTAGACTGTTGTATATAGATAGAAATTTTGTTCAAGAATTTTGTGTATGAACGATAAAAGCGATATTTCAAAATAGAGATGTACTCCTTTACAAAAGAATTTTTTCGGAAAACTTTTGTCCAGTATGTGACTGTCTGGTTAGTGCGGATATGAACTTATAGAAATGCGGATGAAAAAGTGCATACTTTTTCAAGAAGAAGCAAAAACGTAAAAAAACGGACGAAAAACGGATACTGTGTACATTCACCCTAACAGGACTACTTCGTGACCATCTTTTGCACCAATTTCAATTAACAATCCACTTCCACCTCGCCAGTTTTTATGCAACAAATTACTTTTGACAAAAAAAAGAAAAATTAGCTAAGGAAATGCTTATTGAACAAATTATTGAATTCAAATTGCGGGGGCTGGAGCCCTCTAGTCGTACATGTACTTCTAAAAGTGATTATTTTCAAGCAAAATAAAACTCTCCAAGGCAAATATTCGAGTGATTATTTACTGCTAAAAACTTTTCAGAAGGCAATGTTCCTTGCTTCTCCCACCTGGCCAAGACACTTACATCAGGGCTTCCTAAACTGGGGGTCGCGACCCCCCAAGGGGTCGCGTAACGACCTTCAGGAGTCGCAGTGGTAGACAGGTGGGCAGGTGGCAGCTTAACTCGAAGACCGAAAGGTCCCTTCGCTGTCTCCTGGCCAAAGCAACTTGGTGAATAAAATGTAATTACAATTACCAACTTTTACAAGAAAGTTTAAAATTGGTATATACTCTCAGCGATCCCTGACTGTCGTTAAAAACTTGTGCAATTCTGCTAAACGTCATTCTTAACTTAGTCGTAGATTCTACTTAAATAGGCGCCGTTTCATAGTGAGACTTTGTTGAACAATGTATTATATAAGATGACAGCAGAACGACTTTTCCCCATTCGTATCATGTAGCATAGCTGGATGCCTAACTTGCTTTGTTTTGTCACTAAGGTTTATGAAGTAATAGAACTATGCAAACCAAGTTCAATGCTTGTATAGTGCTGTAGTCAGTATCCAGGGGGGAGGGTATAGCCAGTACTTAAATTGTAGGGGTAACGCGGGGAGACACGTCCCCCCATGGAGAGTTAGTTCCCTCCATCGAGATTTAGCGTCCCCCTATTGAAATTTCAGCGTTTCCCCTAACGAGATTACAGCGCTCTCTATTAAGAGTAATCGTCTGGATGATTAGACAAAAAAGTGGTTTTCAGCACCAATAAATCCCAAAATCCGGCCAAATACAGTACCAAATTGCGGCAAAGATCTTTTTTTTTTTAATTTCGATCGAGTATGGCGACAAAATCTTTTTAAACTTCAATGAAGATCTTTTTTACTTGGTCTTCAACCGAATTCGGGGACAACATCTTAACTTAAAGCAAAATTTCCATTGAATTTCAGCCGCATTCCGAATGCGTTTGGTCAAGGCTGCGAAAGCGTCCCCTCATGCAAAATTTTGCAGTTAAGTACAAGGTATAGCCGCCCCAATTGGCCTGCTAATCAAAACGCAAAATAAGAAAAATACCACGTATTAGCACTTCTGAGACTGCCTTTTGCACTGAAATAAACTAAAAAATGATTTAAAGCATATTTTGAAACGTTTTTTTAGGGGGGAGGGGGCTGATTTGTGAAAAATGAAACTCTTAAACCGAGAAAAAACTTTGAAACATAGCCAAAAATAGGTATTCGAATTTGGTCGTACATTGAAAAATGCTTAACACACAGTAGGTTTCATCAAAAAATATATAAGCTCAGGAAAAGGGGGGGAGGGCAATTTAGCATTACTTAATTACCAATCATTTCTCCCAAACTTCCTTCCATTAGCCCCCCTAATTATATATTTTTCCATAAAACATGGGCGAAATAGATTACTCTTTTGAGAGTTTTATTGATCTACCGGTATAGAATTTTATGGTTTACCAGCTAGTAAAAAGGGAATTGAAATTCTAGCTATGCCTACCACCAACATAGCCCTTATATTCATGTTTTCGCACTGCTAATTTTTATGCCACGTTTCAATTGCATTAATTTTTATCAAAATAGGCCTAAAATTAGACTATTTTTGGTAAAAAAACTCAAAATTTTTGAGCGCTGGGGGCTCCGCCCCTCATGCCCCCCAACAACCTTCCCCGTTGCAGAATTCTGGCTACGCGCCTGGCAGTAGTACCGCTAGTTTAGTAGAATAGGAGCATAATATATATAGTTGAGTAGAGGTACAACTATACCATACGAATCCTACAGGTAAGATTCTATTCACTGAAAGCTGGTAAAAATGTCGCACGATAACGGTAGTAAGCGTATTGCAGATGATGTTGAAGCAGTGATAAAGACAAATGCAAACAGCAGGGTGTTTGCGTTTTGTACGCATTGGGTACTAGTGCCTTGTAGTTATTTTTTTCCATTGAATAATTACCACAAATCCACAACTCACAGTGTTTATTATTTTAATCGTCAAGGCTCGCGGAAATTTTTAAAAAATTAGAATTCAAGATTTAGATTTTAAACGTGTTTTGAACTTGTTCTGTTAGTAAAGAAAGACTGAACAAAAAACGTGCAAAATGTGATCCAAATGGCATTAAAATAGTTGTTTTCAAAAAAAAAAATACAAAAGCTTGCCTTGCGGCTGGCTTCCAGAACCCCGTCTGTCATACGTTTGGGTTAAACTAGTTTGGACACCACGTCTCCCAATTTAACAATTTTGGAAACCTTTTTAACTCTTGGTTCAAATCCGCTTCCTCTTAAGCAAAATCCAGGTGGCATACCAACCCAGATCCCGGCTTCTGATCCTCCACTCTACTGTATCTTTGTTTCATAAAAAGTCCCTCTTTAAAAATTTTTGATGACATCAATGCGTGTGATTTGCGTTTTTGCCCTCCCGCCCAATCAAAATCCTAGCTTTGCCTATATGTACCTCATAAATATTTTTTTCTAAACTTTAATCACACTTGATTGAAAAGCAATTATTCCTAGTCGTATTCAAATTGCGCATGGGCGACTGCGCTCAAAATTGCTAAAAGACTTGCGGGGAAGCACTAGCGTACGTAAGATTTTTGAAAGGGGGGGGGGGAGGCAGGAAATTTGAGAATAATGAAGACCAAAAAAAAGGCCTTCACTCAGAGTTAGTCCGTTTTTCTGCCAAATTTAGGTGAAGACCAAAAAAAAGGTCTTCACCCACATTCAGCCCATTTCTTTACACAGATTTTCTTCCCAAATTCCAAAGGGGGGGAGGCATGACTCAATTTTGCGCACTATTCTAACTTATTTATGCATTACTGGAATCCGAAAGGGGGGGCCATGACACCATGCCCCCCCCTAAATACGCCCCTGGGCGCAAGGGTCAGCGCAAAAGTTTAAGAATAATTGTGGCTCAAGCGCTATCGCAAGTAAAATAGTTTAGCCCCAATACAATGACATTCTTCAACTCTTGCGTGAACGTAACACTACATAAGTCTATAGTTGCTCTCTGTTCAGTACCACCTCGAAAGTTAAGTATAACACTACCCTATTATGATTAGAGATCTACTCCACTTCAACAGAAATGCAAACAAGAAATGCTGTTCACTATCTTAAACTTGATTGCGAGCGTTACGTCATAATCATAATCGCCAAATCTGGATTCTCGCGCAGCGCTGCCTCGACTGCTTTCAATACATAAAAAATAAAAAAAAATACGCAAAGCAAAAAGTGGCATGTTAAGAACAAGCATGCTGTAATTGCCATCTGGGTTTTTTATGCCTTGTTTTATAGATTTACAATGCGAGAACTACAGAACTTGACTTGTGATTAGTGAATTAGCTGTTAATTGTCGGACGTCGGTAGCTCTCTAATATACGTTACTTATGTCAAAAATATTGGGGGGACCGATTAACTTTTCCAAATATTGGGGTAACCAGTCCACCGGGTCCCGGCCCTATCCCCCCCCCTGTTTATACTTATATTTTTTTGTGGTTGAAATTTTCGCAAGAAATGTGCTTGGTCGGTGTTGAATATTACTGGCGTTTACTTTTGTTTCAGCGGTTGATAGTGATAAAAATTTGCTAAGCTTTGCTTCTAGTAAACTAACTATACGGATATGCTCTCTTTTTGATCATCAAAGTAACGTTTTATTTTTTCTGTCACAGTCTTGACACGTTGATACAAACTAGTCAATTTCGTTACTATTATGCTCCACAGCTCTAGTCACTAATATACTGCAGAGTAAAAACTTAATGAGCTGTTTCGTAGTAGCTTATATAGTGCAGAGAGATAGCTAGTATAGGCCCGCTTTTTTCGTCGTCAAGTAGCAATGGCGATGCTACTTGTTAGGGCTAGTAGAAGTGGGGTTTTACTTTTGCATCACTACTAGCCAGTACTTAAATTGTAAAATTTTGCATGGGGGAACGCTTTTGCAGCCTTGACGTACTTTACAAAAAGTTCAAAGGAAATGATGTATTTCCGTCGCCGAAATTGAATGAAGACAAAAACAAGAAAAAGGTCTTCGCCGGAAATTGAAGTCATTTTTTCCCAAAATTAAGTGAAGACCAAGCAAAAGGTCTTCGCCGCAATTTGCGACCATTTTCGGCAGGAAATTTGTAGTATCTTTTAGTCCTGGCTGGCTATTTTTCCTCTGGTCATCCGGCGCTCAACTCTCGATGGGAGGACGCCTAAATCTCGATGGGGGGACGCTAAATCTCGATGGGGGGACGCTAACTCTCGATGGGGGAACGCGTCCCCCCACGTCCCCCCTACAATTTAAGTACTGCTACTAGCACATAACACACTTACTTAAAAGCAGGAAAGTTATGAATGTTGAGTTATACTGTTAGTACAGTAGGACCAAAATATCTACTGCTAAAGATCTTTTAAGGGTTTACATCCGAAACTACCACTGTAACACACCGACTAAATATACATTATGAACTACAATTATTTCAGCAACAGCAATGATTTAATTCAACAATCAGAAATTGTACTTCAACAAAAATAAACAACACTTTTTTAAAATGAAAGTAATTCTTGATACAATGTTATATTAAACTACAATATACTTGCGTTGGGATGATTGATCATATACGCATGGGAGGTGTTGAGTGTTTAGTTCAGCATGCCACTGCTGTTTACTGTAAAGATGGGTCTTGAGTATATTGACATAAAAGTATAAAAGGCAAGTATAGGCTAATCATCAATTATGTTGTTGTCAATCAAAACGATGAAAATCTCAGTTCAGATCTCAAAATAAGTTTGTTTTAGGAAAAACCCCTAGGAGCTTAGTTGAAATCAAACTACGGAATCTTAAGTGAAGCCTCTTCCCACCTAAAAAAAAAAAAAACAAAGAAGATCCTCATTCCACCTCAAATCGTTTATTTTTTTTCGTCTCCCCAATAAATGAGGAGGAAAAAAATTTTTAATTTGGTGCATGTTTTTTTTAAATCCCAATTAAAATGATCTTAAAATGTCGAAGTATATTTTCTTCAAGATTATTGTACCTATTAACTCCCAAAAAAAAATGGGACCAAAACTAAAAAATACCAATGAAGGGGAAAAATTCGGATCTGGTAAGTCATAATCCATTAAGAATCGTTTCGCTTGCGAATTAGCTTTTGTTACTTCCACTCTAAAAAATACAATTACGATACTAAGAGCAATATCTTCTCAAGATTCTCAAAAATAGCAAACACTTTACGTAGAGCCGTCGCCAGAGCAATGGAAGTGAGGCACTAAAATAAACTGAATTTTTGCCTATAAACACTGATATTTTACGGCTACAAATTATGCGCTATTTTTACAATTTTGCATTCATGTCTAAAAAAAGAGATGTGTGCCCCCCGCAGCGACTCTTAGCTCGTTTCGTATTTGGCCCATAGGCTACTGTAAAATCGCTTGAAAAATCTGTCTTCAGCATTGAATGCGACCAGAAGTGCAACCACGATTTTGCTAGGAGGGTGGGGGCTTGAAGCAAGAGTAAAATTCTTTGCCCAAAAATTTTCTAATTTAGGCCATAAGCTCTACAAACTGATGCAAGCCAAGCGTATCTCGCAGAGGGGGCACTGGGGGGGGGGGGGCAGAGCCTTCAGTCGCTGGGTGATTTTCGTGATTTTACTGCAAAAATAGCAGTTTTAACGCTATTTCAATTACATTTTGCACGTTTTTGAAGCCATATGAATAACCAAAGCAAACAGCTAAAATTTAGAAGTTATTGAAAGAATTAAATTGCCTTGCCCTTTTTGTAGTGACCCTGTTACTCCATTCCTTATGTTAGTGCAACTCCGCAAAATATGCGCAGTCTGAGGACAAAAAAATTGCTTTCTTTTGTTGTTTACAGATCTAGTTAATGGTATAGGTTAATTTTTGTTGTTGATATGAAGTAAGTAAATCATGAAATTGGAGACAGTGGATGAACGCCGGACGTAAAACGTAAGTTCAATTGGCAACGATACAACCAAAATTCTACACCTATCCCCTTAATACTTCAGCTCAAGTCCAAAACAAGCTTGAACACTTGTATTTTGGGGTTAAATTTTCTACATGACTCGGCCCTCTTAGCCCCTTTTCCGTGGTTGCGCCACTGACTGCGACCTAAAAAAATCTTGAGTGTGCTCTAAAAAAACAAAAACAGCTGGTCTTTTAAAAAAATGTTTTCATATATTGTTTCAGGTCATAATCACTAATCAAGTACCGGTACCGGTAACGATTCTGTAGGCTTACATCTCTCTTCCGCGACACACCCGAGAAGGCGTGTTAACAAGACGGATTACAGCGTCATATTCATGCACAGCAGTTGGTTTCCAGCAATATTGGTAAGAATCGAGCAAACTTTAAACGAGAATGATGTTTGTACGATATTATTTCTTTTTCCATGATTGTCTGTTGTCTTGTCGTTACGTGATGTCCCAAAAACGTATTTTCATTAAACCGAAATGGGAGGCACAAACAGTCGTTAGGAGGGATACGCTCCCCCCCTTCCCGTAGGGACGGCACTGATTTTAGGTGTACCTACAGCTAAGAATCGTAAATTAAGCAATAAAGTAAAAAATGGAGACATAAAAGCGCAAGCTGGATAGGCCTTCGATTGTTTGAAAAAATGACGTGATCTGAAAACCAAAAGTTAATCTAGATTATGACTTCAAGTCTTTTATTTTCTTAAACATATAAAAGCTGAGATCGTTTGATTGCATGGCTGGTTACACGACTGGTTGCTCTAAGAATCGAGCAGTCACACTGCGGTTCCGATGCTTGCTGCGCGAGTGACAAACGCTTTAGCTTGTTAACTTGCTATATTTCTTCATGATGCGTAAAAGCAATGAGATATTATTCTACGTCAAAAGAGTATCCTTCACCACTCTTCGCATGCTGCAGTATACTGTTCTTCTGTACGTATGCTTTTTTATGCAGTTTTGAAATGATGCAGCAAAAAGCAAAAATAAACGATCAAAACCGGAATATTTTTTGTTTTACAAATCGCTTTTAAATTGTGTTAAATAACTTTAAAACTAGATGGGAGTTTGCCAGCAAACCCAGTGAACGACCGACGCAAAGCTAATGCTGTGACGCTCAAAAATACTTTTTGTCTACCGTAAAATCAGCAATTATTCAAAAATATCTGATTATGGAACCTCCAAAAAAGTAGAGTCAAAATATTTGTCAGTTAAATATCTCCTGATATCAAAACAGACTGGCACCCTAAGTTGAGCCGTTCAAAAAATTGATTTTTGGGGGGATCCCCGGTGGGGTGGCACCCCCAAATTATGTCAAAATATTTGTCTGTTAAACATCTGCTGATATCAAAACAGACTGGCACTCTAAGTTGAGCTGTTCAAAAAATTGATTTTTGGGGGGTCTATTTGAGGGGTCCTCGGGGGGGTGGCACCCCCAAACTATGTCAAAATATTTGTCTGTTAAATATCTGCAGATATCATAAAACACTGGCGCCCTAGCTTGAGCCATTCAAAAAATTGATTTTTTGGGGGTCCATTTGGGGGGGTCCTCGTGGGAGTGGCACCCCCAAACTACGTCAAAATATTTGTCAGGTAAATATCTGCTGATATTAAAACGGACTGGCACCCTAAGTTGAGCCGTTCAAAAACTTGATTTTTGGGGGTCCATTTGGGGGGTCCTCGGGGGATGTGGCACCCCCAAACTATGTCAAAATATTTGTCAGGTAAATATCTGCTGATATCAAAACAGACTGGCACTTTAAGTTGAGCCGTTCAAAAAATTGATTTTTGGGGGGTTCCCGGGGGGGTGGCACCCCCAACCTAAGTCAAAATATTTGTCTGTTAAATATCTACTAATAGCAAAAAAAGTAGCACTCTAGCTTAAGCCGTTCAAAAAATGGATTTTTTGGGGCCCCATTTTTGGGGATTCCCGGTAGAGTTGCCCCAAAAAATTTCGGTAGAAAAAATTGGGTTTGCAGCTCAACAACTTTACACAAAAATTAGATTTCGATGTTTTGTGGTTTAAAAGAAGAAGAGCGTACAAAAATTAGGGAAAAAAAAAGAAATAAACTTCATTGCGGCCAAAAGTGGGTTGGTTGGGATGAAAGGGTATCTTAAGACATACAACCATACGAAATATTTTTTGCCGTACTTAAGCCGTTTTTGACTTAGACGGCTTTTTACGCCAAACTTGCGGGGCGGTTTTCGGGTTCTAAAACCAAAGTCACGTGACCTATTGCCTCAAAATTTGGTTCAAACATATAACTTATCAATCTCAAACTGCTGTCAAGATTTCATGTAGCTTGACCCAACCGTTCTCGAGTTATAAGCAAAAGTCTGAAATTTCGCACTCGTTAGTTGGAAAATGGCCGAGTAAAAACAAAGTAACACGCGACGCGAGCGTCGGTCGTTCCAATTAAAGATCTTCTGCTCTGTGATCTCTGCGAGCATTTTCGTGGCGGAAAAAAAACTTATTGTTATTATTTATGAGCATTCAACTTTTACTTTTTCTGCATCAATGTAAGAAAAAAAGTGGACGTTTTTGTATTTTGTTATTTATTCGTATTTTATGACTTGTTGAAAGCATCTTTGGACAAAAAAATTTTTATAGTTTTTGTGGTGTTACCTCAATATTGTGCCTTCCATCTTATATGTCAAATCCTTATGCCGCTGTATCATGTCCAGGATTTCCTTTTATTCTTGGCAAATTTACATCCTTAAACATTGCTTCTCTGCCAAGAGCCATTAGACCAGTTTGGACGTGGGCTAAGTTTCCGCTTTCGTACAAATCCACCACCTGTATGATAAAAAGGCGGCTTTTTAGAAATTCCACCCCTTGTGGTGGTCCAGCTGACTAAAAACTTGCAAACTGCTGGACTCAAAAAGGTGGGCTTAGCTGCGTTGGTATGACTAGACAGATGCGAAGAGTATGGTTAAACAGTTCAGTATTCTAGTTTATTGGTGCTGTAATAATAAACCTAAGCAGCAGCACAGGGCATGAGAAGGGGGGTTCAGGAGGTACATTGACGTTGTAAAAACCTGTAAAACTTGATGACACCTTCATCAAGGCCAAAAACTGTGTTAAGTATTTAGGTATCCTTATCTACACGATTCTAAATTTCCGTTTTCACCTAGAAGAAATTGAAAATAAACTTTCTGAATCTCTGGGAATACTCTATAAATTGAAACCAATCCTCCCACAAAATGCCCTTTTAAAATTATATTATTCTATGGTGCATTCTTACTTTTAAAATTATATTATTCTATGGTGCATTCTCACTTATTGCACGGTCTAGTTGTTTGGAGATCAACTTTTCCTTATCTAAAAAAATTAAACTCAATACAAAATAAAGCTGTCAAGCTAATTGGTGGGGGAATTATTTGGACAGAGTAATGCCTTATTAATCAAAATTGAACATTTTGAAACTTCCAGACTTAAATAAACTTGAAACTGCTAAATTTGTTTATAGATTTATGCACAATACCCTTCCTCAATCTTTTTCTGACTTTTTTGTTTAGGTTAGTGAAATCCCTGGTCGTACAACAAGATCTTCAGGCAACCGTCACAGTCTTTACATTCCTCGCTATAACACCAACAGATTACAACGAAGTATCAAATATCAAGGAGTAAAAATATGGAACTCTATACCCCTTAAAATTCAAAACCTCCCATTCTCTACTTTCAAAAAAAACACAAAACTCATTTAATGCAAACGTATGAAAAAAATAATTTAATTTACACATTGTTTATAATTGCCAGTTTTTTGTTTTAGCTGGTTGCGAATCAGTTTGAATTATTAGTGGATATGCTATTCTCAAACAAAACGGGTTGCTGCTTGACTCGATGACCGAGGAGGTCCTTACGCAGCTTCCCAGTACCCATTCGCTTCTTTATACAGTATAACTGACTAGATTGCGTTTTTTTTTTTGTTTTTTGTTGATTTGTGTGCTCTACTTGTATTGTGAAAGGTGACGAAAAATAAATACTTACTTACTTACAGTACTTACATTGTATCTACGGGGCTCGGCCTCAGGAGGCCCGGTAGAACCTATAAGTTTACGTGCATTCAAGTAGAAGCATCGGCTTTTAGTAGTGATACACAATATACAGCACGCAAATAGTTGTGATACACCTAGTTCGTTAATATCATTTACACCAAGTTTTTGTCTACAGCTAATTTCAGGCTAAAAATTAGTGAAATTTTTGGTAAGAACCTTTTCTTGGCCTTCACCTAAAAGGCTATATTCGGTAATTTTTAATTTTCGTACCCCCTGACAAAATTTCTCACTGAGGCCCTGCAGCAGCCCTCGCCCCCGCAAACTTGTTACACGCTTCAGCATAGTACAGCGAGTATAATGGAAGATTGATTTGAGTTTGATTGCAAAAAAATTAAGTATTGCAGTAATAGGCAAGTTCTCTTTGTTTATGTTTTATTATCCAGCATCCACTTCTGCGACGCATTTTTGATTTTTTTTCTGTGTTGTCTCTCGTTTATGATTTCTTTATCGCAAAAAAGCTGCAGAAATTGAACAAAAAAAGGCTGGAAAATAATACTGGTCATGCATGCTCACTTGGAACAGATCAAGCTTTGCAACTCCAAAGTTTACGGCTGCTTCAAGGAATTTAGATATGTTTTCCATTTGCTTGAGCTGAAAGCAAGTTGAGTTTATATTTTGGTACGATCATAATTATACACGGTGTTCCAAGAATTTGAAATCCGGTCATATATTGTGGAACACCCTGTATATACTTTGGTGCGAAAGCGTCGTATTAACTAATGGACACACTGGAAAAATTGCTTCGAGCCTCACAATTTGAATCTTGGGGAAGCGATTGTGCGCCGTTATTTTGGATGAATCGTCTTCACTCGCATATAGGTGTTGGTCATTTTTCAAGCTTTCCGATTGACGTTGGACTTCTTTCTACTTAAAGTTTTGTTTGTTTAAAGCCACCAAGCAGAGACAATAACCGTAAAGTGTCATATCCAAAGATGCGACAACGAGACTACGGTGCGGATTGAATCCAGAACATGCGATCAAAGTCATCGTAAAACGAGGCCTTTGTTTTCTCGGTCACGCTGTAGACGTAGGAGCATACCCTGTAAAAGGCTTTCGGGTCTTCAGTTGATTTATAGTACAAAATCACCCAACCTGCCGCTTTTTTGACCCAGCGCCCAGCTGGCCGTTATTTAAACCTGGTTACGGTGGAAGAATTTTCAGCGGCAAAGTAGTTTAGGTGCTAACCTCATAATACAATCTCAAAGTCGAAAATTGCTATTTAGCCCGCAAACAAACTCGTAAAAGCTCAAAACCCAAGATTAGAACTGGAAAAATAAAAGTCCTCGTAACTTAACCTGAAATATAATTTACTGTGCGCACTCCATACTAAATAATTCAAGCCGTGCCGCATCCCCTCCCCCGCAAAAAAAATTATACTTATCCATAAAACTTTTCGTTTACATGGGTGCGTTAATCAAGAAACTTGTTTTAGCCTTGAATTCGTATTCGACGACCGGATTGTGTCTTTGATTACTGTACGGGGTACGCTCTATCACCAGGACATCCGTACACTTTATTAAGTAACATTAGGGGGTTAAGTTATTTTGTGATTGATTGGAGAAAATTTTGTACGGTTTTGAGAATTTTGCAATAAATTTTTTTGATAATTTGCTTTAATAATTGCACAATGATTGCTTAATACGAGTATTTTGATAATCGTGCAACAATTGCATAATTAATACTTACCGCCATTGAAGATTGATTTATGCTTGTACAAGAATTCGGTTGAATTTTATTCATCAATTGGCATAAAATAACCCCATTCTTTAACCAAGCTTGAAAACCCTAAAAATAACAATTATGCATTCAGAATCTTGGCACTCGTAAGGATTAATTTTTAAGCATTTTTTGAACATTTTGATTAGGCAGAAAGCTGTGATGTCCAAAGTTCAGGCCACAAAGGGATTTAATCCGGCTCACGTCGAAAATACAGTTTAGTCTCGCCCCTAAACTATCGCCAGCAATCGTGAACGTAAGACACTAACGTGTCAATTTTGTAAACCTTGCCACATACTCCCATCCATAAGCTCTTCGAAGATATTGTTACCCATCTTTTTCCCCACCGCAAAATCTCAATATTTGACCAAATCTTTGTTTTCTTTTTATTTTGGCTTTCGTGGAATTAATTGGCCCGGAGGCAGCCTCGCTGAGTCCAATTAGCCCCACCACTGAAAAACTTTGGAACCCTAACATACAGCAATTTTT
This sequence comes from Trididemnum nubilum, assembly GCA_963965965.1. NCBI lineage: Eukaryota > Metazoa > Chordata > Ascidiacea > Aplousobranchia > Didemnidae > Trididemnum > Trididemnum nubilum. The sequence goes on from OZ014488.1 coordinate 29,816,487, forward strand.
CCTCACATTTGATATCAAGATCTGCTGTCCGAAGGTGATATGCCAAACACAAAATACTGCTGGTCTGTTTCTCTCATTTTCCATCGCTAAAATTTATTGTATGCAGACATGGGTACGATCTTGATCTTAAACTTCAAGATCACATTATTTTCATGATTTGATCTTGATCTTGAAGAGCACATTTTTGTGTGATCTTGATCTTGAAGGTCAAGATCATTTTAATTTTAAATATCGCGTAGGGTAAGCATTGCCGAGGCCACGTTATGTGATATTCTGAAGCTATTTCATGACTCCGACACGGACACGGACTCCAACACTGACTCCAACTCCAACACAGTATACACTGGAGAAAGTAATCCGCATTTGCCGCGGTACAGACAGAACAGGTACAAGCCAGTTTGGCAGTACCTAACCTGTTAACTTGAAGAGAAAATAATCAAAATCAGCTTGTTAACAACGGAATGTTTTCCCCATCATCACCGCAACCTTTTTTTTGAGTACGAAAAGTAAAGTGATCTTCATTTTTAGGATCACGATTTGATCTTCAAGATCACAATCTTGATCTTCAAGATAACAGTGTTTGGGTGTGTTGATCTTTGATTTACAAGATCACATTTTTTGGATGATCTGATCTTGATTTTCAAGATTATCAAAAGGCATAGGTGGACTCATGTCCGTTAATCGTCAATCCGTTAATACCGAAGCTAACTTTTTCATTAACTCGATAATCCGTTAAAAAGTTGTTTCGTGTTAACGGGCTAAAGTAACTTCCGTTGAGTTCTGTTAACTTCCATTAAGGTTTTTATTGTAAATATCTTGCACCATTCATTCATCGTACAGGTACAAACCAGTTTGCTCTGGTAACACTTGTTTTATAGAAGAAAGCGAAGAAAGGAACTCTTTTTTTGTGGCAAATAATAAGCTGCAGCCTTATAGGTCTATTAATTATCGCTGTTTGCAGTTTCCAAGGATTTTCTTATTGCAACTTCGTTAGTGCATATGAACTTATTTTTATCTTGAAATTAAATTAGACTGTAAAATATAACTTCCAAAATACAAAAAGACCATACCATAGTAATAAATATTTCCTTACAATCAACTCAAATAAGTTACACGCAAAACATTAACGAATTAACGGACTTTATTAACTTCCGTTAATTAAAGCTGAAAACAACGGATTAACGTTAACGGAGGTGGGAAGTTTGATAACGGACTAGTGGTTAACGAAGCTAACGTTTTGCATTAACTTGGCCACAGATGCCAGAACGGAGTGATCTTGCTTATCTCTGTTTGTATTTCCAGTCTTAATTGCCGTCCAAAGTAAAAAGTTGGGTAGGTTCTTGGAGCTTCGTTAAGCTCTGGAACCTGGAGTCTATAAACTAAGCTTCGGAAAATGACAATTTGTGGCCAAATTATTGATAAAAAACGCAAAATAAAGTCTACACTTCGGCCGAAGATCAAAAAAAGTCTTTACCAAGAAAATTGCTTCAATTTTCAACCAAATTTTGATGTGGAACCATCGCTAGTCAGCGATAAGTAGGGAAAGTCGTGTGGTTAAGGAGACGGAAGACTACCAAGGCCTAACTTGTCAAAATAGCTACGTGGCCAAGCCTACCCTCGACGGCAACACTTTGTATATCGTGTAAGTTAATGGCATATTATACCTCGTAGTCTACATATACCTCGTATATATACTGTATTTAGTACTTTTCCAGGTTGTTGACATAAGTTCATGTTGTGTTTGTTTTTTTGTGGGTTTGTGTTATGCGTTTACTGTTTGCCCTACGCTTGTTTGGTGTGGTTCTCGAGTCAGAGAAATAAGAAATAACCTTATAAGAAAAAATAAGAAATAATCTTATTAATAAGTGCTATTAGTTGTAAAATAAAAAAATAATAATTCTTGATTAAACATGAAAATAATAACAATGGCGTTGCCAAGGATGGTGGCTCCCTGAGCGGAATTTCGTGGTGACACCCGGAGCGGGATTTCCAAATGTCACCTCTTATCATGCGATGCTTCCGCAACTGTGACGGGCTTATGTGAAAATTATGTCCAATTGCGGATCAAGACAAAAAAAAGAAGATCCTCACCGCAAATTTGTGAAGTTTTTAGTCGGAAATTCGGTGAAAATGTGAAAATTGTGACAGTATGATTTCATATCATAAAATGGTGACACCTGGGGCGCCCCCCCTAACGACACCACTGCATAATAATTCGGAAATAACGAATTTAGCACCAACAGAGGAAGCTTGCCGATCAGTGCAAACATGTGAATTTTCCCCAGCTGGGCCACAGCCAGAGAAGGGGCATAACATTGCCTAAAATTGTCGGAGTCTTACTTGTAACATTTCTTTTAATCGTAGAACAGTATTGGCTGTAAATGCCGAGTACTAATATGCTGAGCTATGTTTGCATTTTGCGGAGCCTCCACGACCTTACTTGACCCCTTTGCCAAACATCTTCTGTTGGAAAATTTTACCAATGGCGCCGTATTAACTCATAAGTTTACGCAGCTTTTACGTATTTTGGGCGAAGTTATGTCAAACTTAAAAGTTCTTTGCAAAAATATTTCATTTTGGTGAAGCGCAAAAAAACAAAATTAAGGAAATCCTCGGTAGGAATTTGTTATCTCCCAAACAGTTCAACGTAAGTATTAGCGTAAATAAATTGAATTCATAAATTAAAAAAGGTAATCGAGGAATTTGTTATTCATAGCATATTTATTTTCCTCTCGCAGGATAGCGTCAGACGCTAACTATTTGATGATCCGCACACTTTTCATGGCAATAACGACTTCGTTCTTGGACGAATCCAAACCTGCTGAAGAGTTTTCAGTGCTACAATGCTTGTGTAGATTTCTTCAAAATCTTGTCCGCTATATTCGCTGCTTGTTCGAAGCTATCAAGCAGAGCTAATCATCGTAAAGCGTCTTATCCAAGAACGCAAGAACGTGACCAGGGTGCCGGGTGAACCCAGATCATGTCATCAGGGATCGTCGTAAAAACAACGCCTGCCCTGTTCTCTCGCGCACGCGGCCGACCAAAAATTTAGCGACATTTTTTCCAAAAGTGGGCGAAGTGTAATTTATAACCGTAAAGCGCAATTTCTACAACCTCCACATTTGCGAAACTTGCGTTGCGCTTTAATTTTATACTTTGAGACATTGCAGAAGTTTTGCTGCAGACTTGTTGCGGATTAATTTGCGCAGTGTTTTTATGCTTGTTTCGGTTTATAATTGTCAAAGATTGATCTTCTTTAACATTTTTTACGGTCTAAAATCAAAATTAGATGCTTTTTTACAGATTAAAATTGCAAAAATGCGGAATTTGCATAGTGTGTTGTAAATTTGATGGCGGATTTTGAAGTTCAGTTGCATTTTGAGTCGGTATAAAAATCTTGTTTCAGAATTGTAGAGTTGCGTAGCGCTTCAACAGAATTAAATGTTTATTAGGAAAATGACCGCCACTTTAGAAAATAAAAGATTTAAATTGCGCATTTTATGCTGCTTTTTTTAAGCCTCTTTCCACATGCGACAGCTGTCGCGTCGCTTGGGTGAAAGGACTTATGGATTCGTTCAAGCGCTTCCTGCTCATCGCAATAAAAAGTGAGCGAATTGTCCGATTGTTAGCACCTGACGCTAGTTTTGACGGGAGAAAACACATGCAGCAACAGCTGCACTGTTCAACAACAAAAAATAAGCTTTTGTTGGCATTAAGAACAACATTACAGCACGTTATTGCAGACAAATAATTGCAAACTTACTTCTGGACCTGTTTTGCTGGGTCTCTCCCCAAGAATTGCGTGAATCCACTCCACAATGTCGTTTTCAAGTTCTTCGGAGTACTTTTGCTTTTTGTTTTGGTGTTCAGCAGTAAATTCAAAACCTTTCGGCCGTTCCATTTTTTGTACTTAAACTTTTGGTGAGGCGAATTGCTGCTTAATGCTACAATGAATGATATAATGATAATTTTGGCAAAATGATTCTGGATCTGATTTGTAATTACACTTTATTCACCAAATTGCCTTGGCCAAGAGCACCAGCGTACGCAGGATTTGGAAAGGGGAGGGCCAGGAAATTTGAAAATAATGAAAACCAAACGAGTAAGGTCTTCAATCAGATTGAGTCCGTTTTTCTGCCCAGGTTTAGGAGAAGACCATAAAAAAAAAGAAAGGTCTTCACCAAAATTTAGCCCCTTTTTCTGCCCAAATTTAGGTGAAGACCAAAAAAAAAAACAGAAAAAAAAGATCTTCATCAAAATTTAGCACCTTTTTCTGCCCAAATTCAAAAAATGAGAGAGGCATGACTCAATTTTCCGCACTATTCTTAGTATTTATGCATTACTGGCACCTGATGGTACCATGCCCTTCCCCTAAATACGCCCCTAGTCAAGCGACAGGCAAGGGACCTTTCAGTTTTCGAGTCAAGCTGGCACCTTCCCACCTGTCTACCACACACTGTTTTAGGCTTCACAGAGTCCTTTTTTATTGTTAAACAAAGAACCTGTGGATATCGATTTTATAGTCTTTGGTTTAATTCGACAAGGAATCAAACCCGAGTCATCTGTTTCAGTAGCAGACACTCTATCCAATCGACCACTGATCGATTTAGATTAATATTAATGATCACTGAGCGGGAATCGAAGATTCTGCTTTGTTGAAACCGTTTAATCGATAAACACTAACACGACCCTCTGACCTCAGTTTCAAACCAAAATTTTGGTTGTGCAGTTAAGGCGCACTAATTTGCCATAAATATTACAGGTTTGTGCCCAGGCTATATATACTAATAACGTACGACGTAATGCACGTAATTGTGTTTCCGGTTAAATGCCACGAATTTACGGTACAGTCATAATAATTTCTAACCATCTTTTTAAAAAGGCTGTCAACTACTTTTGAGAAATACGTCAGCACGATTACTTAAATGTCGACGTATTGTGATCGTGATCATATCAACCGGCTTTTTATCAACTGTCAGTAGCGTAGCCAGGGGGGGGGGGGCGGGGGCGCTATAGCCCCCCCCCCATTGGCCTGCCGACCAAAATGCAGAATAAGAAAAATACCACGTTTTTAGCACTTTTAAGACTGTAGTTTGCACTGAGTTAGACTAAAAAAGGATTTAAAGCATAGTTTGAAACGTTTGTTTAGGGGGGGGGGCTAATGGAATGCCGACCAAAATGCAGAATAAGACAAATAACACGTTTTTAGCTCTTCTGAGACTGTTTTTTGAGCTGGAATGGACTAAAAAGTAATTTAAAGCATCTTTTGAAACACATATTCTAGGGGGGGGGGGGGCTAAATTGTCAAAAATAAAAGTCACAAATCAACAAAAACTTTGAAAAAATGCCCAAAAATAATCAATCAAATTTGATCGCTGATGTAAAAATGCCAAACATGTAGATTTTACCAACAAATATATTATAAATTCAGGAATAAGGGGGGGAGGGGGCTATTCCGTATTAGTTAATTACCAATCACTTCTATCAAATATCTTTCCATTAGCCCCCCCCAATTATTTTTCTTTATAAAATGTAGACAAAATAGATTACTTCGTGTGCATGAGTTTTATTGAATAACAGGATTTTATGATTTACCAGCATGCACACAAGAAAACTACAATGTTATCATTAGCCACCTCCCACATAGCCCATTAATGCAACTAGTTCAATCATGTTGCGCAGCCAATTTCTATGCCACGTTTTAAAAACAATAATTTTTATTAAATAGCCCTAAAATTAAGTTATTTTTGCAAAAAAAATGCAAAATTTTCGAGCGCTGGGGGCTCAGCCACCAGACCTCCGTGCCTCCAGCGGCTGGGGGCTCCGTCCCCAGACCCCCAAATTAGCCCCCCAATTGCGAATTTCTGGCTACGCGCCTGTCAACTGTATTACACTTTTTAAAGCGTTAATTGTTGGTTATTTTTTGAAAATGTAATGAAAAGGACAATTACGTAAAGGCGTAATGATGGGAAGTTACGCAGCACAATAGAGACTAAATGTCTGAAGATTTTTGACATTTTTCTTTTTTTATCGATAATAATAACTCAAACCATACCTTTTTAATCTCATGGTTTTGCTTGGAAGACTTTGCCATTTCGCGTTGAGAAACATTTAAATAAGTTTGCAAAACATGCAGGGAGGGAGATTGAAGCTATGGCCCCATTTTATGAAGGAGCAAAGTCTTTATCAGGCAAAATATAACACAAGCCTTAGTGTTTACTTTGCTATTTGAGATTTTTAATTTAACTTTGTTATATCTTGTTGAGTTCTTGTAATTCGTCATCTGCATTATCCTGGACTAAGCAGGCTTGGCCAAAAGGCAGCGAAGGGACTTTATGGTCATTTCATTTAGTCGCCTTCTGCCAATCGCCCTCTAGTTTGCTGCACACGGTTGAGCTCCAACCATGTTTGTTTTTTAACGCTGATCATCAAGTACGAACTTTTGAAAGCCTATTTCATGGTCTTTTGGTTGACTCTACCGCGAATCAAGCTAATTCCAGCTTTTTGGCAGCATACGCTCAGTATTCCAAATGAGAAAACTAGTAACCAAAGGTGGAGTCCTCGAGGACGTCCTTGGCCTTGAGGACGTACTCGAGGACACAATTTGACGTCCTTGGCCTCGAAGCTCAAGTCCTTGGCCTCAAAGCCTACAAGTCCTCGAAAACATCTTGTTCTCAGCTCGAGAACAGCTTTATTTATTGATTGGTTAAAAAAGAAAATAACCAAACAAAAGACAACATAACTGCTAGTCTGTCAATTTGTTGTTTCTCTTCTTCGTTTGAGAAATAATACCATGTGATATCCAACTAAGCCAAGTCATACTAAACTTATTTTAAATAGCATTATGTAAAACAGGGATCGGAAATTCTTTGAACTGATGGACCGCATTCAGCCCTAACAAGGTTCCAACCGGCCGCCACTATTTCAGCGGACCAAAAGAGAAAGGTCATCGCCAGAAATTCAGGCCTTTTTTCGGACGAATCGATGGCGAAGACCACAAAAAAACGTTTTCCTCAGGGGAAGAGAATCATTTCGGTGGCTTATTGGTGCATACCTATCACAGAAAAAAGAAAAGAAGTCGCCGGCAGGATGACAATAAAAGGTCGCGGGCCGTGTAAAATGCCTTGGCGGGCCGCATGCGACCCGCGGGCCATAGGTAGCTAACCCCTGGTGTAAAAGCTCTAATCGGAGAATGAGGGGGCAAAAAGCATTGTAGAAAATTGTTCTTTTTTGTTGTAGATGGATTGTTTTTTAAAAATGGTACAATAGATAGTTAAGCCTACTAACCATGTTATTGCCCGGGTCGGATTCACATTGCGCAGGGCACTTGGCATTTTGGAGTTTTTTTCAACATCTTTCAGCCAAATGTAGGTGAAGACCAAAAAAGGCTCACCATTTGAGCATAGTCGTTATTTGAGTGCGGTGCCCCTAACAGGTACTGCTCCATATTTTGGTAAATCCGGCCCTGGTTATTGCATTACGTTCACGAAAAGATTTGGTGAGGACCTGAGATTGCAACTTTTTGGACAAAAATTCTCATTTTCTCCGCGTTATACATTTAAATTGGTTGGCAAAAATTAAATTGAGTGGTGCTCGGGGCCCTTATATGGTTGTCAATATTGTTGTCAATTACCGTTGTAAGCAAAAAATGCTAAAAGAAACCAAAACTGAAAAACAATAGACTTTTTGTCATATTTTGTCATTGGTGACATTTCAATTGGATGGGGCGGGCCCCCTGGGCTCTTTTGGCTCCTGGCTAGGCCTATGGGGCCCTGTGCCCTATGGTAAATCCAGCCCTGGTTTTTGCAATACGTTCATAAAAGGTTAGATGAGGGCCTGAAGTAGCAAGTTTTAGGACAAAAACCCTTAACTTCACCCGGATTATACATTTCAATTGGTTAGCAAAATTTGAATGGAGAGGGCCTGGGCTCCCTGGTCATCAATATTATTGTTAATTACTGTTGCGCACGTGTACTGTTGTACGCGAAGATGCTAAAAAAAAACTGAAACTGAGGAAACAAGGTGTTTTTGTCACCTTTTTCTCATCGATGGCATTTCAATTGGGGGGGGGGGGGGCGGGCTCCTGCCTCCCCCTGGCTACGCCTTTGGTGCCTTAGCCATGAATGCTAGATCTTAGTTATTTTGTTATGATATGCTAGGCTACTGTATAACAAATACTTGCTTGTTTTTTTACACTAAATACAATTAGCTGTTTCATACTGAGCGGGATGTGGAAGCGGAAGCTGGAAGCGGTTAAATTTTTGTGGAAGCGGAAGCACTTTAATGAAAAAGACCGGAAGCAGAAGCGACTATTTCTATCCGGAGCTGGAAGCGGAAGCAAAAAATTGCAAAGGTGAAGAAGCGGAAGCGAACTCGGAAGCATAAAACTTCAAGAGGAGCTGGAAGCGGAAGCATTACAAATTTGACTGGTTCCACATCCCTGGTTTTATTAAACTGCCGGTATAGAATTTTAGGATTTATCAGCTTGTAAATAAGAGAACTGAAATTCTAGCAATAGTTACCTCCCACATAGCCCACTTATGCAACTAGTTTAATCATGTTTTTGCTCAGCTAATTTTTACGCCGCGTTTTAATAGCATTAATTTTTATCAAAATTGGCCTAAATTAAGTTATTTTTGCCAAAAAAACACAAAATTTTCGAGCGCTGAAGGCCCCGTCTCCAGGCCCCCTATAGCCCCCGGCGGTTCCGCCCCCAAGTCTCAGTAACAGCTCCCTCACGTAATAGATTTTTGGCTACGCACCTGCATACTGATATGTAAAGAAAAGATTGGCTTAAAATTAGAGTTGAGAAATTGTGAGAAAACTAAGCTTTTTCTAATTTAGCATTTACAGTATTTTCGTTTCAAATTGCTTTGAAAATTTAGGTGTACCGTAATCTTCTTTAAAGTCACAAAAATTGCTATTTTTTTCAAAAAAAAAATCACGAAAATTTTTTAACGGCGACATGGAGACCTTACTCTTGCCTCATTACTCCGTATTTTTTTCAAAGCCAAAAACTTATGAGTTGACAAATATACTTGGTACAGTACCTCAATTCATTTTAAACACTTGAATTCACAGTATTTCGCCATATTTTTAGACAATAATTTTCAAAAAAAACTTCGTGAAAAAAAAATTGTTTAACCAAACATTATGAATTGCGTTTAGGACTATATACTGAAAAAGTAGGAATCAAGTATCAGTGTACGTTTGCACAGGGGCCCAAACTGATGAAATTAAGGCGTTAAAATTGACCATTTCTACGTTTATAATTAGCTGTATTTCCATTCTCGGATTATGGCCTTGTTTTATTATCATTTATTATTAACTTATTATTATTACCACGATATCGCAGCGGTACGTTACCATCATCAGCTGCTAACGTGTAAATTTTCGAAATGGCATTCATTATTATTTTTAAAAACTACTCTTTTTGAGTTATCATCAAAAACTCAACGAAATGCAATATCTTCAGCACTTTCGCGAAAAAAATTTCGGAAAATGTGCCTACCATAGTTCAGAAAATTTGTGTCCTCGGTTCTTGGCCTCGACCATTCCTGTCCTTGGACTCGAGAGGGTCTGTCCTCGAAAAGTCGGGTCCTTGGCCTCGGGTTTTTTTTTGATTCCTTGGCCTCGAACGTTGTGTCCTCGACTCCACCTCTGCTAGTTACAAAGTAGGCAATTAATAAGGTTTGGAAACGTTAGGATCAAATGCGAAAGTTGGAAATATTTTTAGCTTTTTCTTTTAGCTCAGCGAAAAACAATCAAACATTGGCTAATGGCTTTGTGACTCACAAAGTTGATAGTTCGGCTCCCTGGTTAATTTTGCTTGTCTATCGAAACTGTTTTGCGTTGATTCGAAAATGCTAGTTTTTCGTTGCGACTTGATATTGTCACAGGATTAATTGGATTTGATTCTATTTTTACGGTACTGGCTCTTGGAAATAGACAGTGATGTAAGAAGACCTCTAAAAGTGTAATCAAGTAAAAGTTTTATTACTTGAACCTAAAACTGCTCGAAGTACAAGAGTATTGACCAAAAAAGTACTTAGGTAAAAGTAAAAACGAAGTCGTTTTGAAAGCACTCAAGAACAAGTATTTCCGAAAGCATTTAAGCAAAATAAACAACTTATTCAATCAACAAACTTTAGTGTATGATAACTAGTCGACTATATCACTGCAACGTAATGCTAGGTCTTCTAATCCCTCACTCTCTCAAGAAGTCATTTTTGGTATTATATTCAAATCAAAAAGAACAACATCCAAACTTTGAGATTTGAAAATCATGTCACGCAGAAGTTACTTGGAATCATGTCATAAAATCTTTGCTGACTTAACTTAATTGAACAATTATTTCCGGTAGAAAACTCAACCGTTCTGACGAATAAGTGGTTCAAATTTAAACTTCAGTACTTAGTACTCTTCGGAATCAAAGTAGCGTAACTTCACGCTAAAAGTAAGCAAGTGAAAGTATCCAAAAATACATTTACTTTAAAAGAGCTCATTACCGATCTTATTTTGGTCCATCTTATAACCAATCTTATTTTGGTCCGCCAAAGATGAGCAAAGACGGGGAAAATTTTTTGTGGTTCTTCTCATTATTTCGAACCCGAAACAGCGGGAAGAATACACGTTGTTAACACTTGTTTAATCCTGCGGGAAGGCAGCTTTTTTGCATTTCTTGTTTTAAGGAGTCACCTTCTGGTAGCTCTTCCTTACACTTCCGCGCTGGTAGCTTTTAGGCCAAAAAGCACACAAACGATAAAAGAATAAACGTTTTTGGGACTCGCTGGACCTCATTTGATAGTCTGCTTCGGGCATTAAAATCCTAGATACAGTTACTGCTGGTGGCACTGGCTGTGCCGAGACAAATTGAAGTCGGAAGTCCCCCGGGAGCCATTGTGGGATTAGGCGTCTCGAACTGACATTACATCATGCAGAAGACTTAACTATTCTTAATACGTAAATCATGTCCTCGGCAAATCCTATTGGAGGAGCCTTTTTTTAAGGGCCCCGGAAAAATGCTCCTAGTGTCCCTAGCCCCCTTTAATATCTCCCTTGTAACAGGAGAAATACATCATAGCTTGTGAAAGTAGGCCTCTATTACAACTTATTTACACTTAAGCCACAAACTACGGAACAATCGTTCAGTAAATGATGTTACATAGGAATCAATTTTTTGACAAAAATCAATAGCACTCGGAAAAAGTAAAAAATAATTCGTATTTGTTTGTTTCGGAGAAATACAGGCAAAATTTCACTCAAAATATTCGCATGAAACGCAATGGAAAAAGTTCACAAATGTTTAGCAGCAATAGATAATTTATTTTGTCTGCGGAGTGAGTTGTCTTCCCAATCCGTACGGAGTCATTCCTTCTTGAGATGCAACTTGGTTAGTTCCCATCTAAAAAACAATGCGGATTTTGAAACCAAATGACCGTTTGGATTATTTAAAGCATTAGGAAAAATGACAATATCATTCAGAACTAAGACGCGTACAACTTACTTAGAATTTTTACTCCCTAAAACTCAAAAAGTTTGAAAAATAAATTGCACTTTAGTGCCTCAAAAATTCTCAAAAACTTAGCAATGTAGCCTTAAAGTAAAAATTATTTTTAGTTGGAGTTAAAAGAAGGCACTACAGTAATACTTAAGCTACCTAGAATAATTATGTACGTTTATGTAATATTACTTGTAGAGAATAATTTATTTCATCCAAATTTTACAATTTTAGTATTTTTTTTTCTCAAATTACATGTACCAACTGATGTTGCTGTACTGTATAAAGACAAATTTTCCCAAAACAACCAACAATCACCTGAAGACCAATCACGTTTCTTCCTTCTCTTAGTTTTTGTTCGTCGTGATCGCGGACGTTTTTATCTGCAATTTTGACTCCGATTCCAGGCCCATTGTACCCTTTTTTCATCGCCACCGAACTCAACTCATACATGGTAACTTGGACTTGGCTGAGGTTGGTGGCTTCGTATAAATCAACTGTCTAAAAACGAAAGTTGGAATTGAATCGTAATTTTATCTTTTTTTCTAAATCACACGTATTTTTCATAAGAACAATTTTATGAGAAGAGAGGCTCATTGTTGCTCAAAATCTACGAACTAATTAAGAACAATGTCAGCATCGACTTGAAAAAATATTAAAGCAGACGAGCAAGTGCAACGCATTTGTACGTAATCAGCAGTTTTCTTGGCTTTATCTACTGTACTGTATATTGCCATTGTTGATTCGCTTAACAGTAATCAAGCGTAACAGTAATTTACTTATTTTTTAGTTTAAACAGAGTACAAGATGTTTTTTTTTTTAGCTGTTATACCTGTTTGATAGCCGGGTGGTGTGAGCATGGCAGTCTCTATCTCTATTGCAAATAAGTATCGTTTCGTGAAGATTTTGTCGTGTAATAACGTGAGTTTACCGTTTTTCTTGTGTCTCCTTTTTTGGTGACAACGTTACAATTTGGCATTCAAAATAAAACCCAGAGAAGACAAATTTTAACGAAGCAAGAATAACTTTGTGTTACTTTATTCTCCAAAAAAGTTAAGAGCAAATTCTAAGATTTGCAAAAACTTAAGAACAGCCAGACTTAAACCAAAATTTACTGCTTCTAATAAAAAAGCGCACCTTGGCCAAGAGAGAGCCAAGGGCCTTGCAGTCTTTGAGCTAGGATCGTCTTCATGATCCGCTGCTACGCGTGGTTGCAATAATTTTCAAGCTTTTTTTACAAATTCGTGATGAAGCGAGATTTTACGATTTCTTAAAAAACCTATAAGAAGTTCGCCGAGCTATGACTTGGCTGATAAGGAAATTAGAATTTTGGTGTCATTACATTGTGACTTGAGTTGTGTCTATGGGAAAACAATACTTATTTCCTGTCGAAATCAAGCAATCTGCTTATTGCCCAGCATGACAAAATACTCTGTGCTGGGGCGGTTAGGCGACGCAAAGAGCCTGGTTTATGCGTGTGAGTAAGTATTTGAGTTTCAAAATTGAAAGGGCTATAGGCTACGGGTTGGAAACGAGCTAAAAATTTTTTCGTTTCACGTAATGCGCTTTTCACAATCATTAATAACTCGGCGGTAGTCTTTTTTACCGAAACGTTTTGTAGGATTATAAGCTTTACAGTAAATGCCCGAAGGCACATTTATGTTTCGCTGCGTACCGGATGTTTAATCTTCCACATTCACAATAGAAACAAAAAACATTTTTTGTACGATTTTGGAAGTTCTTTTTTCGCCTCATATTTTTTTTTCTTTATTTTCTTTCGCAAAGTTTACTCTGGTACAGTACGACTAAATGTTATCTTCCTACATTGAAAAGGATTCATATGGATACAATTCAGCAGTCAAGTATTTTTATTCTGTCACCACTTCAAGCAGGCGCGTAGCCAGAAATTCGCAATGGGGGGCTGTTTTGGGGGTCTGGGGGCGGAGCCCCCAGCGCTCGAAATTTTGCATTTTTTTGCAAAATAGCTTAATTTTAGAGCTATTTTAATGAAAAATAATGATTTAAAACGTGGCGTAGAAATCGGCAGCGCTACACGATTCAACTGGTTGCATTAATGGACTATGTGGGAGGTGGCTAATGATAACATTGCAGTTCTCTTCAAAATCATACAATCCTATCATACAATAAAACTCACTTGTAGTAATCGTTTTTATAAAGAAAAATAATTGGGGGGGGGGGCTAATGGAAAGATATTTGAGAGAAGTGATTGGTAATTAACTAACACTGAATAGCCCCCCCCCCCCCCCCCGGTTTGTTTCTGAGTTTATAATAAACCTGTATTTGGCGTTTTTACGTTAGCGATCAAATCTGATTGTTTATTTTTGGGCATTTTTCAGAGTTTTCATTGATTTGTAACTTTAATTTTCGACAGATTAGCCCCCCCCCCCTGAATAAACGTTTCAAAAGATGCTTTAAACCACTTTTTAGTCCATTCCAGCGCAAAAAACAGTCTCAGAAGAGCTAAAAACGTGTTATTTGTCTTATTCTGCATTTTGGTTGACAGGCCACGCTATTGACTGGCTACGCTATTGACTTCAAGCACTTTTATTCCACGTAGGCTAGTATTATGTCGGTGTTCTGAAAACTTTCTCACAATTGTTATTTGCAAATATAGCACGAGAACATTGAGGAGTGAGCTTTTAAAAAGTCCAGTTAGAGGTAATGTAGATTTGACGAAGGTCTAGCAATTGTACTTCACTAATTTTCGTACAAAAAAACTATTAATTTGAGCTATTAGTTGTTTGTTTTTGTTTTTTTTTGACATAATAGGCTATATGGAGTATCCTTCGTGTCAGTTATCTCGCACGATCCATGTGCAAGAACAAAAACGATTGCTGGGATCAAAATATTCAACATCCTTACTATGCAATTTGTTTTTATGTACTGTTTTTGTTTTTTTACAGTCAAAAATTCGGTTAACTTTCATGAAATTTTTCATGCAAATGCATTATCTAAGGGATACAAAAGTATTTCGAACATTGCTTTCAATTTAACCCACTTGAAATAGATCAAGGGCTTTGACTCCGTACCCTTGGACTGCTTTTAAAAACATTCCGATGTTCTCCATTTCCTTGTTCTTTCTCATGGCCTGCAAGAAAAAATGGTATGTTTCATTGTACTGCTGTATATAATAAGCCAGGGGTCGGCAACCTACGGCCAGCCGCTCCGCGACCTCTTCAACAAAGTGTAAAATTTAGGCTGAAACAGTTGGAACCCATTTTTTCTAAACTTGAGCTCGGACTGGCTTGAAATTGGGCCAGAAATGGCTGAAAACATATTTTTTGTTCTTCATCTAAATTTGGGTAAAAAATATCATCCAACTAAATTTTTTCCGGTTTTCCGGAACCTTGCTGAACTTGGTTTCGGGCCGCGACTGTGAAAAGGCGGCCGAACTTCTGTACTGAGCAATCAGTGCTTGAGCCTACAGAACGTCTGCTACTGAACGGAAGGTTATATCTATTGACAGGCCGGGTCAAACCAAAGATCTTAAAAATTGGTAATCACAGTTCTCTGTTTAACCTTCAAGATTGAAAGCACTGAAAGGGAGAATGTGAAGCCTCAAACGTGTGAGGTAGACAGGTGTGCACTGTGCAGGTGGCAGCTTCGACTTGAAAACCGAAAATAGCCAAAACAGCTTGGTGAACAAACCTGTAATAATTATCGTCAAAAATATTTTGGCATATTATTAACAACTAAAGAAAGGCCAAAGCGTTCAAATGTACAATCGCTTTCGCGACTACTGCTTTTTTTATGCACATTGACACGTCAAGATTTTGCTGTAACACTGAAAAAGTTGAACATTTGTAGCTCAAATAACTTAGGTATTGTTAAGACTTTCACCTGTAAGAACTTTTATGGCGTTAAACATAACCCAATTTTTTTACTGTAAAAAGCTCGTATGCTTTAAATATTTATCGACATGTTTAGATAAAACAGTTTTTGGGGCAAAAAATGTGGAACCCAGACGTTTAGGTCGAAAAACCGCTATGGTCAAAAAATTTCGGTTATTTTGAAAAATACCATCTAGTTTGAGGAAGTTTTATCGAATAATTTTTTTACCATACAAACTACACACACTTGTAAACGAGCCAAGTAGTTCAAGTCCGAGCCTAAAAAATGATTTGAAGCCCAACGAAGGCCAGAAAGTTAAGTTTGGAAGTTTTCAATCAGTTTTGCCATGTTATTTTGACTAGGTTTTCAAATCAACTCTTTCATTATACTCGCTGTATTACGCCGAGGCGTGTAACGAGCTTGTGGGGCCCATCTCAGCGTCATTACGCCCGGGGCAACACAGCTCTTTTCGAAAAAATGTTGCAGCGGTGGCGAGCCGTTGGCAAGACTGTGTCCAATTTGACCGGCCAAAGATTTGAATCTTAGACCTCCAGCTCCAGAGACGAACGCGCAACCGCTCGACCAAACGTCGAAAGAACCTATACGACTGATTATGTTTTGATAACATCTAAAAACACTAGGCATATACAGTAGGGTGGAGTGAAAAAAATTTTTTTTGGAAATTCAAAAAAGTGTAGTTTGGAAATCCTGGCAAATGGTCTAAAAATAGAAAAAAAATCGACTTGAGCCAGTTGCCACCTACCATGGGCTGGCTACCCCCCCAAAAATTGGTCGCGGGGGTAAAATGGCCATAAAATCATGTTACTTGATAACCGCTAGTCGTAGAGACCTGATTTATAGCTCAAAAGTTGCAGAATCATCATGTTTCTATGAGTGCTAAGAGGACTTTTTTGTCTATTTCAATCATAAAAAAAGTTACAGTCAAAAAACTAGTTTTGGCAGGTGTAACATAGCTTTTTTTAAGGATTAGGTAGACGTAGGCTTACGTCTACTTAATCCTTACAAATTTTCAAAGATTTTTTTTCTTTGTAGATAAGTAATTAGGTGCTTAGTACTATTAATGAAATAACTTGATAACCACCGTAGTTTATAGCTATGACTACCAAGCGAAGTGCAAGCAACGTTAAAGTTTTACATAGTGGATACACTTTCACTGGAAGTAAAAGCTTTCCATCCGGTATACTACCCACCAAATGTCAAGTGTTAGAGAGGATCATCCAATTCGAAAATTTTAGAACTGTGGACGTTGCAAATGATGTTGTTAAAGAAATATATGACAGATGGGTGTGGTGTAATGTTTATCCATTACATTACTTAACTATATCTAAAAAAAGTACAGGCACTGGTGGTAGCTTTCAGCAAACTTGATCGGTATCCCAAGAAAAAACGTGGAGCATCTTTTTTGGAAAAAGAAGCGGAGTTCTTGTCAGATATAGATAAGTTGTTCGACGTGTTTTGCAATGACAATGAACAACGAAGACGTTTGGAAAAAGACCACAAGTTGCGACTGACTGATGAAGATTTTGTATTTTATGAAGATCAAAAGAGTCGGCGTATTGGAAAATGTTTAGATGTAGCTTTGCCTTTGACCTCATCTGACCAAAAATTTATACGACGTTCAGAATCACATGTCAATGCCCCAAGTTCACAATGCCAAAATGAAATTATTACTCTGTCAACTACTGATTATGTCTCGGATTCCGAATCTTTGGGATCAACAAGCACAGACACATCACAATCATCTGCAGTTTCTCAGTTCTTAGCGAAAATGTCAAATCCATCCATTCAAAATCGCAAAAAATGGCCAAACCTTGCCAGAATTTGTGAACGCTACCAGCTATCGGATAGAGCAGCTGCTGCAGTTGCTAACAGTGTCCTAGTGGATGTTGGTTTAGTTACTGAAGATGATAAAACACGCATCATTGATCGTAGTAAACTACGAAGAGAGCGTGAAAGATGCCGAAACGAAATTCGGAGCGAAGAGCAACAAAACTTTGGATTGGTGAACGCAGTGTATTTGGATGGCCGCAAAGATGCAACCCAAATTGTTGCACAAGGTCCAAATGAGAGGCATTATCGGTCTGTTCAACTGGAAGAACATTATACAGTAGTTGGTGAGCCAGGAAGTTATTACCTTACTCACTTTTCTCCTGAAGATGGCAAAGGTAGAACAATTGCCCAAAAGTTGTTTGATTCTTTCAGTGGTACGGAATTGGAAGGCAAGCTTGCAATAGTTGGCACTGACGGTACTGCTTCTATGACCGGCAAACACAATGGATGCATTCGAAGTTTAGAAGAATTATTACACAGACCTCTTCAGTGGGTTGTGTGTTTACTACACACAAATGAACTTCCCTTGCGACATGTGTTTGCTGCTTTGGATGGGGCAACAAGTGGTCCAGATACATTTGCCGGACCAATAGGTAAAAAAATACAGGGTCCTGTATCAAGTTGGCCAGTTACTCAGTTTAAGCAAGTGTTCGTCCCTATTTCTTCTTTTCCAAAACTTCCACCTCATGTCATTGATGACCTGAGTACAGATCAGTAGCGTAGCCAGGGGGGGGGGGGGGGGGGCGGGGGACAGACAAATTGAGACAGACAAAATCAGTCTCAATTTCGGTGAAGACCTTTTTTTTTCTTTTTTTTTTCTTTTTTTTTGTTTTTTTGGAGACCACCTAATTTTGAGCGGAAAAAACGTTTGAATTTCGGATTTAGGCCGAAAAATCACTCTCAATTTCGGTGAAGACCTTTTTTGGAGACCACCTAATTTTCGGCGGAAAAAACCTTGGAATATCCGAGCTTTCCGAGAAATTTCGTCTCAATTTTCGGACAAACCGTCTGAGACTGATTCAAGATCAATGAAAATTCGAGTCAAGGTCGTTTGCACACTTCTCACTCGTTCAAAATAGCCCCCCCCCCCCCCTTTTCCAAATCCTGGCTACGCGCCTGGTGCAGATCAATACTACGCTTACAAAATCTGTTTGGCAATTATAACTGGTAATTGTGTTGATGATCTACAATATTTGGAAGTTGGCCCAGTGGTGCATTCAAGATGGTTGACTTTGGGTTGTAGAATTTTGCGGTATTACGTGTCACTTGATGAACCACCTCAGAACTTGGAAATTTTAGTTAACTTTTGTTTAACTGTTTATTTTCCCACTTGGTTTGAAATCAAGTTATACAACCAACTAACACATGGTTCTAAAGTTTTTTTCAACTTGATCAAAAGAATTAACAGTCTGACAAATCAAGATCTTCGACAAGTAGCTCAAAATGTTGTTCAAAGAAATGGATATTTTGGCCATCCAGAAAGCATTTTGATCGCAATGTTAGGAGATGACGATCAAGCTGTTCGAGACAAGGGCGTGAATCACGTTCTTTCACTTCGCAAGAACGACACCTCAGTTCGTTTATTTCACCTTCCTACTTTAAACTTGGAAGCAGACACATACTATGAGTTGGCTGATTTGGAAATTTGTCAGCAACAACCTCCAGCTATTAGACATTTGTCCGATTCTGAAATTGAAGACTGTCGAATGAAACCCTTAATTTTACACCATCCATGCCACAATGAAACTGTCGAAAGACATGTCAAATTGGTAACGGAAGCATCAGCACAAGTCACTGGATTTGAAAGAAGAGACGGACTTATTCGCCAAAAAATTAGATCTCGCAAATTGTTAAAAAAGTTTGACACTAAAATGCAATTTTCGTAAAATGTTTTTATGTTGTGTTGACTGTTGATAACACATCTATGTTTGCCAGCCTCGCACTCACTTTTGTTGTGCACTTCGCATTACTACAGTAATATGTTGTACGACATACCCCTAAAATCAAATTTCTTAGCAAGTTACGAATTGCAAGAGTTCATGTTAACCAGTGGTGTAAAGTAACGAAATACTTTTACTTGAGTAGATTACTCAAGTAGGATTTTTCAGTAACGAGTACTTTTTGAGTAGTTTTTTTCGCGGCTACTTTTACTTTTACTTGAGTACTTTTAGACTGAAATAACGCTACTTAAGTAGTATTTTGATTCAGAAAAGTAAAAAGTACTATAATTTTAAATTTGAACAACAAATTCGTCAGATTGGTTGACTTTTCCACCAGCAATTGTTCAATTTAGTTAAGTTATATGTCTTTTGCTTCTTTTTCGGCTGGCAACTCTTGTGTCATTAGTCAGACCATAGATTCTGTCAGACCATCACAGCGACTGCATTAATGCCTTTTTTCCACGTGAGCACGTACGTATCAGATCCAGTCTGGCGAAAAGCAGTTCAATGTTCAAGACAATTATAGTTTCACGTTCAGTAGCGTAGCCAGGGGGGGCGAGGGCGATAGCCCCCTCCCATTGGCATGTCGACCAAAATGCAAAATGAGAAAAACACTACGTTTTTAGCACTTTTGAGACTATTTTGTGCACTGGAGTGGACTAAATGGTGATTTAAAACATCTTTTAAAACATATATTCAGGGGGGGAGGCTAAATTTTCAAAAACAAAACTAACAAATAAATGAAAACTTTGACCAATGGTCAAAAATAACCAATCGAATTTGATCGCAAGTGTAAAAATGCTAAACATAGATGTCATCAACAAATATACTATAAACTACGGAATAGGGGGGTATTCAGTATTAGTTAATTACCAATCATTTCTCTCTAGTCTCTTTTCATTAGCCCCCCATCCCCCCCCCGCAATTATTTTTCTCTATAAACTGTATACGAAATAGATTACTCCGAGTGAGTTTTATTGAACTATTCGATTTTATTATTTACCAGCATCTAAACAAGACAACTAGCATTTTACCATTAGCCACCTCCCAAATAGCCCATTTATGCCACCAGTTAAATCATGTGTGCACTGCCGATTTCTAAGCCACGTTTTAAAAGTATTGTTTTTTAATCAAAATAACCCTAAAATGAAGTTATTTTTGCAAATGCAAAATTTTCGAGCGTTCGGGGCTCCGCCCCATAATCCACGTTCCTCCGGCGGCTGGGGGCTTTGCCCCTAAACCCCCAGACCCTCATTGCAGATTTCTGGCTACGCGCCTGTTCACGTTCGTTGTTTGGCGTCTGCTCTTCGCCTCATACTGACATAAATGTTTACTCTATTAAAAGTAAACCATTAAAGAAGCAATTAGACAAACAAATTTTGCCAAAAATGCGTCCTATGGTAATGGAAAGTTTCTATTGCTAAATTCTACAGAGTGAGTCAAAAATCACCTATCATATATGCCATAAACGTTATTGTACGGTACTCTGATTTACTGTGCAATGTAATTACAAAATGTCTTCAATATGACGATCAATTTCGTCCAAGTAGAGACCCTGACTATCTACAGTACAGTAAATGGGATATCTACAATGATCTTGTGTAATTTAGTGACGTAATGTTCATTAGGCTTCCCCCACCCTTACATGTTGTGAAATAAATTCAATTCAAAAAATCCACAATAATTTTGATTAATTAATCCACAAAAGGTTATCGCGGAATACACTGAAATAGCTATGATGCGAATTTTTGGCCCACCCTGTAGATACAGTAGATTACTATACACTGATAAGACACATCTAGAGTGTTTTTAAATTTTAGCATAATTTAACAATGACAATGAGTATTTGAGCAAAGATTATTTTGTAAAATGATTCCATGTAATTTTCGTAACAGATTGCAAGGCAGTTTTATTTATTTTGCTTGAATACTTTTTAATCAGATTCCATGTAAATTCTGCGCGCCATGATTTTCAAGTCTCAAAATTTTCTGTTGTTGTTCTTTTTGATTAATTGTCTTGAATATAATAACAAAAAAGCTTGCAAAAATTAATAATTCATGACTTCTTGAGAAAATGAGGGGTTAGAAGACCGAGCGCTTGTGGCAGTGATTAGAAGGTATCGACCAGTTGTCTGTCATACTTGTCGATTGGATATTTTGTTTATTTTGCTTGAATACTTTTAAAAATACTTTTACTTGAGTAGTTTTAAACCGACTACTTTCTACTTTTACTCAAGTACTTTTTTTGGTCAGTACTTTGTACTTTACTTCAAGTAGTTTTTTCGTCAGTAACGAAACTTTTACTTGATTACAATTTTTGAGTACTTTTTACACCACTGATGTTAACTAGCAGTGAATCACAATTCTCTATGATGCAATTTTAGCATGAAAAACCGGTTTCTTGACTGTAACTTTTTTTATGATTGAAATAGACAAAAAAGTCCTCTTAGCACTCATAGAAACATGATGATTCTGCAACTTTTGAGCTATAAATCAGGTCTCTACGACTAGCGGTTATCAAGTAACATGATTTTATGGCCATTTTACCCCCGCGACCAATTTTTGGGGGGGTAGCCAGCCCATGGTAGGTGGCAACTGGCTCAAGTCGATTTTTTTTCTATTTTTAGACCATTTGCCAGGATTTCCAAACTACACTTTTTTGAATTTCCAAAAAAAATTTTTTTCACTCCACCCTAATATACAGTATATCACAACTGAATCAAGCTCGAAATTTTGTCGAACTAAAGCCAACCCTAAAAGCCCGGTCCAACTTACAACTCTGTGACACCTGTTGCCACACACTAACGATATTAAACTCGGAGAAAATGCGTCTTGTTCTTTTAGCAAAATTGAAAAGATCTAGAAAAAATGCCTAACTCACCGCTATAGAGCTGGTTCCTGGGGGGTTTGGTTTGCACGAGCCTGGTTGAAGGCAATTCATCAGCTGACAGAGAACTTGTCCATCTTTCAACCATTCGTGAAACGCCTGTAGTATAAAAGAATGATTGAAAAAAAGCGAAAAACTCTGGGCTTACTTTATTTTATTTGAGATCAAAATCCGTTTAAATCTACCCGACTACTGAAAAGCTAAAACTTGTAAGACAAAATTATTACAGTAAATAGAGTGCAGTGCCGAAAGGGAAAGAACCGTTGAGAGAAATTCTGTGCAAGGGAAAGAACCGTTGAGAGGAATTTTGTGCCTGGGAACAGATCCAAAACGAAAAGTAGTCTACTTCTCAACCGATCAACTATTTTACCTTCTCACAGGCTCTAGGGGTGACGGCCAAAAAAACAAAAATAGAAAAACGGTCTTCATTCAGATTGAATTGTTTTTCTCAAGAATTTAGAGTGAGAAGTGTTTCTGAACTTTCATGCTATTTGCTTCAGATCAAGCTTCAACCATTACAACGTTGGTACTCCGTACCAGTTTGCCCCCTTCTCAACGCTCCTGGGAAGTGAAACGTAAAAAAGCAGTAGCGCAAGTTTAAACAAACGTACAATTTGAAGGTGCAGCGACCATGCCTTTTGCCTATTGTTATATTTACACTTTTATTTTCTTGCACGCTCGGAATAACGTACATAGTTTTGTCGCTATATCCTTTTTCTAGCAAATGGTTATTTGAAACAGTTACTTTTTATGTTCTTATCGTTCGTTCGTATGAACCAGCAGGCAATCTGCGCCTCTCTAACCACACCAATGCAGAGCATTTTTTGGGTTTTGTATACAAGTCTTTGGTCAGGCTGGGCCGCTACAATGGATAGACTGTTTGGCTCCAATGGAAAATAAGCGTTCAGTGTCTTTCCTAAGGACACAGCGACCTATCGCGAGTTTGGGAATCGAACTAGGGGTCAGCAATCTTTTGATCACTATCCGGACGTTCTACCACCGAGATATCACTGCCGCAATAATAATTAATTCTTATAACTGCCAGGAATAAAATAATACCATTGCAATAACCGAGTTTCGGTACCCGACTGTGCTTATGAACAATCCATGGTAACAAACTGCTTACTTTTCAGTAGTAGCCTAAAAATTCTTAATAATACTATCAAGAAGTTGTGGGTAAACTTTATTAGTTTAATAAGGCAAAAACGTTTTATGTATTGATGAAATTATGTACTATAAACACCACACAGCTGAAGAAAGTGTGAGAAATAAAAGCGAAATAATCTTTATTCTATATTTTTGCAATAAATTAGTGGCTCTATAGTTTGGACAATTCTCACCCGCACCAATTTTTCAAGCTTTCAGGTTGACGTATTGCATCTTCCCAGTTAAATTACAGTGGTTGCTTGCTCAAAGTAGTGGCTTAACTAGAGGTCTGGGCCACGCTGGGGGAGGGGGGGGCAAGATTTACCAAAAATTTGCTGCATTTTCGGTCAATTTCAGATGAGTGAAAAAGATTTAAACCTAAAATTTGTTACGTTTTTCCGCCAAATTTAGGTGCAAACTTTTTCTCGCTTATGTAGTTTGCTTTTTTCTAGAAATCTATTGCACTTGGGGGACCCATTTTGCTCGGTACTACCATCCTAAACAAAGAAGTGGGCAGCTTAGGAAGTTAATGTCTCAATTTCGGCCAAGTTAGTGGTGAAAAACCTGAAAAATATCTTCACCGAGGTTTGGCCCAATTTCGGTGCAGAAATATCGCTAATCAGTGAAAAGTAGAGGAAATCGCGTGGTTCAGAAGGCACGAACCCATGCGCTCTGCGAAAATAGATTGGTAGGCCGAGCCTACCCTCGTTAGCACCAATGTATTTGCTCCTTTATGCCCCAGTCAGTTACGCCAGTCAGCCTTTTTTCATGAGATTTGAGTAAGATTGACAATGGTTTACATTCTATTGAATAAGATTGACATTCCATTTGAATAAGATCGACTATAGTTCAAAAAAATTAACCGAAACGTCTCAATAGATATGTTCTACAGTATTTTAGCTGTATTAATTTTGATTAAATTATTCAGGAAGTCCATTTATCATGCTCCTAATTTTTACATGAGGTTTTGCAATGGTGTTGATGAAAATTTTCAAGACCATTTCGTCCTATATATTAGTGATTGTATCACAGAAGCTTGTATCACGAATAGTATACTACGGTATAAAAGTCTTCATAACAACCATGGTATCTTCTATGACGAAATGGTGTTGATTGATTCATTAACACCATTGCAAAGCCTCATGTAAGAAGGTCGATTGTCGACATTCAACCTTTGTACGTGAGGTTTGCAATGGCGTTGGATAAAAATTGTCAGCGCGATTTCGTCATAAATAGTGGGTATTGCATCATAATAGGTTGTATCACGAACATTATTACCTTATAAAAATTTTCATTACAACCGTGATACCTTTTATGACGAAATGGCGTGGAAGTTTTTCATGAACACTATTGCAAAACGTCTTGTAAAAAGGTTGAGTTTGTCGCTTGAATACGGAATCGTAAGCCACAGTTGTAAACGAGCTGATTAATTCAGGTCAGTACCCGAAAATACAAGCCCGAACCCGAAAACTAATTTGAAGCCCAAACCATACCCAAAAAAAACAAAAGTAAGTTAAGTCTACAAAATTTAGCAATGTTGCCAAGTTATTTTGATTATATGTTTGTGCAACAAAGACAAAAAGCTCGTCTCAGGCCCGATTTTTGCCGAAATTTCGTCAACTTTAGGCCCGAACCCGACCTGAACCCGATCCGAAAAGCTTAGCCCCACGTACTACTCTGTCGTGAGCAAACTTACTGCTTTGCCAGGTGCAGGAGGATTGACTCCAGTCACAGTTGAAATCCAGGACACTACTTCCATCTCGTCTTCATCTGAGTATTTCGCACTCATTTTGTCGGCGACTTCGCGAGAGAAACCATATCCTTTTGGTCGGTTCGCCATTGTTGTACAATATGCAGTGTTAAATTAACAAATATTACACAAAAATTAACCTACTATCTACAACCTGAATGAAACAGTCAACAGTAACAAACAAGAAAAAATACTGCATTATAATATAGTTCAAGCAAGACTTAGCGGTAACTGCTAAATAGGCGTGGTTATACTGTACATTTGTTGTAAAACCTTGAGCAAAAGAACGTGTCCTTTGTTAAACCAAAAGATTGAGCGCTCAGCTTGCTGACTTTCGAGCGTTTGGTTTATTTTTTCGCACAGAAATATGTCAAATGTCCGAATTAGGACGTAATGTTTCCAGTTTCGGTCATTTCAGACTCTTGAATACAAAATCTTGTTTCTTTTTAAGTCATTTTGACCATAGTAGCAAATTTGTTTTCGGTCATTTACCAAAAATTTAGATAAATGACCAACAAATGACCGAAAAAAAAACAATAACGTGCGCGCGCTCAAATTGATTAAAATGTTAAAAAGATACGATCGTATACTCATGATTTTAAGTTAAGTGCAGACTAAGCCGTGAAGCTTGTCTACACATGACCTGAAAATATTCGGGTATACATCAGCGTACATAGAATTTCTTTATTTTTAACCTATCTGCAACTTGCACTTGTTTGATTGCGTAAGCTCTGTAATCGGTGAAAACAAACAATGGATGCGCTCATGTACGCGCCTATAATTTTACGCTAATATTGTACAACACAAAGCAGGCTTTTGGCTGGCCCTTAAAAAGACTGTGATTGCGACAAAAACTACAAGGCAGTAAGCAGAGTTTCGAGTAGCTAGAAAAATATTGCGGCTGATATAAGTAAAATTGCAATTGCGCTGCACATTGCAAAGCTTTTCGTGCTTTCGTTCATGATATGCAGTCAGGTTTGTCCGTTTGTCTCGAAAGTTCGGAAAATGTTTTTATGAGATCCATAAAAAACACGACATAGCAGGTTAAAACACTGAGAGTAAAAACAGATCAACTCTAAAAACTTCGATAAAATTTTGCAGGCTCAGAATTGATAAGCATCAACAATGTTAATGTGCAGAGGGCTTATTATTTCAATAATACAGTATTTGAGTTTGGAAATAACTCAAATTAGAGCATTTATTTAATGTCCTTGTTGGACATTAGACAAACACACAAGCATTCAGGGTCAGACCTTGCAAAATTTTTTGGGATTATGTTTATTAATTCGTATAAAGCAGGCATTTATCGTCTGTCTAACTACATCAGCGCATAGCACTTTTTTGGGTTGTCGTCGCAAGTCTCTTGTTAGTCTGGACCACCAAGAGTAGTAGACTGCTTGAACGTAACAGGAAATATGCATTACCGGTAAGTGTCTTTACCAACGAGACGACGACACAGTTCCGAAATCGAACCGGTAGCCAGCAGCCTTTCAACCGCTAACCCGAAGCTTTACCCTGAGCTGTTGTCGAGTAAGTTTCATAAAGAATTTTAAACCGAATTTTGAAATTTTCTAAAATTGACTCAGGCACTGGAGCGTTGGAAAGTCCAGAATCAAGCTACTTTTGACCTAAAATCGCAAACAAAAATGCAAAGTCCGCCCCTGCCGCTACTCAATATCAAAAAAATTTTGAATAAAGTGTTTTGTCAAAATACACTTACAAATAATATAGTGTGTAAGATATTGCAGATTGTGTACTAAAACTATTTGGTCAAAAATTAATATAAAACAAGTAAAAACTGCACGAAAAAGCACCACAAGAGTCTAGAAATACTGCAACTAAACGTGACACTGCAACAAATATGATTTGTTCAACTTGAAAGGAATCCTACTGCATGATGGTTTCGTTTCCACTACCCAGCCTTGACGTAATTTCATGAAGCGAAACAAACTCAAATGACCTTTCTTTTTGTACGCACTGTCAGGTAGAAATAATCATTTACCCTTTTTTGCGTGTTACGATTTTCTGGCTTCGTTTTTCGGTTCTGATGCCAGGCGCGTAGCCAGGATTTCGCAAAGGGGGGGGGGGCTTTTTTGGACGCTTGAAACAAGGGTAAACGAACTTGACCCAAATTTTCAACAGTCTTGAATTAGAATGCAGCGGTTTTACTGTCAAAATTACCGGTAGGTGATCTCCAAAAAAAAAAAAGGTCTTCAACGACAAGTCCTTCACAATTTCCGCTCCCAAATCCTGTTGGGGGAGGTTGTTTTCATTTTTGGAGCAAACATCGGCTTCAAAAGCACTAAACACGTGTTACATTGCATACTTTTTAGGCCAATGGGGGGGCTATAGCTTCCTCCCCTCTGGCTACGCTACTGTCTGATGCAATATTTCTTTCAAATATTTTGCCAGAAAAATAAACTTCAAAAAAAGGTAATTTTTTACAGTACCGGTACAAAAATCAGTTGTCAAGGCTGGGATTATACGAAACAGTATTAGCACGATTTCTATCAAGAAACTTTAAAACTTTTCGCTTTACCCGGAATTTGTAAATTGCAGCACACGAAAACGAGTCATATAACCAAGAGCTTCACAAGAAAATTCATAAGACACAATACTGGTCACTAGTCAGCATCAGGCTTTTACAGTAATTAGGAAACTAACGGTCGATAGAAACTTTGGGTGACCCAAGTAACATTTTTTAGTAAAGTAATTTTTATGAGGTACAAAAATGAAAAAATAAGCAAGTAAATGATCAAGTAAAATAAGCAAAATAAGCAAGTAAATGATTATAACTTTTTCTACAGAAAGGATCAAATTCTTAATACTACACCATCGAATTTTGATACTTTGAAAAGCTCCATAGCACCGTTTGAGTCTTCTTTTGGCGTCAAATTGAGAGACAAAAAATTTAGGTGAACTAACAGCCAGCGTGTTACCCCGCCAGCAGAAAATTTGTTTAAACTAAGAAAAGATGCGCGCGAGTGCTTAGAGTTATGACTGGGCCGTAATTACTGTAGAGGCCCAAAGATTCCACCAGAATGAAACCTGAATTATGAACATTATGCTGCAAAAAATATGCAATCCCAATACCACCTAACTACAACGGCATTGAGCTTGCTATAAAAAGAAGTTTGGTAATCCATGCTAATTATTGCTTCTAAGGTTTAATCAAGGCAAACAAAACTGGATTAGTGAGGACATCCAACCAAAGTAAATGCTTTTTAACGGCCCACTTTTTTCAATTTCAATCTGGGTCAAAGAAATTATCTGCAATTAGTCGAACAGGCAGCCCTATTTTAATATGCGCCTAGCATTTGTTGACCGAGTATCAACAACACCCCCTGTTCAAACCCAATGCTATTTTAAATTAATGAAGCTCTGAGGGCCGCATACTGTTATTTACATCGTAGGGTATCTTACAAGCCCTTGTACTTCTGAGCTGGGGTTTTATTCCCTATCCAATCTGCAAAATGTAGCCCAAACCCATTTGGCGCAATTTTTTATTTTCTACGCCACAATTGAGCTAATCTGCTAGGTTTTGCAGACCGCTACAGGTCAGTATTGCAACGTCAGAAAATAGCATGCAAGACGTCACAATATCTACGTGTTTGTTACACACCGCAACCACAAGCTATCGAGACTATCAAAGATTATGCAATTTTCAGATACTATTGCTTCTTAGTGTTAGTATTTTTTGATTACTTTGGTTTATCGTAGTGGCCAATAGCGATGTTTGAACACAATTCTTATTGTTCTGTCCATCTTATTCCGTTGTTTTTACGGACACTGAAACTTGCTACCTTTTTTCGCCGTGGAACAAAACCATAAGCTCGTTCTGGCTATTTGCATTTCAATTTCTAAATATAGTAATTGGAGTAGCTCTAATGCTTACTTCAACATAGCTTAGGAAATAGCCGGTGGCGAAGCGGCACACCCATATACAGTAAACTATGCTTGATTGCACGTGTTTAGCTGCTCAAACTCAGTTTTTGATCAAGGAAAACCGATATATTGCTACCGGTGTTACAACGCTCCTCAGCATACCTGCTAGTTACTACCCTACTGATGATAGATGGAGTCTTGACATCCCTTGAAGTATGAATTGATGTGCTGATGAGTGATGATAAATTTTTCAAGCTGGTGAGAGAGAGAGCTCATAAGCTTGCGGAACTGGCCATGATGAATTGGTGGTGATTCGTGACGTGCTAATGAAGTCTTTTAAATCTGTAAGCTAATTAATGCATGCTGATGAATATATGCATTTAATCGCTAGGTCTTCATCAGAACGATGGTGTGACATCAATTGTTAGGTCTTCACCATATCAGCTAGGGTACAAAAGCCTCGAAGAAGTTCAAAGCGAGAAAGGAAACTGTATCAGTAGTAACATTAGAAGACGGATTGCCAGCGCCCCACATTGTCAAATGAAGGTGGTGGTACTTTTTCTTTTCGAAGGGGTTTCAAAATTTGAACTCCACGAGACCCAACCATAAGAAAAAAAGCTACCATGCTCGCTTTGTAAAAAAAAAAATCAATTTACGCGCTGCTGCTGAAAAAACTTAAGTTCCAGACCAAAACCTAGCTCGCTTTAACCTTCTCTTTACGAACTGTTTTTTTAAGTCTGTTCAGTAGCTCTACCGTAGCTCATACTGGATGTTTTCAACCTAGCATTCTGTACTAACAACATAGCTTGCGGTTTTTTAAATGAGTTCCAAATCTGATGACGCAGCAATTTGTGTCAAATTTAATTCTGCTTGATAAGCAGACTTGTTCACACTTTGTCCGCCAGCAGTGCAGCATCTTGTAAATAATGCTGAAAAAAGAATCTAGCAATTTAGAATGATATGTCTTGCTATTTCAAATCAATTTTAAAATCCAAATTTCAAGCTCGGTAAGAAGCAATTCGGCTGCATTTTCTTGATCCCTTACAAACAAGCTTTTTCTGACTCACGAAGTCGATAGTTTGATTCCCGAAGTTGTCGCTTGTTCTAAGAGGGTTTGCGAATAATTTTAAACCTTTTTTAGTACTGTATGTTGTAATTGGGGCTAAATTTTGTGTTAGGCCAGCAAAAACGTTTAGTTGGCTCGCGCTAGCCTGCAACATGACGAATCACAAAAATATCGTTAAGTTGGCTAGTTTTTGACATTTGATGATTAATTAATTGACAGAATTACGTCCAATTAAAAACACAAAATGATTCTTTGATCACACTAACCAAGCACGTTGCGCCTGCCTAATAAAACCAGTTCACAGAGCAATTTTTTGAGTTCTATTTGCAGTTCTTTTGTAAGGCTGAGCTATTTGCCTAGGCTTAGACTGCTCAGGCACAATGAAAATAATCCGACGCGTAACTAACTGAGCTAGGAGCTATAGCCGACGCTAACTAGAACCGTACATTCTTTGTTCAAAATTACATGTTCAACCTCAGCAATTATTATGAATGCAGACTAATTGGCTAGCAGCTAATCAGGGCTACAAATTACTGGCAGAAATTAAAAAAACTGTCTCGAAAGTGGTCTAAAGCAGCCACTCTGCGATGTGACACTAAAGAGTGAACCATTAGTTTGTAAACTACAGGTTGCTCTTAGCAGTAGGCCTATGTTTGCACAACGAACGAGTCAACGATTGTGTTTGTTTTAAACATTTAGTCGCAAAATACAAACAAATATCACCAGAATTCTATAATAACCCGATACACTATCTAAGTTTAACGGCAAGTGCTACGAAAATGGTTATTGCCATGCAGTGAATTAAAAGCTATGCAAAATTTGTATTTACTTTGTATACAACAAGATTTTCATTTCACACAATGGCGTAATTTGCTTTACAAAATTACAACAGAGACCTGAACAAAAACTTGTCAAAAATCAATTATCGAAAGACTACGGTCAGTTAATGATTAAAATATTTATAAGCTCCTTAAAGGAAGCTCTAGCAAGCACAGATAAGTGCAAGTTTTGGTCCAGGTCTTAGATTACAGTCGCTAAATATAATCACAGCAAAGTAAGCAAAATTGAAAAAGGAATGTGAATACCACATGCAATTCTACGGGTACTGCAAAATGATAAAGCACTATCTACAGGCACAAAAAGCAAGAGTGTTAGTTTTGGTTAGTCATTTAAAGCCTTCAACAACGTTTTTGTTTACTTTTCTGTGCTATTTGATGAATGTCTTTTTCTCAGAACGAAAAATTATTGTCTTGGGGCGACTTGGCGACCTAGACCATAAGCAGTCATTCCTTGTTGGGAAGCGACTTGATTGGTACCCATCTGGAACAGAAAAAAATAAAGAGAAAATTATCACAATGTTAAAATTTTTGTAAAAGTATTTGATGAAAAAGTTGTCGAACGCACAACTTTTAAAAGTATACAAACTGGTATTGGCTGCTTAAATTTATTGAAAATTTTCAGTGGGAAACACAAGGAAATGGACCTTACATTAACTTTGTCAGGAGCATTTTTTAGCAGATTTTACAGTGCACTGCTGGCATAAAATTTACTAAAAAAATAAAATAAAAAAACTGATTCGGTAGACAACCAACACTGCATATAAAAAATGAACAAACAGCAGTTTTTGTAAAAGTATATCCCGAACAAAAAGCTGTCAACCAACTATTTAGCTTAGAGCATACACGAACTATTTCAGTTACGTTCGCAAAAAGCGGATTTACTTTATTCACTCATAACAGAGCATGCTATGTATAGTATTAGCAAACAAATCCAGATAAAAGATCTTTATCTCTGTGATCAGAAAAACAACCTGAATTCAAAATGCAAACATGGGCGTCAGAGAACCCGACGTGACTTTTACAGTTTGAAAGAAACAGTTTGCTCGGTAAATAGCGGGATTTGGTTGTTTAAATACCGGTTGGGTAAAAGATTTAATTGATCTTTACTTTCTAAAAAATGATGTTTTTTTGAGTTGAACGCCTTGGAATGGTAATTTTTAGTGGCTCGCCTAGCCCTAATATCAAATCTTGCTGTTACATGTAGTTCGAGTCAATGACTGTTAAAAAAGCTTTGGCTGAGCGAAGGCAGTAAGGGTTTCTTATTATTCGCTGATGACCAAAGTTTTATCAATTTTGGCCAATTGGTCGAGCGGTAACGCGTTCGTCTCTGGAGCGGGAGGTCTGAGAATCAAATCTCGGGCCGGTCAAATCGAACAGTGTTGCCAACGGCTCGCCACCGCTGCAACATTTCTGCGAAGAGAGCTGTGTTGCCCGGGCGCAATGACGCGGAGATGGGCCCCGCAAACTCGTTACACGCTTCAGCGTAACACAGCGAGTACAATAAAAGATTTGATTTGATGTTTTTTGTCAGGCTGGGCCACTACAACGGGTACACTGCATAGCCTCAATGGGAAATAAGAATAAAGTACCTTTTACAGAACACACGGACGTCCAAAGTTCTGCATAGTGTATTGATACGAGTAGTATACTTCGTGTATAGAAAAACTCAAGTCTTCGCAGAGAATGGACATAACATATGACGTAATGATAAAAACCTTTGCGACTTTGCTTAGCGGCTTGTGTAGGCAAGTCATGATAGGTAAGGTAAAGTTGTACACAAACTTAACAGAAAAACGAAAACCTTTCACGGAACTCAAGTGTAGCTACTAATTACTTTTTTGGGTTTGTGTTTTTTCCTCTAAAAGTTTATACCCATTAGAGTCTTACAAAAACGCAGCTCTGCACATCATCATAGCTTGACCTAGAGACAAACAAGGAACCTTGCGACTTTTGAGTCTACCAGCCGCTAGTCCACCCCTCATAGTAGAGACTCCACAGAGTTCATCTGCTCCTTGTTAACGCTGGACGTCAAGCTTGGAAACCGTAAACTTTAACTAGTTTTTGGTATCACTAGATACAGAATCGAACCAGAAAC
The DNA here is from genome assembly GCA_963965965.1 of Trididemnum nubilum. Classification (NCBI taxonomy): domain Eukaryota; kingdom Metazoa; phylum Chordata; class Ascidiacea; order Aplousobranchia; family Didemnidae; genus Trididemnum; species Trididemnum nubilum. The sequence goes on from OZ014488.1 coordinate 29,849,297, forward strand.
TACCGATTCAGCAACAGAATCCCTGTCTACTAGGTCAAAGACCCACCTGCAGACCAATGATGTTTCTTCCTTCCCTTAATTTTTGTTCATCCATATTTCGTTTATTTTCGTCCGCAATTTTAACACCAATACTTGGCCCGTTGTATCCGTTCTTCATTGCTACCCCGCTTAGCTTGAACAAAGTGGCTTGGACTTGCGCCATGTTTTGGTTTTCATATAAATCCACAGTCTACGAACACAAAAGAAGTAAAAATGATCGAGATTTTTTAAATAAAACCATAAAAAATAATGCAAATTGAAGCAGTCTTTGGCTAATTTGAACCGTTGTTTCTACCCCACGTCCCACCCGGCATTTTTTTGGCATTAAGAAAATCTACGTCGTCATGCCTTAAAACAACAAATAACGAACTGAAACTCACTTGGAAAAGATCTCCCTTTCCAACTCCGTAAGCTTCGGCCCCGGTAAGAAACATGGAAATATTTTCCATTTCTTTGTTTTTTCTCATTGCCTAAAAAGAACTCGTGTGATTTCAGTGTTCTCATTCATTCGATGTTGTTTTCTAAACGAAGGCGTTTCAAAAATCAACAGTTTTTTCACTGTGGATTTCTCACAAATTCCGCCAGATAGTATTCCGCTGGTGTGCGTAGATCTACAGCACTGTACTAGGAACAAAAGTGTTAGCCAGCATCAATCAAATTGACGCCATCATTAAACAAAATGACGTAAAGAAGCTAGTAATTAGGCTGTGTTATCAGATTGTTGTCTTAGCGTCTGCCTTTGGCCAGGTCTACAATGGGCTTAAAGTCGTCAGCGTAAGAGCATATTTTTAGTTTATTTTCCGGCGTAGCGTCTCACCAGCGCACAAGCAGTTAATCACTTAAAATAAGATAAGGGAACGCTCTTCCTTACGATTTACAGTATATACTGGGATTTACGGTGGCTCCCCACAGTCGATAGTTTGCTTGAAACAAGGTTCGACATGTAACCTGCGATAATCTGCACTTTTGCCAGTTTGTTTTTTGTGAAATTTTCAGGTGTTACTGTCTCACTACTAAAATCGTACCTAGGCGCAGACAGTGAAACATAGTCATAGATTGCTTTTTTTCTTGAAAAATGATTTTGAAAATTTCAAAGCCAACAAATAATCGCACCATTGTGCAACCTTGATGACAAACAATCAAGAAAACGAAAAAAAAATCGTTCATATGTAAGAGTACAGGTGGCATTTTGAATTAATTGTCTGGCAGGAGTCAGCAATGTCATGAACAGATGTTAATTCAAGGTTGTTAAAGGGGGTTAAAATTTACAAGTTAACACAAAAATGCAAATGTCGATTTTTAGTGGTCTTAATTGTGTATTTTTATAACCATAACTGTTGAAAAAATTAGAAAAATTTATGCTAGATTTTATCTTTATTACGGTAAATATTATGCGTTATTGGTGGCCTGGCATTAACAGTGACAGAGCCCAGAGCGCTTTACTTACCGCCAATTTAACTGAAGAGGGGTCGTGGACTTTAGTACAGGAACCTGGTTTCAGAGCGTTCATCAATCGGCATAATACACGGCCATCTTGTAACCAGGCGTGGAAAGCCTGCAAATAACAATGGTTTAAGTTAGAGTTATCCCAACTCAAGTTTCAACTGGGAGTTGAAAAAAAATTGGGTAAAAAACATTTCCTACAACGTTCCTTACATCAAAACGAAAAGCCCATAATCATGAGGTTGAGATGGATTTAGAGATAATTCCGCTGTAATTTAATGTCGTTTTCCTTGCATATTTTTTGTGTAAATAAGGGCAAGTACATTTTCCGGAGAATACATTCGGGAAGTAGTGTTCTTAAATACTACTACTACAACTCGGGAAGTATCATTTATAGTAACAAGCTTACATCTCGTCCTGGTTGACCAGGGCCCTCCCCAAGAATGGCGTTCATCCACGCCAAGATTTCCCCTTCGTCTTCGGTGGAGTATTTGGCATCAATTCGAGCACTGACTTCTTTAGTGAATCCAAATCCTTGTTGTCTGTTGGCCATTTTAAAGTTTAATTTAAGATGAACGATTAGCTAGTTATAAAAATTTTATGATTCTGAAACTGAAAAAATAAAATACAAAAATCTGAAAATAGAATATAATACACAACAAAAACAAATAGAAACTGAAAAAATAAAATACAAAACAAAAATCCTAGATTCCGCTTAAACAGGCTTCTTTTTAAGTCGCTGAGTTGTCGTTTTACTAAATTTTTTATTCCTTCAATTCTCAAGCACATGCTAGCCCCCTCCCCAAAAATGGGACTGTCTTTCTTCTAGTGTACTGTTATTGTACACCTTCTAGAACTATTTATACCTTGAATTTTCTTTTTAGTTTAATAGCTTCATAATGCTTATTTTTCTTTTCAAATAAACGCTGAAAATACTATGACAGAACACAAAAACTTTCAACACTCAGCCTAGAATCGAACCCGTCATACTATCACTTTCTGCACACGGTTCGAAATTGCTTTAAAAACTTGTTTTGCAACATTACATTTGTTACAGTCAGTTTCAATCTGAAACGCCCTTCTCAAATTACAAAATTCAAGTTGTTCATTGATCGTGCGGCAGACTCTTACCACAGCATAGCCAAGCAAACTTTTCATGAGTGCTATAGGAAATACGTCTGACGCTATTGCGGATTAAAACCGGAACTTAATACGTGCTTATGAATCGACATAGCTGCATTGCGGTAACAGATAAATTGTTCAAAAAAAATCAGCAGTAATAGATAGCGTAATGCTTCGATTTGTATCATGACCGTATACGGTATACGCAAATTTGACGCAGAAAATGTTAAGCGCAAAAATCTTTACAAAAATCTGATAATAAATTACACACGCCAACATTCAATCCTGATTAAAAAGTAGTGTAGCATCACACTCCAACATAGCCACAAGTGAAAGTGAAATTGGATACGTTGGTTTTTAAACTCAAGCCGGGGAGAAGAGCTCATAGGTTGTTAAACCGAACCGGTCAATCGCATTGCAACGAGTTTTTTTCATCCGGATGTTACAAAATAGGCGGAAACTATACGAGTAATTTTTTTTTTATACATTCCTTTAAAGGTAAATAAAGCTATAAAATTTTAAGGTAAATAAAACTATAAAATACTAATACATGCATTCTCAATTCTAGGCTAAGTTCCTGCGCTCAACTCTTAACATGATTTTGCCAACATTTCACATTCGCCACCACCCTTGCCTTTAGGTGGACTGGATCGTAATGGAGTCCCCAATTTATCAGTGCGTTTCGGGTTCTGAAGATTCCTGTTCGGAGTCGGTTAAGGTATCAATGTTTTCGGGATTGGTGCCCAAAAAAAAGCTAGTAGGCTCGATACTAAAATCCTTGATTTAGGAGCCAGTCTTGTACCTGACTCCGCAGCACTGCAAAGCTGTTTGAGCTTTGACGGGACCTTTGGCATACGAGAATGCAGCACTCAGTTTAAACTGTTCACTTGGATGTAGTGCATTATATATAAACTCAGAAAAATCTCAATGCAAAGTGTTTCGGTTTTCACGTGTTTGAAGTCTCACCCATAGTACCCATAGTTTTAAGTCTTTTCCAATGCTGAGTGAAAATGCTTTTAAGATATCGCCTGATACATAAATAACATTATATTCGGCATTTCCAAAAAAATTTATAACCCGAACTTGGCAATTCGAAAACGGTTGTTGCATCATTGTTGCACTTACGAAAGCATAAGAATCCACAAAAAAATCCATGATATATAGTAGAGCTGTTTAAACTCCATAATTACATCAAAAAATCGTGCACTTCTTGTATCCGATGATAAATTGCGTCATATCGTACAGGAAATCTTTATGGAGTGAGCGAAGTAGCACTGTAAGCTAACCTTTCGTGTCGAGTAAATTGAGTTAAGTTGTATTTATGGAACTGCTCAGAAAAGCTGAAATACTCATCAATCTTCTCCTGTCTAGAAAAGCATACAGACATAAGCAAAAGCTGACTGAAAAGCAACTAAAATCACCACGCCCAAGAAGGCTGTGAAGTCGCTACAACTTGACTGAAATTCAGAAAAAGGTCAATATCTTGCGTTTACAACAACTGTATTGACTAAAGCTCAAATGCTACAACAATGACATATAACAACTGCATGTGACACCACTTAAAATTCTGTGCACCATGTCGATAACCTGTTGAATGGCTAAATAGTCTATTTTATACTTTATACAGCTAGCTACATGGTCAAACAGTAATAAACTGCAAATCACAGGATGCGGACTGCCCAAAAACGAACAAACAAGTCACGAAAATGGTCGCTAAGGGTGTTTCCCAATATCAAAGCGTCTCGAGTCAGTAAAAATATCCAGAACTTCCCGCCACAAAAGTACAGGCCCAGCAGCAGTAGATCTCACTTTAGGTTCTATGATTGTTATTTAGTACAACCCGTTGAAGCCTAGCCCAAACTTTTTATAATTGGACTATAAAGTGGTATAGGTTTGACACATCGCCATAAATTCTCAAACATAGCAACTAATGTTAGGTTAAACACAACAAATGATTTCCGACTAGATTGCAGATTATAAATAGGGTGGGTAGTTTCGTAATGCAGCAGTAATCCGCGATGTGTTAGGGTAGCACAGACAGTAATATAACCTCTGTGTTTGCCCACTAAAATTGGCTTTGTCGCGCTAAAGTGGGGGAAACATGACGATGCGCAAAACAGAGAATACCACTTTGGCAGTTAAGTCAAGAAGAATGGGCTTAAATTAACATCTAGTAGTACAGCACGTACAATATTAATGAAATTACCGAAAAGTTTGACGTCCTTTGTGGTCGACTCCTGGGAAATCATAACGACTTCCACTGGCAGTTAGGTGGCTAGATCAACCACCAACCCTGCAGCTGCAAAGTCTGTGTATATTGATGAAATTAGTTGATTTTTTTCTGCTACTTTCATTTAGTGAGAAATTTCAAGTTAATGAAATGAAATCTACAAACACGATAGGAACAACCTCAAACGTGATAAATGCTTATTTACAAAAAATCTAAAACAATGCCGTATTTCTTCGCAAAACCAACAAAAATATTAGAGGTTGTCCTAAAGCGAAATAATGTTTATTTATTCTTAATTTTACCTTATTTCTTTTGCTATCTCCGTAAATGTAATCAAACCTAACTGTGAAACCATAGCGAAACCACACTTCAAAACGGCATTCATCAACAACTTTGCAGTGTTTGACCTGCCCGAATTAGCATTTGTAAGAAGCGGTAGGTCTTTACTATTCGTTCACAGTCAGACAAATAATCTGATTTTATTCCGAAGCCTTCTTTTTCTACCGAGTACCTTTCAAATGCAGTTAGTTAGAGGGTAAATAAAAACGGCATCACATTGTTAGGTTTGGGTTTTGGTAACTCACATGAACCCCTTGTTAGTCTAACCTACTTCAATTTCAATCCCGCGTCAGATAAAAGACAAACAAAAAGAGGAAAAGGAGCCGTGTTAAATGTTCTTTGCTTCCTAAAGTTACTCATACAGTATTTCAAAAACTTTTCAATACTTTTCCACTACCTTTCGCTATTAATGCGTGCATAATTAATCTTCTAAATCACACATAATGCCTTTAAAAATACAGCTATCAAAGCTACAAATAGCCCAACACATCTATGCATTGACGTAACGCTTTAGCACTATAATAATCGCTTGTATACCAAATACGGTCAACCATTAAGGTTCATTTTTGCTGGGCTTAGTGGTCACGCTTGAACGGTTTCAAGCCGACGCGCACAGTCCGTGTGACGTACCTAAGCAGTTTCAAAATACAAATTGCAGTCTTTTAAAGGTAAAGAAGATGAATAGAAGTGTTTTGCTGCGCACTCGTATACCATCACAGAAATGCATACAAATCTACAATAGCCCTTATAAAGTAACCAAGGTTGTTCAGACATTTTGCAGCCCCATTCTCCTCCGCTACAAACGGCAGGGACATGTTGAAAATTTGATTGAATGATTCATTGCTCAAAGTTCATTAGTCCACAACGCTACCAACTTTTTTGAACAATATTTTTTCAAAAATAGGACAGAAAGAGAAACAATACGAAAAAGACTCAAGAACCTATACCTAAAGAATCCCAAAAAGAAGCCAGAATTAATATGCAAATAGGGGTGCCGAAACTCGGGGGGATATATCCCCCAATAACTTGACTGTATCCCCCCCAATAATTTGAGTATGGTCTTCATCTGCATCCCCTCCAAAAATTTGGCTCCGGTGCGCATCTGAGCGCAGGTGTCCACTTGAATTCGGGGAAAAAAGTGTTCCATTGTCAGCGAAGACTTTTTTTTTGGTCTTCACCTGAATTCGGGGAAAAAAAGTGTTCCATTTTTGGTAAAGATTTTTTTTTTTGGTCTCCACTTGATTTGCTCACCTGAAAAAAATCGTGGTCGAGGTTCATCCCTCCAATGTTGAAAATAGGGCAAAATTGGGGTAAAGTTGCAAATTATCCCCCCCAATGCTCAACAAAGATTTGCACCCCTGAAATGTAAATGAAATATTGGTCTTTAGAAGTAGTAGCAGAGTGTCCCAGTTCAGTTTTCTTTTAATCAAATGTTTCTTTTGTTCGCCAAATAAAAACTGAACTGAGCACACATCAATAAGTGATCATCCAAGACCTCAAAAGAAACATCCGCTGTCTCTTGTTAATGACAGTCTTGACACGATAATAAACACGAACAGACTAAAATCAGTCACTATTCATTCAAAGTTTGTCAGTACTCTAAAGGGTTACGTTTTTGTGGATTACTCTTTAGCGCCTTCGATAAGAGGTGAGGGAGGCTTCGGGGCAAATTTACACTACGTACAGTAATATATATTCCCACCTGCTCATGCGGTAAAGAAATTCAAACTACAGCACATACTATAACTGATAACTTTCCAACATTCGAACATCCACAAGAAATCAGCGTCGTACGTACACTTGACAAGTTTGCGCTCTCAAACGCAGGAATTAAGTCGTAATGAAACAACAAAAATTTTGAAATACTTTTAAGAAAGTGAACATTATTTTGTAAGGCTTAAACTAAATTAAACCTTACAACAAAGCAACTTGTAACTTACACAAAATTAACAAATTTGAAATTTTTGCACTTGCTTCTACGAATGGACAACTCTAAGCTCACGAGACAAGCAGCAATTAAAAACAAAACTTCTACTTGCGAAACGTTCTCTCTAAACTCGCACCCTATCGAATTGTCTGCTGAAATGCAGTGAGTAAAATTACTAATCAATTAACCGTACAGAAACATTAATATTTCATAATGCACTAATTGTTATCGAGTTTCGTTCGAGTCAAAAGACAAGTCTAAATGCACTAAGTGCTCTCTTCAATTTCACTTCGGGATCGACTTTCAATAAAAAAGTGCTAGGTCGTTTGAGAATTTCAACTTAAACTTCTCTTCGAATTTCGATTGAAAACTTCCATCGAATTCGAAGTTTGAATTCACTGACTGGAAGAAAAAATAGCGCTAGCCATCCAACCAACAAGTTAACCACAACATTGTTGACAATTGAATACTGCACTAGATCTGCGATTGCTGTGTAAACTCGGTCAATTGAATTTTATGTTCATACGGTACACAAAACATAACACTTTCAATGGTACAATAGTTTCACTGAGGCTGTAACAGCAAGTTGACCACTACAGTACACACTTAAATTCAACAAAAAGTTCAAATGTATAGTGTATTGCATTCAACAGTGTTTATACGTCTAGCCATAAAAGGATAAACTTGTACTCCACTGCTCAGCTGCTCGTTCAATCGTCCACTACATATAACTTCTTTTGGCACTTGCAGATTACAAGACTAAATCACACAAAAAATTCACCTCGTCAATTTCTTTTAAAATGCATTGCTGTATAAATATCTAATTCAACAGGAATTTTACCGGTTTTATACTGCTGGGCCATTAAGTTAAAGGTCTGAATTATTTTTTTGCTGCTAGGCTATATTTGAATCCAAAGCTAATAAAAATCCATTATATTCCTATCAAGCAAATTTAGCGGGCGTAACTTTTTCTTTTCTCACCGGCAAAGCGACACAACGCAGACAGACGCTTTGGCCCAAGTTTTGATTGCCTTATATGGAACTTTCAAAAAGTGTTCGAGCGCAAATTCCTGCTTACGTAACAGCATTAACTTTGCTACTGATAGAATTTACTGGTATTTATGACCGTGAAGTTCAATATAAGCCTGCATTGTAAGGTAATAAAAAGCTGCTTACTTCTTATAAGGCGATTTACTTTCATGAAGCAAAATGTTTTTTAGTTGATTTCACAACCACGATTCATAAATAGTGAACCACTCAACATACCGTCTCACACATTCCGTCATTTTAAGTACAATTCATCTTCCAAGTTTAGGGACTTCTCAAGTTTTATTTGGCATTTTCATTTCGATTTTCAATGATGTATTAAACAGTGGCGTAACTACAAATACGGAGGCATAGGGAGCTGAAGCCAACACCCCCCCTCTTCCCCCCTTAGCCATGTCACTTGAAATTAAGCAAATTACATAAAGCAAATATTTGTAATAGTAAACTCAATTTAATGCATTTTTCCATTTATCTCCCTGCTAAACACGTGTTCAACACGTTTTCGTTTCTGTTGATTACCAAATTAAAAATATGTGTCGTCCCCTACCGAACCGTGAATTATGAAATTAGCTTTATGTATTTTGACACAAATATGAGCCAAATTTGAAAATAAGGGGCGGCAATGATATAAATGAAAGCTTTATAATGTTTCTCGAACCAGATTTTGATTTTTAATTGTTAGAGATGCCTGGTTCGCACGAGTGCATGATAGCATCGTACCAGTGACGCCGCTAGGGGGGGGGGTGAATATTTTACTTTTTTCGCTTTGTTTGGTCGTCCCCATCCTCATTCGGACTAAAAACCCACTGATTTTTAGGCGAAGACCTTTCTTTTTTTTTTGGTCTTCACATACGTTTAGACCGAAAACCCACTTATTTTGCTGCGGATTCCTTTTTTTTTTTTTTTTTTGGTCTTCACCTATTTTTGGTACGAAAAAGGGTGCCACCACGAAATCCCGCCCCGGGTGCCACCATTCTTAGCAACGCCTCTGCATCGTACAATCTATACCAAATGTCACACCATAAAACCTCAGCTGGGCTGGGGTAACCTAAGAGAGAAGAGTCGTTTTCCCGCCACGCAAAGAGTGGACACCCCACCACCACTGCGGTTGTACCAGACGTCAAAAAATTTCCTACCACATACAATAGCTTGTTTATTTGTTTGAGTTGACTTCGGATGGCAAATTTTTTTGAACGTAGCAAGATTTTCTGATGGTATGAAGCATTTGACACGATTTAAGATCATTAATCAGTGACGTCGGCGACTTGTGACGTCATCAAAACCTCATTATTTCCCGCCGCGTAAAATACTTAATGACCTTTTCCAAGTATGGCTAAAATATTTGGCAATTTTATTTTAGCAAAAATAAAAAATGACATAAATCCACAAATTTAAATTTGACAGATCTACATTTTCACTACGCCACCAGAGAAGAAAGGTACTTGCAAATTTCTTTTTCATATAGGACAACCAGACAATTAAAAATCAGAATTATAAATAAATCACTAATTGGTCTGATTGCAACTAAAAAAGTTTGAATGCATCATACAGCTAAAAGAATCAAAATTCAATTTGGAATCACATTTTGGAACAATTCCAAAGCTTTCGCAACACACACTGCTTTAATTGTGATGTAGGCTGTCTCTTTCAACCAATGAAAAGCAACGTTTTTTAACCAAGCAAACGCCAGAACAATCAATTTGCTGTTAGAATAGTTATAACATTTCTTCAACATTGAATAAATTAAATTTAAACAAGCAAAATTACACAGTAATGCGAAGATGTCGATTCGACTAAATAATTTATTTTTTTTAATTTTTGAAATATCATATAACAGCACCTAAGAATTAAGCATTAAATTGCTTATTTATCAATTGTTAACAAATATCGAACGTTTTCGGCGTCTCACATTGCGCTTTTATCAGGATCTAAATGCAACAATAATTTTTTCGAAACTTATGCTGCTCTCATAAACAATAAAATTTTTTTAAATATTTTCTTTTCGCTACAAATCGTCAAGAGCGCGCTTTTATTGCTCCATAGCGCCAAAAGTGCGATTTGTTGTTTTCCTCAAATGACCACTTGATCCTCAAGCGGCAATTAAGTGAGTTGGCGTAACCATAACAACCATACAAAGATTTCTCTTAAGCCCAATCAAGCGTGAAGCACGTAGAAATAAGCTGACAGCATAAGCAATGTTGATAAATTAGAAACCAATTTCCTTTCAAAGCAATTTTCTTTATCGTCAAAAAAAGTTTAAGCATCAACATGAGATAAAAATGATGTCAGACGTTGAAAAGACTTGGTGTAAACGTTGAAAAAACAGGTTACAATGCGCTGGTTGCTTGTACCGGTACCGCGGGCATCTTACTCTCAGGAGTCAGGGCCAGAATTTGGCAGTTTGATGAATTCTCAGAGTTACAAGTCAAGCATTAAAGCAAGCAGCCTAATTGCGTGCAATACCGCTTTCAACTCACTCTAGATGTAGAAGCAGGGCAGAATTTACCATGTGGTCAATGGCACAGTGCCAGGACCCCGCGCTTAAATGGTAAGCCCTTTTTTGTTATTTTATCTCGCCTTTATTTGGCAGGAAATGCAGTGAATATCTCAAAAGTGTCGGGAGCCCGACGCGAGCAAATCCAGCCCTAAATAGAATGTCATACACAAGCAATAACGATCTGTTGCGACTCGCTGACGGTAAAAATATGTCTGAGGTTGCCAAAAAAATGTCTACCAGAATATATGGGATTTCAACCCATCGGGCCATGCCCCGAAGTCCCGACTAAAATTATAAAATGAAACTTCAAGCCAGATATAATGTTTTGGAACCTGAGGTTTAATACATCCTCATGAAAGACCTAACGAACAAAATTTTTCATAAAATCAAACTGTATCATTTATTGTAATTCTAACGTTTTGTAGAATACGAATAAAATCATATATTCAGTCGCAGAATTTGCAACGAGAGTTGAAGTGATAAATTTTCATTAAATTCATTATTTTTCTGTGCTGTTTTATTTATTTTCATTTTAATCGTTCATGAGTCAACCAAAATAAAATAATTAAAATTAAAATAAATTAAGCTTCACCGACACTAAAACCAACAATTTATCAGAAGGATACATTTCACCCGCTGTCAGTAAAACAGTTCAATAAGCTATATTTTTGAACTCAGACAGACATAAATTTGATACTTAGCAGAAAATATTTCGGTAACATATATAAGACTTGCAGAGTCGGCAACGACAGTGGGAACTTACCTTTCAACGTTGGAGTCAGGGTCAATCATCATACCCACTACGCTATCCGCGAGTTCAAAACTGAACTTGTGATTCGATAAGTCACTGTCCATTCTCACCATTATTCAATTCCATCATGCGGTATTTTGTCTCTATGTTTTCAACCGCAAAGATGTGCTATTGAGCCTTGTAACAAGTTCAGTTTAAAGTGTATTGCAACAAGTTCATACCAGAGCTAAAAAAGCGGAGACAGAATCCTGGCTCCTCACACAATAATTAGGGCTCCGATCAACCGGCCATGGGGCCAGACTAACATGAGCCCAACAGCAGAGCCGGATTTACTATATGGCACAGTGCCAGGGGTCCCGCGCTCTAATGGTAAGACCTTTTTTTACTAGTCTTCATATATATTTGGTTGGAAAACGCTTTAGGGCAAAGCGCTTTGATGGTAAGACTTTTTTTGGTCTTCAACTATAGTTGGCAGGTAAATAACGAAAATCCCCAAAGCGCCAGAGGCCTCACTCGATGCAAACCCGGCCTTGCCCAACAGTAGTAACTGGTAGTAGTATTTGTCAGCAGTGAGTATATGGTGGGTTGGAAGAGCGTTATCAAGCGAAAAAGAAAAACTCGTAACGGCCGCTTCCCTCCCCAACAGCATAAATTACGCTCAAGCTTGACCTTTCTGCTCTTTTTACCTTTTTATTTGGAAAATTTATTGTCAATTTTATACAGAGTTTTGGGCTAATAGTCACTTGAATAAAAATGAGTGCGGACACTGCGACCACCGAGAAGCGGGTTCTTCTCACGGAAACAATGGAGCCACCTACTGACAGAGTTTCACCGTCAAAAACACCAGTGCTTTCTGAGACCCCAGGTGCAGACAGCATCCCGCATTACGAAGATCCTTACGAAAGAGCCGTCTCATATATGGAGAAACATCACATTCTTCACATATTTAGGGTGAGTGTATGTAAAAGTTTAGTCCATTTTTGATCTTAAAAGGGTGCTCTTTTTCGTGACGGAAAGGTTGTAATTTGTTTTAAGGCAGGTAAAATTGAACTCAGCGTTACCGACGGCTCTTTTGTTTGAAAGAAAGTGTACATAGAAAACTGAACATTAAATTTTTGATGTGCCAAAACTATTGATACGTGCTTCATAATTCAGTAGTAGATTTAGAGAAAACACAAACCTAATGTAATTTTTTGATTTTATAAGACGACATAATCAAAAAAATAATAAAAAATCAATCTTTTTTAAAATTCTTAAAAATTTAAAAGAAAGCTATCAAACGCTTACTATACGGTTTCTTTTTATTTGCATAGGCCTTTGAGATGTTTTATATCTCAGTTGTGGTAAACTAAACAAATCATAAAAACGAAGCTGGTTATTTACTGGATTACATACCTCTTAAAAACTGTTATTTCTTGAGCTTATGTAATTGTCTAATTCTGTAAGAATATCAAATACCCAGCATATTTTTTACGTTCGATTCCATTGCATATGTTTTGCATATTATGCAAAAGCGTTTAACAAGTTTGCGGGGCTCATTTTTACGTCATTGCGCCTGGACCTTATCAATCTCATACCATGAATTGCCACTGCGGTTCTTCTATTGCTTTGTCGCTTTCAATGTCACGACATCGGTTGACTAGCCAGTGCTTGCTATTGATATCGGGGTCCAAAAAAACTAATTTCGCTGTCATAACGATAGTGAGCCATTGGTACCACTTTATGCAACTTCACCATTCCGGGAATTGAACTAAAAGCCTTTCCTTTTGCTGAAAAAATCGTGACATATAGCTTACACTTCCACAGTTCCAACACAAATGCACTCATTGCATTGTAGATTAAATGGATACGTTAGTCCCGCAACAGCTATAGTATATGCTCGTGGTGATGTCGTGAAAGAACGGAGGTTTTATTCCTAACCGGGTAAAATACATCATACAAGCAAATGTAACTCCGTCCTTCTCCGTGTAATTATGCGCGGACTGGATGCGAAGATAGATCGCATTTCTGGTCAAGTACAGCATAATGCTTTGGTTTGGTTATTTTGATAAAAGTAAAATACGGGTAATATCAATATTAATTGTTGAGATGTACAGTACAGTTTTTGAAAAATGAAAATGTTGAAAATTAACTCTGTTTAGGAAATTACGGAACATATGGTTTATTCTAGACCAGACGATCCGTTGAACTTCATGTTGGACGAGGTCCAAAACTTAATTAAAGAGAGAGAAAGGAAAAAGGCAGAAGAAAGTTCAAAAACCACTGCCAAAGAACAATAAATCCCAGCAATACAGAAAACTAATTTTGATTCTTTACCTATTGTTTTTTACCAATGTTTTTTTATTTTATACTATATTTTACCACAGTACTGTTAGAAAAAACTTCTTATATTGAATTTCAAAGGAATACTGTACTCTGTGATTGTGAGCAATATCATGGCAAGTTTTTATGCTACTTTTTGGCCCTTCCGGCGTACTGCAAAGAAATGAAATTGGCTTGAAAAAATACACTTTTTAATCAATTTAAATGCTTAGGTTTTGATTATTATTCTGAACCAGCGGTGTGGACAATGGTAAAGCTGATTTACCACACATTGAAGTGCCTCCCCTCTTTGACTTCTGATATTTTTTCACATGTCTATATTATAATAAAATTTCAGCGCTTTACAGTGTTTTTTCTTGACAAACATAAGACTTTTTTTAATTTCAAGTTGGCATTTGATGAGAAATCATGACTAAAAACGAAGAAAAATCTTAATAGCAGCCCGAACGTACTCCTAAAATAATGGCAAAACTGGTCGATATCTCATAGAAAGCAAGGAAGAATATAATTTCTGAAAATCATCCCGATTCTGTTGATTGTAAAAACAATTTTGTCTTATTAAAACTTTATTTTGGATCCAGTATTTGATCTGTGATAATTATACTGTCTTGTTTTTCGCCATATTATGTTGTTTGCTTTGCAGCAAAATTGAACATTATACTGTAATATTCATATTGTTATTAATTTGGGTTATTAACCTAAAAAGGCATTCAGGTCAATATCTTTTAGCTCGATTTTCTCTCAAAAAATTTTGACAAACTTGAAGACTAACTTTACCAAATTTGAGCTTTATACGACCGTCCGTTGCCGAGATATGACAATTCTGATTTCCCTTTAGAAAGGATTTTTTCTCTTAAGAAATTTTGCATGGGTTGCCAATTACAGACAAATTTCAGAAAGTAATTGCATGTTCGTTGCTCTCAATATGTGCTTTCGGCAGTGTTGTTGTCAAAGCAACGTACAGAATCAGAAATGCTAATCAGCTGCTTTTCAACTAAATTTAAGCCTACTTTCAAAAGTTAATCTTCTGTAATAATACTGGTAAAATGACAGCCCTGAAGTAAAAAGAAAATTGTTAATTATGGACTGCAATATCTTGAAAACGGCAAGACGTAGAAAGTTCAAATTTGGTGAGAATGCAGTGTAGGCTTATCCCAACCGTTTGATCAACAGTGAAAAACCTGACTTGAATACCTTTTTAATATGTTTTTGAATGTTCCAAGTATTATTCGATATCATGTCAAAAATCTCAAGAAATTGTTTTGATTTGCAGCCATTTTAGTTTTGTTGTCTACTGTACAAAATATAAATTTGCTTTCGTCGTTTCTTTTTAGGCCAATACAGTTTATTTTGTAATTTTTCGGTTACTAACACAGCACAGGGGTGATCTTTAAAACAAACGAACAAACCTTATAAGTTACAACGCTTACAAAATGTTGCAAAATGCCACTTGTTATTCTCAATTATTTATTTTTACAATTTGGTTACTTATGAGGTGAGATCGAGATGTGTAAAGTTGTGTAAACAGTGTTTAGTTTTTTAGAAAATGCCTAGATTAGAATAATTTAGCTTTCGATTTCTCATTTTGGTTTCGACTTCAGAACAGAAATGGTTGCGTTTGATGTCTTTGATTGCTGTGAAAGACATGGTCTTGGGTTCTTGGCCCCCTTAGTGCTCCTTTGATTTGGCGCCGTTACCCTGACAAGAACGTAAACAAGAAGCAACTTGGGATCACGTAGTGATTATGACGTAAGTTTTGTTTGCGGCCGCGATCTTGATCGTTAAACATCGTACCCAAATAAGGATAATGCCGCACGCGCTGTCTTATCATTTGCGAGGCCATAAACCAAATGCAGCAAGCGCTCACTGGCTCTAGTCTAAACAGAACAATTCAAACGTCATTCACAAAAGATTATTTGTTGAGTACGCCGAAGTTGTTTGTAGTTGGGCAGTAAATGATCGAAAAGAGTGATGTAAATCAAAAAAAGTTCTTTGATATTGCAGAAAACTGGATTTGTTGAAAGCGCAAGGGCACAACCTTAAAACACTGCAAGGAAATCAAGCTATTGTTAGACTCGGGTTCGATTCCTGGTCGGGTCAAACCAAAGACTATAAAAATTGGTATTCACAGCCAGGCGCGTAGCCAGGATTTGCAAAGGGGGGGGGCTTTTTTGACAGAGTGAGAAAAGTGCAAACGACCTTGACCCGAATTTTCATTGTTCTTGAATCAGTTTCACACGGTTTGTCCGAAAATTAAGACGGGAATTTCTCGGAAAGCTCGGAAATTCAAACGTTTTTTCGGCCCAAAATCAGGTGGTCTCCAAAAAAAAAAAAAGGTCTTCACCGAAATTGAGACTGATTTTTCGGCCGAAATCGGAAATTCAAACGTTTTTTCACCCCAAAATCAGGTAGTCTCCAAAAAAAAAAGGTCTTCACCGAAATTGAGACTGATTTTTTGGCCAAATTCGGAAATTCAGAGGGGGGCTATTTTCAATTTTTCACAAAATATCGGCCTCAAAAGCACCAAAAACGTGCGATTTTGCATACTTCGCAAGCCAATGGGGGGCGCTACTGTTCACAGCTTCCCTGCTTGACGTTCAGCAATTAAAGGGACAGTGTGAAGTCTCCATCGAGTGTGGTAGACAGATGGGAAGGTGGCAGCTTGACTCGAAGACCGAAAGGTCTCTTCGCTGTCTCCTGGCCAAGACAACTTGGTGAATAAAATGTAATTACAATTACAATATTGAAGCAAAACAATACAAAGAATAGCAAAACACTTGTATATAAAGCCAAAGCGATTGTGATGTTTATGACTTCCTCAAAATAAGTATGCGCTTCTCAAACTACAAAAATAAAATAATAACGGCATTAAAAAAATCCTAAAAAAAACAACCGGCAGTAATTAATCACTGCTGATGTTCAGTGGCGGATCCAGAAAATTTTGGTGGGGGGGGATTTGAAGCCAAAACCTCAAAAATTCGGATGTCTTCACCAAAATTGAGACTGATTTTTCGGCCGAAATCGGAAATTCAAACGTTTTTTTCGCCCAAAATCAGGCGGTCTCCAAAAAAAAAAAAAAAAAAAAAGGTCTTCACCAAAATTGAGACTGATTTTCCGGCCGAAATCGGAAATTCAAACGTTTTTTTCGCCCAAAATCAGGTGGTCTCCAAAATAAAAAAAAAAAAAAAAGGTCTTCACCAAAATTGAGACTGATTTTTCGGCCGGATTCGTTACGTTTAGGTCGGTGGGGGGGGGGATGCATCCCGAAATGGAGCCGAATTATTCAAAATAAGGGCTGATTTTTCGGCCAAAATCGTAACTTTTAGGCTGGTGGGGGGGATGCATCCCCCCCATCCCCCCCCCTAAATCCGCCACTGCTGATGTTATATAGCAAATCTAAACTAAAGAGACCGTTTTTGTAATCCAAAAAGAAATTGTATTTTGATGCTTACACGCGAACTTTTTAACGCCTCGTGTCATATCTGCTCGATTTTATTTATTTTAATCAAATTTTTGAATTTGTGCTTTCCGAATCTAAAATTAGCTCCTCTAAACTCCGAAGGCTATCTCCGCCTATGATCATGGATTTTACGATTTTGCTCCCCCTTTTCTTGAACAGCGGATTAGCATCCAAAGGAACGGATTGTTACGGATTATTCATTATACGATGATCTGGTGATCATTTTTATTCATCAGTTTCCCTGTGGTCAGTTTTTCTTTGGTTAGTGAGATTCAATCATTTTGTTTCTCTATGGACTGGTGACTGGAAGTGGTAACTTGTGATTTCATTTTATTGGGTCCAGTTGGTTACTGTTCAGCCAGAGGTTCAGTTGTTCTTTTAAATCAAAACACAGATTCAGCAATTTCACTGAGAGAAAAAAGAAAGACCTGTCTGGTGTTTGCCTGTTCAGTGTTAATGTTATACTGTTATACCGCTAGGCCTAGTGTTAATGTTTTTTTCCAGGTCGAAAAATAGTTTCCGCTTAGCGTTTTTGTGGAATTTTGCGTTTTGCGACGTTCCTTTTAAAACAAAAGTACGTACCGTACATAAGCACAGAAAAAAAAGCTTTCAAAAAGAAACCTAAAGTTTGTTTGACTACACAGCTACAGTAGGCTACGGTACAGTACTTTTTCACTGTTCAGTCTTTAACAGTAATTGATTAACTTTAAAGAAATGAACTAGGCCTACCCTAACTAGCCTCAGCCTAATAATAATTAGTATGATACTAGGCCAGTGATAGCATTAGTAATACCGGTTCGATACTGGTAAGTATAAAGTAATACTGGTAGCCTACAGTATTAATAATAATGTAGCTTGCTCCAAGTCTTTGCTGCTACCAGTATTAGCTGGGCCTCATGGCTTATGGTCGTCAGTCGGTAGGCTAAGCGTTTGATCTTCATTTTCTAATTACCTGTTTAATGTAACTGATGTTGATTATTTTTACTTCACAGTTTTTCATTAGATCTGGGATTGTGTTTTCTGCCATTTCTGGTAGGACTGGTTACCAGTGATCTCGTCACAGTAATTTTGCCACAAAGTGAGGGTTAGGGCAAGATAGCTCTGGGGATAGTAGATTTGTTTAATGACTGCTGTTTTCAGTCAATGCTTTAATTTTAGTAATGCAATAGTACTATGGGGTTGGCAGCACAAACCCAGGGCCTGTTCTGGTTTGAGAATGCTGTCTGTCACGTAATCACTTTGTGACGAAATCACTGGCAACCGTAAGACTAGGCTTACTGTAGCCTATTCAGTAAATTGTAAATAAAGTAAACACATAACTTTACTGTACATTAGCAGATTGGTAGAAAAATGTCAATCTTATACTGTATCCATCTAATGTAGGCTTGTTATTGCATGTCTAAAGCAGGCTACTTGTGTAAATTTATTGTAGGCCTGTATTAGCTTTGATCTTAGAAGTTAAAGTCAATAACTGATCACTGACACAAAAGCACTTACCAATCTGCCAATATTCTGTGTACTGTACAGTAGCCTATTTATTCCTTCTCAGTTCAGTTGATTAATGTTGGGGAGTGATATGTTTTACCCTACAGGCTACACCTCTACAGCTTTAGGTCCTGTATTGATTTACAGTTTACACCACAATCTTCTCGACCAGCTTTTGTGAAGAAATTATTGTCAATGTCAGTTTTAAACATTCAATGTTTTTAGTTCTAAGCTGAAAACAGGAAAGTTAGCATAATTTAAGTGCCTATCAGTTGGTGATAGGCTTTGTAGTGCTGTTAGTGGTCTGGTGTTGAGTGTATAACTACCGGTAAGTTGTCACCATGTCTTATCGAGTGAGAGCCATGGGGATGGATCGAGAAATCGAACAAAAAACAGAACAAAAGTATTCTCTTGATGATGAAAATGAAATTG
This sequence comes from Trididemnum nubilum, assembly GCA_963965965.1. Lineage (NCBI taxonomy): Eukaryota > Metazoa > Chordata > Ascidiacea > Aplousobranchia > Didemnidae > Trididemnum > Trididemnum nubilum. The sequence goes on from OZ014488.1 coordinate 29,868,391, forward strand.
TAGAATGGATAATATCAGTTCTTATGTATGATCAAGGAAAAGACATTGATGATTTAAATGACTGTAATGTTCCTATTCCTGAATATCAAGGCAAAAAGGTAAATTCCTGAAATTAGTTTATGTTAAGGTAGTGGCTATTTTGCCCCTTGGGATTAGGGCTATTTTGGCGCTGGAGGCAAAATAGAATGTGGCTATTGTTAATGGTGAAATATTTTGGCCAAAACTTTTTGATAGTTCTACTGCATTTATCTATATACATCATTAAAAGCTGTTCCATTGTAGATAATCAAATAGCTGTATATTTTCCAGTTTATATTAATTCTGACTTATTAATGTCAATAAAAAATTGCTTTTGTGGTTGTTGAGTGAAAGCACACAAATGCAGCTAAGATATCTCACTAGCACAGTGAACTCTTACTCTTTGTTCTGTGCTAAATTTTCAATTTACGTGTATCCTATGCTTGGTTACTTCTGCAGCTGTACCAAGCAATATTGGTAGCCTGCAATCTGGTTATAGCATAACACTAATTGTTAATTTTACATTTTGATCATTGAACTATTGTACTGTTATTAACTTGTGTTAACAATATGTACTTCATTATTTATTCAGTTAATGAAAGAATTTGACAAAGAAGCTTATTTTGTAGTTCATTTTGTACTGCCTATTTTGCAGCCTACAACATATCTGATTGAATTTATGAGATTGACTTCGTGAGACTATACAGCAGCCTAATGATATACTGTTGGTATTGCAATGACACCAAAAAACTTAATGTAATCTTGTAGCAATGTCTGAATGCATGTTTCAATTGAAAACACCATATGCTGTTAGCAGCATACATACAATCTCTATTTTCTCTATTTCAGTTATAAAAAACCAATGCTGAGATATTAGCTTTATAAACATGTTTGCTTAAAAATACTAAATTTTGTTATCTTTTGTCCATCATATTCATATTGCAGCTCTTGTTTTTTTTTTGTTTTTTTTTACATTAGTTCCCTGTAGCTTGTATAAAGGTGCTGTATATTTTTATCATGGCTTCCCATAGTGGTTGCAGACTCGAAAACCTCACGGACCCATCGCTGTCACTCAGGCGCTGCTTCATTCTCTAATAATAACTCAATGTACTCTGTTTCATCTGTTGTTTGTTTATGTAGTGGCGTCAATAAACAATCAATCAACAATCAGAACTTGAGAATAAAGAATGGAAAAGCAATTTTATATATTGTTTTTTTTAGGCATTTCAAGAATGGTTATCAAATGGTAAAATACTCTGTGATTTAATGAATGCATTACAACCACGAAGCTGCAAGTGGCAAGACACAAGTCGTGTTAAGTTAGAGGTAATTGTGAGCTAGTGTGTATGGAATGCTCATAATTTATCTAAGTCAGATAAATTTGAATGAGCCTAATTCGTAATACAGTGTAGGGACAGTATTTATTTTGTTTGTGTGATCTCTCCATTATCTTTAGACTATCACTTCCTGTTTTTCAAGGCCGAAATTTTTTAATGAATTTGGCTTGCTAGAAATCCTTACTCTTTGCCTGAAAGGCTAAGTAAAAATAAAAGTCATCTGCAAGGATTGAAATAACAGTTGTTGTTGTTGTTGTTGTTATTTGGAATTAGCTTGTCTTAGCTATTGGTATGTTACTCTTGGTTTCTTGGTTCAGCAATTGCAAGCATACTCCTTATAGGAATTCTGCCATCCAGGCTATATGTTAGGAGTAATGATTATTTCTTCGAGGGTCTAATTGGACCTACAATGCTATACTTGAAATATGGAAATGAGTATTCGGCATTTTCTTTTAGTGAAAATTTAATGGCCAGATGGTGGGATAAGTTAGGTTTATAGCAGGACTAACATCACATTGATAGTGAAATTACAACTTTTTGTTAAAACGTCACTTTTGAATGTTACAAGTTAAGAGAAAATTTTATGGAAATGTCCTTCGAAGTGTCAAATTGATTTACAGAAAAAAATCAATGTTTTGTTTTTGCAGGCAATGAGGAAAAGCATCGAAATGAATAATATTAGTATATTTTTGGCTGCAGCAGGAAGATATGGTGTCAATGTAACTGATTTATTTCAGGTATATTATTATTACTTGAGTTAGAGCAGTACTTTATGTACTTTTACACTTGTTTCAATTGCTACATATACTAATTCTGGGTGTTGTCAGGATAATAAATTACTCGATTTTGCCATGATTTTATTGGCATTTTTATTATGATTTGTATGGTTAAATTGTCATTTCACATCCTAATAACCTTCACCTTTTTCTGTTGTGGTTTCTTTTGGAAGTTCAAAGAGATTATTGACAAATTTGATTACAGGTACCTACCATTAAACAGTTTGACACAATGCAGCCAAAGTCAATGATAATTTTTTTTTTGGCTACTTAAAGACTTAATACATTTACATGCAATTTTGTATCAGTAAAACAGTATATTATTAATATTTATCGATATATCTGGACAGCGTTAATGCTGTTTTTCCATCAAATTTAGTAGTTTTTTGTTAATCAGTTTGGGACTTTCAGTCTTCTATTTCACCTCCTCAAATCTGAGCTTGTTGAGTGTAAAACTTCTGTGAATATTGCCATTTAGAAAGTTTTTGATGAAATGTTCTGCTCTTTGATGATTGTGCAATTCATTAATGATTGACTAGAGCGAAGTTACGCAAAGAATGATGTTTCGACTTTCGAATCTGATTTTTGTTGGGTTTGAATTTCTTGATAAGTTTCAATAATTAATTATTAACCAGGTCACTGATTCACTGTTTTCTGTAACTTGATATGGAGAAATTCCAATCTGATTGATAATTCAATAAATTTTTGACTACTTGTTATGGCTAATTTTTTCTACAAATAGAATATTAATTTTGTGATCATTTTTTCAAGTTAGCCGTTACCAACTATAGGCAACTGTTTCTATTTGCCATTAGATGCTGCAATATATGGAAAATACTTGGCATTGAAGTTCGCATTTAAGTGCAGCAATATTTCGAAAATTTGTAGGCATGCAGACGTTTTCTGTAACTTGATATGGAGAAATTCCAATCTGATTGATAATTCTATAAATTTTAGACTACTTGTTATGGCTAATTTTTTCTACAAATAGAATATTAATTTTGTGATCATTTTTTCAAGTTAGCCGTTACCAACTATAGGCAACTGTTTCTATTTGCTATTAGATGCTGCAATATATGGAAAATACTTGGCATTGAAGTTCGCATTTAAGTGCAGCAATATTTCGAAAATACTTGCAATGGAAAATGAAGTTTACTAATGACTTAATTCCTTAAAATATGAAAATATTAGCGAAAATAGCTTGAAATAAACTTGACTCTTTTATTAAAGCATTCCATCTTAATACTGTCTGCTATCTTTAACTCCGATTTTCTGAGATTGGCTGTGTTCCTTAGCTTTGTTATCAAATGCTGTTATTGTAGATCAGTAGTCATATATAAAGCATTTATAATATCCTAGAACTGCCCCATTGTTAAAAGTTATTCTTCACTAGGATGCGGGAGGATAACTTTTTCGCAACGTTTGTTTTGGGCAGTTGTTGCCCCTTTAACTCTACACTACGTACGCTTCCGCGCTGGTAGCCTATAAGCTAGAGAGCACGCAAATGCGTATGCAATGTTTATTTGCTTGAGATGGAATATTCATATTACAGACAATCGACTTATACGAGGCTCGTGATTTGGCCCAAGTTCAAGTAACGCTTTACAAACTTGGATCTGCGGCACAAAAGAACGGATTTCCTGGCCCTGTAATTGGTGTTAAAGTAGCAGAGAAAAACGTCCGAAATTTTGACGAAAGAAGGAAAAAAGACGGAATGAATGTAATTGGACTTCAGGTAATGAAATACAAATTTTTGGTATTTTAAGATAATTAGCCCCGACATTAATGTCTAAAACTGAATTTTGTATTCCATAGTCCGTAGGTAGTTTTGTTCACTCTCAACCCTTGAACATTAAATTCTTTAGTAATTTTTAAGAATCCGTTTAATTTTGGTGAAACAGGCAGTGCACAGTTGTCGAGATAGTTTTTTAAACTTTACCTCGTGCTATTACTGAAATATGAACTGATAAAAAAGTAATATTCTCCGCTTCGTAGAATAGGTTTTAATAACCTATGTAGTTACCTAGCATCAGAATGAGCATGCCTTTTGGCTTTTAAGAACAAAGCAGCAAAAGTAGAAGTTTTTGTCATACTCGAATTAGTTGTTTTGCTACTTCTAACGTAATATCGCTTAGGGACAATTTGCGATGCAATATCATATTTCAGTGTATTGCTAATGCCAGACCTATTATCGATTTAGTAGAATTTAAGGTTGTCACATTTTACGTGAAGTTAAGTGAGAGTTTTTTTTTGTTTTACAATTTTGTTTGCTATGGCATAGCATTGTATGCTGATATGCAACAACTTGAAATCATGAAAGATCAGCATACCTTTGCTATTTGTGTTTCCGAGAATGGTATTTTATGATGCCTAACGACTTTGGTATCATAACAAGTGTGGTTTTGACTCGAGCGTAATTTGTCGGCCATTGATGGCGGAGTGCATTGATGTTAATGCAACCCACTTGCTTAGAAAACACAAAGGAATTTTATCGCAACTATCAACAATTTCAGTGGCTCTTGTGATAGCATAATATAAATGCATTAACGTTATTGTTGCGATGAATTTTTTGGGAGTATTTTTTGTATGCACAGTACCATGATGTGTTGGTGAATTCCAGAAAGTTTGGGCACTAGCAGGTGTAGAGACGATACTAGGTTTTGTACCCCCAAATTTAGGTTTTTAAGCGCTCCACGATCCCATGTCAAATTGAATTTGGCTTGCTTTGAAAAAGGTTGAAAAATGAGAACTAATTTTTCGAATCATGTATTGAAATACAGCATTAAGCAGTGGAATCGGTATTAAATGTTCTTTGTCAGGCGAAACCTTTATTATGATCATGTCTTACAATCTTTTAGTTTGTTTACAAAATGTATGTTTAGATGGGAACGAATCAAGTGGCATCTCAGAGAGGTATGACACCCTACGGCTTGGGAAGGCAAATGGTGACGAAAATCAATAAATAGATATTCGAGCTTGCTTTTGTTCCATCGATGATGAATGGTTCTGTAGAGAAAGACTTTCTGCTTTTATTACACTACTATCAAAAGACTTCTACTAAAAAGAAACAACTATAATCAAGTTACAACTTTCGCTGGAAAAGTAGCGCAACCAATCAAAAGCTACCCGTTACGTTTGCCGTGTCTTACGGCCGAATGCGAAAAGTTGGCTCAATCTTAACTCAAGTTAAGTTTTTAGGTTGCCGAGTTGGGGTAGCGACCCGGGAAGTGAACTTGCCGTCAAACTTGTTTGGACTATTTTTCTGCATGCTGGTTTTTTTTTTGGAGAGGGGACGGGGTCTGGATTACAACCAATAGGGAATTGGTCTATCGGGAGTTGGGATAATTGGGTATTCTTCAGTGGTATGGCAGAAGATTGGGCCGCGTACAAAAAGGCCGCCCAAGTTGCTGACAATTCTTTGGAGTGCATTTTTGTGGCTAACTGGCGGCTGGTCGCGCTAATTCACCACTAAAGTGTTTTCGAATTCGCCACTCGCTGATATATGCCTCGGAAATTCAAGACTTGCGACACTTGGGTCGTTTGCACCAACTTGAGTTAATATTGATCCGAGAATTTACTAAACTTGACGGGAAAAGTTCGAATAAGTGGCCGGGCAAATTACTATAATTAAGAAGTAATTAAGAGTAGCGTCTCTGAGCTTGTAAAATCAGTTTATTTTAATCTAGTTAGTTCATCAATGTAGAAGTAGAAAGTTGATAATTCGAGGATCAAAAGCTAATTTACGTTGGTGCATACAACCCATAGAGTCTGTGTTTCAGGGTTTGTTATTCACTGTTATTAGAACATTTTGTGTTTGTGATCAATACTAACACCAGCATTTCGTGTATGTGTTTACGCTTTGCGAATTGTGTTCTCAGAATTCGCGCTACGCAACAAAACACTTAGTAAGTAACCTTTTGGTGATTGCTAAGCTTGATTTTGGTATCTTTTTAATGGGACCTTTGGTTCCTCATTCCAACCCCAGTCAATATTTAGCAGCAAGGACTACACCAGACTGCAACTCTTTAAGCAATAACAGGTTTGTGCTTTTTCAAAATTTTTAAGGATAATCTCAGATCCTATTTACAAGCGAAAGTCAATTTTGTGTTTTTGCCATTGTCAGGTGCTCGCCAGTCTAAGGTCCTCTGCAGCAATTATTGATTTCCGATTTCTATATCAGCCATTCGGCGTTTCGCTCGAGTAAATCTGCATAGGTTTGGCAGTTGAATGACAAAAAGACTTTATAACCAGTCACAGTTCTGTTATTTTTTGCGCTTGCCTTACAATGACTCTATTATGATGTTAAATGCTTTATCTGTCAACTAAATCAATTTTTCCGCTCCGCCAACCGTTGTTAATTAATGCTCTACTATATTTCTTTGTTAAGCAGATTTTCTTTGAAATAATTGTTGCTCAGGAAAGATAATTGTGTGTGAGAGTAGAGCAAGTCTTTCGGCCTGTTATTTTCGAAAATAAAACAACCCGTTGAAGTTAATAACTTCCAAAATAACTTGACGAACCATTCAGATTTATACTTACAAAATTAGTTCATTATCCGATTACGCTTGCTGAAATCCAGCTTTAAAAAACCATCTGATCTTAAAGCTCTTAGCTGTGCATTGCTCAACAAAAAATGCAATTAAAGCTTGCTAATGCTTAGGTTCATTTAGTTGAAGCATAGGCTTACTTATCTTGTTAATCAAATCAAAATAACCCTAAATACAATTATTAAAGTCCGTTCTGTAATATGAAAGGCAGACTTTGTCCATGCGAATTATAAAAATATTTTGGAGGGAAAACTTGGAACTTGCCAATCATTAAGTCAAACATCCCTTACTCCTCAAATCGTTGTGATATTTAGTAGGTATTTTGTATCGCCAAGTTTTATTTTTGCTTTGCATTTTTGATGTATCATGCAGCCTATTTCCAAAGACTGTTAATTTGTATCAGTTTTCAATTAATAAACTTTAGCATTCCGAATTCAAAAATTGCTGCCTGAAAAATGTGGGATGAATAAACCCCAAAGCTTTGCTTTTTTCGTTTATCTCTATTTCAAGCTATTTTTGTATTGTCAGCAGCCAATTCGCTCAGTTTGTCATACAAATATTATTTTTTCAGTCCTTCAATTAATTTTGCTTTTTGCCGCCTGAAACTGTCTTGCTTTTGACCTATTATTGTGGGTGACCATTTTCTTTATCAAATGTGATTATCGTGTAAGTTTGTTTTGCGTGCTTTGTACGAGGAATATATAATGACATCACATTGTTTTGCTTTACGTCCTCCTCCTTGTTCACCACCAATTTTTGGCTGTTTCTGTGGCAAAACCTCCCGTATAATTTGCACAAGATCCTAAGGACTTCATTAGCTTCTGAAATCCCTTCATCAGTCAGAAATTGATCTTTGAAATTCTGGGGCAGTGCGAGTTGGTAACGTGTTAGTTGCTCACAGTGGACGGAGTGAGGTTTTTCCACGTCTTTCACCCACTATTAGGGTCCAGTAGCAGTGATTTTGTTAAGTCCGACTTCTTTCTCATCTCTGTTGGGTTGTTGACCCAAGTCATGTGAAATCTGATATCTGGTTTAAGAGCTGATTAATTTCCTAATTTAGCTTCTAACGATTTCCGCGATTACTCGAGGACCGAGTGTTAGGAGTACCAAGCAGGGGCTAACCAAAAGAGGCTTCGAGAATGCATTAAAACAAGTAGATGTAGACCAACTGTTTCAATATTCCTTTCCTAATTACGAAGCTCGCGTAAATATCTCCACAAAACACCATCGTGTTGCAGATTGTATTATGAGCATACATACGTTATAAACTTACAGTCAAATTTCTTCAAAATTTCGATTCGTTTACTGCCATCTGCTAGGGATGAGTTTTTTTTTCTACAAATGTAGCTCAGTAAAATATTCAGGTCCAAGTGATTAGGCAATTTTGAAAATTGAATTGAAAGACATAGAAAGCCAGTAGTATTTTGAAAAATTTCGTAACAATTTTGAGAAATGCAGCGCAATTTTTGACTTTGAAGTTGATAACTTGTTGCTAACAGAACTCAACTACTTTGCCTAACAAACCAATCAATTCAAACTCATTCCTGGACAGAATAAAACTGTTGCGGGAGGTTGGATTAAAGCAAAACACACTATTATCACCATAAGGCCATATTAAAAACGTAAAGTACACTGTACAAAAAGCTGTAAAACAACATCATCACTTAAAGAAAGTCAAACGTTTGGGTCATAGCATTCGAAATTTTGGAGTATTTTCAAGACAAATTACGAATGACAATTTTCTCGAACGCCATCATCCGAAAAAAAGTAATTTTCATCGGAACATCGCGTGATCATTGATCAAGCCCAAAACACTCAAGAAAAATTGAAAATTTAGCGGAGGGCAGCACGTTATGACGTTCGTACCGAACATCTATTCTAGTGAGCAGTGACCTTGGCGTAGATAACGGATGAAAATCAGATAAGTGTTCATAAGTTCCATTTCCCAACTACATCTTCAATCAAAAACTTAAAAATTACGTTGCTCTTACCTGCTGCAAATGTAGCTTCAAAATAGTGTGGAAATAAATTTTCCATACCATGATTTAAATTGGATTTTTGAACAGAACAGTTAAGCTCTAATCACTAATGGTAATAAAAAAAAATATTGACTACTTACAGTAGCAAGCAGACTAAGCTTTTCTGGCCGAGAAGTATAAATCTATGACACTTCATAAGCAAATAGAAAAGATCCCAACAAGCAGGTCTTTATTAACTAGATATTGTAGGCTTTAAATTCGGAAAGAAAAGTTGATAAATGTCAACTATAACGAATGATATTTTTTTAGTTTCATTGAAGTTATTAGGTCAAATGAAAAATTACATAAGAATAAATACAAAATTGAGCATGCGAAGAAGCATCCTCTAGCTGGATTACTAGAGCACTGAAACATTAAATCCATAGACTGCAGGTTCGAATCCCGAGGGAGGATAACTTTTTTGCATTGCTTGTTTCAGATAGTTGCTGTTCTGGTGGGTCTTTCCTAGGCATTTACGCTGGTATAATATGGGGTAGAAATCATGCAAACAATTATGCATTAAAAACTCTGGCCCGCAAACCTCAAAATCATGATTATCCTCGTATTATTGTAACGGTAACTACATTTTATTCACCAACTTGCCTTGGCTAGGAGCCAACGAAACGACCTTTCGGTCTTCCGAGTCGAAAGATCTACATACCCGACATATTAGTTCACTATTTTTGCATTTCCGCATAACAGTAACTAACTGTGTATGAACCAAATCAAGAAATATGCCACAAAACACAACCTTTAAAAGCGGCACAACGCAAAAAGATAATTTCAACCACAATAGAAAAAACTGACACAAGTGTACCGCACTAAGGCAAACACATAGCACACATTGAAAAATAATAGCAAATACTTTGAAACATGTAAATTTTATCAAACAGCATTCAGTAGAAACAGAAAAAAATGCGGATATATTCCGTTTGGTTCTGTACGCCGAAACCAGATAATGAACCGGGGCACAAGATCTTACTTAATCCAAAGTTCGATTTAAGTGATAAGAGAATCTATCAAGGCAATAATCTGAAAAAGACTTGCTTTCTAAAAAGCAAATGCAAGTTTGGAAAAATCACTCATTTGAATTGCTAATAGCACTTATCCACTCAAATCGGATTTTGATTCAATGCGCACTTGTTACAATGCAGCTCATTTGAAGTTCCAGCGTGTCGATTCGGAGTGATTAACATTTGTACTCTTTTAATCAGAAGTAACCGTTAAATTCTTTTCAAAATGAATTCTCAAGCGCGAATTGCATTACACAAAATGTTTGGCACCGTTTTGTAAAAAGTGCATCTTTTGTCAAAGACTCTAATACCGTTAATCTACAGCACCGATGATTTTCGAATGACGATAGAGAAGGCAATGCAAAGCAGACAAATGTTAGGCCTTTAGCACCATCTATTGGATAGTGATTTTCACAAAAAACAGGTACATTTGCACACAATAACTAAAGTTCATCAAGACAATGTCATTTCACAACTCTCCATTGCGCAAAAATAGTATTTACAAAAAGTTCACAATATGGTATCAAAAAAGTATCACAAAGATGCGTATCTTAAACTCAGTAAAATGCACAAAACACATACGTATATCAGAGTTGTTAAGCATGCTATGAAAATTGATGTTAAAAATCATTTTGTAGCTCATTGGCAAGTTTCAGAATTTTTCATTAATCAGTAAGGTTAAATAGTACCATGCTGGTCTGCTTGGTTTGTTTCACATTTTTTATGCTTATGGGACCACTGCAGTCCAAGCTGAACTGACAAGCAATGCAAGACATAAGTAGATTCTAAAACAGCAGGTCTTTGACTGTCAATCGTTAGTTTTGATTGGGATTCTAAGACTGCGATATTGTCCGTAACATATCATAAATCGTAATAAATATGTACTTTTGAAATTCGGGGTCTACAAACAGTTAAAAGACAATAGAGCAGTGCTGGTATAAAACGAACATTAAAAAAGACGTAATAAAGTAGCAATTCATTTTAAGTCATGGCTTGTTCTGCATTTAAATTCATACTGTAAGTTTAAAAATCTATATTCTCCCTTTCAAGATTGCAAAAATTCATTTGCTCAGCGAACGAGTCAGTAAGCTATATTTAATTGTTTATCATTGCATTTATTTGATTAATATTGACTTATAGCAACCGGTAAATTGAGTTTGAGACTAGCCGCATTTCTTTTTCATCGATAAAAATATTTTCAATCAAAATAGTTTCTTTAGAGCTTCAAAAAACGCTTTTAACTGCGTTTGATGCATCACAAAAGCTAACATTTTAAGTTTGCTTTTGTCAAAAGAAAAAAAAAAGGAGACTGCAGCTAAACTGCGTTAGCAACCGCACAGGTAAAATTGTATAAAGGGAAAATTCTGGTTTTATTTCAAACTTTTAACCTTAATGTTTGTTCTTCACATTCAATGCTGTAACTGGCATTGTTCTTAATTTTACGTAAATGTTGAGAAATTGCGTGTTCATGATAAAAACCATTTTTGCAAAAATTGATTGTAGTAAATACTAAGTACCGACCAAAAGCTTCAACTTATACGCGTCAGTGTAAAAGAAAGATTGGGGCGCTCTAATTTGACTAGCAGTTGTAGATAAATATATACAAATACTAGTGGGTAAAGAGTCACTACAAATGCATCCGTGAATAAAAGTAGGAGTCTCTTAGACAAAAGCTTCTGTTCCATTATTCCCACCAGTAGTTAATGTACGATGTTCCTCCATGTCGTCATAGCCAGGAATGTTGCTGTACGTCATAGATTTGAGTCTGAAACAAACAGGTTTTGATCCCATTTTTAGTGGATTTTATTAGCAACATTGCAGTACTTCAAACTGATAAAGCTCATTTTTGAAGAATACACTTTTTTGTTAAGAAGCAGTAAATTTTGGGTTAAGACTCGCAGTTCTTAAATTTTTATTCTTCATTTGAGAAAAATGCGCCTAAAATTTATTTTACTAGATTAAAACTTGCGTTTGATCACGATTATTATTAGACAAACCAATACTGGCAATATTAATAAAGCCAAGAAAACAACCAAAATTGTTCTTTGGAAAAAAGTGTATCCAATAAAGCCTTCAAACCCGATCTCAAAATTAAAAGGATTGAAGGAGCTCCAGACAAAAAAAAAACAAACAAAGTAACAAAGGCTAGAGTTCAGTTCGGCAATAATCAAAGCGTAAATAATAAGATTCAAAATTTCAAGTTTCGTTCAATAAAGGTACATTTACGCTGGATGCGAAGCGAAGATTGTCACCCTTCGCAAGTGGTCGCTTTACGTGACTAGTTCAAAATAGGCTAACCATTCAAAAACGATTTTGGTTAAGTGATACTGCTCGAAATCGGTTTTGAAGAAATGAGAACTACTTGAGATAATAAAGAGGTGTCCTGAACCTTTTTCCTCAATTCCCTTTATTCGTGAAAATACGATTTAATCCATTTGACCCCATACCACTGGCAACCCTGCATTTCGCAATTTTGCCACATCACAAAAGGTATGTAGTTTGCAAAATTCTCGCAGACTAAGAAACGCGATAACCAACTGGTAGTCCTGAGTAGCCTATAACCAAATCTGAAAATTTTCTACTATTACCACCAAACCTAGGCAACCAGTACTGATCTATAGTATGGCCTTTTGTGATGTCACGAAATTGCAAAATGCAGAGTTGCCAATGGTACGGAGTCAAACTAATTAAAACGTATTTTCGCAAATAAGGGATATTGAGGAAAGGTTTGCGGCACGGCACCTCTTTAAGCAATCGCTCGCGGAGTTTGCGACCAGTTAAACCTTTCGTAAGTTGTCCATGACATCAAATTTTGGTTGCTTCTTACCCAGTGTAAACGCACCTTAACAGCAGAAAACTTACTTGAGTTTATTTCCGTATCTTTTGTACAAGACAGCACCGACTGCACACAAAATAAAACCAACGATAAGACCAGCAAACCAGAGACCAGAGAAAGCACCAGATTGGTTATTTTCAGTTTTTTCAATCTTCACGAAGGTGTAATCTAAGCAGCAGTATTATTTTCTTCATTTTCTGTTCAATTATCGTAATGAAAAGCTCAAGAGATAAAAACTAATATTATAATGCCTTTGACTGAGTACAGTGTAGCATAGAAATGTTTCAATTACCAAGAAAAAAGACAATATGAATCGGGCCATTTCTGCAAACGGAGAAAACAACGCATATAAAATCACTTTCATCAATCTCAAAAGACATCTTCAAGATTCGTTAACACCCGGAACTGCTTTCAAGATTTTAAACCATAAAGCCTCGCTCTCGCCTCCTAAAATTTGCTTTCTCCAACAGAAAACCAATGCCTTAACTTGATGATTAAATTGTCATCAATTGGACTGCTTGGTTAATTAACGGAGCATGGTATATTGGTAATACTACTAAAATGAAGTTATAAAATTTGCTGCTCTTACAGTATTCTAAACCACGATATCACACCTAGTCCTACACATTAGGTACAACAAGCCAGTTGGGAGGGAGTAACGCATTGGTCTTTGAAACGGGAAGTCCGAGGTACAAACCTCGGCCTGGTTAAATGAACTCCGTGTTGTCAAAGACTCGCCCCCGCTGCGTCATTTGTTTAAAAGGAACTGTGCTGCCCGGGCGCAATGACTCAGAGATGGGCCTCCGAAATTCGTTACACGCTTAGGCATAATTCAGCGAGTAATAAAGATTTAATTTTTTGATATTAAGTACCTGACGTCCTACATGCCCCCCATTGGCCATCTGCGGTATAACTGGATGTTGTAGCACACCAAACAGTCGAGTTGAAGGGAGGTTGATCGGCCTTAATGCATTTGTAGTAGATCTTCTTCTGAAATTCGAATGGAAAATGGCATTTTTTCCCGCCGCTATTTCCACCAACAGTAATCACATCTAAAAATATAGCAATTACAGGGCTACCACTCAAAAAATAGCCAGTTTATTTGATTTTATGACAAAAAGGGCAAAAAAACTATGTTTTTTATGAAAATATACACTGGTTTTATATGAAATTTTAAGACAGTTTTTATGAAAGTTTACGAAATTCTATGACACTCATTGTTAGTCAAAAGCAAAATACAGAGACATGCAAAATTGACAGTTGCATAACTACAAAACAATAAATCGACGTTCATTGTTTATTATTTGATTGGATATTAGACTTATATTAAAATTATAATGATTGCTCCAGACAAGACCCACATACATACAGAACGGCCGCAGCAGTGGACTACCTCTAAAATCTACCCCCTGCCCATCTCTGTGACTGGACTGATGGTTCCGTCCCGACGACTTTTGGACCCGGTGGCGCAGGAGTTTTATTCTATGCCGAGCCAAGTCAACTGACCGCGACAAACTGACGGCGAACAAACTGACCGCGAACCAACGCTTTCGTCGAAGTGATTTCGTCAAAAAGTGAGGGTTTGGGCAAAATGGCTCTGGGGATAGTAAAATATTTTAAGGATCGATCTTCTCAGCCAATTCTATGCAACATGTGCAAGGACTCAACATCACTTTCCTTCCCCGACAGTCCAATTTCATCCAGCTTCACCGCAGAGATCACAGCCCTATGTCATGCCCTTGGATAAATCCTCCAACATCACTCCATTTGTCCATTTATGTCCCTGGCTGTCTTGACAAACTTCCAGTCCACTTTCACCCTCCTGAACTCCGCCTCTAACCTCCTTGCCTCAAATGCTGTGTGGACAATCAGGTCCTCTATTGCTGCCTATCTGATTTGGCCCAACTGTCTTTCCATTGGATCCCAGGCCACCGCGATATATGTCCAAATGAGATCGCGGACCTGCTGGCCAAGACCGGCGAAGGCATCCCCTCCTCCTCCCTGACCCTGGGTTTGCTTGTCAATGCATACCCGTGACTCTCTCTACTCCTCATGGAAGCAAACCACAAGGTTAATAGGGTAGCCTGATTGCAAGGAAACAACCACAAGAACAAGCAGGCCTACTTTTGATTTCAAATAAAATTTTCAGGCTCTGTAGAGGTAGTACGGAACAGTAAATAACAAATGGCATTTTTTATTAGCATTATGGCAATCTGAATTAACGTTACAGAATATTTTGGTCATATTTGCAGTAAACTTCAAATGGACCTTGTTTGCTTATCAGATCACTGTTACAACTATGACATGTTCTAGTCTACAGTATTGTTCTAAACAACAGAAACTAAAAAAGTGTAGAAAAGTATCTACAATAGGCTATAGCATACGTGTTGTTCAAAACTGGCACTAAGTATGAGCTCGTATTCTGAGAAACAAGAAAAACACACTGACTTCGTATAATAATATATACACTGTTAATCAATAAGCTACATTTTTAAAATCTAGAAAATCTATCCTTTTAACTAGTCTATTACTTTCCAGAATTATGAATGACTAGCTTTGCTTGGAATTAAATTTTCAGTAAACTTTAGACACTGGTATTATTGTCTGTTTTAAACAACAACAACTAAAAACGTTTAGAAAAGTATCTACAGTAGGCTGGCTTACTGCTCAAAACTGGCACGTAGTACGAGCTCATATTCTGAAAAACACGGAATAAAAACATACTAACTTCAAGTAGATGATTGGGTCAATAATTGGTATGGAATATGGGTGGAGGACTTTTTTTTTGCAGTTTCAAGCTTGAGAGGAAAAGAAAATGTGAAGATAATTTGGCGAGGTGTGGGAAAAAAAACAAGAAATTGCAAAAAAAAGTCTTTCAGCCTTATTTCATGCCAATCACTGACCTCACTCACCTACTTGAAGTTAGTGTGTTTTTATTTCGTGTTTTTCAGAATATGAACTCATACTAAGCGCCAGTTTTGAGCAGTACATTAATCCTCGATAGTGCAGATTGGATGTTCTTCCCTTCAATATTTTTACTGGTTGAACATAGAAGTTTCAGCAACTGCTCATTTTCTTGGTATACCCGGGCATCTACTTTCTGAAGATTACTTCGAAGTCTTTCAATCTTTGATTCAACTTCTGCAAGCATTTTTTTTTTGCTTTCATCGACTTCTTGTGACTCAACTCGAAGCATTTTTTGCTGTTTCTCTTGCTCCACAGTCAACTTCTGCAGATCCATATCTGCAAAGTATTTGACTCGTGCATTTTTGACGGAATTGATCAGTTCAATTGTGCATAAAAATTTTTGAACTCCGCCTGCTCTAATTAACTCATAGAAGTTGAAGCGAAACAATGGATTTTTCTTTCATTACGTACCCATTGTTTTGCAAAAGCTGCTTATTGATCGAAAATCCTTGTTCGGGACAAGCATTTCTATGACTAAGGGACAATATCGCCTGAAATAGTGCATACAACTTCGGATATTCAAGGTTGCGGTGCTCATCTGTCAAAGATCCAATTTCGGACCAGAAATCGTAAACCCGCTTGCACAATGTGGAATGTTTGCATGCAGGTTGTAATCCACAATCATTGAGAACTTTCCGCTAGTAGCTTTGCCGCGTTGTACTGCAATCTGATGTGCCACTATATCTACTCCAAGGGGTTTTTGAACCATTCATCTTGGAATGGTTGCGTTTGGAACCTCATTCGCTGGGTTCGCATTTTATCGCATATCTCTTCGGAAGTGATGGGTGACTGGATGTGAAAGACTTCATTGAGTTTGTTGGTTAATACGGACATCATGCTCAAAGACAAATTACAAACGGCATTTGTGGCACCAGAGTCGTTTCTTTGGCAAGGGTGAAGATATTGAGTATGCTTTACGACTGGTACGTGAAAAGGTAAGCGATCCAGAAGATGAGTCATTGCGTACAAATAAAAATTCAAGCGATCTTATCGGAATTCGTGCAGCTTGTCCTGAGCAATTTTCAGCTAGTCTGTTTATTAAATATGCTCTTTGCTATTGTTCCAGAGTCAACAAACTGCAACGCTTTCCTGTTTTCCTTGAAATGAATATCAACTAAAAGATTTTCGGAATCCACACCTGACAGCAACTTTTTACGAATAAACTTTTGGTTGCAAATTTGAAGCATGGAAAATCAAAGCAAGTGTATTCTTGGTTCATCTGATTCAACCTGAAGAAGAAAATCTTCAAGTTCTGTAATAGAGTAAGCACAAAAGCTGGTGTATGCTTCAGTTTAAAGGATCCTGCAAAGCTGCACATATCCTCTTATAACGATCCGTATTTGCCACTGTAGATTTGAAATTACTTTCCTTGGTAAAAACCTTAAGAAAGATTCCTTCAAATTTTTCCATTGTTACTGAATTCTTACAGCAACATATCTCATATTATGCCATCCGAGCTCAGTATGTTGCATAGCATATCGTGCAGCCACTTCTGTAACTTCTTCTACGGGAGCATAGTCTTCTCTGCGTGCACTGGAATGTTTAAAAAGAATCAATATGACGGAAAAATTCGTCCAAATTAAATCCAAGCCTCTTAATCCCTTTCCTAAACAACAATGCGAAACTCCGTATAAAGTTGGATTGCGCAGTGACGGTAGTAGTAGTGAACCAAGAAACTCAAGTCCTTTCAACTACTTGTGTCAGTGGCCATTTATGAACTCGAACTCGCAGAACTCATGTCGTTTTCACTAAACTCGAAAAAGCTACCATAACCTATTCAGCAAACAAGGAATCATAACTTTTGGATAAAAGTTGAGTCTAACCTATTTTTTCCAGTACCGTAACGATAACCGTAGGCTACCGAGGTAGCCTACTTTTTGTAAAAAGTATCGGTTCCGGTACGGACTTAAAATCAGAGTGAAGTTATGGAATATGCTATAACAGCAGTGGCGGATTTAGGGGGGGGGATGGGGGGGATGCACCCCCCCCACCAGCCTAAAACTAACGATTTCGGCCGAAAAATCAGCCTCCAATTCGAAAAATCAGTCTCCATTTTAGGGTGCATCCCCCCACCAGCCTAAACCTAACGATTTCGGCCGAAAAATCAGTCTCAATTTCGGTGAACCCCCTTTTTTTTTTTTTTAGGAGACCACCTGATTTTGGGCGGAAAAAACGCTTGAATTTCCGATTTCGGCCGAAAAATCACTCTCAATTTCGGTGAAGACATCCGAATTTTTGAGGTTTTGTGCTTAAAATTTTTATTATCCCCCCCACCAAAATTTTCTAGATCCGCCACTGTATAACAGGCTTAAAAGTAAAGAGCAATGACACAAGACGTTGCCACAAAAATGTTATTGAGAGTGTAGGATAACAAAGTTAAATTATTGTTGTTGTTGTTGTAGCGCATATTTATCCTCCTGTTACCAGACAGCGCCAGACGCTAACTAATTGGACGATCTGCACACTTTTCCTTACAACGAATACTTCGTGATTGGAGGAATCCGCACCTGCTTAAAAGTTTTCGATGATCTAATGTTCTTGTGGATTTCTTCGAATTCTTTCCACTGAATTTGCTGCTTGTTCGAAGCCACCAAGCAGAGAATAATCATTGTAAAGCGTCTTATCCACGGACGCAACAACGTAACCAGAGTGCGGGTTGAACCCCGATCATTCGATCAGGATCGTCGTAAAAACGACGCCTTTACCATTCGGGCCACGCTGAAGACGGTATAGAAAATCATTAAGTTGTATAGTCCCAACACAATACAACACATAGCAAACAAAAATAAATTTGGCTCATAGTGAATAAACGCAGAATGTAACTCAAAATAATAATTTTTTTATGACAGCACTGCATTTTATGACTTTCTTATGATTTCTTGAGATTTTTGAAATTTTTTATGAAATTTTACGATAAGTAGCAGCCATGCAATGAAACAACAAAACAAAAAAAATCATGAGACTTGGGATGAGGACGTAGACTGACTACTTACCACAATTGAAGGTATGCCTACCGCCTCTATGATTTTAAAGTCATATTAGAATTTTGGTGCTTCGTCAATGCTCTAGAATGTGCTAGAATATAATAAAAAAAATGTTTTTACACGGTAGCCTAATATCTCACCAAAAAGATACCTGCAATAAGTTGAATACAATGAAACGAGCTACTGTAACATCAACTTCGTTGAACTTAACAGACAACCTATTTTAACACATCAAACGTTTCTGATTCGCACCAGTTGAGCCCCCATCAGGATATTCAACAGTCGGTACTGTTACGTATTACATATTTTTTATATTCATTTTGCAGTTTTAAACATATTACAGTTAAACATTCTGAAGAAAGCTTTTAGTCAGTTGGGGCAAAAAAAATCAGGGGGCGTAGTTGGGTAAGAAAAAGCACTCCATGCTCCAGATCACAATCACTAATAATTCCTAATTATGGCAAGTAGTATTGTTAGAGAAATACATCTGCATCTAAATACATCTGCAAAAGTAATTTGCAGTTTTTTAAATCATAACTTACGTAATTTTCGTAAAATTGCATCAAAATTGCCAAAAAAATGTTTTTAGCAGGTTTCCAAAGTTTCTGATACTTTTAATACTGCTGCAAAGTTGAGATTCAACTTGAGGTTGTGTAAGAGTGTGCTTACGGAGGTTTTATTAACAATTACATTGGGCATTATAACTATAGCAACAACAGGTAATGGTGGATATTTTTTTTTTATCCCAAAATTTTGCTGTTGAATGGGGTAAAAAAACATCCCCCAAATTTGGAAAAAAATTTTTTTCAGCAGTTTAAACATTTTTGCAAAGTGTGATAATGGTCTTTTACAAACCTATTTGACATTATGACAAATGACTAAAAATTTGAGTCTAATATAAGGTGGAAGATGAAAAGATGAGTCATTGATTATTATTTCTTATTCTAGGCAACTACCTACCGTGTTTCACTGTGATTGGTTTGAATAAAACTGTTAGCTAAGACAAACCTTAGTTTTAGAAAGCATGCAGTGAAAGCTGCTACTTTACTTAAATTTTTAGTAAAGTTTAGTAAAAGGTTAAAGCAGTATTGTAATTTCCAGTAAAAGTATCACATCAGCCAGTCTTGAACAAGAATAGCGAAAAAGAAAGCCAGAAAAAAAACACCCTTACTGATGCATTCAGGGAAAAACCATACATGCAGTTTTCCTGTGAGAGCAGTGTCATGTCTTTATTTAAACTCTTTCAAAAAGCTGCGCAAATAACCTTTCAATTTCAGTTTTTTGTGACCTTTAATGCATATTCACTCTTCGGTGAATAGAATCAAAAGCGTTTGCTTCTTTGTACTGCATTCAGCAAATTGCAAAACCCAGAACAAAGAAGCAAACACTTGCTAATTTCTTCACCAAGCGTAAACCAGCTTAACATGTAGCTTTTTGAAGAGCTGAATGTTTGGAATGTGACTGCTTGCTTAATGTAAATGCATACGTTCTTGCAGGTACACCTTTCTTTGTGCGCAGACATACTGATTAACGACAAACCTCGAGTAGATTGTTACATTTTGTTATTAAGTCTTAACTATTATGCAATACAGTCATGAACATTTCATAATAATACTCGCGTGTGTGTGTTTTCTATCCAGATAGCAACAAGTCTTAAGACTTCAGTGAACTACATTATTAGAATAATCAGTTAGCAGTCTTTTTGAAGATGTGTCAACACAATTTTCTCGCTAAATCTGCACCCACAACCAATGATGAATATTTTGACATGTTAGATATCCTTGCTTTCTACTTGAGGAAGAAGCAAGTTCTAGAAAAAATTTGTTATGATTTGACTATCTACCTTTACCGAAATTCAAATACAAAGTTATGACAGGCTGCTTTTTTTTTACCCCTACGGGTGATTTTTTTTCCCTTTTTGTGGGAAAAAAGCACCAACATTTTTTATCAAAAATCCTAGCAAGAGCATGGTGAAAACAAAAGTGTACTGTTATGTATTAGTACTCGCCAGAGTGCTTCTAACAAAACTTTGACTGAAGATTTTTGACTTGAGAGTTTGGAGTAATTGCAAAGTTTTAGAAAAGTGCTTTTTTTTGCCCCAACTGACTATACTTGGTTTGAGCAAAAAAATTTGATATGTTAAAATAAATGTTAATCCTGTAAAGTTCCTGCTAATTTAATTTGGTAGTGTAAAGCAGTTTTTTTCTAAACTGTAAGCTAAATAAATCCGAGCATTAAGATGACGTGAAAAATGAAAAGTGTAGCGAATCGCAACAAAAAACCCAACAATTTCAAACGTTTGAAAGGGTCGTATATTTTGGCTTATTTTTTAATATTCTATTATCTTAAACTTATCCTGACTGGACAATAGTTCTTGAAACTCCCAAGTTCGAATCTTCTCTGCTCCCCACGGCAATAGCAATCCAACTATATTCCATAATTAGCAATAAATACCACGATTACATCAGCATCAGTAGGCCACGAAGTAGATGTTAATTTTTTCGACATATATTCTGATTGCTAAAATTTAATCTTCGATATACTCGTACATTCGGTTATTGGTTACGCGTTTATCCCCATATTTTGATTATAGTTTTGCGATAACTTTAAGCATCTTTTTCTTACGCGACAAGCGACAAAAAAAAAGGAAGCGCGGAAATTCATGGACGACAGTACAAAGAAGCCATTTTCAGACATTATTTGAACAAAGTCTGAAAAGTAAGGAGAAAGGACTTAAAGCCTAGAGCAACAAACACGTTAATCAATTGCTAGTCTTATGACTTGTGCTTGCTCTAAATCACCGAAAGTGCTATCAGAACAATCGATTCGCTTATTATTGCTGTTTCAAACAAAGCATCCTATGCTGATATGTTTCAATAAATAATTGAATTGGTCAAAAATTGTGTTTCATTAACAGAGCAAAAGTCACCAAAATGAGTTTTAAAAACCAGCTAATTTTCAATCGAATCATATTAGGCAAACCAGTTTTATATCATTAATTTAATGCTTACAGCACCGTGTCCAAACTTATGCTTGTTGGTGATTTATCGGTTGCTTTAAATTTTTTTTGCAAAATTCTTTCAGTTTTCAGCTAACTTTCATTGTTAGGCTAGGACCGGATTGATTTAACAGCCTCTTCTAGTAATCTTACAACAGCTGTCAATACAATCTGACCTTGATTTTAAGAAAATAAGTTTGCTTGGTAGTAGTCGGTAGCGTACGTTAATAATCGATAGCGACCATATCACTGTTAAACTTTAAACGAAATATGCGTACCGGTATATTTTTCATTTTCATTTACAATATGCGTACCGGTATATTTTACATTTACTGGGGTCAGAATAAACAATAGACCAAATTTAATAGCTTAAAGTTTGGTTGATTATTGTTTTGCTGTGAAACGTCTTTGATTTGGTATAGTTTCGGAAAAAACGCTATACGAAACTAATAATTAAATTGCAATTTACAGCACTATCTTCACAATTAACTATTTATAGAATATATTTCGTTATATGCTGGATCTGCCTACAACTGGTAAAAAGAGTAACTCCCGGTGCAATTTTTATTGCAGCCAAATGAAAAATACTTTTGTTTAAACTGATAGCATCAAGTAACTGAATTACTGTTAAGTCGACACTGTTTTTCCTAAGTTTGAAAACTGTATTCTACGAGTGGAGCTTTGTTAATAACGAGAAGTTGGTTAAAAAAATACAAGGAAATACCAGTAAACTGAAATCAACTTCAATAGATTCATTACTTGAATACCGGATAACCATAGTGGCTAAAAATGCTCTCAACTCTGATAGCAGAAGTTCTGGGTTCAATTTCAAAATTGGGCATGCAACACAATGCTATACAAAATTCTGCGATACCCGCCACCTCTGCAAGAACTCAGCTGTGTGTGTAAACAGACCCAATGTTGGAACATGAGCCACAATAACCACAATATTAGTAACAACTAATAGACTTGCGTCGGCATAATACAACCACTGTAAATTTTAATATTTTTGAAATTAATAAATTTTAGATATATTACAAAACGCTTAATATATGTCACCTTCAGGCACATGGGTGAAGTTACAAGTCATAGGCGATAGAACATCAATCATAAACTTTTCATGAAGGTCAACAGGGAAACTACATCTAAAAAAATAAACATCGAATTAAAACCTGCGAAATGTTTCTCTCAATCTTTTTTATAAGAGGTTTTGCAATGGTGTTCATGAAAATTTTAACACCCTTTCGTTATAATTATAGGCTATTGCATCACAAAAGCTTTGTATTAAGAATATTTTTACTTTATAAAACTCTTCATAACAACCGTGATATCTTTTATGACAAAACGGTATTGATTTTTTTATGAAACATTGCAAAACCTCATGTAAAAACGTTGACTGTCAGCCTTCAAAGATACTTCATTAAATCTCTCTTTTCTTTTAACAGGATTTATTTCTTCGACAAATTAACTAGTAAGCATGAAGACTAAAGCCGGCCAGCCTTTGTTGTTGTTACTACCTGGTTCTTTCCGTAGATGAGGGTATGGTGCAGCAGAAAAGCTACACCACAAAACCCCAGCTGGGGGGAAACCTGGAGAGAAAAGTGGCCATTTCCACACTACTCAAAGAGTGGACACCTCATCATCGCACAGTAGCCACTGGTGATGGGCACCTAATAATCGTCTTTTGTGTCGTAACGATAACGCTGAGTGCTTATCGGCAATAGATGCTTGTGTGGAAACGGGAAGCACCACTCTCTTAAGTGGCGCTCATTGATGGACACTGTTCCTCTGAATACCCCAGCACACCCCTGGTTAATGATTATGACCTTCCCTTGTATCATACTTTTGTTTATTGGAGAGCCAGATAGCTCCTACCAACACACGAGCCAAGCAACTGACCGCAAACAAACTGACTGCGAACCAACAGTTACCGAAGATCTCGTCACAAAGTGAGGGTTTGGGCAAGATCGCTCTGGGGATAGTAAAATATTTCTATAACTGCCCTTCTCAGCCAATCAGGGTTCGTTGGTTCGCAGTCAGTTGTCGTGGACCCCCAACACGAGATTGGAACAATATCCATTCTGAGTTTTATCACTGAATTTGTCATTTTATAGCAATGATTGTGGCTAAATCAGTTTCTATTTTATTGCAACATATGGCGTTTGCAACGACACCAATTATGGACTGCCATGTCCGCAAATTTTCGTTTGCTGGGTTTGGTGTTTAAATAAAAACATATTATTCTTCATAAATAAACGAACTATCCAGTTTCTTAATCTACACTTTGAATCTTACCTATGACCAATCTAGACAATAGCACATCTGCTACTGAAACGGTGGGCTAGAGTTCGTTTCCCAAACAGGTTAATCAAAAACTTTAAATTGGCATCACAACTACTCTGCTTGACGTTCAGCATCAAAACGAACAGTGCAAAGCCTCCACTGTGGGGTCCACAACAACTGACTGTGTAATCAACTGACCGCCAACTAATCCTAACCCTTATGTTGACGGTCAGATGGTGCGCGGACAGTTGACTTGGTTTGCCACTGCGTGGGGTACATAGATAGTCAGGAGATAGCTTGACTCGAAGACCACTACAAGGTTACTTTGCTGTGCCCTGACCAAGAAAATTGACAAATAGAGAATTACAATGAAAGATACTAACTGAATTCCATCGCCAAACAGAGCTTCCCATGCAGGCCTTGAAGCCCTCAAATATAATCTCAATGCTTCCATATTGCAGTCGCAGCTAAAACGATTGAAATCGACGAATATTTTCTGTATGGAAGGCCTGTGATGCTGAAAAACAATTTGCACCATAGCTAATCGTAACTCCTGACCGTTTTGCTAAACAGAGGTATCGATACTGCTTTGGCAAGATGGTTCTAAAATTAGTCCAATGACATCAGGTTACACTTGCATTGACTCCATTCTTCATGACCAACTGCTACGGAGATATTATAATTTGAAAAACATTTTCCTAAGTAAACAAAAAAATCGTAATTAATGACATACCTTAGGTTCTGTGAGAGACACAACAGTATCTTTATCCAAAGTAGCTAGTTGGTTATTTTCCAAATGAATAAACCTAAAAATTGACAAGTTTGAAAATACGCAAAAAATGAATGCATAATTACGACAAATACATTGATTAAAACCGAAACACTTCTTCTTTAATGTAACTTTAAAAGACGTATTGCGAGGCTTTACAGTGCAAAAAGTTACACCGCAGATTGAACAGCAGTAAAAACTCGATTAGCTAATTTAAAATCGATTCCCAGGGACCAACAAATTTACAACGGTGAAAACAGGCTTTGATACTTTAAACATAGATCAAATAACTCTTTAACTTTAATTGCTGTGAATCAAAATTCCACTAATTTGGGTTCTCCTAGTACAGTCAGCTTCATACTTTCACTAACTTTCAGAACCAATCACAAAATGCACCCTAAATAAAATCTATCAGACTATCTTGGTCCCGAAAATTTAATTGTAACTTAACGCCTACACCATAACATCCTCGTGCCTCACGAAATCAAAACAATAAAATTTGTAGAGTTTCACAAAATGCCTTTACATTATGACATTACTTACTTAATATCGTTGAGTCTTGAAAAGGCATCAGAAGAGATTTTTGAAAGTAGATTATGCCGAATGTATAGCCACTGCAAAGATTTGAGACCCTACAGAAACGTGTGATTAACAATACACCATAAGATCTTCCTTCAAACACTAAATAGACATGGTAACGACTGAAGAAATGGCTTTGCAAACTTATACAATAAAGCATTGTATTTAGTTTCTATCGTGCAATCATAATTACGGTATGTACACTGATACGGTTCCTTACACCGAGACACTCGTAGTCAGTTTTAAGAAGAGCCAGTAAGCCACAGGAGTCATAGCGACATTTAGGCATTTTCCGTATTTTTTCAGGGCACCATATTAGGATACATAAGAAATGACCAATGGGCATCTTATCAGTAGCTGCGGTAGAGCTACCAGATCCTTTTCAAGGAAAGTGGGTGGGGTCATAGAGAAATTCTACTACAAAAACTCAACAATCGGGCCACATCCAAGGGTTAAAGGATCAGAAGTGGTTGCATGTGCTGCGATAAGCTATCCTGTACCCCCTGCCAACTCGTTGAGAGATAAAGCAACAACCGCTTCTACGTAGTTTCATGTTTTTAAACAACCCGTCAACATTTAGACATAGTTCAGGTTTGGGTCAGACATTAGTTTCACTGAAAATGGTATCTTGAAACTTTTTTAAATCTTTGTGAAAATTTTGTAGCCATGTCTGTGAAGATTTAATATTCGTTGGCGGCGTGTTAGCATATTACTACCATCACCATTCATACCAATACTTACACGTAAAGTATCACTACCAATGCCAGTAAGCTGGTTATTGTCCAGCACAAGAATAGTCAACTTTGCCAAGTTTTTAAACAAATTGCTGGGCAGATTCTGAAGATTATTATCTCGGATGGTCAGAGTTTGTAGATTCTTTAAGTTGTCAAATGCCTATAAAAAAATTAAAAAAAAACTATAAGAACACCATTTCGTTTCTTGCAAAATTTACTATCATAAATATTTTTGAAGCTAAACCCTCATAATAAGACTGAACTCAGTCTATAAGTGCAACGAAAAATTAAAGCCTTTGTGATGCAAATTGGCATTCTGAGAACCTAAGTCTTCCGAGCACCAAACAGCTCTTTGTACACCTGTAGGCTAGATGCTAGTACATAAGGTGCCATCTGAAAACGTAAGCAGACTACTTTTTCGAGCGAAAATGGGATTCCAAAAAACAAAATATACTGTACGAAAGATAGTAATTCTATGTTTTTCTTGCATGTGCAATTTACTTCAACCCTAACTTTATTTCATATGGGGGCAGAAAAATACAATTAGCATAAAGCAATAGCCCAGCAAAGGACTTACTTTCGGTGAAATAGAAACAATTTTATTGTCATCCAATCGTAATTCAGTCAAACTTGGATATTGTTTTGTAAAAACAGGTACAACTGATATCCTATTTGAGGCCAAACTTATTGAGCGAGCAGTTACAGGTATGTCTGCTAAGGGAATTTCTGTAAAGAAGAAATATTACTAAAGCAGCAGAATTAGACTAGAAAAAAATTTTTCAACAAAAAAGTACCGAAAACTGAAACAATATAAAACACACTACCCTCACATCTTAAAACGGCAAAACTGTCAACCAGCACGATCTATGAACAAAAATGTAAAAATGAAGGAAAATATCCAGAAATAAAAATTTATAGATATAAAATATAATGCAAAAATTAGAAAATATTTTCATGCGAAACTCCCTCACCTAATCATCACGGTCTGCAACCCGCAGATCATAGAAAACAACCAGGAAGTTATAACAATGTACATTTCAATTTACCACTAGTTGCCAATTTCAATTTACCACTAGTTGCCACTCGCTAATTTTCGCAAATCGTTGGATTGGATGACGTGATATTTCGTTGCACCAAGCTCTTATTAGGAAAAAGCTGAGACGTCCCAACTAACCAGAAGGTTTTTTAGATATATACCTGCTAGTTCCTGTTGCCCATTATCTGGTGTACAGTCCACATGAAGAGCAACACAAGAACAACCAGTAGGACAGATAGTGTCGTGATTATGTATCTCTTCTTTAACATGTGTATTTTCCTAAAAAACAAAAATACGTACCATGGTCTCCTCTACTATCCTCCACTCACAAGGAAGCAACCGTGACACGGTTGTTTTAAATAAAATTTAAGTCGCTTCGAGGGTTTTTGAGTTTTAAAGTTTTGCGCTCGAATCTTGGACTTATTTTAGGTGAATTTAAGTTTGAAATCCCTTAGCACTTAAGGAGACGCAGTTGCCACGATGTCTAACTACACAACGACGTCACATGGTTGGAACTGAATCACAAGTAATGTGTTTGTTCAATGTTCATGGTCGTAACAACAACAAGATTATGAGAGACTCTAACTGAAATAAAGTCTTTGTAAATGCAATAATGTGGATTTTGGATATTTAAATGGGGTGAAAGGAAAGTAACAAAAGAGTATAGGCCAAAAATTAGTAAATATTTTAATTAGGATCAGCTACATTAACAAATTACAATAACTTAAAGCCAGACCTCATTTTAGAGCATAGAGATAAGCTGCGCAATGAAATTGATTAAATGATATTAGCAGTGTTGATACGACAAAACTTTTTATGCTATCACTTTTAGTCAAAACTGCTGAATCATACTTTGATTAAGCTAATATTGATTAGGACATACATCAGGATCTTTAATTCCCTTCGATATTGGTTTACCAGCAACTTTTGGGATAACTGTAAGGCTCATTTCAGCTTGAACAGAAACATTATGTGCAGTTGCTACACAGGTATATGTTCCCGCATCAGAAACATTAACTTTACGTATGATCAAAGCACCAGTTTGAAAGATCTCAATTCCTTCAAAGCGATCCGCAGTTTGCAAACTGTAATGGTCTGAGTTTGGTGCTATCCACATAATCTGTGGCACAGGCAATGCTAAAAATAAACAAAACAGTTCAATACTGTGTCATTAGTAGCATATTTATTCAAGAATAAGACATAGTCTGTGTCTGATAACAGGGTCTCAAAAAAAAGCTCTATAACAAAGAGTTAGAGTGAATATCACGGCAGATTATCACAGTTTTAAAACATTAAAAACTAAAAGCTAATAAAATTCAACAGTCTCTTTCACATGTAAATTGGATCATCACGGGTATACCTTAACAGACAGTCATTGTCTTTTTCAATGTTTATTAACATTTCATGACAAAACATTTCATAATACCGAAATTTATATGAAATAAAATTTAGTGCAGAACCCTGTACGGGGTGACAGTCCTCGCTAGGCAGAAACTGCCTAGTTCTTTCATGTGAATGAAAGCATGATTCCATGTAAAGTTACTCAACAAATTGCTGACAACCTCCTAAAAAGTGTTATTTCCACACTATTCAAACACCAAGCCAAACAGTGGGCACTCCATCACCACAGAGATTGGACAGCAGATAGCAGATGGGTACTGGTACCAAACTACCAATTGGTCCCATTTCCGGGTCCACGACAACTGACCGCAACAAACTGACCGCGAACCAACTGACCGCAAACAACTCCGATTGGCTGAGAACTTCGATCCTAAATATGTTTTTACTATCCCCAAAGCCAACCAGCGCAAAACCTCACTTTGTGACGAAATAACTGCGACGAAATCAGTGACGAAATCATGTAACGAAATCGTTGCTTCACGGTCAGTTTGTGGCGGTCAGTTGACTTGGCTCGCCCATTTACAACTCAAGCTGTATGGGTTTGGTTTCACCACCCTCAACAGGCTCACCAGTTAGTCGCACCAGCTTCGTTATAATATAGGTCAAGCAACTCACTATGCAATTGAAAAACAATAGAAATGTTAAATGGGAATAGTGAAATTTGAACATACTTGTGTTATCAATTTGACAGTCCAACTGTATGCTTTCATCAACATGTAGGGTAGTATTTTGAGATATGCCTGTTATTGTTGGTTTGTCACATTGAATATCTGATTTAGACTGGCCCAAATCTCTTACACGATGATTTAATTTGGTTTTTGGCCTGCACATAAAATTCATTAAAAATTTTAGTAACATCAAAGTATATCACACTTGTCCTATGAAGTCAAATGCCTTATTCAAATCAATCCAAAGTAGAATATTGCCAAACATGAAAATGTAAAAGAGCACACTGTTACAGTTTTGATTGATGTTGAATTTTTAGGTGATTCTGCTTCCAAAAATAATGAAGTCAAAGGAAGGGAAAGACTGTAATGTGTGGGCTTTGGAGGACTCCTTCTTGAGCTGCCGATTCACTTTGCAAAAAATAATCTTGTTCTCTCACAATGGACACTATTTGAAGATAAGGACAACACATAACTGATCTTGAAAGAATGCTGGTTCCAAAACAAAAATTGCATTTAAGCGTGTTTTGAAGTTTAAGACCCTCATTTTTGAATTCCAGCAGTGTTCATTTATAAGCGCACCAAAGATGGTATACACTTCTAGGTACCATACATAAGGATACTTCTCACATTCAGGCACACTGAAAATAACTGCAATTTTATTATCCAAACTATCTTTAGTTTAGTTTCTTTATGTGCTGTTTATGATAAGTATATACTAAAAGAGATGTGACAATCAAACTGTTTTAAGAATATTGTTGATTTCATCTCATAACTTGTAGTCAAATCCTTGTCTAACATGAACAAGCCATTGAAAAAATATGTTTTTCTTTAGCCTAGAAAGGAGATTGCTAGTGCTATAGCAATGCAAACACAATCATTATTTGCTAATACCGTGTGCAATTCAGGTCATCATATTTCATCAAACGTTTAAACCATTTTGCTTTCTTGCTTTTGAGCCATTCAGCATGAGGCACCATGGCACAGTCACAACACCACGGATTTTTATCTAATCTAATTTCCTAAACACAAAAATAAAATTCTTTAAATTAGAAATATTATATTTCTGTCATTATGCTCATGTTTAAAAAAATGTTTCAATCAAAAGACTTGAACCTATAGTTAACTGTTTTAAATGACATCACTTACTTATTCCGGTTGGCCAGTTGGTCGAGCAGCAAAGCGTTTGTCTTTGGAGCGGGAGGTCTAAGGTTCAAATCTCAGGCTGGTTAAATCGGACACAGTGTTGCCAACGGCTTGCCACCACAGCGACATTTCTTCAAAAGGAGCTGTGTAGTCTGGATGCAACCACAATGACACGGAGATGGGCCCCACCAATTTGTTAAATACTTTGACATATTACAGCGAGTATAATGAAAGATTTAATTTTGATTATACTTACTTATTTGGTCAGAAAAGTTTAATACTATTCAAATACATAAGTGATACGAATATCACTTCATCTTAGAAAAATAAATAAATACCGTATACTAATAGAATAGCTTGAAAGAGCCACATAAAGTCAGCCTACATATTTAACTTACATCAAACATGTTTGCTTTCAAACCCCTAAACCATTTGCTATCAAACATGTACAGATGATTCCCATCCAAACGAATAGTTCGAAGCTTTTTTAATTGAAGGAAAGCGTGGGAGTGAATAAATGTTATTGTGTTGTTTTGTAAATATAACTCTGTTAACTCCTCCAAATCATAGAGCAAAAAATGTTGAATGAACTCAAGGCGATTGTTTTCCAGGTGAAGAACCTATGTTCAAAAATTATAGATAAGTGATTGCTGACTGAGAGTTTGGTTGATTGAAATTACATATTAAATTTTTTTTTTAATAATATGGGACAACAGAAGGTTAAACCACAAAATTCAAATGTTAAGCAGAGAGAACTGTGGGATTACTGATCCTTCTGCCAAGATTTGATTAAAAAATGTAGAGTTAGACTGTTTTGGAGGGGCATTTAAATGTTATTGATCTAAGGTTTTAGTGTATGACCAAACCAAAAAAATTAGCCATGAAAAGAAGTTAACAATGTACCAGTATCAATATCAACAAACTAGTTCAAGTTTAAAGCACTTCTAGTCAACAATAAACACAAACATAAATTTATTAGCAATAATTTTGTAACTTCAATTACCTGTACGAATACCCAACCTTTTTATACAATAGCATGTAAAGTTTGTAAACCTTCAGATAGTCAACTACAATCACCTTTCACCTTACACCTTACACCTAAAATTTATCAATTGATCTAGGGCGAAGCCAAAATACAGAATTTTGGTTGTTAAAAATAGATGTCAGACGTCTAATCTTCATGTTTCAATCAAAAACCTACTTCAAGCTTCAAAGGATTCCACTCAAAAACATCATCAGTGATTCGTTTGATTTTATTGTTACTCAATACCAGTGTTTTCAGTTCATCAAAATTGTCAAATGTGTCATATGCAATTGTTGTCAACAGATTATGATCCAGACTAAGATATGTCAAGTAAGGAGCATCCAATGACTAAAACATACTCAGATTATTTTATTGTCGACAGAAACAAAAATGCATCATAAATACAAATGGCTGGAAACCTTTGCTCAAGTTTGTAAAAGGTTGCAATTTTAATGTAAACCAGGAATATATAAATTAAATCAAGTCTAATAGCTCAACTGGTGGGCCAGAAAACTTTTTGCCAACGTTTCAATAGGCTATGCTCAGGGCATGTACTACCTACTATCGTCAAACAACAACGGTACGTGCTGGAATTTTTAGTTTTTGTGAAACTTGCCTTTTGCATTAATTACTCATGTTAAGTCAAGAAGTGCTTGGCTCTTGTGCCTTTTCTGTTTGTATCTTGCATCTTTAGTTTGTAAGTCTCAATTCAGTGATTGTCAGTCACAAGTGAAGTTGGGTCGTTTTGAGTTGCAGGGTTATGCTATTCTATTTGTGTTTACAGCTTTGGAAATATAATCGTTTAAAGCCAGTACAAAGGCAATTACGAATTAAATAGTTGTGAGTTTACTACAATTTAAAAGATTATGTTCAGTTTGTAACTGAGGACAAACTATTTGAGCTAACCAAAGACACGGCAAATACAAGCTATAAGTGTTTGCAACCAGAAAAGTTGTCGGTTGATTCGAACTCACCTACAACCAAGAATGAGTGGAAGTTTTGGCTGAAAACTTTCCTAACTTTGTCAAAGAAATGCCTGCTGGTGAAGGCGAAGCACAGATAAATAAACTTAATGTCCTGACTGCTAACCCGACAGCACCTATTTACAAAGTAATTGCAGAAGAAACTACCTATGACAATGCTGTAGCAGCTCTAAGACATTTTTATGTAAAACCGAGAAATGAGATTTTCGCTCGGCACTTACTAGTTACTGCACAACAAAAGGATGGTGAGTCAATAGATAAATTTGAGTTGTGACTAAATGGGCTAAGTCAAAACTGCAACTTCATTGCTGTGAATGCACAAGCATACAGTGACGACATGAAAAGGGACTCTTTTATAGGTGGGATATCTTCAACTTTTATTCAAGAATGTTTGTTAGAAAATTAAACACTATTGTTTAACCAAGCGTATGAAAAAGCCCGCGCACTTGAACTTGCCAAGCAAACTTCTGAAACATATTTCCCGCATGTGGTAAATTTGGCTTAAGTGTAAGCAAATCGATCTGCAGTTGATAGTGATGAACCCTCTGAGCCCTCCTGCTCAGCCGCTGCTGTTTCTCATCAGAGAAAAATATCAAATAAGTGGACTTTTACGTGTTAATTTTGTGGAGGTTGTAACTGGCACCGCCATGTCAATTGTCCAGCCAGGGACTAGAAGTGTGATTGTTGTGGCAAGATAGGTCACAACATCAAATACTGCATGAGTCAAAAAAATGTGACCACTGGATGTGTGAATTTATCTGGTGTTGTCGTCATTATTCACGCTACATTCATCTTTTCCTAAGCATGTAATCACAAACGTTAAAGTCAATGACATTGTTGCACATGCTTTAATTGATACTGGCAGTACAAACAGTTATCTCAGCAAATCGTTTGTTGATCAAAATCATATTAAGTATACTTCCTTACGTTTCGTTGCAAACATCGCTAATACATCATTAAAAACTGAGATTCATGGTATTTGCAACGTAAAGCTACAATTTTCGCAACATGCCTACAAACAAGTAGAATTTTTCATTACGCCTGATTGTGTGTCTGACGTTACCATTGGTGATGATTTACTTGAATGACACAATAACGTGACTTTTCGATTTATTGGTAAATTGCCTAATCTTGTTATTTCTTCAATCATACCAACTGCACAAGTTAAATACCCGCAGTTATTTTCTCACATGTTGCCGACTTGCAAACCAGTAGCGCTTAAAATGCGCAAGTTTTCAGCTGCTGACCAAGAACCAATTAGAATTGAAACAAAACGTTTGTTGCAAGAAGGCCGAATCGAAAGAATTCGCCTTATCATGCTCAACCCTTGTTAGTCGACCATGGAAATGACAAAAAGAGAATGTGCATCAACTTCAGCCAGACAGTGAACTTGTACACAATGCTTGATGCTTATCCTTTGCCAACCATCAAATCCATTGTGGACGAGGTTGCGAAGTGGAAGTATATTGCTACACTCAACTTAAAATCAGCCTATCACCAAATACAAATCAATCCTAAAGACCAGCACTTTATTGCTTTCCAATCCAGTAATGAGCTGTATCAATGAAAATATTAACCATTTGGACTCACTAACGCCATGCCAACATTTCAACGAGCAATTAACAAGTCTATTGCGAACCATGACTTAAAGAGTGAAAATGCTTATCTCAATAAGATTACTGGGGGCAGCATGACACACCAGGAACATGATGACAATTTGGCCGCCTTGCGTTGCGCTGCTGAAGTTGATCAATTCACATTCAATAAAGAAAACAGTCAATACAACTGTACTGAAATTAGTCAGCTGGGATATCGAGTCAGAGGTGGAGTAATCAAATTAAATCCCCAACGTGTCCAAGCATTGCAAGACTTACTGATACCTACAAAAAAAGAACTACAACAAATAATGGGATTATTTGCTTATTATGCCAAGTGGATTCCCAACCTCTGCAACGATCCGACCTCTAGTACAAACAGTAAAGCTGCCACTTGACGATAAAGCTCGAAAAGTTCTTATTGCATTAAAGAACCAACTTGCTCAAGCACCACTACATCCAGTAGACAAATCCATTCCATTTACAGTGGAAACAGACGCGTTGGATTTAGCTATTGCTGCTATGCTCAACTAAAACGGCCGCCCAGTGGCTTTTCACCAGGAACCCTACAACTTACTGAGCAAAAACATTCTGCTATCGAAAAAGAGGCGTATTCGATCGTCAAAGTGTTAAGAAAATGGCGACACCTATTAATAGGGAAACATTTCAATCTTATCACTGACCAAAGAAATCTTTCATTCATGTTTGACGTGAAGCATCCTTCTAAAGTGAAAAATGACAAAATACAACGCTGGCGTTCGGAACTGGCACCCTATGACTTTTCGGCAATTTATAAACCTGGCAATAAAAATGCTGCTGCAGATACGTTTTCTCCAGCAATTTCAGCATCTGTCGTATCCGCCTCCGTTTCTCTAAAATCTCTGCACGATTCCTTATGCCACCATGGCATTATTCGCAAGTGGCATTATGTGAAAACGAAAAACCTTCCCTACTTGTTCAAAAAAGTGAAAACAAAGGTGAAATCATGTAGATTGTGCTAAAGTTAAAGCAACTTTTTACAAACTTGAAATCTCTCAACACTTGATCAAGGCAACCAGACTGTTTAAAAGAATAAGCATGGACTTTAAAGGCCTTGTAGCATCCATTACTAACAACAAATATCTGCTTGTCAAGGGGGACGAATTCTTTCGATTACCTTTTCTTTACCCATGTGTTGATATGAAAGAGTCAACTGTTATTGAAAAATTGTGTAATTTGTTTTCGTGATTCGGGTTTCTGGGGTATGTTCACACTGATCAAGGTAACAATTTTATGTCTAGCAAGTTAAAGGAATGGCTGCATGGAAGGGGATTCCTACTAGTCGATCTACCAGACATAATCCTAAGGGAAACGGCTAAGTAGAAAGGTTCAACTGGGTAATTTGGAAGTTCATCCCTCTGGGGCTTTGGGTGAAAAACTTACCTATCTCCCATTGGGAAACTGTGTTGTGTGATGTTTTACATTCTATGTGATTATTGTTGTGCATGGTCACAAATTGTACACCACACGAACTTATGTTTTTAAATTTGCGAAACTCTTCAAATGGGGTGACTATGCCCACTTGGCTTAGGCCAGGCCTGGTTTAAACGTCACATAAAAAACAAGGGCGATTTGCGTGCGGACAATGCAGAGTTAATTGAAGCAAATCCACAACGTGCTCATGTTAGGTTCAATCATGGCCGTGAAATCACAGTTTTGTTATGCAAGTTAGCACCTCATCCTCAACAAGTCAATGGTGATTGCAACGATCCTAACAAAATGTCTATAGAGAACACTGAGACACGAAATTGTGGGCGATCTGACTTTTTACAATCTACTAGCAATGAGACTTTAACAAGTGATAAACCATCAGAGGCCACGAATACTTCTCCAGGCAAAACCCAGCCTACCTTACGTGTTCTAGCCGATTGCGATGACCTGTTATTCGTTATGGACTATAGCAGTGTGTTTTGTAACATTTTGTTAGTGAAGAATTATTTGAATGGGGTGAATGTCGGAATTTTTAGCTTTTGTGAAACTTGCCTTTTGCATTAATTATTCGGGTTAAGTCGAGAAGCGCTTGGTGCATGTGCCTTTTGCTGTTTGTATCTTGCATCTTCAGTTTGTAAGTCTCAATTCAGTGATTGTCAGTCACAAGTGAAGTTGGGTCGTTTAAAGTTGTAGCGTAGTCTTACGTTATTCTATTTGTGTTTACAGATTTGGAAATATAATCGTTTAAAGCCAGTAAAATGGCAATTATGAATTAAATAGTTGTGAGTTTATTACAGTACAACAGATGAGAAAATCACGTGATTGATGAATCATACCTTAACGCAAAAAAATTATAGTAAATTGGAAACGAAAAAACTGACAGATTAGTGGAGCATGCAGAACAATAATATTACTTCATGGAGATTAAGATAGAGTAGCCAAATAAATGCTACTAAGGAATTTGTCATTTTGCTTATTATTCATAGTGTCAAGAATTTGGTTAGTGAAATACAACTAGATTAAACTACTGAGCTGTTTGTCCGACAACAATGTGAAAATTGTATTAACACCATGCAACACCATTGGCAAAAAACTCGCTGGTCACAAAAACTCAGTGAACCCCCATTATGCAACAAGGAGCAATATATCAAATTCCTTGACATGAACATGACTTTTTAAACATTAGCAAAACAAACACCAGTTTTTCCATCCGCAAAAAAGAAACTTAGCAGACATTCGGCATCTACGATTCATTAAGTCAGCACTCACTAAGCATGTTTTTGACAACGAACATTCCATGGATTGGACCAATTCTAAAATTTTAGACTTCGAACTTGACTTCACAAAACGCCGATTTTTCGAGTCGAATTTCATTAACCAAATTCCCAACACTATGAATAATAAGCAAAACAGCAAATTCCCTAACATTTATTTGGCTACTCAACTTTGAACTTAATGACGTTATATTATTGTTTTTTAAGCTCCGCTAATTTGTCAGTTTTTTGTTTCCAACTTGTTATAATTTTTTGGCATTAACATATCATTTATTTATCACCTGATTTACTCAATTACTGTGCAATGTTTCATTTGTACTGAATAAATCAAGATTGTGTGCGCTAACAAGATTTTATACTGATTGATGATGAGAGGTTGCAGACTCGATGGCCACGCTTTTCCACAAAAGGGCCTTAAGCTATTTCCAGGAAATGGCCAGTGCTGGGCACCGCAAGTTTTTTTTTTAAGTCCGCAGTCTGCAAATCTGCAACCAAATTTCAATTTTCTTAATCCGCAACCGCAAGTCCGCAATTGCACGTTTAAAAGCTTAGTCTGCAATTGCAAGTCCACTACGACGTTTAAGGACTCTTGAATCTGCAACCACAAGTCCGCAACTTCCTAATTCTTGAAGTCTGCAACCACAAGTCCGCAACTTCGTAATATTTGAAGTCCGCCACTTTTATCAACCGAGTAGAAGAGTTTTGCAATCAACCACGTCCATAAGTGATCTGCTCAGAGTTGATTAGCAAAAATAAGTCAAAAGTTGTGACTTGTGGGAAGTATAGCAAGCGTATAGTGGATACATTCCACGCAATAGAAGAAATCACTCACAATCGTTGATTATAGTAAATGTACCACAGCATTACTTGCTATTGAGCTGCTTTTTCGAATGGCAAACTTAAAAATTGCCCAGTCCCTCCAACTTTCAGGTCCAACTCAAAACAGATTTAAATGCTTGTAATTTTGGTTAAAGTTTTCAAGTGACTTGGCTAAGGGTTTGTAGCCCCCAGCCCTCCTGGTTGCGCTACTACTTATACAGTACGTGCCTAAACTGCATGGAAGCATAGTGCACAACGAGATAACCACACGCTACCAGCAGTGCCGTCGCCAGACCAAACGAAGTGAGAAGGCCCTAGCCGAAAATGGGGGGCACTATAAAATGGACTGAACTTTTGCACATAAAAACTGATATTTTGAAGCTACAATTTTGTATTCATCTTTGAAAAAAGATACATATAATCCCGGCAACGTTTATTAGCTCGTTTTGCATGCGGCCGGTGTAATCGCTTGAAAAATGTCTGCGAGAGTAAATGGCCAGAAGCGCAACCAAGGTTTTGCTAAGAGAGAGGGGGCTTGAACCAAAAGTAAATGTTTTTTGCACTAAAATTGTCTAATTTAGCTCCCATGCTAAACAAACCATTGCTACTCAAGCCTGTTACAGAGGGGGCAGAGCCCCCAGCTGCTGGGTGATTTTTGTAAATTTTGTGGCAAAAATAGCGATTTTAATGCCATTTAAATCACATTTTGCACGTTTTAAAACCATATCAATAATTACAGCAAATTACTAAAATTCAGAAGTCATTGAAAGATTTAAATTGTCTAGCCTCTTGAGCCCCATATACTTCAGGTCAAGTCCAAAACATGTTTAAAAGCTTATTCTTTTTTTGATGACATTTTCTAACTGACTTGGCTTAAGGGAGCTAATGACCCCTTAGCCCCTTCCCTCTGGTTGCGCCACTGACTGCGACCTAAAATAAATCTTGAGTGTGCTCTAAAAAAAAACAGCTGGTCTTTTAAAGAAATTGTTGCATTGTTTCAGGTCATAATCACTAACGAAATACTGGTAACGCTTCTGTAGGCATACCTCCTTATTCCGCGACACATTCATAAAGGCGTGTTAAGAGTGTATTCCGCGACACATTCGTAAAGACGGGTTATTGGGTCACATTCATGTCCTGAAGTTGGTGGCCAGCAATTTTGCAAACAATCAAGAAAACTTCAAACAAGAATCATGTTTGAAAATTATCATTTATTTTTTCATTATTGCCTGTTGTCTTGTCGTTACTGATGCTAAAAAAAAAAAGCATTCTGAATGAATCAAAATGGGGAGGAACAAGCAGTTGTTAGGGAGGGATGGTGCCCCTGGCCCCACTGTAGCAATGGCACTGGCTACCAGTACAAAAAATGATACCCCAGTGGCTAATTTTGTGAAATCATGGTGAAAAGCAACATTTGAACTAGGACTGCAAATTCGAACTTAAACTCAAAAAAAAAGTTGGTTGTTTTGCCGAACTCAAAAAAACAGTGTTGACTCCAATTTGAATCAGGTTAGACCAGGCCCGGCGCCAGGATAGCATGACTGGGGGGGGCTGCAATAAATTTTGGGGGGCACGAGAAGTTTATTTATGTGAATTCAAGAGGGGCACGAGAAATTTATTCCAGTGTGGATCAAACGAACAAGGTGAGGACCAAAAAAAAGGTCTCCAGTTCAAAAATTTCCACAAATTCTGATTGTCATCTCAAAATTCTTGCGATTTTTCACAAATTTTTTAGTGAAGACCAAAAAAATAATAATAATAACAAAAAAGAAAAGGTCTTCATCCCAGAAGTTTTATGAGATCCAGTGTGAGACCACAATAATTACAAAAACACGGGCGTTAAACACCAATTTGGAAGTCTTAGACCTCGATTTGCACTCCAGTAGCCCCGAGCCTGTTAATTTCTTTGGGGCACAATCCTCGCTTGGGGGGGTACAATTTTTGTTTGGGGGGGCACAAGCAGTCATTTGGGGGGACACGGCCCCGAAATACCCTCCCATGGCGCCAAACCTGGGTTAGACCCACTTCTAATA
The DNA here is from genome assembly GCA_963965965.1 of Trididemnum nubilum. Classification (NCBI taxonomy): domain Eukaryota; kingdom Metazoa; phylum Chordata; class Ascidiacea; order Aplousobranchia; family Didemnidae; genus Trididemnum; species Trididemnum nubilum. The sequence continues at coordinate 29,907,696 of OZ014488.1, forward strand.
GCCTGTCCCACCGTGCACCGTATCCTTCATATTTTTGCAGTCATACCACACTTTGGATATAAATATAGCAATGTTATTCCTCACAGAACACCAAAAATTTAATTCATCCGAAGGAGCGCGGCAAAACAAGTCATTTATCAGCTAGCCAAATCAATATCAATTAACTAAAATTTACTACACCAAAATTTACGTAATTGATTATACTAACACTATGCTAGACTACACTAGACTATACTATTAAAAAACTGCTTCGAGGTCACACTATAGAAATAGAAACATTAGCGCGTTAACATTTTACATAACCAACTTACTACACAGCTGACTTGATACATTAAACTTCGAAAATTTGAGACACCATATTACTCGTGCTGTCGAAGACTATCTAATTTAAGCATTAGTTGTAGACTTAAAGATTATTGGATTAAAGATCTAAAGACAATACAGTTAAAATTACAACAAAGGCGGTTCAAGAAGATTTTTAAAATAAGCACAAAAGGGGCTTCTAAAATCCTCTAAAACATTTAACCAACTATTTGCATAAAAGATGAGAACGCGGCATGTATTCGTTTCTCACGTTACCAAACAGCATGACAACAAAAAAGAAAGCAATTACTTCGAAAAGCAGACTTAGTTTTTATGTCAGCCTGAACTCGAAAAACTTCACATTTTTGCCGAACTTGAACACAAAAAATTTAATTGATTTTTCATGTTTGACTGGGTAGAAACATGAATATTTTACAAAAATAGAAGTGAATTTCATTATTTATATAAAACTTGCAAAATTGCGGACTAAAATTAAAAACAGTCCACAACCGCAAGTCCGCAATTTAAACTGCTGAAGTCTGCAATTTAAACTGCTGAAGTCCGCAACTTTTTTACCTTAGTCTGCAATTGCGGATTAATGGACTTGTGGACTAACTTGCGGACTTGCCCAGCTCTGGAAATGGCCTTAAGCTATTTCCAGGAAATGGCCAATATGGTATTTTCACAACCTCTCATCAGAAATTACTGGCACGTAGCCAGGATTTTGCAAAGGGGGGGCTTTTTTAGTAGCTTGAAACAACAGTAAACAAACTTGACCTAAATTTTCATCAGTCTTGAATTAGATTGAGGCGGTTTTTCTGCCAAAATCAGGTGATCTCAAAAAAATAAGTCTTTACCGAAATTCAAACGATTTTTTTGGCCGAATTTAGGTGATCTCCACAAAAAAATGTCTTCACCAACTTTGGATGAGCTCCAGAACAAACAAACTCCACTATTCTGGTCCAAATAACAGCAAGTCCTTCACAACTTCTGCTACCCAATCCCATAGGGGGGGCTGTTTTCATTATTGGAGCAAAAATCCGCCTCAAGAGCAGTAAAAACGTGCTATTTTGCATACTTTTTGGGCCAATGGGGGGGCTAAGCCCCCCTTCCACCCCCTGGCTACTGAAAAATGATAATTCTGTAATTTTTTGTTATTTTATTTTACTGCGTTTCTTGTTATATTTACTTACTGGTACTTTGCAGAATATCTTTCTAAACAACAATAAATCCCAATTGAATTGAATTAAATTGACCTAATGATTTGGTGTCTTTATCTATTATTTCTCTGTAGAGTAATTATTCGTCAATGGATGCTTCACACCCTTTAATTTTCTTACCAGCATCTGCTAATCATACAACATCCCATACCTCAGTTTGTCGAATTGAGTTGTTGCTTAAATCTAAAGTTCGAATATCATCTGTTACTTTGACTAAATTGTTAAGCTTTCCATCAGAACAATCATACATTCCATCGGTAGAACAATCGCATCTAAAAAATCCAGTGTAATATCAGTTACCGGTATGCCATAAAAAACTAATCCTTTTTCTGATCACTGGCTATGGTAGCTTTGAAAATGAAAATGCATTGATTATGATAGAGTTATAAGATTATCAATTACCGGTATCAATATCATAAAAAATGAAACAGATTTAAAAAGGTAGCGATCTCAGATGCAGCCAAGGGAGGGGATTAGAAGGCAGTGTTCGCTCTAACTTCTCACCTTCTGCGAAAGAGCCAAAAATGTGCAAAAGTGCCCTGAAATTTTTTGCAAAAATGCCATAGCACAGGCTTTCTAAAGCCACCTTTTCACAATGCCCATCTCAAAAAAAAAGGTCATCGTGCCGCAGACCCGATAGTTTCTGCAACTCGCAAGGTGATCTCCAAAACAAATAAAAAACTCAAAAAAAGGTTATTACACCTCGAATCCACTGCTTTCTGCATTTTGCGCGTTGTTAACAAAAAAAAGATCATCGTGCCACACCAGACATCACGTCTCCACAAAAAAAACACCTGAATTTAAAGTTGCTTTGTGGTTCTTAAAATAAAAAGGTAGTGACTATTGCTCCAAAAATTTTCAAGTTAAAGAAAATTAAACGAAAATAAGAAATATTCATCCACGCTTTTTTCATTTGCTTTTTTAAGGGTTAAGATTTGGGTTTAGGTTAGGGTTTGGGTTAGGGTTTGATTTGGGAATAGTTTTAGAATAAGCATTTGAGTTTGGGTTAGATTTGAGTCGGAATTAATAAAAAACTAGATAAAAATTTCCAGTGAAATAAAGCCTTCCAAATAAAAAATGCTGGAATTAAATGCCGTTTTACACTTGCAAAAAATTTGTGCAAAAATGCAGGAAAATATTTCACACTTTTTTGCGCTTACAGAGAACATTGTTAGAGGGACCAGTCTCCCCAACTTTTGAAAGTGGCTCACAATTTCACAATATTGTTTAAAACCAAAATATCAAAAAAAAATTATAGTGCTCAACTTTAATCACCTACAAAATTCAAAGGGAGGTACTGTCGGAAACCACTATCAGTGTTGGTATTTAACGAAGATGTTTGATCACTTGAAAAACAAAATAATTTTTCAGAGCCCCTGATGCACCATCTTGGGCCGACAGCCTAATGTCTTCTAAGCATGCCTTTTTGGGTTTGCATGTTGCTTGTAAGTTGAATCAGCCGTATGTAAAAGGATTGAGTGCTGTCGCATTCTTCCTTGCTTTAATGCTCAGATCAATACTGCAAGCTAATGATTATTAACTTTCAAAGTCATTAATTTGCATGGAGCCATATTAAGGGGGGCATAGGGGGCAATTGATTTAGTTTCTTTTTACAAAGTGACTTGGCGCACAGAAAGTGCGCAGTTAAATAAACAAAGATACCGGTAAAGTCATTCCTTTTCGGAATACATATATATACATCAAGAAAAAAATGTGTCTAAGAACGTACACAAATAATATCCACTGCAGTTATTCACCAATGCGATGTAATATAACATTTAGCCGAATAAAAACACTTCTTTCTAAAAGTTTAAAGGATTTGTTTTCAAACGTTTAGGGAAAAACTGAACAAAATTATTTAATTCTGACGATCAGTTGCTATGAAATTGTTATTTTTGTTATTACGGTTATCAGTTTAGTTAGGGCATAAGCTAGAGTTGCTGTTAGGGCTAGGATTAAGGGAAGGGTTAAGTTTTTTAGACTTTATTATGAAATGTCTTCCACATCTTTTCCTTCTTTCTAAATGATTACTTTTCAAAACTGCAAAAACTTTTGCTGGTGCACCTGCAATTTGTGCAATAATAGATACCGGTAAAAGATTTTGTAACACGCTTCAAGGCACCTACGCATTTATGTGGTATATAGTAATTCTTTATTTATGCTCAATTTGCTAATCTACATCTTCATCCAGGTTTTTGAAAAGTGTTCTATCAGTTGTTAGGGGTGCTAATTTCCACCTAATTTCAAGTATTTTGAAAACAAAAATAAAACAAAATATTTTTTTAATTTAGCACAAAAGCATTGATCAACCACCATTATTTTGGTGCACAATCAAAAAGACTGCCTTAGCAGCATAGGGCTTTGTTCACACACCTTCATTACTTAGCAAGCAGAATATGGTATCAATTAACATCAATATAACAGGGAGCACTTATTTTTTCAAAAACCAATAATTTTCGAGTGTAGGCAGGGATTGTTCATATATTTTTGTGAATTGCACACCTCATTTGTTCTTAATTTATTATAATGCGCTGTATTTGAAAGGTGAATTATGATTATGCCCGCTTGCCTGAATAATAACAGCAATCTGCGGTTTTCTTAAAGGAAGGCTTTATTTCACTGGAAATTTTTATCTAGCTTTTTATTAATTCTGACTCAAATCTAACCCAAACTCAAATGCTTACTCTAAAACTATTCCAAAATCGAACCCTAACCCAAACCCTAACCTAAACCCAAATCTTAACCCCTAAAAATGCAAATGAAAAAAGCGCAGATGAATTTTTCTCATTCGTGTTTTATTCTCTTTAAGTTGAAAATTTTCGGTGAAATAGTCACTACCTTTCTTAAATGGCCTACATGAAGAAAAAGCATTTTTGGGTCCACTTTTGCATCGTCAGGTAAACTAAAATTGTAAAATCAGGTGAAACCACCATAATTCTATTCTCTTCCATATACTTTTGTAACCGTCTGCAGCATGAACGACAACATGACTCCTCCCAGTTATCACAAAACCTTGTAAATGTAATGGTACAATTTGCCTAAATTAAACTTTTCGATTAGCATATGGTTTAATTGTAACAAACAAATTTTGTCCCCTCCCCCTTTTTTATTTCTGGCTGCGCCAGTGCAGTTAAGCATAACTTTGTACTCAGTAACTTATGTTGAAATTCTTTCATTTAGGCTAACAATTACCGGTAACATATACTGTACTGTAGTCATTATCGCAAATAATTACCCATTTGGACACGTAGTGTTGCATCTGCTGATATCAACAAAGCAAATAGCAAACAATAGACAGAATAATTCCCTTTGAAATTTCATTACCAATATAGGCCTAGGTAGATCACTAGATGCTGCTAACTCTTTAAATTTTGTTTTAAAATCTATACTGAGTAGAGTAACATAGCTTTAACTTTTAGTCTTTAGGCTAGTGTTTTACATCAATTTCTGTCAGATAATCTTTTTGTTAGTAATTCCAGTGTCACTTGTCAGATTTTTCATTTTAACAAATTCAGAATTTAAAATCAAACAAGAAACTTGCACAGTACCGCAGGCAGACGCTGGACAGGTATATATAGGCTTATAGGTAATCGAAGCCACCACTGCTGGTTGTTTGGTAAACTAAGCCTACCCGTATTATCAACAATATTTAACTGCTATGCTGAGCCAGCCTGCTAGACTACACATACTAGAAGTGCAATACAATTTAGGCGTGATGTTGGGCCTAGCTATTCAGTATCGATAAGCCTAGGCCTACTGAGAACAGGTAGGCCTACCACAACAGCTAAGTAATGCCAGAGAGGGCTCCTCAAACAAACATCAGATTTTCGGAGAAAGAAGATCAGGAAATATCAAAACCACATAGGCCTATCAGATATTCGGACTTTTTTAGCAAAATTTCCAGTAGAAATGCCCATGAGTTGAATCGAGGTCAAATCGAGCTGAAGACCTTTTGCCAACAAAGGTATGGTAATTTGCCAATAAAGTAAAGTAGCCTAGGCCTATTTGCGCAGATCACATCAAATTTTAGTGGAAAACCTCTTTTACAACTTTTTATTTCATATTGGCAGGTTAGGTAGCCTGTATTTTACGTGTACATAACAGTAGAAAAAAACTTTTTAACATTATGATTAGTCTATGTACTGCAAGGATGAAAGTACGGTACGGTACGTACAGAAGTTGCGCACTGCCTACCTCGTACCTTGAACTGTACTGTACCAGCGTACCATACTTCATTTCAATTTTTAAAGCGTACCGTACCCGTACCATTACAAAAAAGGCGTACCGTACCAGCGTACGGTACTTCGTAGCAAAAATTGAGGCGTACCGTACCGTATCTACGTACCGTACCGTACTGCTATTCTTGCTTTTAGCTACGCACAACTTTAACTGACTTTGAAATCACTAGCCTATAAATCAGCGATCTCAATTTACACATTTAGCGTCGGCTTCAGTTGTCTTTTGCCTCTGCATATAAAAAGCCTTTGCAATGAGCGAAACGTGTGGGATTTTTAATTCAAACAGCGTACAAACGTACCGTACCCGTATCATTACAAAAAAGGCATATCGTACCAACGTATCGTACCCGTACCACAACAAAAAAGGCGTACCGTACCAGCGTACTGTACTTCTTAGCAGAAATTGAGGTGTACCATACCGTACTGCCATCCTTGATGTACTGTTCAAATTTCTGGGAGAAGTTTTCAACCAGCAATAATCGCGTCTCTGATAAACCTCATAGACTACGATTTTGCCTCTGCGCCAGTTGGTTGAGTGGTAACGCGTTCGTCTTTGAAGCGGGAGGTCTGAGGTTCAAATTTCCGGCCGGTCAAATCGGACACAGAGTTGCCAACGGCTTACCACCGCTGCGAATTTCTTCGAAAGAAGCGGTGTTGCCCGGGCACAATGACGCGGAGATGGGCCTAGCCAACTCATTACACGCTTCAGCCAGTACTTAAATTGTAGGGGGAACGCGGGGGGACGCGTCCCCCCATCGAGAGTTAGCGTACCACCATCGAGATTTGAGTGCTGAATGATCAGACAAAAAAGGGCTTGTCAGCACGAATAAATTCCACAAAATCCGGCCAAATATAATCCCAAATTGCGGTGAAGACCTTTCTTTTTTTTGGTCTTCACTCAATTTCGGGGACGGAATGACATAATTTCCATTAAAGGGACAGGGAACTCAAAATCAATGTTTTTTGAGTTTTGAATCGTGTTAATAGTACTTGCAACACCTTATAGAAATGATCCGGTGATATTTTTATAACTTTTTTCAAAACTGAGCTTTTTTTGGTTTCTTCTCAAGTAGCTGTAAACATAGTAACATTTTCAATCGAGGTATCTATGACTTCATAATGACCTGTGACACATGGTTCATTCATAATTATCCAGTGGACTAATCGCGTACGCGTAATAACGTTGCACCATTTCGGTCTGTTTTGAAGAAAAAAAGCACCGTCTTGCTGGAAAAGCAAGCGTGCTTTTTTTGTTAATTCAATAGAACGGGTCTAGTGCAGTATTGCTTAGTGTACGAATGGAAAAGCTGAATGCAAACAATCGCTGATTTCGAGAGAACTTGCATTTTACGCGCTTGCAGAAAGTGCTCAATGTATAAAAACAGAGCTAAAATAACACGTGAAACCAGATCTAAAGCTTTTAGATCTGGTTTTACGTTTTATTTTAGCTCTGTTTTTATACATTGAACCTGCATTTTATGTTGTCAGTGAAAATCTATTTTGTTTTGCAATCTATGCAATTACAGTAGAATTTAAAAGAGGTTTAATTATTATCTATTGATCATTCGGAGTCAACCTATGTAATTGCAGCAGCACATTTAAAAAAAGATTTTCTGTCGGTCGTTGTGAGGTAGCTTAATTCCAAATAAAATGCAGCACAAAGCAGATATTATATGCATTATCTTCGTCGGGATGATTCGATTTGCTCCACATTTTTGCAGCGTTTCACAATCAGCATATACCTGGGTTCACACTGGAACTTTTTTTGGTTACACACTATCGAAGTGAGGGGCATGGCCACCTTCCCCCACCTGGCTACGCCCCTGCGATTGCATTACCTATTCTGATTGATTGATTGGTTCCATCTTTATCCTTCTTTCACGGGAAAGCGACAATGGTGCTATACGTTGGATGAATCCTCACCCGCTTAGGAGTTACCGGTGTTTTGTCGAACGTTTTATTGCTCCTTCCCATTTCCACCAAGCAGAGATAAGCGTCGTGAAGCGTTTTATCTAAGGACGAAACAATGCCACGAGGGCGCCAGTTGAACTGCAGACCTTTTGATCATGACCACCGTAAAAACGGCGCTCGACCACACTGCCAACCATGTTAGTCGTAGCAAATACATTCATGCATTCTGTTATGCATTATGCGCATTATCTACAACAAAAATCGGCAAGATGGCCGAGCGGTAACGAGCTCGACTCTGGTACGGTAGGTCTAGGTTCAAATCCTGGATCGGTCAAATTGGAGAGTTGCCAACGGCTCGCCACTGCTGCAACTTTTCTTCGAAAGGAGCTGTGTTGTCCAGGCGCAATGTCGCGGCAATGGGCCCCGCAAACTCGTTTCACGCTTCGGCGTAATACAGCGCGTGTAATGAAAATTTGATTTTTTGAACATATCTACAACTAAATTAGAGAATAAGAGTGGTTGTTATCACCAGGTCTACCGGGGATGGTAATTAATAATAGGTTAGCCCAGCCTCACTGCTCTTCCGGTAGAGGTATCAAAGAAACAATGAACAACGCTATTTATTCAACCTAACTTTTCGCTCGGCTGGTATACGCTCTGAAACCAAACTACGTACAGTAGTTTTACCGTAGCAACGGACCTGGTTGCTACCGCAAAACTATGGCAATCACCAATCAAAATTGTCAGAATTGACCACCAATTGACGCAAAATAAAAGTTGATACCAGAGCGTATATGGCCGAGCATCTTCAGAGGAGAGATAACGGAGTGCCACGCACCCTCCACTACAAGCAAAAACAGTGCATACTTATACTTTACAATCGGCCTACTGTACAAAATTTTATTCTTGTTTTCTGACTGTTTTTGCTAGAAGTAGATGGGTGCCTGACACTCCCTTACCTCACCTAGGTTGTCTATTAAAATCAGCAATTACAGTATCTGCATTCAGCTTTTCCGCTAAAACGTACACTAGGCTACATACAGCTGTGCTATACTGTCCAATAACTATACTATCGAATTAGCAAAAAAGCAGGCTTGCTTTCTAGCAAAACGGCGTTTCTATTTTCTTCAAACTTTTAAACTTGTATGCTAATACTACCATCTACACTTCTACACTACAAGGACTTGCTTACTGCTTCTAATCACTGAGGTCTCGAAGCACAAAAAAATGAAATCTGCACTAGACTTAGATGATGGCTTTTCGAAAAAGCAGCAGCAGAAATCGCAGCACAGGTTTTGACTGACAACATAGGCCTACTGTGTTATGCAGTTTTTCTCTCGAAATCGTGTGAACACTGATGCTGTATATATGTGCATTCAGCTTTTCCATTAAAACGTACATTACGCTATACTGCGCTACCCGTTCTATTGAATTAGCAAAAAAGCACGCTTGCTTTTTCAGCAAGACGGTGCTTTTTTTCTTCAAAACAGACCGAAATGGTGCAACGTTATTACGCGTACGCGATTAGTCCACTCGATAATTATGAAAGAACCATGTGTCACAGGCCATTGTGGCGTCATAGATACCTCGATTGAAAATGTTACTATGTTTACAGCTACTTGAGAAAAAACTAAATAAAACTCAGTTACGAAAAAAAAATTTAAACTATCACCGGATCAGCTTTGTAAGGTGTTACAAGTACTATTTAAATGACTAAACCTCGATAAGAATTACAGTTGTGTTCCCTGTCCCTTTAAAGTAGCCTACTTATCGCATCCCGAATGCGTATGGTCAAGGCTGCAAAAGCGTTCCCCCATGCAAAATTTTACAGTTTAAGTAGCCTACTGGCTTCAGCGTATTATAGCAAGCAGTGTTCCCTCTATAACTGTCTAACTTTTCACCTCCAGCGTAAATGCCGGAAATAGTTGGAAAGTTTTGAATTCAATGTGAAAATGTCGCAGCTCTTAAGGTGTTTTCGATTTGTAGTGCAAAAACTTTCTGCCAGAATTTTGGCTTTCTCCTAAAAAAAAAGTCATCACGCTGACGAGGGTTTTTTTTCTTGGATTTTATGACATTCTCAAAAAAAAAAAAGAAAGGTCATAGGTCTGAGATCTGCAAGTTTTCTAAGGGCTTCGTAGCGTCAAAAACCGCCACAGTGTAATTAATTAAATATCATACTGTGCAGAGGTGGAGTTCTCGAGGACGTCCTTGGCCTCGAGGACACATTTTGAAGTCCCTGGTCTTGGCCTCGAAGCCTCAAGTCCTCGAAAATTGGCCTGTCCTCGCCTCGAGGACAGCACTATTTTTTGAGTCGTTGAAATTTTGTTGGAAAACGCCAGAAACCTCGCGGAAAATTTGCGAACACCTTTTTTGTTTTCCTCAATTGGAGCATAGGCGTAGCCAAGAGGGAGGGACTAAGGAACCCATCCATTGAAATTTCACCAATGACAAAAATGTCCCACAAAAGCCTACTGTTTTTTCTGTTTCAGCTGTTTCTTATTAGCATTTTTTTGCTTGCAACAGTAACTAACAGCATTATGGAAACCAGGGGCCCCGAACCCCCTTCTATTCAATTTTTCCAGCCAATTTAAACGTATTACCCGGGAGAAATGGAGAGTTTTTCTCCTAAAAGTTCCCATCTCAGACCCTCATGTAGCCTTTTTATAAACGTAATGCATTAACCAGGGCCGGATTTAACATAATATGGCGCAGTACCAGCTGGGGGCCCCGCCCTAAAATCGTAAGACTTTTGTTTGGTCTTTCCTATATTTGTCAGAAAGATCTTGCAAAAATCCCCAAAGTGCCAGAGCCCCAGGGTACTGTAAATCTGGCCCGGCAATGACATGGTTAATGGCATAACCATCTATTGTAACATTTTTCAGTAACAATTCAGTAATTCACCTCGAACAATTCTGTTTTTACGCACAAAATACTTTTAAAAAATTAGCCTTGAAAAATGCTGATTGAACAAATCATTGACTTTAATTGAGGGGTCTGGGCGTCCTAGCCGAACATCCACTTCTATAACCGGTTATTTTCATGACAAAAAAATCTCTCTGGAAAATCTTCGAATGGATTATTATTTACTGCTAAAATGTAGCCAGAGACAAAGCACTTTACTTCTTCCTACCTGGGCCAAATCACTTACAATTAAAATTTAACTCAATAATGCAAGATGTTAAACGTGTTTTGGACTTAAATTGCAAGTAAAAGGAGCATTGAACAATTTATTTTTTTCAATTGGCTTTCAAATGCCAAAAATCTAGTGCTTTCAAATGGCTATGAACACGTGCGAAATGTAATTCAATGGAATTAAAACAGCTTTTTTTCCAAAAATTAGAAAAAATCGCCCAGCCGCTGGGGCTTCGCCCCCACACCCCCAAAGCCTCCGGCAGCTGAGGGTCCCGCCCCCAGCTCCCGTCTGTGATACATTTGAGTTACACGAGCTTTCTCAACACATCTCCAAAGTTAGATATTTGCACTTTTCAATTATTAGTTTGACCCCTATCTCTTTGCAAAATCGTAGTTAAGTGCCGATAGGCAACAATTTCAGATCTTCCATCCTACGATATCTTTGTCCCACGAAAAGTTCCTCATTTGAAAATTTTTGATGACGTCATTGCATGTGATTTGTGGTTTGGGCCCCCCAATCAAAAATTCTGGCTACGCCAAAGAGTTGGAGATTGCTTGAAAAACTTTTTTGAAGACCTCTTTTTTTCCGAAAACACTTGCGGCTGTGTCCTTGGTCCTCGGTCTTGGCCTCGAGCATTCCTGTCCTTGGCCTCGAGAATGTCGGTCCTCGGATAGGCTGTCCTTGGCCTTGGCCTCGGATTTTTTTGTGTCCTTGGCCTTGGCCTCGAGCCTTGTGTCCTCGACTCCAACTCTGATACTGTGAAACTGCAGCTGCAAATATCAGAGGTGGAGTCGAGGACATAAGGCTCGAGGCCAAGGCCAAGGACACAAAAAAATCCGAGGCCAAGGCCAAGGACAGCCTTTTCGAGGACAGACCCTCTCGAGGCCAAGGACAGGAATGCTCGAGGCCAAAGCCAAGGACCAAGGACACAGCCGCAAGTGTTCTCCAAAAAAAAAGGTCTTCAAAAAAGTTTTTCGGACAATCTCCAATTTATAGGCGTGGCCAGAATTTTTGATTGGTAGGGAGGCCCAAACCACAAATCACATGCAATGACGTCATCAAAATTTTCAAAAGAGGAACTGTAGGACAAAGATATCATAGAATGGAAGATCTGAAATCGTTGCCGGTTGACATTTAAGCAGGATTTTGCAAAGGGACAGGGCTTTAAGTAATAGTTGAAAAGTGCAAATATCTAACTTTGGGGACTTGTTGAGAAAGGTAGTGTACCTCAAACGTAGCACAGACGGGGGTCTGGGGGCGGAGCCCCCAGCCGCCAGAGGCTTTGAGGGTCTGGGGGCGAAACCCCTAGCCTTTGGGCGATTTTTCTTGTTTTTTGGAAAAAACAGCTATTTTAATGCCATTGAATGACATTTCGCACGTGTTCAGAGCTATTTCAAAGCACTAAATTTTTGAAATTTGAAAGCCAATTGAAAAGATGAAATTACTTGATGCTCCTTTTACTTGCAATTTAAGTCCAAAATAGGTTTGACATCTTGCACTCTTGTGTTAAATTTTAATTGTAAGTGATTAGGTCCAGGTAAGGGGAAGTAAGGCGCATTGTGTTCTTGCTACATTTTAACAGTAAATATAATCCACTCGAAGATTTTCCTTAGATATTTTTGTTTTGTCATGAAAATAACCAGTTATAGGAGTATTTGTTCGGCCAGGGGGCAGAGGCTCCCTCAATTGAAGTTCAATGGTTTTCTCAATTAGCATTTTCCGTGGCTAATTTTCTTAAAAGTATTTTGTGCGTAAAAACTGGCGAGGTGGAAGTGAATTATTGAACTGTTATTGAAAAATGGTACAATAGATGGTTACTACGCTTATTAACCATGTTATTGCCGGGCTGGATTTACATTGCGCTGGGCCCCTGGCACTTTGGGGATTTTCGCAAGATCTTCCTGCCAAATATACTGTAGGTGAAGATAAAAAAAAGTCTCACCATCTAGGCGCGAGGCCCTGGCACTGTGCCATAGAATAAATCCGGCTCTAGTTGTTGCATTACGTTTATAAAAAGGTTACATGAGAGCCTAGGTAGCAAGTTTTAAGAGAAAAACCCTTAATTTTACCCGGGTTATACATTTAAATTGGGTGGCAAAAATTGAACTGAGGGGGGCCCGGGCCCCTGGCCTTCAATATTGTTGTTAGTTACTGTTGTAAGCGAAAAATGCTAAAAAGAAACTGAATTTGCAGAAACAATACACTTTTTTGTCACATTTTTGTCAGTGGCGAAATTTCGATTGGGGAGGGGCCCGGGCCCCCTGCCTACGCCAATGCTCCAATTTCGAAAAACAAAAAAGGTGTTCGCTAATTTTCCGCCAGGTTTCTGATGTTTTCCAACAAAATTTCAACGGTTAAAAAAATAGTGCTGTCCTCGAGCCGAGGACAGGGCAATTTTTGAGGACCTAAGGCTTCGAAGCCAAGGCCAAGAACTTGAGGCTTCGAGGCCAAGGCCAAGGCCAAGGACTTGAAAATGTGTCCTCGAGGACGTCTTCGAGGCCAAGGAGTCCTCGAGGACTCCACATCTGATAAACGCTAACAAATTGACGCTGAGCTTTGCAAAATCTAATATTATTATAATACTCCCCAAAACTAATATTAATAAACTGCCACATTTTTTACTACTCTTGTGATGAATTGCAAGTTTCTATTGTTAATGAATCTAAGTACCTGAGACAGGGGCGTCGCCAGCTTCGCGAGATCGAGGGGGGGGCAAAATAAAAATCAGGGGGGCAAAGGTTTTTGTCGAATTTTTCTGACCGAAATCGCAAATTTTCCGACCAAAAGCAGGTGATCTCCAAAAAAAAAATTAAAAAAAGGTCTTCGCCAAAATCCGAAGGCTTTTTCTGGCCGAAATCGCAAATTTTAACGTTTTTTCCGCCCACCAACAGCAACTTCTTCCTTCAAAAAAAATTCCGTGGGGGGCAAGAAAAAAATAGGGGGGGGGGAGTTTATTGGAGTTTATTTTATCGGGGAAGTTTATTTTCCAGTTTTTTAATATAAGAAAAAAAATTGCCCCCCTGCCGGCGATGCGCCTGACCTGAGAATGGTAATGGACTAAGAGTTATCATTTCTTTCTCATATTAAAAAACTGGAAAATAAACTTTAAAAGTCAGTAGGTAGGCTATTTTAAATAAAGTTAAACCGTTTCTAAACGCATCCACTCTACTTCAATTGTATTACTCCATTTTCCATTCCTATTTTCAATACGGCATCATTATATGGGGCTCTACATTTAAATCTTATCTGAAAAAATTAAATAATTTGCAAAACAAAGCTGTCAAAATAATAGCCGGAGGATCATAGCATGCAAGGGCTACCCCGTTTTATGCTAAACTGAAAATTAAAAAAATTCCAGATATGTATTATTAGAGCTAGCTTTATTCATGTTTAAATTTCAAGCAAAACAGCTGCCTTCCAGCTTCCTAGATTATTTCAAACTTACAAATGCGATTCATGCAAAGCAAAGAAGATCGTCTACCAGTACTAGTGACAATTATTTTCTTCCTCGTTAAAAACGATGGAACTTTAAAGATTTATAAAATATTAAGATGCTAACTATGGAATTCTATTAGTGTTGAGATCAAAAAATCAACATCTGTTAAATTGTTTAAAAAAAAATTACACAGCGTTTTTATTAAATAAATATAACCCAGTGGGCACAAAACGTCTAAAAGACGGCTAAAACAAAAATTGGTCTAAATGTTGTCTTTTTCGCCAAATGCGCAAAGTTGAATCAGTAGCGTAGCCAGGGGGGGGGCGGGGGGGCTCGAGCCCCCCCCATTGGCTTGTGAAGTATGCAAAAACGCATGTATTTTGTGCTTTTGAGGCCGATTTTCTGTGAAAAATGGAAAATAGCCCCCCCCATACGAAAAGAGCCCCCCCTCAGACGTTTGAACTTGCGAAACTTGGGAGAAAAATCACTCTGAATTTTGGCGAAGACCTTTTTTTTTTTTTTTTTTTTTTTTTCTTTTTGGAGATCACCTAATTTTGGGCGGAAAAAACGTTTGAATCTCGGATTTTGGCCGAAAAATCACTCTGAATTTTGGCGAAGACCTTTTTTTTTTTTTTTGGAGATCACCTAATTTTGGGCGGAAAAAACCTTTGAATTTCCGATGTTTCCGAGACATTTCGTCTCAAATTTCGGACAAACCGTCTGAAACTGATTCAAGGTCAATGAAAATTCGAGTCAACGTCGTATGCACACTTCTCACTCTTTCAAAATAGCCCCCCCCTTTTTCAAATCCTGGCTACGCGCCTGAGTTGAATAGACGTCTTTACAAAGACGTCGAAAATACGCAAAATTAAACTACGTGTCAAGATTTAAGAGTTACATTTATTCGAATTCTTTGCAGAGACGTCTATTCAACTATATGCATTTTTGCAAAATAAACAACATTTAGACAAAAATTAAACCATCTAAATTTCGTCTGTTACACAAATCTAGACCACGTTTAAACGTCTATTTGACTAATTTTGTGCCCACTGGGATTTAACAAAAAAAAAAGATAAATTGGTAGTTTAACGAAAAAAGTTGTTTAGTATTTTTTTTTTAATTTTTTGAAAATATTTAGCCCTTAAAACTCGAATGGGTTACCGCTCGACTAAAAGACCCTTCGCGATTTTCCCAGTTACTCTGGATAAACTGCGCATTACGTAACATTGTATGTATTTGCATTGCATTTCTTTTAACTTTCTCTGTCTGTTTTTTTGTAATGTCGGTGTTTGTTTTATTTCTTTGGTGCAGTAACTAAAAAAAGATCTTTCCAAAAAATGGAACACTTTTTTTTCTCCGAATTCAAGTGGACACCCACACTCAGATGCACACCAGAGTCAAATTATTGAGGGGGATGCATACGTAGACCCTACTCAAACTATTAGGGGGGATACAGTCAAATTTTGGGGGGATATATCCCCCCCCGGGTTTCGGCACCCCTGGTTATGTATTTATTACTGTTGTATACAAATTAAAATAATGATAAGTTATGAATTATGATCAAGCAGTAAATAAATTATTATGATCAAACGTAAATGCATTATGACATCACACACGAATGCGTTGATCTAGACTCCTATTCGATATAAAATCAGCTGCAACCTGCAAGCAAAACCTAGTTATGATTTACGATGGATAATAATTGCATTCAAATCCGTCGAAACTCGCAAATTTGTTACAGTTTTATGACGTCATAGTGGTCTCCCGACCACATACTTCGATTACTATCTTGAATTTATTCAATGCTTATATTAGCTTGTAGTGCGTCTGTTCCACAGCAAGCTTGAACAGAAAATTGAAACAAAACTTAAATGGATTATGACGTCACACACGAAAGCGTTGATCACGACCCTTTTTACTCCCTATAAAACTTAGCTGCAACCAAATCCTTGTACTGTATGATGGATTATGTTGCAGTCAATTCAATTGACATTGGCAAATTTGTAACAGTTTTGTGATGTCATAGTGGTATCCCGATTTCATTTTTCACTCGATCCGATTTATTTCTTTTAGCTATTTTTCATTTATTCAATATTGGCATTTGGCTAAATCAGGCTGTCCAATAGCAAGCATGAATATGAAATTAAACAATATATAAATTAAACAATATATATGAATACGAAATATAACAATATAAATATATATATATCCATTATGACGTCACAAATGCATCTCGTCCACCGTCTACTTCGATAGAAAACCTTGAGCAGCCAAGAAGACCTTGCTTTGATTTAAGATCAACGATTGCACTAAAACACTTGAAATTAGTATATTTCTAACAAGCATTATGACATCATAGTAGGCTCCCGACATCTTCAAGCATGCTTCGAGCCAATTTCTAAGATTTGAAAAAGCACAAATGTAACAGTTCGCTCGGCCACTGCGCTTTCTTCAAGCACAAAGTCTATTAATTCAAATAAAAAACCCCAAAGTTTTTTTAAAAAATATACAATTTAAATTTTAAAAATATTACAATTTAAATTTATACAATTTAAAAACCCTCAATAACAGCACTGTCCACCTCTGTGCATCTTATGACTCGAGCTGCTTTGTAGCTGCAGGGTTGGTGGTTGATCTGGCCACCTAACTGCCAGTGGAAGTTGTTATGATTTCCCAGGAGTCGACCACGAAGGACGTCAAACTTGTAAGTTAAAATATACAATATTAAAATATTCGAAAGAAATTGGAAACATTTTTTTCACCATGTAGTGACGTGACCCATCCAAAAAAGTCCTTATGACATAACACAGGCAAAAAAATGCTGGACATTTTTGACAATGGAGTGAACATACTGTATAGTTAATATACTGTGTCATCGCTAGAGATGGCGCGGATAACAAAAAATGCATCCGCATGCTGCGCTGCGTCCGCAAACTTTGTCCACATGCTGCACCGCACCGCATTCAAACACAACTAAGTTCACACTGCACCGCGCCGCACCGCAAGTTAAGTATCTTTTAAATTTCCACTAACATCAGAAAAAAATTAGCTCTCTAGCTCATGACATATAAAAAAATTGATTTTAGGGGTATTATTTTGGAGAGTTTTCAAAAGAGTCGCTCTCTCAAACCATGTCAAAATATTTGTTTTTTAAACATCTGCCGGTATAAAAAAAGTAATGCCCTAGCTTGAGTCATTCAAAAAACTAATTTCTGGGGAGTCCATTTGGGGGCCCCTGGGGGGGGGTGGTACCTCCATACTATGTCAAACTATTTGTTGCTTAAATATCTACCAATAAAAACAAAAAACTATCACCCTAGCTTGAGCAATTAAAAAAATTAGTTTTTTAGGGCCCCATTTTGGGGGGGTTCTGGGGAGAAGCCTCAAAAAAGTTCAGGAGACAAAATAGCATTTGCAGCCCAACAAATTTACACAAAAATTAGATATAGATGTTGTGTGGTTTAGGAGAAGAAGAGTGCACAAAATTTAGAAAGCAAAAAATGAAAAAAGAAAAAAAACTCAATGCGGCTAAACGAGTAGGTAGAGATGAAAGAGTATCTTACAACATATAACCATGTGAAATATTTTTTGGCCGTACTTAAGCCGTTTTTGAATAAGACGGCTTTTTATACCAAACTTTTGAAGTAGTTTTCGGGTCCTAGACCTGAAGTTACGCGACTCATTGCCTTGAAATTTGGTGCACACAAATAACGTATGAATCTCAAACTGCTTTCAAAATTTCATGTAGCTAGACCAAACCATTATCTGTTATTGAGTTGTAAGTAAAAGTCTGAAACTTTGCACTCGTTAACTTTGAAAATGGCCGAGTAAAAACTAAAAAACATGCGATGTGAGATCAGTCGTTTCAATTATAGGCTTTCAGGTTTAATTTGCCTTGTGTGTGCTTGCTATCAGTTTTTCTGCACCATGTTCAATCAAAAACAATCTACCCAGTTCCAGTCTACCTGATAATTTCATGCAACTACTGTACAAATCCTGAACCAGAAGCTCAATTAATGAAATATAAGGTATCACGTGCTCTGCATGCTGTCAAAAGCTACTACACTTGTATGAAACTACCCTATGTATTAATACCTTTGCCGTTTACATGTGTGTTGGATTGTGGAATAAATTTTGCTATTACGTACCGGTAGGCTATTTTGCCATTGGAAATAAGCATAAGTGGGCACAAGTCCGTTAATCCGTTAATAACGAAGCTAACTTTTTCATTAACTCGTTAATCCGTTAAAAAGTTTTTTCATGTTAACGGACTAAATTAACTTCCGTTAAGTGCTGTTAACGGACTAAAGTAACTTCCGTTAAGTGCTGTTAACTTCCGTTAAGGTTTTTATCGTAAATATCTTGCAGCTTCGTTGTGCATTTGAACTTGTTTTTATCTTGAAATTAGATTAGACTGTAAAATGTAACTTTCAAAACACAAAAAGACCACCAGAGCAATAAATATTTCCTAACAATCAGGTCAACAGCGTCAATACGTGTTCTAGAAGCGAGTGAATAAAACGAAATGTAAATTACATACAATATGTTGACGGATTAACGGACTTTATTAACTTCCGTTAATTAAAGCTGAAAATAACGGATTAACGTTAACGGAGGTGTGAAGTTTGTTAACGGACTAGTGGTTAACGAAGCTAACGTTTTGCATTAACTTGCCCACCTACGGAAATAAGAGTAGCCTAGTCTTCGTACTCTACTACAGGCACGTAGCCAGCCGGATATTTTTGGGGGGGCAAGAGCAATATTTGGGGGGGCAAATATTTTTTCATTTACTTATGTGATTATGAGGTTTGTAATCTGATGTATGTGCTTTGCTCTTTGCTATTCTTCTGAAACAAGATTATTATGTCTGTGTCTGCTTGCAGTTTGTTAGGATGAATAGTAAATACCTTTAATGATAGATCACACGTGCACTTTGCATAAAACATGTTGAAGGGGGACTAAAGAGTTGTAGCTAAAGTGGTTTTGAAATGTTTGCTGATAAACAACAACAATTTTTAAGTAATATTCCGTGAACTTTTTTTGGCGATACTGAAAGTTTATTCTGACCATCCAGAACGACTTATAACTCGCAAGTGCCAATTATTGTTCTGCAGGCCTAAATTCGATAAAAACAATCTGCCAGTAAGAAATTAGCTGCTGTTGATTAGCCATTTTCAAATCCACCAAACTCTCAGACTTGGCAACAAAAATTTCCCGGAATGTTTCTTTGAAAATCTACAATTGGGGTAAATTATAAGTTTATAACAATTACTATGTATCAGGTAATTTTTATAGTGTACTACACTCTTTTTTTTTGTAAGAACAATTTTATAAGAACACGAGGCTCAATTTTGCTCAAAATTTAAGAACAAATTAAGAACATTATTGCCAGCCTCAGAATCAGGAAAAAAATTAAGAACAAAAATGCTGAAATTATTCCTGAACAAAAACTCTCAGCTGAATAGATGTAATGTTTCAAACTGCCACTCGTCTAAAGCAGCGAGTGACATGCTTTTGTGACCATCTGTACTTGCTAATCGGTAAGCGCCATGACTTGTTTGCTCAAAACTGATTATTTGTGATAGATGAGAGAAAAGTGTCAATCGGCGGTAATTTAGCAACTTCGGATGATTACATTTTCGCATAATTTAAGAACAAATTAAGAACAATTGAGGCTAAAAATCTGCAAAAACTTAAGAACAACCAGCCTCAGTCCGAAATTTACTGGTTCTTATAAAAAAAAGAGTGTATATCAGGAAGCATTTGAAAAAACAAATTTTACTGCTCTTATTAGTACCCCATTAATGCTGACAGTGACACCAAGAAATAAACGTTGTAATACCACACTTGCACTTTTTTCGTCTATCTAACCACAGCTTTGCTCAAAAGTTAAAAAACATAGAAGTGAATATTACCTTTTTAAAGTTTAGCAATCTTATAGACCAGCTGGTAGCAATATATACGGTATAGCTACCAGTGTTCCCTCTAGGAATCGAAATTGGATTGGAACAGTGGGAAATTGTACAGATGGAAATTTTAACAAAATTTTACAGTTTTAGACAAATTTGACCCTAATTTTGCATGGAAACCTGATTCTTGAAACAATAAACTAATATTCTGGACAAAAATTGTCAACTATTGGTATTAAATTCAACGTGATATGCCTAATCTAACTTCATGCCTTTTTTATAACTTATTGCCCAAACCTTTCTCAAGTTTCTCAATTTTCGCACCATATAGGGAACATGAAATAAATATTTATTAGACCAAAATCGGAACATAAAATGAGTAAACTGAAACAAAAAACGAAATCGATTGCGTTTTTTATTTTAGTTCCTACTCATTTTATATTTCGATTTTTGGTCTATTAGATATTCATTTCAAGAAAAGCCTGTCAAAAATCAACTCTTATATCGCCTTACATCACACGGGTCAGTTTCCTTAGCAAAATTGATGACCATATAGGGAACACTGGTAGCTCACTTCAACGACTACAATAAACGACGTCTTTTAGATTTTTTGAAATGATCCAAAATATTTTCTTTATTTAAGGTTTTGCTAAGTTCCCTTTCAATCGAATGCAGGGACAAGGCTGACAGTCTAATAGTACCCATGCGGGATCTTAGCCTGGTTTTAATACGCTTTACTGACGAAAACATTCGCTCAACTGTAACTGAGGTTTGCGGAATAGTGATCAGGATGTGCAAAAGTTTGTGCATATTCGGAAATATATCCTTTTGAGTAACGTCATATACATCAATTAAGGTAAAACGTGTGGCCTGTTCATGACGTTTTATAAAGTTTTTGAAGACATCGTGCTCTGCATCAGGAATAATCAAATCATAAACAGCAGCATATTTGAGAAGCTCTGCATCCATAAAATTGCTCTTTGATGGAAGGCATGCGTCCACTAATCTCATTATCTCATAGTTAGCATTGTCAAATCTGCTGCACAACTCTCCCGATATCTGACCACCGATTTGCCGAAGTAAAGTAAGCATGTCTTCTGTGGTAGTAATTTTGTTGTGTCCCACAGATGAGGTAAGGATGGTGGACTTCAATGATTCCGGAAGGCGATGCTGCCTGCTTGAACTGCGAGTGTCGAAACTGTTAACGTCATAGTTCTCCGCCATTTCGAGGCCCTGTTTTAGTGTTTCGTGGTAATCAAAGCTATTGACATTGTCTTTCAGTTCGTCTACCAAGTTCACACACGACGACACCTCCAATGTTTTGCTTTGCAAGCATCTCGTTGCAAATTCGCTGTATTCGTAGAAACGAGCGAAAAAAACAAGAAGTACAACAAACTTCTTTGTTTGAATTGCTGTTAATAGTGATGAAGCTGACAATCTGGTTTCACTGTTTGGATCATCTTCAAAGAGCGCCAGGGTATCCAAAATGCAGCCGTATCTTTTAAGAAACTTTTGCACTTGATGAGCACGTGATGACCACCTTGTGTCACAAGCTTTGGTGAGTTCCAATGGTTGGGAATCCGGGTAGTGATGGCGTTGTACGTCAATAAAAGCTGCATGTCGTTTGGTTCCGCTAAAAAAACTGTACGTCAAATCTAAATGGTCAAAAAATTGTTTTATATTTTGATCAACTTTTGCTGCTTTTGCCAGAACAAGATTCAAACGATGAGCAGCGCAATGAAAATAATTTGCAAATGTATATCCAGATTTTTTTAGAAGGGCCTGGACGCCTCCATCTTTGCCAGCCATCACACTTGCTCCGTCATAACCTTGACCAACACAATTTTCAGGTGACAAGGTTAATGATTGCAACATATTTTGCAACTTCTCGGCGATGCTAATAGCGTCCATACTCTTCAACTCAACAAATCCGATAGCCCGCTCTCGTAAAGTTCCATCGTGAAGATAACGCAAAGAGACGCCTAGCAGTTCCTTTTTAGAAACATCCTTTACTTCATCAGCTAGAATGGAGTAATACTGAGCAGCGTGCACTTCCTGCTTAATTCGCTGTAACATTTCTTGCTTGGACGCCTCAAGTAGATCGTTTAGAATATCTGGACTAAGCATTTTTGCATTTTCGGAAAGTCGATCTAAACGCTCTTTGATGTTGGGATTGTAATGAGATAGCAAAGAAAAAAGTTCCAGAAAGTTACCACGATTCAGCGAATCAATGCTTTCGTCATCGCCGCGAAGAGGTATTTCTTGCTGAGCACAGAAGAGCAGTACATCCAAAACCGTCATCAAATGTGTTTTATTGTCATTGATCAGAGTCTCATCCCGAAAATTTGGGTCTAATTGTTGATCTATCCTACCTGCCTTTTTACTCAGATAGTAAGATTTCCTTTTTTCGTCAGCCAATCGGTGAATATTGCTTTCATGATGCTTTTTGCATTTATCTCCAATTTTCTTCCAGTTGTTGAACCCTGTGGTTGTAAATGTTTCTTCTTGTTTAAAGTTGCTTGCAAAAAAACGGCATGTTTGGCAGTAAATTCGGTTTTTGGATACGCTGTATTCAATCCATTCGTATTTATTATACCAACTACTTGAAAATTTGCGACCGTTTGTGGAAGGAAAAGCTATGATTGGCTGCTTTGGTGGTAGATCTTTTGTAGACAAGTCGAGTTGCTCAACTTCTTCACTTTCGCTTTTGTCTTCATCGGAAAGATTAGTTTCTGTTGGCAACTGCTCATTTTGCTGAAGCTGAATGCTTTCTTCCGCATTATCTCGGTCACTGGGGGGTCGGGCGCGAAAGAAACTTGCTATGTTCTGAAACCTGGGGGTTAGTTTTCTTTTACTCATATCCTTAAAAGTTCTCCTTACTATCCAATTATTCAATACTAACTTGCAATTTCGCTAAAAATTTAATCTTATTTGAACCCCGTTAGCAATACCTGTAGGCCTATGTGTATTATAAACTTAAATAATTTATAGAACATTAGACTACCAATAGCCTACTTACTACCTATCACTTTTAGTATATTATCTATCACTTTTCGTGCATACTATCTATTACTTTTAGACTTTTGGTACATACTATCTATTACCTGTTACTAATACATAGGCTACTATCCATTACTACTATCTGTACTATCTATTATTACTTTTGAGTTAGTTGACCAACTGATTAGCACTTTACTCTAAGCTATTAATCATGCAGTTGTTTGTAGTCAATCCAAATGAGATGAAATTTGAGTGGTTTTATGGCGCTTTCCAACTACTGTGGTTCCTACATAGCGCCAGGACTGAGTTTTTGATCACTATCGTCATTTTTTAGCACTGTTCAATTTTGATCACTGTCGTCATTTTTTAGCACTGTTCATTTCATCCTCCACAGTCCGCGCTACATTTAATTGTCGAGCGTTTAGCAAGTGCAGCAGCAGATAACAATTTTGAAGTCTTTGGTATGAAAGACTGAGAATTAAACCTAGTCTACCAGCTTCTAAGGCGAACGCTCTAACAACTACTAGGCTACGAAGCTGGCAAAACTGCCTTATATTGGCGCCGCGTGATTGCCACGCTTTGAGAGCTTGAAATCCGTGAAGGTAACGCTTATTTATGATGTCACAATCCTTGTAAGCTCATATCGCGTCCGATCAACTTACACATGAAAATCAAACGCAATAATATGCAACCAGCAAATTTGGTTTTACTTTTATTCATATCAAACCCACTACGAGGTGAAATTACGTTTGGGGGGGCAAAATAAAATTTTGGGGGGGCAACTGCCCCCCCAGGCCCCCCCGTGGCTACGTGCCTGCTCTACTACATACAGACATAGGTCTACCAGATCTGAGATAGGCTCCAGACATAGGACCGAAAGCGTAATTCTTGATGCCATGACCTGTTGATGAATAGGCTACACTGAACTAACTCTGCACTCTGAAATACAAGCGCATGTGTAGTAGAAACTGTTGTCTAGCCTTGGGCTTGTACCAAGACCCGAGGCATAAGCCTACTGCGTACAGGGAGGGTGTGTCGCTAGGCTTTGTTTTGTGCCTCTACTCTGATGATTGTTTCCCACAAATCTGTTTCTTCTACTTTTGTTTGCCATTGTTTCATCTTCTCACCGACAGGGGTGCCGAAACCCGAGCGGGGGGATGGGGAGATATATCCTCCCAATAATTTGACTGTATCCCCCCAATAATTTGAGTATAGTCTGCATCTGCATTTCCCCAATAATTTGACTTTGGTGTGCATTTAAGCGCAGGTCACCACTAGAATTTGGGGAACAAAGTTTTCTTTCTTTAGGTGAAGACCTTTTTTTTGGTCTTCACTTTATTTGCTCACCTGAACAAAATCGTGGTCGAGGTTCATCCCCCCAAAGTTGAAAATAGGGCAAAATTGGGGTAAAATTGCAAGTTATTCCCCCCAATGCTCAACGAAGATCGGCACCCCTGCTCACCCAACGTCCTAAACCTTTCCTAGTCTAACCTACCAAAACCAAAATCTTTTTGTTGGTGTCAAAGAATAAACACGTTCAGCCGATCAAAACTAAGTTTCTTGTTGCCAAAATAGCCGATTCTAGGATGCTCCAAATTCTGAAAAAATAAACTTGAACTGAAGGCACCTTTTCCTGTTTTAGTAGCATGCATTGTCTTCAATTCATACCTATAATAGTTACATCCAGACTAATCATTGTTGTTCATAAAGAGAAAATCACCAACAATAATTGTAAAAAAAATGTAAAAAAATTTTAGTACGCGGCGCTGCGCTGATGCTGTGACGTAATGCAGATTTTAGTTGCCACGCTGCGCGGCGCGGTGCACCAACAACAGCGCGCTGCCGCATACGCTGCGGTGTTGCCATCTCTAGTCACCGCCTTTAAGCTTTAACCACCTCGAATCAACGGAGTTAATTGTAAAAATAAGTGGCAACTCTGCGTTTTAATTTTTGTGAAACATCAATTTTCAATTTCTTTTTGGCAAAGGTGCCTGATAGCGGTAGTGGGGGAGTTATTACCAAAGGTAAGTGTTATTAGTTGAATAGAATAGTGATTGAAACTGATTAAGTATTGGTAGAAATACGGGATGTGACGCCATTTTCGACCAAGCCTATACCGGTAGTTGGTTTGTCTGATTACAGTAAAAGTAATTGGTGAATCTAAGTGAAACTTTTGAAATGCAAATTTGTTGTCGTTGCATGTTCTGTTGTTCACCATCATGTCACAGGACAGTGTTAGAAGGTACCGTAAGTATTAGATAATCAGGATAGCCTACTCAGATAGTCCAGTGTTCAATGTAAAGAAATCTTGAAAAATCTTAAAGAGTTACCAGCAGTATTCCCTCTAAATTTTTACCATACCTTCTAAGTACGTGCCAAAAAAAGTACAAAAGCATGCTAGTGTCTTTGCTAAATTGTCATTGCTGGTGGTCCACCAAGAAACATGACTTACTGTTGTCTGTTACCAGTGTTCTTGTCACAAAGTAAATTCAGAATTTGTCACAGTGACAGTGATTTTGCCACAAAGTGAGGATTAGGACAAGACAGCTCTGGGGAAACTAGAACAGTTTAGTGACTGCCATTTTCAGTCAATACTTCATTTTAATAATGCAATAGTTGTTGTCAGATAGGCCAAGTCTATCTTTCCTATCTTCAGAACAAAGAATGCCATTGGACTGGTCATGTAGGCCTAATCAGTTTGTGATGAGATTACTGGCAACCACTTAGTCAAGTGCAGTACATATAGGAATCGGCATTCGTACTTTTTATTTATTTTCAGAGATCAAAATTAACTTTTTCATCAACTTGCCCCTTGGGCAAGTAATATCAAGTGTTTACTTGCTCAAGGGAATCCTAACTTGCCCACAGCAAGTAGGCACAATAAGTTAAGAGGTTTTTTCACTTTGGAAAAATTCGTAAAATGTACTTAACAGTATTCTTGGCGAAAAACACTAGATTTGCATCATACACATATCTTCGACAATGAAGTTTTTGTGGGGGATTGGTATGTATTGTAAATGTGATGTAACGAGTAATTTTTTTAAATCTCGCTTTACACAAAACTTAATTTTTTGATTGTAATTATTTCAATTATTACTGTACAAAGTAATTAGCGAATATCTTAAAAACTACCCTAGCTAGGAAGTCAAAATTTTTTTTGTAAAAGTTGGAGGATCTAAAAGATCCTAAAGTAGTCATAGTAAAAAAATGTAAAGTTCTTGATGTCTATATGCAATGAAAGGTAGTACGTTTGGTATCTGAAAGAGTGGTTAACTGGCAAGGGTGGAAAAGCATTTCAGAAAAAGAACGCTTAACTTTATGCCAAAAACTTGCTAAGAGCATATGAGTAGGCTATTGAATGAATGTTTGTGCGATTATGCAGATTTAATTGCAAATAATGATGTGGGTACAATAAACAAAGTGTTGATTGTGATGTTTGGTAAGTGCTAAAATAAAGCAAAAGCTTTCTTCACTTGAATATTATATTAACAAAAGCAGACCTGATTTGCATTTGGAAATAATCTTGTTGATGTTGGTTAAAACGCTGTGTTTTGCTAACTTGCCTGTTGGGCTAGTAAAGCTGAAAAATAACTTAACTGAAGCAATTTCAGCTTGCCTCGGGCTAGCAGGCAGGCGTTAGTTTCGAACTCTGATTATTGAGTACGACACCAACGCATCAGGCTAACGCTCAAACACACTAACAAGTGAAGAGGAGAAAAAAGGTAAAAAGTAGATCTATTTGCAAAGGAGGTAGGGTTTAGTGGGGCAATGCAGGACATGGGGTAAATCGGGACACCCTGGGGTAATTCGGGAGAGGAGTAATAAAGACGTCTCTTTACATTGATCTTTTAATTTAAGTCTTGAAGGATCTAATGTGCTAAACTTTTTTCAAAAATTAGCGGAGTAGCATCGTTAAATCCATTCCAAAAATTATCCTTGTAATTCCATTTTGCTGCAATCCTACCTTAGTTAATGCTTTAAACCGCGCAACAAAATTTTGACATAAAAAAACAACTAATAAAGACCTCATTTTGCATAAATCATTTTCTTACAAAATATTCTCGAACGCTATCCAGATCATTTTAAACATATTTACATCTGTTTTTATGCACTGTTACTATGCTTTTATTAATGTCGGGTGGGGAAAATTGGGACAGCAGAGTGGCCTACTTTAAAATCCATTATTCCATACTCCGCTAGGCGTTGAAAACCAAGGTGTTGCCAAATATAAGTCGGATTTCCAAATGTATAAAAAAAGTTCATAAACCAAGTTTAGAAGTGCTAGGTCGGTAAATAGAGTTTAAAAACTAAAATTTTGTCCTGAATAACCCCACCAAACCCTACCTCTCAAAAAAGAAAAAGATACGTATCTGATACTGGTATAAATACTAGAAAAAGGTGCAATTCAGTTAAAATGCTGAAAGCTACATACAGTAGTTAGAGACATCAATATGTCAAATGGCAAATGTCATGCAAATGCAAGTTTACAGCAATTCAGAATTTATGTACTTCCAGATATCATCACATGGTAGGACAAGCCAAGTAATTTTTTTATTTTTGTAACTGAAATATTACGGTAACAGAAATTACATACTTAACAATATACGATATTAATAAACAAGGCTCATGTACCTCTTAAGAATCAGTTTTCATGACAAGAAAGCTGCAAAAAGACCTTAACGTTTATCGAGTCAAGCAGCCACCCAGATGCCAACATACTATAATTTTTGATGATAAATAAGAGATAATAAAAAATACATTAGAAAGAGTATGAGTTATATTATTAAAGCAATTCAATTTTATTAAAGATATATATAATAAAGATAGCAAATGTTTTAAATGAGGAATGGAATTCTAAAGTTTGACGCCCTGGTACCTAATGCTATTTTGCAATCTGTTAGATCGAAATCGTGGAATATATAAAAAATCGTTTTCTTGAGTGGTAGATCTCGGTGAGATTTTGCATGCCTTTTCGAAATATTTGGAAAAGCTTTTCAGAAGATATTGAGGCCTGTGTACTATATTGTACATTAGTTTTGATATTTCAATTTTGTACAAATTGGTCAATTTTGGAATGTTAAGTTTGTAGAAAAATGAGGTAGCTCTGTCTTGAAAGGCGCCATCCCCTACCAGTTTTACTACTTTATTTTGATGAGTGCTTATTTTCATCAAATAGGACGGATATGTTGATACCCAAATAACTAGACCATAAAACAAATGTGGGTGGAAAAGTGCATAATATAGTTTTATTAATGCATCTTTAAGAAGAACAAATTTTAGTTTACAAATAATACCAACAGCTTTGGACAAGTTGGTATCTAAGACTTTAATGTGACTCTCGAAAGTTAACATGGAGCCAAGTGTTACCCCCAAATATTTGACAGGGTTAGGAAGGGGGACAGTAATATCATTCAGAAGTACATCAAAATCTGTCGCTAACTCATTCATTCTTGGGGATATAACAAGGAGTTGGCTTTTTGAGGGATTTATTGTTAACTTGTTAGATCTGCACCATTCTGAAAGCTTTATCAGTTCCAAATTTAGCTCAGTTTGGCGATTGCTTAAATTTGAGTGATGAACAAATAAACAGGTGTCGTCCGCAAATAATCTGGGAATAGTCTTGGTTGAATTAGGTAAATCATTAATGTATAATAAGCATTATAATGGACCTAATGTTGATCCCTGAGAGACACCAAAAGGATTTGTCATTAATGAAGTTTGTGTTTTGTTTATGAAGACAAATTGCTTCCAGAAAAGATTTTATTAATTTAAGGGACTGGCCAAGTATGCCGTAATGATCCAGTTTGGCTAAAAGAATTGAATGGCAAACAGAATCAAGGGCTTTTTTTAAATCTAAAAAAAAAGCTGTATACTGCTTAATGTTAATGTTATCATATGTTAAAGTTACAATATCAGTTATAGCATGGACGGTGGAAAAATTACATTAAAAACCATATTGCGAGGAATTAAAATATTGTATTTGCCCAAGAATTGAGTTAATCTTTGATATATCACTTTTTCAAGAATTTTAGAAAAACTGGAAAGAATGGAAATGGGACGATAGTTGTTTGGATCATTCTTGTTACCATTCTTACAAATGGGGATAACTTTGGCAGCCTTTAAAATATCTGGGAAAATCCCACTTAAAAAAGCATAATTATAAAGTATAAGGAGGTAAGGATCGATTACTAAGTTGGTTGTTTTAACAAAGAAAGCTGGAATATTATCTTGCCCTTTGGCTTTGTTAAAGCTCAAGGATTTTAGAAAATCAATGATTTCATAGAGGTTAGGTGCTTCCAGAAACATACTAGATGAATTTCAATTTCTCAATTAACTCATAAGTTTTCTGTTATTTTGGCATGATATATCTTTTGCTAAGTTTTCTTTATTTAAGCGAAAAAAACATATTGAAGTTTTCAGCTAATTTAATGAGGTTATCTATCATTTTCTAAATCATTACTCTGAGTATTTAATAATTGTTTAGACTTAAATGGGAATAATAATCGAATAATATTCCAAATTTTGCTTGGATCATTTTTGTTTTTTTCAAGTTCAACTTGGAAATAATTTCTTTTCGATGCAGTCTTAATTTTGGTTTGCTTGTTAGAATATTGCCTGAAAATAAATTTTTGGGCTTTGTTGCCATTAATAAAATGAGGTGTAAACGTGGAATTCTTTTTGCAGATGGAGATCAAAATTCCCTTTGTGATCCAAGGCCTTTTAAGTAGTCTACGCTGTCGACCGGAACACGATTTCAGTAGAGCATGACAATTTTCACAAAATTGCTAAAAATACTATTCAAGTTTTCATTCGTTAATGGTGGGAGTCCATGAAAAAATTTTTGCAGGGAAAAGTTTAAATCTTAACCAAAGAGTTCGATATCAAATTTGGATTTGTTGCGGTAAAAACCCGATTTAGTCTTGACATTATCATTTTTTGTCATGAGAATGCCTATTTTGCAAAAGATTAAGTAATGATCACAGACATTACATGTTTCAAAAATTCTTGGCAAAATAGGATGTTAAATATCATTGGAAATGATATGATCAATAATGGATGAGAAATTTTCTGTTACTCTTCTTGGTGTAGTGATTAAAGGGAACGCATCGTAACTAATGAACATATTTAAAAAGCGCATTGAAAGAAGAATATTTTTTTCAATTTCCAAATTGATATTAAAGTCTCCCAAAATATAATAGTTTTCAGAATCTTTTTGTGCAGAGAATCAAAGCATTTAGAAAAGTCATCTAAAAATTGTTCAGCAGTTGGCGTACAAGGATGTCTCGAAACTACGCCTAATGTAAATTTGGTGTCAAATTCTGAATCTTGATCCATAAGCATTCAGAATCACACATTTGAATGGGGTTTTCAATTACTTGATAGATAATGTTTTTATGAATATGCATAGCAACACCACCAGCATTGGAATTTGAGTTTACATGCGCAAAGCCGTAGTTTGGGATTGAGACATTAATTTGTGGTTGGTGTTTGATACGCGTTGCTGTAATGGAGATGATTTGAGGGATAAATTGAAGAGATTGAATGAATTCATAGATAAGGTCAAAATTTTTGTGGAGGGACCGAATGTTGACATGCATTAGTATCAAAGCGTCATCATAGGAACCATTTACAATTTGAGAAGTTACTTCAAAGTATTCACAATTAGTTATGTTTTGATTAAGAGATTTATATAATTTGTCACATAACTTCTCAGTATCAGAAAGATTGTTGGCATCTTGTGTGGTCATGGGACCCGGGCGAAGGAGGTTAATAAGTTGCTCCCCTTTGTTCGAATTCAGCCGCGCCATTTGAGGGCAGTTAACTAGTTCAGGTGGGTTGTAATTAGCAGCTGTCGAAGTAAGATGCAAGTGTGCAATGCAATATCTAAATAACAGTAATATAGTGCTGGAATACGATGCGCCAACAAGTACATAGTAGTTTAAACTGCTAAATGTGGTTTTAGATCCTTTTCAATCTTATAATAATTATTTTTACAATAAAATTTCAAAACGCTAAAAACCCTTTTCACTCTTGTGAAAAAATAAAAGCAACAATTTTATACCGCATTTGTTTTTATGGTATTCTGCATTGCTTGTAAATTATGAATAAATCTTACTGCTAAGCTGTAAGTTCTCATTCACCAGCGATACTGTAAGTGTAAGTTTACGTCTGACTTTAACTCTAGTTCTTTTAAAACTAAACTTAAATCAAACACTCACTTTTTTAAATGTGAATAAATTCAGTTACAGATGTTCATCTTTTTAAATTTTTTGTAGAAACGGTTGCTTTGTAAATAACTCATAACCTTTTTTCTTGTTAGCACCCACTTGAAAAATAACTACCAGTTTTTGTACCCTCTTTTAGAGTTGCTGCGTCACCAGTAATAGAAAAATCTGTTTAGTTTAAAAGGGCATTCAAGTCGAGCGTTTCACTGTTGACCAAAATGTTAAGAGAAGCCAAAAATGCATTCTCACCAATGTTGAACTTTCTACATTGTGCCGTTTTCAAGATATTGCAGTTCACAGTTAACAATTTTCTTTTTACTTCATTGTTACCATTTAGTCAGTACTGTGACAGAAGATTAACAACTTTTGAAAAGTTCTTTTGGATTTACTTGAAAAGCAGCTAATTTACAATTCTGACCCTTTGCTTTGTTTTGACCACAACACAGCCGAAAGTACTTTTTGATAGTTACAAACATGTAGTGACTTTTTGAAGTTATGTCTGTAGTTGGCAACCCAGGCAAAAATTTCTTAGGAGAAATCGAAATTGTCATATCTTCGGAACCAAAGGTCATAGAAAGCTTAAATTTAATGAAGATAGTCTTTAGATCTGTCAAAATTTTGGAAGTGGCTAGTATTATGTTACATAACACCCATAAACAGTGTAAGGGAGCTAAGGGTGAGTGCTCATGTGCTCATTTACTCGTTTCTATTTTTAAATTACCGTTGGAGTATGGGTTAGGTTTAGGTTAGGGCTAGACAGCGATTTTCTTATGTAACATAGTAGCAGTCTTGACCCAAAATTTTTGAGAGAAAACAAAGCAAAAAATTTTTCGACCTTGAATTCTCCTTTGAATGAAAGCGTTCAGTTCAATGAAATGATTGAGATGGGAAGGTTTGGTAGTTTAGCAATCACTATACATGCTCTATCTAAATGCATAGCTATTGTTAATCTTTGAAAAGGGCTGTGTTAGAGTGCATTCTTCACTCTGTTTCAGATAAGCAGATGGTAGCTTGACTCAGAAAATCAAAAGATATTTTTAATCTTTTCCGACCAGTCAACTTGATTAAGTAGAGTCAAATGATAACAAATCTCGCATTCCTGAATAAGAACGCCAGTTTTAAACAATTACCTTAACTATTAGTCAAAAAGTACAGCCAATATCATTGAGATCAATCACATTGGCTGTAGTTTTTATTCTTTAAATATGGGTCTCCTCCCTAGTAAATTGTTTGGTTTAACTAAAGCTAACACTTTGAATTTAGATCAATCATCATGCAAATCTTTGTAAAAACCTTAACGGGAAAGACCATTACATTGGAAGTGGAAGCTTCTGACAGTATTGACAATGTCAAACAAAAAATTCAAGATAAAGAAGGTAATTAAAATTTGTACTACTAAAATACGCAGGACCACAAGGGTTAGGGTTCTCATATGTTATACAAGGGTGCAAAGGTTAAGAGTTTAGGTGAAGTTTATAAGGTTCTTGTGGTCCTTGTGATCCTTTCGGCCTTTGTAGCATCCTTGTGATCCTGTATGTGTTAGTTGGACTCATTCAAACTGATTTAATCTGTTAATATTGAAGAATGATTTTCAGCCTTTTCATGAAATCAGTTGATAGATTTTGTCCTTTTTCATCCTTTATTCACAAAGAAGCAGCGATAGCACTATTGTTTTCATTGAATCCTCACCCACTGAAGAGGTGACTGTATTCCAAGCTGAGACAATATTCTATGATGAAGCTAAAATTTATTTTAAGCGTAGCCCACTTTTGTAGGTTTATTTAATATATTTATAGTTATTGGTGTTTGGGTTTGTCTTTTCCGTCAGATCTTTTATGTAAATTTATAAATAATTTTTTTTGTAATTTATGACTTCAAAAAAACCATAGACTTTTTTGTTTTGGCAAAAGTAGCTTAATGTTGTTAGTTGCAAATTGACTTGGTACACAACATTTTGTTTTGAAAGATCCTTAACCAGTTTTCGATTAAAAGTTATTGATTTTTAACCCAAAGGTGACAAAAACATTTTCATTTAAGAACAAGCAAAGCACTGTAGTAATGCAAATAGAACAAGTTCTGGAGCACATGCTGATCGTGCTGTGTATATCCATGGTTTTTTGCTTTTTTTTGCTGGCTGTGGTTAGTCAATTACATTGTGTGAACCTTGTTTTCTTTCGATGTAAGCTTTTGAGTGTTAGTAGGACAAAATTTAATGTTTATTTATTTATTGAAATTGTTCTATTAAAGCCCGAAATCTCAGCCATAGGCCCTGGTGTACACTCATTGTACAATCGTAAGCATGCGAACGTATCCTTTGTTTATTTGACAAATTTCATGTGGCATGGTGATAATGGAAGATTGCGGGCCAAACTGATTTTCTGTGTGAAATAGCAAATGATAATCTCAAAATTTTAAGACAAATAAGTGTAGATGAGGCCTTAGTATGACATTAAAACATGGGTAAATGTTATAAAACCATGCTGATGCATTTTTAAATTGATAGTTTTGCAAATCTGTTGGCTGTTGTCTAGAGACGTTTTTTTGTTGAGTATCGATTAATGGTGACGTTTGTCCTAATCGCACTATAAGATACTTTAACTGTAAATTATCGTTCTACATCGTTATTTTTTCTGCTTCTCTTGGCATTCTGTACTGAAAACGATAGCACAAAGTTCTTCCAGTTGGCAAAATATGTTTTTTTCTGAAAAACTACAAGGTTTCTTAACGATCTCTTGGCCAAGAAAACTTGTTATATACCTCATATATGACGATTCAGAAATTGCTGGTTTGTTTTGCAGGGATTCCGCCTGATCAGCAAAGATTGATTTTTGCTGGAAAACAACTTGAAGATGGACGAACTTTGAGTGACTACAATATTCAAAAAGGTAGTTGTGATTTACATATGCAATGAAGCTTTTATTTAAAGTCGGTTTTGTATTGCACTCTTTTTTTGTAAGAACGCGAGGTTTATTTTTGCTCAAAATTTACGAACAATGCCAGCCTCAGCCTTAAAAAAAAAAGAATAAATTAAAATCTTAAAACGAAATTCAGCTTAGTAATGATTCTAATGATCCCGAAAATGAATGAAACGACTTGTGGGATTGTAAAATTAGTTTTATGCTGTTACTTATACTGTGTTGGGTTTTATTAATAAGCATTGTTTTTGGAACATATCAGGACCAGATTCATGCCAGCTGACCTGATATCAAACAACGTGCTATCTTTGGCATTGTCCAAAAGGGGTTTTTAGTTTTCCTTAGTTGTTTGTGTTGAAAAATATAATTATAGTGTATTTTTTAATTTTTTTCTTCTTGGCTGCTTTTAATTGCTTTGTTATGTAAACGATTGTTTCGATGACTTAAAGGCGGTGAATCATCCAGCCAATTCCAGTGGTTTACAATAGCTAAAATTGAACTATATTTTTTGATATTTTTTGTTTTGATTTTGGGGCTGCGGTTGCAAAGATATTCAACAAATACAAAAAGATGTCCCCCCGAAAAAAGTTTTTGGAAACTCTGAGTTTTGATCTTCCCGCCAAAACCACAGTAGGCCTAATGGTTTAGAGAACTGTGGTACGCCTAATAGTTTAGAGATAGTTTATTTCTAAATAGTTTAGGCCTAATTAGGCCTAACTATCTCTAAACTATTAGGTCTAATAGTTTAATAAGATTACAGTAAGCCTAATAGTTTAGAGAACTGTGGTTTTGGCGGGAAGATCAAAACTCAGAGTTTCCAAAAACTTTTTTCGGGGGGACATCTTTTTGTATTTGTTGAATATCTTTGCAACCGCAGCCCCAAAATCAAAACAAAAAATATCAAAAAATATAGTTCAATTTTAGCTATTGTAAACCACCGGAATTGGCTGGATGATTCACCGCCTTTAAAAGGGATTTCGCTTTTAAACTGCTGCTGGGGTCGAAATTAACTTTTTCAATAACTTGCCTGAAACGAAGAGGTACAGTGCATTTTAAAGTTGTGTGATTTTGAAAAAGTTCCCCCTAAAGGCCGCTTGTGACCCCATTTTGGTTTACTAAAAACACTGCTTTTGGGACATCACGCAACCACAAGACAACAGACAATAATAGAAAAAGAAATAATTACGTTTAAACATAATTCTCCGTTGATGTTTTTTCGATTCTTTGCAAAATTGCTGCCAACCAACTGGTGTACATTAATCTGGCGCAATATTCCATCTTATTAGCACGCCTTTACGGATGTGTCGCGGAAGAAACATGTAAGCCCGCAGAATCGTTACCGGTTCTTCGTTAGTGATTATGACATGAACAAGACGTGAAAACTTTTTTTCAAAGACCAACTGTTTTGATTTTTAGAGCACACTCAAGATTTGGAGGTCACAGTCAGTGGCGCAACTAGGGTGAAGGGGAATTTGCAAAGTCACTTAGAAAATTTAATCTCAAAATACGAGCGTTTAAACGTATTTTAGTATTGACCTAAAGTAAGGGGGGCTGAAGGTGCAAAGCTATTCAATTCTTTGAAATGACTTCTGAATTTTAGGAATTTAGTTATTCATATCGCTTCTAAAACTGTGAAGTATGATTAAAATGCCGTTAAAATCGCAATTTTTTTTGCTTCAAAATCGCCCAGCATCTGGGGGATCAGCCCTCAGGCCCAGTACACATTCACTCAATATTTAGTGTTTATGTCTGTCTGCGACACGCTTGAGTTGCTTCAGTTTATTCAGCACCGGGGCTAAATTAGATAGTTTTTGTATAAAAAAAATTTACTTTTGGTTCACCTCTTTCAGCAAAATCCTGGTCGCTCGTCTGGTAGCGTTCACTGCTATGGGTAGATTTTTCAAGCGATTAATGGCCATAGACGAAACGAGCTAAGAATTGCTGCCGGCCTTATTTAAAAATTGCGCATAATTGTAGCCGTACAAGATCTGAAGATCAGTTTTTAATAGGAAATTTTAGTGCCTCCCCCACTTTTGGCTGGTTCCCTCTCACTTCATTTGCTCTGGCGACGGCGCTGGATCCAATTCTGGATTTAAGCGATTTGAGTTGTTGGTTTATTACGCACCTGTGATGCTCTAATACACATCTGCGACTGCGAGACTGCGACTTGCTGCGGTCAAATTGCAAAATCCTCTTTGAATCTTTGGTGTGAAAAGTAGGGTTGGATTGAATTTGAATTTTGAATTTGAATCCGCTCACAAGTTATTGATGAATTTGAATTTGAATTCTACTTTTGCAAAGTCAATGAATTTGAATTTAAAAATTAAAAAAAAATGAATGGATCCAACCCTGGTTACTACTACCGTATTTTTGCTAGCAAATCAAACTGAATTCTACGGAAGCAACTCGGCCAATCTTTTGATTTTTGAGATAAGGACGTAGTTGCTCTCACGGAAAATTGTAAACTAGGCATTTCCAAGCTTTAGTTGTTAAGCAAACCACAAATAAATCTACCACAATTCATACCAAAATGCTATCGTTGCGTTTATAAATAACCTTTGCTGTTGCAAGCATTTAAAATACGCGATTGTGCCGGAGGTTGGGTGTAGTTTGCAAGGACGGGAGGTTAAGTCATGAAGAATTAAATTTACTTTTGCTCTGGTTTGTGTCTTCAGGTTCGAATACCACCGAGAGCAACATCTTTTTCAAAATTAATTACCGAATTTTTGAAAATAAAAGGTTTTCAACGAGATGTATGAGATTAGGATGAAGCAACTTTAGGGAGAAATAATTAGGAAAAGTACAAACAGACATTCTAATGCTCGTTTCAGGTTTGGTCAGAGCAAGTTAATTCCAAGGCTAAGAAAAGTTAGGCAACTCACAAATTATTACACTCGCATACGCGTTTTTTATACGCGTATGCGTAAATACGGACACTCTGTAAAAGCCGCTTAAACTGCGATTGATGATGTGTGTGCAATTTAAGTACGTGTAAGTGCTGTAACTGCGCTAAAACAAATTAAGCAAAAGCTTACTTTACTTGCATTTATTTTATTGTGCTGTAGCAAAAGCCGTAATTTGCGTTTTTA
The DNA here is from genome assembly GCA_963965965.1 of Trididemnum nubilum. Classification (NCBI taxonomy): domain Eukaryota; kingdom Metazoa; phylum Chordata; class Ascidiacea; order Aplousobranchia; family Didemnidae; genus Trididemnum; species Trididemnum nubilum. The sequence goes on from OZ014488.1 coordinate 29,945,075, forward strand.
AATAATCTTGTTCGAAGTTGCTTACTTCATTCGCTGAATTTTATTGACTTGCCCGTCGGGCAAGTGAAGCCAGAAAATAACTTGCTCGAAGCGATTTCAGCTTGCCTCGAGCAAGCGTTAATTCGAACCCTGTGCTAGTTACCGATTTTGCAATATTCAGTTTTTAACGTTCACACAATCTAATTTTTTATAAATAACTCGGTCCCAAAAATTGCACAAAATTTAGTTTTTAAGGCAGCTAATTACTGTAATGGATTGGTGACTTAACTAACATTTTAAGGGTGTTTGGTAACAAAATATCCCCAGCTTCAAGAACGAGATTAAAACAATTGCTGGTTAAAGCGCTTCACACAATATCGGAATTTCTCCTCATAAAATTTGGGAAGAGAAATTTCTCGTCTAGTTTTCATTAATTTTGACCAAAATCTAACCCAACTCAAATTCTTAGTTTAAAACCAACTCCAAACCCTAACTTGAATCATAATCTTGAACCTTGAAATAGAAGTTGAAAAATGCGAGAATGAATATTCCTTATTTTCGTTTTATTTTTGTCATGAATATTTTCGCTGAAACAGTTACTGCCTGAAGTTTATACGTATAAAAAATAACTTTTTCTGTAAATAGCCGTTCTTTTTCTGCGCACTCCATTGTGACGATTTTACTTGACAAGTGTCAGACGAAAAACTTCCAAAGACATCAACATCTTGCTTTAAAGCAAAACTCATGTTTGTACCACAACCAACCAACCAACTTTATTTAAATGGCTAAAATACCAGCTTCAAAATTTTCTCAACTCTTAATTTTTTATTTTCAACATTGCAAAATCGATTCAAACAATATTAAAAAAGCACTCGTTTAGGTTGGAATCATGTTTAATACGTTATTCAAAACAAAAACAAGATTGAGTTTTATTTTAGGGCTGGTGCTTTGGCCATTTTTCAACAATAATTAAGTATTGAAAAGTTCAAAACCTTGTTTCATGTATTTTTTGTCCTATATGTAAACGCAGCTATTAGCCTACGTTGCTCTGTAAAAGTTATTATTTTATGGTTGTAAAAATTTTAGAATCTACCCTTCACTTAGTTCTTCGTTTGCGTGGTGGGGTTATTGAACCCAGCATGAGACTGCTAGCACAAAAGTACAACTGCGACAAGATGATTTGCAGAAAGTAAGTAGTAATACTGCCAAGTGGCAGCTTGATTCGATGATTTTGTTACGGCAACTTTTAATTGCAAATTCCATGATTATCCTCCAAGTTCCCTTGTCTAGGAGGCAGCGAGAGGACCCTTTGGTCCAATCACACTGCCACTCGTCTACTACACACGGTGGAGGCTTCACACTCCTTTTAAATGCTGAACGTCAAACAGGGAAGCTGTGAATATCGGGAATCGAACCCGCGTGTACCGTTTTAGTAGCAAACGCTTAAAGGGACAGGGAACTCAAAATCAATGTTTTTTGAGTTTTGAATCGTGTAAATAGTACTTGCAACACCTTAAAGAGATAATCCGGTGATATTTTTATAACTTTTTTCAAAACTGAGCTTTTTTTGGTTTCTTCTCAAGTAGCTGTAAACATAGTAACATTTTCAATCGAGGTATCTATGACGTCATAATGACCTGTGACACATGGTTCATTCATAATTATCCAGTGGACTAATCGCGTACGCGTAATAACGTTGCACCATTTCGGTCTGTTTTGAAGAAAAAAAGCACCGTCTTGCTGGAAAATCAAGCGTGCTTTTTTTGTTAGTTCAATAGAACGGGTCTAGTGCAGTATTGCTTAGTGTACGAATGGAAAAGCTGAATGCAAACAATCGCTGATTTCGAGAGAACCTGCATTTTACGCGCTTGCAGAAAGTGCTCAATATATAAAAACAGAGCTAAAATAACACGTGAAACCAGATCTAAAGCTTTTAGATCTGGTTTTACGTTTTATTTTAGCTCTGTTTTTATACATTGAACCTGCATTTTATGTTGTCAGTGAAAATCTATTTTGTTTTGCAATCTATGCAATTACAGTAGAATTTAAAAGAGGTTTAATTATTATCTATTGATCATTCGGAGTCAACCTATGTAAGTGCAGCAGCACATTTAAAAAAAGATTTTCTGTCGGTCGTTGTGAGGTAGCTTAATTCCAAATAAAATGCAGCACAAAGCAGATATTATATGCATTATCTTCGTCGGGATGATTCGATTTGCTCCACATTTTTGCAGCGTTTCACAATCAGCATATACCTGGGTTCACACTGGAACTTTTTTTGGTTACACACTATCGAAGTGAGGGGCATGGCCACCTTCCCCACCTGGCTACGTCCTTGCGATCGCATTACCTATTCTGGTTGATTGATTGGTTCCATCTTTATCCTTCTTTCACGGGAAAGCGACAATGGTGCTATACGTTGGATGAATCCTCACCCGCTTAGGAGTTACCGGTGTTTTGTCGAACGTTTTATTGCTCCTTCCCATTTCCACCAAGCAGAGATAAGCGTCGTGAAGCGTTTTATCTAAGGACGAAACAATGCCACGAGGGCGCCAGTTGAATTGCAGACCTTTCAATCATGACCACCGTAAAAACGGCGCTCGACCACACTGCCAACCATGTTAGTCGTAGCAAATACATTCATGCATTCTGTTATGCATTATGCGCATTATCTACAACAAAAATCGGCAAGATGGCCGAGCGGTAACAAGCTCGACTCTGGTACGGTAGGTCTAGGTTCAAATCCTGGATCGGTCAAATTGGAGAGTTGCCAACGGCTCGCCACTGCTGCAACTTTTCTTCGAAAGGAGCTGTGTTGTCCAGGCGCAATGTCGCGGCAATGGGCCCCGCAAACTCGTTTCACGCTTCGGCGTAATACAGCGCGTGTAATGAAAATTTGATTTTTTGAACATATCTACAACTAAATTAGAGAATAAGAGTGGTTGTTATCACCAGGTCTACCGGGGATGGTAATTAATAATAGGTTAGCCCAGCCTCACTGCTCTTCCGGTAGAGGTATCAAAGAAACAATGAACAACGCTATTTATTCAACCTAACTTTTCGCTCGGCTGGTATACGCTCTGAAACCAAACTACGTACAGTAGTTTTACCGTAGCAACGGACCTGGTTGCTACCGCAAAACTATGGCAATCACCAATCAAAATTGTCAGAATTGACCACCAATTGACGCAAAATAAAAGTTGATACCGGAGCGTATATGGCCGAGCATCTTCAGAGGGGAGATAACGGAGTGCCACGCACCCTCCACTACAAGCAAAAACAGTGCATACTTATACTTTACAATCGGCCTACTGTACAAAATTTTATTCTTGTTTTCTGACTGTTTTTGCTAGAAGTAGATGGGTGCCTGACACTCCCTTACCTCACCTAGGTTGTCTATTAAAATCAGCAATTACAGTATCTGCATTCAGCTTTTCCGCTAAAACGTACACTAGGCTACATACAGCTGTGCTATACCGTCCTATAACTATACTATCGAATTAGCAAAAAAGCAGGCTTGCTTTCTAGCAAAACGGCGTTTCTATTTTCTTCAAACTTTTAAACTTGTATGCTAATACTACCATCTACACTTCTACACTACAGGGACTTGCTTACTGCTTCTAATCACTGAGGTCTCGAAGCACAAAAAAATGAAATCTGCACTAGACTTAGATGATGGCTTTTCGAAAAAGCAGCAGCAGAAATCGCAGCACAGGTTTTGACTGACAACATAGGCCTACTGTGTTATGCAGTTTTTCTCTCGAAATCGTGTGAACACTGATGCTGTATATTTGTGCATTCAGCTTTTCCATTAAAACGTACATTACGCTATACTGCGCTACCCGTTCTATTGAATTAGCAAAAAAGCACGCTTGCTTTTTCAGCAAGACGGTGCTTTTTTTCTTCAAAACAGACCGAAATGGTGCAACGTTATTACGCGTACGCGATTAGTCCACTCGATAATTATGAAAGAACCATGCGTCACAGGCCATTGTGGCGTCATAGATACCTCGATTGAAAATGTTACTATGTTTACAGCTACTTGAGAAAAAACTAAATAAAACTCAGCTACGAAAAAAAAATTTAAACTATCACCGGATCAGCTTTGTAAGGTGTTACAAGTACTATTTAAATGACTAAACCTCGATAAGAATTACAGTTGTGTTCCCTGTCCCTTTAATGCACTCGACCATTGGTCAGTCAAAACTTGGTAGAAAATTAGCTGGAAGTAGAATTACAAGTTGGGCAAATGGAAAGGGTGCTGGCTTTTCTGTTTATTCAAGGGTGCCATATTGAAGAGCTCCCCTTTTAAATAAATTCTCCACGATGTAGAATTTTATACTTAATGTGCTTCGTGGCTGGTGAAATTCTCAATGATAGACAGGCATCATGACAAAATTTAGGAGGGCCACATTTGAGGGGGGCTTATTAAAGTGCGTTTGGAAGATATAGAGAAATTTTCCGTTTTGAACTGGGTGTCTGAGTTTTTGAAATAGAATGTAACCATAAAGTGTTTTTCGATAGACAGATCAAAGATACTCATTGCACTTTTTACGTTAGCAGCTTTATGATTACCAAGTTCCTCCCATCTGAGTCACGTCGGCGCTACCTCATTTTCATGATTTTTTTGTCGATTGGTATCCACAGGCTCGTACTAATTACCAGAGGTGGGCAAAGCGCAACCTCTGCAGTTGCCTGAGTTGCGTTGCGAATTCGTACCTTAATATTGTGTTAATGATTAAATGCGCTTCGAAATTTTTTTTCGGTTGTCAGCGCCGTTTAAACTAATTTCGTAATATTGTCTAAATTAATTTAAACCTTGGTTTGCGAATAATTTTTCTGCCTGAAGTCACGAAAATGCGAAATTGGCGTGGTGTTTTGTCATTTTATTGTTTGGTTGCGCTTTGGGTTATTAGCCAAATCCTGTTATAGAAGTTGCGTTGCGCTGCAATTTAATTAAGTACAATTTTTAACACTAAAGAGACCAAAAGTCATCTATTGAGTCAGCGGCGGCGTGGCTCGGTTGGAATGTCGGGTTAGTGGCATGAGTACTTGAGTAGGTTGCTAATTCCAGGGTTCGACTAAAGTCTTGAGTGCACTTCGCGGTATCCTTTGGAAAGATACTTATACGCTTTTCCTTGCGTACGAGCAAGTGGGTCTGCGGGCCTATTATTTAGTTATTCGCTTTAAGGGGCGCATACGTAATGAGTAAGACAGAGACGTAGGGCGCCCCTTTGACTAAAGAGTAATAAGTCGTGATCCAAATTACTGTGAATGCTGTTTTGTTAAGCCATGAGATCAAAGCAAACACAGTTTCCTGTGTTGAACTATGTTTTATGTAGGTGCTATGCTCGTCTTCACCCAAGAGCGGTAAACTGCCGCAAGAAGAAATGCGGCCGAACTAACCACTTGAGAGCGAAGAAAAAGCTGAAGTAGAATGTTCGGACACTCTGCTCCAAAGTTTATTAATTTGCTTGCTTTGTTAATACATCGAAGCAACTAAACTTTTGTGTGATCTGTTAAATCAGACCTTACTGTAGAAAAGAGGAGTTTTGGGTCTTATTTACAGGAGGGGTGTTCACGTATCGGTTTCGAATAGCTCTGATCATAATTAGCGTTTTCAGTCTGTTTATGCCAAGGGCGTGGTATGGAATGGAAGACGATTTTTCCATATTCCATGCTGCCATTTCCATACTAAAAATCTTCCATTTCATACTAAATTTTCTTCCATATTCCATTCCATACTTCCATACCAAAAAAATTTTAGATTGGAAGCAATGCAACGTATATTTTGCATCTTTGCAATGTTGTAAGCAACCGCTCGTGAAGGCGCGTCAACAATATTAAGATGCAACTACTGCTATATGGTATGCATATTGCACATGGTTTAATGCATAGGCGTAGCCAGGATTTTGGATTGGGGGGAGGGCTAAACCGTAAATCACATGCAATGACGTCATCACAAGGTTTTAAGAGGTACTTTTTATGGGACAAAGAATGAAGATCAAAAGCTGGGGGTCTGATTTAGCACGCGACCAGGATTTGCTAAAACCGCAAGTTAAAAAGTTTTACTAACATATTAAAATTGGGAGGCATGGTGAGCAAATTAGTGCAACTCAAACGTGTCACAGACGGGCCCGGGGCGGAGTCACCAGCCGCCGGAGGCTATGGGAGTCTGGGGGCGAAGCACCCAGCCGGTGGGCAATTTCTTGCTAGTTTTCGTAAAAAATAGCTATTTTAATGCGATTTGGATCACATTTTGCACTTTTTCAGAGCCATTTCAAAATTTTTGAGATTTGAAAGCTAATTGAAAAAATCCCACCCTTTACTTCAGGTCAAGTCCAAAACACGTTCAAAGTCTTGCATTTTGGGGTTAAATTTTGTGACTTTGACCAGGGGAATCAAGGTACATTGCTTTCTGCAACATTTTTAGCATTAAATCATTCAATTAAAAGATTTGCCTTTGAACATTTTTGTTTTGTCATGAAAATAACCAGTTTTAGGAAAATGTACGACCAGGAGCCCAGACCCCCTCGATTCAAATTCAATAATTCGTTCAATAAGTATTTCCCCCTGCTGAGTTTTTTTCAAAAGCATTTTGTCGCGTGAAAACTGACGAGATGGAGGTGGATTGTTATTCAAACTTGGTAGGTGGTGAAGGTGGAATTTAAAGTTGGTACATTACATGCACTAAATGGTCACTAATCATGTTATTGCAATAGAAAAGTTAGATGAGGGCCGGAGATTTAGAATTTCTCCCGGCTTGGACATTTGAATTCGTTGGCAAAAATTTAAATTGAGAGGACCCGGGCTCCCAGGTCGTCAGTATTTAGTTAACTGCTGTTGTACATATGCTCTGCTACACTCGAAAAATGCTAAAAGAAACTGAATAAATAGGCTTTGTGTAATCATGCTCTGCTACACTCGAAAAATGCTAAAAGAAACTGAATAAATAGGCTTTGTGTCATCATCTTTATCATTGAAAGCATTTCAATTGGGGGGGGGCTAGGCAGAGGGCCAGGGCCCCCTGGTTGCGCCTATCGTTTAATGATTACTGTACAAGTTTGCTCTCATATCAACTATAAAATTTGTCATAACCAAACTGATAAACAACATTTACCGTAATAGAAATACCAAGCTTTAACACCAAAAATAATTATTATAAGCTGAAAAACTAAAAATATTAAAAAAAATTAAGCTGAAACGGGAATGAAATCGCAAATACGAGTTTTTGTTACGACGTAAGCAAACAAAATTTAGGACTTGACAAATTGTCATTCTCAAAAAAAAAACAAGTCAAACCTGTCAAACTTGTCACTATAACATCAATGCTGCAAATTGCAATGTACTTACAATAATGCAATATGTACACTGTTTGCGTAATATAAACAACCAAAGTACCGCGATTTGTCGACAAGTAATACGCGTAGATATTGAAGTTGAATACTTCTGACTATTTATCCCTACCCGACATCGGTACGTATTTTTCTGTAAAAACATGCACGAAATCTAGTATGGAAGTAAGGAAGATTGTCTTCCATTCTTGAAATCTTCCATTACATTCCACTCTGGCATCTTCCATATTCCATACCGAAATTCGCGTTCCGTACCATGCCCTGATGCCAACTTATGTTGTGTGGCACAGCAAGTTCGATTGTGCTGAAAATACTTGAAAAATTTAGATTGACCAATAGGTGTCAATGTAATCAGTTGGACGAAATGTTGCAATCAACAATCACAATAACAAACACGATAGGGTTGGATAATAATGACCTTTTAATGACATTCCAAACTCGACTTAACCAAGGATTGCAGCAAAAAAATTCAAGATTGCTTGGCAGCACAAGCAGACAGTACAAAAACGCTAAAAAAGCAACCTCGTATAAAAACAGCACTGGTAAAATCTAATCAGTAATCATCCCGCAGAGCATAGGCCTACTGAAGTATTTTGTAAACCCGAATAATAAGAAAATGTCGATTCCACGGTAAAAAACGAAGCTTTGCCCCGCCTGGTAAATTGCATTTCACAATGCTGTAGCCGCAATTGCTGTAATCAGCAATCATGGAAATATTCAGCCCAGTGGGAATTTCCCTGAATCCAGCCTGAATATCATGCTTTGCTGCGGCCCAGGGGTGCAACTTTTAGCATGATAAACTCAATCAAAAACTTCTACATCAACATTGTCTGATTTTCTCTCAATTTGCTCCGAAAATTCAACATTAGTTGTCAACAATTTTTTCCAAGGTGTCTCCTTTTCCAGAATCAGCATCTTTATTGTCCTCCAAGACTTTTTGATCGTCATCTGGTGCAATTTTCTTCTCTTCCATGCTCCTAAAGAAAACTTTGAAGTCTGACGAAATTGGTCTAGTCGTAAAAAAAATTGAATACCAGCCAGAACAATTTGTCAATTTTTGTTTTGCAAATTTTCAAATTAAAAAAAAGAAATAGAGGACATAAAGCTTAATCAGCCAGCGGTTGTCAAAAGGAAAAGACTACAGAATCTCTAACTCGAATTTCATCTTTTGCTAACATTTATATTGTAGTACGTTGGGTCCGACAAGAAATCGAAAGATAATATACTACATCGCATAAAGAGTGAAATGTCTCTGCTTAGCCGCTTACTCTTCTTCTTCCTTTAATTGTTTCTTTGTCTTTTTGCAGCATTGAGATGAAAGGAAATGGATTTTCAACTTGCGTTTCTTTTTTTCTTTAGATTCCTCATTAGCTTCAGTTGGATCAGAGGTGTCTATGATACAAACTATTTTTAAAAAATACGTTTTTCAAATACTCGTACACACCTGACAGAACAGAAACAGATTAAAATAATTTTAATTGTAACGCTGTGTAGGTCACTATATGCCCTTACTTAATGATTTCTTTTCAACAACAGACGATCCTTCACCAAGTACTTTCTTCTAGAATAGCTTTAAGAACTTAAAAGTAAAGTTACACATTATTCATTTTTCTGTTTTGTGCAATTGCAACCTTCATCGTGTTAATCCGGATTCATGTTACGTAAAATGTCGATTTCTGGCAGTTTTTGAAAGAATTGTCAAAGTTATTGTCAGAGGTGGAGTCGAGGACACAAGGCTCGAGGCCAAGGACAGCCTTTCCGAGGACAGACTCTTTCGAGGCCAAGGACCAAGGACACAGCCGCAAGTGTTCTTCAAAAAAAAGGGTCTTTAAAAAGTTTTTCAGGCAATCTCCAATTTATAGGCGTAGCCAGAGTTTTTGATTGGGGAGGTCTAAACCACAAATCACGTGCAATGACGTCATCAAAATTTTGCCTGTTGGCACTTAACCAAGATTTTGCAAAGGGAGAGGGCTTAAACTAATATAGTTGAAAAGTGCAAATACGTAACTTTGTGGACGTTTTGAGAAAGCCAGTCTAACTCAAACGTATCACAGCGGCCGGAGGCTTTGGGGGTCTGGGGGCGATGCCCCCAGCTGTTGGGCGATTTTTTCTAATTTTTTGGAAAAAAAGCTATTTTAATGCCATTGAACCACATTTCGCACATGTTTAGAGCCATTTGAAAGCACTAGATTTTTGACATTTGAAAGGCAATTAAAAAAAATAAATTGTTTAATCCTCCTTCTAGTGGCAATTTAAGTCCAAAACCCGTTTATCATCTTGCATTTTGGTGTTAAAGTTTAATTGTACGTGATTTGGTCCAGGTAGGTGGAAATAAGGTGCATTGTCTCGTGCAACATTTTAGCAGTAAATGAAAATCCACTCGAAGATTATCCTTAGAGATTTTTGTTTTGTCACGAAAATAACCAGTTATAGAAGTGCATGTTAGGCCAGGGGGCCCAGGCCCCCTCAATTAAAGTTCAACGATTTGTTCAATCAGCATTTTTCAGGGCTATTTTTTTAAAGTACTTAGTGCGTAAAAACTGGCGAGGTGGAGGTGAATTAATAATTTGTTATTGAAAAATAGTACAATAGATGGTTACGCTTACTAACCATGTTTTTGCCGGGCCGGATTTATATCGCTCTGGGCCCCTGGCACTTTGGAGATTTTTGCAACATCTTTCTGCCAAATGTAGGTGAAGACAACAAAAAGTTTTAAGATTTGAGCGCAGGGCCCTTAGCTGGTACTGCGCCATATTGCGGTAAATCCGGCCTTGGTTAATGCATTACGTTCATAAAAAGGCTAGATATGATCCTGAGATAGCAACGTTTAGGACGAAAACTATCCATTTCTTCCGGGTTATACGTTTAAATTGGCTGGCAAAAGTTGATTTGAGGGGGTCCCGGGGTCCCTGGTCTTCAATATTGTTGTTCGCTAGTGGTGTAAGCAAAAAATGATAAAAAGAAACTGAAACTGAAGAAACAATAGGCTTTTTGGTCACATTTTTGCCATTGCTGAAATTTCAATTGGGGGGGAGGCCCGCTTGGCCTATGCTCCAATTGCGGAAAACAAAAAAGGTATTTGCAAATTTTCTGCGAGGTTTGTGGCTATGCCCGCCTATGCCCCAATTGCGGAAAACAAAAAAGGTATTTGCAAATTTTCTGCGAGGTTTGTGGCGTTTTCCAACGAAATTTCAACGGTTCAAAAAATAGTGCTGTCCTCGAGCCGAGGACAGGGCAATTTTCGAGGACCTAAGGCTTCGAGGCCAAGGCCAAGGACTTGAGGCTTCGAGGCCAAGGACTTGAAAATGTGTCCTCGAGGACGTCCTCGAGGCCAAGGACGTCCTCGAGGACTCCACCTCTGGTTATTGTCATAGGCATAGTTTCAAATTCTAAAACAAAAATACCTTAAATTGATGAGAAAATTAAGTCGAGTTTTTTTGGCAGTTTTTGAAAATTTTTCAATACCAAACCATGGGCAAACTTTTAAGTCTTCGCAAAAACCATGAAATCGACTCCAGTCGATTTTTTGTCAATTTTCAAGTTTTGCCAAGGAGAACCAAGGGCAAATTTTCAAAATTTGGAAAAAATTCAAAATGAAGTAAAGTCGAAGTTTTGTCAGTTTTTGAAATCATTTTTGAGTTTTCACTTGTTTTCGCGCTAGAAATTGCATGGGGTGCCTTTTCTCCGAGGGGTTATTTTTTCCGGTGGATGTTCGGGAGGGTTAGGAGCAATTGTCTCCATTGCTTACTTTCATCCACCCCTTGACAGTGCTACCAAAAGGCAGATAACTAGATTGATTCACTTTTCGCCGGGACAAAAAGTACAGTAAAAAGTATCAAAAGAAAAGACAATACCAGCGTCGCCATTTTCCTCGTCTTGTTTCGATTCCAGCTGAGTCCCAATTTCTTGACTCGAATCTGGTTTCTCTTCCGCCTCAGTCAACTGCCTTTTCTCTTCCTTGGTTCCTTTCTCCTCACATACTTCCTTGATCTGGTCATTGTCTTGCCCTTCCAAGCTAAAAATAGATAATAAAATTAACTTACGATAATTATCTCTGCTTGGTGGCTTCGAACAAGCAGCAAATTCAGTGGATAAAAGTTCAAAAAAATTCAAAGATTTATCGAATTACTGGAAACTCCTAAGTTGGTGCGGATTTTTCCTAACACTCAGTGCATATCGCAATCAACAGTGTGAGGATCCAAAAATATTAGCATCTTAGGCTGTTCCCTGTTCAGTGATAAAAATTGCAACCAGAGGTGGAGTCGAGAACTCAACGTTCGAGGCCAAAAAAAATCCAAGGCCAAGGATCGACTTTTCGAGCAAAGACCCTCTCGAGACCAAGTACAGGAATGTTTTTTCTAAAAATTATGGTCGGTAAATTTTTTATTATTTTTAGCGCTTAAGTGTTTAAGATATTTCATTTGAATGTTAAATTTTTGATGATAATTCGAAAATAGTACAGTAGTTCTAAAAATAACGAATATTCAACGCAGCTTCTCTTAAAGCAATGTCGCAACGGTGGCGAGCCGTAGGCAACCTTGTGTCCAATTGGACCCGCCCGAGATTTGAACCACATACCTGCCGCTCCGGAAACGACGCGTTACCACTCGACGAATGTTATTTTGAAGTTTTACGCGTTAACAGCACTGTTGATTACAATCCGTAGCAGTATCGTGGAAACGAAACAATTTAATCCGTAACTTGTGAATGGTATACGATGACTATAAATTCTAAGCGTAAAAATCGTCAGTTTTAAGGCCTTAAAACTTCATCAGTTCGGGCCCCGGTGCAATCTTCCACTGATTATGGCTCCACACATTTTTAGTAGTTTTTCAAACACAAACCTTATTGTTTCGTTAAACGACTTCTTTTCACAGAATTTTTTAATGTAATCATAGTTTTTAAATATTACATAGGGACTATGATTTTTCCAAGGACTAAAATTATTAACAGTAGTACCTTCTTAAAATCTAAACCCGAAAGTATTGCAAAATACTGTAAATAATTAAAGTCCTTGGAAAAACGAGGTTCTAGGGGCGAGGGCAAATTCTCCATGCCTCCGTTGAACAACTAGTGATTTAAAAAAAAAACACTTTTTGTAACTTTAAGGAGATTACACAATTAAAGTTTTTAAAGGAGTTAAGAGAAAATACAGTAAAAGTAAAGTTGAAAAACTTAAGTGTTCCACATTTTCCCAATCCTAATTTTAAAGCAAATGTTGTTTTTTTGCATTTTAGTGTACGTGATGTCTCTCTATGGTCTCGCATCTAATGCCTATTGCCAATCAATGAATGAGCACGCACGATTCGTCCGTCAAAAGACACTTTGTAAAATTTAACATAGGGTATTTAACGGCAAAAATTAACCAAAGAATCCCAGCTGGGCTGTATTTAGGAGAAAGACATTGGTGACATTTGCGATTTGCCCCGGGGCCATCCTTCCAAAAGCCTACAATTGCAGAAACGTAAAAATAATATATCATTATTTTTTCTAAAAATGCCCAAATTTTTCGCAGGAGCTTCGCCTCTAATCTTCATGTAGTCGTGTAAAAAATTGATTAAGTGAAGCGTGCATCTTTCCAGGAATTCGAACAATCAGGACTTACAGTTGTATCTAATTCTACTCTCGCCTTTTTAATAATTCTTCATGCAGCGTTTTTTCTGACAAAGTAGTTTATTATTTGGGATTCCTAGTAGCGATTTTCAACACAAAAATCGCTCAGCGGATGTGACTTTTCCCCCAGACCGCTTGTCAGTGATTAGAGTTGTTCTTTCGGATCTCGAAACAAATTCTTCGCAATATTCGCTCACATGTTTTCAGAATAAGATGGCGTTCTCAAGATAAGTTTTGTTGGTTATATCACGGATACACTAACAACATATTTGGCACAACAAGCTATCTTTGATAACTGTATTACATTTCATTATCACGCACATATACTTTCTTTTGAATCCACACCCAGATAGGCATAGTCATGTTTCAGCATTAGCAACTCAAACATGTTTGTGTTCGGATCTCCGGAATCCTTGGTATGGCCCTGGATGGTTTTAGTGCTTTGCTGTTTGTACCACCCGCACTGGAAGTATTTGCACAAATAAAAACAACGGTTCTATACTGCCTCTTTCCCCTCCATTCTCCGATTAGAGCTTTTACACAATGCCATTTAAAATGAGGTTTAGGCCAACTATGACTTGGCTATCACATTATATTATTTTTCGTATTAGGAAAGGAAACGAATTGACAGGCTAAAAGTTTAGGTTATTTTTTGTGAGCGTGTTTTCCTCTTCAACCAATCAAAAAATAATGCTGTCCTCGAACAAAGGACAGAGTAATTTCGAGGACTTGTAGGCTTCGAGGTCAAGGACTTGGGCTTCGAGCCCAAGGACGTCAAAATGTGTCCTCGAGGACTCATGGCCACTTAGCTTTGATTGCAACTACAACAATAACAATCAAAGTTGCGACAAATTTGTTGGCTTGACTAAGGAATAGAGGGTCAAATTTGAATCAGTAATGACACGTTCGATTCTTTGTCGGGTCAAACCAAAAACTATAAAAACCAAAAACGACTAAAGTACCAACAGTTTCTCTAATTGACGTTCAGTATTGAAATGGGCATATAATGGAGCATCCATGTCAATGCTAAAAAGGGACAACTTGGCCCAAAAATTACCATGTGTCTTTTACTGTCGCCTTGCGAAGAAAAAAGTTACTAAAATACTGCATGAAGATTCAAGAGCAGAAGTACTGGGACTTACGTCTGGCTCAATTCAATTAGAAGTGACTGTTTTACCAAAAGCTTTTGAAGTTAAAAGAAATTAAATAGAGAATGAGAAATATGTACCCACACATTTTTAATTACTTTTTTAAGGGTTAAGGTTAGGGTTTGGTTTGAGTCAGTTATAGAGTAAGAATTTCAGTTTAAATAGGGTCAGAAACTAAGAATTAATAAAAGAGAAGATAAAAATTTCCGGTGAAATCATTTCTTCCTTCATATATTGCAGTTAGCATTACGTGAAAAAATGCTATAATTAATAGTGATAGCAAATTACTTACTCGAGTTTTTTCGTCTTACGACAAGTGCAGAAAGAACACCATCCTTTTTCTACAAGGTCCTCAGACTTGCTTGTTCTTCTGCGGTGCAGAAAATAAATCAGACCGACCAAGAAGATTAAGAAGACGACAGCAATAACGATTCCAACAATCCATCCAACACCGCCACCTTTCTCTTCCATAGCTGTAAAAGTGTGAGATAATTTTTTTTCCTGTCGTTTCACCGTGAATGTTACGGGAACAGCTGCTCAAGCTTAAGCCACCACAAAGTTGTAAGTCGGGCCGGGCTTTTCCGCTCGGGTTTGGGCCTAAAGTTGACAAAATTTCGGGCTTAATTCGGGCCTGCACAAAATATATTTAGGTTAGGTGCATAAAAACATAATCAAAATAACTTGGCAATAACGCTTACGTTTTTCAGACCTAACTTAACTTTCGTTTTTTTTCAGGCATGATTTGGGCTTCAAATTAATTTTCGGGTTCTGGCCGGGTTAGGGCTTATATTTTCGGGTTCGAGCCTAAACTAGTCAGCCTGTTTACAACTCTGAGCCACCACACATTAGTTGTCTCCTATCAAGCAGTGGTACTATTCAGCCGGTTTGCGTATTCTAATTTTAGAGAACCAGTTTTTAAAAAAATTGCTTGCGTAAATTCGTGATGGCAACAACGCTTAGTTCTAATAGACCTTGAGATTGTAGAACCGGCACTATTTCTATTAAAACTTCTTTTAGATCTAGTTCCAGCAAATTTAAATAGCACCACTACTTCTTTTATTTCGCCTAAAATAAATGAAGTCCTTAGCGGTATTTGAATTAGCACTTTATCCTCGATAGGTAACGATGTTTGAGGCCATTCCCTAGATTTTCTTAATAACCGATAAATTTTAATTTCTTAAAATTGCTACCAATCGATCAGTGGTTGAAAGTATTGCTTCTAAACGGAAGAATCGGCTAAGTTTCCGACTGGAAAGCCAAAGGTTATGTGATATTTACAACTTTTTTGATGAACATTCAGCAATAAAAAGGCAGTGTGAAGACATCGCTATTTGTGGAAGATAGGAGACCAACTGCAAGATTTCTTCGCAGTCTTCTAAGCACGGCAACTTGACGAATAAGACGCAACAAAAAATACTATGTTTTTTTCCACTTTTGTACAGCTTATGTAAACTTACAGAAAATAAATAAGTTTTGTCAGCTGGTACAAACTATTCAGTGTGTATAACCAGTACTTAAATTGTAAAATTCGGCATGAGTGGACGCTTTCGCAGCCTTGACCAAACGCATTCGGAATGCGGATGATAGGTGGAAATTTTGCTTTAAGTTCAGATGCTGTTCCCGTATTCAATTGAAGACCAAAAAAAAGGTCTTCACCGAAAATCGAAACAATTTTGCCCCCGAATTTGATTGAAGTCAAAAAAAAAAAGAAAAAGAAAAGGTCTTCACCAAATACTGCAGAGATTTTGTACCCGATATCGATTGAAGACAAAAAAAAGGTCTTCACCGCGATTCGGTGCTATATTCGGCCGAAATTTGGGGTTTATTCGTGCTGACAGCCACTTTTTCGTCTAAATCATCCAGACGTTTACTCTCATTGGAGAGAGCGTCAAAATCTCGTTGTGGGGGGGGGGCGCTGAAATTTCGATGGGGGGACGCTAACTCTCGATGGGGAGACGCGTCCCCTCTTAAGTACTGTGTATAACCCAGACCAAGTAAAAGAAAAAATTTTAAGCAGGCTTGACGTTTGAAAAACCAAGTCTATATTTTTGTTGGACTTCGGACTTGCGAATTGGACCTCACGGATTAGAAAACATGCGATACATTTTTTAAAGCGTATTGTGTCAGGATGTACAAGCAGAGCCATCGACAGGCGCTAAGAGAAACCAATTTTTTACGCTAACTGCTGAACGACAAAAAGAGCTTTTTGTAGCCGATTTGAAAATCACATATCCTGATTTTTTTTGGCCTGATAAACTTAATGGAAAAAAATTGAATGGACACACACTTACAAAGTAGGCCACATAAATGAAATTCAATGTCCATAAAACGTAGCTGCAAGTAGGGCCTATATTGTGATACTACTTAAATTTTGCCGAAAGTGGATGTGTAATCGGTTCTAAATTTGGAAACCGGTTCGTTGGAGCCAAAAGCGCAGGATATATAAATTATCGGTAATCGGTTCGCGCGAACTGGTGCAAATTGGCTGAAAACAACTTTTGGGTATACTAACATCGCCACTAAAGAAAAATTTTCGCCAAATCCGAAAATTTATTATGCACTTTCAAAAATTAAGTTATCACGTCTTCTTTAGAGAAATAAACTTTAGCTAGCTTGTGAATATTTCAATGCTGCACAGTTAGTATCAGCCTCTGGACAAATGTGACAGTCAAATGTACTTAGACTTACTTGGGCTACTAACAAGAGCAATCCATTCCCGTGAATCCGAACCCAGGTAATTTTCAGCCTCACAAATGATTTTCTTAAGGGAGCGGATGTACTTTTGAACGTCAAGCTTTAGAACTGATGTCACAAAATATCCATCAACCGTAGTGGTTATAGCTGCTTCATCTTCGACAACTTGTGTCGAATTAGTATCTTCTATTTTCCAAATCATTTCTGAAAAAGATTTACGGCCAAGTCACTCCGATATTCGATTTTTAATATTGATGTTGAATAATATGCAACGCATTTATGCAGGAAAATATTCTCTACTTGGTAATTGTGAATAAATTAATATACTTTCCGTTTTAATTTTAGTCGGCAGCCTGGCAAAAAGGGCAAAGTCGTCGTTTTTACTGCGACCCTAATCCCATGATCTGGGTATAACCCCGACCGCGGTCATGTAGCTGCATCCTTGGATAAGACGCTTTGCAATGATTATACCGCTTGGGTATAGCTTGGCACTAGCAGCAATAATTAGTGGACAAGAATTCGAAGAAATCCACAGGAGCATTGATTGGATCACTGAAACTTCTAAGCAGGTGCGAATTCCTCCAAGCACGAAGTATCGTTATTGCAATGAAAAGTATGCGAATCATCCAATAGTTATCGTTTAAAGAGATATTGCTCGAAATCGGTTTTATTGAAAAATTGAGAACTACTTGAGGTGACAAAGAGGTGCCTCAAACCTTTTTCTACCATTCCCTTTATTCGCAAAACTACGATTTAATCCGTTTGATTCCGTACCATTGGCAACCTTGTATTTCGCAAGGTTGCCAATGATAGGGAGACAAACGGATTAAATCGCATTTTCGCGAATAAGGGGAACTATGGAAAAAGGTTAGGGACACCTCTTTGTTACGTCAAGAAGTTCACATCTCTTCAATAAAACCGATTTTGAGAAGTATCTTTTTAGCACCGTCTGGTAAAAGGAAGATAAAACTAATGTGCAATGCAACAACCACCATGTGTTCTTGACCAGGAAAAAAAAGGGTGCTGCGATTTTCAAATCAAACTGTCACCTGCCCCACAACATTCAGAAAAGCAGCTCAATATTGTCTTTTTTGGAATTTGGACGTCAAGTAGGGAAGCTGTGAATACCAGATTTAAAGTCGTTGGTTTGAGTTGACATGGAATCTAATCCTAGCAGACGCCCCATCCTCCACGTTTGACTACTGATTGAAGAGGACAGTGCTGCCTTGTGCAAACTGCAATGTGCATTTACTTGCATTAAAAAGCTATATCTTTTTCCTTGAATTGTTATAGTAATATTACTTTACTTCGCTTCGTTTGAGCATTGTACGTTTCAGAGTTTAGATTTTAATTCCGTTTTTTTTTAAAAACGGATAAAAACAGAACCGAGAATCGACCCTGAAAAAAGGATACTGCAGGTAAAAGCGTTATATCATACCTGGTAGTGGTGAACCACTGGCTATACAAGTAAGGGAGACCTCATCCTTGTCGTGGTACAAATTAAGCAATTCGGTTTTGTTCTCTGGATCCTCTGTTATCATTATTGGTTTACCTGTGAAAAAACAGGCCTTGAAAAAGAGCAATTTTATGAAAAGAAGGATTAAATTTTTATGGATGGAATTTCCATTCATGTGTATAAACTATACATTTGTGTTGCCACTGCAAAGCGCCGTTATTCTGTTGAAAATCTTAGCTACCCCGACGTATTTAAATAAACGCAATTAAATTGTTTAGTTTATATTCGGCAGGTGGGTCAAACTGGTGTTTTTTCTCGTACATGAGAGCATACCACAACAAAATCACAGTCACAAAATGCCGTTTTATGGAACCCCAGCAAATCGCCGAAAAATTCAGGAGAAAGGGAGCAAATTTACTACACAGCACAAATAACCGCTGCGGGTGAGTGGGTCATGGGAGCCCATCGGGAACCTCTTATGTAGTAGAACCCATAATTGTAATTACATGTTTTATTCACCAATTTGCCTAGGCCAGAAGACAGCGAAGGGACCTTTCGGTCTTCGAGTCAAGCTGCCACCTGCCCACCTGTCTACCACACTCGGTGGAGGCTTCACACTCTCCCTTCTATAACTGAACGTCAACTGGGAAGCTGTGAATACCGATTTTTCTAGTCTTTGGTTTGACCCGACCGGGAATCGAGCTCGAGTCTATCGTTTCAGTAGCAGACCTTATATCCACTCGACCACTGATCGGTTTCATCAAGTTGTCGACGTCAATATTCTGATCCCGCAAAGTACAAAAAGATTGCACTGCGGTGTATTAATTTAAAAAGTACATTGTATTTCGCATCTGTAATTGCCTTGAGCAGAGCGATTTTACATGTCCACTGTTTAGGCCCGGTTTTTGGTTTCAGTGCCTACGTATTGATTAGTCGTACCCGAAAAAGTGCTAAATTATGAAGAACCGGATCAATAAGAAAAGTGCACGTCACTAAAAGAACATCACCAGCATATAAACGTTTTTGATTGCTTTTTTAATGACTCAGCAACAATCAGGTACCGGAACCGAGAATCGGAGCTACAAAGCAGACTTGTAAATACAGTCCACTCCCGTTAATGGAACCCCCTTTAATCGGATACCCTCGCCATCGGACGCAAACTGTCAAGGAACGGAATTACCAACCACAAACTAGGCTAACTTGCTAATCTGACAACCTCGCTAATTGGACATTATTCACTGGAACAAATCGAGTCCGATTTACGGGAGTTGACTGTACCGATTATGGCTATACCACGTTAGCGATGCAGTGTTATGTTACTTTAGAGAATTCTTTTAGGCAAAATTCTTAAGGGCATTTAAATTTTCTACGCACCTTGTACTTCCAATTGAATAAAATCATCTATTTTGCCTGCTTTGTTTCTGGCTGTGCACTGATACGACTGACGATCTTCGTCGTAACTTTGAGGAGACAGAATAAGCAGGGATTCACCAAAATCTTCTGTGAGCTGAAAAGGCATAGTCAAGTTACTGCACTGAATATCTGTTGCATACCGGTAGTTGGGAGCAAGGATAGCAGTACGGAACGATACGTTGGTACAGTACGGTAAGCCTCAATTTTTGCTAAGAAGTACGGTACGCTGGTACGGTACGTTTTTTTTGTAAAGGTGCGGGTACGATACGTTGGTACGTTCTTTTAATTAAAAACCTCAAACTTTTCACACATTACGCTGGCTTTTTGTAAACAGAGGCAAAAAACCGCTAAAACTGACGCTAAATGTGTGGATTGCGTTCGCTGATTCATAGGCTAGTGATTTTAAAGTCACTTAAAGTTGAAAGTAGCTAAAAGCAAGGATTGCAGCACGGTACCGTGCGTAAGCACGGTACGGTACGCCTCAATTTTTGCGTAAGAAGTACGGTACGTTGGTACGGTACGCCTTTTTTGTAATGGTACGGGTACGGTACGTTGGTACGGTAGGCTTCAAAAATTGAACTGAAGTACGGTACGCTGGTATGGTACGGTTCAAGGTGCGAGGTACGTAGTACGCTAATTATTAACGTACCGTACTGCCATCCTTGGTTGGGAGCTCCTAACTATTATGCAAATACTAAGGAGATTTAATGCTATTATAGGCGCTAAGTTAACCTTTTTAGGCGCCAATTTTATTTTTACCACTTTTAGTCGCTATTTTAACCATTAACACTAATCCTTAGCAACTTATCGCAATTCTTCATAAACAAGTTAGAAGAAAGATTGGGATGAGTTTTCGCTCCACAAGACTTTGACAGTTTGTGTTTCAATATACAGAGCCAAATCATCTTATTTCTTCAACGATCCAATGATATTTAAACACTTGTGTAAGTACTCACAAATACCATTAAATTTTGCATTTGAATTTCGAATTTTGATCAGTGAGAAAATTTCAGCTTCACATTGTGATTCTTTGCATCAACCTCAGATATCACGTCATAGAAAAGACATCCCTCGACTTTCATGAAAAGGCCCTCAACAATATCACACCCCTCGCTCGCGCTAACCACCTGGTATGCAATGATATAAACATGCAATTTAATTATGACACCGTTCGAATAAACAAAGCATTTTTCAAAGCAAACATATAAAATTGCGATTAATGCATTTGCATTGTTCTTAAACCTCAAAACCACGCGCTATGTACTACTTACTTTTAGAGACCCTCGGTACCATGATACTGTGGGGGTAGGGATTCCATTTGCTCTACAAGCGATGGTTCGAGTTTCTCCAAGTTCCACTATCATATTTTCTTGAGGAAATGATGCAAATTTAGGAAGGGCTGAAACAAAATACAATATTTGGTTTAAGTTGTTAGATGCACACGGCTGCTCAATTGAAAATTCTAAAAATTAGCTTTATTGTTTCATATCTTCAATGGTTGAAAAAATTATTTGTTTCAAATCGTCAGCGGCTTTTTGACTCCGAGACGTTTTGAAGCAGTCGATTTGACTTGAAGACATTTTCACGCACGCCTATAATGCCCAAAAGACGTTTTGACTCATATTAATCAAAATTTGCTTTTCTTACGTATAAAATAAGGTAGTTCTTGCATTTAGAAATAAAACTGCGAAGATATTAGCGAATACTGAATAACTATAGCTTTTTTTATAATTTTGTAATAACAACATCTTAAACCCTCCAGTGTCTTAAAAATTAAACTCGGTGTATCACGCAAAAATGTGTAACGAGTTGGCGTGGCCCATCTCCGCGTCATAGCGCGGAGTAACACACTTGCACACAACCTCCAACGAAAAATTTATCACACGTAAGACGGTAATGAGTTTTTGACAACATTGTGCTTGATTCTACTGAGCGGGGAACTGAACCAAAGACTTCCTGATGCAAGGGAGGAAGCATTAATTGCTCGACCAACAATTCAGCATTAAAATCTGCTACAAAAGACTCAAAATACTTTCAATTTTGACATCGTGTGAAAATTTGTTTAAGAGAAAAGACATGAGCGTGAATCTATACATATTAAAGCTGGCTTAAAATCAAAACTGATGAGGTATGGCTTCTTTCAGACCAATTTGAGCAGACAGATTGACAAAAAATTGTCATAAAGTCTCAAGGTTTGAGTTTTACTTTAATTAAAAATCGATTTTTGTGCTCTATTTCTTTGATTGAATTTGCGACGTAAAATTGCTTAATCTCAGTACAAGAGCATGTAAAATTCTATCAATCTTTCTCGCCCGTCTGTTACAAAAACTGAAACCAATTTTTGAAGCGTGATTACAGCTAATCCTTTGGGAGGTAACTTCTTCAAAAATCTGGCATCACCTTAACAAAAGTCGAATTGTTTGAGTTGGAATTTGAATTGAAACTGATTTTTCTGTTGCTGTGAAAGTGTAGCTAATAGTCGTTTGATAACCAGTTTTTGATCTGCGTGGCCAACAAAACCGGCCAGTTGGTCGAGCAGTAACGCGTTCGTCTCGGGAGCGGGAGATCTGAGATTCTAATCTCGGGCCGGTCAAATTGGACACAGTGTTGCCAACGGCTCGCCACCGCTACGACGTTTTTTTCAAAAGAAGCAGTGTTGCACGGGCGCAACGACAAGGACATGGGCCCCACCAACTCGTTACACGCTTCGGCGTACTACAGCGAGTATAATGAGAGATTTGATTTGTAGCCAACACAAACCAAGCAAAAGTTAAATCCATATTTTAAGGCGTGGCTGCGGTAAGGAGCATCGGGTTTGTAATCGAAAGGTTGCCGACTCCTGGTTCGATTCCCGAACTGGTAATGCGTCGTTTTATCTTTGAGAAAGGCATTTAAGCATATTTCTCATTGGGGCCAACCGGTTTACTCGTTGTGGGCCAGCCTAACAAAAGACTTTCAAACAGAATCCAAAAAAGGGTTCACAGCATTTGTGTGGTCAGACAGACGCGGTGTGCCTGGTTCAAGCTTATGAATAAATGAACTGAAAGTAGTTTATTATCGTTATCAAAATTTTTGAACAAAAGCAATCTGAACTTCTTTGAAAAAGCGCATTTGCTAAAGCAGAAAAAATTTAAAAAGTATTTAATATACGCCAAAATTTTTAATCAAGCGTATAAGACGGAGTTCAAACCGTGTCAAGCCTTTTCGCGTTAAATTGAAAATAGGTGGCGCCCAACAGTCTCGTTTTTTCAAATTTAATAAAAAAAAACAAGTAGCGAGTAATAATGAGCTTCTGTACTGTATATTAGGGTTGTTCAAAACTCTTTTTTTTTTGAAAAGTGATGCTACAAACGGCTTTTCCCGTTGTATTACCCCAAAATTGATATTCACCGATTTTCACAAAAATTTTTTAATGCTTAGGTGGGGCGCAACTCGATTTTTGTTTATGACGTCATTAAAAAAGGTGAAAAAGTTTTTTTCGGAAAACACTTTCAAGTGACATTAACAGATGCACAATGACCCCCTGAGTCGTAATTTGTTGATTGTTTTGGTTTATAAGCATTAGGAAAAAAATTTATTTCAAAATTTTAAATCGATGACGTCATCATTTTTTGTTGAAATTGCATCTTTGCACGCTTCATTAAGTATTAAATGGAAAATGGTTACCTGGTTGCCTCTTGTCTATACAAAATCGTTTCAGTACAAATAATATCTGCCATGTGCAACGTCTTTTTGGGCAGTATACTAATTATAGAGTGCTTAAATACTTGTCAATAATCACTTAATTTTTGTGAGTACTGTTTTAGATTTAGTTTAAGCCTTTGAATTGTACTGAAAACATAAATTAATTTACAGTACAATTTTATTAGATTGAGTAAATAGAAATGACTACCAAAGGAAGCGCAACTGAAGTTGGGTTGATTGGCAATCCTAAATCTAATCTTAATACCAGCTGCTTACCGACCAACGGTGGTATCATGCTTTACTTTATTCACTTTTTCAAAAATCAAAATGTCACAGCAAATGATGCTTTAAAGAAAAGTAGTTGGCAATCGGTACATTCAAAACAACTTCTGAAAATTTTTGAATTATGGAAAAAATTCATGGCTGAGGCTTCCCGAAGAAGCATCAAACTTGGACTTTTTTCTCATCAGCAGGCAGTTTTTTCCAGAATTTTTTCACTCATATTCAGTTCCTATCATGAAAAATCAGTATATCTTTGTTCTGATTGAGATATCAGAGAGATTATAGTTATGGTACTTTTGTACCAGTTTCAATTTCAATTTCAATTTATTATTAAACAGCGAAAAGACTATTGTAGTCATCAAAGTCAGCTGTCACAAAATCAATGATGCAGTAAAGATACAGTAGCATATGCAATCAAAAACAAACAAACAAAACGAAATAAGCAAGTCTATTTACAGCACAAACACATCACTATCAAATTTGAGAGTGCACAGCAAAAATTAATATTTTGACCTCCTAGTTTACACATTCAATTACACAAATGATTTTTTGTCTTGCTGTATTAGAAAAAAAAAAAAAAAAAAAAAAAGAAAAAGGACCCCCCTTCCCCGTGTGTCAATTTGTTCAAAGTTTTGATATTATTTGAAAGCTCTTCTTTTTCTACTCTAATTTATCTTAACTATGTAATCATTCCAAGAATCACATGTTATAATCAGATATCATCCTCCTTTTAAGTTCATTTTTAAATTTGCAGTATTTCATGTTTTTGACGTTTAGTGGTATTTCGTTCCATACTTTGGGCCCTATATATGTTAATGAATTTTGTGATTGTGTTGTTTTAACCCGAGGTATGAAGTAGTTTTTACTTTGTTTTCTTCTTGTATGATATGAGTGGGTATTGTCAAGTAATTTGTATGTGTCTCTGTTTAAATTGCAAATGTTCAATGAGTTGTTGTGAAGTCTGTGCATTAATTTAGCTATTTCCAGTGTGTACAAATCCTGCAGTTTTAGAATCTGTAATTTATGAAATAAGGGTTTGGTGTGAGCTTTGCTTTTGCTATGTGTTATAATTCTTACTGCTCGTTTTTGTAGTATATCTAATGGATTTAAGGTTGTTTTGGAAGCACTTCCCCAGCTGCTTATGCAGTAGCTTAAATGAGAATGAATCATGCTATAATATACCATTAATAAAGTATTGCAGTCAACATATTTTTGTAGATGATATAGTGCCCAACACCCACTGGCAAGTTTGGAACACATTTTATGGATTTGGCTCTCCCATTTCAAAGAATCATCAATCATTATGCCCAGATACTTCACACAAGTGTTTTGATTGATTATGTTGTTATCAATTTTTA
The DNA here is from genome assembly GCA_963965965.1 of Trididemnum nubilum. NCBI lineage: Eukaryota > Metazoa > Chordata > Ascidiacea > Aplousobranchia > Didemnidae > Trididemnum > Trididemnum nubilum. The sequence goes on from OZ014488.1 coordinate 29,970,057, forward strand.
AATTGAATTTCGCTCTTCTTCTCTGGGTTGTTATCATTATATATTCTGTTTTATTGTAGTTGATTGATAGCTTATTTATTTTCATCCAGTTACTAATTTTCTGCAGTTCAGTATTTACAATTTTTTCAAGTAGATTTTCACTGTGATGTGACGCAGTTAAGTTTGTGTCATCTGCAAATAACCTGACCTGTAGTTTTGTTGCTTGTGGTAGATCATTTGTGCAAATGATAAAAAGAATTGGCCCCAGTGTATAACCTTGAGGCACTCCACATGTTATTTTCATCATGTCAGATGGCACCCCATTTACTATTGTAAATTGTTGCCTATTTGAGAGATAACTTTGAAATAGTTTAAGTGGTAAACCTCTTATTCCATATTTCTCTAACTTTTTCAGCAATATGTTATGATTTAGGCAGTCAAAAGCTTTTGATAAATCCAAAAACATGGCACAAGTTACTTGTTTTTTGTTCAAATTAAGTAAAAATTCATTATAAGCATCCATAACAGCATCATTGGTGGACGAATGTTTTATAAATCCGTATTGGTTTTTATTAAGAATATTGTTTTGGATGAAATAATTGTATAATTGAATATGTAGGCATTTTTCAAATATTTTAGAAAATGGACTAAGAATGGAAATAGGGCGATAGTTTGAACATAAGTTTTTTGAACCTGATTTATAAAGTGGGATAACTTCCGCTATCTTCAAAATATCAGGAAAACAACCAGTTGTAATGCAATGATTGTAAAAATTTGTGAGTATGGGTGCAATGACATTAACTGAAAGCTTTATGTATTTTATAGGAATCCCAAGACTCCCTCCACTTTTAGAAGTGTTTAATTCATTAATGTGATTTATTACTTCTTGGACTCCTATTGGACATAAGAAAAAAGATTGAGAATGATTGGGGATTAGTGATGTTTCAGTAAATGGGCAATTAGTGACAACTGAAATTTTACTACTTAATGTTTTTCCAACATTAATAAAGTAGTCATTAAAAGTATTGCTGATTAATTTAGGATCCTCAGAGTCAATTCCATTTATACACATCTTTTGAGGCATTCGATTAGATTTCTTGTTTTTATGATGCAGTAAATCATTTATAGTTTTCCATAACTTGGCTGTGTTTTGTTTGTTCTTTGAAATAACATTTTGAAAATGTATCTTTTTTGCCTGTTCTTTCATGCGTGTTACTTTGTGCCTATATTTTTTGTATTTTTCCCATAAGCTTGGTTTTTGTTCATTAAGGCATTGTCGGTATAATTTGTTCCTGTATCTTATTGAAGTTAGTATTTCTTTTGACAACCATGGCTTGGTTTGTAGTTTTTTTTCTTTTCTCGTAAATTTACGCATAGGGGCATGGATTTCAAGAGTAGTGCTAAATTGACTTATAAAATCATCAAAATAATCATTGACACTTAATGCATCACTTAAGTTTACGCTGGCAATGTTTTTATACAGATCTTCAACAAAATTATCAACTTGAAATTCTTTTGTGTCTCTAAAATATCCTGAGTTACTTTTTTTCTCAATAGTCTTGAAATATGAGCTTGCTAAAATAGGTAAATGGTCTGTTAAATTGTGTAGAATTACAAAGCTATCTGTTTTATGAGATATATTGTTTGTGTATAGATGATCTATAATAGAGGAACTTGTTTCAGTTATCCGAGTGGGATTTGTTATTAATGGAATGCAACCTAGACTGTATATCATATCAACATAACTTTTTATTGTTTTGTTACCTTTTCTAGTGCAGTTCATTAAATTGATGTTAAAGTCGCCTCCAACATAATATAAGGAATTGCTATTGTTTAGTGTTTCAAGTGTTACCTGAAAATTTTTTTGAAATCTGTTCAAATTTTGATGAGGGTGTCTGTATACAGCTCCAATGATGCACTTAAATTTCTTTTGAACCAATTCTAGCCACAGTTCTTCACAGTGAGGCAAGTTTATGTTATAATTATGGCAGATTTTGTAAGAAATATTTTCTTTTATGAATATTCCAACTCTTCCTGCATTAGTACTTGAACCCTCATGTTCAAAATTGTATCCTTCTAGGGATATCCTACATGTTTCAAATTTATGTAATTTAGTTTCACTTATTGCAATAATGTCTGGTGCTATTTTGCTAATTGCAAGCAATTCTTCTAATTCACCAATATTTTTTTTAATACTGCGTATATTAATGTATAAAAACGTAAAATTGTTTTTCCTTATTTTTTCTGAAATATCACCTGTTTTACAATATTCTGAATGGTGATTATTTGAGATATTCCAATTAGAATGTAATGTTTTGTTATTGAAACCGTTGGCATTGAAAGAGATGAAAGTTTGATTTTGCCTTGAGTGAACAGTAGTATTTTCAATAAACTCTTGATCATTTAAATTATGATATGGGAAGATAAGCTGGTAACAAGGTTTGCAGTAATATGGCATGTCAGATTGACTAAGGTTAGAAAATTCTTGTTTAGTTAAATTTGTACATTTTAGATAAATCCATAGATTACATAGCTCACAATAAATACAATTTTGATTAGATCTACAAAGCTTGGAGCATATTTTACAAGGATATTTTTCAACCATAAAGCAAAAGCTTCTACTAATTTGGAACTTGCTGTTATGCACAAAAAAAAACTATTTACAATAGTTGGCCACGCTAGCCACTACTAAAAGTAAAAGGGATTAAGTATAGACAGCAAGCCTGTGAGAAAAATGAATCAAAAATTACAACTAAACGCTACAGACAAGGGTCAATTACTTCATGGCCAATTTTATCAGTAGATTATTGCTTTATTTCATTTACATTCAGAGATTTAAGATGTATCTTCTTTGTGGTATCACTTGTCTTAATGTAAAAAATTTCTCCATCCAATGTCCAGTAGGCAGTTACCACCTTCTCATCTCTCAATTTCTTCAACTGATTTAAACAATTTTTTCTTGTTGCAGTTAATGATTCAGTAATTAGATATTTAGATAAAGACGTTGCACATGGCAGATATTATTTGTACTGAAACGATTTTGTATAGACAAGAGGCAACCAGGTAACCATTTTCCATTTAATACTTAATGAAGCGTGCACAAAGATGCAATTTCAACTAAAAAATGATGACGTCATCGATTTAAAATTTTGATCTAAATCTTTACCTAATGCTAATAAACCAAAACAATCAACAAATTACGACTCAGGGGGTCATTGTGCATCTGTTAATGTCACTTGAAAGTGTTTTCCGAAAAAAACTTTTTCACCTTTTTTAATGACGTCATAAACAAAAATCGAGCTGCGCACCCCCTACTGGAAAAGTTGTTTGCAGCATCATTTTTCAAAAAAAAAAGAGTTTTGAACAACCCTCGTATGCCTTTGCATGGCCTATACCCAGGACTTTTTTATCCAAATTTGCGACGAAAAACGACCAAATAACGGTTCAAGAAAGCGGATCCGCCAAGGCGAGAAACCAGGATTTTGCTAAGGGGGGCTTGAACCGAAAGGTGAAATTTTTGTGTCCGAAAAATGACTCAATTGGGCGACGTGTTTTGAGCAAACTGATGCAACTCAAGTGTATCATATAGTAGATGGGGATCTGAAGCAAAGCCCCCAACTGTTGAGCAATTTTTGTGATTTTTTTGAAAGTAGCAATTTCAACATGATTTGGTCACATTTCTTATGTTTTCAGAGCCATTTAAAACTGCCCTGGCCCTTCATTACCCTCAGGTCAAGTCCATAACAGGTTCAAACGTTTGTGTTTTTGTGTGAAATTTTCCAAGTGAACTGGCAAAAGGAGGGCTGCAGCCCCTTTAGCCTGAGCTACTGGATTCTTCAATTATTCACAGCAGGGCTGCATATCGTTCAAGTATGACAATTTGCAACTCCCAGCTTTTAGGCATTACTGTGAAATTACTGTCTTCCCATTAAGTTCAAATCTTATGCCTAGAATGAATCGTCATTTGTACAGCAAAGTGTGGCTCAAGATGGCCAAATCTCTAGATTTTCAGTTTTTAGCGCATCATAGGGAATTGATACACATAAACAAAAAAGTATAAACCCCTTATGACGTAACCGTAGTTATTCATAATGTCGTATGCAACAACTTAGATTAAATTTGATCCGCGAATTATTAATTTTCTATTTCTTACATCGTTGAACTTCTTAAGGAATAAAATGAACTGAATTCGCAAGTTTAGAGAGGTAACTTTTGAACTATTTTATAATCATAGCAATTTGCTCTTCCATTTATTTGTTCAAACTTTTTCACTCAAGTTTTGTTAATCCGCAGATCAAAGGCAATCCACGTTGATGCATACAACTCTCGGAATTGAATCCAGAGATTATACAACATCGATTGTCTTTACAGCTTCTTGGGTACAAGAAGAAACGTGACGAGAATTTTTGTTGTGAAAACTTACTGGTAACGGAAATTGCTGTATTCCTCGTTATTTCTTCTCTGGCTCTATCAGTCACAATACAAGTGAAAGCTCTCTCGTTATCCGCAGCAGCGGTGGCGTCGAAAGAAAGGATAAGTTTGGAATCTACCAACTCCTCATTTTCCAAGTTAACACTTTCCATCCGAGAAGTATCGTTGATTACAACTTCATTCGTTGTGGCGTCGATCCTGAAAAATAGCGTTAGATTTTCTCAACTGGCGGTCCAAAGTTTTTCGATGTAAGGCCAAATTGACCTAGAGAGGTTGCGTGCGGGTCAATGAAGTCTACAAAAACCAAAATGAGAGAAGAAAAACAATATATTGGCTCAACAATGGGATTTCGAGGAAGGACAAGGTGAAAGCCGAAAAAAGATTTTTAACTCCCCCAGGGTGGAAATATGAGGTAGAGACTACTACTTTACCATGCTAATAGCCTCCGTTCACGACTGCTGGCAAAAATTTTAACGAGGGACCGAAGTTCATTCTCGATGCGGGCCGAATTAAATCTCTTCGAGGGCCGCAAATGGCCCGCGGACCGAGCTTTGGATACCCCTGCCTTAAATTCAAGATTGGCGTTGTAGCTGCATCAAAGTAACAGCCGCTCAATATCAGAATGTTTTTTGACTGCGAATACAGCAGGGAATTCATCTCGTAATTTTAATGCTAAACATGAATACAGGAATCTTACAAAATAATAACTTTATTGGTTTAAACCTACTAAATCCGAGTCTACTAGTTTGTTAGTAGATGTGCTATCTACATGGCAACCACGATCGGGTTCTTAGAAATAATGCGACAAAGATGAAAAACATACCATTTCATTTCGATGGGGGGACTCGCCCCTATTGCATTGCATACGGCCAGCCGTTTATCCCCAGTGGATTCTCGAAGAGACAGAACTTGTGGATGGACTCGAACCGTAACACTAGGAGAAGCTATAATGTAAACAAACAATAATTATCGAAATGAATGACGAGATAGAAAGCTTGCTGTACTCGCACTAAAAAAAAAAACCTAGCTAGGCTTGTCAGTAGGTACTGCAATAAGTTTCAAAAGAGCTTCAATTTTATAATAGTACACAATGTGTTGCGAAACTTAAAAGTTGGTATTTAAGGGTGAAATAGACAGTTGAATGTTATCAGTTTTTCTAAATTTTGCTGCTTTAATATTGTGTAGATTTTGGTAACTAAGAATCACATCCAGTTGATTAGACTTTCAGCTAAAAAATCCAAAGATTTTGATTGCTACACATGGGTTCAATTCGCACCCTGCTGGTAACATTTGAATTCTTCGACAATGTGCTTAACGACGATTGTGGCCCGGTCTACTCCTGGTGGGTTATTGCAAGCGTAAGTGCTAGCGCATACTTTGTTTTTTGGTAAAAATTTTACGCTAATAAGATGCACGTTGGGCGTTGCCAATTATTGGTTAAAACAAAAGATGTACCGGTACTCGAATATACGTTTAAGTTTTTATGTGATCGAGTCTATCTCTTTATGGTGGTTTTAAACAAACAGTAAATTCAACAAGAAAGACGCCAAAAATCAACCGAGAAACTCAGAACATGGTCAACTCCTAAGCGGATAGGGATTTGTCCCAGGAATAGCTCCACTGTCGCTCCTAGTTGACTGCAAGATAAGATGACACAAAAATAATGGACAATTTTTTCAAATACGTGGCCAGCTGGATATTCCAAGTTTTACAAACACCTATTTTTGGCTGAATTTTCTGTTTGTGATAGTTTACATCCGCAATGTCGCAAGAATTCTCATAAGGAGTTGAATAAAAATTTCAACAAAAATGTTTAGAGATACAAGGCCAACAGAAAAACGATTTCATCGATAACGTAAAAAGTTACTTTTGCTGTATTTAGTCACTTGCCAAAGAAATAGGAAACACTACGCTTTTAAATTTCATTAGTTAATAGGGTGGAAAGTGCTCGAAGGTAAACGAGCTCTTCAATATTAAAGTGACTGTAAACTATGAGCAGGTTATAAGCATCTAGGCCACGTGGCTTGGTTACTTCTAAACTACGGAGTGGCGGTATCACAAATCTACGTTCTAAAATATCAATGGCAATCACAATTGAGCCAACTCTATTATACGTTTGTGACCACAATAATTGATGTGTTTAGCAAACAAGCATTTGCAAAGCAGGGAAAAAAGCCAAATAGAAGAGCTGGTAAGTGTTTTTGAACAGGCAAAACTCAAGCACCTCAGACAAACGGCGCGGGCTCAGATGAAGTTGAAACTTTTGAATCTCTTAGCAACTAACGACTACAATCGGTACTTGATATTGGTAAGATAAGTGCCGACTGCGAATTTCGTGATGCCGTTGGATTGGTCAGCAACCTACTACCAAACTACGTAATTAACTCGGCACTGAACATTTTATTACGAGCATCTGACACAATATGGCACAATTTTTTGTGCTCTAGGCTTTGTTTGACCGAAAACTGACATCTGTGTCGACAAAGCTCAAATTCGAAAAGTAATTTAGTGTTTGAGAAGACCTAATTGAGATCGAAACCATTATGTCCCTTAATCCTCAAAATTCTACATTTATATGAAATATAGTGGCGTTTTTACATCTCCCCTTGGCTCGGGTGCTTACTGATTGCTAAGTCATGCCAAAAAATGCGAAATTACAAAAAAAACGAGCGAGTCAGAAAGTGTACAGTATACGAGACCTAAAAGACATCGCTAACATATAAACTCTGACTGACACTGTTCTTTTGTTATTACAGTGATTTGGCTTTTTTTTGGCGTGACTTTTCAATAAACTGATGAACTTGTATATTATCTTAACTATTCGTTGTATCGACTGGCAGGGCTGGGAAGAAGTGCAATTGCTTTTTTTGAAAAACATTTTTCTTGCCGTCAGTCTTTACTCGCTTTTTTAAGTGGAATTTTGGAATAATTTTTGGAAAATTAGGATAAATCGCGATTTTTGTCGAATAATAGCGAACTAACTGGAAATTAATGATTTGACAGTTTAGTTTTAGAGGGTCAGTCCATGATCGCATAGATCTTGTATCAAGGTCTCAAAAGAAACGGGAGCGCCTTTTTATTTTGAGGAGCGGGAGCGACGCTCCTTTAAAAGGAGCGGTTGCCCAACTCTGTTGACTGCTTCTGGACCCAGAGCGACGCTCCTTTTAAAGGAGCGGTTGCCCAACTCCGTGGACTGCTTCTGGACCCAATTGCAGTAAAAAACTTACCATATACGAAAATTGTTTGCGACATTTGCAACATATCATCGCCTGCAAAGGCTTGGCACCGGTATTCTCCCTCGTCATCAAAGTTAACACCATTCAGTGTCAGTGTAAAGCTATCGTTGTCATAGCTTGCTCTTTCCCTAAAAATACCCTTCGGTAGAAATCAATTCTACAAAAGTAAATAGCTTTTCATCCATAGTCAACTTTACAAGGTCTGGATTTTTTACATAATGTACCCTTGTTGTTACGATTTATCTCTTTTCTTTCTAGAGTTGTGGTGAAGCGAGCTTGAAAACTTTTCGTGTTCGATTCGCTTTTTTATTTTTTTCCTGCAAAACCTTGCATTATGAGTTCGAATTTATGCAACATTGCCTGCCTTGTGCAGCATGAGAAGAATACTTTGGAAATATACGACTTGGTCGTACCCTAATCTCGTGCCGTATCTACATGTTCCTTTTTGTCGCCGTTTTTTCAAAAACACAAAACTAAAAAGCTTTTTGCATGTTCATTTTCCTTGTGCATTCTTGGTTCCAATGATCCAATGTTTTTCTTCTTTTAAGAAACAAAAAAGGAACAAAAAAAAGGTAAAAATGGTTATATGCAAAGGTGGGTAGCACCGCGATACCGCGATACTTTTGTACCACGATACTTTTTTAGTACCGTTATCGGTATCATCGGTACGTTTTTTAAAATGTATCGTTTTTGGTACCGTCAATACTTTTTTCTGATTTCGTTGGTCGGTACTCACTACTCGGTACGTCTTTTGTGACTTGTCTGGAATAGAGCTTTAATTTATTCAAATTCCGTACAAATCAAGTAGAGAAGGAGTGAAAACGATCGTCGACCCACTCCACTGGCTGCGGTAACGCGGCTCCTGAGGCAACGGCAATACGTAGAACGTCTCTTTTCGATAAGAAAAGACGTTCTCAGGCCAAAGAGAGCTAGCCTCAGTGATGAACATTTTCAGATGATGATGTTTTTGAAAGGAAATTCGAAATTTCAATAAATGAATGCAGTAACGGCGTAGCTTTAAAGGGAGCATAGGCATAGGCATAGGCGTAGCCAGATGGGGGAGAAGGGGCAAGGAACCCGAGCCCCCAAATCGAAACGCCACCAATGATTAAAATGTGACAAAAAAGACTTGTTTCTTCAGTTTCAGTTTTGTTTGGCCTCTTTGCGAACAACAGTACTCGCTTATAAAAGTAATTAACAATAGAATTGACGACCAAGGGGCCCGGGCCTTCTCAATTCAATTTTTGCCAATCAATTTAAATACATAACCCGGGTGAAATTAACAATTTTGTCTTAAAAGTTGCTACATCAAGCCCTCATCTAACTTTTTACGAACGTAATGCAATAACCAGCGCCAAGTTTAACATTTGGCACAGTGTCAAGGGCGGAGGCAGCAACTTTTAGGACAAAAACCATTAATTTCACCCGGGTTATTTAATTTCGCCGCTCAGATGGTAAGACTTTTTTTGGTCTTCACCTATATTAGGCAGAAAGATGTTGCGAAAATCCCCAAAGTACCTGTGACTCCGGACAATAACATGCTTAGTAGGCGTAATCATCCCGAGGCGTAGCCAGGGGCGGGACCCTTCAATTGAAATGTCACCAATGACAAAAATGTTACGAAAAAGTCTACTGTTTCTTCAGTTTCAGTTTGTTTTAGCATTTTTCGCTTTCAACGGTAATTAACAACAATAATGACGACCAGGGGCCCTGGTACCTCTCAAATCAATTTTTGTCAATCAATTTAAATGCATGAACCCAGGAGAAATTGAAAGTTTTTGTTTTAAAAGTTGCTATCTCAGGCCCTCATCTAACCTTTTTATGAGCATAATGCAATAACTAGGACCAGATTTTCCATAATATGGCACAGTACCAGCTAGGAGCCCCGCGCTCAGATGGTGAAACCTTTTTTTTGGTCTTGACCTATATTTGGCAGAAATATGTTGCAAAAATCTCGAAAGTGCTAAGGACTCAGCGCAAGGTGAATTCAGCCCGGGCAAAAACATTACTGAACAAACTATTGAATTTAAATTGGCGAGGCCTGGGCCCCCTGGTCGTACATGTACAATTACGACTGGTTATTTTTATGACAAAGCAAATATCTCCAAGTAAAATCGTCGAGTTGATTATTATTTTTTGCTAAAATATTGCGCGAGTCAATGTACCCTGCTTTCCCCTACCTGGGCCAAATCACCTACAAATTTTACCCCCAAAATGCAAGATTTTAAACGTGTTTTGGACTTAAATTGAAAGTAAAAGGAAGATTGAATAATTTAATTTTTTCAATTGGCTTTTTAAATGTTAAAAATCTAGTTCTTTCAAATGGCTCTAAACACGAGCCAATTGTAATCCAATGGCATTAAAATAGGCAGTTTTCCGAAAAATTTGCGAAAAATCGCCCAGAGGCCAGAGGCTTCGCCCCCAGACCCCTGTCTGTGATACGTTAGTGTTCCATTAGTTTGCTCAATAAGTCTCCCAATGTACACATTTATACTTACAACTTGGGGTTTAAGCCCTTTCTCTATAACAAAATCCTGGTTAGGTGCCAACACACAAGCCACGGCAGTTGATATTCCAATCTACAATATTTTTGTCCCACAAAAGTTCCTCTATCGAAAATTTCTGATGACGTGATTGCATGTGATAAATGGTTTGCCCCCCAATCAAAAATCCTAGCTACGCCTATGAGCATAGATTAGATTTTTAATTAAGTTTTATTAAAAACAAAGATATCAAATAGGTACCGCAATAATATTTCTATTTCCTTTTGTTTTTGTACAGTAAAGGGATGCGGATGTTTTTAGTTAGTTAAACTGATTTTAGTGTATCGGAAACCTGTGACATCATAATACAATTGTAATGAGAAAGTAAGAGGCTATAATGATTACTTGAGAATACATCATGCAGTCAAACACAGACTAAATTAAATAGGGTCTGGACACAAATACGGGGCTAGCAACTGGTGCTATATTGTGTACCGGTATTTTTAATTGCATATGCACAATCGCACGAATCTTCATTGACGGCCGCAGGTTGCACATAAAACGTACCGCACCAGTAGATACGGTATGCAGGGATGCCGTTCTTTGTTGAGCATTGGGGGGAATAATTTGCCCAATTTTGCCGTATTTTTAACATTGGGGGGATAAACCTCGACCACGATTTTTTTTAGGTGAGCAAATTAAGAGAAGACCAAAAAAAAGTCTTTACCAAAAAAGGAATACTTTTTTCCCCGAATTCAAGTGGAGACCTGCGCTCAGATGCACATCAGAGTCAAATTATCGGGGGGGATGCAGATGTAGACCATACTCAAAATATTGGGAAGGATACAATCAAATTATTGGGGGGGGATATATACTCTCTATCCCTCCATGTTTCGGCACCCCTGACGGTGCGTTTGGTATGCTTATGCAACTTATGCTTAGGTATACTTATGCTTATCCAACGCAAATTCAAACAGCGTACCAACGTACCGAACCACTACAAAAAACGGGTACCGTACAAGAGTACCGTACTTCTTAGGAAAAATTAAGGCGTACCGTACCGTACTGCCATCCTTGCACTCAGCATTAATTTCAGGCCATGTTGTTGGACTTGCCAGTAACAATTACGTAAAATGGTGCAGAACTTTACAAATCTACCACAATGAATGACAAGAACATTTCATAGAGCAAATTTTTTACAAGTAGTTGCTCAAATTCGGCAGTTTGTATTGGGTAGAGTTTTCTTTTAGAACTAAAGAACAGTATAGTAGTATGGACTCAATAGAGTCAGTTTACCCCGTATAAGTAACCCGATAACTCAAACTAAACTAAGAGGATAACGCTTCAATTCCAATGGTTAATGTAATTCTCAAATCTTATTTGGAAATTAGTGGTGTGCTGAAATGTGTCGGTAGTTTTGTCAATCAATTGCCGTTTCGTCTCGAATTTGAAATAAATTCTAAAACAAATGTTTTTAACATTTATTTTTGCATAGGTAAGTTACCACTCAAAGCCAAAGTTGGTTTTTCAAAAGCCTAATGCGTTTTTTTGTAATTTTTTTTTAAAAAGCCGCTCTAATGCTATTTCAAAGAAATAGATTAAGCAACATGGTCCAGCCAACACTTGTTTAAACTTTTAAACCTAGCATGTACTGGTTAAGGTCTGGGGGGGGGGGGGTCTTCTATCCTTAGTTCCCTTTATCTTGGGTTTCGTAAATTTTTGCGATTTTGGTTTTAAGTAATTCACAGAATAGAAAACAATCACAAACCTGTAATTCTCATTCACAAAGATATTAACTGGATTCGACAAAACAATGATGTTTTGGTCAGCCGGTTTTGCTTCGTGGGTCCACGTGACAGAGAAGATTTCTAACCCGTCCTAAACAATAATACACAGTAAACAAAGCAGCTATAAAACCTGCTATTGAGAGTGAAGTAATTAAAAGACCAGCAATTATGTAATTTAGACTAATTTACTTCCAAAAATACAAGAGTAATGTTTTCATTAAAATTGCCGGTACTTTGCACAAACAAAAGTTGTTTATGTCCTATGGTCACATGTCATGCAAAAGTTGGTGGGATTAACCCTTTTTTCCTGAGGATGAGGGATTCAAACCTTTTATAATACTCGCTGTATTATCATATTACACCAAGCGTGTAATGACTTTGCGGGATCTATCTCCGCGTCCTTGCGCCTGAGGGTAACACAGCTCCTTTGGATTTGGAAGAAATGCCGCCGCGGTGGCGAACCGTTATCAACACTGTCTGATTTGACCGCCCCAAGATTTAAACCTCAGACCTCCTGCTCCAGAGGCGAATGTGTTACCGCGCGACCAACTGGTTAGTGGGATGAGGGCATCATGAAACGAAATTCACATCACAGAACCTCTATTTAGGCTGGAAAACTACCCAAAAGTATATCAACACCGTTCAAAGAGTAGGCATAACCACCAGCATAGTGTTGCCAGATCAAATCGAAAGAAAAAACAAAAAGGAGTGTTTTTAAAAAAACAAATGTTTTCGAAAAACCAAAGTAGTAACAGCAAATTTGCCTGACATTAAGGTGAAGACAAAAAGAGGTTTTTGCCTGATCTGTGGTAGAACTTCTATGCTTCGCTAAAAAAACAATAACGAGGGTTTCAAAAAAAAACGAATAATCCCAAAAACTGCAAATGAGTTCCATAAAAAAAACGTTTTTTTATTTAAAAATCCAAATTTGAAGAAAAATCTTGCATCTGGCAAAACTGCAGCAGCACTGCAATTGGACGCCCATTGGTCGTCTCTATCAACTGTGCTAATCACAAAGTGCTTTTGATATATGGTGACCAGTCCAAAAAAACTTTAAAAATAAAGTTTTAGAAAAATTGAACATTATTTAGGGGTTCCGTTTTCCGTTTCCATGACGACAGGCTTATCGATACAGGAATCGAAAAGAAGCAACAAAGTGGATCGTTTTGTTGCTTCTTTTTCTGCGACCGTTTACAGCTGATCTTATTTTGTTGTGTGTTTACTGCTTTGTTTATACATATGTTGATGGTGCAGAAATACAAAACGCTACTATTAACACTATTTTTAGCTTCCTATCTGTTTTCACTAAAAAAGACTGCAGAAAATTCATGCCTAGTAAATTATCTCGAAAACTCAGCACTACATGCATATAGTTCTTCTGGAATTTAGATAGAAACTTGATGTTTCCGCGTCATTTGAGCCATCAACCAGCACCTCTCTAGCTCAAGTGGTAAAGGAAATAGAAAATTACCCTGTATTGATAGGCCTGTCGTCATGGAAACAAAAAATAGAACCCCTAAACAATGTTCAATTTTTCTAAAACTTCACGTTTAAAGTTTTTTCTGGACTGGTCACCATATATCAAAAGTACTTTGGTTTTTGAGCACTTGAGGGCGCATGCAACACCCTAGCGTATAGCCAGCTTGCATTCACTGCATCCAAACAGCACAAAATAACGGTAAACTGCTTAAACTTTGGTAAAAATAACAGAATTAAACTAGGGTTCCTTTACATTATGCTGAGACGTGCAAAGAGATCTTAGAATTCAAATAGGATACTCCTGTCATTTGCATTTGATTGCTACACACATTTTATCGAGTGGTTGCGGTACTATTGTCAAATGGTATGCGTTTGGTAACACTGCGTCCAATTTGCCAAGCCTAGAATATGAGCCCACAATTATCCACACCATAAATTCCATAAAACCACTTCGAACAACAAATCAACAAATTGCTGTAGCGTCACTCCAATACACCAACAAGTAAAAGTGAAATCGGATACGTTGGTTCATAAGTCAAGCCGGAAAGTAGTTAGTACATTGTTAAACCGAGCCGGTCGACCGCATTGGAACAAGTCCTTTTGACCCAGACGTTACAAAATGATAAACTTTGCACAGCAAATTCATCAGTATCAAACAAACAACAAAACCACACGAGTTCGAAAGCGACTAATGTCTTCCGAGTTAACGGCAGGAGTGTTCATTCGTAAAAAAAAAACGATGTCTGGTCCTGTGACAAGGAAACAAACACAAAAAACTTAGGATTTTAAATTCTCACCAGTTCAGATTGATTCAAGCATGGCAATGTTACTGAATCTCCAAGTCTAACTTGAAAGTTGTCCGCCAAGGCCAAAGGGAGAAAACCTAAAAATAATAACAGAGCATAGAAAATTTATTTAAAAATAGCGTTTTAGGGAATACGAATTAGTCTCAGACCGAGTTTTGGGAGACAAAGAACAATTTTTGTCGATAAAAATTTACTACAGCTTTCATAAATAGGAGTGGCGCTGAAAAGCATGGAGCTGTTAAAACTGCAATTATATCTTTAGCAATTTATCTTGGGTCGTAAATCAGCGAACATACTTTTTGTTCTTTGGGTCAAGCTGCCACCTGTCTACTTGTCTACCATACGCGATGGAGGCTTCACACTGAACTTTTCAATGCTGAAAGTCAAGCAAGGAATCAACTATGGATACCAACTTTTGATTTTTTGGTCTGACCCATCCGGGAATCAAACCGAAGTTGCTCTAAGCATCATAGACGAGTATTAATCTTCCAATGCTCTACGACCAGCATGACATGATTGGGAAGAATAAGTGCAAAAAGGGTTTGAATCGCAAACTACGCATGAAACTACATAGAAAAAGTTTTCCATTAAATATTTTGTCTGATACGGCTAAAGAGAATACAAAAAACTGTTTATTTCCTTGTGCATCCAGCCTATATTTCACGACACAACAAAGAATACCCCGTTGCGCCAAATATGACGTGTGTGAATGAGTCATTGTTCTGGACAACTGCAAGGCAGCACAAATTAAATTGGAAAAGAGAAACATTATAATTTTATTTTCTCTGGAAAGTTTAACTGAGGTCATCTCAAAATAAACGAAAGAATAGCTCGTTATCAGCTACGCTTTGGCTAATTTAACCGAACCATTTTATTTACTGTGGTCGTTTTGCCTCAAAAATAGTTGTCGTATCACTTTGAACGATACGAAATGTACAGAATATTTACCCAGGACGAATAATCAATGCAAAAACTTTATTAGGTCTTGTTTCAAAATATAGATTGCTCAAAATACAGTTCGCTCTCAAAATCGGGTCGAGTTTGGAGGCTGAAACAACTGCAGAAGTCTCTTGCATTGACATTTCATCAGTAGCGTAAAAAGTGGCTAAACCCTTCCCTCTTCGTCAAGTTACTTTAAAAATTATTAAACCCTAATGTGCAAGTTTTTCGCCATGTTTTGAATCTGATTAGCAAGTTAAGTGGAGCGAAAAGGCGAAACGTTTTCTACTTTAGCTACTTAACTTTTTGCACGAAGCGAATAATCCAATCTTAACACTGAAAACGTGTAAATGTTTTAACATTGGGTTTAAAATTGGAATTTTTTCTAGAGGTTTCAAAACTCGCCCAGCGGTTGTGATCTACGTGCTGCACTCATACACAATGGGTTTTGAGAATTTTGGGATTTAGATCAGCCCCTTAAAAAGCAAAATCCTAGTTAAGGGCCAGCATTCGAAACTTGGCATGGTTCTAAATCCGGTTCAAATTCTGTTGAAATTGAAACACTAGACATAGTTAAAATTACCGGTGGCACTCTTTAGATTGAAGTCAAAACAAAGAGGAAATTTGGGTCAAAAAAGTTCTAGGAAATCAAAACCTTAATCAGAAGAGCAAATAGGGATTTTCTAATTTTTACAAAAAATAGCATTTTTTAGACTTTGAACGAACGATTGAACATTCGCGCAGTATTCTTTTATGATTGGAAAAAGTCTTGCTCATTTTTCAACCAGTTTTTTTTTCGGAAAAGTTCGATTTTAGAAATAAATTAGCATTTATGTTTCCCTCCAAGAAAGATTTAAAATCTCCTTTTCTTGACCAACTGCTTTGTTCATTCGACTCAAAAAGGCACATTCAAAATTTTAAATGGTCGCTTGCAATATGTTGTATTCTACGAATTGAAAAGAATAGATGTAAAAACAATAGTTTTTATTGAGGTCTTCACAATAATGCTATTAAAAGTTAAGACGATTTAAATTATTCATTATTGCAACATGTGTCTATGATAATTTTCCCGATTTTAATAGAATGACTATAAAATGAATTATTCAATGAGAGATCTTCGAAAATAATCCAATTAGTGAAATGCAATGAAAATTGCATTTAGCTGAAACATTATAGACTTTTTCTATAAAAACACTTTTATGAGAACACGAGGCTAACTTTTGCTCAAAATTTAAGAAACTCGCGATACTAGTCCAAGCATGATGGAAGTGGCTATTTTGCCTCCAGAGGCAAAATAGTGTTTTTCCTCTGTTTCGGTTAGGGTTTGGGTTAGGGCTAGGGTTGGGATTAGGGTTAGAATTAGGGTTAGAGTTTGGGTTAAGGTTAGGGTTTGGGTTAGCATTAGGCTTAGGGCTATTTTGGCACTTGCGGCAAAATAGCCATTAGGACTATTTTACCTCCAAATGGCAAAATAACATGGGGCTATTTTGCCTCTAGAGGCAAAATAGCCACTGCCAAAAAATAACTAAGAACACGAACTACATTCGTATTGTTGATTTGTGTAACAGTAACCTTGATCAATAACAAAAGAAAACGTTTAACAAAGCAAGAATAATATTTTGAGTGACTTTATTCTCCAATGAAATTAAGAACAAATGAGGCTAAAAATTCGTGAAAATTTAAGAACAACCAGCCTCAACCAAAAGTTTACTGGTTCTTATAAAAAAGTGTAATTGCAAGATATCAATTGGTACGGCAAATTATACATCAAAAAAAAAAAACGGTTTACTATATGTTCCATAGAAATTTCTACACAAACCAAACGAATGATGCACTCAAAATATTGTGATAATTCGTCGCAAAATTTTAAGAAATTACACGCAACTTTTTTCGGATGATGGCGTCACAATTTTTTGAAAATAAACAATTTCGAAACGATATTTGGCACTATCTCAATGTTTCTTTGTTGATTAGCACGGAGATGCCCCTTCATGGTACCCCCTCCCCCGAAAAAGGCAATCTCAGCCTCACCACAATTTAGTCATCGCCCATTATTCCGTTGCCCATTATCCCATTATTCCGTAGCTCCCTTTGCTGCAACAAAAATTTTTGAACAAAAATATCTTAATACTTACCAACATTAAAAATTGTAATTCCAAAGATTATAGTAATCATCGAATACATGTTTACACAAGAACCAAATACTATAAGTTGACATACACACGCTAAACAAGATTAATTTCCATTTTTAACTAGGTGCGCTGTTGTTCTAATAAACTGCTACCCTTATTCTGCTACAAAAATTGAAGCCCAAATTTAGAGCAAAATAAACGTATTTTGGAGCTAAAAATTTTATTACCGCTACATCAACTCATCTACCAATTTTCTTGCAGCTTCTACCAACATTTGGTTAGATTTTCGGCGATATAAAAACAATGCTTCTGTGTATTGTTTCCATTTTACGACTGCGTTTCTAGGCTAATAAACAATTTCAGTTTACATACTCCTTCAAATTGAAAACAAGATTTCGAATGGACCAGCACGAAGCGTTTTAACTAATTGCCTTTCACTCTTGTTTGCTGATTTATTTTCAAAATATATGTAGCTTATTATTCCGAGAGTTTTCTAGCCAGCCCTTCAATGAATGCATTTACTGAGATTTTAGTAACTTCAATGAAAATAGCGCTTCTTGCAGTTATTTTAAGCTAACCATAAGCTGATTTTCTGTTCATGGGTATGGAAGAGTCGACTAACATTATTTTGACATGCGATCTCAAACCCAATTCCTATCAAAGTAGCAAAACTGCTTCATGAAAACGAGCACCTTGTCTTTGGTCTCTACTGCGCTTAGTTAATTTTGTAAAAGCTGCTAACAGGTAATTTAAGCAACCGATTTTTCAATCATCCGTCGCTTGAAAATTTGAAAATCAGATTTACAAGCGGCGCAGCGGTAAGAACCAGATTGCAATTCACGAGAAAGCGGGTTCGATTCTCTAAGTGCATAAAATGCGTCAAAATTTCTCCATTGTTTCTACTGAATTTGAGTTTGTCCCGCGTTTTCTAAATCAAATCTTTAACTATGCTCGCTGTACTGCGTTGAAGCGTGTAACGAGTTTGCGGGGCCCATCCTGGCATTATTACGTCTGCGGGCAACTCAGGTTTTTTTCGAAGAAATATAGTAGTGGTGGCGAGCCGTTGACAACATTGCGTCCGATTTGACCGGCCCTAGATTAGAACCTCAGATCTCCTGCTTCAGAGGCATACACGATATCCCCAACTAACTGGCAAGTGTCTGCTATTGTTTTAAATTTTGAAACATTTTGGCATGGGGCAGCGATAATAAGAGAAACGCCAGCTTTTCAAGGTGTTAGGACTTTTGATTTTTCTGTCACTTTCGCTGCAATTTTGCACGCAAATGCAGTACTGAGTTGATAAATATAACTGTTTTTTACAGCAATTGTGCTCAAATTTAAACTATCTCAAGTGTTGTTCTACTTTTATGTTTGTTTGTTTTGGGTGAAACATTCTTGAATAATTGAAGTCACTACTGTTACGTCATTAAATGGGTTATTATCGTTTTACATTTTGATAGTAACGCGTTGAACCTAAACCAAATCTGACTTGAAGGTAGTCTAGAATAGTCCATTCTCAAATTTAATTGCATTGTCTGTTAAGCTGTAAAGCAAAGCAAACATGTTTGAATTAAACATTTCGCGACAGTACTCATCTTATCATCAGCAGTTAAATGATGATAAAGGCGGTTGAATGATGATCGGTTGTTAAATAATCACAAAGGTTTTGGTTTTTCAATTTACTTTGAAATTACTATAACAACGTACGTTTCTTGTCCGTGAAATTAGCGCAGTGTAATTTAACTTGTTTTACCGGTATGTCATTACTAAAAATTTTTTTTACACTTTTTCACTACCGTTCGCGACTAAACTTGACGTCACAACAATCGTTGTTTTGAGTTTTGACATTGGTGATGCTGTTTCTTTTATTACTCAATTCTAAGTTTCTTGGCTGCGTTGATTCTTTGACTCAACTTGGTAAAATAAACTGGTTAGATTACTCGATTGCGAAACGTTAAAATCAGCGTTAAATTGCCCATTTGCTAACAAACAAAAACTAAATGAAAAGCAGCTTTTTTTCCGCGTTCACATCGACAAATCCAAATTAAAGAAAAACCAAACGCCGAAAGCGGGAAAACTGAGACAAAAGAGATGACGTAATTTCGGTAAAAGAATACTTAATCGCCACTTCTACAACTGAGAGCGCGAAGTCGTCGTCTATTTAAATTCGAAAACACCACTAACAAGTTTTTGCTCGTTACTCAGCAGCAAAAAGCGATCATTTACTCTGGTTTACACGAAGGCTAACTTTTTTAAAAATAAAATTTTTAATTATTTTAATCACCGTCTAGAGGGTAAAACGTTCGCCTCAGGAAAGGGAGATCTGTGGTTCAAATCTCGGGCCTGTCAAAACAGATACAGTTTTGTAAACTGCTTGCCATCGCTACGGCATATCTTCGAAAGGAGCTGTGTTGCCCGCAACAATGACGCGGAGATGGGCCCCGCCAACTCGTTACGCGCTTCGGCGCAATATAGCGTATTTTGTAAGGTTTCATTTCATTTCAATTATTCAAATCAATTTTCTTATGTCTTGGCAGTTTCAATTCTTGTTAAAATAAAATCGTTTGTGCTCAAAAGCCAATTTTTGTTATCATTGTGTATCTTATAAGCTCAGAATTCAGATATTATGAATATGATGAACATTCTTAAGCAAATTTTCATTTTTTATGCTTTATTTCTTGCTGATTGTTGAGCAATTCGAGTGCCTGAAACTGCGTATTTCTTAGAACTACTTAAAAAAAATACGCTTGACCCTTGCTCCAAGGAAATAAACTGCAGCACTGCCAACCTGCTAGTGCCAGTTTTTTTCTGATTATATGTGTTGGCTCCATCGAAGATTCAATGTAAAACTTGACTAACGCGAAACAAATGCAAAATTTCAATTAAAATAGAGTCACGCAATTGCTTTTGCGACTCTTTGTTACTGTTAGTGGTAAAAAAGACTATTAAACTTTGCCGCCAGCTTGCAGTAAATCAGTCGCTTTTTTCACTTAGCTCTATGAGATCCAAAAGAACCTAGAATCGCGTCTGCCCGGGCGGAA
Source organism: Trididemnum nubilum (assembly GCA_963965965.1). Taxonomy (NCBI): domain Eukaryota; kingdom Metazoa; phylum Chordata; class Ascidiacea; order Aplousobranchia; family Didemnidae; genus Trididemnum; species Trididemnum nubilum. Next base: position 29,990,370 of record OZ014488.1, read on the forward strand.
AGTCCAGCGGTAGAATTGGACTTAACTTCGCAAGGACGAAGGTTCGTTTCTCTGGCGTTGCAAATGTTCTGCGTTCTTTTTGAAAAGGTTGACGTCACTTGATTGACAAAAGTTGTAAAATTCTTTAAAACCGGTGGTTGATCGACCACAAAGAAATTTTCAAAAACACCTGTTAGCTTCTCGTCTGTCACTGTCGGCTGTCATGAGTTATTCCACATCAATCCTACCAGAATGTATGCTACACTAGCACAAAACTTTGGATATCTTTCCGACTTCATACACTGCAGAAGGAAAACTTACTAATCAATGACCGATCACTTGTCGAGTTGATAGATCGTCCTCTACTTAAACGGTAGGTTTGGGTTAAATTCCCAGTCAGGTGAACCAAAGACTATAAAAATTGGAATTCATAACTTCCCTGATTGATGTTCAGCAATTAAAGGGACAGTGTGAAGCCTCCACCGTGTGTGGTAGACAGGTGGGCAGGTGGCAGCTTGACTAAAAGACCGAAAGATCCTTGTGCTGTTCCTTGGCCAAGGCAACTTGTGAATAAAATGTAATTACAATTGGACCGCGGTTTCTTGTCATAACATGCTGTGAAAGTGCTGTAATCATGGGTCGAATCTTTTACCTGAGTTTTTTTTTATTTTTTATTTTATTTTCCATGTTTTTCTTTGTTTATGTGAACATATACATTCGAGTGTCGAAAATTGTATTGTGCATTGAAATAACACTGTGTTTGTTTTGTTGTTTCTTTTGAGCAGAGTTGTAAACGGGCCGACTAGTTCAGGCCCAAACCCGGTCCGAACCCAAAATATAAGCTCGAACCCGACTCGAAACCGAAAACTAATTTGAAGCCCAAATCATGCCCGAAAAAAAGGCGAAAGTTAAGTTAGGTCTGAAAAAACGCAAGCAGTAAATTGCTCCTTTCCTAACTTATTTTGGTTATAGTTTTGTGCACCTAAGACAAAGAGCACGTCTTAGACCCGAATTCAGTCCAAAATTTTGTCAACTTTAGGCCCGAATCCGTTCCAAAAAGCCCGGCCCGACTTACAACTGTGTTTTTAAGTTTTGTGCGTGAAGCAGCTGAAAAACACCGGAATGAGGGGTTCGATTTTCTGCAGTTCCATAATACTGCACTAAATTCCGGAGCTAAAACTGCACAAAAATCGAAGATTACAACTTTAGAAGCGAAGAAGTTTAATGGCTCATCTTAAACTTTTATTTGCAGTTATAAAACCGCTTGTAAAGAACTTGGTAAATATCGCTTGGATGCTCTCTCGGCCATTGGTACTGATGAGCTGTCTCTGTGAGATCACTTTGAGGTTCATTATTGTCCTAAAATATGAACAAATATTATTAAATTATACTCGAGTGTTCATTGAACTTTCCATATTACGTTGGAGCGGGTAATGAGTTGAAAAAGTATTGTAACGGTGAAAAACCCTTGGCAATAAATTACACGTTTATGATTATTCAACATCATGTCGCTACTTTGGCCGAATTTTTCGAGAAAGAAAGAATCAAAACAAAAATATTTTAAAAATAGGGGCCAAAACCAAAAATCGAAGTAGAAAAGTGAAGGACTAAAAGTGTGAAATGAGTCTTTGCCAATGATTCGACTCCGAGCTGTAAATGGGCCGATTAGGCCCGAACCCGAAAAATGATTTAAAGGCCAGACCAGGCCCGCAAAAAGCTCGAAAGTTAAGCAAGGTCTAAAAAATGTTTACGATAAATTGCTTCTTTTTCTTTCAAATAACTTTAGTTTGCTGTGACCAAAAAAAAAACAAAAAAAAAACGATTTATTTCACAAATTGTGATGCAATAAAAACAATGGTGTACTGATAATGGTATTCATGCTTTAATGAAGTCTGTTCAATGTAGCAGTTATTTTCATTATGTTTTTATAACTATTTGAAGGTGACGTGTTTGTCTGTGCGTCACTCATTTAAAGTTGATGCAAAGAGTCACTACGAGAAGTTGACGTTTTCTGAATGTTCATGAGTTTAAAGACGTCAAATTAAACTAACTATAAATATGGCAATTTTAAAAGCAAGGCACGTATCAAGCCTGAATGATTACGCACGAAATTATATATCTAAGTCCGAACCTGGCCTGAACCCGATCCGAAAAGCCGGACCGTAGAATATTGCATTTCTATCTCGTACCGGTCGTACGTCTCGTTTCAGAAGCTAAGCGACCTTTACCGTAGGCCAGCCCTTTTTTTATCAGAATTTCGGGTACCGCTTTGGATCTGACTCTTTGATTTTTTTGTACAGAACAAACCAGAAAGTGCGCAAAAGTGGACGCAATAAAAAAGCGTATGAGGCCTTTTTTAAAGAATTATTCAAAATTGCAAAATAGTCTTCGCTATATATCACAAATTTCTCGGCGATATCACCGTCCCCATTATAAACATCTATAGGTAGAAAAATATTTAAACTGTACCATAGATTAATAATGATCAGAAATGGTTACTAAACCCGGAATAACGGTAAACCAGACTGCCAGCTTGTAAGAGAGTTGCTTTCTGAGAAATCCAAGGGTAATTACCCTCAGAACCCTACCAATGACTAAGACAGGGCTGCTTTGGGTAACAAAAGCATAATACAAAGCAAACAATTCAAAGCAATCTCACACAAACTAAAGTTTTACCCGAAGTTTTATTGGGGGAAGGTTGGAGTACTCTCTATTTTGAACTGCCGGCCATTTTTCGTTTATTTTTTGTCGATCCCTGTAATCGTCCGTCATTGTCGATTTAGGAATATGAATGACGTCATTTAATGAGTCTTCTTCACCACGTAAGACGCTGTCGAGCTGCCAAGATCACATCCATTAAATAACAAATAGGTCAAAAAAGATTGAAGAAGGCGGTTAATTACAAGTTGAGCAGAATGTTGGTCATACTCGCACATTGAGTATCGTAACCGGATTGTGAATGCTCAAATCTCAGTGCAGCCAGTCAAGCAAACAGCGGTACAGTATATGCTAGCACGTACGTTTCAACATATAGCTACACCGTGGCAAAATGGTCTACCGTCTGTTCTGCGTTCAAAGCCTGCCGCGACTTTGAAACCAGTGTACAGTATGTCTCTGGCTGTTGTGGGCATGGGTTCGAATATCAACCGTTTTCAGCCTTTGTTTCCCCGGAAGTTTCTATCTAGTTTCATATTATTTCTCGCCCAAATCTAACCCAAACCCATACGCCGATGCTTATGCTCTAAAACTAACCCAAAATTTAACTCTAACTCAAACCCTAATCTTGACCCAAAAAGCGAATAAATATTCCTCATTTTCGTTTTACTCCCTTTAACCTAAAATTTTACGCTGAAATAGTCACTTTCTATCCAAAAACGAACGTGTAAGAAATCACTACGAGAAACTTACAGTGAGTAAGTACTTAGTTCGATCGAACTCATCTTTCCTTGTTTTATAGATCGCAGCCGTTGTTTCGGGTTTGTACCCACTGTAAGATTCTTGGAATGTGCTGTTCAAATATTTCTCTCGACTTTTGTGGAAAAGCTAAACAAAGCAGCTTTATGCTGTATAGTTGCATTGTTTTACCAAGAAACTGTTTCCAAAATACAATTTTTTTTTAGAAAAACCAGTAAATTTTGAGTTGAGGCTGGCTGTTCTCAATTTTTCCCAAGTTTTAGCCTCATTAATTTGTTCTTAATTTGGTCTAAAATTTTGAGATCATATCGATGTCAATTTTGGCGACCATGTTTGTGAAACTATTTTATTCCCAATGCTCTGTCTGCTTGAGTAAACGCTTTTTTGGCTGGTTTTGCAGTATCGTAAAATTGCGAAAGCGTAACAGAGAGCAATTTAATTTGAACGAGAGCCAAAACAATTTTTAGTGCCTGCATATAGTGCACAACAGCACTCTATAGTCTCAGAATTGTTACAATTTTGTTTAAAAATCCCAGAAAGTTACTCAAACTTCATCGTTTTGAATCAGTACAGAATTTGATTTCTTTTTTGATTTGAAATTTATTCTTTTTCGGTTGTTCTTAATGTTATTTTTTGTTGCTGAGGCTGGCATTGTTCTTAACTTGCTCTTAAATTTTGAGCAAAAATGAGCATCGTGTTTTTACAAAAAAGTGTATGTAATTTCAAAATATCCGAGAAAAAAAAGACTCGCTAAATTTTAATGAGTCATGCATATCACATAATGCATGATGCTTTGTAAGATTTGCAATGGTGGAGATTTTTAGTTGCTTTGAAAAGTTTATTATTGCATTGCATTGCGGAATTATGCAGACGTTGCAGCCTTTAATATTGTTTAGAGTAGTATACTTCTTTATCTTTTTTCTTGTTGGCATCATCTGTGTCTTTACCGACCGTTTCTCTACCCATTTCTAAAGTTGTTGCAATAAAAAAATCTGTTTTTTTCAAATTTATACCACTAAAATGTATTGAGGTCAGATAAGAAACTTCAATGAATGAACTATCAGCATCCACGCACCCACACTACAAACAAATTTCGCACCTCTAAGGGGCTCCAGCATCTTTGGATTAGAGCCCCTGTTATGGCTATCGTAGAGTTAGGGGTTTGGTTATAAATTGGAACAGTATTGTACCTGCTTTGATTATTTGCTATGTGCAGTTTCATGCTATGGCATTTAGCTCAAAAGAATGCAAAGAGAGTGTAATTATTGCAATTTTATATCTTTATTTACCAAATTGCCTTGGCCAGAAGACAGCGAAGGGACCTTTTGGTCTATGAGTCAAACTGCCCTATAGGCTGGTGACATAGCTTGACTCGAAAGCCGTAAAGTTACTTTGTTTTTTCTGGCCAAGGCAACTTTTGGTGAATAAAAATCGATTACAATTGCGAAATGGGCTCTTTAGTCGAGATACTAGCTATTCGTGGTCGGTCACTGCGCTCCATAAACGGTGAAAGATTGATTTGATGGCCAACGCCCAACCGATTCGAAAATTTGCGGAGTCGTCGACTTACTTGATTAGGAAGAATCATGAGTCGTTCTTTTGGAGGTCGGTAGGCTTTCGTACATACTCCTCGGGAATGAGTTTCTGCATACGACGAAACCCAGTTGGGCTACACAAAAAAATTTATGAAAATAAAACTCTTTTTTAAACTGTAAAGCTTCTTTTGGAGCGATAAGTCTAAGGCTTAATTCCCAAGTTGGTCGAAGCAAAGACAAAGCTAACACATTGCAACGGCTCACTGTCTATTCAACATCTAAAAAGCTGTGCACATCCCTTTCTCTAGAGGCTAATGGAGCAAAGATGAAAAGAGGGTGAGCTGCCGAGGCAATCGCATTCTACCTAATAGCAGACAGAGCTTTTTCAACCCTTTACAAGCAGGGCATTATGAACAGTGAAAACTTTTTTTAGTTCTTAGCCTAAAATTGGTCCAGAAAAAAGCTTCCAAAAAAAGTAAAGACTTCCGCACTTTTTTTGTTGAAAACGAGAAACTTTAAGTTGGTTGTTAAACTTTCACAAATTTTCGGCCTTATTTGTTCTGAAATTTTATTGGAAAATAAAGCGACTCGAATAAAATGCTCTGCCTCGTTTGCGTCACTCGGGGTTGAAACGATTGCGAATAACAAACGAGAAGACAGCATTAAAGTGTTGTCAAATGAAGCACAGGATTGAGACGTAATGTCTCTGTGAACTATTGAATTGGTCAGGCAGCTCATCCAGGATTTTGCTAAGGATAGGGTCTTCGATCCAAAGTTAAAGCTTTTCTTCGAAAAATGTATCTTTTAAGCGGAGTGCTGAGCTAGCTGGTGCAACTAAGCGTGTCACAGACGGGGTATTTTTTGCGATTTTTCGAAAAAAAGCTATTTTAACGCCACTTCCAACTCATTTCGCTTGTTTTTAGAGCCATTTGAAAGAGCTATCAGATGTAAAAATCAGTAGTTATTTGCCAGAATTAAATTGCCTAGCCTTTTCAGCTCTGCCCTTACATACTGGTGAAGTCCAAAACACGTTTAAACGTTTGAATTTTGGAGATAAATTTCCTTGATGACTTGGCTAAGGGCAGGGGGGATGAAGCCCTCTGAGCCCCCCCTGGTTGCGCCTCTGGAATTGGTTCTTCCTATTTCACTTCAGGAATAATTTGACACAAATTTATTTTTGCAAGTTTAAAAAGTTTTCTTTTGCCGTTGATCGTGATCAATGAACGAAATAGTGACTCTCCATAGGATGATTACTAAAATCTGGTCGGTTATTTTGTTAAGAAATTCTGGAACAGAAATTAATTTTTTGTTTTTGAAATTCTGCCCTTGTTTTTACAGTAAGTACCGTATTTTTCTCAAGACGAGGCCAGCTGCTCTTCGATTTGTTTTTCCAATTTTGGTAAACGTGAGCCTCGTGTTCAAAAGAAAATTTGCTCTTCTTTACCCATTTCCGTCAACTGAACTTTTACGCAAATTCCTGGTTATCTCAAAGCCGCTAAGTGAAATTGCGGACTCGGAAACAATTCCAAAACAAAATCGGAGCACTTCTTTACTACACAGCTAGTTCGCCCTTTGAATTTAAGGTGAACACCACAGCAAGTCTTCGCCTAAATTTTTCTCTCGAAATTAAGGTGAAGAGCAAAAAATAAAAGGTCTTTTCTTCACTAAAACTGGATCCGCTTTATTCCCAAAATATGCGTGTGATGTGTTCCTCAAAATTTCACAATCTTTGCTTCAGATCAAGCTTCAACCAAAATGGTCCCCCAAAAAATTTTGGGCCTGGGTATTCCGTCCCCCTTTGCTCCCCTTTCAACGGCCCTATGTTATCCTTGACTCATAGGCCTAGCCAAGGAAGACCCAATGGGCCCCCCAATTGAAACGGCACCAATGATAAAAATGATTACAGCAGAGCCAATTGTTTTTTCCGTTTCAGTGTCTTTTAGCACTTTTGTGAACACCAGGAATTAACAATAATATTAAGATTGATGACCGGGGGCCCGGGTCCCATCAATTCAATTTTTTACCTACCAATTTAGATGTATAACCCGGGAGAAATTCAAGGTTTTTGTCCTAAAAGTTGCGACCTCAGGCTCTCATCTTGACCTTTTTATCTACGTATAATGCAATAACATGATTAGTAGCCATCTATAATTGTACCAAATTTTATTAACAATCAACCTCCAACTCGCCAGTTTTACGCGACAAAATACTTTTGAAAATAAAAATTAGCAAGGCAAAATGCTTATTGAACAAACTAATGAATTAGAATTGAGAAGACCTAGGCCCCCTGGTTGTACATGTACTCCTAAAACTGGTTAAACTTCGGAGCAGAATAACGGGACGATGTGAAGAGCTTAGACAAAAAAACCAGAGTCAGGATAAAATGAATCATTCTATTTCGAAACGTTTCGACTTAAACTAAAGAAGATTGATAATGACTTTAGATAATAAGATTGATAATGACTTTAGATAATAAGATTGATAATGACTTTAGTTTAAGTCGAAACGTCTCGAAATAGAATGATTCATTTTATCCTGGCTCTGTTTTTTTGGTTAAATTTATTTTCATGACAAAACGAAAACCTCCTGGGCAAATCTTCGAGAGAATTATCATTTAGCCTATCGTTAAAAATATTGCAGCAGGCAGGAGTGCCGAAACCCGGGGGGGATTGGGGGATATATCCCCCCCAATAATTTGACTGTATCCCTCCCAATAATTTGAGTATGGTCTTCATCTGCATCCCTTCCAAAAATTTGACTCCGGAGTGCATCCGAGCGCAGGTCTCGACTTGAATTCGGGGAAAAAAGTGTTCCACTTTTGGTGAAGACCTTTGTTTTTTTGTTTTTTTTTTGGTCTTCACTTGATTTGCTCACCTGAAGAAAATCGTGGTCGAGGTTCATCCCCCCCAATGTTGAAAATAGGGCAAAATTGGGGTAAAATTGCAAATTATCCCCCCGCAATGCTCAACAAAGATTTGCACCTCTGGCAGCAGGCAATATACCTTGCTTATTCCCACTTGGGCCACGTCAATTAACAAAATTTAACTCAAAGGTGCAAGGTTTTAAACATGTTTTGGACTTGACCTGTAACTAAAGGAAGAGATGAACAGTTTAATCTTTTCAATTGACTTTCAAATCTCAAAAATTTAGTTTTTTCAAATGGTTAAAAAAAACGTGCGAAATGTGATCCAAATGGCATTAAAATAGTTATTTCTTCCAAAAATTGCCCAGCGGCTAGAGGCTTCGCCCCCAGACTCCCATAGACTCGGGCGGCTGAGAACTCCGCCCCCAGATCCCCGTCTGTGATACGTTTGAGTTACACTAGCTTGCTCACTACCTTTCCCAAAGAAGACTTTTTTGGAAATTTTTTTAAATTTTGGTTCAAGTTTTCTCCGTTTAGCAAAATCCTAGTTACGAGTCAAACCAGGCCCCGGCTTCTGATCCTTCACTCGAAGGTATCTTTGTTTCATAAAAAGTCCCTCTTTTAAAAAATTTCTGACGACATCATTGCATGTTACTTGCAGTTTGCCGCCCCCCAATCAAAAATCCAGGTTATGCCTATGCCTCGACCCTAGACGCGATAACGGGAGATACGTTCGCCTATTACTTTTCAGCGCAAATTAAGTGAATGCAATTTTCGATGCCGAAACAACTTTTTGAGATTTTTTTATGTTTACCTCATCGTATCCATAAACTACACTGGTGAAATTGGATGGTCCTTTTGGTGATCGATTTATCTGAGGTCGCTGTGGCCTGGTTCGAAGTGCTTCAGTTCTGGTTTCAGTGGTTGTTGCCATTTCTTATTTTTTCTTTTTCTTTCTAGAAAACATGTTACACCCTACCAAACTTGATAAAACAAAGTAGTCAATAACATTAAAAAAGCAAATTTTTAAGTCACACATTGTGATATCATAGGAATATATTGTTTCATTGGATTGGCTATCCAGTAAGAATTATTTTATTAACTGGAATAAATAGGGTAAATTAAAAGGCACATGTACGAACAGCCTCCCAAAATAAACGGGAAGAGCAACACCATGCAGGTCTAAAAATCTGGAAAAAAGAAATTTCAACCAAATAAATTATGCTTCTTTGGTATAGTAAAAACCCTCAAATTCAATTTACATAAGTTTGAAGCCTATTTGGGCTGGGTTTTGATTAGACCAATTAAAGCTATATAGGATCTATAAAGTCCTCGCATAGCAATGGCTACTCACGGTTCTATGATGGCAGCTGATCGGGACAAGAAAAAGCGGAAGAAGAGGAAACACAGAGGAAAAGTCATGTGAGCGTATTAATTGAAGCATTTAAGTTTTGTATAAAATTATGCATAATAGTCAAAATAGCACTTTAGATAAAAAGATTTAATTTTGAAGCAATGTGGTATTACGAGGGCTTTGCCCTGTATGTTCAAACTTGTAACGAACAGGCACATACTTAGAATGCATGTTGCTAAGCAGGGATGTGGAAGCAGTCAAATTTTAATGCTTCCGCTTTCAGCTCCACTTGAAGCTTCATGCTTCCGATTTCGCTTCCGCTTCCTCAGCTTTGGAATTTTTTTGCTTCCAGCTCTGGATAGAATTAGTCGCTTCCGAGTTTGCTTCCACTTCCGGTCTCTTTCATCAAAGTGCTTCGGCTTCCAAAAAAATTTAACTGCTTCCACCGCTTCCGATTCCTGCTTCCGCTTCTACATTCCTGTATTTTGTGCAAAAAAAAAAACAAAAACGGACAAGTTTACTTGTTAAGCTATTTTATTTGACTTGTGTTGACGACAGGGCATGGTATGGAATGGAATGGAAGACGATTTTTCATTATTCCTTACTGGCAATTTTCTTCTATTCTATTTCCATTCCATACTAAAAATCTTCCATTCCATATTCCATTCCATACCAAAATTTTCTTTCATATTCTATTCCATACTTCCATACCAAAGAAATTTTAGACTGGAAGCAATGCAACGTATATTTCACTGCTTTGCATCTTTGAAATGTTGTAAGCAACCGTTCGTGAAGCTGCGTCAACAATACTAAAATGCAAGAACTGGTATGTGGCATGCATATTGCGCATGGGATGCATAGGCGTAGCCAGGATTTTCGATTGGGGGGAGGGCTAAACCGTAAATCACATGCAATGACGTCACCAGAAATTTTCGAAAAGAGAGACTTTTTTGGGACAAAGAATAAAAGATCAAAAGCTGGAGGTCTGATTTAGCACGTAACCAGGATTTGCTAAAGGGAAAAGACTAAAATCGCTAGCTAAAAAGTTTTACTAACATGTCAAAATTGGGAGACGTGGTGAGCAAATTAGTGCAACTCAAACGTGTCACAGACAGGGCCTGGGGCGGAGCCACCAGCCGCCGGAGGCTATGGGAGTCTGGGGGCGAAGCACTCAGCCGGTAGGCAATTTTTTTGCAAGTTTTTGGAAAAAATGGCTATTTTAATGCCATTTGGATCACCTTTCGCACGTTTTCAGAACCATTTAAAAAAACAAAATTTTTGAGATTTGAAAGCCATTTGATCAAATCCCTCCCTCCACTTACAGGTCAAGTTCAAAATCTTTAAAACACGTCTAAAATCTTGCATTTTGGGGTTAAATCTTGTGATTTGGTCTAGTCAGGAAAATCAAGGCACATTGCTTCCTGCAATATTTTTAGCATTAAATCATTCACTCGAAAATTTGCCTTTGAAGATTTTTGTTTTGTGATGAAAATAACCAGTTTTAGGAATACGCAAGACCAGGAGCCCGAGTATCCTCAATTCAACTTCAATAATTTTTTCAATAAGCATTTCCCCAAGCTAAGTTTTTTTCGAAAGCATTTTGTCGCATGAAAACTGACGAGATGAGATGGATTGATATTTAAAGTTGGTAGATGGTGAAGGTGGAATTTGAAGTTATTTCAAGTTGGTACATTAGATGCAATAAATGGTTACTAATCATGATATTGCAATATAAAAGTTAGCTGGGGGCCTAAAACATATTATTGCGTAAAAAAGTTTGATGAGGGCCTGAGATTGTCCTTTTAGAACAAAAACACTGAATTTCTCTCTGCCTGTACATTTAAATAGGTTGGCAAAGATTTTAATTGAGAGTGCCCGAACCCCCTAGTTATCAATATTAATATTATTGCTAATTGCTGTTATGCGCATGTACTGTTGCACTCGAAAAATGCAAAAAAAAACTGAATAAACTTAGGCTTTATGTCATCATTTTCATCATTGGTAGCATTTCAATTAGGGGGAAGGCAGAGAACCAGGACCCCTCTGGTTACGCCTATGGTTTAATGATTACCGTACAAGTTTGCTCTCATATAAATTATATAATTTGTCATAACCAAACTGCTGAACAACATTTACCGTAATAGAAATACCAAGAACACCAAAAAGAATTATTGTAAGCTGAAAAACGAAAAATATAAATAAAATTAAGCTTAAACGGGAATCAAATAGCAATTACGAGTTTTCGTTGCGATGTAAGAAAACAAAATTTAGGACTTGGCAAATTGTCAATCTCAAAAAAACAAACAACTCAAACCTCTAAAAGTCGTCGACTATAACATTAATGCTGCAAATTACAATGTACCTACAATGATGCAATACGTACGCTGTTTGTACAATATAAACAACCAAAGTACCGCAATTTGTCGACAAATAATACGCGTTGATATTGAAGTTGAATACTTCAGTGACAATCACCACCCGACATTGGTATGTATTTTTCAGTAAATACAATGCACAAAATCTAGTGTGGAATTGGTACGGAAGTATAGAAGAGTGTCTTCCATTCTATTCTTGAAATCTTCCATTCCATTCCATTTTGGCATCTTCCATATTCCATTTCGAAATTTACGTTCCATTCCATTTTCCATTCCATACTATGCCCTGGTTGTCGATTCTATATTATTGTTATTATTGTTACATTTTACCCTAACGGTTGTAGCCAGTTAGAAATTCCGGAAGCGCCTGATTTTCAAAAAATTGCTTCCGCTTCCAGCTCCTTTTCTCCACTTTCGCTTCCGAGTTTGCTTCCGCTTCCAACCTTTTTTATCAAAGTGCTTCCGCTTCTGCTTCCACAAAAAATTAACCGCTTTTACCGCTTCCGCTTCCAGCTTCCGCTTCCACATCCCTGTTGCTAAGGGAAGAGCTAAACCAAAAGCTAATACTTTTATGCCTGAAGAACAAGAACATAAATCCAACAACTGCTTGTCATAAAATGATTAAGAAACTTTAGTATCAATTACACGGTGGGCGTTTGGGAAATAGTCCCTGGCTCGAAACTGCTGAGGGAATTACATGTGCTTTCCTAAAGAAATAAAGCAGTTTAAACTTTGACTTTGGAGAAAAATATTTAAGTAATTCCACAAACTTAAAACTTTTAGCTGACTTTAAGTGATTGCACTTGTAGCGTGTATCCAAAGCTGTCTGCTCGCAACTGATGAGCTCCAAATGAGCGAAGTGGTTCGAAATTGCCTTGGCAGTCATACACGGTTGTATCTAGAAAAAAAGGAACACTTTTTTACAGTGTTTGAAAGTCAACGTTTGCAGTTAAAAACCTAACCTTGTCGATGTTAGTATGTACCACGTTGCAGATTATAGTAGAACAATTTGCAAGCTGGAGAGAGATTGCAGTCGTAAATAACTTCGTCATGGGTCGTCATCAGGTCGCGGGCCTGTATTTACCAACCACTGCACTGACGGATGCAACTTTGTGTTATTAAAAGAGGACTAAGGTAAAATCAATAGAGGTAGTTAAAGTTAGGCCAATCGTATTAGATTAGATTGGCGTTGAGTTTATCCTTCTTCACCAGCTGTTTCCGAGATATTCTACTTCAAACACTATGCGTAGGGACCTCTCTAATCATACTGTTTATTGATAACGTTGACGTTGATAACGTCGACGACGCCAACTTAGTTCTATTCGAAGACAACGCCACATTTAGGCTAAGCTACATAAGCTTTTTAACCTATATATATAGGCCTCTGTGGTCTAGGCTACTGCATTGAAATGTCGAGGTTGCGAATAAATATTATAATTAGGCCCTAAGTTGTGTTTGAAGTAGAATAACTTTGGAACGGCTGGGTCAAGAGAATGAAATCAAACGCCAATCTAATTCAATGCGATTGCATTGCCGTAGCTTTTGCTACCACCATTGATTTTGCCTTCAATCCTTTTTTAATTGATTCTTTTTTTTTTTTTTGTCTTGTCACGAAAAAGTGACTCTGTTTTTTGGACAATCCGTACCCGTTTAGGTTCGGTATAAGCTGTACATAAAATCGTGAGCGGGACGATAGAATCCTTAGTTTATATTACCCATCTCCAGTTTGTACGCAATTAAGCAGCGTGTCGATTTAAAGTAAACTGACATAAACTAATAAACTGGAAGTACTTGCTGATTTAAAATGAACTAAGGATACGTTAGTGTGCTCACGATTTTACGCCATGCGTAGACCGAACCTAACAAAAGCATTCAAGTCAAGTTGTCCCTGTTCACCAAAATACTTTACTATTGAGCATAGGTGGGCACAAGTCCGTTAATCGTTAATCCGTTAATAACGAAGCTAACTTTTTCATTAACTCGTTAATCCGTTAAAAAGTTTTTTCATGTTAACGGACTAAATTAACTTCCGTTAAGTGCTGTTAACGTACTAAAGGAACTTCCGTTAAGTTCTGTTAACTTCCGTTAAGGTTTTTATCGTAAATATCTTGCAGCTTCGTTGTGCATTTGAACTTATTTTTATCTTGAAATTATATTAGACTGTAAAATGTAACTTTCAAAACACAAAAAGACCAACATAGCAATAAATACTTCCTTACAATCAGCTCAACAGCGTCAATGCGTGTTCTAGAAGCGAGTGAATAAAACGAAATGTAAATTACACGCAAAATGTTAACGGATTAACGGACTTTATTAACTTCCGTTAATTAAAGCTGAAAATAACGCATTAACGTTAACGGAGGTGTGAAGTTTGTTAACGGACTAGTGGTTAACGAAGCTAACGTTTTGCATTAACTTGCCCACCTATGCTATTGAGTTTCTTCATTTTGCCGTTTTCAAGACTTGGCAGTTTTTAGTTAACATATGCGTTAAGGTCATTGTTGCTTTTTTGTTAGCGTTGTGGCAGAAGGTTAGCTTTCTCGTAGTTTTTGACATAATTTTTGACTAAGCGTTTGACTCTTATCTTGATTTTCACGACAGCACTATCATAGAACACTCAAAAAGAGTTGGAAGCATACAAAACTTTTAAGTTTTTTTTAGCTGGCGACACTGGCAAAATTCCAGAATTTTGCCAGTGTATCTTGTAAACCCAGTCGAATCTTGTAAACCCAATCTTGTAAACCCAAAAAGAAGAAAAGCCCAATATCTTGTAAACAGAAAGTCAGGCAAACAACAAATTTGGGGAAGATATCTAAGCAGGCATAAGTAGGCGCTCAACTAAGATTTGCTAAGAGATGAAGGGAAGCTTCGGGTTTGAACTAAGCATCAGCAATATTTGCTTGAAAAATGCCTGATTTTAGCGTTGTGCTGAGAAAACTGGTACAACTCAAGCGGATCACAGACGGGGTCTGGAGCCAAAGCCCCGGCCGCTGCGGGCAAAGTTTGTATTTTTTTAGTAAAAATTAATCATTTTAAAGGCATCTGGATCGCATTTCGCACGATTTTAGAGCTACAGTATTTAAATGAACTTATTAGGTAAGATTCGGATATCATTTGTAAAAATTAAATTGCCAGCTTTCGCTTACATATAGGTCAAGTCCAAATGTCAACTATCGTATTTGTTGGTTAATTTCAAGTGACTTAATTGGTAAAGCGGTAACGCGTTCGTCTCTGTAGCGGGAGGTCTAAAGTTCAAATCTCATCCGGTCAAATAGAACACAGTGTTGCCAAAGGCTCACCACCGCCGCGGCATTTCTCGGAAAGGAGCTATGTTGTTCGGGCGCCACGACTCAAAGATGGGCCCCGCTAGCTCGTTACATGCTTCGGCGTAATACAGAGAATGTAATAAAAGATTTAATTTGATTGGCTCAGGGGGGAGCTGAAGCCCCGTTAGCCCTCTCCAACCCCCTGTTTGCGCCACTGGTCATAATATCTTTCTAAACTTTTGAGAAAACAGAGTAAGTGACTTGAATGTAACTTTAAGGGTTTGTAAGATATTTGTAGGTGACATGTTTCATGTTTGTAGGATAATTTTTGACCCTTTCCTAGATAAATATTGTGCTTGATTGATGCCAAGGGCGTACACAGGGGGGATTTGGGGGTTCGAATCCCCCCCCAATTGGTCTGTCGACTAAAATGCCCAATAAAGAAAATATGACGTTTTTAGCTCTTCTAAGCCTGTTACTTTTTTTGCAATGACGTGGACTCCAACATGATTTAAAGCAACTTTTAAAACATTTAGAGTTTCCTTGGGGGGTTAATTTGTCAAAGATAAAACTTACAAATCAGTAACAACTTCAAAAAATTGCCAAAATTAGCAAATTTACGTTAAAAATGCTTAACATTGGCTTTATCAAAAATATGGAGATGGGGTTTCAATATTAGTTAATTAATCAGTAGTAGTTAATTATTAATCCACTCAAATCTCATTGTATTACCCCCCCCCCCCCCCCCATCCCCTACTGTCTCACTCTATAAACTACAGAATATAAATCCTTGTAAGTTTTTCAAAATATGGTTTTATGATTTACCGGCTCGTAAATTAGAGGACTGAAATGTTACTATTAGCCACCGCCCACATAGCTGACTTATGCGCAAAGGCGTACACATGGGGGGTTTAAACCACCCTTCCCATTGATTCGACGTATATCATTCGAAATATCGTCTTATTGCGAAAAACAAACAAGCTCCTTCTTTACTCTCATATTAATACAAAATATTTAATTATTGTAAATAATTTTTTTGTTTTTTAATGCAACATTGTAAGTGACTAAGTGTAATACGGAAAATCTGGAATGTCGTGTTATGAATCAGAGTAACTTTTAGTAGCGTAGGCGGGGGGCTGTAGCTCCCCATTGGCCTGTCAACCAAAATAGAAGAATAAGAAAAATACCTCGTTTTTAGCACGTCTGAGATTGGTTTTTGCACTGGAATGGACTAAAAAGTGATTTAAAACATCTTTTGATACATAAATTTACGGGAGAGGGGACTAATTTGTCAAAAATAAATCTCACAAATCAATTTCAAAAAAATTGCCTTGGAAAAATGGCCAACAACTTTGAAAAATGGCCAAAAACAAGCAATCAAATTTGATCGCTTGTGTAAAAATGCTAAACATAGGTTTCATCAACAAACATACAGTAGTATAAACTTAAAAATAGGGGGGGGGGGGACTTTTCAGTATTAGTTAATTACCAATCACTTGTCTCGAAAATTTTTTCCATTAGCCCCCCCAATTATTTTTCTCTATAAAATATAGATGAAATAGATTACGCTGTGTAAGTTTTCTTGCACTATAGGGTTTTATGATTTACCAGCATGTAAACAAGAGAGCTAAAATTTTACCATTAGCCACCTTCCACAAAGCCCATTTATGCAAACAGTTTGATCAAGTTTGCACTACTAATTTCTATGCCACATTTCAAAAGCATTATTTTTTATCAAAATAGCCGTAAAATTAAGATTTTTTGAAAAAAATGCAAAATTTTCAAGCGCTAGGGGCTCCCCCCAGACCCCCGTGCCTCCGGCGGCTGGGGGCTTCGCTCCCAGACCCCCAAATCAGTCCCCCCCATTGCGAATTTCTGGCTACGAACCTGGCAACTTTGCACTGTTTATAATTGTAGGCGTTTCCATAGCTTTTACTTTGAGGAATTTTTTCTGGATCGTTCAGATGCTAACCTTATGATGTTAACTGCAGATGTATGCCGAATCCTTGATTGTTTTTTGTTTGAAAAGTTTTATTTACATTACGCACTGTGTGACTTTGATTCCATCTTGTGACATTGCAATAAGTTTTTTATTCGCCAAAGTATAGATCGCGAACAAATTTTTGATGTCACTTTCAAATCCTTCCCCTCATTGAAAAATCCTGCGTACGCCACTGATCGATGCCATAGTGCAAAAAATTACCCTCAAAAAGCGTCTCATTTAAGATGCAACAATGGAACTAAGTTTCGCGTTTGAAAACCTGATCATATGAACAAGATCGTCATAAATTTGGTGTTTGCCTCTCTTCACCACTTTTCAAATAATTATGATACCGAAGTGCCTGCATAAATTAACGGTAGCCCTTTATTTTGATTTTTGAAGGTGAGACGTTTTCAATAAAATCAGCTCAGTTTTGTCAGTTTATTTTATACGATTACGCTAAAGAAACAATTATGCTTTTGGTTAGTTACGTTTATTTATTTCTATTACGTAAAATGGGTAACGTAGTATGACGTCAAGCCTGGACCTGACTACCAAACGTTTGTTGTTCTAAAAAGCTATTGGATCAAATTTCAATCGAATAAAAAACCTTTACAATTTGCCTGGGCACATCTCTCTCACTGTTCGAGAAATTTAGCGTTAAAAATCATCAAAGTATTGAGGCTTACAAGAAGCTAATAATAACAATTACTTTGAGGAAAGTTCAAAGATTTTTTTGAATATCAAATACGTGTAAGTCTTATGTAAATAAGCAAACAGAGTTTGTTTTAAGTCGTGGAAAATATTTTGCTATTTTGTTTTATGTTGGTTACTTGGCCAGGGGCCACAAGAATTTTACAAGAAATGTTACGTTAAACGATTTTAAAGTGTTACATTCGAGACGCAATTAAAGGGGGTGAAGCATCCAGCCAATCGTGGTGGTTTACAATCGCCAAAATAAAAACATAAATTTTGAAATGTTTTGTGGTTATTTTAGGGCTGCGGTTGGCAAAGATATTAAACAGATACAATGAGATATCCCCTTTAAAGAGTGTTTGGAAATCCTCAACTTGTTTTCTCAGCCTGAACTTCCCAGAAAAAAAGAGTGAATAATATTTACTCTTAAATAATATTTACTCTTCCAGTAACATCTTGTGACCTATCGAAGTTTGGTAAAACCCTCTCTCTTTCTGGAAATTCAGTCGAGGAAAACAAATTCAGGGTTTCCAAAAACTTTCTAGGGGAGAGTTTTTTTGTATTTGTTGAACATCTTTGTAACCGCAGCCCCAAAATAAGAACCAAAAATTTCAAAAATTGTATTTCCGTTTAAACAATTGTAAACTACCGGAATTGGTTGGGTGCTTCACAGACTCTCAAATGAATTTACTCGTGTTGAACAAACGCCAAAACTTTCTGGGTCAAGCCTCAAACGCGGTCTTTAGGGATTTGAAAGCGAATTTCCGACTACGGCTAATACCTAAACAATTTTTAAAACTTTTAAAAAGGTATAAAGTAATTAAAATCCAACAAACCACTAGGAGTTAATGTGTGCTTTCAGCTTTTGGATTTGAAAATGCTTCATTGTTCTTCTTATAAAACAATTTAATTTCATTTCATTTTCAGCGTCGATTACAAGGATATGTCGGTGAGATATGGAGAAATCAAGCTGGGCGTTCCAAATGGACTCAAAAGTCTTTTGGAAGATTTGTCTAGAGAAGTTTTAAGAGAGCAACCGAAAAACATTCCAAAGTTTGCAGCCGCCCATTTTCAACGTTTACTGGATGACCGAGGTATGACCACAGTACAGTGTGCCCGATTGTTATCGAGCGTGTTTTAGATTTAGTCCGTCTTGTGTAAAAATTTATCGGCCTATATTCGGTGTCTGCGTAGTTGTCACCACGCTGCTATGGGGCTGTTGCATTGGAGTAACTTTTCCAGTGCAAGAATCCAACGAATTTAAAATAAAATAAGACAAAAAAAAAAAAAGAATCCAGAGGATTTTATCTGTAGGTAAGAAATCACAAAAAGAAAAAATTTGTGCCAGTTTACCTAGTCCAAATAGTAGGCATACCTTGTGATGAGTTGTTTCTATCACTCGTGTGAATTAGATTATCTCAGCTAACGGTTTTGAGAGTTGCTGATGAGGACCGCGGTTCTGCAAACTTAAACTTGAGTAGATTCTTTACAATGCAGCAGAAGAGTAGGAGATATACTGGCCTTCTAACTGACCGTAAAGTTAGTCGTAATCATATCGCTCCAGTGAACAAGCCATTTGTAAGCATCCTGCGTGATTTCTTTTAGATACACTTTTAGAGCAATGTAGGCCCAGAGGAAATGCAGTTAGGTTATGTGGCACAGTTTGTATTTAACCACAGTCTCAATGGGGATCATTAGAGTCTTAATAGTGTCCCCATCATTCCAGTATTGTTGCACTTCATTTATTCAACTGTAAAGCTTTTACAACATTTCAGTTTTATTTCGGTTTGTTTGGGGTTGTATAGAGGTATTTTGATTAACATTGTTGTTTTTTCCCAACGTGACATTCCAACCAGCCAGTCAACAGCGATGATTGAACACTATCCACTCATAATCATGAGTTAATGCATCTGGGCCATCTTAATTAAGTGTTTGGTATTGCGAGCCGCAAAGACACACCCTACTGCGGATATAACCTTGTTTGAATTTTCTTTTGCTAGTTATTGTGCTACAGTAATTTGTGGCATCGTTTTTCTGCTTTTTTGTTTTTTGTTTGATATCGGTATTTGATGGCGATTTGCTATCCCTACTGATAGTAATACCCTGATGAGGCCTGGTTAAATTCTAACTGCCAAAACGTCAGCACAAAGGTTATTTTTTGAGTATCACCGTAGCGATTTCTCGAAACTAGATTACAACACCAGAAGAAATTTAGACTTTTTTAAAAATTTGTTGTTTGTGTGATTACCAATGTTACAATTCTAATAATGTAGGGGACGAAAAACCGCTCGTAGAACAAGAGCTGCCGAAAACAGCGGAAAAAGTACAAAACAAATCATTGGAACGGGCATCACCTATATCACAAACACCTACACGAATTTCACTAGCAACACCACCAACAACACCAAAACGGCAATCACAGGCCGCAGAAGAAGAGCAAGATGAAATGCAAAGCTTACTGCAAGGTAGGTATAGTTTGCACTTTAATTCCTGACCAAAAGCGTTTTTTGTTATTTAATTTTTGGTAAAAACGTTCGACAAATCAGAGTAACTGTTGTGGTTTGTTTAAAAAAAAATTTGCGAATTTTATCAGTGGATAAGAAACCGCGAGATAAAACTCTTATGGTTTATGACGTAATTGGTGGGGTTAATTGTGGGTTGCTTCAACCACTTGCTTAAATAATTGATTCAACTCAATTTTTCTGAAAGTTGCCGATGAGGACCAGTGACCTAAACAGCGCTACCAATTAAGTGCTGAGGACAACGACCATGCACTTGATGGTCACACACGAACGTTTATCCAGTTTGAAATTTACAGCTGTTTATTGACTTTTGTCACTAGTTCAGCCAGTTCAGTTCGATTCTGTAAGCTACGTCACAAATACATGTTCAATATGAAGCGATGTTTTATTTCTTTGAATCTTTATCGCAAGCTAATGACAATAAGCTGCTATAGACACTTAGACAGGTATAAAAGCATTATAGTTATATTCAATGTACGGTATTTTTAGTGCTTTTTAACTGCAAGGTTTTACGACACCTTAACAAAGTTAATCCAAAAGTATAAACACACTGCACATGAAAAGCAATGAAATTAAAGTATTTGGAGAGAGTTAAATCTTCTGCTACGCCTATAACAGTAGGCGCAGAAGATCCAATCAGCGGTTTATGGTGGATCAAGCATCTGCAACTGAAACGGTAAACTTGGGTTCGATTCTCGGTCAGATCAAATAAAAGGCTATAAAATTGGAATAGCGTCTTCGTAGCCTGACGTTCCGCATTGAAGGCGCATTTTGTTGCTAAATGCCACCGTGTGTTGATACTTAAATGAAGTCTTTATTCAGTGTCACAAACTTTTTTTCAACAAATAAATTTTCACTTTAAAAACTCTAATCTGAACTTTTCACAATTGACCAACAGGAGTCAGTAATGATAAGACCTTTTGCGTCAAGCCGTCAACTGGAGTGTTTCACTCGAATAAATAAGTGGGGGGCTCCGTAAGTTTCGCTGTATGTAAGCTCCTGAATCTTAAGGGAAGTTTCTGGCATACGTGTCCCAACTTTCGGCCGAATTGAAGATGAAGACCAAAAAAAGGTCTTCCAGAGATTTGGCCCAATTTCCGGCCCAATTATGGGTATGGATTCAACAATAATTGGTGGCAAGTAAATATAAACGCGTGGCCAAGCAAGCGAGAGCCTACCTGGGTCTACTCTGCTAAAATAAGTTGGTATAAGATTTTTTGTAACGTAGCACTTTTTTGACATGACTATATGCGCTATAAACAGGCAGGAAAAGTGAAAATGCAAAAATGCAAAACGGTTACTATCTACTCTCGATAAACTTAATGATAATTCCAAACTGACATCATTGAAAAAGATATTTTACAAAAGACGCAAAAGAACAACTAAGGAATCGAATCGAAAGTTTGTGAATCTTGTGAAACGGGGTCAGTTTCTTTACAGTTATCTGCACAGCAATATTAAAATTATATGTTTTTGTTTCAGCCGAGGGTGCTGATGCAGCCGCCAGGCTTATTCAATCCAACTTTAGAGACTTTAAAGTGAGAAAATCTAGAGTAAGTGACTGTGTTATAAACATTGCTGGGCTACGCGATTTTTTTGCAAGTTTGCAACTTTTTTGAAATCAAGTCCGCACCGCAATTCCGCAATTCTACACAGTCTCGCAATCCGTAAAGGGAGTTTTACGCTAGACAATTCAACGCAATTAATGAAATCAGTTTTTTAATTCAATGCTGTACTAATCACCTAACGCAAACCAGATACATTTATTTTTATAAGAACAATTTTATAAGAACACGAGACTCATATTTGGTAAAAATTTAAGAACAAATTATAAACAATGCAAGCCTAAGTATGAAAAAAATAATTACGAACAAGGACTAAAAAGACAGAAATTTCTTGGCCTTTTCTATGTTGTCATAATTAGTTGTCTAAGATTATTTTTGCAAGTATAATCAGAGACAAAAGACAACCTTTTATGAAGCAATAATGAATTCGGATGACTTTATTCTCCAAAAAAATTTTAATAACAAATTAAGAAGTGAAACTGAAAATTTATTAAAATTTAAGAGCAGACAGCCTCAAACCAAAATATACTGATTCTTATAAAAAAAGTGTTTCTATCACAAAAGTATAACTTATTAACACGAGTTTTAGTAAATCAAAAGTTTAAAGAATTGCCACTTAGTTTCACGCAGGCGTATAACCAGAAGTTTTTAGGCATCATTTTAGGAAGGAGCTCCCAGCAGCCGCCGGAGAAAAGGGGTCTAGGGGGACCTCAGCAGCAATCGAAGTTTTTGCGATTTTTCAAAAAAATAATTTTTTAGGATTCCGCATAAACTATTACTGCAGTCACATACAGCTTCCGGGCTATCATGTGACAAATCACATGACGCATTTCACGGAAAATAGAGTCGAAGTTTTCTCGCATCTCGTGATTTAGACTTTAGACTACAGTGAATAGAATAAATACTTTTAGAGTAGATATGCGGAGTTGCGGACTAATTATTCGAAACTTCCGAAACTGCAATTCTGCAGCTAAAACTACTGCGAACTGCCATTCCGCAGTCCGCTACAAAAATAGGAAATCCGCATTAGCGAGTTTGCGAATTTGCCCAGCTCTGTTCATAAAAAACCCGCATTTGAACTTGCCAAGGCGAATATTGAACAGGTACTATGTTTGTTTGTTTGTTACATATCTGCTTTTTTTGGAAAAATTTTAGGGTTGTTTTTTTTAAAGAAAAAAAGGAGTAAAAAAATAAAAAACTTCCAGAAAATTAATCACTGAAAAGTTATAAATCAACATCTGAGACATTGCGGTAACATACAAAGCACGCAGCATCAGAAGTAAGAACTGGTCTGCAGGAGTCACTTGAAGCACTACATTAAAGGCTGAGAGTGGGGGAGAAATGTGCTCCTTGCTCTTTTGTTTTAGGCCCTGCTTACACTTGGCATAAAATTGTGAGCGCACAGCAAGCGTATCTTCTGTTATTTTGATCAGTTTTACGCTGGGAAGGCTGGTGGTAGTGGCTACATTAGAGGCGGCAAGCAAGTCCTGACTAATTTTCTGTTTAAAATGAATAAGATCAAATGCATTTTAACGAAGTGTACCTTTATAATAACACTCTATCGTTTTTTCTCTATCGCAGATTAAATACAACATTTAGACGCATTGGAAGCGTCGTCTTATTGCGTAACGAATAATGAGACACGTGTCTGACACTCTGGTAAGTCTAGCGCTCGAAGCGATCCACGTTACATTCCTTTCCTTTTCTACAGAAGTTGCTTGATAAAGTTGGGGTTCGAGCATCATTTGCCAGCCTAAAAGATACTAAATCAATGTGGTAAAAGAAAGGGTACATTTCGGACAAAAAAGGGTACACACTAATGCAGTCCGGATACAATTGTGCGCTCATAATTTTAGGCCAATTGTGAAACAGATTATTGTACACTTTGTAGCGATAGCACGTTTTGCCGCTTCCATAAATTGCACCATTGTTTCTCAATTACAGCGCACCAATCAAATTTGCCCATTCTTTTTATCACTGTGACGCTCCTGTTTAGTTGACGTAACAATGATATACAATGGCGGTTGGTATATAAAGCTGGAGCGAGCCGTCATTCACTCCCTTACTCAGATAGTCAGAGAAACAAAATTCGTTATGCAGTGTTGATTACGAATAAATGAGCGGTGAAAACTTATCCGTCTGTTCGACGTTTTGCTAAAATATATAGAGCCGCTAAACTGGTGACCCCGACGTGATTGGATGGTCGGCGCTCGAGACGACGTTAGCAGGCCCCTTCCTACCACTGCTTTCAGAAAGGGGGAAGTGTGTCGCAGTTCCTGCTTCATCCAGTGGCGATGTGGAAAACTAGCATGGAAGTAACCACAAACGAAAGATAATTGGAACCGTTAGCTTTATAACTCAACAGATCTTGTTATCTCATAGGTTGTACAACCGAGCCGGTTAACCGCAATCGGAGCGCGCTCGCTATTGACACGCCACACTGGCAACCCCGACGTGACATTTTGTATCACGGCATTGCCGCGTATACAATGAATGCAGCTTTAGGCCTGATGGCTAGCAGAAACGTCGCACTGCCGAAAAGTTTAATTAGTGATAATGATATATATATCTGTTATTGCTGTAGATGGAAGCTATGGGGCGTGAAGATGAACAGAAAGTAAGACAATCTAGAGCAGCGTTTTTTTAAGCGTGGAAACTGCGCAAATTGTGCAGTTCCTTCTCGGTTTTGTGCAGTTCCTTTTCAAAAAATTGCGCTGCAAATTTTTGCAGCTACAAACTTTGCGTTTGCGCGGAAAGTTGATATTTTTATAAAGACTTATTTAAAACCTTAAAATAGGAAAAATATTAAATCGACTGATCGCTATTATGAAGTTCCAATATCTTTACAGTTGAAACGAATTGTCAACTTGAACAATGCTCCGTAGAAATGTTGTACGTAGCGCGAACGTGCAAAGCTGTTCAAGCGGTTTTTTGCAAAAAGTATTCTAAAGTTATTGTAGATGCAGTTCTGTAACAAGCAACATCTTTCTTTCTATGAGCAGAAATCTTGAGAGCGCCAATAGCTGCTAAGCAAGCTGACTGACTGGCTACCTGCATTCAGTGAATGGAGTCCAGAAAGAGTAAAACTATTCGTAACGCTTATAACTTAGAATTCTAAGTTTATAACTTAAAATCTTATAATGAAATGCCGATTCGATTTTGAACGGGCAGTAACATTGTTTGTCCTAGGAAAAGACACTTAACACTTTTTTTGGGGGGGAGGGCTAAGCAGACTGTGTCCCTTAACGCAACCCAACCTGGCCAATGACTTGCAAACAGAGCCCCTGAATCCAGAAAAGTAGCTCTGAGTTGGCGTGTTTCGACAGACAAAGAGTTATTGTTTCCTACGCCTGAATGAGTGAAAATTTTATTAAAAAATGTAGTGGTTTGTGATGATGTCAAGACAAATTTTTAATGTAAGCACAATATCACACACAACTAAGGGTCGTAGTTGACATGACGACTCGATCTTGGTCTTTTTCGGAGTATCATTTCATACCAAATACATACTTTGTGCTACTTGATTACTTGGAATGCTTTTTGTGCTGTGTTTTTCATATTTTAGACAATCTTAATTTTTGATGAACAAGATAAATGTTTTGTTTAGTATCACTTCTCAACGTCAAAGACAGGCCATTGATTATGGTGATTTAACATAAACGTGAATCTGCTCCTAGCTTACATTGCCCCTTCAAAACCTTTCGCTCAGGGATGTCCAAAGTGCGGCCTACACGTGTTGTCGAACTACGCGTTATTTTTTGCTCGCAGGCAAACATGAAGTTAAGGATCATACCAACTCCATTTGCTAGTGGTGGAAGCAAAAAGAAATTAAAGCTGAGCTTGTTTGGCTAAACACAGTATTTGCAAGAGCTTTTGTTCTTGCTCGTTGTGATCAAAGCAGGATCCACTCGGCAAAACAAAAACCCTCCCGGAAAAAAGCTTGGGCATCCCTGGAGAAGCTTGCAAAGTTAACATACAAATGAATAAATGACTTCATCAAAAACTCATTTATACAATATGATACTGAAGTCTAGCTGTATTCTTCTTTGTTTTCTAATTGCTCAAAATTTACAAAATGTAAGTTCATTGCCAAAACAATCTGCATCAGGGCATAAACATTACGTCATTTTTTGTTAAAGGAATTTTTGTGCAGTTCCTCACTTTGCTTAAAAAAATCTGCTCTAGAAACCTTAATTTAAAATAAAATCGAAGCAGTATTGAGAAATGATTTCAAATTAGTTTCACTGATTGCATCATATAGCCTACCTTAACTGCGGTAATACGCTCCGCAATTCATTCTTGTTTAAGAGTTTTGAGCAGTAGTGGATCTTGTCGGAGACAAACTTGAGTGTACGGCGAAAAACTTGAAATATACACAAGATAAGAATGTTTCCAACAATTTAATGAAGATAAGCTTCAAACCCAGCTGATCGATTGCTTTCAGCAAATATAGGTTCATTCAGAGTCGTAGCAACAGTTATAACATCTTTATGTAGGCTCCGGTTGGAGCGGAATGGCAAGACAAAGAAGATGTTACAAAGCTAGCTGAAGAAGCGCGTAAGTCATCTGTGATGTCATTGGAAGACCGTGTACGTTCAACAGGCAGCCTGCTTGCAAAAGAAGAACCTACTGGTCGTGCATCACTGCAAACAGTGAAACAAGAACAAGTACGAACTTCGATTGCCTCTGGATCGCTAAAAGCGGAAGAGTCAGACCAACAACTGACTCTTGACGAGATGCAACGAGATTTGGAAGAAACAGTCACAGCTGAGGAAGATACAACGAAATACACAGAGTCGGAGGGAATTGAGACTCTGATGAGAGAAGATGCGTCGCAAATTCCCTTCTTTACGCCGGAAGGACGCGATGATTCTACATTTGAAACAGAAGCCCTGCGAAGAAAATCTCTCGCAAGCGATAAATCGCAAGACGAAATTTCTAGACAATCCTACGTACCAAGTCGAAAACCAACCTTGGAACAAGAAAAATCACAAGACGAAATTTCTAGACATTCCTACGTAGCGAGTCGAAAACAAACCTTAGAACAAGAAAAATCCCAAGACGAAATTTCTAGACATTCCTACGTACCAAGTCGAAAACCAACCTTGGAACAAGAAAGGAAATCACAAGATGAAATTTCTAGACATTCCTACGTACCAAGTCGAAAACCAACCTTGGAACAAGAAAAATCCCAAGATGAAATATCTAGACATTCCTTCGTACCAAGTCGAAAACAAACCTTGGAACAAGAAAGAAAATCACAAGATGAAATTTCTAGACATTCCTACGTAGCGAGTCGAAAACAAACCTTGGAACAAGAAAAATCCCAAGATGAAATTTCTAGACATTCCTACGCAGCGAGTCGAAAACAAACCTTGGAACAAGAAAAATCCCAAGATGAAATTTCTAGACATTCCTACGTACCAAGTCGAAAACCAACCTTGGAACAAGAAAAATCCCAAGATGAAATTTCTAGACATTCCTACGTAGCGAGTCGAAAACAAACCTTGGAACAAGAAAAATCCCAAGATGAAATTTCTAGACATTCCTACGTAGCGAGTCGAAAACAAACCTTAGAACAAGAAAGAAAATCACAAGATGAAATTTCTAGACATTCCTACGTACCAAGTCGAAAACAAACCTTGGAGCAACAGGATTCACAATTCCTACCACATGGTAGTTTGGTTCCATCCACTGAAGAGCCGCATATGCATGAAGACCGTACTTTTGACCAAGTTGTGCATCATGGTAGATCATCAATCGATGCGGATATCTTCGACGATGTGATTGGGCTGGAGAAAACTTTTGATGTTCATCAGCATCTTGCAGATGATACAGAAAAGGATACAGATGTACTAAAAGGCGGCTATTCGGAGGTGCAAGACACTGTACAAGTATTGCAGTCAGAACTTGATGATACTATTAAGGTTACTCAGGGATCATCCATCGTTGAAATTACAGAAGACCAGTTGAGCGGATACGACGCTCAAGAGCTTCCAACTGCTGTCGAAGAGATTGAGAAGCAAATCTACCAACAAGATATTTTTGACATAATTTCAGCTGCTGAAGAGCGTACGAGTGAGCATGAGGATCAGTTCGATCAGCAAGTAGAAGCTGAGGATGGCCAAGACCAATTGAGCGGAATCGATGCTCAAGAGTTTCCAGCTGCTGAAGAACAATTCGGAGAAGTGGATGAGCAAGGCCACCAAGAAGAGATATTTGACAAAGATTCCGCTGCTGAAGAGCGTACGAGTGAGCATGAGGATCAGTTCGATCAGCAAGTAGAAGTTGAGGATGGCCAAGACCAATTGAGCGGAATCGATGCTCAAGAGTTCCCAGCTGCTGAAGAACAATTCGGAGAAGTGGATGAGCAAAGCCATAAGCAAGAGATATTTGACGAAGAATCCGCTGCTGAACAGCACATGAGTAAGCACGAGGATCAGTTTGATCAGCAAGTAGAAATTGAGGATGGCCAAGACCAACTGATCGAAATCGATGCTCAAGAGTTCCCAACTGCTGAAGAACAATTTGAAGAAGTTGATGAGCAAGGCCACCAACAAGAGATATTCAACAAAGATTCCGCTGCTGAAGAACGTACGAGTGAGCATGAGAATCAGTTTGATCAGCAAGTGGAAGTTGAGAATGGCCAAGACCAATTGATCGAAATCGATGCTCAAGAGTTTCCAGCTGCTGAAGAACAATTCGGAGAAGCGGATGAACAAGGCCACCAAGAAGAGATATTTGACAAAGATTCCGCTGCTGAAGAGCTTACGAGTGAGCATGAGGATCAGTTTAATCAGCAAGTAGAGGTCGAGGATGGCCAAGACCAATTGAGCGGAATCGATGCTCAAGAGTTTCCAGCTGCTGAAAAGCAATTCGGAGAAGCGGATGAGCAAGGCTACCAAGAAGAGGTATTTGACAAAGATTCCGCTGCTGAAGAGCGTATGAGTGAACATGAGGATAAGTTTAATCAGCAAGTAGCGTTTGAGGCAGGGGAAGAGCATACCTTCCAGCAACACGAGTTTGAGGCAGCTCCTACTGATGAGGAGCAAAGTTTTCCGCAAGATGATTTTATCAATCAGTTTGATCAGGTGAGGCTACTGTTTGTTGCAGACTAGCAGCGTAAAATAATCGAGAAATAGACTAAATAGTGTATTAGGAACCTAAATCTTTGTCGAAACGCTCATCTATTTTGTTACGAGAGGTAAATGTGTCCGGTTATTTTGCAACAACTTCAAAACGACTTCATAATCAGGAGCCGACGTAGTGCTGAGTTTTGTTTCTTTGCTTTTTCATGTCTCCGCACGCGTGCCAAGTTTTTGCGCAGTATGATGCGTATTACTGCGAATCTCTAGGATTTGCAGCTCTAGATTCTTTGATTTTCCGTCTCACCAGCACCAACAGGCATTATGCTACACAATCAGACAAAGTATAACGTCACATTTGGTGTGGTATGAAAGCTAGAAATAACGTCAGAAACTCCGGTCTAAAATCATGAGCGAAATGACGCATAGTTACTTGTTAGTACAAATATGTTCAACGTTCGGGCCTGTCGTGTTAGATACCTACGTTCTTCTAAAACAGATTCCGCATTTACGTTACGTAAAATGACTGGTAATTGTAATTACATTTTGTTCACCAAGTTGCCTTGGCCAGGAGACAGCGAAGGGACCTTTCGGTCTTCGAGTCAAGCTGCCACCTGCCCACCTGTCTACCACACACGGCGGAGGCTTCACACTGTCCCTTTTAATGCTGAACGTCAAGCAGGAAAGCTGTGAATACCAATTTTTATAGTCTTTGGTTTGACCCGACCGGGAATCGAACCCGAGTCTACCGCTTCAGTAGCAGACGCTCTATCCACTCGACCACTGATCGGTTTGATTACTATTTGCTATTACTGTAAAATGTTGTGGACAGACAAGGCACTAGTACAGTAGGCTATATCAACATACTTAGGACAACATGAAGGGTGTTGAAAAGCATGGTAGGAAAAGCTCACTTGTTGAGGCGTAAAGCCAGTTCCACAAAAGTATACTCTAAGTATACCGCATATTTTGAAAATATTTACGACATGAAGTTTTTCAAAGTTTGGGACCCAAAAACCGACCCGAAAGCTTTGCAATAAGTAAGGTTTCATAAAAAGCACTAAGTTTCTCATGGTTATACAAGTACATCTTGATATACACTTTTACTATGTCACTTTTGGCCGCTTGGGTGTCATCTTCTGGGGAACCTCTTAAATCGATTTTTGCGCAGTTTAAGCTAGTGGAATGTTTATTGTTAGGATGAGAAAATGTTTGGATAGTAAATATATTAACATTATTTGGGAATCATACTCTGCCCGAAACTACTCACATATGCCCTTTAAAAATGGTTTTTCTTAGGATCAGCAAGTATGAGGTTGAAAAATGATGGCAGTCTTGCAAATTGCCAGAAAACTAATTTATTATACTGTAGTTATCTTATCGCAACTCCATGTAAATTGCGCACATTTGTATAATTTTGTGAACTTAAAACGCCAGCATCACATTTCAGCAAAATTTCCCCCTTTTTAAAGCTTCTTTTGACAAGGGCAAGGGTCGGCAAACTTTTTGCAGTCGCGGACCAGAACTAAACTCTGCTAAGTCGACTTGGGCCCGCGTAAATTTAGTTTTAGTAAAGTTAAATTTAGATAAAAACAAAAAACGAGGTTTCGTCCACGTTTCTGGTCTAAGTTACAAGCCAGCCTGGGCCCTAAGTTTACGTGTTGACAGAAAAAAAAAGGTCTTCTGCCGTTAGGAGCTCTACTTCAAACCTGAGGTTTTTGGAAGTAGAGTCCACACTTTGAGAAGAAGTCGCGGCCCGTAGGTTGCTAACACTTGGACTAGATGGTGGCTGGTGGAACAGAATTCCCTTTTACACTTATTTCCTAAATCGAAAATTAATTCCAAATTTTGTGTGCCCTTTAGGAGCCGCGAGAAGACCATGAAGATGGAAAAGCCATGGAGGACCAAGGTAAAATGCATAAAAAATTCTTCGTTTGGTTTCATTATCGGCTTTCTGCTCGATAAACTTGGCAGACTGACAATAAATAACACTTTAGAAAGCAATGAACAACAAATTATTGGCCCGCTCAAAGCTCAATTGCCAGCTTTGGAGTTGGATGTAAGATTGGTGTTCCAAACCACGACCTGCGAATGCCAACGAATGAAAATCTAATTTGTTTTGCAGTTTCGTAGCGGGTTTGAGAGATAAACAATTGCACATATCAACCAATTAATTCGTACGGCACATTATGGTATGTGCAGTACAAAACTTAAAAAGGCACTCAGGTCGGAAATTTTTTTGCTTGATTTTATTTCAAAGACCAACTTCACCAAGTTTGAGCTTTTTATGACCTTACGTTCCTGAAATATAACAGATTAGATTTCCCCTTGGAAAGGCTTTTTCCCCTTAGAAATTTTGCCAGGGTTGGCAATAAGAAACAAGATTTAAAAAAATTACTATATTATTTTCCCAAAAAATATTTTGCGCCAAGAGTTATTGTAAAACAAAGTAAAGGTTTAGAACGGTAAAAATAGCTGCTTTTTCGTAAGAGTAAACCAGCTTTATAAAACTTAATCTTCTGTCACAATACTAACCAAATGGCAACACCGAAGTAAGAAGAAAACAGCTAATTTTGAACTGCAATACGGGAAAACGGGAAAGTGTAGAAACTTCAAATTAGGTGAAAATGCCTTGTAGGCTTATCCCAGCATTTTAGTCAAGAGTGAAAAACTTGACTAGAATGCCCTTTTAACAATTTTTTTTTATCTGCAGCCTCCTTTGCTGAAGAAGAGAAGGAAGGAGGTCAACAAGAACGATTATCTGGGTTAAGCGAGGAGGTAGTAAGTTAGTACAATAAGCTAATCGCATTGACTTAGAACTGAAGTCGACAGATATTGAAGTGACGTCATTTACACGACCGCAACCGATGACGTCATTGTGTAATAAATAATTGTGTTTTTATGGTTGCACGTTGGTTTTTTGAACATTACTGTTAAACATACTAAAGTTGACACTTAACTAGCTTAAATTAAAACGCGGCGCTGTGAAAACTATGACACCACAAATGTCTTTCTATTTTATCTTATTACGCCGATCGCTATAAATAACTGGTTATAAAATGCTCTTGACGAAAACTTTTTCAAAAAACGCACGATTTCAAAACTGAAAGCTGGATTTCAGTATTATTGAAACATTAAGTATAAAAAACGCATACACAGGCTTTACGCGAACATACTGTAGACAGTTTGAACCGAAAAGCAGAGAAAGAAGATGAGTGAATTCTTGGTTTGTTTAATAGCAAAGCGTTTTAAGGCATAATTACATACAGCGCGAACTCGAACGCGAGCGCGAACCCGCGGAAAGTGGCGCTTTGTTGTGGTAGAAAGCGGCTTAGAGGATTTTAGGGTCGGCATTTTTCACTTTAAGAGCCGAAGGCTGTTGCTCACCCTAAAACTCTCTTGGCCACTTTTTGTTTGACCGCTAAGTGATATTTGCCTGAAAATATGATTTAAAAGCACTGGAGACTTTTTTGGGCTTCACATCATATGCCTTTTGTTTGATGATGTGATGAGACGAAGTCCTAACGCTTGCTAAAATAGTTTCACGTTGGGGAATTTTTATCGCCTTCGTTTAGCTATAATTTTCCATTCTATAATGACAATTCTATGTAACCCAGCCTTAACAATAAACGATCAAACAAAATTAGGATTGGATCATAATATAGAGTGTTATTAGCTTGTTTGGTTTGAAAAAGCGGACGCCTTTCTGCAAGATATCATATCTGGTAGAGAATTTCCACAATTTGGTAAGTACCATTGGTTTGTAAATTAACCAGTTAGGGTCTATTGTGACGTAAGTGACCTTAGTTGTAAACAATCCAGGTAACAGTAACACAATAACATCTAAAATCAATTAAGGGCTTCGAAACACGCATTTTAGAGAAAAAAAATTCGAAGTTTACAACATTGAATTTTTGTCATTCAAGTAAGCAAGGGGGTGAAACAGTTAGTGATGAAAACCTTTTTGTTGCTGCACAAGGTTGTAAACCGTAGTATTGAGAACGTGTTGGCTTCAGTCTCCGCAAAAATAGCCAAATAGTTAAATCGTATATTTTCAAGCCCTTAATTGAGGTTCAGTTTGAAGATGATATCATAACTAGAGATGATATCATAACTGCAATAGCCTATTCTCATATGCTGTAAACTGAAATTGCAAAGTTGGTTTTGTAGTACAGTATTCTAATTCAGTTGTAGCAATTGCAATAGCACTGACAATTTGTGATTGCTTTAAGATTTTTCAAGCAAAAATAGGAACTGCACAAAATCTTTTTCTACATATTATGACGTAACAATTTTGTTTCAAACGTTTTAAACCCCTCTCTCACTAATGCTAAGTTGGTTACGAGGTCTCAGTAAAATCGCAGAGCAATGGCGAATCTTGCGCAAATCAACTGAGATTTGGAGATAAATTGGTTTCCAACAAACAAATTTGCCATAAAAATTTCACTTAATTCACAATATATTTTCATAGCCCTGTCTTTTTACGGGGACTCCATGGCAGTATTGTGTCGTCTAGTCACAGTACAAATCTCATACAGCAAGTACTCTCTGGACAAAAACAGTTGTGACGTGTGCCTGGATTTTTTGATTGGTGAAGCAAAGCTGAGTTTTTTGACGTCATAATAGTGACATCGTTAGCGAATGGGGATAATCGCGAATAATAGTAATTGTTTTAAAATTTCAGGTGTGCTTTCTCCGACTTGACGTCGCTTACCGTCTTGACACATTTTTGCACCCCTAAACATTAGAGGGCAGCATTTTCTCCTCAGCATCACTCCAGATATATCGCGTTCCAGCTCGTTTGTAATGTTCATATATGGGATCAGAATTAGTTTTGATGGAGCAGTTAAAAGTCTTCGTTTTTTTTTAAATATTTTTTTTGGACTTTAAATCTATTTCGGATGGAAACCTGGTTCTCTAATTCTGTCCCGCCTTTTTACTTCAAAAATAAGGCAAGCTTATATTTGAGTAAAAAACGACTCCGAAGCTGTAAACTCAACCCAAAACACGTGAATAAACTCAATTATGCGCAGAAAAAGTTGCGTGATTACAAAGTGACCAAAGCATGTCTCCAAGTCGAGAAATCCTCACCTCTATTTTATACTAAAATCGCAGAAAAGTTGATTGCAGTGTCATCCAAGAAATTTTAAAACTGAAAGCACTAGCAGTTAAACCTACAAATTTGTATCTTACTGTAATTCCAGTTCTAAGCCAAGGCCGCAAACTCAAACTCGAAAAATCTTGGTTGTTTTCCTAAATCGAAAAATAACTTTTCTGAACTCGAACTGAACGCGAATAAAACTGTTCGAGTTTGAGCTCATTGAAAAAAAATTTAAAAACTAAACAATTGTCGGAAAGAAATATTTTTATTGATCATGCCTTGTAAATTGTGATTGTCATTCATTTGCTTATGCCGTGGCAACGTAAAAACAGCATGTATACAAAAAGAGAGCGATTAAATCGAAAAGTAGACTAAGTATTTTTAAACTATAGAACTCGACCTTAAACTCGGACTTGCTAAAATAGGTTGAACTCAAACTTGAACTTGAGTGAATTCGATCGAGTTCGCAGCCCTGCTCTACGCAAAAGATTAATTTGAAATCTGAATATTCATTTTCCGACGAAAATAGTACGGAACCGTCCGCCATTCCTCTTTTCCAACATTTTCTCATTCATATTAGCCGACTTAGCTTTCTCTACAGATCATTTTTTGTGTAGCTGCGAATCTTTGAAAAACAGTTAATTACTATTGTCATTTGTTTGTTTGTACGCTTTTGCAGCCTTGACCAAACTTCAGTGGAAATTATGTAATTCCGTCCCCGCAGTTGAAGTGTTTTTTACCCGAAACCAGGTGAAGATCAAAAAAAAGGTCTTCGCCGAAAGTTGAAGTCTATTTTCCCTGAAATCAAGTGAAGACCAAAAAATGAAAAAAAGGTGTTCACCGCGATTTCGGACTACATTCGGCTGAATTTGTAGGTTTTATTCGTGCTGGCTGGCTCTTGATCGTTTTATCATCCAGCGCTCAAATCTCGATGGGTGGACGTCTAAATCTCGATGGGGGGGCGCTAAATCTCGATGGGGGGACGCAAACTCTCGGTGGGGCGACGCGTTTCCCCGCGTCCCCCCTACAATTTAAGTACTGGTTGAGCTAATAATGATTGATAGCTTATGAAGCCTCAATCAACCGAAAAATTACTATCTGTACAAAGTCAAGTAAAATCTGTCTTTGGATCAAAACTTTGCAATAACTTTTAACTTAATGTAATCTCAAAGCTTGCTTAGAACACCAGAAGAACTTCTGAAATTTCTTAACTTTTAACTTGTTAGAAAACGCAAATAATGACACTTTGCTAGCTATGGTTTTAAGTTAATTTTGCTTTGAAAATTGTTGCATGTCCCATATAATAAAGAGCCATTTAGCATTAAAACGTAGCCGACGCTCTAAAATGGATTATTATTGATTTTATGCAATAGTTAGCAGCAGGCGCAGGCATAACTAAAAATTTGCGACCGAGCGCTGAAGCGACATACCAGAGAGCGTATTGCTCAATCACATAATAACTGCTGGAAGTCAATGGGGAAAATTAAAACATACGTTAAAAGGGAAATCATGAACAACAAAACGGTAGGTAATTAATTCTTTACGTCCATGGAAATCTTTAGATCGGAAGTTGTAGGAATATTTTTTAACGGGCTAGGCCTACGGTAAACTATTTCATAATGACGTCACAGTGCATTTGGTGATTGGCCTAAGCAAAACAACATTATTGCCAATAACTGCAGCGAATCGAGATGAATTTTGCTTTGACAAAGCAATCAACCAAGGATGTTTTCGTTAAACGTTAAGGTATTGAAACGAAATTTGCAGTATAGTTAGTTAACGATACGAATCAATTATAGACAAACTTTTAATATTGGGCTCACATTGCTAGCAAAACCTTAAGTAATATTAACGATTGCATATGCAAGGAAACTTCGCGTTTTTTCTCTTAAGTGTATTACTTTGTGACGTCATCAAAAGGTGACGTCAAAAATATAACCAGTCAAAGCCTAAGCATTAACGTTTTCATCGAAACCAATTCTGATCCTAGATACAAACACTGCTGCAAAACGAGCAAGAACGCGGAATGTTTGGATTAATACAAGTCAGTCAGTCAGTCAGTAGTTTATTCTTTCAGCATGCACAAAAAGAGGCACACAATGACATCTGTAAAAGCTGAACAATGCGAAACCACAGTCTATGCATACTGTGGATGAAGCGAAGGAGCAGTGCTCATCAAGTCAGCTTCACCCACACTCCCACTTCAGACTTCAATTCTTAAGCGAATGGTGATAAGAAAAGTGCAAGCAAAACAAGCCAAAAAAAAAACAACAAGGCACCGTGTAATAAACATAGTAGTCAACAGCTGCAAAAAAAAAAAACACCATATACAAGTTCAAAAAAGATAATGAAAACATTGTTATATGCAGTAAGTCATAACTATGTAATAGTCAGCCTACTGATAATTCAACAGTAATCATCATCTCTTTTTATGGCAATAAACTTAAAATGTAAATTCAAGTCGTACAGAGTATTAAATTTAATTCAGGGAGCACACCCTCAAACTTTAAAAGGAACAGATTTAATTTACTGATAACCTTCCATCCCAAATTTCTCACAAACAAAAAATAATAATAATTAAACAAAAAAAAATCTCCTCATGCGCTACCAGAGCATTCGACCCACTACGTAATAACTTATACAGTCCCCGACATTCGACCACTCAATCTCAACAATGCATTAAAGGTCAAGAAGTCAAAACCGAGAACAACATCCCACCAAAAATTTAAAATCCCTTAACAAGACTCTTCAAAAACAAACACAAGAAATATCTTTCACCAAATTATAGTTGAAAATTTACATTTCATATTATGATTGCACTATCCTGTTTTTGATTTAATGAATAAGAGGTAACCTTAATAAATTAAGTTTTTCTCTGGATGAACATGGGGGCTGCAGAATCAGATACCTAAAGATCAATTCATTGCCTCCCTCTTGTCAAGAATTATTATAGTAAATGTCTCAATAGAATTGTCATCTTGTTGTTATTGACAGTGTAAATAAATTAATGATTGAATAAATTTTTTTAAAATGAAAAAAAGTAATTAAGGTAGCACACCCACACATATCCTTTTTTGAACCCAAAGTAAATGGCAATAAGAAATGCAAGCAAGAATTACAAGGCACCATGTGATAAAATAAAAGTAGCAGTCAATTGTTGCAAAAAAGTAGCTCTATAAACAAGTTTGCTGAGCAATATATACAAGTTCAAAACGACAATGCAATACACTTTCATGTACAAAGTCATAGCTGTGAACTAGCCAGCCTTCTGATAATTCAGCAGTTTCAACTTTCCTTTTATAGCAACAAACTCAAATTTAATCTAGATAGCATGAAGCAATTGGTTTAATTTTTTATTTACTTATACTGCTCACACAATAACTTCTTGTATTCTTTTTTGAAGCGAAAAAACGAAAATGATTTTAATTTTGAAGGTATATTATTCCAAAGTTGGACCCCTTTAAATTTAAGTGAATTTTTTCCAGAATTAGTTCTCACAAAGTCTAGAAAATAATTTTTGTTAGATTTACTTCTGGTGTTGTAATTGTGAGCTAGATCAAGGGATAAAAAGTAGTTTTCAAAAATCTGAGGCAATGCTTTTATATCATTGAGATGCATAAACTTTCCTACTTCATAGTTATAAATATCATCAATTTTCAAAAATTTATATTTGTAAAACAAAGTGTTGTTCATTATTTTGTCTTTCCAGGAAGTTTTGTTGATAATTCTTAATACTTTGTTCTGAAGGATTTGAATAGGTCTTTTCCTAGTTTGAGATGCACAACCCCAGCCAAGAATACCATACAGTATTTGTGAATAAAAGAAGACATAATACAAATTAATCAGATTTTTCTGGTTAAGGTAATGGCGCATTTTTGCAATAATACCAACTGCTTGAGACAAT
This sequence comes from Trididemnum nubilum, assembly GCA_963965965.1. Classification (NCBI taxonomy): domain Eukaryota; kingdom Metazoa; phylum Chordata; class Ascidiacea; order Aplousobranchia; family Didemnidae; genus Trididemnum; species Trididemnum nubilum. Next base: position 30,028,010 of record OZ014488.1, read on the forward strand.
TTTTTCCCTAAAAATTGAATATGAGGCTCCCAATTCATGTTTTCATCTAATATTATTCCTAGATATTTGGCTGACTGGCATTTTTCTAGTTCAATGCCTTTTATTGTAACAGCAAATTTGCACAGTTGAGAAGTTTTAGTCTTGGGTTTTATAAGTAGATACTTTGTTTTTGAATAGTTCAAGGATAACTTGTTGGCATTTAACCATGCTTCTATGTTAAGTAGTTCATAATTTACATCTTTGTTAAGGGTTTTTAAATCATCATTAGATAGGAACAGCGCTGTATCATCAGCAAACAGTCGCGTTTGAAATTTTGAAGCATTTGGTAGATCATTAATATATACTGAAAACAATAATGGTCCCAAGGTAGAACCTTGTGGAACTCCACATACTATGCTTTGCTGGTCTGAATAGGTGTAATTAACATGAACGACTTGTTTTCTGTTTGTTAGATAGTCATTAATTAATTTTAAAGAGTTTCCTCTCACTCCATATTTTTCAAGTTTGCTTAGCAAGATTTTATGGTTCACGGTATCAAATGCTTTCGATAAATCTAACAAGATAAGACAAGTAAATTTTTTGTTGTCACAAGAGTTTTGTAATTTGTTTATAACATCACAAATTACATGACTAGTTGAATGTTTAACTCTGAAACCAAATTGCTCATTTGTTAAAATATTGTGGTTACTAAAATAGTTGTTCAGTCTATTGTAAATAATTTTTTCAAATACTTTGGAGAAGGGTGATAAAACTGAGATGGGACGATAGTTTGAGGCTGTGTATCTGCACCCGTTCTTAAAAATTGGGGTTACTTTAGCAATTTTTAATTTTGAGGGAAATACACCATCTTGCATACATTTATTATACATGTTAGCTAAAACAGATGAAGTATATTCAGCTGACATTTTGATAAATTTGATGGGAATATTTTCGATTCCTACTGATTTTTTTCCATTTAAATGCATCATTTCTTGAAAGACTTCACCTTCTGTGCAAGGCTCACAGAAAAAGGAATTTGGTGAAGATGAAATAGTGTTTGGTGTTTCAGTTTCAGGTATTTTGGATGCCATTTTTGGGCCAATGTTTATGAAAAACGAGTTTAAATTATTACTAATTTCTACATTACTGGTTAGACTTTCATTTTTTTCATTTATTAGTTTAGTTATTGATGCCTTGGGTTTGTTGTTTCTTTCTAAAATTTGGTTTATTAATCGCCATTGTTTTGAAAGATCATTTTTATTTAACTGTATCATGTGAGCATAATAGTTTTGTTTAGCTATTCTTTTGATGGAGGTTAATTTGTTGGAGTATTTTTTGTAGTTTTCTATCAAAACTGGATCATTTTTTTTATAACATTTTTTAAATAATGCATTTTTTGTTTGAATAGATTTTAGTATTCCGTTACTAAGCCAAGGCTTTGCATTGAGTTTAATTTCTTTTCTTGTTTGAGGTCGAAGAGGTGCATGCTGATTTACTATTTTTGAAAATCCTTCTAAGAATTGAGTCATGGCCTTATTTGAACAGTAGTCTTTGTTACCTAAAATCAGCGCATTAGTTTTGAGTGATAAGTTGCTTATGTCATCTAGAAAGTTATCTCTATTAAACTTTTTTAGGTCTCTTATCATTTTTTTGTCAGGAGCACAATATAAAGGCCTTTTGGCTAAAATACAAAATGTTGGTAGATGATCTGAGATTTCATAAGTCAGAATTCCCCTGTTGGTTATGCTGTTAGTTGTGTTAGTATACATGTGATCAAGCAGCGTTGCACTAGATTCCGTTATGCGGGTAGGTTTATTTATGACATTGTTGCATCCTTCAGAATATAATGCATTAAGGTAATTACCTATATTTTTTTTACTCTCATGTTTTAAAATATCGATATTGAAATCACCGCAAAGAAAATAGTCATACTTTTCAAGATCCATTTTATTCAATGTTTGCAATAACAGATCCTGAAATTCATTAAAAGTATTAGTTGGATGCCTGTATATCACACCAACAATAATTTTTTTGTTAGCAGCTAAATTTAATTCAATGAAAATAGTTTCACTATCAGCTGATTGAAATTCTCAATCATGCCTTCTTGAATATTTTAAGTTATTTAATATGTAAATTGCTACTCCTCCTGCATTAGTAGTGGAGTTAGAGAAAACAAACTTATAGTTTTGAATTGAAGCATGATTAATGTTGTTTTTATTGAGCTTAGTCTCAGATATAGTTATTATGTCAGGAAAATTATCTAATTCATGAATAAGTTCTTCTAATATGTGTTTATTTTTGACAATAGATCTAACATTGAAATGTATTATGGACAGGCCATTTTGATTTTTTGAGTTAGTTAAACACTTTTTGTACCATTCAACACCCCGATACTTGCAATTAGGTTTTATTAGATCATCTAGGTTTGGTTCATTATTAAGAGTGCTAGTAATTTGCTTAAAAATATTCTGATAAAACATTTCTTTAAATTCAACATCACAAACTTGTTGAAAAGGTAAAATATCAATTAAACATTTTGAGCAGATGTAGGATGTGTTTGAGTTAAGGTAAAGCGAAATTTGCATTGCTGTAAGCTTTGTGCATCTAGTATGTTGCCACTTTAAACAACTGCTGCACTTTACAGCAGGCCGACTGCCACATGTTTTGTTACAAATGTTGCACTCTGAACTATTTGCTTTCATAAATGGAAATTGATCAACTAAGCACAGTAAGTATGCTGTATTAGCACTTATTCTTATTGTAATAACAGAAAAGTAGTATAGTCACTTACAACATTGTGGATATCTGAGTTTAATCACCAAGTTCAGTCACCAAATTGTAGAGGGCTTCTTGAGAGACTATTTTTTCATGTTTTGAATTGATGTTGGTAAACACTGTTCCCTTATAGGTCCAAACGTTTTTGTCACCAAGCAATGATTTAGCTTCATTTAGCAGTGAGAGCCTTCTTTTTGTCAGTGACTCTGTCACTGCCAGTCCAGTCCTTGAAAATAAACGTTTCCTTTTAAAAACTTGGTTTCTGGTAGATCTTCTTAAAAATTTTATTATAATAGGAGTATTACCATTTCTAGCTGTTGGTAGAGGGTGGGCTATGTCCACACAATTAATGTCTAGACTCAGATTTAGATGAAGATTCAAAGTGGTAATTACTTTGAGCAAAAATTCGTCATAATTGCTGTGAGCATTGGGAAAATTATGCAATCCATGAAGTATCAGACAATTATTACGTCCATATTGTTCAAGTTCATCAATGGAGAATTCCAGTTTTGCAATAGCAGCTAGGATTAAGTTGAACTTGATGTATAATTCCTCTATGTGTTGACTCAGTTTTGCAATTTCCAATCCCAAGTCTATTTTGTTTATCTCTGTTTCATATAAGCTGGGCTCAATGCTTTCTGGTTGTACGTTTTGTGTAGCTTGATTGCTGGTTGATGAAGAGTAGTTTTTGTGTTCATCCTTGTTTGACTTAGAGATACCATCAGGAGCATTAGGCCTACTCATTACTGGTAGGCTACTAGCATTTTCAGAACTGGCAGCCGATGGGTTATCCTTTAGTGCATTATGTCGCAAAATAATTTTCTTTTGATTGTTTTTAACATCTTTTAATTCGGATTCCATTGATACCAAGGTTTTCATTAAATTTTCCATTTTTATTTATCCACAAATTCAAAATTATAAATTATTGCAAAAGTAATATAATATTATTATTAGGCTAATTTAGCAAAATGAAGAACCTAGTTGAAGAGCATTTTCTTATTCAAATAGAATTTTCTTATTCAAATACAAAGGTGAAAATTCTTCCCTTTATGTGTTTACAAGCACGAAAATGGATGAAGACGGTAACGGCGTCAAGCCAAAAAGTTCACGTAAAATTTGAATTATTATTGTCTGTCGTTATCTTCATCCGCTTGCGATGCCACTATTATGACGTCAAAAACTCAGCTCTACTTCACCTCTCAAAAAATCCGGACCACATCACAATTATTGAGTGATCTTACTGTATGAAAAGTTGTAATCTGGGTCCACGTGACTGAAATTTACTCGCTCGCATTAATAACGAGAATTTTTTAAGAGGCGCTACGGAACGAAATACTCGCTAAGAGGTTATTTTTGCACGTGCATCTGAAGCTCTGCAAGCTAGGTAACGCCATTTTCGCTCGCTAAGCTGCTTTAATCGATTGTGAGATATAACTGGAGTAAAAAAAACGTCGCACTTTCCTCGCCAACTTAACGAAAATATTGGAGCACTCTTTAATCGTACGGTACGAGACATTTTTTTTGGTCAGAAATTTAATGGCAAATTGTTGAAAACTCCAACCAACTAGAGCAAAGTTTTGTAGAAAACTACTTAACAGTGGTTTCCATGTTTGCTATTATACTGCTAAGAAGAAAGCGAATTGCATGAAGAACCGTTCGCTGTACCGACTGATAAAGAAATATTGAGTAGCGCCAGTGGACAAAAATAGCAATTAATACTCTTTTTATTAGAACAATTTTCTGAGAAAATGAAACTCGTTTTTGCTCAAAATCTAAGAACAAATTAAAAACAAAGCTAGCCTCCAGCAGAATAAACCAAAAGCAAACGAAAAAAAAATCAAATCAAAGAAAAGAAATTAAATTTTGTACTGATTCAAAACGGTAAAATTTTAATGATTTTCTTCTGTTCGCAAGCAAAATTGCAACTATTCCTAGAGTGTAGAGCGCTGTTTGAGAATTTTTTTTGGCAGTCGTTCGAAAAAAGCTTGCTTTTCTTAAATTGAACGACTGCCAAAAAATTGTACGATGCTGCTAAGCATGAAAAAAGCCTTTTCTCACGCTGACAGAGCATTGGAAAATAAACACTGTTGCAAACACAATCGCTAAAATTGACATTGATGCTCTAAAAATTTTAAAAATTAAGAACAAATGAGGCTGAAAATCGGCAAAAACTTAAAAACAGCCAGTTTTAACTCTAGATTTACTGGTTCTAAAAAAGAACAGTGTACTTCGAATTGTTCACTTTTGAAAAATTTTGTAACTTATTGTTGCTGTTAACATAAGAGAATACCCACCAACAACCACAAGAGCGCTTCACGTCATTTAAAAAATTGTGGTATGGTAAAAGTTGTTCTTTTTTTACATTGATCGAAAAGTATAATTAAACTTTGTCATGTATTAACTAATTATTATCAATGGAGGATTTTCCAAGCTTAGCATATTAACGCATTGCCCGTAGCATCTTTTTTCATAACAATTGCACTACATACCGTCATACAGACACAGTACGCTTGAACGCATTATTTTAAAATAGAAACATGGTAGAAATGCATCTGACATCACAATGAGGTATTTATTACGAGGCTAACTCAACATCCCGCAAAAAAATTCGAGCGAGCATTTTTAACGCAAGTTAGGCGAGACGGTTGGGAAGTAGCATTTTGTCTACAAAGGTTTTTGCTCGTTAACGCCTTTTAGCGAGCGAAAATGGCCTTTACGAGCTCGCTAACATGTTCTGTCATGTGGGCCCAAATTCATTTTTAAGCGTAAGAAGGGCATATCGGAATTAACTGCTCCTTTTTTTGTTTCAGTTTTTATGACGTCAGGCTTATTCATAAACAATGCGTCTCCACAGTATTTTCACATTTTAAAAATCATTACAAAGCTAAATGATGAGATACCGTACCGAGGTTTGGTTTATTTCGAGTAGCATTTATTCGAGCTTTTACTCTTATTAATATATTTTTGTGTTTAATGAATGTATTTTTACACTGGCTATTCTGTTTGATGCAATTCTCTCAAAGAGGGATGGAACAAAAATGCTCGCCCAAACTTTCGATAGTAATGGGAGCAGCAAGCTTAACTTGCTAAAATAAGATCATTATCGGTTCTAGTTCTGCACAATTTTTTTCTTAAATCTAAATCATGAAATGCCCTAGTCATAGTGATTACGTCGCAAAATCGTCTCGTGACGGCATTTCAGGAAAATACTCGTATGGTCTCAAATTTTTGTGACATAGTTTGACAAACCTCAAAACTAGGGGCTTTCTCCTCTTTTAGCTACTTTCAATTTTCAGTTGTTATTTTATTTGTTCATAAATTTGACTCAACGTCAGATTGGGTTAAGCAAAAACTTTTTTCTGATAGAATTTATCCCCCTTTTTCCTCGTCTTACCAGAGAAGAGCATTTCGCCCCGTTCTCAACCGTTGTGTAAAATAGGATTAATAATCTCAGATAAATGGTGCTCATATTGTTGTTGTAGCGCATATTTATCCTCCAGTCACCGTACAGCGTCAGACGCTAACTTGTTGGACGATCCGCACACTTTTCATTACATTGACTACTTCGTGATTGGAGTATTCCGCACCTGCTTAGGAGTTTCCGATGATCCAATGTTCCTGTGGATTTCTTCGAATTCTTGTCCACTGAATTTGCTGCTTGTTCGAAGCCACCAGCAGAGACAATCATCGTAAAGCGTCTTATCCAAGGATGCACCAACGTGACCAAGGTGCGGGTTGAACTCATGATCATGCGATCAGAGTCGTCGCAAAAACGACGCCTTTACCCATTCGGCCACGCTGCCGACCTATCACACATTGAAGTTCATTACAATAGAAAAATTTTGTTAAAAATGAACAAGCGTTTGCGAGATAACTCATCATTTGACTTCACAAAAAAAAGTTTAAGTTGCATGGAGACTTTTAGGCTAAAACGGCAGTACAATTTTTCAACTGCAAATTAAAAAGGAACTGCACAAACTAGAGAAGGATTTTCACACTACGCTTAAGAAGAGAAAAATGCTTTTATTTTTCCAAGCTACATAAACGTTGCAGCGTACGAATAAAACTTAAGATATGCAGAAGAAATAAAGCAATGCTAGCTTGGAATGAAAGTAGCAAAATATAGGCCAAAACTGATCTGGGGTTTGATACTTTCGTCATTTAGTGTAGATTTTCTTTTTTAACTTCACTGAAGCTTCAGAATTGGCGAAGTTACAAGTTTCAGATGTGTTTACCACACCCCAGGCTTAGCACTCAAGCTTGCAGGTTAGTGCCTACAAGCTTGACAAGAACTTTTTTGGACTACTTATAAATCACCACACCCTACCAAAACGCCATATTTTAGAGTTTACAGATGTAGCTTAAAACATCCCCTATTCCCTAGCTGTACAAAAACAACTGGAGATTGAAAACTTCCCCTTGTAACAAAAGGTTCTCTGGTATGTATAGTGTTGCTTTTCAACCGGTACGTACCGGTTGCTAAATTTAGCAAACCGGTTTACTTTCGGCCCGAACAAACCGGTTGTTAAGTTTAAGAGAACCTGTCACATATTCGGTTCCTGCAAAATTTGACTAGCAGAGTAACAACATTGGCAAGGCGTTGGCAAGTTCAAGCGGGATCAGAAACGCATCGTTTCCACGTCAAACTTCATCGCTGGGCTAAATTAATTGATATTTTAACTACAATATTACTCTAAGTTTTGGAAAAAGTTTCTGGAAAGTTCTCCTACTATTTTTGACATCGAATGAGCGAAATCGCTATTTTGGAGCAACCAATGCAAAAAGCAGGGATATTTGATTTTTATTCTTTGTAACTGAAGTTTGATGAAGTGCTTTTCAGCTGCTGAAAAATGAGAATATTGACCTTGCAAGCGATCGCTCCACAGCAATCTGGAAAATTTTGTTTTTGATATGATAGCCATTCTTCCCTCGAAGGTTATAACAAAATTACTATTTGCAAAACAGAACTTTTTTTTAATTTAGGCGTTTCACGATAAATTTTAATTATTTTTAGGACTCTGACAATGAGCAACTCGAAATGCCACAAAAGAAAAAGAGAAGGAAAAAGACATTAAGTTCAGAATCAAGTACTACAAGCGTTGCAAGCACAGACAATGAGCATCTCAAGAAGCCAAAAAAGAAAAAAAGAAAGAAAACGACATCGATTATAGACTCAGGTACTGCAAGTGCTGAAAGCACAGACGATGAGCATCTCGAAAAGCCACAAAAGAAAAAAAGAAAGAAATCGAAAACGAGTTCAGATTCAGGTTCAGCAAGTGTTACAAGCACAGAGAAAGTATTTCTTAAAAAAACAAAGAAAACAAATGCATCATCAAGCGCTGCCAGCACAGACAATGAGCATCTCAAAAAGTCGCAAAAGAAAAAGAAAAGAAAAACGAAAACGAGTTCAGACTCAGATAAAGTAAGCGTTGCAAGCACAGACAAGGAACTCCCTAAAAAAACAAAGAAAAAGGAAACAAGTGAATCATCAAGCACTGCAAGTACAGACAATGAGCATCTCAAAAAGCCACAAAAGAAAAAGAGAACGAAAACGACAACGACTTCCGACTCAGATAAAGTTAGCGTTGCAAGCACAGACAAGGAACTCCCTAAAAAAACAAAGAAAAAGGAAACAAGTGAATCATCAAGCACTGCAAGTGCAGACAAAAAGCTTCCTAAAAAAGCAAAGAAAAAAAGTGAATCATCAAGCGGCACAGAAAGATCCAAAAGCAAAGATGCTAAATCAAAAATTGCTAAAAAAACGGATCCAAACAAAAAAAAGCCTCTTTTAAATATCAAAAGTAATAAAGCATTAAGTCTTCTAAGCTTTGGAAGTATTCCATGCAGTCCGAAGACAAAAAATAAGAAAATGCAAAAGGATAAGCATCAAAAAGGCGGCAAAAAAATAACTGACGATAAACTTCCCGAAAAAAGAAAAAAAAGGCCCTTAGAGCCGCAGGCGTTAAAAATGCCAGAGCTGGTGAGCCCACCAAAAACACAAATAGAAAGAAAAAAGAAAAAAAGTGACTCATCAACCGATACACAAAAATCCAAAAGCAAAGAAGCTGAAGTAACGCCTGTTAAAGGAACGCTTTCAACGGCAAATGGGCCTCTTACAACAAGTCAAACAATAGTGCAAACGTTGAAAATACCAGAGCCGAGGAGCCCATCAAAAACACCAAGAAAAAGAAAAACGAAAAAGAGTGACTCATCAACCGACGGAGAAAGAAGCAAAAGAAAAGAAGCTAAATCAGCTGCTGTAAAAGGAGCTGATTTAACGGGGAGCAAAACAACAAAAACAAGCCAAAGTTCGTCATCAATTAGCAGTAAAGCAACCTCAAGCCCTACAAGCAGTGATATCTCAAGCGATCGGAAGCTAAAGAAAAAGCATGAAGCACCACGTGCTGCAAGTGCTGAAAAATTTCCAGAAGGTAAGCTCCGTATCAAACTAAAGACAACAGCGCAAAAAGTAAGGGCTAAAATATCTACAGACAAGATTGATAATTTCGTCAAAACAGAATCAAAGACATCAATACCTCAAATTGACAAAAAAGGATTGAAAAGCAAACAAGGTAAACATGAAAATGTTGAAACAACGGATTCTCTAAGCCAAAGTGAATTGTCAAGTTTTGAAAACGTCCCAAAAAGGATTTTGAAAAAGAAGACTGAAGCGTTAAGCCCTACAAAAATGAAAAAATCCGTAGTAAGATTTGACGACCTTGATTTACAAGAAATCGTTGATGCTACTGAATTAACTGCTGTTCCAGACACCGACAAAATAAAAAATGAAATTGAAAGACTGCAAATTCTGACAAAAGATGTTGTTGAAAAAACGCCACAAGCTGACACGTTATTGGGAACTGAAGCATCAAACGTGGAGCCCGTTGGGGACACATTAATGAAAAAAGACGGTCTTAAAACAATCTCAATGCCTTTATCAGGTACTGAAGAATCAGACGCGGAGCCCGCTTGGGAAGCATTAATAAAAAAGGACGATAGTAAAACAATCTCAATGCTGTCATCAGGTACTGAAGAATCAGACGCGGAGCCCGCTGGGGAAGCATTAATAAAAAAGGACGATATTAAAACAATCTCAATGCTGTCATCAGGTACTGAAGAATCAGACGCGGAGCCCGCTGGGGACACATTAATGAAAAATGAGGGTCTTAAAACAATCCCAGTGCTGTCGCCAGATACTGAACTATCAGGCGTGGATCCTGCTGGGTTTAGAACAATGGAAAATGAGGGTTTTAAAACAATCTCAGGGCTGTCAAGAGATATTGAAACATCAGACGCGGAACTTGCTGAAACAGACTCGGAGCGTAGATTCGAACCGCTGTTATTTGACAACGCTATTAGAAAACCCGTTGAAACATCATTATTTGAGAACTCTATTGCAAGACTTCTCGAGATTGGCCGACATGTAATTTCGCAGTTACGTCAATCGGGCATTGGAGAAACTTTGAATGCTGGAGATGAGCCCCCCAAAGCGTTATCAAAGGAACAGCTATTTCTGAGAAGTTCACAAGATATAAGTTGTAAGAATGCTGTTTCACATCTGGTAGACTTTGCTACTTTGACTGATCATCAACAACAACTTAGGCAAGAAAGTAAATTGAAGAAACATGAGCTCTCTGCGCCTAGCCTTGGTGCGTTCTTTAAAGCCACAGACGGTAAACCCTCCCAAAAATTGCCCAATCAAATGACGTCAAAAAACGACCAACAAAAATCTGAGACACCCATTCGCCAATGCGACAAATCTATTTATCAATGCGAAACATGCTTTAGAAAAATTGACGTAGGAGAAGCCGGCGATCAGTATTCTCAATTTGGCCAACATGTAGCTTCACAGCTGCGAGAATTGCCTGTAAGGCGATTTATCATCTTACAAGAAAAAATTCAACAGCTTATTACTGAAGAAAGACTAAGGGATATTGAAAAGACACCGATCCCGCATCCCTCTTCACATGATAGCATTAAAACAAATGATGATGCAGATAACTGCGACAAACACAATCAACTTCGCAAACAAGAAGCTTCGCAGCTAGCAAAATTGCCTAAAAGAAACTTTTGTCTCAATAGAGAAAGAATAAAAGAAGTAGATCAACTGCTGGAAAAGACCGACTTATGCACATGCGCCCCTTATCCCTCATCAAGTAATAATAACAAGGCACAAGTTCTATTTTCTTCATCAAAGAGTAGTAATAAGACACAGGCCCCATGTTCTTTACCAATAAATATTGATCAGATACTAGCAATATATTCCTCACCGATCAATATTGACCACGCACCATTTAGCCGTCATAATGCTTCGATTGTTCATCAACCGTGTATTAAGATAATCTGTACAGTTCAGTCTTACTGCATTTGCATTGAATAAAGTGATCCTCCAGACGCCAATATCAATTCAGAAAGGAACGCTTCACAACCCAATTTGTAATAGACCTGATCCTTTGCCAAAGCCGATATATTTTCGCCTACTCATGTGTATGCATTAACAAGCGAACTTTTTTCAGGACAGTATTATGGCATTGGAGGGACGGGGGATGTACTTGATAGAGAGTTGCCAAGATGATAGGTATTGAAAGCATGACGTAGCCTACCTACTTAAATGTGAAAAAAGTTAAACCGCTGAGCTTCATAAAAAATACTACTGTGTTACATGTTAGTGTCTCTAATATGTATTAAAATTTGCCATACAAATTTGAGTAACCTAGGGCTCTATGTTGGGATCTCAGTTTACTCCCTACCCCCACCCCGCCCTCCTTTTTAATACAGCCCTGACTTTGTTACTACTTCTTTTCAATAAAGGCGAATGAACTACTTATGTTGTCATTGTATAACAAACAGACTGAAACATAGCAATTTTTTTTCACTTTTTTGTGCTTTTGTTTTTCTTGTATATCATTCTGTCTTATCTAAACCGCTAAACCTAAAAGATACAAAATTTTTTTGAGTAATTGATGCATTTTTATTTGCTTGGTACGATAAAGCGATGGTGATGCAATCTGTAGGACGAGTTTGCACTTGCTTAGAAGTTGACCTTTTGCCAAATTTTCCGGTTGACGTTTGACTTTAAAATGTAGTGCCTGCCTGAAATTGATAGTGCAGTTTCCGGGAGGTTCCTTTCAAACGAAATAAATACACACAAAGTGTGCCCTTTTGCTTATAGCACATTTTGATTTACCATCTCTTTAAGATGGCAATCTTGCCCGAGCCCTAGATCTATAGTAAGGTTCAGCAGAAAAATACGTCATAAAAGAACACAACTTGAATCGAGCATGGTTGCGAAAATTGTCTGACACGCATCTAACACTGCACCCAAGAGAATCTGGCTGTTATAAAACCAGCTCTTAAACTTTAACCTATTTTTACGTTTTGCTCATTTTTAAGATTTAATCTTTTGTCGGTGCCTGCTCGATTCGAAGACTCTTTGTGGATCCCTTCACTGTCCCTGGTCGTAAATTTTTATTTAAACTACTTAGCTATGTTTATTTATTATTGTAGTCAATTTACGACAAATATCAAATCTTTCTTTACACTCGCTTTGTTACGCCAAAGCGTATAACGAGTTCGCGGGGCTCATCCCCGCTTTTTGCGCCCGGGCAACACAGCTCCATTCAAAGAAATGTTGCAGCGGTGGCGAGTCGTTGGCAACACTGTCTCTGATTTGACCGGCCCGAGATATGAACCTCAGACCTCCCGCTCCAGAAACGAACGCGCTACCGCTCTACCAACTGGCAGTTTTACGACAATAGCCTGGTTTTAATTTAATTTACGACAAATACATAATTAAATTGAAATTGAAACCAGGGTGCCTTGCTCTAAAGCGGTTAAAAGTTTTGAAATTTTGGGGGTCTATTTTATTTTGGGAAGGGACTTTAAAGAGTGCAAAAGTAAACTTTCGTTCTTGTTTCATTTTTCTTTGATTTCCATCTCTTCTGAAGATTTTGGCTGTCTAACTCGAGCAGTCAAAAAGTTCAAACTTTACATGGCATCCCCAATTTCAGGAGGGCATTAGATTTTATCGATATCTTCTGCACATCAGCTCAAATTTAAACTTTTTATCAGAGGTGGAGTCCTCGAGGACGTCCTTGGCCTCGAGGACGTCCTCGAGGACAGATTTTGAAGTCCTTGGCCTTGGCCTTGGCCTTGGCCTCGAGGCCTCAAGTCCTCGAAAATTGGCCTGTTCTCGGCTCGAGGACAGCACTATTTTTTGGAAAGTTAAAATTTTGTGGAGCGGTTGAAAAATTTTTTGGAAAGCGTAATTTCGTGGAGATCGCTTGAAAAATTTTTGTGAAGACCTTTTTTTTTTTTTTTTTTTTGGAGAGCACTTGCGCTTTGTGTCCTTGGTCCTTGGCCTTGGCCTCGAGCATTCCTGTCCTTGGCCTCGAGAGTGTCTGTCCTCGGAAAGGCTGTCCTTGGCCTTGGCCTCGGATTTTTTTTGTGTCCTTGGCCTTGGCCTTGGCCTCGAGCCTTGTGTCCTCGACTCCACCTCTGCTTTTTATGTTCAGCGACCTAGGATTAAATGGAATCACATTCAAGCAATAAAAAACAAAAGAATAAAACTAAAAATGATTAAAAAAGAAGAGAAACTTTGATTTGGAATAAACGAGCATCGCCATAAGATTCATTTTGTATTCAAATACCATAAACCTTTATTTCTTTTTTCACTCACCGAAATTTAGAGTTTGATCTAAATCGAAAGATTTAGATTTACAGTTTGAAAATATTTTTCCAGTTTTAACCTCTAAAACTATGGTCTTGTGACCGGATGCCTCCAAAATTGGTAGGCAAAAAACTTTCGTCTATTCTCACACGTTGTATGTAAATTTTGGCTCTTCACTCAAAGCCGTTTGCAAATTATAAGCTAATCAATAAAGTTTCTATGTTGAATGGGCCATTTTTTCGATTTTCGAAAACAAAAACCTGGTCACGAGACCCGATATCGCCAAACTTTTATTTCATGGCGTTATCATCAAACCCAAAGATGTGTCTTAATTTCAGTGGTCAAGTATCGGGTGAGTGATCGAAAGGTTGCTGACTTGAGGCAATATGTTGTTTTGTCTTTGGGAAAGACACTTTTCGCTAATTTCCTAGTGGAGCAAAGCAATCTACCCGTTTTGGTGGCCCCGCCTGACAAAAGACTTGCAAACAGAGCCCCTACAAAAGGGTGCTCTGCGCTGGTGTGGTCAGACAGACGCAGAGTGCTTGGTTCATACGAACGAATAAGCTCTCTACGTTTCAGCCGTTTTTGCGTTATCAATTGTTAATTAATGAACACCAAACACTAGTATGGTGCGACTTCTAAATAAAAACAAACATTCTATGGACGCAGTCCCATTAATTCATCGTAGGTTTGCCACATTGTACATTTAATTTTGTTTATTTCTTGCTTGTTATTTTGGAATCGAAAATTTAACGAATAGCCTAATTAATGCAAGTTTATTCCTGAGCGATCTATAGAAATATGGTAACTCAGTTTGGGGGTGACTGAAATCTAGCTTTAACAAGTTCTTCTACAGTTCCAAAATTTCGATATCCAACTTTCGCGCCTGTTTTTTTGTGGGATTTTTTAATGGTTTTCATCGCAGCATTTCATACTACTTACTAGTTTTAATAAATATTCAAAAATTTATCTTTCGCTTACCATCTTAAGAGCAAATTGATTTGCTTCGCTGCCCTTTTGATTTTCGAACAATCCTCCGATAAATGGCAGTGAATCATTTCAAAATTCATTCATTAATATCGCAAATAAAAGCTTTTTCTAAACTGGCGTTCTAGTTTTCACATTGTCGCGTTAAGATTACCAGCAAACTAATTTGCTAGTATCCAAAACCTATATCGTGCTAATCCTATATAAGCAGAGCTGCCATAACGTCCTTTATTCTAAGATTTGTCCATATTTTGATGGTCTGTCTTAGAAATTATTTTAGTCTTAGTTTTCCGAGAAATGTCCTTATTTTGACTGGTGTCCTTATGTTTTGTATTATCTTAGGGGCAAATGTTTTCATTATGGGCACTTAGATTGGTCATTTGGAATAATCAGCTAGGAGTAACTTACAGAATAAGTAATCTCTAGCGAAAAATGCTTTATTCTCAGGCGAAGAACTTTTTTTTCGGTCATCGCCTTTAAATCGGCAGTAAAAATGCCTACTTATCAGGCAAAGGCATTTTTTTTTGTTATCGCCCTTCAATCGGCTGTAAAATGCCAAATTTTCTGGCGGAGATCTTTGTTTTTGGTCCGCTGGAACCTCTGTGGGCCTGGCATTGTCGCACGGGACAAAAAGGTTGCCTACCCCTGTCCTTACTTTTGTGTTCATGTGGCTATAAGCGAGCATCAGGTATGTTGAGGCGAGTTTGCAATTTCAAGCGCCAATAGTTAGCAAGCAGCTAGCAAACTGGCCTCGTGTGACCCAGGCTATAGCAATTAACGAGTGTGGTGAATAATCGATTTTATTAGGGCTAGCAATCATACGGGCTAGTCATCAATTTTACAAGCATCTAGTTGACTAGCAAACTCCAGTATCGTGTGATTGGGGCGTCTTCACTGGACGTAAAAGTGCGAGCGCACAAGCGCAACCTTAGTTTATTTTAAATAAAAATGCGGCTCAACCAGACTATAAAACTGCAATTGGATTAAATAAACTAGCACGTTACGAAAAGAAAACTGCAAGCAGCTTCCCGAAGTCCTCTCTGTGTTACTTCTTTGAAGTGAAACAAAGTTTCCTAACAAGTGAGTAAGCATCATGACCAAAATAAACAAAAGATACGCCCCATCTTGACGGGGCGTAAAATCGTGAGTGTACGAGCGTGTCCTTAGTTTATTTTAAGCAATAATTTAATACTGCTGGCGTGTAACCTTACCAGCGTACAAGCTGCCAGTTGGTTTCAATAAACAGAGGATACGCTTGTACGCTCACGATTTGACGCTCATCAGAGACTGGACCTAACTTGTGCTGAACCTAGACCAGGGCCGTCGCCAGAGCAAACAAAGCGAGGGGACACTAGACAAAAGTAGGGTACACTAAAATAACTGGTCTTTAGATCTTGTACGATTACAAATGATGCGCAATTTCAAAAATTCTGTATTCGTGTCTAAAAAGGAAACCTGTAGAGCCGGCAGCGTTTCTCAGCTCGTTTTGTTTGGCGCTCATAATCGTTTCAAAATCTATCTGTAACATTGAATACTACCAGACACGCAACCAGGATTTTGCTAAGAGGGGTGAACCAAAAGTTGTTTTTTTTTGCATAAAAATTGTTTAATTTAGGCCCTGTTCTAAACAAACTGATGCAACTCAATCGCGTCACAGACGGGATCTGGGGCAAAGCTCCCAGCCGCTGAGCGATTTTTGTAATTTTGCAGCAAAAAAATAGCGATTTCAATCACATTTCATACTTCTTGAAGCCATATGCGTAACTAAATTGCTAAAATTTGAAAAAATTGAATTGCCAAGCCCCTTCAGCCCCCCTTACTTCTGGTCAAGTCTAAAATACGTTTAAACACTCGTATTTTGAGGTTAAATTTTCTAAGTGACTTCGCTAAGGAGGCTTAAGTCCCTTCTCCTGGTTGTTCTATTGACTGCGATCTAAATATCTTGACTGCGCTCTAAAAATCAAAAACATTGTTTTCTCATATTGTTTCATGTCGTAATAACAAACGAAGTGCGATAACTATTCTGCAGGCTTAAATCTCATTTTGGCGAGAGACCTGTAAAGGCATGTTAATAAGACGGATTATAGTGTCACATTCATGTACAGCAGTTGGTTGCCAGCGATTCCGCAAAAAAAGATTGAGAAAACGTCAAAAGAGAATATTGTATTTTAACGTTATTATTCCTTTTTCCATCATTGTCTGTTGCCTTGTTACGTTATGTTCCAAAAGCAGTACTTTAAGTAAACCAAATTGGGGGGCGCAAGCAGCCATTAGAGGGGCACGGCTCTCCCTCCCCCTCCCCCATAGCGACGGCACTGACCAAGACCTGTCCCTGACCAGGAAAATTTGCATTTTTGGGGGGAGAGGGAAACTTCTACATAACATCCTGAATTTAAAAAAAGATTTAAGATAAATTACGAGCTGAATACGTCGTTTGGGGTGTGGGGCAAACCCTACTTTGTAGCAGAGTTGTAAAAGGCCGATTAGTTCAAGCTCGAATCTGAAAAATGATTGAAAGCCCAAACCAGGGCCTACCTGACAAAACAAGTTACCGAGCTCGTAAAGACCATTTTCTTTAAATAACTTTAGCCTGCTGTGACTAAATGGTATTACTCATTGAATAAATTGTAGTATAATAATAAAAATGATTGTGTACCTATAATTGCTCTTTCTCTTAATTGCCCGCTTTTCCTTGAGAGTTGCTTCCAACAATTGCATTGATGCGTAAATGAAGTCTTCATTCAGGTGTTGCCAGTTATTTTGATTATGCTTTACAGCGCACCTAAACCACAGGCATTATAAGGCCCTAATTAAACCGGAAATGTCCAAACCCGACTGAAAAGCCCGCCCCGACTTACATCTTTGCTCCGTGGGTGGAACTTCAGGAGGGCTTGAGTTCTTTGCAATTCCCCTTCTTTATGTTTGAATCACTGTTAATTCTTTGCCACTGTTTTATCAACCGTATAAGCCTACTCAATTTTGAGTAAGCACTTGTCTAATTTGTTTAATTGCAGTTCAAATTTACAACATGTTTTGTCGAATTTCATCAAATTAATGTAGGTAGACTTCGGTCAATTCAAAAGAGCCCTTTTGTTTGTTGATACAATGTAACGACAAACCGCCAGAAAGACGGCTGCATTGTTCGCCCTCTTAAAAATACGTGGTCACTGTCCAAAAAAGCGAAGCCAAAAAAAACAAAAAGCGAACCATAAGTGAAACACTTCAATGATCCGAGACAAGGTTCAGAAAGAGAAGACGGTGTGGGTTAAAAAGGCGCGCATCAAGACGACAAACTTATTATTTGGAAAGTCTTGCTTTTTGGAGCTCCGCAAAAAATTTTGGTAAAGACTTGATGCGTCTTTTAGCTATGTCTATGTTCTAGGATAAATTTTTCCAAAAATCACACAAACCTTGTCTGTGGTACGCATAAGTTGCACCAGTTTGCCCAGCACGCTGCCTAAACGAGACATTTTTTAAACAAAAAATCGTTTACTTTGGGTTCAAGCTCCCTTTGACAAAAATCCTGTTAGCGCGCCTGAGTAGTGAAGCCGAAGGATGACCAAGGATGCTGTAGCTTTTTCTACTGTGTTGCACGGTGTTTTTATTTATTTTGTTGAATTATTTTTTGAATTTGTGCTTGCACAATTTAAAATTAACCTCCCCTTTAAACCCCAAAGGCTATCACCGCCCATGCCTGTGGACAATTCAACTCCTTTTAAAGAAATGTAGTAAAGGTAAGGATTCGTCGGCAGCACTGAGTTCGATTTAACTTGATCCAAGACTAGAACTTTAGACCACAAGCACCAGAGACGATTGTGTTACCGTTCGACATCACGCGATTAAACGCCATAAACTCACGTGCTTTTCCCATCCATAGCAATCATTGGAACCAGAGTGAAGATGTTTTCGATCAAAACATATGAAATTTCCTCATTTTCATTTTAATATTGTTAAAGTAAAGATTTTCGATGAAATAGTCACTTAGCAATAGCCTCTGCTTGTAGTAATTGCTTGCTGGTGCTTGCTTATGTGTACCGGTACACTGACTACTGTATAATTCAGTTCATGCAGTTTACTGTTTTCGTGGTGACTAGATTTCTTTCAATCCTGAACGCCACTGACGGACTGCAAGTCGTTTCTGCTGCAGAAGTTTTGGTTATTGTGATGATCTACATAGAAATTGTATGATACCTGTCATCAAAGCTAATCCTTGATTCACAGCACAAAATCACTGCGCAAAAAAAGAAACAAAAAAATAGTGAAATCAGAAAATCGAAGTTCGAAACCGTGCAACTGCAGTATGTTAAAACATGCGTAATTTTTTGTTCATTTTTGAGCATCAATACTTGCTTTAGCTTAATTAAAAATGTTTTTTTTTTGAAGCTTTTAAGTTGAAAAGACTATATTTCTTGCTCGTTTATTGCGTTTAATTCTGGTAGATCAGCAGTATTAAAATCATGCTTTGCAATCTAAGAACTTCTTCGAGCGATGGTTATTAAATCCATTAAAACTCTATGGACACGTTTTCTAAGAAGACATTACGCGAAAAAGCAGGGCTGCGAACTCGAAAAAACTCGATCGTTTTGCCTAATCAAACTTAAAATCGAAACAAAAATTTTTCTGAACTCGAACAAGACTGTTTGAGTTCATTTAAAAGAAAGTTAAAGATTGAAAAATTCCATGGAAAAGAAAATAATGTCTTTTGTTGATCATGCTCTGTAAATTGAAATTGTGTTCATTTTTTATGTTCTGGCGACCTAGAAAAACAGCTTGAGGAAAAAAAGATAGCGATCAAATAGAAAAGTTTAGCAGCCTATACTCGAACTTAAAAAACTTCATATTTTTGCGGAACTTGAATTCCAAAAATTAGAGAACTCGGACTTGCTAAAACATAGGCTGAACTGAAATTAACACCGATAAAGTTCGCAGCCGTAATATAAAACGAAATGTCCAGGAAATGGGCTTGCAATCTCCTAACACTTTCTTTGCATCAACCAGGCAACCGATCAGTGGTCGAGTGGATAGAGCGTCTGCTACTGAAATGGTAGATTCGGGTTCGATTCCCGGTCGGGTCATACCAAAGACTATAAAAACTGGTATTCACAGCTTCCCTGCTTGACGTTCAGCAATTAAAGGGACAGTATAAAGCCTCCGCCGTGTGTGGTAGACAGGTGGGCTGGTGGCAGCTTGACTCGAAGACCGAAAGGTCCCTTCGCTGTCTCCTGGCCAAGGCAACTTGGTGAATAAAATGTAATACAATTACAATTGCAAACAGCACACATAGTCAATTTAAACGCGCGCATGGTGCACGCACATTTGCACGCGCACGCACAGTAAACGAAGAGCTTTGCAAACATGTCTTTTTAAACACGATGGTTTTGGCACGAGGATTTTTCACATGGACTTCTTAAGCAAAGCAAAATATAACTTACATCGGGGCCGCAATTAAGAGGGGGCCAGGAGGGCGGCGCCCATCCAAACAAAAATTTTGGGGTCTACGACTTTTAGGCGCGGACGTTTAGGCGCGGGACGTTTAGTCGCCGCCGATTAGGCGCCGGGACTTTTATGCGCCTGGACTTTTAGGCGCCGAGACTTTTAGGCGCCAGAGGTAAAAAACTTTTTTTCAAAAAATTTTTCAAAAAAAGTTCAAAAAAAATTTTTTTTTCAAAAAAAAAGTTTTTTTTCAAGAAAAAGATTTTTTTTTTCACAAAAACAAGTTTTTTTCCAAAAAAAAGTTTTTTTTCCAAAAAAGCATTTTTTTCTACAAAAAAACGTTTTTCTTCCCAAAAAATTTTTTTTCTTTCAAATGACAGTCTTTTTTCAAAAACTTTTTCCAGTACTTTGATTAAAAGTTTTACTTTGATTAAAATGTTAATGTTTTCGAAGCTTTTCATCAGTTGTTTGTCAAGAAGAATCGTCAGAATAGAGAGTGCAGGAAAAGGAATGGCTATAGGAAAAATCCGAACAGTGATTGGATGGAAAAGGATTGCTGAGCGAGCGTCATTTGTGTAGAACCTTTAAGCTGAACAAGAATTCTTTTTGTCAGCAGAGGGCGGGGTTTGAAGTTTTGATAAAAGTGACTTCAAAAGCAGATAGATGGAAGCAGAGCGGAAAAAGTTTTACAAAAATTTGATTTCTTATTGCAGTTTTTTCAATAACAAAGAATGTTTTCCACTACTTACTTGCAAAGTTTTTTTTTACCTAATCCAGATGCATGCGATCTCCAGCCAGCGGTCTCAAATTTTGCGGCGCACAGACACGAGTTGCTTGTGCAATATTGGCACACGCAGCAAGCCGTGTGACGTTTCATGGTTATTTTGAGTCCACCTCTACCAAACAATACAGTACAAACTTTTTCAGGAGCTGAGGATTCATCTCTCGACAGATTCCTATTTATAGTCTTTACATCTTGTTGTAAATATAGTAAAAGCAATGTTTAAATTGATATTTTTCAGCTTAATCTTTACACCTTGTTGTAAATACACTTATAGTAAAAACAATGTTAAATTCTTGAAGTCAACTTCTTCAGAAATCAGCCTGAAAGCGAAGTTTGCGTTTGACTAAAACTCATTTTATTTGAGCTTTAAAATTGACAAATTGATTGGTTTTGCGACTTCTGGAGTAGCACAGATAAGCTCAAATTTTGTCTCGGGATACAGCACGATAATGAGTGTAATTTGTTTACACTTACGCAGCGACTTTTCCATGGTTTAACTTATATGTATATTTTTCTCCCGAATGTACGGTAAAGACCAAAAAAAATCAAAGAAAAAGGTTTAGTTGTTTTAATTGACTTGGTGTTTCACCAGAGCTCCGCTCTTCAACACTTTTAAAGGTGGTGATTCATCCAGCCAATTCCGGTGGTTTATAATAGCTGAAATTGAACTATAATTTTTGATATTTTTTGTTTTAATTTTGGGACTGCGGTTGCAAAGTTATTCAACAACTACAAAAAGATATCCCCCGACAAAAAGTTTTTGGAAACTCTGAGTTTTGTTCTTCCCGCCAAAACTACAATAGGCCTAATAGTTCAGAGAACTGTAGTTTTGGCGGGAAGAACAAAACTCAGAGTTTCCAAAAACCTGAAAAAGTTTGTACTGTATTGTTTGGTAGAGGTGGACTCAAAATAACCATGAAACGTCACACGGTTTGCTGCGTGTGCCAATATTGCACAAGCAACTCGTGTCTGTGCGCCGCAAAATTTGAGACCGCTGGCTGGAGATCGCATGCATCTGGATTAGGTAAAAAAAAACTTTGCAAGTAAGTAGTGGAAAACATTCTTTGTTATTGAAAAAACTGCAATAAGAAATCAAATTTTTGTAAAACTTTTTCCGCTCTGCTTCCATCTATCTGCTTTTGAAGTCACTTTTATCAAAACTTCAAACCCCGCCCTCTGCTGACAAAAAGAATTCTTGTTCAGCTTAAAGGTTCTACACAAATGACGCTCGCTCAGCAATCCTTTTCCATCCAATCACTGTTCGGATTTTTCCTATAGCCATTCCTTTTCCTGCACTCTCTATTCTGACGATTCTTCTTGACAAACAACTGATGAAAAGCTTCGAAAACATTAACATTTTAATCAAAGTAAAACTTTTAATCAAAGTACTGGAAAAAGTTTTTGAAAAAAGACTGTCATTTGAAAGAAAAAAAATTTTTTGGGAAGAAAAACGTTTTTTTGTAGAAAAAAATGCTTTTTTGGAAAAAAAAACTTTTTTTGGAAAAAAACTTGTTTTTGTGAAAAAAAAATCTTTTTCTTGAAAAAAAACTTTTTTTTTAAAAAAAAAATTTTTTTTGAACTTTTTTTGAAAAAATTTTTGAAAAATTTTTTGAAAAAAAGTTTTTTACCTCTGGCGCCTAAAAGTCTCGGCGCCTAAAAGTCCAGGCGCCTAAAAGTCCAGGCGCCTAAAAGTCCCGGCGCCTAATCGGCGGCGACTAAACGTCCCGCGCCTAAACGTCCGCGCCTAATAGTCACGGTCCGAAAATTTTGCCCCCCCAAACTCTCCTTACCCTTGCGGCATTTTCAAGATGGTGGCATTTTGTATTGGAGATCACCAGAGAACTCGGAGAAAATTAGACCGAGTTGTCACGAAGATCTTTTTTTTTTTTCGGAGATCAACAGAAAAGTAAAGAAAATTAGACAGAGTTGGAGAGAACACCTTTTTTTCTTATGGAGATCAGCCAACCCAAAAATCTTGGCTCCCCCACAAAGAAATTTTGCTCCCCTTAGAACAGCGTTCTAGTTGCGGCACTGACTAACATGCTTTTGAAGTGGCGTAAACTTTTGCGCGCAAAAGATTTTTAAGAGCGCATAAAACTCTTCTTAGAAAATTTTGCGCATGTTTTCGGTAAAGCAGATTTTGGCTACGTATGCTGTTGAACAAACTTTTGCTTTTTGAATTGGTACGTTACAAACGGTAACTCACTAATTTATTTTTGCAGAAATCTTTGGACTCGTCACCGCAATCTGCAGCTAATCAACCACTTGCTGAGGAGGTACCTGCAGAACGAGCAGAAGAGCCTACAGCGGAAGAGACACCCCCCGATCAATCAGGGGCAGAAGCGCCAACTGAGCATATAGCAGAGGAGCAGGAAGCAGAACGAGAGATGTCCTTCGAACAAAAGTTATCTGATGAAACGATCGCTGAACCTGAGTTTGGAGATGCACCTGGAGAGACCTCCGAGCAGCAAGCAGAAGCAGGGATGTCTTCCGGGCCAAAGTCATCTCAGGAAGAGGTCGCTGAACCGGAGGCAGTAGATGCACATGAAGAGATCACTGAGCCGCAAACAGAACGAGAGATGTCGACCGAAATAAAGGCATCTGATGATGATTTCACCCAGCCGGAAATTGTAGATGCATATGATGAGGTTACTAAGCAGAAGTCGCAACCAGGGATGAACGCCGAACCAAAGGCATCTGATGACGATTTTGCCGAACCAGATGTTGCAGATGCAGTTGATGAGATCACGCAGCAGCAGCAGGAAAAATCAGATTTGCCGGCCGAACCGAAGGCATCTGATGACGATTTTGCCGAACCAGATGTTGCAGATGCAGTTGATGAGATCACGCAGCAGCAGCAGGAAAAATCAGATTCGCCGGCCGAACCGAAGTCATCAGATGAAGCCGTCCCTAAACCGGATGTTGAGGATGCACTTGAAGCGGTCACTGAGCAGCCATCCGAGGTCTTTGACTGAACAGCAAGCAAAAACGCTTCTTTCCCTGATCGTTTGTTCTAATACGCCGAGGATATCAAGCTAACTGATATTTTATAATTCTTTTAAGCATTTTTGCATGTTTAATAATTATAATAAATTATTATTTTTGAATGTTTGCTAAATAGCTGAAAGCACAACTTTGGGTTTTGGAGCATTGTATCAGCAAATAATAACGCCGATGGGGAGTATTTTCTATTAAAATTGACATATTTTCTCCAATAAGTTGTTACTTTAAAACGTCGATCCAGTGGTTCTACTCAACCGATTCTCACAAACCGGTTCTTAATTAGCAGCAAATATTTTGTAATTTCCGCTGGAACGAATCGTTTGATTAGTTTAGAAAACCGGACAGAGATTCGTTTTTTGCAAAATTTGAATAGTACTACTGCTTTTATCCTTTATTGTGTATCTCATCAACGTCGTGGGCATCGGGGGCTCGAAGCACAATTATATGGGGGTCCCTCTAAATTTCGTAAAAATGGAGTGCTTCTCTTGATGTGTCGATGGGACGGAGAGTCTATTGAAACGGCAAACTCTGGTTCGATTTCCAGTCGGATCTAACTAAAAACTACAAAAATTACTATTTACAGCTTCCCTCCTTGACGTTCAGCTGAAAATGCAACAGTGACAAACATGTGAAAACACAATACAGTATGCCTTGACGAAGAAGACGTTCTCGACAGTTTTTATTGAAAATAACTTGAAAAAAATTGTTGTCCAAAAGCCATGGATCTCGAGCGTTTGTTCGAAAACCTGACAAGCAAATCTCAATTCGTCTTCATGTATCTTTTAATTCTAACGGTGTTTAAATTAAGCGAATGCATTAAAGCACAATAGATATCTTTTAGCACTTCATTAAAGCAGCAATATACAAAATCATTACCTTGCATAAAAATTTAAGGCACCAAAGGAAAAAGTGGACTCTTGTTTTTATAACACGAGATTCATTTTCGCTCAAAATTTAAAAACAAATTAACAACCATGCTTCAACGTGAAAAATAATTACGAACACGGGCCGAATTCAAAAACAAAAAATCGGTTGCCGCTACACCGAGCTGTAATGTAACGAAATAATCGAGTTTAAGAGATCATACCTAGTGGACTGTTATAGCAGCTTTGGCAATACACAATTTTTTTTAACTGTCTTGTTTTAGAAAATGCGCTAGCCGAAAACAAATGAGACTGAAAATTCGTGAAAATCTATGAACAACTAGCCTTAACTGAACAAGCTTGACGTAGTGGCAGAGGGTTTCTAGTACCGCAAGTGAAAAATCGTTTATTCCTTGGAAACCCTCAGCCACTGTACAGGCTAGAGATGGCAACAGCGCAGCGTACGCGGCCGCGCGCTGTTGTTGGTGCACCGCGCCGCGCAGCGTGGCAACTAAAATTTGCATTACGTCACAGCATCCTCGCAGCGTACAAAATTTTTTTACAATTATTGTTGGTGATTTTCTCTTTATGATCAATAATGGTTAGTCTGGATGTAACTATTATCATACGGTATGAATTGAAGACAATGCATGCTACTAAAACAGGAAAAGGTGCCTTCATTTCAAGTTTATTTTTTCAGAATTCGGAGCATCCTAGAATCGGCTATTTTGGCTACAAGAAACTTAGTTTTAATCGGCTGAACGTGTTTTTTTTTTGACACCAACAAAAAGATTTTGGTTTTGGTAGGCTAGACTAGGAAAGGTTTAGGACGTTGGATGAGCAGGGGTGCCGATCTTCGTTGAGCATTGGGTGGGATAACTTGCAATTTTACCCCAATTTTGCCCTATTTTCAACTTTGGGGGGATGAACCTTGACCACGATTTCTTTCAGGTGAGCAAATTAAGTGAAGACCAAAAAAAAGGTCTTCACCTAAACAAAGAAAACTTTGTTCCCCAAATTCTAGTGGAGACCTGCGCTCAAATGCACACCAAAGTCAAATTATTGGGGGGATGCAGGTGCAGACTATACTCAAATTATTGGGGGAGATACAGTCAAATTGGGGGGATATATTTTCCCCACCCCCCTGGGTTTCGGCATCCCTGTCGGTGAGAAGATGAAACAAAGGCAGACAAAAGTAGAAGAAACATTTGCTGGAAACAATCATCAGAGTAGAGGCACAAAACAAAGCTAGCGACACACCTTCCATTTACGCTGTAGGCTTATGCCTATGGTGTTGGTACAAGCCCAAGGCTAGACAACAGTTTCTACTACACATGCGCTTGCATTTCAGAGTGAAAGAGTAAGTTCAGTGTAGCCTATTCGTCAACAGGTCATGGCATCAAGAATTAGGCTTTCGGTCCTATGTCTGGAGCCTATCTCATACACGTAGTAGCAAAATTTATTCCACAATCCAACACACATGTAAACGGCAAAGGTATTAATACATAGGGTAGTTTCATACAAGTGTAGTAGCTTGTGACAGCATGCAGAGCACGTGATACCTTATATTTCATTATTTGAGCTACTGGTTCAGCATTAGTACAGTAGTTGCATGAAATCATCAGGTAGACTGGTACTGGGTAGATTGTTTTTGATTGCCAAAACATGGTGGAGAAAAACTGATAGCAAGCACACACAAGGCAGATTAAACCTGAAAGCCTATAATTGAAACGCTGATCTCACGTCGCATGTTTTTTAGTTTTTACTCGGCCATTTTCAAAGTTAACGAGTGTAAAGTGTCAGACTTTTACTTATAACTCGAGAATGGTTTGGTCTAGCTGCATGAAATTTTGACAGCAGTTTGAGATTCATACGTTATTTGTGTGTGCCAAATTTCAAGGCAAAGAGTCCCATAACTTCAGGTTTAGGACCTGAAAACTACTTCAAAAGTTTGATATAAAAAGCGGTCTTATTCAAAAACGGCTTAAGTACGGCAAAAAAATATTTCACATGGTTATATGTCGTAAGATATTCTGTCATTTCTACCTACACTTTTAACCGCATTGAGTTTTTTTTCTTTTTTCATTTTTTGCTTTCTAAATTTTGTGCACTCTTCTTCTCCTAAACCACACAACATCTATATCTAATTTTTGTGTAAATTTGTTGGGCTGCAAATGCTATTTTGTCTCCTGAATTTTTTTGAGGCTTCTCCCCAGAACCCCCCAAAAATGGGGCCCTAAAAAACTAATTTTTTTAATTGCTCAAGGTAGGGTGATAGTTTTTTGTTTTTATTGGTAGATATTTAAGCAACAAATAGTTTGACATAGTATGGAGGTACCAACACCCCCCTGGGGCCCCCAAATGGACTCCCCAGAAATTAGCTTTTTGAACAACTCAAGCTAGGGCATTACTTTTTTTTATACCGGCAGATGTTTAAAAACCAAATATTTTGACATGGTTTGAGAGAGCAACTCTTTTGAAAACTCTCCAAAATAATACCCCAAAAATCAATTTTTTTATATGTCATTAGCAAGAGAGCTAATTTTTTTCTGATGTTAGTGAAAATTTAAAAGATATTTAACTTGCGGTGCGGCGCGGTGCAGCGTGAACTTAGTTGTGTTAGAATGCGGTGCGGTGCAGCATGCGAACAAAGTTTGCGGACGCAGCGCAGCATGCGGATGCATTTTTTGTTATCCGCGCCATCTCTAGTACAGGCCATTAAGGTTTGTCCAGTTGGACGTGAGGTTTGTCCAACTGGGGAATACTTTTGTTTAGATATGTTGAGGGCTGCTGATGAGAGCTAAAAGCTCGAAACAGCGCTGCCCAGCTCTGTGCATCAACTAGCCTTAATCTATTGGTTTTTAAAAAGAGAGTGCGTTAATTAGTAGAACTAAAGGCACACGATAGTTAACGACGCGAAAGCTTACGTAATAGCCTAATATGATATTTTAGTTAAAGCATGATGTAACAGCGATGCAAAAAGCAAAAGTAATAAACTACATAAAACAATTCAATTTTATATTATTGCATTCTAAAACAGCATAATTTACAGTTAAGATTGGCACTTAACGTAACAGATCGGTGCAATAAATTAAAATTTTCTTCCAATAACGAAGTTATATATTTGAAAACACTATCGTGTCTTAACAGTCTTAAAAATCAAAAAAAGACCATAAAAACAGATGCTGATTGCTATGCACTACTCTCTGTAGTTGCGAGACTTTTGAAGCTATGCCAAAACTAAGGATCGACATGTGTCAAACCAAATTTAGCCTATCAAGAGATTTTTTAAAATCTATTCATCGACGTTCTGACACGGTGCATAGCTTTAAAGACTATTGTCTGAGAGCGTTTAAACAATGCAGAAGTCAGGTATAGACAGGGATTGCTTTCACAATTGTAATATATTCTTTTCGTAACATGGTGGTGTTAAGTTTAAAATTTCGTAGTTCACATACACTAAGTTGTTTTGATACACTCATAATTAGACAGGTAGGCACTAACAATTAATGGTATTTGAGCTAACAGTTAACACTGACAATTTCATACAAAAAATCTTAAATGAGTATCAATGATTCATAATTCCACATCAAAACAAAGCATTAGCAAAAAGCACCATATTAAGTTCCACAAAGAAGAACAGCCAATATTTTGACAACAAAAAGAATAATTTATTTGCTGTTAAACGTTTTCGGCCAGAACTTGAGCCTTATTCAGAATAAATAACAAACTCGAATCTTGTCAGGAAACTTTTGAAAGTAAACGCTTGCCAATTGGACTGAAAATAGCCTAATCTTGAAACCTAAAGCAATTATCTGAAAGACATATGCTTTCTGGCATAAAAACATTGGCTGATGTATGGTTTTATGATTAATAACTTAAAACAGTTAAAAGCATTTGTAACTTATTGCACAAAAAAAGTGCAACTACATCTCATGTACTATTAATGCTTAAATCAGTTAAAGGGTGTAATTGCAAATTTTAGAAGATTTAAAAATAACTTAAGGTTGTGTAAATTAAAAATCTAAAGATGGCTTTTCACTAAAACCGTTTTGCTCCACAATTTTTTTGTACACTGAAGCAGATTTTCGAGGAGTGCGTTGGCGCTTCGGGTCATCAAAATCAACGAAATGGAGCCCGAACCTCTCGGTGTACCCAGCGGCCCACTCGAAGTTGTCCAACAAGGTCCAAAGAAAATAGCCGTGCAAATTGACTCCGTCCAGTAAATGAGCTACGAAAATTATCGTTATACTTTGGCAAAAAGCACTGTCGTAAATTCTATCACACAGACATCTTACGAAACGTCATAATTAGCGTTTTCTACGTCCTATTTTCAAGCCCGATTCTTGGTTCCGTGCCTGCGTTTTGCTGAGTCATGCAAAAAGTGACAAATTACGAAAGAACTGCGCCAATCAAGAGTTTATAAGTTAGCGATGATCTTTGGTTTACACGTAAATTACTTGGTTGGCAAGAATTTCGTAATTTGGCACCTTCTTTGACTTGGCCAGGCAAAAACCAGACATTGGAACCACAACCAACCCCGATAAATGGACATCTTAAAACGTGATTGTGTGAGGCAAAATACTAAAAGTCACCCACCCACGGAGCGGGTAACCAGAAGTGACTGATGAGGCGATAGGTACCCAGCAGCAGTAGGGTGTAGCACTTTTCTAAAAATTATTTTCTTGATAATGCGAAATATGATTTTCAGCCTGCAAATGTTGCAAAACCTCCCCCCCAAATTTTTTTAAATTTTAATGTTCAGGGGTCCCACGCTCAACACCAATTTTTCGCCATTTGCCGAATTTAACGATATATTATATCGTTTGTCAAGCTTTTATTTTAGATGACATATTAAACATCATTTTAATCAGAACTTGGAGGAGAGTACAATGTAACTCACAAAATACATGTTTGCTAAAACATAAAGTTTAAAAAATGTTACGTTCAGGTTTTGATAGGCAAAAATCCCATTTGTATTCATTGTCACATCAGAACGATTTTGCTAACAAGTTACAAATTGTAGTTCACTAATACATTCAATAGAGAGTTGCAATACTTGCAAATGTTGTGTCCTATAAGGTAAATATAATTTTTTAGCCCGAATATGTAGCAAAACCTCACCAAACATTTTTTGAAAATAGTTGATGTTTAGGGGTTCCACGCTGACATCAAAATTTTTGCTGTTTTTTGATAACGGCGAAATATTGAGAAACTGATTAAATCAAGACCACTGATTGAAAGTATGTTTTATCACATACCATTTTCATCAGAAAGAAGCATTGAATAATAAATATACATAGCAAATTAAGCAAACCCATTACACTACTTCATCAAAATCAGACCAGAAATTAATTTTGCATGTACTGTACTTAACAAGCACCAAAGTTTCACATTAAGCATTTTCTTCTTCCTACTTTTTTAAACATGCACCTTTAAATTTTGCATCTTCTCCATTATACCTTGAAAGAATATTGGAAAACCAAGAATTAGGCTCTAATTGGAATGCTATACTAGCAGTACATACTTTTATATTACGCAAATGAAAAAACCTTTAAGATAATGAAAGAATTCCCATATTAATGTCAGTGAGTTTAAAGTTATTAGGGTCAGGTATCATAGCAGTGACATAAGCTCGAATCTTGTCAGCAGCCTTTTGCATTTGCTGATCTGACTTTCCATACTTATTTTTTGGTCAATTAAAGGATTGGAAATCTTTTAAAAATAATCAAATAGCATATGAGAGACATATAGAAAATGTAACAAGATGTTTAATGAACAGGAAAGTCAAGGACAGTCAGATGATGTCATGACAGATCAGCAAATGCAAAAAGTTGATAACAAAATTCAAGCTTGTGTCACTGCTATGACATCTGACCCTAATCAGTTTTAAACTCACTGACGTTAATATTGAAATACTTTCATTATCTTAAACATTTTTTCATTTGTGTAAAATTATCTACTGCTTCCGTGTTTTCCCGGAAATAAGACCTAGCCCGAATTAAAAAAATGATTTTAATATAAGCCCTACCCTAAAAATAAGACCTAGGCGATAAGGCGAAATTTTTTTGTCCTCGAGTATGTTTTTACTGCTTGAAAAGTTATCGTGGGAATTAGGATAAAAAGTAGTGTTAGTTAATGAATAGATTAGCTGAATAATGATCATATTCCCATCATTAATTTAAAAGGTGTGGAAGAGGAAAAAGTTCAATGACCTGAGATAACGTGAGGAGCTCGCCACTATTTAATCTATGAACAGCTGTTTTTAAATAAAAATGTGTTATTTATACGTAAATGAAAATCGGTTTTTATATTTTGTGTATTTTGAAAATATCGTAATTTTCTACTTTGCAATGTTGTTTTTGATAAATGAAAATAAATCATACCCCCCTAAAATAAGCCGTGGTGTTATTTTTCGAAAAAAATTAATATAAGACCCTGTCTTATTTTCGGGGAAACACCGTAGTACCGCATTCCAATTAGGTCTTGGTTTTCCAATTCCTAGTTCTTGGTTTTCCAATATTTTTTCAAGGTATAATGGAGAAGATACAAAATTTAAAGGTGCATGTTTAAAAAAGTAGGAAGAAGAAAATGCTTAATGTGAAACTTTGGTGCTTGTTAAGTACATGCAAAATTAATTTCTGGTCTGATTTTGATGAAGTAGTGTAATGGGTTTGCCTAAGTTTGTTATGTATATTTATTATTCAATGCTTCTTTCTAATGAAAATGGCATGTGATAAAACATACTTTCAATCAGTGGTCTTGGGTTTAATCAGTTTTTCAATATTTCGCCGTTATCAAAAAACAGCAAAAATTTTGATGTCAGCGTGGAACCCCTAAACATCAACTATTTTCAAAAAAACGTTTGGTGTGGTTTTGCTACATATTCAGGCTAAAAAATGATATTTACCTCATGGGACGCAACATTTGCAAGTATTGCAACACCCTATTGAATGTATTAGTGAACTACAATTTGTAACTTGTTAGCAAAATCGTTCTGATGTGACAATGAATACAAATGGGATTTTTGCCTATCAAAACCTGAACGTAGATTTTTTTTATTTTAGCAAACAATGTATTTTGGGTGTTACATTGTACTCTCCTCCAAATTGTGATTAAAATGATATGCAATATGTTATACTTCTCATCTAAAATAAAAGCTTGACAAACGATATAATATATCGTTAAATTCGGCAAATGGCGAAAAATTGGTGGTGAGCGTGGGACCCCTGAACATTAAAATCAAAAAAAAAATTTTTGGGAGGTTTTTTTGGAAATTTTTTTGGACATTAACGGGCTGAAAATCATATTTAGCTCATAGGTTAAAACATTGCCACACCCTAACCAGCAGTGGCCACCTGGGTAGTGATTTTAGGATTCTTTCCCGGGTTCTCCGTCAGAATGTGGCATTTAGTCGACATCATACTTAGTTGCTCACATCTACAGCAAAAAACGGACAAATACAACTAACTAATCAAGCAGACCATTACCTTTGAGAGCCTCATTGAGATAGGAAGTAATGTAGCGGCATCTTTGAACATCACTGAGCTGTTGCTTATCACCTGGTTCCGAAACTGGGTGTTTTGTTGAGCAACCGTTTTCGGTAATAACGATCATTGGGTCGCCATAGTTTTTGGCGATAAAGTTCAGCAATTTTCTGAGTCCCCATGGTACAACGTAAAGCCAACTTGAGCCTATATAGCAATACCTTTAGTGAAATAAACTCAATTGATTATACGAGTATACGATGGATGGTAATCACATCTCATCGCATCGAGAATCGCTTCGCACGTTTTCTTCCGAAAACGTCGCATCGAAACACGCAAAAAAATCCACATTCACTATCGCATCACAGAATTTTAAAAAAATCTGCGATTTTGTCGATTATTTGTCATTATTTCTGTTGGTTTCTTCTGAATCGCCACAAGTTATATTTTGGGCAGAAGTTTGAGATTGTTTTGGCATTTGCAGCGTCACAATTTCAATACGAAATTAAAATGAAGTCTTGCGGAGGCTGAGCTCAGTTTACACTGTTTTAGACAACAAACTTTGCTTTCAAAATTAATCAAAAACTTATAATAGCTAAAATAATCGAAAACTAGCTGCGATTTTATCGCATCGAAAAGTTCTTAAATTGTCGCGAAAAATTGAATCAATCGTTCTGATCTGCATCGGCATCGCAGTTTTGTTGCATAACAAACATCGCAGAAAGTCATCGATGCGATAAGACTGCCAACCATGTTATACTGTATTCCGATATACTTAAATAAGTCTTAAAAGTTGAAATTTTGCCCGAAGGAAATAGTTCTTCAACACTCAAAATTCTAGAAGTTAAAATTATTAATTTCCTACAATCCATCAATATACTACTATCACAACAACAATTATTTCTTAAGATTACAGATCCTTAACTCTGCTAATAGGTATGAAACAAGTTCTTTGAAACAAGTCGACAAGTCATGGAGTTTATCGATTTCTTTGCGAGAATTGTAATCAAACAATTAAAAATATTAAATCAAAAATGCAAGTTTACGATTAGGCAAAGCAAAAATAACGCGATTGAAATCCGTCGATCGTAATCGAGAAACGCTTTCGAAACTTGAAAATTTCAAAAATTTTACTTTAACGTTTGTCAGAAGATGGAATGTTCAGAAATGCGGAGTATTACAACTTAAATACTTTTCAAACTACCGGTAATATCAATTTTTTTTTTACAAAACTGACTAAACAGAAACTTAACAATAGTATTGAGCTACAAAACTAACGTGTACTGCAGCACAGTAGAGGCAACAATAGAATCAATGGAATTGCTCATACCAGCTCTTTCCCATTCAGGATTAGGATGGACAAGGACATCAAGGTCTGGGTGCATCATCAAGTGCTTTGTTTCTTCAGTGATGGGGGTACAAATTCTTGTGGTGTAATGATTAAGGCCAAAGAAATCATGCGTTCCTGAGCAAAGATTGTCCGATTAAATGCGATACGAAGCGCGTTGTTAACAACTTATGACAAGTTTTGAAATTTTAGAAAATTTTTCGCATTCTTATGTCAATTGCAAGTGTTTTAATGATTGAAAAGAATTTTTCGCATTTTACAAGAAAAATTTTATAACACGAGGCTCATTTTTGCTTCAAATTTAAGAACAATGCCAGCCTCAGCAAGAAAAAAATAATTAATACGAACCAATATAATCAGTAGTTTTCTTGACCTTTTTATATTGTTATTTTTGAATTGTCTAACAGAAGTCCTGATCCATCACCAAAGAAAACTTTTAACCAAGTTACTGTAGACTAGAGTGTAGAATAAATTCGGTAACTTTATTCTTCAATAAAGTTAAGAGAACTGCTCGAATTTGGTTTTATTGGAGAAATGAGAACTACTTGAGGTAATCAAGAGGTGCCCCAAGCCTTTTGCACAATTCCCTTTATTCGCAAATATACGACTTCATCTGTTTGACTCTGTGCCATTGGTAACCCTGCGTTTCGCAGTTTATGACATCACAAACGACAGATCTTGCTAGAGTTCTCACAGACTAAGAAACGCGATTACCAACTGGTAGCAGTGAATAGCCTAACCAAATCTGAAAACTGGGCTACTGCTAATGGTACGTGTAGACCAAGGCTAAGGTACTGATCTATAGCATGATCGTTTTTGCCTCAAAATATTATTTCATTTATAGGCTAAAAATATCATCAAAACTGGCCTAACTTTGATACAGTAGATTATCACACGTATAGGCGTAATGTCACCGTTTTTAGTTTAAATTGGAATCACAGGCTAACGCAAAAACCAAGGCTACTACCTCCTCATCCAACATTGCGTTTCTTAGTTTGCAAGAAATTTTGTACAATCTGCCTTTCGTGAAACAAAATTGTGAAATGCAGGGTTGCCAATGGTGCGGAGTCAAACGGATCAAATCGTATCGTGGAAATTGTGAAAAAGGTTTGAGGCACCTCTTTTCTACCTCAAGTAGTTCTCCTTTCTTCAATAAAACCGATTTCAAGCAGTATCTCTTTTAAGAACATATGAGGCTGAAAAGCACTCAATAAATTCTTGCGCCACGCCGATTAAAATTAACCTTTACAAAAGATTTTCGTTCGTAAAATGCAAACGCCAGACTAAAAATCCCCCTCCAAAAATCGATACTACTACTCCTTGATGGTCAAAATCGTCCCCAATTAGATAAACCATAATAAATAATGTACGACAGTGGTGGGCAAGTTAATGAGAAATGTTAACTTCGTTAAAGTTGATTCGCTAAGAATTTTCAAGCAATTTTTTAACTCAGTTAAAGTTAAGTAGTTTACTGAAAAACAAAAGTAACGCAAGTTAAAGTTAATTCGGTATTAAAAAAAAAAAAAATCAATATTAACCTGCAGTTGATGCCCAATAAAATGATTCGAATTCCATACGAGATAAAAATTACTCATTCCGATTTGTGTTCCTATGGTATTTACTATTCTACTAAGGAAGTGGCAAGTATTACGTTACGTAACGCCCATAAAGAGAATAAGAGAGCAAAGAGTGAGCGCTCATTTACTCTTTTTCGTTTTTTGAATTATCGATAGGGTTCGGGTTAGATTTTGAGTTTGGGTTAGGATTAACGTTATGGTTAGACCTAGGGTTAGGTTTAGGGTAGGGGTTAGGGCTAGAATAGCGATTTTCTTATTCTTACGTAACGTAACAGCAGCCTCTGCCTTTTAATAAAGGCAGACACAGTGGAAGCCTTTTTTTATTGTATTTTTTTCGTTCTAGTATTACGGCATAAGCACGCATGGTGTAGCCAAGAAATTTAACGGATTAACGCAAACATTAAAGCAGTTTAACGAAAGTTATAGCTTATAAGTTAACTCACAAATGCTGTTTAACTTTTTAACTCGTTAATGAAAAACTTAACTTCGTTATTAACGAATTAATGCTCAACATTGCTGTATGCATGCATAATCTTTTCATTGTCTCCCGACCAAAGCATAAACGACAAAAGGTAACAATTTATTTCTTTAATACATGTACATCAGAATCACCTTTGATTAAAGCTTTTTCATCATCGCTTAGAGTTGGTAGCCTTGACTCTTCCATCCCCATTGCCTTGCAGCTTCGGAGGACCACTTCCTTCATGACGGAAGGATAGTCGCCGTCGATGTAGACAGGGTGGGCGAACCAACCAAGGGTACTCTAAAGGAGCATTTAACCATAACAATTAACAATAGTAGCGAAAAACTTAGCCAGTTTGGAGGGCATTTTTTGCAATTTTGGCTACTACATGGAGTGAAAATGCAAAGCTCATAAATTTATCGGCAAATAACCATAAAACATTAACAGCAACTAAACATAAAACAAGTCAGACCAAAAACATTGGCTTAAAACCTTCTCAGTTACAAAACCGATCAGTAGTTGAGTGGATAGTGCGTCTGCTAGTGAAACGGTATACTCGCGTTGGATTCCCGGTCGGATCAAACCAAAGACTATAAAAATTGGTATTCACAGCTTCCCTGCTTGACTTTCAGCATTTAAAGGGACAGTGTGAAGCCTTCACCGTGTGTGGTAGACAGGCGGCAGCTTGACCCCAAGACCGAAACGTCCCTTCACTGTCTCCTGGCCAAGAAAACTTGGTGAATAAATACGTAATTACAACCACAAAAAAGAGAAATTTAACGGTTTTTACTGAAGCAGGAGTCGCCTTAAAAGTATATATTGGCTCATTACAAGTCAAGTAACTTATCGGTAACGTCGCTTATTCCTAAAAACGTAACGCACAAGGGAATTACTTATAAACCAAAAAAGAAACTTTGAAACAGACAGCCTTGTAACTCGGTGACCGGTGGTGCTAAGTTCTTGTAATTAGTTTAACCATTGATTGGTTAATATTTATTTAAATTCACCTGCAAATATTTGTCAGCGGCTTCTTGGTCGGCTTTACTAGATGGGTCTTTTGGCTCACTCCAATCACTGTTTAAAGTAATGGATATAATACCGCCTTGTTTGGAGCGGAAATCTTCGTCGTATATGTGCCAGGCACTGGCATGCGCCAGCAACATTGTGCGCGACACCTGATAAGGAGCGTTGAGAGGGTCTAAATATTAATAAAGCAGTGATATTTTAAAGCCTGTGAAAGGAGAAAAAACTTGGCACTAGAATAGAAATCTTGAGCTACTTAAAAATGGCCAAGACACAATACGTGCAAATTTTGTCGTTGCAAACAACCACATTCTACTAAAATTGTTAAACAACGAGAACGTTTTTCGTCATATCATCCCAATTTGGAAAAATTAGCCCGTTCTTTTTTTCTAAATGTATACCAAAAAGAAGCAAAAAATCGTATTATAATAGCGTTTTTTCGTTTTATAACACAAGTCAACGAGGCTTCGTGCACGATGCAATTAACCCCGTATTACGTTTAACATACAAAAATGACCAAAATAGAATTAATATTTCAGGCATGCTCTGGAACCAAAATGAACTTGCCTTGAATCCCTGGAGCATGCATTCCCATTCCAAATCCATACATAGCAAATACATGGGGCTCGTTGATTGTGATCCACATTTTTACCCGATCTCCAAATTGTTCAAAACAAAACCTAGCATATTCTTTGAATTTTTCGATAATTGTATCTTTCTGCCAACCACCATTGTCCTGCAAGCTAGAAAAAAACACATACTAACAAAAACAGAATGAACTGCGCGCTATATAGCTAGTTCATATGAACAATCATAAACAATGCTTTTAGCAAAAAAAAGTTTTGATGAGCGAAATTATTTTTGCAGTGGTCTGCTTAAAGCAAACTTTTTAGATATAGTAGCGATACCTGATACGGAGGTTCAAAGCACACCTATGTCACAAAATCCTTCTTCTAATAATGCAGACCAACACCAAATAGTACTTACACTTTAGCCTGCAAGTCTTTTGGTAGTTCACCATGACATGGCCTTAATGGCCAATAAACATACACTAGTAAGTGTCTTTTCCAAAGACACAATCAAACAATTTTCTACCAGTTTAACCCTCTGACTAGTACTGTACTTGCTGTTATATATTTACCATTGAGGAAGATCCCAGTGGAATAACGTGACACAGGGCTTAATATCTTGTGCTAGTAAGGCATCTATCAATTTGTTATAGTAGGCTACACCAGCTAGGTTTGGATTTGAAGCATCTGCTGTAGGTAACAACCTTGACCAGGAAAGAGAAAACCGGTAATGAGTATTCTTCATTTGCTGCAAACATAATTTACGTATTTTCAAGTGCAAGATTTAACCAAGTACCAATCAATACAGCACTTGAGTTAGAAACAGAAGAAATCACTAATTAGATTGGTGATAAATTGAAAAGCTTTGTCTATCGGTTAAATATATATATAAATACTTTATAGAAGTTTCACGAAACTCGTAATCACTTTTGCATGATTATTAGGACAAGTTTTTGACCTAAACATTCAAAAAATTGACTTAAAAATTTTAAAAATTGACTTCATTGACCTAACAAAATTTGTATTTCTTGAGACTTTTTCAAGATTTTATACTAAAACAAACATTTAATAAACAAAAGCACACAAATTCTCAACAAAATTTGCAAAACAAGTCTATGGGCTACTGCAAAATAAGTCGATAAGTATGGCAATAAACAACGACACTGCAAGCTAATCACCAGGTGGGTGAAATGAAGTGTAAAATCATTACAGTAATGTTGTATATACTTTCATTTTGAGAAGCTGAATAGCTAAATCAGGCGTTTGAACTAACTTTTTCTTGAATTACCAAAACACCAGCCCCTTCAACGTATTTCCCAATCGCTGTCACTTCAGGTTAATTCCTTTTGCATATAAAGTAGCATTTAACTGGCTTCTACAATCCCCATCGTGTGAAAACAGGCTTTGGAAGGTAATTCATGGTTAACAAAAATTTCGATTTACTTATTCTGTTTTTACTTTACTAATTCGACCTCTGAAAATTAGCCGATTCAAGTCTTCAAAATGAGATCTGACTGTCATAGCACATTTGTGCAGTATATACAACACATGTCACGTTAAAGAGCTAAGACACAGGGATTTTAGTATTACACTTGCAGTCCTGCAGCCATCACATATGTTGCAACATTAGACAATAATCTATAGATAGAGTTTACACTAGTTTCAAGAGTACTATCCGACTATAGCCCCAACCCCCACAATGGCCTGTACACCAAAACGTGCAATAAGAAAAATACCACGTTTTTCGCACTTCTGAAACAGTTTTTTGAATTGATATGGACTTTAAAGTGGTTTAAAGCTACTTTTAAAACATACGTATATTTTGGGGTAGAGCTAACATTTGTTTAAAATAGAGCTCACAAATCAGTAAAATTTGAAAATGGCTAAAAATAAGCAATCAAATTTGATCGCTTGATGCAAAATGCTTAATGTAAACTTCATCAAGCAAATTAAGGATGAGGATGGGGTATTCAATAGTCTCTTTTACTTTAGTCAATTACCAATCACTTATCTCAAATCTAGTTCATTAGGCCCTTGCCCCAAATTATTTTTCTAAATAAAATGCATATGAATTAGGTTAATACTTTTGAGTTTTTTCGAATTATAGAGTTTAATGATATTACTGGCTTATAATAAAAAGACTGAAATTTTACAATGAAGTTATCCCAGTCCACATAGCCTATAATTCCACAACCAGTCTAATCCTGTTTCTGCAGGCAGAGCTAATTTCTATGCCACATTTAAAAAACATTAATTTTATCAAACCAGGCTAAAAATTAAGTTATTCTAGCAAAATCTCCAAACGATGAGGGCTTGCCTCCAGACACCCCCAATCGCAGATTTCTGGCTACGTGCCTACCTGTTGCTACTTATGGTTGATAACATGGAAAATGAGTGATATTTACAAAAAATTGACCTTATTGCCCTATAAAAAGAATATTTAGCTAATGGTAAAAAGTTGACTTTTTATTGACCAATCAAATTAAGAATATGAAACTGATTAATTCTATCCAGAGTTCTTGAAAAAAAACACATCATTCCAATTTACTACTAAAAAATTCA
Source organism: Trididemnum nubilum (assembly GCA_963965965.1). Classification (NCBI taxonomy): domain Eukaryota; kingdom Metazoa; phylum Chordata; class Ascidiacea; order Aplousobranchia; family Didemnidae; genus Trididemnum; species Trididemnum nubilum. Next base: position 30,067,532 of record OZ014488.1, read on the forward strand.
CTTTGAAAAACTTACCCTGATGATTATACACAGCAAAATATTCAAATAGTTTTTTTTTCAAATCTAATTTATACCAGTTATACACTTTTCTTCTATATAAGAACATGAGGCTTATTCTTGCTCAAAATTTAAGAACAAATTAAGAACAATACTATCTCAGCATAAAAAAGACCACACATCAAATTTCACAAACAAAATTCGACTTTTATTATGCAGTATATATATACTTTAATGGAATAAAATAACGAGAACAGTTTGGGCAAACATAGTAAAACTACTTCAAAAATCATGATCAATATCAATACTTTTTTAGCCAAGCAAGACAACAAAATAGTATGCTTTATGCTTTTCATAACATTAAAAAACAGATAGTCCACTATAGAAAAGTTATATAAGTCACCAGGTGCGTAGCCGAAAATTCGTAATGGGGGGGCTGTTTTGGGGGTCTGGGGGCGAAGCCCCCAGCTGCTGGAGGCCAATGGGGGTCTGGGGGCAAAGCCCCAGCCACCAGAGGCTAGGGGTTTGGGGCAAAGCCCCCAGCCGCCAGAGGCACGGGGGTCTGGGGGCTTTGCCCCAGCGCTCGAAAATTTTGCATTTTTTTGCAAAACCAACTTAATTTTAGGGCTATTTTGATTAAAAAATAATGCTTTTAAAACGTGGCTTAGAAATTGGCAGGGCAAACATGATTAAACTGGTTGCATGTGCTATTTGGGAGGTGGCTAATGGTAAAATTTTAGTTATCTTATTTAGATGCTAGTAAATTATAAAATTGAATACTTCAATAAAGCTCACACGGAGTAATCTATTTCGTATACAGTTTATAGAGAAAAATATTGGGGTGGGGGCTAATGAAAAGAAATTTGAGAGAAATTGGTAATTAACAATACTGAATAGCCCCCCCCCCCCCCCTATTCCCTAGCTTATATTATATTTGTTGATGACACCTATGTTTAGCATTTTTACGTTTGCGATAAAATTTGATAGCGTATTTTTGACCATTTTTCGAAGTTTTTTTTAATTTGTTAGTTTTATTTTCAACAAATTAGCCCCCCCTAAATATTTGTTTCAAAAGATGCTTTAAATCACTATTTAGTCCACTCTAGTACATTTAACGGTCTCAAAAGGGCTAAAAACGTAGTATTTTTCTCATTCAGCATTTTCGTCGACATGCCAAAGGGGGGCTAGAGCCCCCCCCTGGCTACGGTACTGTAAGTCACAACACTTAAATTCTTATCGATCTGCAATGTCTGATGCAACTGCATCTAAATCATTTCACATGCACATTGCACAAATCAGCAATTACAATACCTTTATTAATTTAACATCATCCAAGTAGTTGTGGTAGGAATCACATGCAATATCTCCATTCATACCATCCTCTATCTTGGCTGGAGTGTGCGAAAGACTATCCCAGATACTTTGACCTTTTCCATCTTTGTCCCAAGCTCCTGAAATCATATTTGAATTATCTTATGCAAACTGATTATTTTAAATTCAAAAAAATAGAAATATACCAGAACATGCGAAATAAAAATGATTCCACCAGTAATCACAACCAATCATTACCGGTACTGATTAAGCAAACAGTAGAAGTATGAACTGGCACTGATCGGAAAGTGACAAGCACAAATCAGAAATATCAGTCACATTGAAAATTCACTTCCAATTTTACCAAATTGATTTTCAATTTTTTCACGTTGTATGCAGCTTAAGTTTAGTAATGATTATAGGTATGTAATTATATTTATAAAGTAGGCTATTGAACTGTACATGTCAAAATCCTTTCAAGACAAGAGATTTAAAATGAAAATTTCGGCAGAATTAAATAATATACGTACCTACAGTATATAATACGGAGATAAAAATGATTTTAAATAAAAACAATTAAAAGCATATTAACATAACAAGTTACCGGTAACACATCAAGTACTGGTACCAGTATCACTTCTGATTGCTTAATTTGCATTGCACTGCATACTGTATCCGCAACAACCTGATAACCCCGCCATTGCAAAGATAAGATCATACTCATACGTACCTTCTATTTGATAAGATGCTGTTGCGGTTCCCCACATAAAATCTTTTCTGAAGTGTCCATGGATTAAGTCTGATTTATTTTCACTCATTTTTGAAGGTCTGAATCTGACAGTCTGATGTTGCTGATATGGTAGAATTAAAACTGGGTAGTTAAGTTTAATGTGTACTGGTATATAATACAGTAAAGCTTATCGGTATGCTCCAACCACTAAGCTAGCCTTATCTCACTCTGTAAGAAAATAAAGTGCATTAAACAATCATTCAAAATCGAGAATCATAGAACCAAACCTTCAGCCATAGCATACTGTTTCGACCTAGTGATAGGCCTACTGATAAACCACATTAAATTCAGACAGTGGCCCTACTCACCCATAACTAACAATATCAGTAGTACGTAACCTATAGTATACGAAACTAGATTAGCACCAAACCAGTAGCTTTGTGCCTTAGGCTACCTTCAAAAATTGATTTATATTTTGATTAAGCTCTTACTTCATTGCTACAAAGCAGTGGCGTAGGAGGTGGGGGGGTCCGGGGGGGGGGGGGCACTGGCCCCCCGCTTGGTTTCAAAGTGTCAAAATTTCGAGCAATTTTATATTAGATATTTGGGCAATATTGCATCAAAATTTTGGGCAATTTCATATTTTTTGGGCAAGTTTGCATCAAAATTTTGGGCAATTTAATATTCATCAAACCGTCTCAATTTCAGTGAAGACCTTTTTTTTTCTTTCTTTTTGGAGATCACCTAAATTCGGACAGAAAAACCGATCGTTTTTCAGGCTAAATTCAATGTCATTTTTCGGGCAAAAGTTTGGTGCCCCCCCCCAAATCCTTTTGAGGTCCTACGCCCATGCTACAAAGAAAGCATTTTCATGCATATTATGTCCTATGGCGCAAGCAATCGGCAGTGAAACATTCGAGTGTTTGGCATTTTGGCCCTAAAAAGTAAGCTTGTAACTTCTTTCCTCCAAAAAAAGTATTCTCAGAGACCTAGTGAAGTCCAGAGCTTCGTGAAGCAAAAAAAATGTAACTCTCCGCCCACGCATTAACCAATCACATTTAAACAAATGCAAAACGTCACGACTAAACGGTATTTACACACCAAGTGAGAAACCTTTCGCATAAGCATGTGGTTTTGTTAAAAAATCGTTTACCGCTAGTCAATTAAAGACTCGGATGCGCAACCGAAAAAAAAAGCAACAGCAACAGCATGAAAACGAACGTTGAAGAGTTTATTAGAATGTTTCTTCAAACGAAATTTAATTCAATTTCTACAAACGACGTTGGGAGAAAAATACAATTGGTAACGCAGACTCAAACCTAAATACTTCGCAATAAACTTTTGTTTGTACAAATCAAGTTTGTCAACAAAATTCTTTCAAAATTAACCAATCAAAGGTCGGCACCACGCCCTCAAAATTCAACCAATCGCTTCTCTTCAAATTCTCATGGTTGAGTTGCAAAGTACAAAGGTGCATTTAAAAAAAAAGAAAAGCTGAAAAGAAATACTAAAAAGTATTAAAATGGAATAAAACATAGTTTTCAGTCAGCTGGTCGGTTAATTTGTCATCGAATTTTAAAAGAATTTTGCCTGTTTTGCTTATTATCTTGATCTCGGAGAAACTGCAACTGAAATATGCAGGCGCGTAGCCAGGATTTGAAAAGGGTGGGGGCTATTTTGAAAGAGTGAGAAGTGTGCAAACGACCTGGACTCGAATTTTCATTGCTCTTGAATCAGTTTCAGACGGTTTGTCCGAAAATTGAGACGAAATTCCAAGGTTTTTTCCGCTGAATTTTAGGTGGTCTCCAAAAAAAAAAAAAAAAAAAAAAAAAAAAAAAAAAAGAGGTCTTCAACGAAATTGAAATTGATTTTTCGGCCGAAATCCGAAATTCAAAGGTTTTTTCCGCCCAAAATTAGGTGGTCTCCAAAAAAAAAAGGTCTTCACCGAAATTGAGGCTGATTTTTCGTCCAATTTCGCAATTTCAGACGTTTGAGGGGGGCTGTTTTCCTATGGGGGGGCTATTTTCAGTTTTTCACAAAAAATCGGCCTCAAAAGCACAAAAAACATGCGATTTTGCATACTTCACGAGCCAAAGGGGGGGCTCGAGCCCCCCCCCCGCCCCCCCCCTGGCTACGCTACTGGAAATATGTATTGCTTTTGCAAAATTGCGGGCGATCTATGAAACCTCACAAATTGAAACGACCAACGCTTTTACTCGACCATTTTCAAACCAACGAGTGCAAAGTTTCAGACTTTTGCTTATAACTCGAAAACGGTTAGGTCAAGGCTCTAGCTGCATGAAATTTTGACATCAGTTTGACCTCCCGCTTCTGAGACGACCACGTTACCGCTCGACTAACAAGCCGGTTAAACTTGGTTGTAAATTTGTTGTATTGCATAGTTCTTAACTATTTTTTGCGTTTTGTGCTAAATATGCAAATTTTGTTCTTTACCTTCGCTTCATATAACTTGGGAAAAGAGGTTGTCTTCACCAACCATTTTTTGTGAAACTGGTAATTTGTTATATTTGTTTAGATGCTTTGACGAGGCGTAGTGTTTTGCCGAAAACGTTCAGCTTAATTTTTGTAAATAAAGTCGTACCTTCAGTTGAGTCACATTTGCTTGTAAATTAATTGGCGAGAATTTGGAGCTTAACAAAAATTTAAATTTTAATGGGAAAACGAAATTTAAACCATCAGCCCAAATTATACGCCTTGAGCCGAAGCCATGTACGTCGACTGAGAAACAATGATTTTGACTTTGATTAATGATGCAATCTGTCGCGAGTATATCACCAAGTTCGTTTATCACTCATCAGTGTTAGGGTCAGTGCCGTCGCCAGAACAAACGTAGTGAGGGGGTACTGGCTTAAAGTGGAGGGGGAATAAAATAAACTGAATTTTTGCTCATAAAAACTGACCTTCAGATCTTGCACGGCTACTCTGTATTCATGTTTGAATAGGAGAGACCTATAGGGCCGGAAACATTTCTTAGAACTGTTTCGTCTGCGGCCCACAACCGCCTGAAAAATCTATCTATCACAGTGAATGCTACGGACACGAAACCAGGATTTTGCTTAGAGGGGTGAACGAAAAGTAATTTTTTTGCACAAAAATTGTCTGATTTAAGTTCCGTGCAAAACAAACTGATGCAACTCAAGCGTGTCACAAACGGGGTCATAGTCAATAAATATGTAGTGACTGTGGACGGGGCCTGGAGGCGGAGCCCCTTGCCGCTGAAGGATTTTTGTGATTTTGCAGCAAAAAAAAGCAATTTTTACGTCATATTTATCGCACTTTGCACGTTTTAAAGCCATACGAGTCACTAAATTACTAAAATTCAGAAGTTATTTTAAAGAAAAATTAAATTTCTTAGCCCCTTTAGCTCGCCTTTACTTTAAATCAAGTCTAAAATAGGTTTAAACGCTCATATTTTGAGTTTAAATTTCTAAGTGCTTAAGCAGGGGCTTAAGCCCCTTCACTCTAGCTGGGCCTCAGACCGCGACCTCAAAATCTTGAGTGTACTTTAAAAATCAAAACAGCTGGTCTTTGAAAAAATGTTTTCACGTATTGTTTCATGTTATGATCATTACCGAAATACCGGTAACGATTCTGCAGGCTTACTTCTCTCTTCCACGACACATCCGTAAAGGCAAGTAAATAAGACGGATTTTTACGTCAGATTTATGTACGCAGTTGGTTGCCAGCAATTTGCGAAGATTCAAGAAAACTTCAAAGGAGAATTATGTTTGAACGTAATTATTCCTTTTACCATCAGTGTTGTTGTCTTGCAGTTACGTGATATTCCACAAACAGTAATTTGAGTAAACCAAAATGGAGGGGCACAAACAGTGGTACCCCGATAGCGACGACACTGGTTAGGGTTCTTGATTTTACTGATTTGCCTGCACGGATAAATAAATATAATAACATTTCAGAGAGTCAATTGCGAAGAAAAGTGAAACTCACGGCGCCTCTTTAAACCATCGGCCAATTTTAGTTTAGCACGAAATGCACTCAGCTTAGTTTGTTCACTGCAGTGGCAGCAAAATTTCCATTTTAAATAAATCTTTGCTCTTTGTTGCCCTCTTTCATCTAAAATTTTACAGTGAAAAATTAAATGTGGCGCTATTTACCAGCCTAGCTTTTTTTGTCGCAAAAGAATCGGACTGAAACTCACAAGGGCGAACGTTCGATTCCCTGCCGTTGCAAATTCCAACTGTGCGCGTAAAATACCTGTGTTAAACAATTGTGCTGTGTTCTTTCTAAATTAATGTTTGTCTTGATCAAAAAAAACATTTAATCAGCCGTCTCTAACAACATTATTTATAACCATCAAGCAGCGAAAGAGAAAGAATAAACTGATAGAAAAAACAGTACTTGGGGATAGTCCAGCGGCACACAATCGGACTCAAATGCGTGGGTGACCTGTGTTGCAAAATTTACTTGTGTTGCTTCTGAATTTATGTTTATCCTTTGTTTAAAAAAATGATAACATAAAGATAAATTGAAAAGGAACGCAGGACAATTTTTAAACACAGGTATTTACTCGGATTTCCAAAACTTGTAACTCTAACTCTGCACCATTTGCAAGTTTGTTTTTTTACACTTGCAAATGGCGTAAAAGGTGCGATTTCCTGCCGTTGCAAATGCGTGTAAATACTCGTGTTAACAAAACCTGTGCTACTAGAGTCGCTTAGTCAACTACACTTTTTTAATCGAACAAAGTTGTAAGAAAAGAGACTAATATTTCTCAAAATTAAAAACAAATTAAGAACAATGCCAGCCTCAGTATGAAAAATATTTAAGAACATGAGCTAAAACAATGTATTTGTAAGTAATCATAAATCAAAAGATTTGCTTGATCTTCTTATACTGCCAGTTTTGATTTGTCTTAAAAGTTGTTGTGATATATATAAAGCAAAAGACAATTTTTAATCAAGCAAGAATATATTTGTGTCATTTATTTTCTAATATAGCTAAGAACAAATGAGGCAGAAAAATTCGTGAAAATTTAACAACAGCCAGCTCAACTCAAAATTTACTGGTTCTGATAAAAAAAGGCACAGCACAAAAATATCAACGATTTATTTATACGTGTATTACTTCAATCCGATAAACAATGCTTTTGAAACCTTTCACAAACAAATTACCCATGGTAACATTTTGCTTGTGGTTTTTCATAACATTTCGCACCATCTTTTTACTTTGTTAAGTTGTTCCTGTCATACCATCCGCCGCATAAAACTAACCAGAGTTCTCCATGGAAACAGTTTTCTGATAAACTGACAAAAATTTTAGTTGACACTCCCTTAGTAGTATAATAAGCCTCTTCATCTGGCCTCAATTGCTCATCTTCTTTTATATTGGCCGGCTACTACTGCCTTTTATTTTTCGAAAAAGTATTTCAGCTCCAATATACAAAATCGTACTGACACCCAGCATGCTCATCAGCAGGTACAGTTTAGTGTAAATACATAAGCTTGTGCTGATTCCTGTTCCGGCAACGATGCCTAAATTAGTGGCGAAATTCTTCACGCTGAAAGCAATCCCGAGCTTCTCTTGAAAGTATACTGCAATCATCACTAAAAAATAATTTATTGAAAATAAAATATTACTTTTTTAGATACCAGTAAAGCCCATAAACAGTTATTTTCCATGTTACCAGTGGTGCTGTTGGGGTTCACACCGGTTCGCGCGATTCGGTGCTTAAATTGCTTGCATAGATATTCTGCACTTTTGACTCAAGCGAATCGGTAACAAAGTTTAGATAACCGATTACAGATCCAGTTTCTGGAAAGTTTGAATGGCACCATTGCCTGTTACCGTGTAAGTCTCACCATGTGAGTTGACCCATATTTGGATATCCTTTGCTTTGGCCAAACACATATCGTCAACACTAGCCATTTGAACGAACCATAATTCAATACTAACTGACCAATCATATATTTAGATTAACCATTTAATTTCAAATAATTAAATTAATTTGTTAAATAAAACAATTCCACAAAACCTCCAAAATTGACTATCACATTCTCCAAGTTTTGAGGGATCTCAACTCAACGAGAGTTTTCCGAAGTTGAGTTTTAAACCGAGATTAGATGTCCTAGCAGCACGATATGTCTAACTGCTCCGAACATCGCAAATAGATTTCTGTTGGAGGATTTTTTTTTCTGATGAATATAATCAATGCTCTTGGCAAAAATCGAACCACACCTCGCAAGGAATAAGATTTTTATACCGATCAGTGGTCAATTTGATAGAACTACTGCTACTGAAACGGTAGACGCGGGTTCGATTTCCGGTCAGGTCAAATCAAAGACTATAGAAATTGGTAATCACAACACCACTGCTTGACGTTGAACGATGAAAATGACAGTGTGAACTTGTAAAATCCCAACAGTGTGTGGTTGACAGGTGGCTGCTAGACTCAAAGACCAAAAAGTCCCTTTGCTGTCTTCTGGCCAAGGCAAATTGTGGAACAAAGATGTAGCTACAATTACTAAGTCCAATCACTTATTAACTATTAAACGACCATGCTGGGGAAAGCTAAAACATACTGTACGTACTTTTTAAAGAGCACAAAGCTTCTCACCTTGCAAGAGATTTGTTATTGCTCCATCACTGCTTCCTAAACAGCCAGCCATGATATACACAGCATGCACATGGAAGTCAGAGGGGTTCCATAATAAACAAAACAAAAATGTTGACAAATGCATGAAAACGACAATGAAAAATACAACGTTTCGACCAAACAACGGTAGAAGTTTGGTTGACAACATGGAAACGATCATACTGCTTAATCCATATACCACTATGGCCAATCCAACCTACAGCATATAAAATTGAAGAATTAAGAATAACTTTAGAACGTGAGGCAAATTTTTATTCAAAATTTAAGAACACGTTAATTTAAAAATAGTGCCAGCAGCTTCAGCTTGAAAAAAATGATTAAGAAAACAGGCTAAAATAACGTGTTTGTAAGTAATCAGCAGAGTTTGCTTGGTTTTTTCTACACTGCCTTTGTTGATTAGTCAAACAATAATCATAGCCTACAAAAAAACCCGTTAATACAGCTAGATTTCATATAAGCCATATCAAATCATAATTTGTTGAGAACAGAACTACATCGTTTGAAGAAAAAAGAGTTACAAATAAAATTCATTACCTGCTCTACTCCAATGACGCAGGATACGTATGCTCTTGTAAACTCCGTTACATTAAACGCAATAAAAAGTCCATAGTAGATTATGATTGGAAATACAAACAAGTGGAGCGGAGAGACAGAGTGGTAAAAAGTTTGCTTTAGCTCGGTTATCACTGCCCTTTGAATTCTATTGGACTGTTTTGGACGCACTGAAAACATAAATATATGCACAACTGCGCAGTGCAAAACAACAGTGCCATTGAATATGGAAAAAAGGATAAAAGCACCCAGGTCCGGTAATTTTTTAGGGGCCCGTCCAGATTTAGGTGGCTTGAATGGTTTAAATATTGATCTCAATCAAGTACCTAGCTAGATCAAAAAGGAGGGGAGACCAAAAATCAACTAGGACCGAACGGGAAGATAATAAGATGAAGATTTTTTTTTTCTTCCTTTGGTCTTCACCCTAATGCCGGAACGAAAAAGTAGCTGTTCTAGTGTGAAGAAATTACCCCTTTGTGCTATTTCCCGGGCCTGTAATTTCTCTCAACTGCCAGGCATGAAAAATCCAATGAGCATAATTATTTTCCTCCAGAAACCCACTTCCTTTTGAAATCGGACCCTTCGCTCATCATTGGAAGATGTTTATTACGTCACCATCCATCGTTTTCATTTTTAGGAGTCCCTTCGCTTCAGTTACAGTAGTAATCTTTGTTTTATAATTCATTCTTGTTTTCAAAAATGTGTTTTTATTTTGTTTGGTTTGTCACTTTACCGGTTTTAGGTTACCTAAGGCCATAACACAATAATCAGTCATTCTTCAATACATTAATAGTCTTCATTTATCGTTAGTTTATTGTGAATCACAAAGAAAAAGCAGAATTTCGAATGAGGACAAAATCGAAAAACAAAAAGTTCGAAATGGGCAAAACTCTAAATTTGATATTTGTCAATTTAAGTTATGCTCACGAGTCACAATAGATACATAGATACGATACTTACGTTTCAAAACTGGCTCTAAGTCTTCACGTGACGTCATTTTATTACACACTTCTCCTTGGTTCTCAAATTTGGTTGGAACTTTTGGGATGGCAAAAGCATGAACCAGTGTGAAAACAATTTGCATTGCAAAAAAAATGCCAAGTAGCATGTAAATTGATATCTGGTTTGGCTTGTATTTTTCCAGCTTTTCAGATTCACTGTTGTAAATAAATTCTCTCTAAAAAAATTAAACTTTGCTTTATAACAAAAACCTGATTCGTTTAGTCCTTTGCGACTGATGTTAAAAGTAACACAAAAAACATTGATTTTGAAGTTCTATTTTGAGTTTAAATTTCTAAGTGCTTAAGCATGTTAATGCAACTCTTCAAAATAAAGCATTAGTCCTTATTGTAATTTGCGTATATTTTTGAACTATAAACAAACAAATCGATTCAAAAGGATTATTCTCCGAATTCCAATATACAGGTATTTTAAAAAGCAGCAATAAGCTTAAATCTCAGAAAATAATACGCTGACCGCTTTAGACAACAAAACAAAGAAGGGAAGGCGGAAGGCATTTGAGACCAAGCAAGTTACCAAAAAATTTAACAAAAAACAGCACAAAAAGTTTCCGGTCTCTCACAATACTGCAAATCTAGACTACGTCCCAGTCGGAAAATTTTTGGACATTCGAGGATAAATTATCCTTGAACTTGCATCTGGCCGTGGTAAAAGTTCAACAATATTTCAAGGTTGTATCTTCGTGCGACACTCTGAAATACAACCGGCCCAACCAAAATTCAAGGATAATCCCGAAGGTAAAATCAAAGATAATTCAGGGATATATCCATGGAAATGCAAAGATATATCTACGCTATCTTGATTTAATCCAAGGGTATATCTAAATAACTACGTGAATCTTCCTTGATTTATGTTTGATTCTGACTTGATTTTTCCACAGAAACGGGGTTTTATACCTGGATAGTGGATAGAAACATGGAAAAACCAATACATTCACACCAAGATAAAGACTTTATCTTAGCGTTGTTAAACTACACCAATGTAAAGAAAAGAAATTTATTCAAATCAGCGAATCAATCACAAGACATGAAAGAACTAGGCGTAAGGCAAAAATGCTGCACGAAAATTAAAGCGAAAAATAATTACATTTTATTCACCAAGTATCCTTGGCCTGGAGATAACGAACAAACCTTTCGGTCTTCAAATCAAGCTGCCACCTGTCTACCACCAACGGTGGAGGCTTCTCACTGACCCTTTAATAATGAATGTTAAGCAGGAAAACTGTTAATGCTAAGTTTTAGTCTTTGGTTTGACCCAACTTAGAATCGAACCCATGTCTACCACTTCAGTTGTGGACGCTCTATCCATATCCGGAATTCGTTTTGTTAGGTATGTGAAATGCATTTCAATTTTAAATTTCAAATTATAGAATGAATTATAAAGGGTTTGTTGTAGATTACGGATAATTAAATAGAATTTGTATTTTGTAATTTACATACGTGTTGAAACAATACACAACACTAATCAAATTGGCAGTGCAATTAGCAAAAATACATAGTGCTAAAAATCATCTCTCAAAAATAAAATACTATGCTTTCTTTATCACATTTGCAACTTTTTAGGGGCTTAATTGGAATGTTTATTGTTTACACATTTTTTTAAAACGCTCTACAGTTTAAGAAGTCAGACAGAGCAAACAGTCGAAAACAAACATTAAAAATGTGAAATGTAAATACGTAACACGCGGGTGTACGGTTATTACACAAGATTTATGACAAACGAAAACATATCAATATTGCTGAGTAGCAGAATTTGCGCTGATACGGGTACACGACTTTTCCGCGCGCAAGTTTCAACGCTGAGCTTTCGGCCTAATTCTAAGCCTAACCGAAAAAAGGCCACAAACCCTAACGCCCCAACCGAAAAAAGGCCGCGCCGATAAAGTCCCAGTCGAAAAGACGTGTCCCCTTAATACGGTAAAAGCACTTGTTCGCATTGATTCTTGAATGAAAGAAAGGCTAAAAACTGCTGTTCTAATCTACAACTTCATATTACAATCTTTTTTTCACGTTTACGACGAGTCAAAGAGATTAGTGTTATTGCCAATTTCAACAGCACTGTTATTGCCATCTTCAGAGTAACCAACCTCACTGTTACTGCCAGCTTCAGCAGCACTGTTACTGCCACTTGCAGAGGAATCGACATTCTCCTTTTGCCGCTTGCTTCTTCCACCAAACCAATCTCCAGTCTGGGATAGAACAGTTCCAATAGCAGTACCCAAAGCGTGGTGAGCCACATGCTTGTGGTTTGTGTAGGCCAAGCACTCTGCAACAACAGAAGTGTTAAGTACACTGTAACACAATCGTAAATTTTATTTTATCTTTGTCAGCAGTGATGCTTATAGAACGCATATGTTTTTCACTGCTCATTCTGTAGGCCATTTTCGGAGTTCTACCCACTATTCATTACATTTAAAGACGATAGACAATGGTAACAAAATTACATCTATTTTTACGCACTGCCCGTAAATGCTGAGTTTCTATCAGGATAGCGTCGAATGCAAAATAGTGTTTCTGATGTCTTGAGTATGACCTGACGAAGAGTTCAATTTGAATCTATCGATCACAAAGTCGATACTCTAATCTTATTCTTGGAGACTTCAATGCTCACCACCCCACCTGGGACAGTCTCATCTCCCCTGACCCGCCCGGAAATGACCTGTTTCGCTGGATCACCTCCTCCAATCTGGAAATCCTGAACGACCCCGCCTCTCCCACGCTCCTCCATCACTCCACTGGGAGTCGTTCATTCCCTGATATTTCGTTAGCTGTTGCGTTTCTCGCTCCCCACTATGAGTGGCGCACTCTCCCTGGACTTGGCTCTGACCATCTCCCCATAGAGCTTGCCCTCCCCCTCTCTCCAGTTCGTTATCCCAACACTCGTTCCCCCAAATTCAACTACAAAAAGGCCCGTTGGGATGTTTACCAATCATATATTTTTGAGCATCTCCTCTCTTTTGATGTTGACGCAGTCAACATCCACCAGGCTGCCCGCTCCTTTTCCCTCTTTCTAGTCGAAGCTGCCAAGGCCTCTATCCAGTTTGGCCGCCTTGGTCGTTCCCCCAAAGCCTGGTGGTCTCAGGAAGCAGAATCTGCAGTGAGGGAGCAATGGAGGGCCCGCTCCGAGGCACACTGGTCTGAGGCTCAACACCTCAGATACATTGATGCTTCTCGTAGGGCGTCCTCAGTCATTTCTGGAGCCAAATCCGCAACCAGGCAAGCCACCTGGTCTAATCTGTCACCTCGTTCTGATCCTCGTGCTGTCTTCAGGCTCCTCAATGCCGTCTCGGGCTAAAAGAGCACCTCCCAAGACCCTTCTTTTCCCGGTTGCAGTTCCCCTCTAGACACTGCCAATCACTATGCCTCTTATCTTCGCTCACATTTATCTCAAGCGACCCCCGTACCTCGCGCAGAGCCAAACGACAGTTAATGAACAAACTTCGGAAAGCTAGCTGTAAGAATGCTTCTTCCCTCCACAATTCATTCTGCTCCCCTTCTCCTTGGCTGAACTCTCCACTGCCATTAGCAAACTCTCCTCTTCCACTGCATCTGGCCCTGACCAGATTGCCTATCCTTTACTAAAGCATTTGCCCGAGCCAGCACAACTCCTCCTACTTTCTCCTTTCAACAGGTCCTGATCTTCTCATACATTCCCCTCTTGTTGGAAACCTTCCACTATCAACCCCATTCACAAACCTGGAAAACCCACTTCCTTTCCGTCCTCCTTCTGTCCATTTCTCTCACCTCTTGCATCTCCAAGCTTTTTGAGCGCTTGATTCTTTCTCACCTAACTTTTCACCTCGAATCGAATCATCTCCTCTCCACTTGCCAGGCTGGCTTTCGTCCTGGTAGGTCGTCTCTCGACCAAATTCTTTCTCTGTCCCAATCAATATGGGACGGCTTCCAAAAGAAAAAGCCCCCAGATCAAACCATTTTGGCTTCTGTTGACTTCTCCAAGGCTTTCGACTCGGTCTGGCACTCTGCTCTGTTTCATAAACTCCTCTCGCTCAAACTCACCCCTTGCTTTGTTCTTTGGGTACACTTCTTCCTTTCTGACCGTAGAGCTAAAGTTCAGGTTGGTGGTTCCCACAGCCTTTCCTTCCGCATCAGACGGGGGGTTTTCATGGTTCGGTACTGGTCCAGTCCTCCTTATCGGTTTGTTGATGACATAACCAAGGATTTTCCTCGGGATGCTCATGCCCCCTTACATGCTGATGATCTGGCCATCTGGTCCTCCTCCCCAGACCCGCACATAGCATCTTCTGTTGTCCAATCCTCCCTCACTTTTCTAGAAACGTGGTCCAACTTATGGAGACTTCCTCGCAATCCAAAGAAGTGCGAGTCCTTTTTCTCTACAGATCCCCATCAAGCCACTTTCCAGCCCCTGCTGAACCTCCTGGGCATTCCTCTCTCCTTCAATCCCACCCCTAAATTCCACGGTGTAACCTTTGATCGGACTCTATCCTTTAAGGTCCACGTCCAATCCCTGTGTTCCAAATTCTATCCACGCCACAAAGACCTTTTCTCCATAGCCACTGCCTCCTGAGGTCCCACGAAAGAATCTCTCTCCCTACTTTACAAAGCCTTTGTGTGACCGGTGGTCACATATGTCTCTCCTGGATTGTTCCCATTCCTCTGCAACACCGCAACCAATCACTTGGAAGTCCTACACAGAGCTGCATGCAGGGTTATTAGTGGGTGCCTCTCTTCCACTCCCTCCTCCTTGAGGCCCAACTCCCTCCTCTAAAGCTAACTTTAGAACATCACTCCCATCCCCGCGTGAAACTCTGATCATGTGCCCCCCTTTTCCCCCATGGACTGCAACCCACTTCATTGTTTCCCCCATTCATCTCCGACTGCACAGGCAACAGTACAGCCCGACTCCAGTCTACTTCAAACAGCCTATCCTCCCTCCATCCTTCTGACATCCAAGTATGGAATAATGGATCTATCCCCTCCCTTTTTGGTCCAGGTGGCGCTGGAGTGTATGTCACGTGCTCCAAATGCCACACATCTAATTCCCTGTCCTTTTCCACTGGTCTAATTGCCTCCAGCTTCACAACTGAAACTTTTGCCGTCAAGCAAGTTCTCGATTGGTGTACTAACCATTTGATGACCTGCAAATTCCAGTCAGTCCTTTTCCTAACTGACTCCCAATCGGCCCTCACAATCCTTTCATCAGCCCTCTCTTATCTCCTGCCTGAGTCCCTCTGGACTGTTTGATCCCTCGCCTCCTCCCTCTCCAACAACACCACCTTAAACTTTCAATGGGTCCCCGGTCACGCTGGTCTCCCTGGTAATGAAAATGCGGATCTACTTGCCAAAGCTGGTGCCTTGCTGCCCACTGACGCGATCCCATGCTCTCTCCCCCTAGTCACTGCCAAAATCCGTTATTTCCAGTACCACAATTGGAGACGTCACATATTCCACTCCTACTTAAACTACCAAGTCCCCACAGTCTCTTCGGAGGAACTGCTCCTTTTTCGCCCTATTCGCTGTAAGCTTTCCCGTCTTTACTGCCATGGCCACAGTCTTCTTTTATCTTCCTATCTTTACAGGATCAGTCGGAAGGAAAATTCTGCTTGTAGTGCCTGTGGACACCCTCTACAGGACCTCAATCAATTCCTCCTCGACTGTCCTGCCTCTGAACCCCTTCGTAAATCTATCTTTGGCTCCTCTCTCTTTATTCTTGACTTATGGTCCAGACCTTGGAGTGTAGCCCGACTGTTGGGTCTCTGCAGAGTTCCTCCACGCCCCCATTTCTCGGAATGGGTCGGGTAGTACCACCACCACCACCATACTCTAAGCTTTGCTTCATTTGGGGTAGAATAGTAAAACTGCCCAACCAAGGGGTCGGAAGAGGTGACCAATGGGTACCCATCAGCACTGGCCGCCTGTGTGGTAATAGGGTTTCTACTTTATTGAGTTGCGCAAAAATGGCGGCCATTTTTATCTCCCAGATTCTCCAGCCTAGCTGAAGTTCTGTGGTGTACTGTAGCATTGCCGTTACACCATGCTCTCATCCATAGAAAAGAGCCGGGCAACTCTTAACCAACCAACACTCTAACAACTACACCAACGTCGGCCGCCTCATCGTGGTCGTGTGATCCGCTCATAGAACGCTGGTGAGTCGAAATGGCGGGATAAACTTTCCTAAGGGGCTAGGTCGATAAGACTATCGGTAGCACTACCATCACAAATTGTTACCTTTTAGAGTTTGGAAGGTAGAACTTTCTCGAAACGCCATTTTTGTCCTTTTTCTCCCAGCTCCCATACCAGTCCAAGAAAATTGTGATGCCAAATTCTTATCCATAAATGCTTTCAGGAAAGCTCTCACACTTCCTCTCAGCTCTTTGTGATTGATTTTTCTTCCAAGAGATTCATAATCCTAAAGATTGCTGGCCGCATTAAACAATAGTAAGTTCTTTCTTTTCTCAAGTCGTTATTTTTTAAAAAATTATTTCGGAAATAATGAACTTTGCATTTAGTTGGTATCTTAGAAGACCCTAATGAATCAACTTCGGTTAATCAGTTTTACAACCTACTTAATCTACGGCACTTTTGTTGAGCTGAGCGACTGACCGATCAACGTGTTTGTGCTCATACTTTTGGTACTGCGCAAATCAAAAAGATGATGACAGTTGCAAAAATAGTGTAAACTTTTTACATAAAATAAAAAGAAGTCAACAGAGCGCCGTCACAATTGATTCAATACTTTTCAGTTTTGTATCTCTTAAGTTTAATACAATACTGTTTTGTATCTCTTAATTTCCAGCAAATGAAGCACTTAAGACACTACACCGCATACAGTCAGAAGTGAAAAGTAAATTCAAACTGGGAGATGCAGTTGTCAAAGAATTGAAAGTCAGCTCCCGGAGCTCAAACACTTTGCATCAAAAAACATTCCTCCATTGGAAACAGTCAAATCAAATCTTTCATTATACTCGCTGTATTACGCCGAATTAAGTGTGTAAAGACTTTGCGGCACATATTTCCGCGTCATTGCGCCCTGGCTACACAGCTCCTTTCGAAGAAATGCCACAGCGATGGCGAGCCGTTGGCAACACTGTGCCCGACTTGACTGCCCCGAGATTTAAACCTCAGACCTCCCGCTCCAGAGACGAACGACCAGCTGACCGGTATAGCGGAAACAGTCGAACCAGCCAATTAAGAAATCCATTTATCTTCTATTGTGTAACGCTTACTTTAAAGTCATCGGTCAACGCTGTCAATTCTTGTTTTGTTGTGGCGGGAGAAAATGGCATTTCTGCTGTATTTTGGTTGTCTGCTGTGCAGTCTTCGAACATATCTTTGATTTTTACGAAGTCTGCAGCCAAATTGTTAAGAACACGTCCGTGTTGGCTGAGAACTTTCTCGATATTCAATATATTTCTTTGAATACCAATAAGCAAATGCGTACAATTTGTCATAGCATCTGCCTTGACAATTTGTTTTCGTTGTTTTGAATGAATTGGTGAACTTGGGTTAACAAATGAAAAGGACCTAAAAAATTTTTTTTTCGGTAATGAGTTCTGCTTAGCATCAATTTTTTTAAATTTCGTTTTTGCACACGCGCACGTTAGTACATGCGCTACATATTCGACTCAGGGACGAATTTTACAACATTTTATCAATTATTATCTATTTGATAATAAAATAAAGCAAAGATTTAGAGGTAAATGGTCAAAAACTACTACTGTATTTTAACTACATAATTCCCGTCAAATCAGAGTCAAGTCTCAATTTGAGTTACTGCTCTTCAAGCTTCACCAAGGTTTGCCCATTAAACAAGAAGTCTACACACGAGACAAAACTGCTTGTTTTTTAACACTGTTGACTTACAAATACCTTTTGGGATAATTCTGTGATTGTTGTGTGCTGGTGCAAGGCTGTTGCAAAATTCCACATGACCTTTCCAGGGGAGGCACTGGGTCCTCAAAACTAATATCATCATCTTCGGGATTTTGCTCAGCAGTTGAATTTTCCGTTGATGACATGTGGGAAAATCCTTTTGTATATGCTTTATCCAGGCACCCTTGAAAAGTTTCTAAAAGTAAATGAAATAATTTAGTTTCAATTCTATTCAATCTAATGCTATGCAGCAATATTGTACTACAATATCACAATTTAATTTTTGTTTGCTTCAAAGCAGAATTACAAAATAGCCACTAAAATTTGGAACATATCTAGTGATCTTTGAGTATATAACTAGATATTTTTTCTGTATTTGTAATTCTGCATGCTTATGCAGTAGATTGATGAAAGATAGGAAAATAGCTTTTGTATGTACCAGTATTTGTCATTTAAATGATTTAGCATTTAATTGACAAAACTTTAGAGGGCACTTATCAGGATGTATTGCATGCAAAGTTTCGTATATTTGAACTCACTTGAATCACATAATATCTCGCAATTACACAATTTCCAATTTTCTTTGGATTTGGCCTTTTGTTTGGCCAAAGATTGTATGTTTTTAGGTGGCCAATGACATTTGGTGTCGCCCACCATCCATCCTTTATAGACACAATCTGACGAACCATTGCTGAATCTTACAAAGACAAAATCTTTCATTTTACAAATACTATGACAATACAAATATCTGAAACAAACCAAGGAAATGACAAAAAATCATCTTCGAAGGCGTCAAAAACTCCAATATTAGTAATAGCTCGTTCAATACTATTACTAATCAAATCACTGCAGCAAATTTGTGGCTGTTGCCAAGCAGAATAAAACAAAAGTTAGCTTCAGAAATGTATTTATGCTTGGCAATCAAAAATTTCAATTAAAATATCTGCACAGTCAATATTAAAAACAGATGAAATAATACAATGAAAACAATAATACAAACGAACTGGTAATAAAAACGAACCACTAACTTCTTAATTATTCATTTTAGACTGTTAATACCTTGAATACATACAACAGTGGTTCTCAACCGATTTTCACTTTCAGTAGCACCATACAATTACAAATTTTTTCGGCACCTACAGTCAAACCAAGGAGGAACTCCTACATCGATTCATTCAATGGTCGAATAATACACTTTTAGGTAAATGTAAAGTTTGAAATCAAAATGCTGCAGAGAAACCAATTTTGAAAAAACGATGAAATAAGCCATGTTCATGTTTTATTTTGAAATCCATATTGTTAGCAGTTTATTCTAAACGGGTCTGCAACATCCTGACGCAAGGAAACTTTCCACGGGAATCCTGACGCGCTAGCCCTAACATTCACCCTAACCTTAACATCAGGATGTTCATGGTATCAGAATTCCCAGATGAATAGTCTTGCGTCAGATCGGTTGCATCAGGATATCCTGCTTCAATTCTAAATAAGCACTTATACTTATCAATAAGCAAGATGTTTTTTTACCAGCAGGGCCATAGCCAGTGCCGACCATCAGGCGGGTATCATATAAGTAAGCAAGGTCTTCGGTTTCGGCAGAATGTGATTTGGAGCCAAAAATGAGAGATCAAAAAAAGCCTTTAGATCCCGGAAAAAACAGCAAAATCGAGTAGTCATTGCGGCATTGAAAGAGCCTCGAGCCTGTCAATTTTGGCTACACATTTGCTAAGCCCCGCCTGGACCCTTATTGGCTATGGCCCTGTGAACAACACGTCACATCGGAGGTCCTTTGTAAAGTCTCATGCAAAAACATTTGCTATCTCAAGCACAGTGCTGGGAAAACTTTTTGACTTTAAACACCACAACAAGCTATCATATTCTATGTACTAGTGAGCAATAGCTTGTGAAACCCTAGCAAATGCAGAGGCACTTTTAGTGGAGATTGAAAACCACTCATACACAGTTACACATTTTTAAGAAGTAGAAACCCTGAAATAGACTATACAAAGGCTCTTAAACACATAACACAAACAAAACACAAGAAAAAAAAAAACAAACACAAACAAAACACAAAACTAATGAGTTTAAGCAGTCTACCCCCCGTGGTGATCTAATTTGACAAAACTTGCAAACAGAACCAATAAACTTTTTGTGATGGTGTAGCAAAACCAACACAACAAAGAGTGGGCTCTTTCACCATAAGTTCACTATGCAATGCCGAAAGGCTTGGGATACACTTACGTTCTTTTAAAAAGCAATTTCACAAAAATTTGTGGACTAAGTTTACCCGAAATCTAACAAGTACACCCACTAAAGCAAGAAAACATGACTAAAAAAGAGCAAAAGCTGAAGTTTCAAATGTAAAAAATAGTCAAATTCTATAACATAGTAAACGAAACTGAAACAAATTTGTTGATTACTCTAGCTGGCTGTTTTCAATGTTTACAGATGAAACTGCTACATTAGGTAAGCAAATTAAAATCGCTTGCTTTTTACTCTGCGATCTTACATTGTAACAAAAGATAGCTTACAGAAAATAGTGAACGTCACAGCCTTGCAGATGATGCCCTAAAAAAAATTACAAAATGCTTTTTAAACATTGTTGCATGAATTTACTACACATCTATGCTTTTAAAAAGTAGAACACAAGACAAACTAAGACCAATTAAGATCAAAAATTTGCAAAATACTTGGGGCAGCCAGTCTTAACAATTAGTTTAGTAGTTCTGATACACGATACGAGTAATCTATAGTGTCTGCCATCTATAAGGCATGGTTTAAAGTAATTGAGACAAACTTAGATTTGTAAGGAAATAAAGCACATTTCTTTATGACATCATTAAACTCAATCAAGGTACAATTTTCGTTTAGCTCATCAACCAAAAAAATTCCAACTTTAGAGGAATGAATGGGGCGACTAAAAAAGTTATTAACTGTTTTATACTTCTGCACCTCAAAGTAGTTTCTACCGTCAGCACTCTTGAAAATCCCAACAACCTTGGCAATTTTCTGATGATATTGAACTGTAGAATCAGCTATAGAAGCTACATTGATAATGCAGCCTGAAGAAAGCCTAGCCTTTCGGTAATGACAACATGCATCTATATCTTCACTTGACGACTCAACAGTGCTTTCAAAAGGACAAAGAAATTCTGCTTTAAACGAATTCTTTGTTTTATAATTATCTACAACAGTGTCATTACTATACCACACACGATTAGCAATCTGTTCCAGCGGCCTGTAGCCAGACTTCACAATATTCTTTAACAGACCCAAATAACTTTCAAAAACGAAACACGAAACAGAATCCAAAGATCCATATTGCTCAAAATCTTCTACCAGATGAATTAAGCTATGAATATTGTAAGTGATAAATCCTTTGCCATACAAAGAAACACAGCCCTGACAAAAGTAAGTGAGTAGATTGGCACACAGAGGAATGTCATCATTGCAGCTGTCTGGTGAAAGTAGAAGTCGCATGGCACAACAATATTTCAAAAAATGTCTATATTTAGCTTTGCTTAATACAGATCTTGATTTTAATACAACGATACCCTCATATAGCATAAATAATCGTAGCTCCGATGCTTTCCAAAATTTCAATTCAGATAACGGCCTCAGCTTTCTATTGAATTCAACTGGTACAAACTTTTTTGCCTCATGAATAAAACCGTTTAAAAAAGATATTGACCTAGAGGATAATTTTGCTCGATGTTGTCTGAAAAGAAATGAATTTATTTCACTACACCTTATATTTGCAATGCAATTTTACTGAACACACATAATACAAGCATTCAAGACTTCACAAAAAAAAAACTAAGATCTGAGCCTTGCTTTTTAAAAACCGGTTCCGTAATGAAACTTTATTTTTCCACACGATGACTAGCCATTTAACAATAACAGAGAAAAAAATAATAGATGTTCTCAAAAGAAATTGATTAAGCTATTACATCTGTTAATTTCATCACGAAAATATTGAAGTGAATCAATATTTATACGTCAAAAAGCATTTAATTACTGAGAATCAAAAACTAATCAGCGATGCCAAAAACCACTTACAATGTTTGAAGACAGTTAAGCACTGGGCTTAAGCAAAATCAGCTTTTATGCAACTTAATAAAAAAAGATATATAAATTTCCCTTTTGCACCAACCTTTTAACTCCTTTCCACCAAAGCAGCAACCTTTTCATGCACCCTAAACAGCTTAGATGCATGTAATCTAATGTAAAACGTGTGACCATGCCGACTCCAAAATCTGCCAAAACAGATGCGCCCTTGTGATGTCTTTTATCCGTTTGTAACCGAAAATCATGATCAGTTCGGTGTGTGCAATTTGTTTGAAGCAAACAAACATGTCTTGACAAATTATCATAGACACCAGTAACAGTGCAGCGTTCACAACTTTTGTAACCAGAATGCAAAACAATTTTTTTCAATGAGCTCCGAGCTGGTGCATCACAACTAAATATCAAACCATCATTTGCTAATGAACACTTAACCCCATTGCAATCCACACAACCAGACTGAAGGTCTCTAATATCATATAAAAATTGCCTCAGCAATATTTCTGGGAAAGGCATCTCTCTGTTTAATGACTGCTGCGAACTGTAGATCCCAGCACACAATGGTCGCATTTTAAATCCAAAAATAGTAACTAAAATTGGATATAATTTAAAATCGGGAGAGTGCCGAAAAAGTGGCAAGCCATCAACATTAACAATAAGAAAATAATCAACTGTTCCAGTATTATCTGAAGAACCGTAAATATGAAACAATAACTTTCTTAAACATGTTGTCCAGTTTGGAAAATGAACATATCGACCATCTTGCATAGGCTCGAACAAAAGTTGTGGGTTTGGCAACAATGTTTTGAATGATTTGGGTAGTTCATTATGAATAGAATGTAAGCCTACTAGAAGCCTAGAAATAGAAGATTTTGGGACATTAACTTCATTTATAGCCCAATTTTTTATTATTTCTGTAATGGTAGGGTTTTTAACTGGCCTCTCTTCAATTTCTGGTAATGCAAACTCGTTTTCATCACATAAAATTTCTGGAATTAGTGATTCAGAAATAAAATCATCTAAACTTATTACACTGTTACTGCTAACTTGATCATCACTGATATCATGATCATGCATTTGTCCAACATCGAATTCAGGAGGACTAGAGCCAGTGCAGAGTAGTCCTTGTTGCTGACCATTAGCATCAAAATTTTCAGATCTTCTCAAACTGCTGATTTCATTTGATCCAACATGCCTGGAGATAGCAGGAATATTTCTCAATGAATTTTTTCGTCGCCATTTTTGTTGTCTTGTAAGCAAATTGTAGGGCTTGTAGTATGATCTTTTTGATCTAAGTTGTGACATGCTTTAACTATACCAAACTGCAATCTTAAAATTTTTAACTACACCAGATTTAGGTCAATAGGCTTTCCAGACTAAACCACCAACAAGCAAAATCTAAAATTTACGCCAGAGTTCGATTCTCTTTATCGATGCAAATTCCAGAAGTACATGTAAATACTTAAATATATTGTTATTACTGTAAGTAAAAAATGTCCTCTGTTTGTGTTGAATTCATGCTTGTCCAGTAATAGTAAAAAACCTAATAGCTAACAATTTATGATGGAATGCTTGAAGTTAGTGGCCAGGTGGCTTAAGCAAACAAAGCAAATTTTAGGAGGTGAGAATTTTTAATCAGAGATAGCTTTGAAAATCCTCTGTGATGATTTTCGAATACGAGTGAGCAATAATGTGGCATGAACTAGTGTCTTACTGACAAGTTATTACATGTTTAGTCACTATTTTAAGTACCACTTTTTTTAACCGTTTGTGGCATTGCCAATTTTCAAGCATGTGACTATGCTCTGTGTAATCACATAGGCCTAAATTTATTTCGAATCTGCAATGATTTATCACTGTAGTTTTTTAATTTCCATTAACTGTATGATTAATTCGCTATGATTCAATATTTTAAGGGCCACAACAGAGACAATCTTGGCTTTTCTCAGGGGAGGGAGGGGAGAAGGCTTGATAACTATAGATCAGATACCATAAAAACATCAATCAAAACTTTGTGCATAGAAAAATAAAGTCATATTTGAACATTCTCAACATTACAAAATATTTATGTACCGGTATGCAAAATTGCCATGCAAGGTAGTTTTTTACTAATTTCTAAATTTGTAAAGCAATAAATTCAAACTCTGTGGCAGAACAACTTTTTTTGGTTTTATTCTAACATATTGAGTTGATGTTTAAATACTTTTTCTGAAGGTATCGTTCTGGAAACCCAAGCCAAATGACATGTATGTCCAAAATAGTAATACTAGAAAAATTTTCTGGCCGCACACAATTTCCTTATACAAATGTCGCTTGTTTGATAGGTTAAACTGAGAATCAAACAGTTACACTCTGGCTTTAATGCTTGCTATGAGCACATGAGCTTGTTGACTAACGATGTACTCAATGCATAAACAGTGAAGCATCTTTGAATTGCATCCCAGATCAACAGTACAGAGTACCAGCTGCTAAAAAGGCTTGCAGATTTTGGTCAAAAATTGTTACGGTGGTGGTGAACTGTACAACATTAAAATATATTAGCATACTCCAATTAATATTGAGCTACGGTGACAAGAGTGCTGTAACATCATCTAACATTGTAGAACTGCCACAACTTTGAAACCAGTTGCATGTCTCTAGTTATTGCGAGCATGAGTTCTAATCCTACCTGTAGTCCTTTTTCTGACAATTAACCTGAGGCAGACTCAGTTTACGACGTTTTACTCAGTTTAGTACTTTTTCCGGTATCATTTGTACATTGTACAAATAAAACAACGCTATCAAAAAGATTTCTTTATATTAACAGATTAAGTCCCTTTTTGATTCAATACTTACATAATCAGACAATGGAAGTGGCTATTTTGCCTCTAGAGGCAAAATAGTGTTTTTCCTCTGTTTGGGTTAGGGTTAGCATTAGGCTTAGGGCTATTTTGGCACTTGCGGCAAAATAGCCGCTAGGACTATTTTTGCCTCTAGAGGCAAAATAGCCACTGCCTACACAATATTGGAAGCTAGAGGCATCTGCATAAGAATGCATTTGCACTACTCCTTAATTTTAATTATCTCCTCAAAAAAGACAAACACATGACTAATCAAAGATTATTCAAAGTAAACCCTCAAAAAGTATTGCCCAAATAAGCAGTAGGCCTAAGTGTAAAGTTTTGCTCCTCAACCTGTCTATTTGCTAAACCATAGGCCTACTGTACCGTACAAAGAAAAATAATTTACAGTGAAAGTTTTAGAAATAATGTATCTCAATAAAAAATCTAGTAATAAGTTGCACTTTGCACAAATTAACTTTTAGAGTTTTTTTTAAACCTGCAAATACTAAGATAACGTAGGTAACCTTAATAGCCTACTTATTGACTTACAAAATCTTTGCCAACCTGGCAGTCCACACTTTTCTATCATTTCAGATCTGCAGTACCCTTGGTATGATAAGTCTTGAATTGAATAGGCCTATTCTGACTTTTCTTGCCTTGCTTTTTAATTGATCGATCTACAGGCCCAGTAAAAATCGTCATAATACATGATGCTTGTGCCAAAATTCTACGCATTCACGCGCACGCTGTAAAACAAAACTTTATCAACAGTACAGTAACTTAACTAAAAAATAATACCGCGCAGAACTCTTGGGAGTTGTAAAGATTATTATTCTTCTACGGTCGTTAACTACGCCTCACAGACTACGCAGAACTGTAAAAGCTACGTAATACTCAGTAATTCAAAACTTTCAAATATTCCGCTCTCTCCAAAATCAGTGAAGCATAAATATTAACTTTTGTAATTTTATATTTGTTTGATATGATGAGAGGGAGTCCGAAATTCGAGCATATAAGTAATAACAAAAATTTTAAAGCGATCCAGAGCCAAAGCATTATATTTTGGATGGCATCCTGTATATTCTTGGCTGGATTCCCGAAAAATGCCAGTACTGCAATTGCCAGTACCAAAATTCCAGAACTAAAAAATTCCGGTTGTAGAAAATGCCAATATTGAAAAATGTCGTCCTGGAAAATGGCGGTACTGAAAAATTCCAGTATAGTTGAAAAAAGCCAGTTCTGGAAAAAGGCGGTAGGCTACTGGAAAATGCTGGTACTTATTGTTGCCCTTTTAAACATAATAACTAAAATACTGAATTTTTTTCAAGCTGGTTGGAATTTTTGGGTGAGAGTTTGTTTAGAAGCATTATAATTTATCCTTTAGTGGTAATAAGGCCCTTAAAAAAAAAGATAAGCAAGAAAACGGAAAAAATTTTTAATCGGCAAGACTGAGTAGCCTATACTGCAAATTTTCAGTTACAGCATTTCCAGTACCGGCATTTTCCAGTACAGCATTTTCCAGTAGTGCCATTTTCCATTACTGGCCCTTTCCAGCACCGGCATTTTTCAGTCGGCTACTGGCATTTTTTGTAACGGCGTTTTCCAGCCATAGGTCTACCAGGCATTTTCCAGCACCGGCACTTCAGTACAATCATTTTACAACTCCCTTCTTGGTTAATATTGTAATAAAAAAGAAACTGATTGTCCGCGGCTAAATAACAAGGAGATAATTTCGCAATAAACTTAGTTTCCGTTAGTTCGAGAATAACGTTTGGATGTCAAAAATCGTAAATTACGTATATATGACCAGGGCCTGTGAGAGGGGGGTTCAGGGGGTACATCGTACCCGGGTCCGGGATCAAGGGGGGGGAAGATTCAGGTTTCCGCGTCAAGTTTTGGTATCGCACCATAACACCGTAATCAAACTTGCCTACAGCAAAAATATCAGTCAGTCTATTCACTATTGGTAATTGGTCACTGTTTTTGCTACACAGCCTTTAGGGCATCCAATAGTGGCCGATTTGATTAAAAAAAAGGGAAAATGTATCAAAAGTCATACACTTGCACCGAAATTAACGTTTTGTTGCATTTCTCTGACTTGAAAGCCTTAATTCTGCGGTATAACAATGTACGAGGGCCCACATTTCCAGAGATCCAAAAGCAGTTTGGATCATACTATACTACTATTGTACTATACTACATACTATACTACTATCATTAAGTAACTCACTCTATCTGTATGAATTTAATAGGTATTTGGATTTGTGAAGTCTATGATTGCAGACGACTTCTTAAAACTTTTATCAGTAAAATACTTGGATTTGCAGTATTAAAGTCGCTATATT
The DNA here is from genome assembly GCA_963965965.1 of Trididemnum nubilum. NCBI lineage: Eukaryota > Metazoa > Chordata > Ascidiacea > Aplousobranchia > Didemnidae > Trididemnum > Trididemnum nubilum. The sequence goes on from OZ014488.1 coordinate 30,094,855, forward strand.
GCATAATATTGTGTCAATATCATCATCCCCCATCTCACATACTTTCTTTCATGTATATCACGCGTTTTCTGCTTGTCAATTTAAGCAATTTTGGTCTGGGATGTTGATCAAATGCTGTATTTTACCCTCGAGAAACATAAAAAGTGCTAAAGCTTGCAGGGTTCTACCCCGGTTCTGGCTGGGGGAGCTGACAGCGCACCCCCAGATCCCCTAACTGGATTTAAACAAGTTTTATGTCTAGTTGTGTTTTTCATACGTCATAACTGTATGCCAATATCGTTATCCCCTCACTTTTAAATGAAGATCTACACCCATCGGACAGAAAATGATTCAACGGCATGGGCCCCAATAAGGCTTGGAGGGCCCAATAATATTTGGGGGCCCGATATCGACCTTCGTACCCCCTGGAAAATTTTCTCTCTGAGGCCCTGTATATGACACTCCAACAGTAGCGTACGCAGGATTTTCGAAAGGAGGGGGGGCAGGAAATTCAGAAAATTTGAGAACAATGAAGATCAGAATGAAAATTTTTCAGCCCAAAGCCAAGTCCGTTTTCCTGCCCAGAATTAGGTGAAGAGCAATAAAAGGTCTTCGCTAAAATTTAGTCCGGTTTTTGGCCAAAAAATTTGGCGAAGGTCAAACCAAAAGGTCTTTGCACACCGTTTCTGTGCTAAAACCCTCTGATCAAGTTATAAAGGGGGGGGCATGCTGCAATTTTGCATACTATTCTATGCTTAGCATACTATCCTGGCGACCAGAAGGGGGGGACCATGGCCCAATGAACTCCCCCTAAATACGCCCCTGTACTCCAACCACAGTTTTCTCTAACAGTAATAAATTATCATATTATGATTAACTTGACCTCGAAATAAAGTATAAAAAAATAATGCACGACCTCGAAATAAGTTCGGAAGAACAAATTTATGTAAGTAGGTACGAAAGGACGTATTAAACGTATGAAAGAATTAAACATTTGAAAAAATAGCCTATGAACGAAAATAAATTTTATAATTCTGACCTCACCACTTTTTTGGCATTTAGCTACATTCGCCGGTGGACCAATAGGTCTATATTCGGCCGAGTTTAAAAGGCAAAAATAAAACAAGCATGATACAAAGATAAATGTTTAGACTTGGCCACGTTGCAGTAACAAGGTTAAAACAATTTTGACCCAAACATAATCATCACTACTTGGCCGAGATGAAAAACGCAAAGATAAATCAAGTATGGACCAAACTTGATCAAGGATAACCCAAGGATATTTTCCGACTGGGGTAGCCCCTGTTGCAGGAGCATTTGAACTAACTGTACATTTTGAGGTTAATGCAACTCTTCAAAATACGGTGCAATTATAGTACAATTAATTGATGAAGCAGCTTCTATAATAGTTTGAAAAGTGAAACATAAAAAAAAAAAGAACTAGATACCGTACGATATAGCTACTGTAATTTAAAAGCTTTACAACTAACTTGACATTCTTGTGCTCCGCAAGAACTCAAATCATCCATGACATTGTTGGTAAAATTTTCGCTGATTGCAAATCCACGTTGTGTGGCATTTTCGTAAGGTAGCACTACGGAGTTATCATTTTCGTCATGTCTTTTTACGTCTTTCAAGTTAAACAAGACGAGATAGACCAAAGCATTTCCGAGAACCTGCAATCAGGGATTAAAATGTTCACACAATATCAATAGAACTTTTTGAAAAAAATTGCAAAAAATTTAAAACTTAACGAAAACTTATAGCAAAATTTTTGAAATGAATTAATATTGTTATTCGAATGCAAAAAATTGTTACCAGTTTTGCGTTATGAGAACAATCGATCCCGTCGCTATTTTTTGGACAAATCCGATCCCGCCGAGGAGTAAACCATTTTTTCAAATTTTCTGGTCAACATTTGACGTCTTTTCACGTATATTTGCTGCTTGTTCGAGGCCACCAAACAGAGATAACTATCCTAAAGTGTCTTATTGCGTAAAACCACTTATAAGGTGGCTGCTCGACTTGAAGGCTTAATGGTCCCTTCGCAGTCCCATCTGTCCTTCTCTTGCATTGCTAACTGTGTACATAAACACAATTATAAATGTGTTTTGCATTATTTAAGCACTTAATGAATTGGACGCAATAAATGTTGAGTTGATTATCCAAGGACGCAACAAGATAAAGCTAAAGCATTTAGACACAGAAATATTCTTTTAAAGATGTCATCGTGTCACATTTACCTGTGCGAGATACACGAAGACGTAAAAGACGCTGATAAACCGAGAAACAAAATCTTCTCGTTTTTTATTCAAGTTTGGAGTTTTCTTGCATTTTTCATGCCAATACTGCTCCCCCAAATACGTGACGTAAACAGCAGCCCCAGCCCAGGAGGCACTTTCGGTCAACCCATGAAAAACTGCAATTGGAAGCATAGTGTACCAGCCTGAAACGATATAAAACTTTGTTATATGCTTCAGAGTTGTAAGTCGGGCCGGGCTTTTCGGACCGGGTTCGGGCTTTAGATCGACAGAGCGTCGGGCTTAATTCGGGCTTGATCTACGTACTTGCTAGCGTTTCAGGTGCTATAAAAGTGAATAAAATAGCATTGCAACAAATGAATGACTACTTCGTTTAAACATCAATGCGATTATTACGGCACAATTATGATTATTGCGTAAAAATATTAATCAGCTATAAATAGTTTTATTTAAGCCACATACGAACAATAACCGTACACATATTTTGAGACCTAACTAAACTTTCGGGATTTTTAGGGCCTGGTTTTGGCATTAAATTACTTTGGGGTTCGGGCTTATTTCGGGTTCGGGCATGTACTAGTTGGCATGTTTACAACTCTGATGTGCTTGGACTAGTAACTGCTTGATCACAGCTTTGTGTAAATACTATTACTGAGCGATGAAATGAATTTATTTTGTCTTGAAAATCTCGAACCAGCTTAGAGCCTGGCCATTCCTGACGAGGAAGGATGTTTAGGAATCGAGTTACTTAACCCTATTTTACACTGGGGTTGCTCCCTGTCGGTTTTTTGTGATAAATCTTTACACAAAAAAGATTTTTATTTCCAATTAACTTGACTTTGAGCCAAATTTATTTACAAATAACTCCTGAAAATTTCAAGTTGCCAAGGCAGTGGTTTTCAACCGGGGTTCCGCGGAACCCTAAGGTTCCCACAGTCCAGTCCAGAGGTTCCGCGACGTTATGAGCAAAATCGTTGATGGCTGCGGTTTTCAGCGCGACGCTGTTTTACTTTTTATTTATTTACAGATTTAGACGAAACTGGTAGCAAAAGTGCGGTTTCCCGCTCGAAGACCTTTTCTTTTTTTAGTCAAAATTTGTAGAAAAGTCACGACACAAGGCCCGATGACCTTTTTTTTGTTTGGAGATCGGTACAAAGGTTGCAGAAAAGTTATGATTCCCGGCGGCATTTTCCCAAAGACTTCAGGACCTTCGCACCTTTTCCGGCTCTAACGCAGAAGGTGAACGTTAGAGGAACACTGGATGTCATAATACTTTGTCAAATTGTCACGGGGTTCCTCGAGCCTCTGAATGTTTTATTGGAGTTCCAGTCCACCAAAAAGGTTAAAAACCACTGTGTTAAGGGAAGAGAAAGTTTCACAATTTTGAGGTTTGCCAAATCCGCATTCCTAAATCTGAGCAAGTTTTGGTCAATATTTAACTTACAGTAAATGGCGTCATAATACGTTTTTGTGACGTAACCAACTTGACCTATAGGTCTATAGGCATTTTATGACTTAGTATTAAAAACACTTGTGTAAAAAATTTGAACCGCCTGTGACGTCATTAACACAAAAACAGTTTTTCTAAAAAATTTTGGGGAACACCAAGCCACATACCAATTTTGGTGTTCCCATGACTTGTGGTTTAGGAGTTAGATAGTGAAGAATTTTTGCTCCCTCCCGCTGTGTAAAATGCGCTGGTCAAATACCCCTTGTAAAATGGGCTTAATACTCATTTAAAAAAATGCATTTTTTATGCTTTGTAAAACAAATTCGAAGAGACACCTTTTTTCGAGGAGTACAAGGGCTCTCAGAAATGTTTGTTATACAAAATTTTAGGAAGCAATTTGCAAAATGCTTTCCAAGATTTTGTTGCACTAAGCCTACAAGCTTTGTCAAGCAACTAATGAAAACATTTCTCAGAGCCGCAGCAAGTACTGTCGTCCTTGGATTTTGGCCATTAGCATAAGTCCAATTGGAAAGGGGCAAATTGCGGCACATAGCTGTGGACAATAGTCGTTTTCTGCTTACTTGGGTACAAATTAGCTGCAGTAAAGGCAATAATTCCGATTTCTCCCAAAACAATAGCAATTTTGGCTCCCAAAAAGTCTATGAGAAAAGGAATCAGAAAAATGGTCGACAACGAAGACGTAAAATAAATGGTAAATAAACTGGCAGTTCCGAGACCATCCTCAATGTTCATACTACTTTGGAGAAACACCAACCCTAAAAATTAATGAAGAATTTATACAAAAGATTAGTGGTCACCAAAAACAATTTAAAATATTCCACAACCGGTGCACCATAAACAAACAAACTTCATTACTAAAAAAATGGAAAAATGCATTTACCGTACTTTATTTACAGTAACACCTATACTTATAACATTTTTCCATTGAAATGGTAAAATTTACGCAATGCAAATCCACCTGATATATCCGTTGATCTTAAATATTCGTATTTAGTATTGCACCGCTGCACATTAGTATTTGTTTGCAGGATTGCAGCTACATATGCTATGGTGATACGCAATAAAATCAATATTATCCATGACAGACTGCTGTCATTAACTTGTCAAATGCAATTTGATTCCCAAGAGTCAACGAGCAGTGATAGAAAATAGCTTTTTCACCATGTCCGTGCTCTACAGTCAAAAACAAATTACAGTACTTCTGTGTTGTTATTGCGCAGAATTTCTTACTCTGTCAAAAGTTATACATCGAATAACATAGAATATGATACGACAACTGTCACAGGAGGTTAAAAACTACCGGCTAAGTTTTCCAATTTATATGCGATTCATATTGTTCATTTTATTTGGCCATGTTAGAGCAAATCCCAAATGGTATCAAAATTTTACCTCATAATTGGCAAGTGGTTGCCTTATTTGGATTTTACAGTATTCAATAGAAGCTGAAAAATTAAGAAGAAAAAATCTTTTAAAAAGTGCTTTAAACCTAACGAAGAAGCATACAATGCTCAAAATTTACGTCGATACAATAACTAGTGATAAATAACAATGCATACAATTTGCTGTGCGTTTTTGAATTTCTAGTTATTCGCTTCAATCATGTCAACCAAAAAAAAAAACAAAAAAACTGCAATTAACAATTGGGACTATGCAATCGCATTCCGGAGAAAAGAATATTGACAAGTTAAACTATTTCACAAAGCGTCAAATTTCAACTCCAATAATTTGTTATTTCAACAAAAACTTAAGGTTTACTCTGTTTGTTTATCCCACAAAGGTAACTTTTTCTACTCAAAATTTCAAAGTGGCCCTAAATAAACTCATCGCCGATTGACGTACAAAAAATACCAAGGCAAAACACAAAAAAATAATAACAAAAGCAAAGACAATTTCACATCGTAAAACGTCTTATTGTGTTGTTTTTTTTTCCCCACAAATTAATACAAGATCAAGATTAGCCGCTGATTGCTGCATTCAACAAGACCAGAGTCGTGCTTAAAGACGTAACCAGGGGGCTGAAGCCCCCCCCCTAGCCAAATTACTTAAAAAGTTTAACCCATATATGCACGCTTTTAAACGTGTTTTGAACTTTACAATCAGGGAGCTGATGGGGCTAAGTAATTTAATTCTGTCAAACACTTCTAAATCTTTACAATTACTTTTTTCAAATGGTTTTACAAACGAGCGAATTGTCATCCAAATGGCGTTAAAACAGTTATACTCTTTCTAAAAAATAACAAAAATTGCCCATTGGCCAGGGTGGGGGCGAAGTTTCCGTCTCTGAGTCGCATACAAATTTTAGCTTTGAGTTCAACTCCTTCCCTTAGCAATATTTTGATTGCGCTTCTGAACTAGCTTTACCTCCGTTAGCAGCATAATTCATCATAAATGCAAGGGAGCAAATAAATAGATACTTCTTCAGCTCTCGCCCTGATAAACTGTTGTTTTCTTTCATACTGCTGGTTCCTGACTCGGAAGATTGATCTGTAAAATACATTCTTGCGTAAGCTACGAAGCCATTTTAAATTCTTATGAAAACATTTTTGATGAAAGGGTTAAACCAAGATAAATGATGGTAAATCATTTAGTTCTTACCTGCACCAAACCAACAGTTGTGCTCATTTTTTATCAAGTTGCACCTTCAGAAAATTCTGTCTAGTTGATAATTTCAAGAAATTTTTAAGTCGGGGCTGTACAACAATTTGGAGATTTTGAAAGGAGATTGAGGAAAAGGTTTCTACTGAATTGCATTCATATTATAAGGAGGTCGCAACTTGGCAGAACCTTGAGAGAACTTTAGGTCTATTGAAGGAACATTTTTCCTTGGTTTTTATCACGGCGTTTTACGGTATATCTTCATATCAGTCACATGCGACTAAGAGCGGCACCAAGTTGACTATTTCACAATTTACGAGTTTCGATGAAAGATTGAAGGATGACACCAGCACAACTATTCCCCAATGACATCGCAATTAGTTGCGCGCCAATCTTTAAAGGTTTTCAACATCGGCTGTTCACTTGCTTTGCCAGAAAGTATGACTAGAAAAATTGCCAGAAAGAAAATCAGAACAAAAGAAAAGCGTGCAATAACACAGACGTGTCATATTTATCACATTATTATCGACACTTTTTTGAAGCGAAGGATTGACACAGTTGTTCCATTGTTTGTTATAACTCTTCTGACTTTACGAAAACATGATGACAGATACACAAATGCTGTATGTAGAAGTGCTTCAGCAACAGCTGTGCTACAAGCGTAGTGTCTGAAACGTCATATTCCGAGAAGTTTGAATTATGACCAAAATCTGAGTAACGTATAGCATACCCCGATATCATAAAAGCGTTGAACGTAACACAAATTATTGTAATTAGTGGAGTCTTCTTCTATCATTTGATAAACGTGATCAATCGACGTCATCAATCGCCGCCGATAGGGCAAAAGCGTCGCTTCATTTGCGTCGAGTGATCTAGGTTCAACTCGCATCTTGTTTACGTTGATACACACTCTAAGATGAAGCGCTTTATTGCGGCAATTATTTTTGCTTACAGATGGCGTCGAACAAATCAAACAATAAATTCAATCGAGAAGAAGATAAAATTAACCATAAAAATTGGAAAATTGGCAATACCCATGCGGGTCCAGACTCCTCCGAAAAAAACTACCTCATATAGGAATCAAAATGCAATCAATCAATCAAATTCTTTTGCATATCTTACCAGATGAAATGGATTGCATTCTTTTTCCTTTCGTTGATCGTCTCGATAAATGTTACAAGATTCTCATTCAAATGCTCTTTTAGTTTTAATAGTGTAGATTTATTGCTGCATAATTACAAAAAATACACTTTTTGTATTAAGGACAATTTTTAAAGAATATGCGGCTCATTTTTTGCTCAAAATGTAAGAACAAATTAAGAACAATGCCAAGCTCACTATGAAAGAAGTGATTACTAACATGGTCTAGTACAATTTATTTTTAAGTAATTAGCAGAGATGTGTGGTCTTTTCTATAATGCTTTTGTTTATTTGTTTAACAGTAGTCATAATCTATAAACAAACGACAACTTTTAATGAAGCAAGAATAAATTTCTCTCACTTTAATCTCGAATAAAGTTAAAAACAAAACGTGAGGCTGAAAATTCGTGAAAATTTAAGAACAACCAACCTCAACTCAAACTTTACTGGTTTTTGTAAAAAAATAGGATAGCTTAATACACTTTATAAACAAGTAAAAAATTAGACTAGAAAAGGGCACAGATTGTAAACCTAATCAAACATGTTCAACAAGTTTTTCGATTTAAAATGAGTCTATCAGCTAAAGTAGGTGCTTAGTGGTGACTCGAAATGATGCTCCTTTTAAATTTGTTAGTCTGTCTATCTGATTTCTGCTAATTAGTTATCACATTTCCTACGTAATGATGTCATTTCTCTCCGTGTTATTACGTCATCAGTGCGAGCTCAAATCGGGTTTTAATCTTAACAAAAACCAAAACAAATGAGTTTCGCGCAAAAATCAAAAATTTAAAAACTGTAAACTTTTTACGTTCTGTTTGTTTGCTTGATTTGTCACAGCGTGGCAGCAGTGAAACACATATTTTGTAAAATCGTCTCTGAAATCGCTAGCTTTTCATCTCCTCCTTCGCGATATGAAGTGATGACGACTTAGCACAAGCACAGGACCGCAGGTAGAAGGAGGGCCAGGCTCAGTCCCACCGGAAAAATTTTCACTTACTCACTGCTGTTAGTCATAAATGGCAATTATTTGCCAGGCCTAGTGGAAAATTTGCTGGGGCCCGCCTGAAAATGCCTGGCAATGGCCCTGCGCATGCGGCCAGCCGGGTGCATTTCATTCGATCTCTGCATGTTTTCTGAAGATCAAATTGAGTATTTACTTGTTTAATTGGATTGACCATAAAAACGACTCAAAATTGTCAGTCAGCACTAACGCAAATGAAACCAACCCACATACAGTAATAATAAGTTCTCGCCTGTAAAGCGGCTCCCCAAGCCGTCATTCCCCAATCTACTACTGCCACTGGTAGGAAATACAAATAACTTACTACGTAGTCTGAATAATAAAAATTTTTCAGTCCATTTTCAAGATAGCAATAGGAACAAAAAGTTAATTAACCCACAAATTAGGTTAGGTTTAGGCCATGAAGTTGCTTAAGAAAATAAAAACCTTGTTTGTTTACTATCATCACGTCATATGAACGCAAAATTGATTTCGCGAACAGATTTTCTGAGTCACGTCAAGTTCAGAACCAGCTGCCTAATTAGCCTGGACAGAAAGATGGACAACTGTTTGCGTTTATTTATTATCTTGAACGACCGAGCCCGACAGCTTTATTGGAGCATTTTCGAAAGTTTTTGACTCTTGTTCCATTGACCTCTAAAGTCAATCGACCTTAAACTTACCCTGGTCAGCTTGTAGCATCCTTTTTAACTTCAGTCAAATTACTGTTGTCAGAATAAAGTCGACTCATCTACTGTTTTTCGTCTACACTTTGTCCTTAAATTGCTAGTTTTCAAAGAGGTTACAAAACCATATTATTTGGTTAATAAATCTACAAAGTACCTAATTCAAAATTCTCCGGTTTGGTCAGTCAATCCATAGAGGAATCGAACCCAAATTTTCCACTTTAAGAAGAGACTCTTTTTATGCTAAATCGCAATGTCATTGCAAAATTAGTTTTTAAATTTTTCAATAATTTTCCGTGATGTATTAAGAAGCCGATAAAATCCATACTAATTATATACCCAAGTTATACTGTACAGTATGTTGGAGTAAATCACTCGACTAAACTTGGTCTAATTACAAGATAGTTGCGGGTAGAAACAGCTTTACTGTATTCGACAATGGCACACTGACAACTCTGCGTTAATTACATCTGCTGTTTTTTAGTCTGCGCAATTTCTTTTTTCTCAAAACTGTAATTTGCTTATTGTGTGCTTGCTTGATTTGTTATGCAACTTACACAACTTTTTATTTGAGTCGAATGAAAACCAATATTGACTAACCATTGAATATAATGACGTCATTAACAATGGACTGGCACAGGATCGAGTATACTACATCATTATCAAAGCAATATTCAAATTAGACTTCATTTAAGATAAGACATTTTACATTATTGTGCACAAAGGCTTTATAGTATTTGCGTTCCAAAATAATTTGCGAACCTAACCAAGTCGTGCATCTTGGAAACTGCTTTTAAAAAAGTTTAGGGGACAAATTTCGAGCCACTAACCCACCTTTTCATTTATTCGCATGCTTTAGAATTGATTTTTGGGTCTGGTTCTCAATTTCTTTCAACCATTGTTTATTTTCTTTAGCTCTGCGTTTTCTAACGTTTTTTTGAGAGCAAACTAAAAAAGATAGCAACAGTTTATACGTGAAATATTATGCGGAGAAATCGAAACGTGACCTCAAAATGCAAAAATGTCCTACTTTTATGGTTACGCTAAACATAATGATCAGATCAGACCAACCCCTCTCAATAAACCCGGTGCTGTAGCTTCCAGCTGTTGCTTATTTGCTTAAAAAAGCTTCCAATTTAGCAGTGCTAGTACTAGTTATCTGCTTAAAGCTATTTTTATTCTCATCGGAATCACCACAAAATCATAAATAATTATCTGTTGCAACTTTAGTCATAACTATACAGTACGTCTACTGCTTTAACCTCCAGCTAATAATAATAATTCATAGTTCAAACCATCTAATGCAGCAATTCATCTTTCTCCCTTTCAGCTTTGATTATATGTGCTGTATTACGTCAAAGCGTGTAACAAGTTTGCGAGGCCCTTCTCCGCGTCATTACACCCAAGCAACACAAGCTTTATTCTAAGAAATGTCGCAGCGGTGGAGAGCCGTTGGCAACACAATGTCCAATTTGACCTGCCAAAGATTTGAACCTCAGACCTCCAGCTCCAGAAACGAACGTGAGCTAATAAGCTATTGTTGTTAATGCTAACTTCGATCAAGATAAAGAACACGGACTGAACTGACACTATAAAGCAATGGCATCCAAAAAGGCTGTTAGTATTTCTATAATATATCCAATTTTCCAAGTTCCTGGCATCTACTACTGCTTTTGCTCTTCTCTCCCCAAAAAAACACTGAAAAAGAACCAATAAATCAAGGTGTCAAAAAAGTGACTGCCTTGGACATTTAAAAAGTATCAATGCCAATAATGAAAATTGAATGCTGTTTGTCACAAAGTGGAATCTTTCTCAAATCGTCAGTGACTATAAATTAGTTTCCATTCGCCATTTTTTCTGAGCTTAGCTAGCTTTTGAAACTTTTAATTTTGTCTGTTCAATCAAACTCAAGTAATAGAAGATTCATCAATTTTCCGATTCTGTGCGGTCAATAATTTCTCAGAATGTCATTTTATCTTATCGGTATCACCGCATATTAATTGATGAAAAACGTTTTAGGCATCGATATATTTGCTTAGTTCAGCAAAGTATCTTCGAAATACTCAGTACATGGCTACTAATTACACAAAAAAGCACATTGCCTTGTTTCAAATCAAGTAAAAACAAAATGAAAAGGTCCGCTAATGATACCAAAAATCCCTACAACTCCCAAACAGGAAAGGGTGAGGATTGAAGAGCTAGAACAGTCTTTTGCAGCCTGCCTTAAAATAACAACCTATTTTCACTGAAAATGGATTATGAATACCAGCTGGTCATAAACCAAAGTAAGCAGCATTCTAATAGATTCTAAACCGATTATTTCGACTGGTAACAACATTTTAGCGATTTGGAACTGCAATAATCCTATTAAACATGAAAATTACCGTGCTAATTCAATTAAAAACTCTTTAAATGACGTGTTAAAAAGCTACAAAATTTAGCACGAAAAAAAATGCTAAAACGCCGAAGAGCGAAATGATGGATGACCGTCTGCATTCGCCGCTCTTCAATGACAATGCCGGTAGAAACTATACTTCATTGCGCAAAATACTGATTTTTTGGCTTTTACTAAAAAGCATTTTAACCATGCGCGGTTGAGCGGATGATTTTTCTTTTTTTTGTTTCTACACTCATTTTATTTATTAGAACAGTTGCATAAGAACACAGGGCTCATTTTTGCTCACAATTTGAAGCAAAGTAAGAACAATATGCCAGCCTCAGGATGAAAAAAATTTAGAAACATTCAGGCTAGTACAACGCATTTGTATTCAGTATAGCTTTCTTGGCCTTTTCTGTGTTGCTACTGCTGATCTGTTCAACAATATTTATAATTTAATCAACTTTCAGCAATTATTAACCAGGCAAGAATAAATTTATGTGACTACTTTCTCCTACAAAGTTAAAAACAAATCAAGAACAAATGAGGCTGAAAGTTTATAAATATTTAAGAAAACAGCAAACCTCAACCTAAAATTTACGATTTCTAAAAAAGTGTATTAGCCCAAATTAAAAAGAGCGAAATTAATGGCCTTTTTCCGGCCGTAGCTAGACGCGTTGTTTGGGCGGGCCTCAGCAAACTTCAAGCGGGCTTCAAAATATCAGTCATTGCAATTAATAATTTACCACTAGGCTTATGTTTCAAAATTTTTCAGGTGATAAAGCACAAGCAATATCATTAAGTTGAGGCTGAGTCCCATCTCGCTCCACTTTATCTATGGCCGGAATCGAGATTTTTTGGAAAGAAATTAGAAGTCAACAAATTTGCTCTATGCACTTTTGGAACTCTGGTTGAGGACCTACGAGTTGGGGACCTACCTACGGTTGAGGACCTCGTACATTGGCGAAATTGGAGTTTACCACACGTCGTATTCAGATGTAACGAATTATTGTTGTATATTTCGTTGCCCACTCGAGATGAATGTAAGGCGTACGAGTATCTGTCGCCGTGTTAAAATTGCGCTAATTTGATCTAAACAATCTAGACGCTGTCAAATTAGTGTTTTCAAGTGTAGCTTTTGAATTATCTGTAATCTCAAGTGTAAACAGGTATCCAAGTGATTATAACGCAAGCTAATAAGTAGCTTTACTTCTCAAACACTTCACAGATGCCGCATGCTGCTTCCAAAAACTGACATTCTTGCTGAAAACAGGTAAATTTAAAAGAGGAAGAAATTGTATCAAAATCGATGAATTTCGTAACAAAAATTGATAAAATCAGATCAAGTTTTCATTTGTTTAAAAATGCATGTTGAATTGATATTACCGTGAAACTTATTTCAGTACACCGAAATTTGCAAACGACAGAATTTTTTTGCACAGCATCGAAACAGGGCCGTGAAGGGGTAAAACTTTTAAAATGAGTGCAAGTTGAGATAACAAATTTGAAAAACTGAAACTAGAAAGAAAAGTTTTGGCAAGTTATTCGTAGAAACTAAACATTAGCCAAAGGGGGTGAAGCATCCAGCCAATTGTGGTAGTTTACAAAAGTTAAAACTGAAGTATCACTTTTGAAATGTTTGTTGTTCTCACTTTGGGGCTGCGGTTACTAAGATATTCAAGAAATACAAAAAGATATCCTCCTTCAAAAGTTTTTGGAAACCCCAAGTTTTTTCTTCCAGGTTGAATTACCTAAAACGTGAGGGGTTCATGAAAATTGGATGGGTCATGTGATGTTCCTAAAAGGGTAAATATTATTAGGCTCTCTTTTCCTTGTAAGTTCAGCCTAAGAAAACAGATTCAGGGCTTACAAAAACTTTTTTAGAGGAACATATTTTTGTATTTGTTGAATATCTGCAACCGCAGCCCCACAATGAGAACGAAAAATTTCCAAAAGTATATGTCGATTTTAACCATTGAAAACCACCGGAATTAGGTAGATGCTTCACCTCTTTTAATATTATTATTATTTCTTTATTTCAGAACGTTCGTTATTTTAAGCAGCAACAAAAAATAAAATAAAACTAAACAAAAAACGTTTCTTTGCACAGGCTATTGATAAGCATAGAACTTCCACTAACCCGCATTTTGTAGGCGATTTTGGACGTTCATTTTCTGCAAGCTGTTCAAAGAAACAGGGTGGAATGGAACAGCCTGCTGGGACGCTCATTTTTTGCATGGGATGCAGGCTGTTCTAATCAATATGGTGCTTTGCAACATCAGCCCAGATTTGTACTAGATGGTACTGCGCATACTTATCGTACTTCACTGCTTAAACTAGGCATTACTTCGTCGTAGCCTTTGATAACAAATTTTGATAAACCCCAAGATTATTGCCACTTAAAATTTAATGGATGTTTGGGCTCGATTGGTCCAATATAGGATTACCAATCGGCGTTCCAACCGAACCCAATCAACCAACTGTTTTGCTGTCACTGCTTACTTGTCTTTTCAATCGCAACTTACAACTTCTGCTTTATATTTATTGCAGCAAGTTACACCAAATCTCGGGAGAATTTTCATTACAATGCTTATTAGAAACTTTCATGCTACATCTCGATGTTTCAAAATAAACTAAAATACGTAACTCGTCACATCCCGCTGGAACGTCTCTCCCACTCTATACTTATCTACTGATTACGCGGGCAAATCTAATTATAGACGTGTTTTCTGTTCTTTTTTGTTTACCGCAAACTGAAATTGAAAAGATCAAGCTGCTATTTCATTGACTCAAGAGCATTAGAGATGTGCTTAATTGTTACTTTTGAATAACTCTTACTAACTGCTACTTTCAAAATTTTATCTATTACTTTTTATTCGTTAAATGAAAATAGAACTTTCGCTAGTAGCACTTACGAGAAATAACAGAAAACAAAAAAGCAAGTGCACTGCACTAGCAGACACGAAAATAACGGCTTAGAAGAACAGTTAACTAATTGTAGGAACGATACGAGAAATAACGGATAAGAAAACTACTGCTATTTAACAGTACTGCTCTTCTCTTATCCGTTATTTTTCGTATAAGAATAGCAGGTAAGAGAATCGGGATGGTAGGTTTTAACAAAAGCCAACGTTTCGGAACGAATAAGCTCCAAAATAACGCAGAGGGGCTGTTAATAAGTTACTTCTTAACTCTTACTTTTCAATTGGCTTAAGTGTTACTGTTCGTTTAGGACATTATCTGTTCCTTTTGAAGAACTGTAATTTTTTGCGTTCCTCTAAAGTACAGTGCAAAAACTAAACGTTCTTCGCAGCGAAAATTAGACTGATCCACAGTCATCGATGCATTTTAAAACCTTTTTTCCCATGAATTCAACTCTTCGGCATACTAGCCATTTAGCGAATTATCCTAGAGCTACTAACAAAGAAGTGGATTTGAAAGCGCCTAAATTTATCAAATATTTCTTTTCAAATAGAAATTGCGTGGTAAAACGTAAATATCAAACGAGCAGAAAAATTGTTAGCGTCCGTCAACTCGTAGAACAAGATATTTGCACTGCAATTATCAGAAGTGGAGTCCTCGAGGACACATTTTGAAGTTCTTGGTGTTGGCCTCGAAGCCTACAAGTTCTCGTAAATGTTTTGTCCTCGACTCGAGGAGGTAGCACTTTTTTTGATTCTTAAAAATGGGCCATGGCCTTAGGTGGGCAAGTGAATACAAAGCGTTAACTTCGTTACCACTAGTCCGTTAACAAACTTTTAACTTACTTCCGTTAAAGCAAGTTAATTCGTTATTTTCAGCTTTAATTAACGGAAGCAGGGATACGGAAGTTAATGAAGCCTGTTAATTCGTTAACATTTTGAGTGTAATTTACATTTCTTTGTATTCACTCACTACTAGAACACGCAATGACACTGTTGAGCTGATTGTAAGTAAAATTTATTGCTATGGTAGTCTTTTTGTGTTTTGAAAGTTATATTTTACTGTCCAATCTAATTTCAAGGTAAAAATAAGTTCAAATGCACTAACGAAGCTGCGATCAAAAAATTTTTTGAAATTGCGAACAACGATAATAATTAATAGACCTAAGAGGCTGCAGCTTGTTATTTACCACAAAAAAAGCTCCTTTCTTCGCTTTTTCTTCTATAAAACTCGTGCTAATACGCAACAAGTGTTACGGGTGCAAACTGGTTTGTACGGGCACGATGAATGAATGGTGCAAGATATTAACGATAAAACCTTAACGGTAGTTAATTTAGTCCGTTAACATGAAAAAACTTTTTATCGGATTTCAAGTTGATGAAAAAGTTAGCTTCGTTATCAACGGACTTGTGCCCACCTATGGCCTACCTTCTTTTTACTTAACCTTGAAAATCGGCAAAAACCTCGCGGAAAATTTGCGAGGACCTTTTTTTTTTTTTGAGGTCGCCTGAAAAAAAATTTTGGGAACTTTTTTCTTGGAGAACACTTGCGTCTTGTGCATTTCTGTCCTTAACCTCGAGGTCTGTCCTCGAAAAGTCGGTCCTTGGCCTCGGAGTTTTTTGTATCCTTGTCCTGGAAGGTTGTGTCCTCGACTCCATCTCTGGTAATTATTATAGGCAAATCTCTTTAAACCCAAAATCAAATCTGTTATTCACAAAAACAAAAGGTACGCATTGAAGTTTGAGTTGAGCAACTAGTAGTTTAACTACAGTTAGTTCTGTTTTTGACTTTTATTTCTTGGAATGTAGCTTTAAAACAGCGTAAATAACGTTATCGTACTACGTTTTGTGAAAAAAATTACGCATAAAAAATACATGCAGGGTAAACACAAATAAACTAGCATTAATTTTAGCAACGAATTTCTACCTTAGTCCCATTCTAGCACTTACCAGGACAGAATGTAACATTTTTGAAATGACTTTTCTTACTTTTTAGAGTTCAAAAATGTAGTTACAATGCGGAACTGAGCTGTAAAGGCGATTTAGACTAGTTTTTCTCAACAAAACATCGTTAGATTGTTGGCAGTTTTATTCAAAAGAAAAATCAAGCACCCCTGCACATAACTTCACAATTTCGATAGCTCCAATGGCTCGACGTCGGTCAGAAGAAGTTGGTATTACGAAAACTGCTCACGATCAAAAATACCCTTTTCTCATCACTCCGACTAGGCCGATTGGTCAACTCCTGCCGCTTTGCGAATAGTCCATTCCGCAACGGATTAAGCGGATTTATCTTTACTTTTCGGTGGCGGTCTGTAAATCCCAACCACGACAGCGTGATCTCTTTCGTATGGCTCCAAAGTCATTTGCTCGCGGGGTTTCATCTTTTCAGCTTGCATTTTCTTGACCTCGGACGCAAAAACGGCCTCTGGTTTAGCGGTCGAATCGATACAGGAAGCCTAAAACACAATCATATCAACAGAAATGTACCTACCCTGCTTTACACACATACACCGATGGAATCCTGCAGACCACCAGAAGGTACAACAGTAGTATACACTGGTATAGCGATTAGCATGCTAAAAATGCTCTTCAGTAAAACGGTATATTGCATAAAAGTTACAATAATTCTTTCCATAATCAAAAAGCAAGACTCACTGCTAACCTATTTGAAAGTCAGATTTTTTAACCAAATATTGTCTAACCTTTATTGAAATGACAAAATGCCCGCCATTTTTCAAAAATTGATGGGCGTTTATAGCAACGATTCTCGCTTGGTCCGGTTGAGCAACGTCGGCGAATATCGTGTCCACCATACCTAAATAATTCGAACAAATTTTGCATTCAAGTAACTATGTATTTATTGTATTTGGGCGCACTAAACAGTACACTGCAACACATAAGATCAAATAATAATGAATTGCATCCACAACTCTTGTGAAGCCGAACAATGGTTTTTGACCAGTCACCAAAAAACGTTAGTACTGATTCAATAGTCCTGTGAATGTAAAAAAAGTTTGAGGAGAATTTAACGATAGCGCAGTTGGTAGAACATCGGGCTAGTAATCAAAAGGTTGCTGACTCCCGGTTCGATTCCCGGACTGGCAATGTGTCGTAGAGTCCTCGGGAAAGATACTTTACGCTTATTTCCCATTGGGGCAAACAGTCTTCCTTAGTGGTTCTCAATCTTTGAAGGTCTGTGGCCCCTCAGACTCTCAAGACCAGTGGCCCCCAGCATGGCTCTAAAGTCGTCTGTCCCAATGATCTTCCCCACAAATGGGAAGGATTTCTTTGCCGAGTTTCCATTGAAGACCAAAAAAAATAAAATGAAAAGATCTTCACCTCAATTCGAAGAGATTTTAACCCAAACTTCCATGTCCAAAACAGGGGATTTTTTCGTCCAATGTCGCGGGGCCCCCTGCTTAATATCCTGTGGCCCCCGGTTGAAAACCACTGGTCTACCCAGTTGTGGTGATTCAGACTTACGAAAGGTTTCACACAGAATCAAAAACAAAAGAGAATTAGACAATTTTGGGCTTGTTCTTTAATGCTTGTGATTTAACTGACAAATTTGCGCAACATAAAAACTTAGCCTTGAAAAAAAATCTGCATTCATTCATCGCTCAAACTGGTAAATACAGTATACAACTCGAAAAAAACAGGATTTTCAAAAATACTTTCTGACGATCTGAATGGACATATCGAAGCGTCCGGAGAAAAGTGATTTAACGCTCATAACGTCAACATCGTATTACCATTCTTGTATTTCTAGCTATGCGAAGTCGATTTCGTAAATGTATGTCTTTGGCTTGTTAATCTGAGTAATTTGTACTGTCTTGGCGAGATAATTAATTTCATTTTGCCACGTTTTTAGCATTTTATTGTGTAATAAAAAATGTGGTTCTAAAGTTCTAATCTTATCTCTGGTTTTAAAAACAATCCAATAAGCAAAACCAGTAAAGTATGGAAATTTGAATCAGTGAAGCACTATTAACTTACCAACAAGCATTCTGTATTTATGGGGGTGTCGCGCATCTTCGACTATAGGAATAATATTAGTTCTCTTCTTTGCCACGTTGATCAAATCCCTACCGGAACGATGAGAAAATTCTACGGCGTAAACTAACCCTTCCTGAAAAATACAACTATGGTAGGGCTTTCAAAATAAACCATGCTACTACAGTCGAGATGGTTCTATTTATAAGTTACTTGAAAATATGTGGTGCAGAGATTGGACCTTCAATAATTGCTTGTTCGATACATTTGTGACAAGTGCAGTTAAAATAGGAAAAACATGTACGATTTTCTCTCTATAGAGAACAATTCATGCCACATCAAGAATTTTAGCCACAAGTTTGTACGTGACTCTCGGGCGCCTTTTGGCGGAAAATGAACTGGTATAAGAATTAAACACCGACTTCGTGAGCAATGAAACATCAATGTATAGTGTACAGACTAGGAAAGAAGATTTGGTACTTACAGGCCCTACTATGTCCGATACGTGTGATACTGTTGTTCCTGACGCAGCGCCAAGATAGAGAACCTTGCAGCCCGGCTCCATGTGGATTGATCCAATTCCACCGAGGATAGCTGCCGCTAGCTTTGAACGAAATGGATTCCATGCTCTGTATTCAACTTTTGCTCCACTAACCTGCTCATAAATATGCAAAAAGCTGATAAATGATGAAGATGAATTTTGAAACCAACGAAAATTACCGAATGTTGCAAACAAGCTATTAAAGTTATGGTGCTTGAAAACACCAAGGTATGAATAGATCTCTAGAGAGCGCATTTTCGCCTGCTCAGTGCTCATGCTGGGTTGTGATTTTGCCATTTACTTGCTGAGATAGGATTTCGGTGCGAAAACAACATATTGCTTTTGCATGGTAGAATAAGCATGTGGTAGGTGTAACACAGCTCAATGTTAGATCATACTCGCCTTGTGCTTTCAGATAATAAAATGAATCCAAAGAAAGTAAACTTATTTACTTGACACTCATCAGTAACGTGTGCCACTTCACAACAATCTATTTGTTTGGTATTAAATATTTACTTCAACTTCAACCTTCTTTTCCCCATACACAGTTTCACCAGGGACAAGGTTCTTTGTAACTAGTGTGTCCTCTCTTCCTCTGGCAATAAACACCCCTGAATGGCGATGTGGCTCAACGAAAACATTCTTTCCTCCTCTAAAACCTCCGCGCCCACCCCCTCGACCTGTTCATCATACAAAACAGGAAAATAGCCAACTTAAATAGGTTAATGATGGGAATAAAATCTCGGCGACTAAATAATCATATCATTCGAATTCGATACAATAGTAGAGGCTAGACAACACAACGTTTAAAATAACATGGATTATGAGGAAGTTACCATAATTATAGCTGTCCTGCAAAGCTTACAAAAAGGTTTAGAGGTGATATGTGCATGCGATTTCATGGTTAAACAAAATTCAGAATTAAGTTAATGTTACCAAAACATATAGGTACCGGTAATCTCTATTTAAAAGTCAGCCATGCAGGCGTGTAGCCACAAATCTGCAAAGGGTGGGGCTGTTTTGGGGGTCTGAGCCCCCAGCGCTTGAAAATTTTGCATTTTAGTCCTGTTTTAATAAAAATAAATCCTTTGGTAATAATCCTTTAAAAAAACGTGGCATAAAATGCACACGAATATGATAAAACTGGTTGCATAAATGGGCAACGTGGGAGGTAGCTAATGGTAAAATTTCAGTTCTCTTATTTACAAGCTGGATAACGTCTTATAGTTCAATGAAACTCACAAGGAGTAATCTATTTCATCTATGTGTTATAGAGAAAGATAATAATTGGGGGGGGGGCTAAGGGAACAAAGATTTGAGAGAAGTGATTGGTAATAAACTAATACTGAATGCCCCTCTAAATCCAGTTCAAAAAGACTTTCAGAAGTGCTAAAAATATGGCATTTTCTTTAATCTGCATTTTGGTCTACAGGCCAATGGGGTAACTATAGCCCTCTCCCTGGAAAACGTGGTTAAGATAATTAAGAGAAATCATATGCAAATCAGAATTATAAATAACTGCGTTGAGAATTAAAAAAGCAACTTTACCTCTACCTCCTCCTCTTCCACGACCTCCTCCTCTGCCGCCACCACCACGCCCTCCAAATCCTCCACCACGCCCACCAGATCCTCCACCTCGACTACCTCCTCTACCTCTTCCACCAAATCCTCCACGACCTCCACCTCCTCTACCTCCACTACCACGGCCTCCTCGAAAATCTAAATGAAATGCAAAAAGCTGCTTATTGAACTAGTTTGTAATACAATAGAGAACTAAAACCTTTCAAAATTAGAGGGAAATTTAAGAAGTTAACCCAAACAAAAATCTAAATGCTAACGGTGTATTATATTGATACCATCCTGGTGTCAGAGCAGCTTGGGCACTTGCCGCTGAAATGGGATGTCCAGGGTTTAATTTTCAGGCTGGTAATATTAAACATGTTTCCAAAAGCACACCACTGCTGCAAACTTTTTTCCTCAAAAATTTTCGGCAATGTGACAAACATAGCATTACAAAAGTCAACAAATTTGAGAAGAAATGATTTTAAGCAGACTTTAATACCATTTTTCTTTAAAATATTGGGCACCTAAATTACTTGTTATAGCTTTGGGCACAATTGTTTCAAGAAAATTCAAACATGGAAAAGCTGTGAGCACAGTGTAGTGTGCAGTCCAAACACAATAATGTAAACCAAAGCTCCACTAAATCATTACTTGCTTCGACATAAACACCAAGTATTATGTAAACAAAAAGAGTTGATCCTATACTACATCAACGCAAATTTTTCAACTTCAACCCTCACCCTGGTCACGTTGTTCAATCCTTGGATTAAGATGCTTAACCCTCACCTGGTCACAGTGTTGGTTGGTCTTGGATAAAGATGCTTTATGATGATTATCTCCGCTTGATGGCTTCAAACAAGCAAAAAACTCAGTGGACAAGAATTCAAAGAAATCCACAGAAATATTGGATCACTGGAAACTCCTAAGCAGAAGTGGATTTCTCCATTCACAAATTAGCACCATAATAAGTGTACATATCGTCCAATGGTTTGCATCTGATGCTGTTTTGTGATAGGAGGATAAATATGCACTACTACAAAAATAGCAACAACATCAAATTCATTACATGTGCAACGAAAAACCAGGGTGGACTATAAACTTACAGTAAGTCAGAAGTGATCAGAATGCCTACCAAAAAAGGCGCTTTAACAGAACAAATAATCCTTTTGGCTTTACATTGCAGAACACCAGAATGTGATTCTCTAGTTCCCACAAGCTAATAAAAAAATAAAAATCTTACCTGGTCTACCCATTACTTTTAAAACTTCAAATGAAGATGTGGTTAAAAATTCTTTTTAAAAACAGTTTTTAATAGCCTACCAATTTAATGCTGAAACCAACTTTACGTTAGTTCTAAAATTGTACTTCTAAAAATAAATACAGAACTTTACTACTTCAGTGTAACTAGTTTATACTAGGCCAGTGTTCCCTATAAGTGCAAAAAGTGCGAAATTTTTTCCGGCATTTTCACACTGAAATTTCGCGAATTCCGGCGTTTTCTCTCCCGCC
The DNA here is from genome assembly GCA_963965965.1 of Trididemnum nubilum. Taxonomy (NCBI): domain Eukaryota; kingdom Metazoa; phylum Chordata; class Ascidiacea; order Aplousobranchia; family Didemnidae; genus Trididemnum; species Trididemnum nubilum. The sequence continues at coordinate 30,116,894 of OZ014488.1, forward strand.
AAAAACCAGCGTTTTTGTTTCCCGCCAAAAACCACAGACAGCTGCAGTTTGCGGCACCTAGCTCTGGTATGTCGCACAAATCGCGGAGAAAAGTTGCAGAATTCAGACGAAGGACCTTTTTTTTTTTTTTTTGGAGATCAACATAACATCGGAAAAAAAGATGCCTCCATGGGCACGATGACCTTTTTTTTTTTTTTGAGATCACATTGAAACCGGACAAAAGTGATGCGAAAATTTTCGGCATTTTCAGATTGAGTTCAGAACGTTCGCACTATTTCCGGCATTTTCGCAGGAGGTGAAAACTTAGAGGGAACACTGTACTAGGCTATAAGAAAAACAGTAATGTTCATGCATACGAAGACTAAAAGCCAGCACCATTGGAAAGTACATCTCACATATCAATATGTTGTACCATTTAGGCCATATAAATTCGACACACAATACCAAGAGATCTTGCAAAAAGTAGAAAAACCTTGGCTTGGTACAAAGTTTGCCAGTGATTTCATCACAAGGTGATTACGTGACAGACGACATTCAAAAGACGGAACAGGCCCTATCTGCCAACCTCATTGTAAAATTGTATTATTAAATTTAAAGCATAGACTGAGAACAGCAGTCATTTAAACAAATCTATCCCCAGAGCTATCTTGCCCTAACCCTCACTTTGTGGCTAAATCACTTTGTGATGAGATAACTGGTAACCGGTTCAAGAGCCCTATGTAAACTGTATAGAAATTAAATTTTCCTAAATAATATAGTGGAAAATGGGTATCTAGATTGGAATGTTTAACTGCACTGCAACTCTGCAAGTGCACTGGAATTTTGTGGCAACCAAGCACCTACAGTATCAACCAGTACTTCATGAGCTACACAGTACACTTATAAGAGAATGGTGTATGTCGATTAAAATGGAAAAAACATGCTGCAAAAATTTCACTTTGTCCTCTCAAAAGATCTTCACTTACTCACAGGGGACCACCCACATCTTGGAGATTACTATTGTCCACGCTGTAATTCTGAATTTATGCTGTGGAAGACGTTTTGACCATGGTCTGTGGGCAAAATCTATACTTGTGTTTAGGGTTGTACAAAGTAGAATAATGCAGTATTCGAGAATAATTCTAGAATAGACATTTCAAATCTAGAATTTCGAATACTATTCTAGAATAACTCATGGCAAATTGTAACAATACAGTTTTATTGCATAAGTTTAAAAAACACAATCCTCACTCCTGACTAAGTCTATAAGTGTCACTTGTTGAGTGCATGCACGCTTTCTTGAGTGCAATGCACTATCAACGAAATGCGACTAGACAGTTAGGTTGCTTAAAATTGTGTAATACGCACCACTCTTCGCGCTTTGGCAGCGCTTTCAAAGATTTTTTTCGAATCCAATTACCCGATAAAAAATGCGTTTTGAAATTCGTTTCTCCGGAGATTTGAATCTCAAGGATTCGAAATTCTAGTTTGTACAACCCTACTTGTGTTCCATTTATCTATAAGGGTAGCAGAGATGAGAGATTAAGGGCAGAGCTTCCTAGCCTCTAGCAGCAAGACAATCCAGATGCTGTTAAGTATAAGCCGCCTGCTTTTTTTTGAAACCTCTGCAACCCATGTATGAGCGTGCGTGCACTCTTGCTCATCTAAATGCATGCACTCATTCGAAGCAGGACATCCTGACGCGACCGACCTGACACGAGACAACTCACCCCAGGAATCCTGACGCCAGGGACATCCTGACGCTCGGGACATCCTGACGCCAAAACCTCCAAACTTTTGCGCTCTTTTTTTTCTTTTCGCTTTTCCGCGCTACGCCACAGCTACGCTTTTAACGATTAACGTTTGATTATTGTGACGTAAGTACAATATTTTCCGTTAATTGCAAACTTCATACGAATCTCTGTTTTGCAGAAACAACTCAAAAGCGAGTTGTATTTTTGCGACAAAAATCGTGATGAAATCAAAGTCAAGTTAGCGAATATGTGAAAATGCTGGCGTTAAGTTTCAAACGATGATCGAATGCCGCGATTGAAAGTTATATATGTTTTGCTATTATTAAACGACCACATAGATATTTCATAAACAATAATATGTGTGGTTAATTTACAAAGAAAAATGCTCTAAAAGGAATTGTATATTAAAAGAAAATAGTAAAAATATAACTCAAAGTCAAGTACCGCAAATCGAAATTAGTTAATGCAGCGATTAAAATTTATTATTTTTGCCTATTATTATTGGATGACCACGTAGCAATTCTACACGCATTTTCATAAAAAAAAATTGTTAGTTTTTGGTTAGCAATAATTTGTCGATAGCATTTCGATTAGCAGCTTGTTGTCATTTTTGTGATCTTACTCTTTAACGAACTGAAAATTTTGGAGCTTATCCAAATTAGCAACTTGTTATTGTTTAAATGCTTTAATTTTGCAAGCTGAGAAATTACGACAATTTGGCATGCTGATGTGAAGTGTCTCACCGTGTTGTTTTGTTCTTTCAAAGTTAAAAACTGCGATTGCAAAAACTAATAGCTCCATTTATCGACGTTAAAACCAAATAAACTACCCATTGGGAAAGTAATTAGTTCGATAATTGCAAACTATTGCACAATATTTTTAATCTATTTTCATTCTTAGCCGTAATTTCAACTTTACTTTCAAACGTTGTCTATCGACAAATTATGGCTAACGAAAAACTAATAACTTTTTTATGAAAATGCGTGTAAAATTGCTATGTGGTCATCCAATAATAATAGGCAAAAATAATAAATTTTAATCGCTGCATTAATTAATTTCGATTTGCGGTACTTGACTTTGAGTTATATTTTTACTATTTTCTTTTAACATACAATTCCTTTTAGAGCATTTTTCTTTGGAAATTAACCACACATATTATTGTTTATGAAATATCTACGTGGTCGTTTAATAATAGCAAAACATATATAACTTTCAATCGCGGCATTCGATCATCGTTTGAAACTTAACGCCAGCATTTTCACATATTCGCTAACTTGACTTTGATTTCATCACGATTTTTGTCGCAAAAATACAACTCGCTTTTGAGTTGTTTCTGCAAAACAGAGATTCGTATGAAGTTTGCAATTAACGGAAAATATTATACTTACGTCACAATAATCAAACGTTAATCGTTAAAAGCGTAGCTGTGGCGTAGCGCAGAAAAGCGAAAACAAGAAAAAGAAAAAAAAACAGAGCGCAAAAGTTTGGAGGTTTTGGCGTCAGGATGTCCCTGGCGTCAGGATTCCCGGGGTGAGTTGTCTCGCGTCAAATCGGTCGCGTCAAAATGTCGCGGACCGACACTCATTAGGGTTAGGGCTAAATTTGGGGAATAGCTTTGATGAGAAGAAGTGAGCACATGCGTACCTATACATGGGTCGCAGAGCTTCCGAAAACAAGCGGACGGCTTATACTTAACAACAACTAGCAATCCTGACTTGGCCCCATTTGAAAATGCTGAGGATCCAAATAATGTTTTAATCACAGATCAAAAATGCTTTGATATTTAGGTTACTGTTAAGTGTAAATGCTGGAGATCTAGGCCTACAGTAAAGATAGCTATTGGGACATTTTCTGTACCATACTTTTCGTAAGGTCTTCTCTTTAAAAAAAACATTTATTTTCTTCAGGTCTTCTTTGTCAGCAGCGTGGTCAAACAAAAGGATAACATAGAGGCGTCATTTTCACAATGACAATGATCGCATGATCTGGGTTCAACCCCCACCCTGCAGCCCTGGTCACATTATTGTTGTCTAGTTGTGTTCTTGGAATCGCTGCAGGTTGGATAAGACACTTCATGATGATTAGGCCTATCTCTGCTTGGTGGGCTTGAAAAAAGTAGCAAATTTATGTGATAAGAAGTCAATCATCAAACAGATAGCTTGGAATACATTTAATTATAGGCAGTTGCTAAGGTTACGTTACGACCGCAATTTTCGTTTTCGGAATTAAAAGTTACGTGACCACTTTTGCTGTTCAATTTACTATCTCTCAAGCTGGCATCGCTGCCCTGGCATCGCTGCCCGAACCCTAACTCAAATAATAAGATTTTAGAGAAAAAAAAAGGATTATGTAGCAAAATAGCTCTCTAGCGCTATTTTTAAAAAGCGTGTCCAGCGGGTATCAATATTCCATCCCTCGGTATTGCAGCCAAGCGCATTAACCACTACGCCATCACGGCTTCGAATTCGATGCGTCAAAGTGCTGTATTTAAATCGAATCAATGCGAAAAATTCTCACGTAATTTTTAATTCCTAAAAACGAAAATTACGGTCACGTAACCACAGCCACTACCTTAATTATAATGTGGGTGAGGACGATTTGTCTAAAACCTGAAATAAATGAAAGGTATTAACCATTTCTGATTTCAGATTTTACTCAAAATTTTTAAGTTAAAGAGACTGAAATGAAAATGAGAAATATTCATTCGTACTTTTTTCATTAACTTTTTTAGAGGTTAAGATTAAGATTTCAGGTTTAACTTACCGCAGGGTTTGGGTTAGAGTTCGATTTGGGGATAGTTTTAGAGTAAGCATTTGAGTTTGGGTTAGATTTGAGTCAGCATTAATCATTGGAAGAGGCTACCTGGCTACCGTATTTTGCCTTTAAGAGGCAAAACAGTGTTTTTCCTCTGTTTGGGTTAAGGTTACAGTATGGGTTAGGTTGAGATCAGGGATTAGGGCAATTTTGGCACTTGCAGCAAAATAGCCGTTACATGGTAGGACTATTTCAGATTTTGCCTTCAAATAGCAAAATAACAAGCGGCTAAATAGAGGATAAAATAACATGCGCCTAAAACAAAATAGAGGCAAAATAGCCACTGCCTAATAAAAAACTATCGATAGGCCTAGTGGTAGATAGCGTAAAAATTTCAAGTGAAATAAAATAAAGCCTTCCCAAATGAGAGCACCTCTGTCACTTCCTAATTACAAAACTTTATTATTATTAGAAAATTTGTTGGGGACAAACAATATCAGATATGAAGTGACTTGGCGCACAGAACATGCGTGGTTCAGGGTTATATAAGCAAAAATTACCGGCAGCTGACGTCAATCATTTTCTGAAATTTTTATTTTGATTATTAGTTTAGGTTTGAATTAGGGTTCAGGTTAGGCTTAGCGTTGGGGCCAAAATTAGCGTTAGTTTATTAGGCTTTATTATGAAATGTTTAAATGCCCAGAACTTGCGCCTAGCCTTTTCTTAAATAATACAATCGATTAATCTTCTAGCAGGCCTATCACTACCAGGTACACCACAATGGTGAATAGTTAATTTAATTAGCAATCCAGATTGGCTTGATTCCCAATTTAAATCATAAAAAAATTGTTACAAACTCAATAAACTGTAAAATTACACCATCCGTATTACAGTATATACAGGCCTATTACCAGTAGGCTACCGTAAATGTCAGATGTAGACTGATAGCTATTCGTTTGCCAACAAGCTATGATGCTAAAGCTGGATAGCTAAACTATTCGCTACCAAGACAACAATTTGTTAGTTAACACTAAAAGCCTGCAACCACAGTTCTGCTGCAATCATCAACCTGCACACAAATAACTTAGGTACCGGTAGTCCAAGACTTGAAGCAATCTTTGCAAACCAAAATTGTTTTTTTTGGCACGTGCCCAGTGTTGCCAAAATATAATTCAAAGTTTCAATATCGATGGATGAAGGATTGCTCTTGTTGCTAATTGAAATTGCATGTTTATCCTCCTGTAACCAGGCAGCATCAAACGTTAACTACTGGATGATTCGCACAATCTTCTTTGCAATAAGTACTGGGTATTTGGAAGAATCCGTATCTCATTAAGAGGTTCCTGTGATTGTGATACAATTGTTACTGGGGATTTCTTCGAATTCTTGTCCATTTAATTTCCTGTTTGTTCGAAGCCATTACGTAGACATAATAATCCTAAAACGAGTTATCCAGAAACGCAACAACGTAACTAGGGCTGAGGGTGCAGGCTGAACCCAGATTTGTCCTTACCTCTTAGACACGCTTGCGGACGTAAATTTGTTAAAGTGCTTAGCTGCAAGTCTTTACTAGATAACTTTAAAGAAGCACCTAATTACTACTTCCGTTTTTACCAGTTGAGCGTAGTAGTTATTATAATTTACCTGATAACACCAACATCATAGTCAACTTGTCAAGGATACGTTCAACTGATCAGTGGTCGTCTAAATATAGTGTACGCTTTTGAAACGGTGGATTTGGGCATGATTTCTTTTCGAGTCAACCAACCAAAAACTATAAAAGTCGATATTTGCATCCGCTTCCCTTCTTGATACTTAGTGTTAATAGTGACAGCGTGAACCTTCCGCCTTATGAAGGTAGACCATATTTTCTTCATCAATTAAAAGGACACATTTTTAGAAAAATTATTTCCAAGGTGCCAATTTAGCCCTAAGCTAGCTCAAGCCAATATATTTAGGGGAAAACAAACAAGATCTTCACCGAGATTTCATTGCTTTTTACCAATAAATTTAGGTTGACTCAGAAAAACATCATTATAGGTTGCAAGAAACCTTGCAGGAAACGGCGCTATACAAATGACTACATTATTATTATTATTATAAATCAGCATTATTAAATCAGATGTGGAGTCGAGGACCAACGTTCGCGGCCAAGGACTCAAAAAAAAAAAAAAAAATCCGAGGCCAAGGCCAATGACCGACTTTTCGAGGACAGATCCTATTGAGGCCAAGGGCAGGAATGCTCTAGGCCAGGGTTGGAAATATCGATTAGTAATCGATATTACATTCTTTGCTTTTCTGTTATCGATCATCGCGAGTGCTTTGCTTTCAATTTTTTTGTATTATCGCCTTTGCTATGCTTTTTACTTACATGTTATCGATTGGTAGAATCTTTATACTTTACTTTTGTTCTCGTTGGGTCTGCCTTAGCTTCAGGCGCGTAGCCAGAAATTCGCAATGAGGGGGGGCTGATTTGGGGGTCTGGGGGCGGAGCCCCCAGCCGCCGGAGGCCAATGGGGGTCTGGGGGCGAAGCCTTCAGCCGCCGGAAGGCGGAGCCCCCAGCGCTCGAAAATTTTGCATTTTTTTGCACAAATAGATTAATTTTAGGGTTATTTTAATAAAAAATAATGTTTTTAAAACGTAGCATAGAAATTGGCAGCGTAACATGATTCAACTGGTTGCATTAAAGAACTATGTGGGAGGTGGCTAAAGATACCATTGTAGTTTTCGTGTTTACATGCTGGTAAATCACAAAATTCTGTTATTCAATAAAACTCACACGGAGTAGTCTATATCGTTTATATTTTATAAAGAAAAATAATTGGGGGGGGGGGGGTTAATGGAAAGATATTTGAGAGAAGTGATGGGTAATTAACCAATACTGAATATCTTCCCCTCCCCCCTTTTTCCAGGGTTTATAATATTAATACATTTGTTGATAAAACCTATGTTTGGCATTTTTTCATTAACGATCAAATTTAATTGCTTATTTTTGGGCATTTTTATAAGTTTTCATTGATTTGTGACTTTTCGTTTTGACAAATTTAGCCCTCCCCCTGAATATATGTTTCAAACGATGCTTTAAATCACTTTTTAGTCCATTCCAGCACAAAAAACAGTATCAGAAAAGCTAAAAACTTGGTATTTTCCTGAATATATGTTTCAAATATATTTTGGTTGACAGGCCAATTGGGTGGGCTATAGCCCCCCCCCCCCCCCCGCTACGCTACTGCTTAGCTTATATTGTGTTTTCTCTTATGCTACATTGCTCTTAATAATTATTCTAAAAGTGTATTTTTTATATCCTTTTCTAGTGCGGCCTACTGATAGTTTTTCTACTCGCAAGTTTCATTTAATGGTCAATGTGGCAAATATTTTTGTGCATCCAACTAAAAAACCAAAAAAAAGAAATTGTTTGCATTTCGGCTTCGATTACTAATCTTTGCTTTTTGTTTCCGATATCTTTGCTTGTTGTTTCTTTAGTCTTTGCTTTTTGTTGCTGATATCAAAGATCGACAATCTTTTACTTTTTGTGTGAATTATCGATTCGTGTTTGCTTTTAAACAGGATCGACTTCCAACCAGTGGCGGATTTAGGGGGGGGGGATGGGGGGATGCATCCCCCCCACCAGCCTAAAAGTTACGATTTTGGCCGAAAAATCAGCCCTTATTTTGAATAATTCGGCTCCATTTCGGGATGCATCCCCCCCACCGACCTAAACGTAACGAATCCGGCCGAAAAATCAGTCTCAATTTTGGTTAAGACCTTTTTTTTTTGTTTTTTTTGGAGACCACCTGATTTTGGGCGAAAAAAACGTTTGAATTTCCAATTCCGGCCGAAAAATCAGTCTCAATTTTGGTGAAGACCTTTTTTTTTTTGGAGACCACCTGATTTTGGGCGAAAAAAACGTTTGAATTTCCGATTTCGGCCGAAAAATCAGTCTCAATTTTGGTGAAGACATCCGAATTTTTGATGTTTTGGCTTCCAATCCCCCCCCACCAAAATTTGCTGGATCCGCCACTGCTTCCAACCCGTTTCTAGGCCAAGGACATAATTTTGCAGATGGTCTCAAAAAATGAAAAATCTCAAAAAATAAAAAAACGATCATCGCACAGGAACCCCAATTTTTTTGCGAAATTTCAGGCGATCTCAAAAAAAAAGGTCATCGAGCTGGAAACCGAAATTGAGGTGAAGTTTTCTTTGGTTATTTTCCTTTTTCACGAATTAAAAAATAGTGCTGTTCTCCAGCCGAGGACAGGGCATTTTCGAGAACTTGTAGGCTTCGAGGCCAAGGGCTTCAAAATGTATTCTCGAGGACTCCACTAATCATTTATTATGATTGCAAAAACGAGGACATTTTTTTTGGCATTTCTTAGTGTCGTAGGAGAAACAATTACTTTAATGAAAAGGATATTTTTCAAAAAGAGGACGACATATGGTCCCCCTAACCTTATGTAATAAACAGAACGGTGGCAGCTTTTTTCGAAGACCGCAAGCTAAGTCATTCTCCTGCGCTGTCTTGTGGCTACTGCAACTTACAAAAAGATATATGCCTAATTAGAATTACGTTCAAGTCGCAAATGCTAAACGGAAGCCGATTTTTCAAGAAATCATGTCCGTTGCGTTTTGCAGAATTTTGATGCTGTCGCTTTTTTTATGCAAGTGTGGAACAATTCTAAATAGGCACTGGTACAAAAAGGTTTTCATTTATCCAACTCTTTCAAGCAATTTGCTGTCTACTGCAGTTTGAAAAACATCTATATCCATATTCCTATTTATTACGCTACTCGGCTACATAAGAATTACAGTAATTGTTCAAGTGTTATACGGTATACCTGTTTGATGCATTTTTACGTTTCTGCCACAATTTTTAACCGTAATCAAAGGCTGCAGGTTCGAATTCTGTGGAAAGAAAACTTTTTCGCATTGCTTGTTTTAAGTAGTCGCCGTTCCGGCGGCTCTTCCTTAGGCTTCCGCGCTGGTAGCTTTTGGGCCGAAAAGCACGCAAACAATTAATCACTTTAAAAGAGCATTCAAGTTAACTTTTTTCCTCGTGACCAAAATGTTTCGATTAGCCAAAAATGCTTTCTCACCAAATTGAAAGTTTCTAGACCTTCTCGTTTTCAAAATATTGCAGATTAAAATTAGCCGTTTTCCTCTTACGTCAGTGTTGTCATTTTGTCAATATTGTGCCAGAAGATTAATTTTTGAAAAGCTGACTTACATTTATTTATTCTTAAACCTTAACTTTGTTTTATAGTAACTCTGCCGCAAAATAATTACTGAGAATAAAAAACATGCAGTAACTTTTTAAAATTTAGTTTCTAATTGGCAAACCTGGCAAATTTTCCAAAGGAAAATCTAATCTGTTATACCTCAGGAACGGAATGTGGCAGAAATCTCAAAATTTGGTGAAGTTAGTCTTTAGATTTGTGATAATTTTTTTTTTCTTTTTGAGAGAAAATCAAGCAAAAAAATTTCCGACCTGAATGCTCTTTTAATTTTAACCAATTTTGAAGCATCAAAGCACTCATAATTCGTTAAGGATTGATTAAATTAAATCTATTTGCACTATCTTCAAAATCAATAAAGCACCACGCCTTTGCAATTATGGGTGGTCACTGGTCAGATTTAGTATATCAGAAGCTGCAGTGATGGACCGATTCAAAGGTACACTAGGAGAGGTAATGAGGAGCCTCTGAACAACAGATTAAAGCCATCGATAACACGAAATGAGAGGAACTATTGCAGTTCCAACGTATTGACTAATAGGATTGTAATCCGAGGCGCTGATCCATACATATTTCATAGAATTAAATTGATGATGTCACACAACACCAATTTCTTTTAGTTTATTAACCAGCTCTTCAGGGCTTTCAACTTTGACCCCGCCCTCACGCTGTGGTGGGTCAACGACCTCGAGTACCTGGATAGTTGACTTTAGGTCAACACCAAGGTCGGAAGGCGCGATTTTGTCGACTTTCTTCTTTTTTGCTTTCTACATGAAAAAGTTTAAGGTTAAAACTATATAACTTCAAGGACACTAACCTATTTTTGTAGGAGTGATAGCTGCTCAATACTTATTGATGATTAGCCTCGTAAACAGAAGTGCTTTGTAATTGAACACTATTTTAGAGTATATCGGATTATCGGCATTACAACCGGTGTCGTCTGACACCATCTCAAATATAAAGTATAAACTCAAATACAGTATTTTTTAGTACAGTGATTCTTAACCTGTGGTTCGCAAAGATCGTCCAGGTGGTTCGCGAGTAACTTGCTTGTTTTTTCCGAAAAGCATGGCTTCACAGCTTTTAGTTTAGAAATCTGGTTTTGTTTTTTAAATAAATCATCAAGTTTTCTATAGATAGCGGGAATAAGAATTTCAAAGTTAGGATTCGCTAATTGCCATGCATCCTACTGAATCTATACAAATATCACCAGCGATCAAATTAGTCATTTCGCAAAAAGTGATACACGTTGACAACAAGGGATGAGAGAATTACTGTTTCGGTAGTTTTGAAATCGTACAAAGTAAAAAAAAAAACATCAAAATTCAGGCAAAATAAGTCTAGTGGCAATGTGTGTTTGTTTGATAAATCGTGCTGCTAACAACATGCAATCTCTGTGAGAAACAGTGATTAGAGTTGAAAATTTTAATCGAGGTAGAAAAAAAAAACGATTGATTGGTTTAGTGATAGTTGGCGGACACGACAATACGAATAATGAAAAAAAACAACAACAGCATTGACAGCAAACTGATTGGACAATATGTGCTTGGATAGGCTAAAGATTTGAGAAAATTTAATCTTCATTACCACGAAGGGATATACCGGGAACGACAAAAGTTTATTCAATAGTTGATAAGGTTTGACATAATGTAAACTGTTTGCTGTGGGCAAAACTCACAAATGGGACACAATGGTAACACTTTAATTGGCAACAGAAGTTCTTCCAATTATGATAGCTTTTTCTTGCTGACTGCTGATATTACTTTTTGCAGGCAGCAAAATTTTAATTTCGGCAAGGCTTTTTGTAGATTGGATTATTGCAAGTGGGTCAGCGCCACGTAGCTAATATATATTTGGATTCATACTGAAATAATACTAACCATTATATTTGGTAACGTTGCATATCTTGGTTCATTGAGACGGAGGTCGGCCGAGACAACAGCAGGCATTTCAAGCTCCACCGTTTCCAGGCCTCCATCGATTTCTCTCACAACTGTAAGTTTGCCACCGTCTAATTTGATTTCTGACGCAAAAGTACCCTGAAGTGCAAAGAAATATATTAGTGATTAGACGCTGTTACAGCAAATTTGAATGCTTATCAATTACCAAAACTGCAGCCAAAACAGATGGTGAAATATTTATATTCACTAATATCAGATTAAGGCAGAGTTTAAATCATAACGTTTCCAAGAATAAGGGGAAATCTTACCAACTATATACAATTGAACGCAGCAATATGGAACTGCCATGTATTGGGAGAAAGGTTTAAGAAAAATGTCATAAAAGCTCCAAATTAGGCTTGTTTTAACCAATTTTTCACCATTTAAGATCTGCCAAACGTTTCCATGATACGTTCGTTACATGATGTACGAAAACAACTGAAAACGTGAGAATGGGTTAAAATTAGCTCAAAAAGTGTTATATGATATTAGAACGATCCCATACCTGAGGCCAGTCTAGGATTCCAGCAGTCATTTGCGCTGTTTGATTGTTGTCTCCATCAATGGCCTGCTTTCCCAAAATTATCAAGTCAGCTTTCTCTTTCTCTGCTAATTTTGCAAGAATTTTTGAAACCTGAAAAAGCATATGAATTACAAAACTACAACTTGTAAAGTCGATAAAAAACTACATGAATGCAATGAACGATAAAAAAAACGTATGCTTGATTACAAAGGCTTCAAACCAAAAGAACCAGACACTAAGAAATCAGATAAAGCGTTTAAGTTCAATGCAACGAACTTACGTGAAGAGGCTGAATTTGATTATTGTCAGCTGCAGAAATTTCGACATGGATTCCACGATCTGCACCCATAGCTAAAGCAGTACGAAGTGTTTCCTGCAAACAATTTTAGTAAATACAGCAAATTCAACTTGAATCGGGTAAAAAAATAGCAGTGATCTTGTGCCATTAAATCTTTATTTTGACGTGATTATTGACTAAAGCAAAAAACAGTAATCGATTAATGGTACTGTGATTTGATAAGTATACAATACGGGTAGTCTGCAAGACAAAAAATGTACAAACCATATTACTGGAATTTTTAATAAACACAGACAAGCAAAACAGAAAAAAAAGCTACATATTCTAGTGTTATTGATATCAACATAATCAACAACATATCAAATGCAACTCAATACAAACAGAGTATAGCTTCCCACCTGGCTTTGTGTTGGCCCACATGTTACCGCAATTACTTCACTTGCCAGCTTTTTCTCTTTCAGCCTGAATATCATATACAAAGTTTGTATAAGCCTATAATATACATTAAAATTATGATATTTCAATGAAAACCCCTAACTGTCAAATATTTTTTATTGTGCGTTAGTTGAGCATTTCTAAAGCAAACTTAGCAATTTTTAATGCCATTTGAAAGAAATTTTGCAAGTTTTTTTTAACATTTGCAAGTTTTGTATTGCAAAGATGACATTAGAATCTTTAGCCCTATCACTTCACAAGTCAAATCAAAAGTCCACAGCTTTTTTAAAGGTTGAATACTTGGCTAAATTTTTTAGTCACTTGGCAAACAAGAGGGGCTTCAGTGAACGGTCTGGAAAATAAGTTTGTTTTCCTTACTAACAAGAGTAAAATATTTTTCAACACTTTTCCAGGTTAGGAAACGATAAAATTGTTTAAATACTTTCAAAGGCTTCATAGGCGGATGGGAACTATGTATATTACTGCAATATTCAAGCAAATATCGTTTCATTCAAAACTGTTTTTAATATTAAAATAAGTAAAAAAATTAAAAAACACCAAAAAATAGCTCCAGATAAGACAGCAACTACTTCACCTCAATGCTTCCTCAACCGCAATTTCATCGAATGGGTTCATAGAATGTTTCACACCATCGGTAACAACACCAGTTCTATCAGGTTTTACTCTTATCTAAAGTAAGCAAATTTTGATCAATACTAGTCAGTTGAATAGTCAAAAAACCACAGCCAATTAAAACTGATTAACACTGTTACAGATTAATCGCAAAATTAAATTGCATTAAAAACTCATATACACTTGTTTTAACTTTCAAATCAGCAGGAGGGTGAGATCTTAATAATTATTTATTTGAAATTATTTGTTCAGCTTCTACAAGCTTAGTATGGAAGTTATAAAACATGTTTGTTACTGGTGCCATATTTTTCCAAAACCAAAACCATAATTACTTTAATACAACACAGCTATTCTCTACTGATCAGTGACCACAGGATAAAAATCAAAATTTGAATAACATTTTTCACAATGGTATTTTTAAAATCTGCTTGGCTTCTTTAAATACAATAGGCCTACAATTGGGTAGCCACTTTCCAGACATGCAAAAATGGATCCTTTTGCTACTACAGTACCCTATGTTTTTTCAATAATGAATATAGATTCATTTTGCGACCAGATCAATTTGTGAGAAGATCAATGGCTACCCTACACAATACGCAGAAACTTCAAATCTGAAAGACCAAGTTCAAAACCTAGATCAGAAATTACCAGTAATTAATAATTGAGAAAATATAGGGTGCTCGCAAAAACACTGTAGTGCAATTTCGAAATGTCTGTAAAGTGGCAACCTGATTGTCAGTTGTATAGTACATATTTTGCTGTTACAATATGACACATACTTTTGCAGACTAGCAGATCAATGTGTTGTTTATCCACATGAATCATAATCATGAAAAAAAAGATAAAGCAACAGCATTAAAAACCAATATGCAAACGAGTGTTGTTAAGTATAAGCCATATGCTTTTTTTTGGTAGCTCTGCAACTTGTGTATGAAAGCGTGTGCGCTCGCTCTTTCTCTCCAATCTAAGCTATTCCCTAAATCTAGGCCTAACCCTAACGTGCTCGCATGAGAGGAGAGAGAGCGTGCGTGTACATTCATACACGAGTCACAGAGCTTTCAAAAAAAGCTGACGGCTTATACTGGTACTTAACGACATCCTATGCAAACACCTTCATACCTTAACTGCATAATCAATCACTCTTTTGACACCAACAAGAACACGAGCCATAGTAACTGGTACCGGTAATAATAATAATAAATGTATTTAATCCAATTACTTAGCTTGCAATATTTATCTGAATTCATAATACCAGATACAGTATGGCAGGATAGTATGTACTGTAGCCTCCTGTGTAAGTTGCTACCAATACAGCATAACTTTTCGGTTCAGCACAGGTAGGCTACCAGTAGGTTAGCAAGTTAGGGTAGGCCAACCGATATTTCATTCTGGGATTGAATGAGTCCTGATCTGTAATATTTAATAGGCCTTCTAATAAATGCCTAAACTAAAGCAGTAAGCTGAACAGGTAAAGGTTGCCCTTTGCAAATGGAACCGAAATACTGTTGCTGGGAAATTTATTGATTCAATTTCTTATGACATACCATGAGCTAGGCCTTTTCCAACGAGATTGAGAATGAGATTATCACCAGATCACTCTGAAAGAGATTCATGCCGCTCAACTTATATCATTTGACTTTGCTTCAGAGATTGCCAATTTTGGATGTAAACTGTAAATGTGTGATGTCAGATGTAGATAATCAAAGCCTAGGCCTACCCGTACCTCACTCTGAGACCTACCGTACTAGGCTTGGGCTACAGTACATACCGATATAGCCTACCAGTATAGCTAACTTAGTTTTTTCTACATTATATTGCTGGAGCCCATAAGCTGCTAACGTGTTCAGTTCAGCCAAGCCAATGAACTGCATGTCATGATTTAGGTAGGCCTACCGGTACATTTTATTTTTAAAACGGGTCTATTCTAGACTTAAAACTGTGGCCCAGCAGTAGTTTAGACGTTTTCTTTTAACAAAAAAATTTTAAGAGGTGTTCTCCCGGAAACAAATGTTTAAAATTGGTCCCCAGGAATTGACAAAATGTATAACACAGAATTTAAGGCGGTACCAATAGCACTGAGCAACCAACTTAGAAAATTGGAAATAGAAATAGAAAGTTTGATTTTCATTACGCCGGAGTTTTCATTTTTGCGGCGCGCCAATTAAAGTGCGACTGCGAGAAGCGCGCCGATTTACACGGGAAAAATTTGCCTAAAGAATTTCCGGGTTCTTCTTGCATTGCGACTTGTCCTCCATAAAATAAAAATAAAAAAGTCTTCACCCCTTGGGATCTCCAAATTTGGTAGAATTGTCACCGTTCACGCTTCCACGCTATTGTTTACGTTGTTTAAGAGCTTTTGAGCCGCACCAAAGCTATGTTGCATTTTCTGCACCAACTTGGCGCAAGATTTTGTGATGCTGTGTGCTGGAGAAATCCAGCGCATCATGCGAACTTTCCAATGTCACATAGGGCCAGTTTGGAACATGACTCAAACGAAACATAAATTAAATTAGCAGAGTTAAAATTGCCCTTCTGTAATTAGCTTACTTTGATTAATTAGCTCGTATGCAGACAGGTTGTTTAATTACGGTAACCATCTGAGCTGGTCGAATGCATGATAATTGAGTCAATCAATGAGATATAGACGTACACTCTACAGCTCCTATTATATTTTTTTGACAACGAATGCTAAATTCACTTCCAGGCATAAACAGCAAACTCCTAATCAAGGATACCTATCCTAGGTAAGCTAAGCTACTTGGTGAATTTCCTGCTACAGCGATTTTCATGAAAATAAGTAAATCCTCGTTTTCAGTATCCTAATCAAAATCACGTGGGCCTGAGCTTATCACGAGATTACTACGCTACTTGAAAGGTTCGATTTCCGAAAGTTTAAAATATAGACACCGCGCCGGATATTTAGGCCAATCTGCTACAGAGTACAGATATAGGTGAATTTTGAGCAACGAACATCAAAACGGCGTTACCAGGTCACAAAACTTTTTCACAGTGATCGAACCTCTAAAAATAACATTTTTTTCGGCCCACAAAAGCGCAGAAATTGACAGCTGCCCAATCCAAAATTTGCATCACTTGAAGGCTTTAATAGAATTTTGCGCCGCCACAAAGCTCTAGTTTTCTCCTTCATTTGGAACAAGATTTTATGTTTTTTACTTTTTTCTAATGGTCACTTTCCAATGGGGTTATCACTCAGCAAACTTATTCCCTACGGTATTCCTTTTCTAAATTCTATCAATTTGACTGTGCAGCAACCTTGAAAAAAACAACGAAAAACAAATCATTCTTATTTTTCCGGTTTATTGCCAAATTTTTAATTCTACATAGGTAGCCTACTGGTGGTAGCACTTTAATGCGAATATCCCTTAAAATTTTGCTATGGTAGGCAACTGGCATAGCACCATTGCTCAGCGCTCAATTCCATTGAAAAGAAGGTTACAAAAAAGATGTATTCACTCAATTCCATTAATAGGAGAAACAGTTGTAAGAGGCGATCTCCTAATCTAAAGAAAAATATGAAAGGTCTTCAATCAATTCTTCCAAGAAAAACGGTTGGCAGAAAGGTTTCAACTCAATTCAGCTCCTACGTTTAGTACTTTTGCTAAAAAAAAAAATATAAAAACTTGGCAATTTGCTAAAAAAACTACGGTTTTGATATATATTTTTTTTTAAGCTGGCGTTTCTTTAAGGCGCCCTCGATGGAAACACTGCCATTGCTATATGCTAATATTTTTATTCATACTGCTATTACTAGTACGCAATAACACAGCATTTAGGACTCAGTCGAGGAGAACACAAACCTCTTGCAATAATCAATTAACAATTCCATTTTTCATAACGCCTCCTAAAGATCTAGTAAATATACATTGGTGTTAAAATTTGGAACTCAAGTCCGATTTTGATTTAACAAAGTTTAATAACAAATTTAAGCTCATGAGTATCGCTTTTCCTTACTGTGTAATTATGCAAACTTAGCTCGTTGCTCATCGAAGTTGATCATTGCTGTTTTTTGTTTTCGTGCTTGATTTTTTTCAGTCGTTTGTTTTTTATTTGAGTTTTTTTCCGAGTTTCTCACCACATTGCGCTATACTATTTACACATTGCAGTATGACTAATGAGGTAGATGCTTGACCAGATGACTTCCCAGTCTCTTCGCATCCACATAGTCGCTCCACTCAAATGTGCTATTTATATGTTTTAGTGTTATTTGTTTCAGATTGAGTAGCGGAATAAATTACGTTATGTAGCTACGACAGCATCAATTTCAAACAGAAATTATCAGCACGAGTGACGTATTTTTTTGAAATGTTGATGGGGAAAAATCACCGATTGAAAACTGCCACGCTCTGATTGTCAGAAAAACAAAAATCAAAGAAATACGTAATGATAAATTTTCTCAAGATTGACATGGTCTTTTAACCTAGACGTACCGGTCATTAGCCTAATTTGCATTTGGTAATAAGCATAGATGGGCAAGTTAATGCAAAACGTTAGCTTCGTTAACCACTAGTCCGTTAGCAAACTTCGTACCTCCGTTAAAGTTATTTCGTTATTTTCAACTAAAATTAACGGAAGTTAATAAAGTCCGTTAATCCGTTAACATTTCAAGTTTAATTTACATTTTCTTTTTATTCACTCACTTTTAGAACACGCGTAATGACAATGTTGAGCTGATTGTACGAAGAAATTTATTGCTATGGTGGTCCTTCTGTGTTTTAGAAGCATTAGCGTACGTAGGATTTTGAAAAGGAGTGGGCCAGAACCTCAGAAGTTTGAGAAAAACAAAGGTCCGAATGAACATTTTTGGCCAAAAATTTTTCGCCATTACTTATCAATTTTTTGCCCAAAATTAGGTGAAGACAAAAAAAGGTCTTCACTTAAATTTAGTCCGATTTTTTGCCCAAAATTAGGTGAAGACCAAAAAAACAAAAGGTCGTCACTCAAATTTAGTCTGATTCTTTTGGGTGGGGACAAAACCAAAGGTCTTCGCCTACCACTTGTGTGCTCAAAGCTTCTGCCCAACTTACAAAGGTGGGGGTCATTCCGCAATTTTGCATAATAAACTATGCTAATTATACTATCCTGGCCAGAGGTGGAGTCAAGGCACAAGGCTCGAGGCCCAGGACACAAAAAAAATCCGAGGCCAAGGACAGCCTTTCCGAGGACAGACCCTCTCGAGGCCAAGGACAGGAATGCTCGAGGCCAAGAACCAAGGACACAGGTGCAAGTGCTCTCGAAAAAAAAGGTTTTCAAAAACGTTTTTAAGACGATCTCCCATTCATAGGCGTAGCCAGAATTTTTGATTAGGGGAGGCCTAAACCAGAAATCACATGCAATGACGTCATCGAAATTTTTCCAAAGAGGAAACTTTTGTGGGACAAAGATATCGTAGGATGGAAGATCTGAAATCGTTGCCTGCAGGCACGTAACCAGGATTTTGTAAAGGAAGAGGGCTTAAAGTAATTGTTGAAAAGTGCAAATATCTAACTTTGGAAACGTGTTAAGAAAGCTATTGTAACTTAAAGGTATCACAGACGGGGGTCTGAGGGCGGGGCCCCCAGTTGTCGGAGGCTTTGGGGGTCTGGGGGCAAAGCCCCTAGTCGCTGGGCAATTTTTCGTACTTTTTTTGGTAAAAAAAGCTTTTTTAATGCCTTTGAATCACATTTCGCAAGTGTTCAGAGCCATTTGAAAGCACTAAATTTTTGGCATTTGAAAGCCAATTGAAAAACTTAAATTGTTTAATTCTCCTTTTCCTTGCAATTTAAGTCCAAAACACGTTTTACATCTTGCATTTTGGAGTTAAATTTTAGTTGTAAGTGCTTTGGTCCAGGTCGGGGGAAGTAAGATGCATTGTCTCTTGCAACATTTTAGCAGTAAATGATAATCTACTCGAAGATTTTCCTTAGAGATTTTTGTTTTGTCATGAAAATAATCAGTTATAGAAGTACATGTTCGGCCAGGGGACCCTGGCCCCCTCAACTGATGTTCAATCAATTGTTTAATCAGCGTTTTCCATGGCAAATTTTTTAAAAAGTATTTTGTGGGTAAAAACCGGCGAGGTTGGAGGTGAATTACTAAATTGTTATTGAAAAATGGTACAATAGATGGTTACGCCTACTAATCATGTTATTGCCGGGCCGGATTTACATCGTGCTGGGCCCCTGGCACTTCGAAGATTTTTGCAACATTTTTTGCCAACTATACGTGAAGACCAAAAACAGTATTACAATTTCATCGCGGGGCCCCTAGCTGGTACTTCGCCATATTATGGAAAATCCGGCCCTGATTAATGCATTACGTTCATAAAAAGGCTAGACGTGGGCCTGAGATAGCAACTTTTAGGACAAAAATTTTTCATTTCTTTTAGGTTATACGTTTAAATTGGCAGGCAACAATTGAATTGAGCGGGCCCCGGGGCCCCTGGTCTTCAATATTGTTGTTAGTTACTGTTGTAAGCGAAAAATGCTAAAAAGAAACTGAAAAAACAATAAGCGTTTTTGGTAAAATTTCAGTTGGGGGGGGGCGGGTTCCCTGCTCCCCTTGGCTATGCGTTTGCTCCAAGTGAGGAAAACAAAAAAGATGTTTTCAAATTTTCCGCGAGGTTTCTGGCGTTTTCCATTGAAATTTCAACTGATCAAAAAAATAGTGCTGTCCTCGAGCCGAGGACAGGGCAATTTTTGAGGACTTGAGGCTTCAAGGCCAAGGACTTGACCTTCGAGGCCAAGGCCAAGGACTTCAAAATGTGTCCTCGAGGCCAAGGACGTCCTCGAGGACTCCACCTCTGATCCTGGCGGCCCAAAGGGGGGGAATGGCCCAAAGAGAGGCTCATGGAGGCTCATGCAACACTAAAATATCCAGGATAGTATTTATTATACTGTCCTGGATATTTATTGCTGCATGAACCTACATTAATCTAAACCTACACAAATATCAAGCAATTTGTTAAGCAACCATTTCACCTAAATTATCCAAATCATATGCAGTTAGCGGAACAAGCCGTAAAGTTGACAACAACAGCAAGCGGACAATATGCTGGTGCGAAAAGGCAAATTGGTGAGGCACTGTGTGTACTACTGCTGCAAAAAAACCAATGGATTAGAAAGAATACTACTTCAGACGAAAAGCTGCTCATTCCAGTCAATAAAATCAAAGCTATCACTGGTATTTGTTTTGCATTACCTGTATTTTTTCTGTCATACATCATTTCATGCAAACAGTAGAGTTCAAACTTGAAAGAAAATGTCAAAAAGTTATTGCGCTCATGAAAAACTTTTGTAAGGAAAATTCAAAAAAATTAAAAGTAACTTTAATGCTAAATTGCATATCACCATTGTCTTCCTCTCCGAAATGCAGCAAAAATGAGTACCAACATAGCATATCCAGCATTAGTAATACGAATTTTATGAGTATTCTAAGATTTGAGGGGGCGCGATTCAAAAAAGCTCTGGGGGCAGTATCTAAACGAGGTACAATTTAAAAAAAAATTGGATTTCCCATTTTTTTGACTCAAGGCATCTAACACCCATGCAAAAATGACCATAAAAGGGTCTGCCCTATTCGATTATATCGATTCCGCCGATTACGATTACAAATACGCACCCATGTAATCAATTTTCCATTGCGATTATTTCACCGTTAATCATCCCTATTACGAGTACATAGCTTCGCCAAAATTTAAAAATAATTTTTTATAACAGCACTTACGAAGTCGGTATCTATCCTACATTTCGGCTGCAATCTAGCCTGCAATTCTGTTTTGCATCATCATTATTATTAGGCTGCTATTAATAATTGCAGTCTTATTATGCTATCAATAAATGCATGTCTTGCACTTGCATTCTGTCTGTAGTTGGTCAACGGTACCACTCCCATAATACAGTTTATACACTTTTATCATCATTCACGCTTTTGTTTGGTACTGGAAGCCTAGCCTATAGTAGTAGCCAGCCATGGCTCGATTATTTGCAATTCGTAGATTACAATCCTTTGTAATTGATTTCTGATTACGATTATTTGAAAATTGCGTAATCGATTTCAAATTAGTGATTGTAGATTACGATTGTAATCGAGACATTTCTGCTATCGGTTTCGATAGCTAACTATCCTTGTCCACTTTGCATCATGGGCCTACCGCAGTATCGCAGTTCAACTCCTCTAAGATCTAACGCGCTATATATGATTAAAATTATACTTGCAGCATTTCTTATCGCGCCAGCTCATTTGATCCTGCGCTTGCTTTTCTTATCTTGCAGTTCCTTCGCTTTTTTTCTATAAAACTTGCGCTAATTACACAACGAGTGTTACCAGCGCAAACTGGTTTGTACCGGTACGATGAATGAATGGTGCAAAAAATTAACGATGAAAACCTTATGTTAACGCAACTTAACGTAAGTTAATGAACCATTGTCGTTAAGTTAACGGGCATTTTAACGGAAGTTAGTTTAGTCCGTTAACATGAAAAAACTTTTTAACGGATTAACGAGTTCATGAAAAAGTTAGCTTCGTTATTAACGGATTAACGATTAACGGACTTGTGCCCATCTATGGTAATAAGGCATGCCACGTAAGGGCTTGCAATTGTAAGATCAAAAAGTATAAAAAACAAACCTCACTACAAGTTACACCACAATGTATTTCGACTTTCGATGAACATGTACCTGCAAACTTATTAATAAAAATGCTATCACAACAAACGTGGTGTATTCATGGAGCGTTCCTTTTGTTTATTTATTATTGGCTTCTGTAATGCTATAATTTAACGTATCTTCACAACGCATGTAATGGTTTGATGAACCTTGCTCCATCGCTGATCTCTGTGAATTTGATGAGAGAACCAGACGATGGGTAAACGCCGTGGAGGCATTGGTGGAGCTTTGACAATCATCAATCCAACACTGTAAGAATCGACTACTTACAGCACAATCATGTGGTACATATGCATCATCTAACAACTTAACTTCCAGGTAAACCTCAAACAAACAACACGAAACTAAGCTTGAAAAACATCTAACTTTGTGGCAAGCAGGAGCGCAACCAGGATTTTGCTAAACGAGGGGCTTGAACCCAAAGTTAAAATATTTTTGTTCGAGAAATGTCTCATTTAGGTGGTGCGCTGAGCAAACTGGTGCAACTTAAGCATATCATATAGACAAGGGTCTGGTACGCTGGGCGATTTTTCATCAAAAAATAGCCATTTTAGCGACATTTGGATGAAAGTTTGCACGTCTATAGAGCCATATAAAAGAACTTCGTCGATGAAATAGGGAAGTCATTTGAAAGAATTAACTTGCCTAGCTAGCCCCTTCAGCTTACAGGTCAAATTCAAAAACACGTTAAAACGCTTGTAGTTTCAGATTAAATGTTCTAAGTGACTTGGCTAAGGGGGGGCTGAAGCTCCAATCGCACCCTCCTGGCTGCGCCACTGGCAGCAAGTAACCGATTTTAATACTTTAGCCCTGCCGCTATGCTTCTATTCATGTACTGATTGTTGACAGTGGCATCCAAACCAAACATAATGCTTATGTTGTGCAAATAGATAGTCAATTCATTTCGAATAAGCATAATATCACAATAAAAAAGCGAACAAAAGTAAAACTGCATTAAAATAATAACGAAGTAAATCAATACAAAACTAAAACTGACGCAGCAAAACAACAGAAGTATGAGCTGGCATTATTGAAGCATTATACAGGGTGACCCAAAAAAAAACGGGCCCCAACTTTAATTAGGCCCTGTTTCTTAGTGTTTTGTCCAAATGAAATGTAACTTTGGTCATAACTAGTTTATTATACTCAAAACATCACATCAAAACACTAGGGTCTTTGGCTTTTTTTTCTCCGTTCTACAGCATGTGTTCTAGATGGACTCCATTTAGCTCCGTGCATTTCTTGAGGCACAGCACGAAGTTGTCCATGACGTTCTTACAGACTGAATTGGTAATGGCTCTCATCTCCTCCCTGATGGCTTCCTTGAGTTCCGTGCTGGTTCTGGGTTTCCCTGCGTACACTGTCCTTAAGATAGCCCCAAAGAAAAAAATCTGGGGGGCTTACGTCCGGGCTATAGGGTGCCCACTCCAAATCAGTCTTGAGACTGATCACTCGGCCTCCAAAGTTCTCTTTCAGCCAATCTCGGGACAGGTTTGAGGTGTGAGAACTAGCTCCGTCTTGCTAGAACCAGAACTTGCTCATGACCGACGGGAAGAAGGTCTGGAGCTCACTCTTGAAGGTTTTGAGGACCTCCACGTATCGCTCCTTGGTGACTGTCACTGCTGCGCCAGATTCTTCGATGAAGATTGGTCTGATGATGCCTCTGGCCGAGATTGCAGCCCACACCGTGCACTTAGGAGAGTGCAGGGGATTGGGAGAGTGCAGGGGGAGAGTGCAAGCCACCAATCCCCTGCACTCTCCTAAGTGCACGGTGTGGGATGCAATCTCGGCCAGAGGCATCATCAGACCAATCTTCATCGAAGAATCTGGCGCAGCAGTGACAGTCACCAAGGAGCGATACGTGGAGGTCCTCAAAACCTTCAAGAGTGAGCTCCAGACCTTCTTCCCGTCGGTCATGAGCAAGTTCTGGTTCTAGCAAGACGGAGCTAGTTCTCACACCTCAAACCTGTCCCGAGATTGGCTGAAAGAGAACTTTGGAGGCCGAGTGATCAGTCTCAAGACTGATTTGGAGTGGGCACCCTATAGCCCAGACCTAAGCCCCCCAGATTTTTTTCTTTGGGGCTATCTTAAGGACAGTGTACGCAGGGAAACCCAGAACCATCACGGAACTCAAGGAAGCCATCAGGGAGGAGATGAGAGCCATTACCAATTCAGTCTGTAAGAACGTCATGGACAACTTCGTGCTGTGCCTCAAGAAATGCACGGAGCTAAATGGAGTCCATCTAGAACACATGCTGTAGAACGGAGAAAAAAAAGCCAAAGACCCTAGTGTTTTGATGTGATGTTTTGAGTATAATAAACTAGTTATGACCAAAGTTACATTTCATTTGGACAAAACACTAAGAAACAGGGCCTAATTAAAGTTGGGGCCCGTTTTTTTTGGGTCACCCTTGTATTACTGGTTTTCAAGTAAAGCTCAAAAAATATAAAAATAAATAAACAAGTAGTCCTGCTTGTAATAATATGCATAAAACTAAGTAAGCCTTAAAACAATATCTCAGCTCCGAATCACGTGACAGTAATGAATTATATGTTACAATACAGTAGTAGCTTGAATATTAAATATTTAGCGCACCTCAGATGAATTTATTAAAAACCCTACAGTCTGTTTTATCCTTAACGGGATCTTCAAAGGTTAGCTGAAACATAAAAATAAAGTAAAAAGTACTGTTATTGAGCACTTTTCAGGAACACTGAGAGTACAAAGCTGTTTAAGAAACTGTAGTACATAAAAGGCTAGTGTGAAGATCAAAAAAGCCCAGCGTTAGAAACCCAATATTCTACATGTGGCAATATTCAACAGTTGTTGTTGCGCATATTTATCCTCCTGTCACCGGACAGCGTCAGACGGTAACTTATTGGACGATCCGCACACTTTTCATTATAACGACTACTTTGTGCTTGGAGGAATCCACACCTGCTTGGGAGTTTCCAGTGATCCAATGTTCCTCTGGATTTTTTCGAATTCTTGTCCATTGAATTTGCTGCTTGTTCGAAGCCACCAAGCAGAGATAATCATCGTAAAGCGTCTTATCCAAGGACGCTACAACGTGACTAGGGTGGGGGTTGAACCAGGCGCGCAGCCAGAAATTCACAATGAGGGGGCTGTTTTGGGGGTCTAGGAGCGGAGCCCCCAGCCGCCGGAGGCCAAGGGGGTCTGGGGGCACAGCCCCCAGTGCTCGAAAATTTTGCATTTAAAAATAACTTCATTTTAGGGCTGTTGTGATTAAAAAATAATGCTTTTAAAACGTGGCTTAGAAATTGGCAGTGCAAACAAGATTAAACTGGTGGCATAAATGGGCTATTTGGGAGGTAGCTAATGGTAAAATGTTAGTTCTCTTGTTTAGATGCTGGTAAATTATAAAATCCAATTGTTCAATAAAACTCACACGGAGTAATCTATTTCGTCTATAGTACAGGGTGTTCAAAAATGGTTGACTCCATTCTAAATACCCATATCTCGGAAACTACTTGATGGATCATAATGAAACTAAATACATTTTATGTTGAAGGTCATAAGTTTTATTGGTTAAATTTACAAAGAAAGTACAAATATTTGTTGGTTCTATGACAGATTTTCACAAATGTTCAATATGAGCGATGCCTGTGACTCCGCACACGTCGAGTCGGTATTCGAGCTCGTGCCAAACTCGCTGTAGCATGTCTTCGCTAACAGTTTCCAGTGCAGCTGTAATTCTCTGTTTCATTTCTTCTATGTTGGCTGGAAGAGGAGGTACGAAGACTAGTCCTTTCACATAACCCCAGAGGAAAAAATCACACGGAGAAAGGTCGGGTGATCGTGGTGGCCATTTCACCACGATCACCCGACCTTTCTCCGTGTGATTTTTTCTTCTGGGGTTATGTGAAAGGACTAGTCTTCGTACCTCCTCTTCCAGCCAACATAGAAGAAATGAAACAGAGAATTACAGCTGCACTGGAAACTGTTAGCGAAGACATGCTACAGCGAGTTTGGCACGAGCTCGAATACCGACTCGACGTGTACAGAGTCACAGGTGGCGCTCATATTGAACATTTGTGAAAATCTGTCATAGAACCAACAAATATTTGTACTTTTCTTTGTAAATTTAACCAATAAAACTTATGACCTTCAACATAAAATGTATTTAGTTTCATTATGATCCATCAAGTAGTTTCCGAGATATGGGTATTTAGAATGGAGTCAACCATTTTGGAGCACCCTGTATATAGAGAAAAATAATTGGGGGGGGGGCTAATGAAAAGAGATTTGAGAGAAATAATTGGTAATTAACTAATACTGAATAGCCCCCCCTCCCCCTATTCCTTAGAGTATAGTATATTTGCTGATGACATTGACACCTATGTTTAGCATTTTTACACTTGCGATCAAATTTGATTGCTTATTTCTTACCATTTTTCAAAGTTTTTATTTATTTGTTAGTTTTATTTTTGACAAATTAGCCCCCCCCCCCCCTTGAATATATGTTTCAAAAGATGTTTTAAATCACTACTGAGTCCACCCCAGTGCATAAAACAGTCTCAGAAGAGCTAAAAACGTAGTGTTTTTCCCGCTCTGCATTTTGTTCGACATGCCGATGGGGGGGGGGGGGCTATAGCCCCTCCCCTGGCTACGCTACTGGGTTGAACCCAGATCATTCGATCAGGGTCGTCGCAAAAACGACGCCTTTACCCATTCGGCCACGCTGCCGACTCATTCAAATGTTCGTTTCATTCGTTCTCGTATAACACCGCCCGACACATAATTTGTTGCCAAAGATGTTTCATCGATTTTAGGGTATATTGGGGCCGTAGATTCGAAAATGGCATTAGTTTTTTGGAATTGGCTCTAGTTTTCAAGATATCTTCAACATTATTTTAAAAGTAGTTGTTTTGCTTAATTTACGAGAATGTTTTCTAATATTTGTCCTATAATCATGCTCTGTGTAAATAAATGCGATTACGTGACTTAAATAGCAATACTAACGCTTTAAATATATTGTTATTGCTCTTATTCAAGTTAAAAATAGCATAAATCAACAATAAAACAACAAATAACGAAATTTTGAAGCTAATAGCAACATGTACAGTTGCACACTATGTGTTAAGAAACTCCTACTAGTACGAATACCACTATAACGGCAATAGGTAGGCCTAAATCACAAAGACTAGCAGCATAAGCACTAACTACTGATGAAAACTTTTATATACTTTTGTGCATGCTATAAACCTAAACCACACGTTATAGTTTAATTATCGTATACACAGTCACATACTGTATGTGCATCTCTGTGCTACGCTGTTATCACTCCACACACAGTCGACGTTTATATGATTTTCGTTTATGCTGAGTGGTAGAGCAATCACGCATAATGCTCCAGCAATAGTCCGCCATCATGTGGTCATCCCACCGACCTTGATATCTTTCCTCCATGGTTTTAAAGTCCTGGTGGAATCTTTCTCCTTGCTCCTCGCTAAGGTCTCCCAGATTTTCAGGAAATCGGTCTAAATGAGAAAATAAATAGTGGACTTTGATACTCATGTTGGCGCCTAAGTCATGGAAGTTTATCAATATGGTTTCAACAAGTGCTTCAAAATTTTCTGCTTTATGGTTACCAAGAAAATTCTTCACAACCAACACAAACGATTTCCATGCAGTACTCTCTGGTTCGGTCATAGAGTTGACAAATTCGGAGTCCTTTATCAGTTGATGAATTTGCGGTCCATCAAAAACACCCTGTTTAAGTTTTTCATTGCTCAAACCAGGAAACTTTCTGCACATGTATTTAAAACAATCTCCATCTTTGTTCAGCGCTTTTACATACTGCTTCATTAATCCCAACTTAATGTGGAGACGTGGAAGAACAATGTTTTCTCTGGAAACAAGTGGTTCATTGATGATATTTGATGTTCCAATGCTTATGGTGCTTCTAGGAGGCCAATCTCTTCTACTCCAATGCTCATCTCTGGCTCTGCTGTCCCAAAGACAATGAAAACACGGGTACTTTGTGTAGCCAGCTTGCTGACCAAGCAAGAAATTGACCATCTTTAAGTCAACACAGATGAGCCAGTGATGTTCTTCATAAGCTAGTTTGTGCAATACTATTTTAATGCTTTTATATTGTTCCTTTAGTGTTGTAGAGTGGCCAATTGGTATTGAAGCATGCTTATTTCCATTGTGCAATAACACACATTTTAAACTAACCTTTGAGCTGTCTAAAAACAGACGCCAATCTTTTGGGTTGTAGTTTGGTATCCCCATTTCAAGAAGCAATCCTTGGATGTCATTACAATAAACAAGATTTTTCTCTTTGGTAAAATATTGTAACAACTTTTGTTCCCTGTTACGATAAAATGTAATCTTGGTTCTGGGACTTAAGCAGTTTTTCTCATTAAGACGAGAGGCAAGCACTACCGACAGTTCTTTAGACAAACCAAGGTCTCGAACTAAATCACTCAGTTCCGATTGGTTAAATTGCGTTTGAATAGAAGAAGAACCTTCAAATTCACTACCGCTACTGTTGCTGGTTCCACTATCCAGGCATTTCATCCAGTCTTCAAATTGATCAGATTCAAGTTCTGGTAAATGAGTGAATGTAGGCACCGGAATCTCATCGCAGTGAAGCACTGGTCTTCTGGCAGATTCCAAGTCTGGATAAAACCAATTGTTTTTTTTTGAAACGGTTAAAGCCCTTCATATTAACTGTGCAAAAATAACAATCATTAGAATGATTTTTCGGTTCTCTCCAAACCATAGGTATGCCAAATTTCATATTTTTGTTCTTTCCGTTGGTCCACATTCGCAAAATCTCTATGCAAGTTTTACAGACAATATGCGGAGCCCAGGATTTATCCTGATCTCCGAGTTTGATGCCGAAGTATGCATAATATGCTCTCTTGACGAAATCAGTGATGGGCTTTCTTTGTTCGTTAACAGTGTAATCACCACATATGTAGCAAAAGACATTAGGATCATTACAACACTTCCTCCTTTTTGAACTCATGTTACTGCTTCACAGCAACTCAACTAGCTAGACTAAGTTACAATTCCTTTCGTATTGTTACTGTTTCTGACATCACCAATCATTCCTAGACAATTCCGTCGTAACAATGCTATTAATCGAATCGTAATCTAACACATCGTGAATGCCCATCGAATATAAACGAACTAAAATTTTGAGTTTGTGGTACATCACTCTCTTTTTTTGATAAGCGTAAACTATTGCTAACGCTCATGTGCTTTAGAGCGTCTTTCAAGCTAGCTCATTTATTTTTTGCAGGGGCAAACATAATCATAAAATTGACATTATTATTGTACAAATTGAAAAATCGTATGAGAGGATCATTGCTGTATCTCAAAAACTGGAGCCAATCTGGTAAAAATAAGCTCATTTTCGGTTTCGGCGCACCAGATATACCCCAAAATCGATCAAACTTTTTTGGCAACTCGAAAAAAAATTTTTTTTGTTGACCAGTGATTAGACCAGTTGTCGTCTTATTCAGCACATGAAATTACTACTCATACGGTACGTTAACTAAAATCTAAAACTATTTCAAATAGCAACGAAAGCATTTGTAGTAGTGGCAAAAAAAATTGGTTTTCAAATTTAATGCAGGCTAGGTTTGTGTCCACACAAAAACAAAAAAACGTTACCAGCTATCTTCATCCCAAACTAAGAACTGAGCAAAGAAACATACTATAAGCAAAACAAGCCAGTTAGGTGACATTGGGCATTTTTCTTAACTTTAAAGTGCTAGACTTTCAATCATTGCCCATGACATGTGATGATTGTAGTTCACTTTCTTTGTGTCGTGGGGCTTAATAAGAAACTAAAAACTACATGAGAAGAGTGGTGTGATCATAAGCGGAACCAGGAATCGAGAATAGGAGGAACCAAAAAAGACCATCCTTTTTCCATTGCTTTTACAAATAGCATATTTTCAGTTTCTTGATTCGAAGTGAAATGCCCGTTTTTTCGGCTCTAACAAACCAGCAAAAGTTCGAAAAGGTGGCGAAGTATAACTGCGGAAACGGTCACGATCACAGCAGACTCTTCGGGGTTGGTAAGTTGGCCGATACATACATTGAAATCTCATCACCACTCTGACGACATTACATTAGGAAGAATTCGTTACGTCATGTCATACGA
Source organism: Trididemnum nubilum (assembly GCA_963965965.1). Lineage (NCBI taxonomy): Eukaryota > Metazoa > Chordata > Ascidiacea > Aplousobranchia > Didemnidae > Trididemnum > Trididemnum nubilum. Next base: position 30,147,252 of record OZ014488.1, read on the forward strand.
AAAACGACATTTCTTGTTTGAAGAATGGAAATTCGTCTTCGGTGCGGGGCTATAAAAGATCAAAAATTTATTGTTGGTTAATTTTTGAACTGATAGGGGTGGAGGCTGCTCGGGATCTAGTGAACCACAAACCTTTGGAAAGGCTTCTTTGCAAATGGTTTATTTAACTAAAATTTTTTGTCATATATTTTGCGAAAAATTGCACCACATTTAAAGTTCTTGACGTTTGGTATAAAAGGCCAAAGTGGAAGCGGTATACTTTAACTGCTCCAACTTGCGCTTCCACAAAAATTTGCCGCTTCCACCGCTTCCGTACCCCTAGTTGGAACGACCGACGCTCGCGTCGCGTGTTCCTTTGTTTTTACTCGGCCATTTTCTAACTAATGAGTGCGAGATTTCAGACTTTTGCTTATAACTCGAGAACCGTTTGGTCTAACTACATGAAATTTTGACAGCAGTTTGAGATTAATGAGTTTTATGTTTGTACCAAATTTCGAGGCAATCGGTCACGTGACTTCGGGTTTATGACCCGAAAACCGCCCCGAAAGTTTGGCGTAAAAAGCGGTCTAAGTCAAAAACGGCTTAAGTACGGCAAAAAATATTTCTCATGGTTATATGTCTTAAGATATCCTTTCATCCCTACCAACCCACTTTCGGCCGCGATGAGGTTTTTTTCTTATTTTTTTCCTTTTTTTTTTCCTTTTTTTTTCCTTTTTTTTCCTTTTTTTTCCTTTTTTTTCCTTTTTTTTCTTCCTAAATCTTGTACGCTCGAGTTCTCCTAAACCACAAAACATAGAAATCTAATTTTTGTGTGAAGTTGTTGAGGTACATACGCAATTGTGTCTCCTGAAATTTTTTTGGGGCAACTCCCCCGGGAACCCCCCCAAAATGGGGCCCCAAAAAATCAATTTTTTGAACGGCTCAAGCTAGGGTGCCAGTTTTTTTGGATATCAGTAGATATTTGAGAGACAAATATTTTGACATAATTTGGGGGTACCCGGGGACCCCCCCAAAAACAAATTTTTTTAACCATATAACCTAGGGTGCCATTTTTTTTTGATATCAGTAGATATTTAAGAGAGAAATATTTAGACATGATTTGGGGGTACCACCCCCCCGGAAACCCCCCCAAAATGGGGCCCCAAAAAATCAAATTTTTGAACGGCTCAAGCTAGGGTGCCAGTTTTTTTGGATATCAGTAGATATTTGAGAGACAAATATTTTGACATAATTTGGGGGTACCACCCCCCCGGGGACCCCCCAAATGGACCCCCCAAAAACAAATTTTTTAACCATTTAACCTAGGGTGCCATTTTTCTTTGATATCAGTAGATATTTAAGAGAGAAATATTTTGACATGGTTTGGGGGTACCACCCCCCCCCCCGGGAACCCCCCAAAAAAATCAAATTTTTGAACGGCTCAACCTAGGGTGCCAGTTTTTTTTGTTATCAGTAGATATTTGAGAGACAAATATTTTAACATAATTTGGGGGTACCACCCCTTCGGGGACCCCCCCAAAAATAAATTTTTTAACCATTTAACCTAGGGTGCCATTTTTCTTTGATATCAGTAGATATTTGAGAGACAAATATTTTAACATAATTTGGGGGTACCACCCCCCCGGGGACCCCCCAAATGGACCCCCCCAAAAGCAAGTTTTTTAACCATTTAACCTAGGGTGCCAGTTTTTTTGGATATCAGTAGATATTTAAGAGAAAAATATTTTGACATGATTTGGGGGTACCACCCCCCCGGGGACCCCCCCAAAATGGGGCCCCAAAAATCAATTGTTTGAACGGCTCAACTTAGAGTGCCAGCTAGTGTTTTATGATATCAGTAGATATTTAACAGACAAATATTTTGACATAGTTTGGGGGTGCCACCCCCCCGAGGACCCCCCAAATGGACCCCCCAAAAATCAATTTTTTGAACGGCTCAACTTAGAGTGCCAGTGTTTTATGATATTAGCAGATATTCAACAGACAAATATTTTGACATAGTTTGGGGGTGCCACCCCCCTGGGGACCCCCCAAATGGACCCCCAAAAATGAATTGTTTGAAAAGCTCAACTTGGGTGCCAGTCTGTTTTGATATCAGCAGATATTCAACAGACAAATATTTTGACATAGTTTGGGGGTGCCACCCCCCCCCCAGGGACCCCCCAAATGGACCCCCAAAAATCAATTTTTGAACGGCTCAAGCTAGGGTGACAGTGTTTTATGATTTCAGGAGATATTTAACTGACAAATCTTTTGACTCAACTTTTCTGGAGGTTCCATAATCAGATATTTTTGAATAATTGCTGATTTTACGGTAGACAAAAAGTACTTTTGAGCGTCACAGCATTAGCTGTGCGTCGGTCGTTCACTGGGTTTGCTGGCAAACTCCCATCTAGTTTTAAGTTAGAGTTAAGTTAAAAATGATGTTTAAAGCTTTTCTTCATAAAATAGACCCAAATGTTGCTCTATATTTTCTTGCTAATAATGTATGAAACTAATCGATGATCCTCATATGACGCAATTACAGTGCGGAGGACGATAGTAAAATATTAACTAATTTCGCATGTTCAAATAACTTAATAACCTTATCAAGAAATACCATTGCAATGGCCTGACAAAACAGAATATTTCGAGGCTGAAGTGAAAGTCTACAGCGGCCATTAAAGTTAAAAAGCTTTTTAACAGATGGAAAAACCCCTGCTGCAAACTGTTATGCACACTAAAATATGTGTTGTGAAAGTATGTCTTGTTCATAGTCATCATCAAAACCAGACAACCAAATCCACAAAACAGTTAAAAAAAAACGGATTTTTCTCTGCCGTTAGTTATATTGTTGCATAGATTTTAAGAATTTGACAATACCTCAAAAACACTCACTTTTTCAGAAGATGAATCCTTAGATCTTGCGCTTTCGCTTTGCCCTTGCAAAGAGTTTTTGTCTGGAGAATGTAAAACATCTGGCATGAAGCCTTTGATACGTTTGTGTCTTGGCTTTGGGGGACTTGTACGATTTATTACACGTTGCAAAGATGAGCGATTTTCCAGAATTGAAGGACTTTCTGATTCGTTTCCATGTTCTTTCCGACTTGTGACGTCACTATTTCTTTCTGAACCACCCAATAAGCCCACGTCTTCCTCAGGTGCGCCCTCTAGCGTCCCCCGAGCTTTCAGGAAAAAAGAACGCCTTCCACGTTTCGAAAGTGTCGAAGACCGACTAAATGGAGATTTGGCGGCCTGCGTTCGATCCTCGCTCGGAGTTATTGCATCATCGCTTTCAAACGGGTTCTTTTTGTTCCGTCCAAAATGAAGAAACGATACGATTGCGATCCAGCTATACATCTAAGGTAACAAAATGGAAACGAGATCATATTTGTTACCGTCGTAGAAAATCTAAAGTTTATGCTAAAACAATTTTTTTTCTAAAATGCATGCCGCCGAATTCTCAGCGTCTCACACTGCTGCTAAACCAGTAGGCTTTGGTTCAAGTCTCGGTCGGGTCAAACCAAAGGCTATAAAAACTTGGTATTTATAGCTTTTCTGCTAAACGTTCCGAAATAATAGGGATACTGTGAAGTCTCCACTGTGTGTGGTAAATAGGTGGCAGCTTGACTCGAAGACCGAAAGGTCCTTTCGTTGTCTCCTGGTCAAAGAAACATGGTGAATAAAATGCAATTATAATTACAAAAATTGTTGTGAGTTTAATTGGAAAGTTCAAAACTTATAGATTTAATGAGGCAGCGATAAACTGCTACGCATAGTTATAGCAGAATGAGAGAAATAGTCAAGCCTGCTTTTGATTAACAACCAAGAAATAAAGCAAATCTTCCAAGCTGTGAACACTGAACAACTAACTACCTGTGAAAAATTTCGAAGCCAAACTTCAATCAATGAAAAAACTCCAAAACCTGTCACCTGTAACAAAACACCCAAATTACACCATACGAAAATTTAGTTTGAATTAAGGAGTAAAGTCATTGCGGCTGTAGACACCTCAGCCACTGAAAAATAAGACAGTTTGTTTTGAAGGATGTAAGTAAATTGGTAACATATTCTCCGATATAATTATCATTATCAAGATTAAATATTGCTTGCTAAAGGTATGAATTTAAACCAGTTTAGCGTTTATTCGCTGCTTAACTTAAGGAAGCTTATCAGAGTTTCGTTTTATGCTTTTCTATGCTACTAGCTACCGGTATCATGTAAGACAAGGGGTTACTCACCGTAGGTCTAAGAAAGAGGGGCCCATAGCAGGAAGCTTTAATTACAAAATCGATCACGAAGCTTGCTGGAATAACCACTAGGGTGGGATAGAGCATATGCACGTTTTCCTGCAAATTGTAAGTTTTATTAACTAAAATATAACTTCTATTTCGTATCTAATTAGTAAAAGTCGTATTGCAACGATACTTGAATAAAGATAGTAACAGAGGTCAGTTTAAATGAGAACAACGTCCAATATCCATCTCCAGCCAAACTAGAGAAGAAATTCCATTATCAAAGAATTTTGCAGGTGACTAAAACGCATAATTGCTTATACGTACTTCAACTTAGGTCTTGTAAACTTGGTATTTCTAAATGGCTTTTTACATGACTGTTACTACACAGTTCAATAAAAACGAGACCAGCAACAAAATAATACGGCAATGTTTAATGTGATCATCGCAAGCAGAAATTCGAAACTTACAAACCACGAACTAAACACAGTAAGAACTCCGACAGCAACGTGAATTCCAAGCATAGCAAGTTCAATGTAAACACCGACTATCTTCTCTCCTGAAAATTCAATTATTAAAGTTTATCGACGGTAACGGAACGAATTGGTTGTAGACGTTGATATGCGTTTTTAAGCAGTACAACATCATTTTTGGATTGGACAGCATTCAAGAATTTTGTTCTGTAGAAAAGAAAAGTAACAGTATGCCTGACTTTTATTCAAATTTAAAGCAGGGTTCGCACAGATCCATTTCGTGTTTACGTTTATGGTCCAGTCTACACTATGCTAAATCGTAAGCGTACGTGCATATCTTTTCTTTCGTATACATTAACCACTGCAGTTTGTTCGCTTGTTAGCCAGAACGCGTGGCAGCATATTTTCAATGTGTACCATTACCTTTTAGCAAATCGAATACGACTTTTTGGGCTAGCAATTGTGCCCGAACCCAACCTTTAATGCAAGGTTCGGCAAAATAAAAAAAGAATGTAACGCGAATTGAACCCGAACGCGAGACTTAAAAGGGCATTCACGTTGGAAAACTTTTTGCACGGTTTTCTCTCAATACATTTTGACAGATATAAAGACAAACTTCACCAAATTTGAGCTTTCTACGACTCTGCGTTCCCAAGTATTGACAATTTAGATTTCCCCTTAGAAATTTTGCCAGGATTGCCAACTACAAACAAAATTTTAAAAAGTTACTGAATGTTTGTAATTCCCAATAAGTGTTCTCGGTAGTGTTATTGTCAAAACAAAGTAAAGCGTCAGAATGGTAAATTAGCTGCTTTTCAAGTAAATTAAAGCCAACTTTCCAAAAGTTAAGCCTCATCTTCTGCCACAATACTGGCAAAATGGCAACACTGAAGTAAGAGGGAAATTGCTAACTTTGAACTGCAATATCTTGAAAATGGCAAGACACAGAAAGTTCAAATTTAGTGAAAATGCATTTTAGGCTTTTCCCAACATTTTGGTTAACAGTGAAAAACTTGACTTGAATACCTTTTTAACAGAAAAAAAAAAGAGATAGATTGATTTTATAAAAATGTCGCAGAGCAGCCTTTTTGCAAAGTAACGTACGCTCAAAATATTGCGGTTGATTATTATCTTGTCCATTGTCCAATCACCTACTCAACAAATTGCCACGTGATATAACAGCTGCTGATAGTTTTAAGTTTGCTGTTCATCTCTTTGGCGGAAAACAGGAACAGATGCACAACAAATTTCGAAAACAAAGCTTTGGATACATCTCTAAAAATTGTACGGGTTCTACACAAGAATGAACTTAAAAGTGGCAGGCATTACACACTTTAACAATTCCAAGTACTAACTTACTTGTATTTGGCAAAGAAAAGTCTATGAACTGCATCCCCCAAGCAATCAATAAGATAATTCTGATAGTACACTGGATCTGAAGCACAAAGCTGCATACAACACTATCGAGTAAAGGTGCGTTTGTTTTGGACGCAAAGCTAATAAAGCTTGACGTCATCGACAACTTGCGAAAGGTTTTAGCCAGTCGCAAACTTCGTGAGCGGTTGCTTAATTCCAATTATAGACACAATTGGTTTGAAGCGGTTGGCCTTTTCGGAGCAAGTGAGGTAAGCGACCACTCCCAACAGTTGCCAACCTTTGATTCGCGACCAGTGTAAACGCAAATTAACAAGGGACGCTTGATCTGTTTGAAGAGGTGCGAGTCTTTAGCATCCCGGCCACAAAACTGCCACTACAAAAGACGTTTCTAATATTTGGTTGCCACCATTACGCCTGAAAATTACCTATCGCCTGCACTTATTATTCATGACACCTTTTTTTGGTTTTTATCGTCGTCATATTTTGTTTGCGGCCCTGGGTATACGAAGCACAGTTGGTAATTTTAAAAGGGTGCCAACAAGAAAACGTTATAGCAACTATACTTCTATGAATCATGGTCTCGAAAACATTTCTCATAGGATTAGGTTTAGTTTCTTTGCGAAGCGTTTATTTCAGCAAGTTAATGAGTAAAAAGGACAATACTTATTAGTTATTACTTACAGAGGCGGCGATAGCTCAATGGTAGAACGTCGGGTCAGTGATCTAAGGTTGCTGACCCCTGGTTCGATTCCCGAACTGGCAAAGCATCGTTGCGTCCTTGGGAAAAACACTCTTATTTCCCTTTGGGGCCAAGCAGTCTAGCCGTTGTGATGGCCAGTCTGACGAAAGACTTGCAACTAGAACCCCAAAAAGGGCCAGCGTTGGTGTGGTATGACAGACGCAGAGTGCAATGTTCATACGAAACATGAATCACTTATTCGCACATTTTTATCTTCATTTTAGAGCTAGAGCAAAGATTGGATTAAAATCAAAAACGTAACTTGGAACTTTAGGAGGAAATGGGCTTGCATGATTTTTTATCATTTTCATATATATATACAGTAATTATAAAAAACAAACTTACAAACATCTTCCAACCAGTTCCTGGAACACAACGATGCAGGGGCCTTTTCCAGCAAAAGCATACCCTGTAGTGGGTAACCAGGGGGATCTGGATAATCCCCCAACTTATTGTACCCATTTACCCAAATATCCTAAAGCAACATTTCAAACTCGAAATTATTGCTTTCCCTATATTGTAACCCTACTTGACTGCTGATAAAAAATAGACCAAAAGTTTTGATTTTCTGAATTAGTTTATCCGGCTGTGCTTCAGCTTTTATATAAAATGCTGTTATTTAGTAACAAACTAGGTTTGAATTAAAGCTCTTATTTATCCTTAACATGTAATGGAACGGTAGGCTTGTTTATCTGATTGCTGATCTACTGTGAAACGAATACAACTGGACCTTGTTTATGACTAGAATAACGTTTATCCAAATGGCAACAATCTAATGTTTTGAAATATAAATGTCGCTCAAAGCCTGAAGCAATCACGCGTTTGGCAGCACAGTGTTTAAGCAGTAGCCAAATAGCTTCGAGATGCTTCAAAATAAGTGGTTTCGAAGCAGCATCACTAGTTGCGTACTGCTATCCACTATCCTATCGAGATTTCAAAGTGGAAACTGGCAAGGTCTATCTCCACTTGCTGCCTCAAAGCAAAAACCACTGACGTACGCGGCGCTTTACTTCGCATGAATATGTAAAGCGACGAGTTAGTAATCGAAAAGTCGATGTCTTCCGGTTCGATTACCGAACTGGCAACGTGCTAGTTGTGGCCTTGAAAGACTTTTTATATGTTTACTTCCGATAGGGTCCCGAGCAGTTTAGCATTCGTGGTGGTCCAACTTGACGAAAGACTGGAAACAGAACCCCAAAAGTGTTCTCTGCGTTGGTGAAGTTAAGCAGAAAGAATGCCTGGTCCACACTGAACCATAGTCACATAAACTGCTAAATCGGTATATGCCTGCAACAATCTTTCCTCTAATTTTTTTGTGGTCTGTGTGCGAAGAAATTTTGGTGCGTCCGTACTTTTTTGGAAATGAATAGTATTTGTGCCACCAATATATCCGTGCGCAGTAAATTTATGCGTATGTGCAGTCTCTGAAAGCTGTGTGCGCGCCCATAGCTTAGACCAGGGGCGGGAAAATTACGGCCCGCGGGCCGGATCCGGTTCACCGAAGGGTTTTATGAGTTTTATTAGGCCCATTTGTGCTTGCTGAAACCACTACTATAATTTTTAAGGATATAGATTTCCGTTGAAAGCAACGATGAGAATAAGGAATAGGGAAGTGGCGCAACTCTGCGACACGTTTTATGTAGTTTTTGATTTTATGCCTTGTATATTTAATATTTATTGTTTATGAAAATTCAGAAATGTCAAAAAATTTGCAAACAAAATGTTTGCTGTGTTTGCATCAACATACACATGCGAGCAAACTTTCTTAAGTATAAAGATCAGAGGTGGAGTCGAGAACACGAGGCTCGAGGCCAAGGCCTAGGGCGCAAAAAAATTCCGTGGGTAAGGCCAAGGACAGACCCTCTCGAGGCCAAGGCCAAGAACTGAGGAAACAGGCGCAAGCGTTCTCCAAAAAAAAAGGTCTTCAAAAATTTTTTCAGGCGAAAAAGGTCTTCAAAAATTATTTCCAGGTGATCTCCATTTGAGGAAAACAGAAAAATGTCCTCGCAAATTTCCCGCGAGGTTTCTGGCGTTTTCCAACAAAATTTCATTGGTTCAAAAGATAGTGCTGTCCTCGAGCCGAAGACAGGACAATTTTCGTGGACTTGAGGCTTCGAGGCCAAGGACTTCAAAATGTGTCCTCGAGTACTCTACCTCTGATAAAGATTAACAAAAGCAAAAACAGATCTCTTATAACGGTTCAAACCGACAAGCATGTACCCTGGTTTAAACAAACTTTTGGACGCAAGCAGTAGGCTACATCAGTCCCATTAATTGTTGTGCCTCCTGGTATACTAACTGTATTGTTGTGCACATAGGCGTAGCCAACGGGGCCTAGCTCCACCCCCCTTAATTGAAATGCCACCTATGAGAAAAATGTGACAAAAAAGTCTATTGGTTCAGTTTCTTTTAGCATTTTGCGAATAATATTGACGACCAGGGGCTCAAAGCCACCTCAATTCAATTTCGCCAACCAGCAATTTAATTGTACAACCCCGGAGAAATTGTTTCAGTTCTTGTCCTAAAATTTGCTATCTCAGGCCCTCATCTGACCTTTTTATGGACGTAATGGTAATGCAATAACTAGGGCTGTTTTTACCGTAGTAAGGCACAGTGCCAGGGGCTTGCGCTCAGATAAATTTTTTGGTCTTCACCTGCATTTGGCAGAAATATCTTGCGAAAATCTCCAAAGTGCCAAGTGCCCCACGCAATATTAATCCAGCTAGAGCATTAGCGTGGTTACTGGTTAGTAAGCGTAACCATCCATCGTGCCATTTTAAAATAACAATCCGCTTCCACCTCGTCAGTCTTTTTGCGACAAAATACTTTTGAAAAATGAATTAACTAGGGATAATGCTCAAAGAACAAATTATTGAATGTGAATTGAGGAAGCCTGGGCCCCCTGGCCGTACATGTACTTCTGCAACTGGTAATTTTTATGACAAAACAAAAATCTCTTAAGGAAAATCTTCGACTGGATTATTATTTACGGCTAAAATATTGCACGAGGCAATGCACCTTACTTCCTCCTACCTGGGCCAAATAACTTACAAAATTAAACTACAAAATGCAAGATTTTAAAGGTGTTTTAAACTTAAATTGTAAAAGAAGCAAAAGGAGGATTGAATACAGTAATTAATTTTTTTTTTAATTGGCTTTTAAACGTTAAAAATCTAGTTCTTACAAATGGCTGCAAACTCGTGCGAAGTGTGATCAAATGGCATTAAAATAGCTAGTTTTTACAAAAAATCGCCCAGCTGCTAGGGGGTTCGCCCCCAGACGCCAGACCCATGTCTGTGATAACGTTTGAGTTACACTTACACTAGTTTACTCAACACATCTTTCAATTTACACATTTGCAGTTTTTGTTTATGTCCTCCCTCTAAAGCAATATCCTGGTTAGGTGGCTAACACACAGGCCACGGCTTCTGATCTTCCAATCTACAATATCTTTGTCCCACAAAAAGTTCGTTCCTTTGTCGAAAATTTCTGATGACGTCGTTACAAGTGATTTGTGGTTTGCCCCCCTCCCCAAACAAAACTCCTGGCTACGCCTATGGTTGTGTATTACTATTAGCTGTTATGCTAGTTATTTGAAAACAAATTGTTTTTAAATTATGTTTCCATATTGCGTTTTGAGCCTTTGGCCAGTAACTAAGTTAATTATCTGCAACCGGCCCACTCAGGAAAGTAATTGCCCACCCCTGGCTTAGAGGAAACACTGGCCAGCAACGCACCAGAAGATCTACCTAAAGACGAAGTACGAAAACAAAATGCACAACTGAGCATTGCGTTACTAGGTTGCCGTTCTCTTTCACTCAACTTGATGATTTTTCCCTTGCATCAAGCAATTTTTTGATACTCTAACCTTTGCAACGTCTGTAAACCTTTTATTGATCTGACTCACGGTATTATGCTGATCAAAGTAGGTGAATATCTGCGGCTTTCGTTTTCGAGACACGCGCGATTTGGTGAAGAAATTCGATCATGTGAATATTTACGTGAAAAATGACGTTTTAAAACCGCTCAAGTGGAACGTTTTCTGACGTAACAACATGAACCTGATACAAAAGCTCTGGGACATCAAGACTTGTGAAAATAAGAAGTATTAATTCTTTAAAAGCGTAAGTAAGCGACCCAAAAATTTATCTTTAAACTATTTCAAATGTGTAACATTTATAATTATGAATAGTTTTTAATGTTTTAAAGTAATAAGTAATTCAAATTAAAATTTTTATCTGCGGTGTATTTTGCTCAATCTTTTTTTACATCGTTTTTTTTCGACTAACTTTGGATTGCGACCCTAGGCTTGTCGCTTTTGTGAGACATAAATAAAAATAATAACAATCTTAATGTTCATAACCACTTCGTACTACCGAGGAGTATATTTGTTGATTTGACGTTTCGCTTCCACAACAGAGAAGCTTCCTGAGAACAATTTTCGGCAGCTGCTTTTACAGTTACAAAAAGATAAATTTTATCTTTTAAAAGTTGAGAACTTTTAAAAGAAAAAGTAATATACTTTCCAATTTTACTCCAAAAACCAAATTGTTATAGCAAGTAAATTTATTTCATACGAACACCTATATTTTGCTTATTTCTTAACAAAAGCGTAAATTGAATTGCACGACAAATACTCTAAAGAAAAATAGGCTGGAGCCGCGACCGCCGTAACTCATTTCTACAATCATCGGGACACTGCGCAACTCGTTTGTACAATCCTTCGGACACTCCGCGCCACGAAACATGAAATTGCACATACGGAATGAGGTAGGTAATTTTGAGATCGGAAAATTTCGGTATGCTTCGGACTTCATTGGAAAACAAAAATCAATGCCATTGCTATGGCTATAAACTGCGTTAACTGATTTGAAAGTCGTTCTGCCCGATTGCACAGATCACCTTGACAACATGACGTTTCGCACTTCGTCACTTTGTTTCTAATATGTTCAGGTATGGCATCACTGATGAAATCGCAGTTGAAATCTTCGCAAAGTGACGTAGGATAGCACTGAAAAAGCTCTATTTCTTCGATATCTGCGAAGATGAAAAAAAAAATTAAAAACGATTGCAACATCAGCTAAGATGGGCCAGAGTAGGCTTCCCCAAATATCTGTTCTTGCCTCCTTCCTGAAAAAATTCAGTTAAGACGTTTAATACGCAACCTACAGAAGATAGCGGAGAGCAACCACGGGCAGGAAAAAAGGGTAAAACCGACAGCAGCTTTTTGTTATCACAAAAGGCGCTAAAGTGGTCTCCGTTTTCTAAAATTTCTAACAACAGCTCAGAAGCTGTCATAAAATACATCTAAAAAACTGCTTCGAAGTGATGTCAGAGCGGAATTACCGGTATTTTAAAAAATCACAAAAGCTACTCAGCAACTGAGGCCTCCGTCCCCAGAGCCCTACAAAAACTTCAATTTGCCAAAGCTCACGTACTGGTGGGAGAAGATCTGCAACACGTTCGCATTTTGGTTTTTCAACGTTTCATTTGCTATTCTATGTTTATCCTACTTCATTATTCTATATTGCCACCTAGCGACATTTAAACCATATTTTGAAAAACTGAGCACTAGCGCTGCGTAGTTTTTTTAGAGTTAAAAATAGCTAGATGTACTTTAGACGCAGCTTGGAATTTCGAGTTTTGTAACGGAGTCAAGTTTCAAACATTTGCTGTATAAGATCAAATCTTATACTTTATGCATTAGCAAAAGGCGTAGCGACTAATTAGTGCGCTTTTTTCACGTAATTTCGCCTAACCTGCACAGCTGTTTATAACACTAGTTCGATCATAGACTCTTTATTAGTACACTGAAAACTGACAGTTTTTCCTTTTTTTCTTCCCGGTTTATTTATTCTAGAATATGCCGATTCGTCCAATCAGCCTGCCTTTTTTCTTCACGGTACACTGGTTCTACGAACAGGTCCAATCAAATCAGTCCAATACGCACGACCGGAAAAAAAACCTTGGCAACAAGAGCAAACTGTTTTCCTTCAATGATCTTCTCTTTTTCTCCGAGCGCCTATTTCTAGTTTACTAAAAACAGAGTCTATGGTTCGACAATGGCGAAGGGGAAAACACTGCGTCCAATAGTCAGCTCGGGAATGGAACCCATGACTTTTCGTTCTAGGAGTTAAGTTAAGATACCTACAAGTTAAGATACTGTAGTGTGATACGAACCAACCTGTTGTCATGCTAAGTTTGAGACAGGATGTGTCGGTCCCAGCCCCTTCTTGGTTGGCAGGACAGGAGAGCACCCGGGTTTTATCCGAGATGATCTCCTCACCGCGAACCTGGCGAACCCCGGAGAGACACTGCACATTGCTCTCTGTAAAGCAGAGTCACGAGCAAATTAAAAGTGTTAGTAAATTGATTGATCACAACTTCATTCTAGTGTGACAAAAGAGAGATAGTATTGCAATTACATTCTATTCACCAAGTTGCCTTGGCCTGGAGGCGGCAAAGAGGCCTTTCGGTCTTCGAGTCAAGCTGCCACCAGCCCACACCTGTCTACCGCACACGGTGGAGGCTTCACACTGTCCGTTTAATTGCCGAACGTCAAGCAGGTACGCTGTGAATACAAATTTTTATAGTTTTTGGTTTGACGCGACCAAAGTTCATGGACAAATTTCCAACCGCTTACAACTTTCTAGCTTAGTTTTCAAGCTTTTTGTTAATTTTCGCATTTCTAGTTAAATTTGCGGCAAAGCCTCTCATCAAAAAATGCAACAACGTGACCAATGATCAGGATACGCGTTGGGATGAAGTTGCTGCGGTCATGGAGGTTGGAAAATCGACGTATTAACATGTCCCGACTAGAAATTCGGGAATCTTTAAGTGGGTTTCGAAGACCATCTCATAGTCGTAGGATAACAGCAAGCTGGACTCTACTTTTATAATTGGACCACGGAAGTATTATTGAGTTTGAAGCGTTGCTGTACATCGAAATTTCAAGAATAATGGGCCAAAATTTGTGACGTGTTCACAAATGCCATGCTTGATGCTCAGCAATAACAAAACAAGAAAGGTTGGAATTACCTCTTTAATGATCGACATGGGAATATTATTACCAAAAAATCTCTCTGTTGTTTACAGACTTAGGTTAGTTTGGACAAGCATGGTAATAAATTTCTGTTTTTCAGCTTTGGGAATTGCGCTTACGACATTTCTTAAGACTTAATTGCATTTTGACCATAAAACAGGCTTTTCTTCTGCATTTTTCTCGGCTACCACGCTGATAATTAACCCAACGTATTTGAGATCTTGATAAAATTTTTGGATATAATAATTCATAACAACATGCCAACCACAAATTGCTTTTTACAGTGACTCAAGTGTACTTGACAAAATAGGCCACTGCTTTTAATTGACAGTTTTTGTGCTTCAAGCTAAACAATGGTGTTTCAAACTCAAGCTGCGTGCAGCTGTAGGATTGGTAGATTTTAGACCCTTCTTACCTGAGTCCGGTTGCACAAGCGGTGGACTGGATTTCAAATTGCAGAAATCTGACCAATCACAACAGGAAACGTCACAATCGCTGATATTGTACGAGAAGTCTTCATTCAATTTTTTTTCCACAATTTTGCAGCCTTCTTCCTCCACCTTCTGCTCGCAATGCGATTCACAACTTCCCATAAAAATAGCATCTGAAAAAAAACGATTTGCTAAGCGTCCAAAATTTGAATTAGAGTGCAAAGCCATAGGCATTTTGTGGAAAAATTGTTCAATCGTAATCAAAATATTCTCCAAAATAATGGCTTTGCCTCCGAAAGCGAAACCTCAAAATCCAAAGGGCCCAACCCCTGGCATTTTTCGACACTTATTGCCGCATGGTAAAACCACCCTGATAGGTTTGGAACAGTCGGATGTTACACAAACTAAAATTTTAATTTTACTTTATAAATATTTTACTGTTAAACCGCAATGAGCTAGGTAAAACAAATTCTTCAAACTTATAAATTGCCAGAGCTTTCAAACCTGATGCATAATATTGCCATTATAAAATTAAAAAGACGCATTTTTGTTTCAATGTTTTGCAGATATTTTTAGTTTTGTTTACTAATATTTTTATAATTTTATACCGAAATACAGGCGAATAATGAAAATATAAAAAGGTATAAAAATATGAAAAAAAATCCTGATACAAAATTTAGAACAGCCAGACTCAAAGCTAAACTTTAACAATTTAGTTAAAAAGATATTATTTTCATGATTGATCTCACTTGTAACAAAACGACTGTATGAAGGTCTAGTGTGTCCATACGTTGATAATACGGATTTTAGTTTATCTCTATTGCGTTCGGAAAAAAACTTTTGAGTCCAGACAACCCAGAAAGCCGCCGTTTGCAGCAGAATCTGTTGATTTCTTGTGACCTTGACAATTTTACCTTCGGATCGGGAGATAACTAACTTTCTTGATCCTTTAGATATAGTGCAAATGCATTGCATATATTAGATTTTGCAAAGGGGGCATTCAAGTCAAGCTTTTCACTTAGTTACTATTTTATAAATATTTTAGTGTTGACCAAAATGTTGAGGAAAAGTCCAAAATGCATTTTTACCAAATTTGAACTTTCTACGTCTTGCCATATTTAAGACATTGCAGTTCAAAATCACCAATTTTCCTTTTACTTCAGTGTGACCATTTTGTCATTATTGTGACAGAAGATTTGAAAGCTGGTTTGAATTTATTTGAAAAGCAGCTAATTTACAATCTGACCCTTAACTTTATTTTAACAACAACACTGCCGAAAACTCTAATTGAAAATTACGAACATGCACTAAGTCTTCTAAATTTTGCTTGTAGTTGGCAACCCTGGCAAAATAAAGGAAAAGTCTTTCTAAAGGGAAATCTAAATTGGTATATCTTGGGAACAGATGGTCATAGAAAGCTCAAATTTGGTGAAGTTAGTCTTCGTATCTGTCAAAATTTTTTGAGACAAACCCAAGCAAAAAAAATTTTGACTTGAATGCTCTTTTAAGTACAGTTATTTTATTTTAATAGCATTTAAATAAATTTGAGTCATCACCCTTTTTCAGAATCCGGACAGTCTTCGGTATCATCTCATTCAAAATATAAACAAGTATTGATGTATTTGTTAAACTTAGCTTTTAAAATTACTAGTAATAAAATACAAGAATATCTGTGGAGTAGACTATGGCCCGGAGGTTTTTTACGTAAAAACAACTTTTTTCGGTACGGAAAATTCATTCGATCTTGTGTTTTTCCAAACACTCTGCTTCTGTCTAACCACACCAACGCTATAAGGACTCATTTTTGGACGTGTTTTTGGCAGGGAAGTGGAAGCGACAATTTTTGAATCGCTTCCGCTTCCACCCTTAGCGCTTCCGCTTCCACCACTTGATGACAAAATTTTTGCTTAAAACTTTTCGATCTTAAAATTTTTTGGCAAAAATTGTTTCCAGATAAGTCAAATTAAACACCTTTGCTTTTATCATCTTAAAAACATCATATAGAACCAAATTATATAATTGTATTCAGTAGTTTGTCATCGAAAGGATCTCCACACGGGCGTAGTCAGGAATTCGAATTTAGAGCGTCCCTAAAGCAAAAAGTCCCAAGTCCAATCAAATAGTCGTTATATGTTTCAACTGATCCTAATTTCTCTGAACGTTCATCCAGAAATTTAAAACAATGAGCGATTAATATAGGGGTCAGGATTATGATCGATTATTATAGCGATTATTATACGGATTTCCGAGCGCTCGGGATAATAACTTGTTTCAATTGCATCTGCACTGTTAAGCGCAAATCTTTACTTGGCTATAATAGGTAACCTGGGATAAAGCTTCCACATTTGCAGAATTTTGTTTTTTAATAACTTGTTTGTGTATGCGGTTTGTTCCAAATTTTCGCTAGCAACGTGTATTTTTAGAACAGCCAGATAAAAATAAACGCAAAAATTATGCGGTTATACTCTGTACCATATTAAAATAATTCTTGTAGCAAACGGTACTAACTTTAGCAATAATTAAGACAAGAATTATAGAATCATGTTTAAAAGTCATGCAATATTAAATTTTGTTTGAGAGACGTTATGGTGTTCTCCTCTGGTTGCTTTTCAAGAATATATTATCGCAATGAGAGAAATTAAAATGCTGAAACTGGAAACTTTGTTTATTGTGGTGAATGCTGCGTTATACGAGTATGGCTCCAGATTTGTTTAAAAATGGGCAAAGCCCCATTTAGAAATATTTTTGATACAATCTTTAAATTTTAGGGCTAAAATAAAGAATTTTTGAACACTTATAGTTTTAAAAATGAGTTGGTTGGCTACATGGTTCATTTTTGCGTTGATAGGGGTGGGGGATGCCCAGAACCTAAGTGAACCATAAGCTCTTAAAAATGTTTCTTTGCAAATGATGGTCTATCGAGCAATCACGTTTTGTCATATATTTTACAAAAAATTGTACCACATTAAAGTTTTCGACGTTCGTTATGAATGGCCAAAATAGAAGCGGAGACGATACCCTTTTAACGCTTCCAGCTTCCGCTTCCACAAAAAATTGCCGCTTTCACATCCCTGGTTTTAAGTCCTTTTTGGGCAAAGAAAAATATTTTTCATCTGTCTTAACTTTTTTTTTTAAACAGCCAAGAAGACCTACTTACATTCTCTGTTATTGTAAGTCACGTGAGCATTGGCGGTGAGACATGATTGGTGGCGACCGTGGCAGGTGTGCTCGGTGATATCTCGAGAAATGACTTCACCATCTGACATAAGAAGCTGGAATCCAGAATAACATTTGAGATGCGACGCTGAAACGAAAAGAAAAAATGAAACTAAACAAAATGGAAGAATTTAATCGATAAGTGGTCAAGAGGACACGGTTTCGATTCCCGTTTGAGTTAAATCAAAGACCATAAAATTAGTGTCGCAGCTTTCTTGCTCGACGTGCAGCAATAAAAAGCAGAATGTGAAGCACCTACCGTGTGTGGTAAACAGGTGGCAGCTTGACTCGAAGACCGAGAGGTCCCTTCGCATGGTGAATAAAAATGTAATTATAAAAACAACTTATTTTTAAGACTATCACTGTATCACATTTATTGCACGCGCTGAAAAGACGGGGCCTTCCGAGTTTGTTGAAACTTTGCTCAATTCGGCCATTGGCGAAACTTTACCACAGCACAATCAAAACGAATTTATAATGCAAGTGACAAAGTTTTAAGTTCATTGTATTTTGTAATAATTATCGCATTCATGCGTATCATGAATCAGGTCCTTTGCTATTGTCTAGCCACACCAAAGTAGAGCACCCTCTTGGGGTTGTCTTTAGACTGGTTCACCACAACCGGGTGACTGCTTGAACCATTCGAAATAAATGCTGCCTTCCTAAGGATACATCGACGCATTCCCAGTTCAGGAATCGAACCAAAGCAGGAGCCAGCGATCATTCGATCGCTAATCCGACGCTTTATCACTGACTGAAATACGTTGTCGCGTGGAGTTAGCAAGTTACTGTGTACTTTTAACCTATGCTCAAAATTTACACGTTTTTCTTAAGTTTTGTTTGCAAATAGTGGGCAATTACGTTGATCATTATTTCAAACGTCTAGTAACAATATAATTACAGCAGAATGACGAAAAACTTGCAACCTGAACCCCCAAAAATACAGTAATTGCACAAGACAAACTACTGTATTAAACACACAACTAAACTAATATTTAAAATCGACTCACCCGCGGAGTATGCCACAATCTGCAGGGACAGAAGCAATAGATGGGATCCAATTCCCATCTTGCAACTTGATATAGGCCTAATT
Source organism: Trididemnum nubilum (assembly GCA_963965965.1). Lineage (NCBI taxonomy): Eukaryota > Metazoa > Chordata > Ascidiacea > Aplousobranchia > Didemnidae > Trididemnum > Trididemnum nubilum. The sequence goes on from OZ014488.1 coordinate 30,165,837, forward strand.
TTTAAACTTTTACCACACAATTCGACTTTGCAGATAGCACTATCGAGAAAATTACAAATGATTGCCAAACTCGCATCTGTTGATGAATAAACGACACGTTTATTTGCTCATATAAAAGTCACGAGTGAATAAACAATTGAAGTGGATGGACTGCCTTCGTCAACGCGAAACGGAGGAGGTCTAGGAAAGTAAAGGGGGTGTATCACATTTCATTATTCTGAGCATCTTTTTAATTTATTCTTGAAGAAAAGCAATAGGTAATCACAAAAAAAAATTTCGAGCAATCAAAAATTAAAAAAATGTATTTACTGCATTTTAGCCTACCCAAACAACTATGAAACGAGAATTACCGAAGGTGGTGGATCGTACTTTGAAATTATAATGGAATTAGTTCATTCATAGCATTTGCGTAAAGATCAAGCAACGGCATCCAGTACAAGAAGAAAGAATAACTGCTGACTCTAGTACTCTACCCAGTCAAAATGTTAAAGTCATAAATTTTGCTGATGAAGCTCTGCTGAGTTTTAACTACAATAAACGTTACTTTAGATGTCAATGCCTCGAAGTTAAATTGAAAAATAAAATCTAACGGTTTTTAAAATCTAATTTATGAAAATGGGGGGAGGGGAGCATAATCAATGGAGTAGATTTTTTGGTCCCTCAGAATATAAGTTTTGATGATTTTTTTTTGTAAGTGTTAAATAAAGACTGAAGATGAGCAAAGAAAACATTCAAACCAAAAATATTTTCTTCATCCCCGCTGTTACAAAAAATGTCGCAGCAGTGACGATTCTTTCGCAACAACTGCTCAATTTGACCGATGACTTTCAGTTTCAAAGGCAAGCGCTTTAACTCTCATCTAAATGGTGCTGACCAATGTAAACTAGTAAAACTTTTTGTGCAGCGCACACAAAAAACAGTCATAAAACAAGACAGCACAAAACAAAGGAAATGATGATATTTGGTTCAACTTGAAGAATCGACTGAAAAAATCTCCCCCAACCTTTTCCGTCATAAGGGCGGTGGACGGACATTCTATTTACTTGGTCTTTATGAAGTATATATTTTGGCACTGACCGCTCAGCAGAATCGCAAACGCATTGTGACGTCATAGATATATTTGTTTTAATGAAGTCGTAAATAGGCTGAACAGATGTGACTTAGCAACATTGCAGACAAAAATTGTAAAATCAACGGCTGTCCACGGTGTCACTAAGCAACCACGCTCGATGTTGGTCTGCAAATGCAATAAAGCTGTACACTGGGGTCATATGGAGAACAAACTGCCTCCTATTCTCGTATCCGCGACTATAGTGTTGTTGTATATCCAATAAAACAGTAGTGAATAACCGAGAAAATTAAAATAAAAACGATTTGCAATTCGCTTTTGAAACAGGAAGCCATTGGCTTGATTACCTGACCGGTCAACTTTTGCTACAATCAATCTACAATTACAAAAATTTTTTTTGTTTTTGTTTTAAAAACTGCAAGATCAACAAAAATTTTTGAATTATTGTAGCATGTTAGGAAAAATGTTATAGATGAGCTTATCTTGCGGAACCGGCACCAACAGACAAAAATCAAATCTTATAAGGCCAGGGTCTACATCGTGCGTAAATTAGTGGGCGCACGAGAGCATCTTTAGCTAACTTTAACCAACTGGCAGCTTCCACATTGGTAAGGCGGTACAGAGTTGCAAACGAGCCGACTAATACAGGGCCGAACCCATAAAGTGATTTGAAGCCAAAATTTGGGCCGAAAAAGCCCAAAAGTTAGGTTGATCTAAAAAATATGTACGGAAATTGCTCGTATGCGGTTAAAATATAACTACTTACTGCTGATCAATTGTGACGCAATAATAATAATCGTGTAGTGATGTTAGTATTGATTGTTTAACAAAGTCGTCATTCAGTTTCCAACGTTATATAACACAAAGCAAGTACGTATATCAAGCCCGACATTTTGTTAATCATAAGACCGAACCCGGCCCGACTTACAACTCTGAGGCGATACGCGGGCCACAAATTTTGCTTGAAATAAACTATAACGATTTCAACGAATCCTTATAGAATTTTTGCTTGAAATAATCTATAAGGATACGTTCGTGCGCTTACGATTTTACGCGTAGAGTAGACCGCGCTTCAGTCAAAAGAGCTCAAATAGGGGTAGCGAAGTGATAGGGCACTAGACCTCGGCTTAAAATATTGCGAGTAATATTCCTATTTGATCATCTCGCATGCAGGGGTGATAAATGTCGCAGATGTCAAGCCTCAAAGAGTATCACTCTATAACTGTTATAAAAAATTTCAAAACTAATCAATATTTTTTTATCTTGAATAAATATTCTGTTGTTAATTTAAATATTTGCCAACTTATTCAGGCAAAATTAAATTACAAGTGAAAAATAAAATAACAATAAATAGCTAATCTTCAGCGAGAAGAAATTTCAACGGAAAAGCATTCATACTTATTTTCGTCTCAAGTTTGGGGGAAAGTAACATAACGTGAAAGCTTTCATATAATTTCGATTATTGCTTTCATATAATTTTTTGTTTTATACTCATTTCGATTCACGCCAGCTCAACTGACGAGGCTTGGTATTGACCGAAATAGCGCTTTTTTCTGAGTAGCATGGAGGGTTATTGTACTCTCAAAATTCTTTTTACTACAGAGAATAATTTATTTTTTCCCACAAGACTGTTTTGGTTGGTGGTAGTTCAGTCAAACAATTGACTGAGCTCTACGATTTAAAAAATAGTAATGCTTTGGACTTTGCTGGTACCGATTATCAATCAAATTTTCCTGGCCTATGCCAATCTTGTAATTTTGAATATGGTTACTATTTTTAAGTTTACAAAATGAATGAATAATGTGAAAGCAAAAACGAAGTAAACTTAAAGTCTGCCAAATATGGACAATTTTAAACACAACGCATTATATTCTTAAGGAATAAAGAAATATTAAGGAATATTATTATGTTCTTAAGGAATAAAGAAATTTGCCGTTGCAAATTCCGTATTCCTTAAGAATATATAATGTGCGTTGTGTTTAAATCGCTTAATTCGCTTAACTTTGATTAAGCGACTTTCATTTTATTGAAATTTCTCTGAGTAGACCGGTCATTGTTTCAGTTTGATTTCTTTTTGAAAGTAGAGTTAAAATTGCAAACAAATACTGCCTATCATTTAAAAATAGACTACTAATAGCACAGTTTTTTCAAAACTTAAAAAAAAAGGAAATCAACCAAGCTACACTTAGCTCTCGAAGTACAATATAGCCTAGGCCAACACTTGAACTGTTCTTTTTAACTAACATGTATATACATATTACACACGCTCTCTTTTGCTTTTCTTCCCTCAATATAACCTGCAGTCTACAATCTTATCCTAATTAGCTACACATCAACAAAATGTCGGAAAATTTTAATCTATATACCACTACGGAATAAAAACTATCAAAAACCAATCAGAAAATTAGTAATGCTTAATAATATGCGCGTTTAAATCAAAGCTACATAAGGTAACTTTATTTTTTTAATTTTTAGATCAGTTGCTTAATTTTTCTTTCATTTTTGTTTGTTCTTAGTTTTGTGGGTTGTTAAAGAATTTAAGAAGTATTCGATAAAAAGTCGAGATTGAACTAGAAAATAGAAGTATCTGCGCATTAACGTTCGATTAACGTTATCACACGCCATATCGCATTACTTCAAAGTAAGATCAAGACAAAATTCTATTTAAAGAGATAGTGTTGATTCTGCATTTCTTCGTAAAAAGCTGTACAACTCAGGAGCTGTGACCCGCGATGGGCCCCGCTAAATCGCCCACGATTAAACACAATACAGAACGGCAACGTGTTCGCCTCTGGAGTGGGAGGTCTGAAATTCAAATCTCAATCTGGTCAAATCGGACGCAATGTTGCCAACGGCTCGCCACCGCTGCGACATTTCTTCGAAAGTAGCTGCGTTGCCACGGCGTAATGACGCGTAGATGGGCCCTGCAAACGCGTTACACGTTTCATCGTAATACAGCGAGTATAATAAAAAATTCCAATTTAACAACAAAGATACGGTCTTGACTTTAACTTTCCTTCTAAACCTGAACCTATACAGTGATTCCAACTTGCTTTGCTACACAATTAAGATTAAAACCCGACGTAATAGTTAAGTCGTTGGTCCACTTACGTATATAAACACCATCTCAATCAACTATATAACTGTCATTTGTAACATGCAATTGATAATTATTAGCTTTGTCGATGAGATAGCTTAAAATGGCTGTCACTCCCTCCCAGTAGTTAATATCAGTATAATACCCTGCAAACTCCAATCAAGTTCTAATTGGTTTGAAGGCGCAGATATGTTTTTAAGTGCAAACCCCGAGGCGGCAAAGCTTTGCTTTTGAAGAATCTATTTAATTGACTTTTGATCATTTTCCCAAGAAACAAAAACAAAACTTCTTTAACTAACATAAAGCACGTGCATTGAGAGAAGGTCGATTTGATTTGTAATTACCTGGTTTGGAATTTATCACATCACGATTTTAGGAATAGTTGGAGCTTTGTGTACTTGTTACAAAAACAACGCGTCATTAAGCGATTAAAGTTCGAAGCAAAACTTTCATGCGACGGCGGTTAGGAGCAAGATTGTCGTGCATTGCATACTAGGCAATTGCTAGCTAAGACGCACAGACTACAGAAGCTAGGGTTAAGACTGGGCTTACTGCTAAAGTGAAAGTTGAGAGCTAGGACCACACTTCAAGCTTTACTAAGCAACAAAATTTTCACCTAACCTCTTACGACTAATTGATTTGCTCAATGGTTACGTACCAATAATGTATTACATTTTACTACAATTTTTAAAGCTAATGTTGAGGGTTAAAGATTAGGGTTACGTCACAAATTTGACAAAACTACAAACTCGGCGAGAAACCGCCTTTTCAGCATATTTTAAATCGAGTATTTTGGATAATTCGTTTTTTTCTTTTGTTGCTGAATCTGCAAGATATGAAAATACTACTATGTTTTATATCAAATTCTTCTTTAACGACCTTACAAATTTTGGCGAAAAAGGAGTGCAAATTTAATCCCGTATTCGTTAAAAAGTCAAAATATGCACTCCCACCCTTTCAAGTAGAGTGGTACTTGAAGATGGGAAAAACAAAAAAAAGACAAAACTGCAGAACGATGTAATGATGTAAAGCAAAAGAAAAAATATCCGAATCGATTTTACAAACGAAATTTATTCAGATGAACATCTAAATATCCTAAAAATCGTTCGATTTCAAAGTATTACCGCATACCTTTTTCGAATTTAGAAAGAGCTTCGACAAATATTGAAAATTTTAACGCAAAAAAAAAAAACAAAACGGGATATTGTTATCGAAAGTATGTTGTGTGACAGAATGACAGTAATTTCACAACAAAAATATTACAACTGCAACAGTGTAAATGTTTAGTTCCTGGTTTGTTGTTTTGTTTTACTTTTGGTAGACACCCATGATTGATTATCCTAATAGCGGGTAAAGCAGCTTGAAAGGTTTTAAATTTCTAACCATTACTGTTGGCTATAGGTACTGTGTTACGTTACGAAATTAAACGATATGTAAATTACAAAGTTATCAAAAACCAGAGCTACAAACTTGAAAAACAGGGGTAACTGCAAAATTAAATTCCAGGCCTTTTTAGGTCATTTTCCAGGACTATTCAAGGCAATTTTTTTAAAGGACTTAAAATTTGATTTTCACTATTATTCTTTCATGTACCTACTTTTTTGTACTTATTATTACTGAAAAAGTTTATGAATTGCATTTGCCTTACAGTTTTGCAGACTACAAGCGGTAAAAGAGTTACGCATTGCAAAAAATTACGGTCCAGGTGAAGCACGAAAAACATTTGAGCTATTTTCCAAGACTTTCCAGGACTAATAAATAAAATTCAAGGACTTTTAAGAATAGAAAAAAGTTCAGGACTTTTCCAGGCAACCCTGGAAAAATCAATATCCTCGAAATCGAAAAAGAAATTGAGATCGAGTCGAGTCTCTACTGATTGACTGATTTAAAAAGAATAAAAGTATTTTGAATCTGCAATAAAAACAAATGCTTACAGCGAGAGTCAAATGTTACTTGAATGTCAAAGAATTTTTTTGGATCTAAGAATACATAAACTTCTGCCTGCTACCGACCATCTTTAGCGCAGTTCTGCGAACTCGAAGAATTCAATCTTTTGTGCAGAACTCAAACAATTGAAGAATTTGAACTGGCAAATATCTTGTGAACTCAACTTGGTTGAAACACTTGACCTCGGTTGAAAACTTTACTCGATTAAAAATCCGCAACTCAATTACCGCCTCTCTAAAACTGACCGATTCTAATTGACCAAACTCGGACAGCGCTTTTTTAACTTCTGACAAGTGTCATTGTGATTACTGTAAAAGTTTCAAGTTTCATCACGTGACGTATGACGTAATTAATAACTGAAAAATTTTATGAGGCTAAACTTTTCAAATGCAGCAATCACGAATGTTTGAGAAGCAATCTTAAATATGTCGCAAAAAGTCCATTACTGCTGAAGTGAGATAAGAAATCTTCTGCTAGATGGTGGGAACTGGAACGAAATGTGGGCGGGAATGAAAACAATGCCACTTTTCTTCGATCTAGCTATCAAAATCTCAAGATGTTAAGGCCAAACGCTCTTTTAACAACTTGTAAATGGCAAAATTTTAACAATTTAAAGATTAAGTTCTCGGCCATAACGGAACAATATTTCTACATAACAACAATTGAGAAATAGAAGTTGATAAACAGCGTCCAATACCGCACATAATGGTGGGAAAATAAACATATGCGTAAAAGTCTACTGAGAGTGATCTAGCTGGAATTGTGTTTTTGTAAAAATGCAGCGATAGTTTACTAAGAACAAGTACATTTTGCCATTAAAACCGCAAAACAGTTCATTTGATACTCTGTATAAAACCTCACCTTACTTTAGTGTAGCCATTTCTTTTTTGGATATAATTTACTTTGTAAACAATGTTGCCAACTAGCCAAAAGTAAAGCCGTTGAAAGGGGGCAAGGGGAACAGAGTACCAAGGTCCGGGATTTTCGGAGGACCCGTGGTGGTGGAAGTTTGATCTGAAGTAAAGTTTACAAAATTTAGAAAAAAACATAACACTTGGGATTTGGAAGAAATACAGGCCCAATTCGAGTCAAGACTTTTTTTGGTATTACTATATTTTCGGGAGAAAAAACACCCAATTTGTGCGTAGAGCTTTTTTTAAGTACTTCTATTCGTTGTGGATCTGTCCCCAGGCTCAAAATTTCTCTCAACGGCCCTGGCCTTAAGTTTTTTATTAAACTTTAACATGATTTTATTTGGCAAACGATGTAATTGGGAGAAGGCTATAATACTGTACTGTAATTTGAAAAATTACAGCCAATTTAATTGTAATTAATGTACTGTAAACGTTTCGGCCTTCTGCTGGTGCCATTATCAACGTAGAACTTGAAGACAACGAGTTACATGGTTGTTAATGATTATAAAATGATTTCCTTTTAAGTAGAAAAATAAAGCGAATCAACATAAATATGTTTGTCAAGACATAGCCTACCCACAAAACAGCAGCCTAGTACAAATTCATGCTGTTTCAAGGAATGTCACCCCTCACCAGCTAGGCTAGTTAGGTTGACTTTATCAACCCTAAAGTGGTGATATTTCTTGAGACGGCAGTTGTACTAGGCTTTCATTTTTCGACTTTTTCTAAAGCAATCATCCTACAATTGGCTGGGCTAAGGCCTGTCATCTTAAAATGATTTCATTAAACAGGCCACTACCAGACTGCTTAAAAATAGATAGTGTATGGGGCGCCGTTTGGAAAAAAAACTATTTTGAGCTTATTTAGACCATAATTTGTCCGATATATATATATCGGAAATATCCGACTTATATATCGGATAAATTGTGCTTTAAGTCGGACCAAAAAACACGCGCGAAACAAGTCGGATATTTCCGACTTATATATCGGATAAATTGTGCTCTAAGTCGGACCAAAAAACACGCGCGAAACAAGTCGGATATTTCCGACTTATATATCGGACAAATTGTGCTCTAAGTCGGACCAAAAAACACGCGCAAAATAAGTCGGACAAAACTTTTTGTCTGACTTATTTTGTCCAATATGGTTCATATGAGCTATCTCAGACAAAATCTAGAAGTATCACGTGACTTTCGTGATGTACGCTTCTGCATTGTAAGCCTAGTCTAACTAACGTCTTTCGAGCTTTGAGTCAGTTAGGACCTAGAAATACTGAATATTTCAATGTGACTGTAAGATATCAAAAGACAAATGCTAGATTAGCATTAAGTTTGTCTTATCATAGTTAATGCTAACTTTTATATCTATTTCTTTAACGTTACTTTTTATATTCGAAGTGACTTGGCGAATGGAACATTCGCGGTATTTTTTTTCCTCGAGAATGGAGACATTGCCTTTTTCATACATTTGGTTTAAATACGACATTTTCCCATTGGTTGGTGCAATCTGCGTAGTGTAATGATTACAGCGCTTAGGGAGTAGCCATCGTACCTGGGTTCGACTCCCGCCGGAAGTGCAAGTGCGTGAAATGTTAGAAAACGCAGAATAGATGAATAAGGGAAGACTAAACATGGATCTTTCTTTTTTTTGCTTCAAAACCTTGCATTTGCAGTTAGGGTTGGGGCAGCGATGCCAGTCTGTGGGATAGCAATTCCCTGCAGCAGCTATTCATAGCGCATGATCAAAAAAAAATACCGCGAGTGTTCCATTCGCCAAGTCACTTCCTTCTACTGTATATTTGCATATTTTTTACTTTGCATGTTACCGGTATGTTTGATATTGTTATGTATCACAGTCAGATTTTATTATAGTGGTAGTACCAAGGCAACACAGCTTTGAAGCCAGAAGAAATATTGAAGGGATGGGTGTTGGTGGTGACACTGTGCCCGATTTGACCAAATACAGTATACTGTGTAGCTTGGGCTGACTGCTATATTATAGACTACCAGTACTTTATCAACCATTTGCTATTCCAGATGTTATGCTTATTTCGATAAGCTACTCATGTTCTTCTAGTGTCTAAAATTTGTTTTAATATTCAGAGCCAATCCTTAAGTGCATATTGACCTAGGCTTACATAATTTTTATTTTGAACGTTTCAGCTCAATTGAGTTGACTGCTACATTGTGTTTTTTGGGTAATGCTACCTGATAGTCTAGATATTGACATGTAATGCTATGATGTTACTATAGCAACTGTCTTTACTGATGACTGATCGAGTCCCAGCAATAGACTAATAATGCAACTCTTATAGTGTGTCATACGAATACAACTTTTAAATTGGGTGCTTTAATCACCGAACTCCTAGTGTTATAGATTGATGGCTGTGTCCTAGGCGGAATGCCTAGGTCTTCGCTGTCTGGTCCTAGCGCTCATGAGGCTAACAAAGGATATTCCAAAATAAACTTGTATTAACAAAAGCAAATTAAAAAAGACCAGTCCAGCAAAAATTTATCGAGGATTGCCCGGCTGGGCGGAAAACACTTAAACTGAAAAACTGAATTTTACACCCACAAAATAAAAAACCTCTTGACGCTACTGTTAAAAAATAAGACCGACTTAACTGATTTAACTGTTGTGCTCGAAACAAAACATTGCTACAAAAAAGTGATCAACAAAAAGGCAAAACGGCGCGTCTTTCGGGCAACGTTGCAAAGTTTCTTCCGTGCAAATTATGAAAGACGCGCAACACAAAGTAATATGCAAATTAGGTAAATGAACGTGTTAACAACAGAACATAAAAACCTAAGTTCGAATCCAACTAAAAACGATCGTGCTGTAACACCTAGAAAGCCCATTCAAACTGACTTCAAGATTTATGATTTTTGCTTTTTACGCGGCACATCACGAAAGTCACGTGATACTTCTAGATTTTGTCTGAGATAGCTCATATGAACCATATCGGACAAAATAAGTCAGACAAAAAGTTTTGTCCGACTTATTTTGCGCGTGTTTTTTGGTCCGACTTAGAGCACAATTTGTCCGATATATAAGTCGGAAATGTCCGACTTATTTTGCGCGTGTTTTTTGGTCCGACTTAGGGTACAATTTGTCCGATATATGAGTCGGATATTTCCGATATATATATCGGACAAATTGTGGTCTAAATAAGTGGAAAAAACATGCATCACAAAATCGTTTTTTTCCAAACGGCGAGCGGCGCGCCGTTTGGAAAAAACGATTTTGTCCGACTTATTTTGCGTGTGTTTTCTGGTCCGACTCGTAGAAGTCGGATATTTCCGATATATATATCGGACAATTCCGATATATATTGGACAAATTATGGTCTAAATAAGCTTAAAAAACATGGTTCACAAAACGAATAGTTTTTTTCCAAACGGCGCCCCATAGTAGTGTATGTATAGAAATATCCACTACAAGAATGCTAGTAATAAGAACCTTATGGTTCAGCTATAATGTATGTATTAATTAGCATTAAATAAACGCTAAAACCCTTGAATTCAAGCGAAAAGTGTGAACAAATTATTCCGTTCATTCGACTGTAGAGTACACATTCATCAGGATAAACTGAGCGAAAACAACCGGCTGTTTTCATAATACATATTTTCACATTCCTCTCTTTAACAACGTTAGCTACGACAAAAGGCCTAATTTACATCATTTTGGGGTGAAATCCAAAACTTTGTTACTGTATTCGTATATATTTTTACTCGTTTCAACGAGTAAGTATAGAAAACCTTTACTGCGCGCGCAATATGGCAAGTAAAGACTTAACCGAACTTTAATTTTAAATCTTAACATTCTTTTTAACCTAGTAACTCCAACAGAAAGTTTTTGCAGCTCATAGTGCTTTTTCAACCAATTAGCTGATGTCAACGAGTTAACAATTTAACCAATCAGCTTATGCCAACGAATCAATATAACTACGTTCCATTAAACAGAAGTAGGGCCTACTAAGATTTTGAAAAAAATATATACGGTATATACATGTATAAAATCAACTAAACGGAGTGCATTAGTCGGAAATTTTATTAAAAGAAAAAGTCATGATCATTGTCACATTAACTAACTCAATACATGTGCGACTAGATATGGATGTTTGATTTTTGTTGAAACGAGAATCAAATGTACAGCCAGGGGTGCCAAAACCCGGGGGGGGGGGGGGGGGATATATACTCCCCAATAATTTGACTGCATCCCCCCCCAATAAGTTGACTATGGTCTGCGTTTGAGCGCTGGTTGATTTTTGGACTTTATTTTTTTTTTTGGTGAAGACCTTTTTTTCGGTCGTCAATTGAGTTGCTCACGTGAAAAAAATAGTGGTTGAGCTTCATCCCCCCCAATGTTGCAAATAGGGCAAAATTGAGGTAAAATTGCAAATTATCCTTCCCAATGCTCAACATAAATCGGCACCACTGTGTACTGCACATAATCATTGCAAGTAAAAAAATGCAAACATGCGACAAAAATCCGAACTGCCGGAGATAATGGAGGCCTGATCGAGAAGCTCCGAAAATTGGACTTTTTTGCGATTATATTTTCGGAGTGATTATTTCACCGAAAAAGAGAATAAACCAAAAATTTAGGTATAATTTTTCGCACATTTTTCATTTACTTTCATTAGGGTAAAAACTAGGGTTTAAGTTAAACTTTGGGTTCGGGCTAGGTATGGGCTCAGTTTTAGAGCAAGGATCCGAGTTTGGGTCAGAATTCCAAAAAAAGTAAATAAAAATTTCCGGTAAAATGATCTCCTTCTACTGATTTTGCCCCCAGGCTATAACCAATTAGATATTTTTTCTTATTTTAACATAAATATAGACAATTTTATGGTAATTTTTCTTAGTTTCGAAAAATTTAGGGGGTTTCGAACAACAAAACCTTTATGCATTTCAACAACAGTAACAATCTTTCATAATTGGCTAGCAATTTGAACATTAAATATTTGATCATGAAAACCACTAACCACAAACCTTTCAACTACTGAAAACTAGAAGCTTCTTCCTGTGCTAATCTCAATGAATTGTTTTGTTTACGCGAACTGATAACAAAAACGTGACGCGTTTTTCCACAATTAGAATCGTCTTTCTCTTCGTTTAATCGAGATCAAGTTTCGCATGAGTTTATTTTTGCCGCCGAAACATAAAACGTTGGTTCGATTCCTTATCAGGCGTGTTATTTGGTTTGTTAGCAAATAAAACATTTTGTTTGCATAAATCAGGAAAAAAGTTATGCATATTTGTAAACTCTTTGTTTTTGTTAACATCATAGGCGTAGGAGGTGGGGGGCACTGGCCCCCCCGGTTGGTGTAAGGTGTCGAAATTTCGGGCAAAATTTTGGGTAATTTCATATATTTTGGGCGATTTTGCGTCAAAATTTTGGGCAATTTCATATTTCGGGCAATTTTGCGTCAAAATTTTGGGCAAGTTCATGTCGTTGGGGCAAGTTTGCCCACTAAAATATTCCGAGCGCTGGACAGAAAAACCGTCTTAACATGAGTGAAGACCTTTTTTTTGGAGATCACCTTTACTTGGATAGAAAAACTGTCTCAATTTGAGTGAAGACCTTTTTTTTTTGTTTTTTTGGAGATCACCTTTATTTGGACAGAAAAAACGATTGATTTGTCAGGCAAATTTCAAGTCAATTTTCGGGCAAAACTTTGGTGCCCCCCCTAAACATTTTGAGCCCCTACGCCCATGGTTAACATCCACAGAATTCAAGATTAAGAATTTTCAAACCCTCACCAGTTTTGTGTGTGATTGGAATATTAGCATCAATCGTTTCTTTTTTTGCGAATAAAGTATTTATTAATTTGCTAATGTTCATAAATGCATGTTGTGGTGAAAGAACTGAACTGATTTTTTTGTTGATTTCTTGCATGTAAAATCCATTTCTTCCACTCACACGACATGTCATTTTTAATTCAATTGTAAAATAAACAAAAATTACCTTTCTTACCAGCTATTCCAGTGTGGTTTATCCCAAAAATATTTGGTAAAAAAAGCCAAAAAATAAATAAACTATCCCTTGAGTTACACCACTTGTATGTCATGACTGCCTATCCACAAAATATAGCAGGCTATCCCTATAGTCCTCTACCAAAGGGCAGGGTTGAAGGGCATGTCATTCTTGGGAAATCGTAAAAAAAGACTTGAATTTATGGATATAAGTTAATTGGCATTAAACGATTAGGTGTGCTTGCAATATTCAACCTCCGTTCGAAACTCAGCGATTGAAAATCTATGCTGGTCGAGTAGTACAAAAACATAAACCGATAAACGTATAAACTTCTAAAGGTGGATTTACACAGTGTCCGTTTGTCGTTCGCTTTTCTTCTTTTTTTTTGCTTTTTTGTTTTTTCTTTTTTCTCCATAAAAAATATGCTCTTTTTTCGTCCTCATTTTTATATGGCCATATTCAGCACTTACCAGACAATCACAGCGTCACATACTGGACAAAAGTTTTCCGAAAAAAAATTTTTTTTTGTAAAGCGGTACAGTCCTATTTTGAAATATTGCTCTCATCGCTCATGCACAAAGTTTTTATCAATGTGTAGCAATCTACTTAATGAGGATACGGACTTATAAAACTACAGACGTAAAAGCGCATATTTTTTCATGGAGATTCAAAAACGTATACTGTGTAAATTCACTTTTACTGCTTAAGTAAATTCGGGTGTATGAGCTTAATGTTGAATTATACTCATATGAAATATGCAAGTCGATTTAATTACGTCATGATCCGGTTCCATTAAATTACTAATTAAAGCGTTTAGAGTTAATTCTATCTAACCTGGGTATTTAGCTAGTAAATATGAACTTGCTATATCGATTTACCTCAGTGTATATATAGGTCATAAAGCCAACTTAAGATTTTACGTAAATAGACCGAGTCTCGTGTTTGCTATCGAACTTCCATCTAATTAATTCAAGTGCAATAGAGGGAATCAAACTCTTAGCGTTGTAGTGGAAATCAGTACCGCAGCGTTATCTCAAAGTCCTTCTTTTGCAAACTTGGTGAAGAGTTTGCGTTGTCAAGTGGCAACACTGCTTGGGTCAGTATTCTTGGTCGAGCCATGCAATTGTTGTATTTGAATTTGAATTAACGGATCTGCATTAAAACCTTTGAATTAAAGCTTTTGAATGGCTTCTGTTTAAAATGGGAAGTTCATTCGATCTACTTATTTCTCGCAGATTAATCGAAGCAGATTTCTCCTAACTTAGATTTTTGAATGAAAATGCAATATCAAAAGCTTTAATTTGCCGTTAGCTTCCAAAACTTGCAGATGTCAGTTAATATGACGCAATGGTCGCGACAAACAAGTTACATGCTGTTGCAGTTGGTGCTCTTATTGACGTAAGAGGCCACATCCAGAGGGAGAAATTTCTTGACACATTTTTAGCTTTCTTAGCATTTTTCAAACTACAGAAGGCTTATTGGTGTTAAAAACAGTCCATAGTTAAGTAGTTGCGAAATTTTTACGAAAATATGTTAGAAATATTTTTCACGAAATGCTGGTTTGTTACCAAAATTTTGAAAAGTTTCTTCAAGGCCGGGGACTTTGCTCTAAACCGAAAGCGACATCTACAGTGGGTTTTACAAAAATTGCCCAATTTCGACATTACCAGAAGAACATGAATAGAATTTACGCTCATAATTTGATGACTTCTGATGCTGAAAGTGTTTTTTTTTTACTGAATAATTGAGAAGACCAAAAAGTGGTTCTGCCTCGGATCCTGCAAGGGGAGCATGCAGAACTTTTCCAGACCTCCCAATTAATTTTATCGCTAGAAAAATGAAATTTTTTAGTCACCAATAGAATAATCACACTCTGCTTTATGCGTTACATAAACGTTTGCATTTACAGTACAACTTACATTATTTTGTTATTCCTGATTGAGTTTTTCTTGCCATCTGAACAAAAACTTGTATCCAATTTCTTTACTCCCCACACAACCATAATATTTCGATTAACAAGGAAAGTCATTCAAACTATGGTTGTTCTTGTTTTCTACCTAGCTGAATCCAAACGATGAGGGTTTGCCATGTCTCATAAGAGAATATTCGCCATCGTCGCTGACTCACATTCAGCAAGGCGGGATGCAAGAGCATCATCGCTGAAAATTTCCACTGACAGAACGATGATCCGGAAGGTGATGAATCATTCCGATCCTTGCAAGCAAATAAAAGGCCCGCCCAATACCTTACCTATACCATCAAACTATGGTAGTTCATATAATACACAGAACTGGACAGCGCTGTTTCGAGCTTTTAGCTCTCATCGGCAGCCTTCAGCTTCTCTAACAAAGTTATTCCCCAGCTGGACAAGACTCTTGGCCGAACTGGACAAACCTTAAGGGCTTGCACAGCGGCAGAGGCTTGCTAGGGAATAAACGATTTTTCATTTGTGGTACTTAAAATAAACAAGAGAAAAAATCACTGAACCCTTGCAGTAAGGATAGCCATAGGCTATCCCTACTACAAGGGTTCCCCTTGTGTGACCACGGAAATCATAACCGAAAAGTTTGACGTTCTTCGTGGTCGACTCCTGGGAAATCATAACGACTTCCACTGGCAGTTAGGTGGCCAGATCAACCACCAACCCTGCAGCTACAAAGCAGCTCGAGTCATAAGATGTGGAAGTCGTTGTGATTTCCCAGGAGTCGACCACGAAGAACGTCAAACTTTTCGGTTATGATTTCCGTGGTCACACAAGGGGAACCCTTGTAGTAGGGATAGCCTATGGCTATCCTTACTGCAAGGGTTCAGTGATTTTTTCTCTTGTTTATTTTAAGTACCACAAATGAAAAATCGTTTATTCCCTAGCAAGCCTCTGCCGCTGTGCAAGCCCTTAAGGTTTGTCCAGTTCGGCCAAGAGTCTTGTCCAGCTGGGGAATAACTTTGTTAGAGAAGCTGAGGGCTGCCGATGAGAGCTAAAAGCTCGAAACAGCGCTGTCCAGCTCTGTGCATCTTATGACTCGAGCTGCTTTGTAGCTGCAGGGTTGGTGGTTGATCTGGCCACCTAACTGCCAGTGGAAGTCGTTATGATTTCCCAGGAGTCGACCACGAAGGACGTCAAACTTTTCGGGTAGTTCATATGCGTAGTTGAGTCTGGATGAGTTTTTGCCTCAAGTAAATTTTTGATTTTGAGGTTTGTAAACGGCAAAAATTTCGCAAGCGAGACTGCACCGTGCAAAAGCGTCATAATTAGGCTGCTTGAAAATTTATCTCAGTTGTGTAGGCTTTTATAAAAGTTAAAAGCTTTGACGTATGAAATAAACAACAGCAAGAATCTCATACAAACTATAAAACCAAATAAAGTTTTTCATTGTTGTCGCTGTATTACGCCAAAGCGTGAACTAACAAGTTTGCAGAGCCCATTTTTGCATCTTTGCGTCCGGGCAACACAGCTATAGCTCGAAAGAAACGTCGTAGCGAGGGCGAGTCGTTAGCAACGCTGTGTCCGACTTTACCGACTCAAGAATTGAACCTCGTATCTCACGTTCCAGAGACAAACGCGTTACTGCTCAACCAACTGACCGGTACTTCATGCAAGTTATGTTGATATTATCGTATTCATTCCCAAAACCGTAATTCCTGGATTCGCAGGGGCGTGAATTTATTTCAGAGCATTTTGTTAAACCAGCTGCGAATCAATCCGTAAACAGACAATTACAATTTTTCGTCTAAACGTACGACTTAGAAATGCTTGTTGGCTAAAACAAGGTCAACTAGATGTCCTTTTTCCCGGAGGAAAATAGTACGGGACTTCCGCAAGTTCCTTTTCACCAGCATTCTCCCCTGCATACTTTGAAGGTTACCGAAATTTCTGTAAAACTCAATCGTAGGTAATGCAAACAAAGGGATTTTGTCTGATGAAAAAAAAAACGTTGATTTTAAATCATTTGTGGTTTGGGTAAAACGGATGTCCGACTAAATATTTGAACCCGGCTCAGTTCAATCACGACAATTTCAAACACTGATATCGTTAACCATTATGCCAGCACAGCGCATGAACCCAATTGACCAAAATCAATTGTTAAATTTAACTTTCAAAAAGTGATTTTTGGGAAGGTAGATTTGGGTGGTTCCGGGGGATGGTACCCCCAGGCTACGTAAAAAAATTTGTCTCTTAAATATCTACTGATATCAAAAAAAGTAGCGCCCTAGATCAAGCCGTTAAAAAATTGATTTTTGGGGGTCTATTCGGGAAGGTTTCGGGGGCTGGAAACTGGTACATTAGGCTACACAAATTTCTTGCACATTGTAGGCAATCTGGTTAACTTCGTTGTCAGCTGCTAAAAGTAACCAAGCAGTAGGTTACGGGTACAGCACTGGCTAGTGCTGTTCAAGCTAGTGAAATCTGAACCATGGCTCTTTTTTATTTGTAGGCTGATAAACATAGGTCAGCGTAACCAAACTGCTGGCAAAAGCGTAAGCTGACTAACCTGTGTAGCGTCGTCAGCTACAATCAATCAGTCAACTAACCACAAGAAATAAATATCTGGAACCGATGGCTTTATAATTCAACCAATCATACACCTCATGGGCTGCGCAGTTGAGCCGGTCAACCGCAATTGGGACGCATCCTTTCAAAACCGAATGACGCTGCACCTGTAATGCGTAGGGTGACCAAATGACGAATCATGATATATACGGTAGGCTTATCCCAGACTAACTTCCGGGATATGCAGAGCATACTGCTATTTGCGGTGTTTGTGCCAAAGAAATAGACTACCGGCACAACAATAGTCTTGTGAATATATTTCCAGTAACTCAACTGCTGGATCTGGAATCAATCAATTACGTTTATTTGTGCTCAAATCAAAACAATCAGATTTCAAAATACAACACAGAAAAATAAAGCACCAGGAGATGGCGAAAATCTTTAAGTCAACCACCACCTGTCACAAGTCATGTAGCTTGAAAGTATGTTTTGAGAAAGTACGTTTATACAAATAAACAAATTGGTTGGCAAACATTAAATTGAGGGATTCCAGGCCACCAGGATCAATATTACTGTTGGGGGCCCATTTAAACTGGGGGCCATTTAAGTATTATTGTAGGGGGCCCATTTAAATTGGTTGGCAAACACTAAATTACAGGGGTCCGGTCCCCCTGGATCAATATTGTTGTTGGAAGCCCATTTAAATAGTGGGCCATTGAAATATTATTGTAGGGGGCCCATTTAAATTGGTTGGTAAAAATTAAATTGATGGGGCCCTGGGCCCTCTGAATCAATATTGTTGTTGGAGACCCATTTAAATTGTGGGCCAATTAAATATTATTGTAGGGGGCCTCTTTAAATTGATTGGCAAAAAATAGATTAAAAAGGCCTGGGCCCCTGGATCAATATTATTGTTGGAGGTCCATTCAAATTGGGGCCCATTTAAATATTATTGTAGGGGGCCCATTTAAATTGGTTGGTAAAAAATAAATTGAAGGGACCCGGGCCCCCTGGATCAATATCTTTGTTAAATACGGTTGTACGCGTGTACTGCTTGTTCGCGAAGATGCTAAAACAGACTGAAGAAACAATAGTCTTTTTTGTGACATTTTTATCATTGGTAGCATTTCAATTGGGGGGGGGGGCCCTCGGGCCCCCTTGGCTACGCCTATGTTATAATAAATAGCCTAAAGCTGTAGTACACGCTACTCCTATTCAGATACAGCTTCTACCGAACCATAGCCACGTGGCCATAGTTTAGTTTAAACTTTAGAGGAGGGTTATCACCCTTACAAATCTTTTGTTGGAAATTGCAAAACGTAATAAATTCATCACTACAACGTCACAAACAAAGTTATATCGGCCTTTCACCCGTGCTAACAATTTGTGAACTAAATATAACAATTTACTAATGTATCTGTTTTTAATTTTATTAAACATTTTACAATAAGCACGTGAAATAAGTAGCAGTAGCGGATAGTTCATTTTCTAAAAGTAGCGACGCTATCGCTACCGTTACTTGCCCTAAAACGTAGCGTCGCTACCGCTACTCGGTTGCTGTAGTCAGTGGCGCCGGGGACCAAAAGTGGGCCAGGGCCAGCTCAAATATGCGGATTTTCGGTTTTATGAAGTCCAAAATAGACGGAGAAAATGCTGCAGTTGGGTCCGAATAGTGATGTGATCTCGAAAAAAAAAAGGTCTTCACCGAAATTCTAACGGTTTTTCTGGTCGAAATTGGGTGATCTCCGAAAAAAAAAAAGCTGATTTCTAAGTGTCATTTCGATGGACCTCTTCTCGAGCTCATGGGCTCTCTGCTGGGCCCGCTAAAGCCAACGGCCTTCCTGAAGCCCAATGGGCCCCCTAAAGTCCATGGGCCCCGAAGTCATTGTACCCCCTGCCCCCCTCTCGGCGGCCCTGTCTGTAGTAGCGGCGCTACTGCTACTCAAAAAGTAGCACTAGCGCCGCTACTACAGTAGCGCGCTACTGCCCACCTGTGACTGCAGGAAAATGATAATTAAAGTTTTGTTGAACCTGTATTATGACGAAATAAATCGGCAGGACCACCGTTATTGAAGCTTTAACACAACACAGTCAGGTGTGTTATTACTATTTTTATGCGCTTGATAGAAGTATTAGAAAGACAAAGGGATATTTAGTATTTATCCACTCCAATCGCGTTA
Source organism: Trididemnum nubilum (assembly GCA_963965965.1). Taxonomy (NCBI): domain Eukaryota; kingdom Metazoa; phylum Chordata; class Ascidiacea; order Aplousobranchia; family Didemnidae; genus Trididemnum; species Trididemnum nubilum. Next base: position 30,185,509 of record OZ014488.1, read on the forward strand.
GTTTCTACATGGTGCTCTGTGCTATTTTTGCCAAATTGTTTTCCATGCTTATTCAATACCAGCACGCACTTTTCCCGACTTTTTCCCGGTGGGAAAATGCCTTCACAGATTTCCCGACTTTTTCCGATCGTGGGAACCCTGTCAGTTATCGTGAATTTTTTCCCCAACTCAGAAACACATTTTCGGAAAGCTGGTATGGGCAGACGTTTTCCATACTTTTTCGATTTTTTTTTCAAATCTACATTGAAGTTGATGGTGAAAAGTATGCTTTGAACATATTTAGTTTAGATATCGTAGCTAGTCTATCGCGGAATCATCTCAAATCAAATCTTTCATTATACTCGCTGTAGTACGTCGAAGCGTGTAACGAGTTAGCGGGGTCCATCTCCCCATCATTGCACCTGGGCGACACAGCTCGTTTCGAAGTAATGTCGCAATGGTGGAACACTGGGTTCGATTTGACCGGCCTAAGATTTGAAACTCAGACCTCCCGCTCCAGAGACGAACGCGTTACCACTCAACCAACCGGCATCTCAAGTTTCAAAATTCCGATGCAATTGTCATTTTATTTTCAGAAGGAAATATACCCTACCATGAACGCATCGAAGCAAGAAGCTTTAACAAAGCCAATTACTGTTCTTGTTATTTTTGTACAACACACATCGCGCCTGAGTACCGAGTCTGAAGCTTCTATGAACTATGCTGAAAATGAAGATTAATCAATCACCCCAACTGATATCGCAGAGCGACTTACCCCTCAGATATAAAACCGATCAGTGGTCGAGTGGATAGAGCGTTTGCTACTGAATCGGTAGACTTGGGTTCGATTCCCGATCGGTTCAAACTAGGGCTGCAAACTCGAATTTGAACTCGAAAACATAATTTTTCTAAACTCGAACAATTTTGTTCGAGTTCACTAAAAAGAAATTTTAAGATTAAAAATTTGTCGGAAAAATATTTGTTGTTGATCAAGCCGTGTAAATTTAGATTGCGTTTTTCGTAACAGCTGCATTAGTGCATATCCTTTACTGTCTTCTTTATGTCGTAGCGACCTAGAAAAATAGCGCAAGTATCAGGGCTGCGAACTCGAACTTGAAATTGAAATCGAAAAAACTCGGTTACTTTGCAGAACTCGAAAAAATTAAATTTCAGAACTCGAACTTGAACTCGGACCTGCTAAAATAGGCTCAACTCGAACTCCAGTAAAATTCAATCGAGTTCGCAGCCCTGGTTCAAACCAAAAACTATAAAAATTGGTATTCACAGCTTCCCTGCTTGACGCTCAGCAACTAAAGAGACAGTGTGAAGCCTCCGCCGTGTGTGGTAGACAGGTGGGCATATCAGGTGGCAGGTTAAGAAGAAAGGATTAAAAGAAAGTTTCGAAGAAGGTGTTTGGGTTTCGCTTTGGCGTGTAAACGAAAAATTTCAAACACTCAAACGAAAAGAAGTTTTGGTTCTGGGGACTTGCTTTACCGACATTCTGAAGCATTTAGTTTGTTTTGATGACATCGTAAAATTTTTTCAATGTTAAACAAACACCATTATTTAAACAATGCTTGTTACCAGTACGCATAATTGCATAATATAGTACAAAGTTAAAATGAAGCCCCGGTGGTAAGGCTGATGTAGAACTTGTTTGTGTGACGTTAAACATTAAGGGACAGAGCAAAGCCCCAATGTGCGAGTAATAGCTGGACTCTTGACTGTCAGGTCCGTTGTCTTAGGGCAGGGGTCGGCAAGCTTTAGCACTTAAAAAGCTATTATAACCGATATTCGATAAAATAAAAATCTCTTGGAGCAGCGAAACTATTTTCACAATAGAAGAAAAACAAACTGTCATGTGTCGCATTTATTAAAGCAGTTAATGCAATCAGACTTGATGTGATTTTTGTTCTTGCATCTCAGTTCAAAGCATCTGCACATGAGGGCTGTAGGCTGTTACAGTGCCGTCGCTATGGGGGGCCAACGACTTCCTGTGTCCCCCCCATTTCGGTTAACTCAGAATGCTTTTTTGGAGCATAACGTAACGACAAGACAACAGACAATAACGAAAAAAGGAATAATAACGTTCAAACATAATTCTCGTTTGATATTTTCTCGATTCTTTTCAAAATTTCTGGCCACCAACTGCTGTACATAAATGGGACGCAATAATCAGTCTTATTAACACGCCTTTACGGATATGTCGCGGAATAGGAATACAAGCCAATAGAATCGTTACCGGTACTTCGTTAGTGATTATGATTTGAAATAATACGTGAAAACAGTTTTTAAAAGACCAGGTGTTTTTATTTTTTTAATGCACAGTCAAGATTTTTTAGGTCGTAGTCAGTCGCGCAACCAGAGGCAAGGGGCTAAAAAGGCATCAGCTTCCTTTAGCCAAGCCATTTTGAAAAAAATTTAACCCCAAAAAACAAGCATTTAAACGTGTTTTGAACTTGATCTTAAGTTTAAGGGAGGATGAAGTGGCTAGACAATTTAATTCTTTCAATTACTTCTGAATTTTAGGAATTTACTGTAATTATTGCATATGACTTAAAAACGTGCGAAATGTAATTGAAATGGCGTTAAAATTGCTTATTTTGCCGCAAAACTGCAAAAATTACCCAGCGGCTGGGGACTCTGCCCCCACGCCCCCTTTGCGATACATTTGAGTTGCATCGGTTTGTTCAGCACAGGGTCTGAATTAGACAACTGTTGTGCAAAGAAGAAAAATACTTTTGCCAAGAGAGAAGGGGTTAAACCAAAACCCGGTTGCGCTTCTGGTCGCATTCACTCCTGCAGACAGATTTTTCAAGCGATTACATGGGCCGCATATATGAAACGAGCTAATAAACGCTACCGGGCTTATACGTCTTTTTTTCAAACATGAATACAAAATTTTTTAAACAGCGCATAATTTGTAGCCATAAAATATCAGTTTTTATGTGCTAATATTCGGTCTATTTGAGTGCCCCCCATTTTCGGCTAGTGCCCCTCACTTTGTTTGCTCTAGCGACGGCACTGGGCTGTTATCTTCACACATGATTGTAAGCTGTCATCTGTGAGATGTAAGCGATATCTGTTTTTGATGTAGTTAGTGTAAGGAAAAAGTTGCTCGAATACGTAATCGAAACATTTCAAGTGCATGCTTTTTCATGTTATCGTATAAGTTTAAAGGAGAGCATTTCATGTTTGAAAATAATTTGGGTCGATTTTGAGATGTTTTCAATTTTACTCCAATTGTAATCCTGAGAAAGATCGGCCTTCTGACAGTCGAAGTCTTCAAGGTAAAACATGAACTAAAACCGCAGAATCAGGCGCTCAGCCAAAATTTTGCTAAGGGGGGGGACTTGAACTAACAGATAGAATTTCTTTGTTCGAAAAGTATTTCAATTGAGCGGAGTGCTGAGCAAATCAGAGAAACTAAAGCATATCATAAACGGAGGTTTAGGGAAAGCCCCCAGGCGCTGGGCAATTTCTCAACAACAAAAAATTGCTCTTTTAGCGCCATTTGGGTGACATTTCGCACGATTGTAGAACTATTTGAAAGCACTGAATCGCTAAACTTGAAAATCATGTAAAAGAATAAATTGTCCAGCCCCTTCAGTCTTCACTTGCTGACACATCAAATCCGAAATATCTTCAAACGCTTGTATTTGTGGGTAAATGTTCTAAGTGACTTGGCTAAGGGGGGGGTGCTAAAACGCTAAAACTCCCTCAGCCCCTCTTGGTCTGCCACTGAGCAGAATGAATCAATCACAAACTTAATTCAGCGCTAGCTACAGAAGCAATTAAATTTTAATAGTTTTGCACTTTAAAGTAAATTATCCTTCATTTTCTAATAGTCACATAAAGCCGCAACATAAAGACCACAGAGCTACAAGTAGCCGACCGCTGTCTTAGGGCCAAGGCAACTTGGTAAATAAATACGTACCTACAATTTCTGTTACAACCATTGATATGTTTTAATTTTATGTTTAACTGTTTGCAAGCTTTCTTATCTCTAGGCTACGGGCGCTAAAGTCTAAAGAACGGCAAATTCTTGAAACAAGCAATGAGGAAAAGATGTCACTTCCCAGGAATCGAACTTGCAGCCAATGGATTTTCCGTCCAGTGGTACATAAAACACTGTCCGAGTTTCAATGGAATGTCGTTGCTTATTATATCTATTATTTTTTAGCAGAATCATGTCGATCGGTTACAAAATTTCTGATTAATCCACCGTCTACAAAATATGTTTCTTTATCGGCAGTTGCACCAATATTAATTTCAAACATTTCGTTATCAAAACTATTTATTTATCCGACGGTGGTCGCGGATTCGCATACTTAATTTAGCATAGGTGGGCACAAGTCCGTTAATCGTTAATCCGCTAATAACGAAGCTAACTTTTTCATTAACTCGTTAATCCGTTAAAAACTTTTTTCATGTTAACGGACTAAATTAACTTTCGTTAAGTGCTGTTAACGGACCAAAGCAACTTCCGTTAAGTTCTGTTAATTTCCGTTAAGGTTTTTATCGTTAATATCTTGCAGCTTCGTTGAACATTTGAACTTGTTTTTATCTTGAAATTAGATTAGACTGTAAAATGTATCTTTCAAAACACAAAAAGATCACCATAGCAATAAATATTTCCTTGCAATCAGCTCAACAGCGTCAATACGTGTTCTAAAAGCGAGTGAATAAAAAGAAATGTAAATTACACGCAAAATGTTAATGGATTAACGGACTTTAATAACTTCCGTTAATTAAAGCTGAAAATAACGGATTAACGTTAACGGAAGAGAGAAGTTTGTTAACGGACTAGTGGTTAACGAAACTAACGTTTTGCATTAACTTGCCCACCTATGTAATTTAGTGATTATTGTATGTTCAGTTTTTGCTTGATTGATGTGGATAAGTGTCAAGCTATGGAGTGAAGAAGTTTTAAACCGTTGTGCAAAACGTAAAATAATGTGAGTTGATTGCTGCTAATCGGACTAATAATTTGCAAAGTTTAACATCTATTTACTATATGAATTGTTTTCAATACTACAACGATATTGATTTCTTAATAATCGTGCCTAACTTGTAAGTGCGCGCGAGTGTGTTTTGCATTTTTTGTGTACCACAAAAGTAAATGGAGAAATAAAAATAGACGTATGTAGGAGTGGAGTAGTGGCCAAAGCGGATATTCGAGCGTAAACGAAGTTGCAGGCGATGCAAGCTCGGCCGTTCCAATTAAAATTATAAAGTGCCACGTATCACCCTGATCACCTGCCTAAACTCTAGATCTAAAAGCACGTAATTCGAATATAGTATTAGAAGGTTGGTACTGATTTTTAATTTTATTGTTGGCAAAACTGGCAATAAATTATTCAAGAAAACTTATAAAAGTAAAAGCATTGGATATTGCACGTAATTTCACGATTTCAAACCAAGGGATTAAATGCGTTAAAAACTCACTCAGCACCTCTTATAGGAAGTACGTCAAAGAAATCGCATTTCCACGCTCAGTATATGTATGGTTGATAGTTACGTTTAGACATTGAAAAACCGGCAAGCACCGAGTAAGGGAGACAGACTTTGATAAAGTTGGTTTCAGTATCAGCACAATGAAATTGGAGGTGTTGGGGGATAAAAGCGTCGGAAAAACTGCGCTTATTCGAACATTCCTTAACAGTAGACGAGTAAATGCAATTGGTGAGCCTTTGGGTTACAAGTACTGGTATCCTCCTCGAAATAATTTCGATGATCAAAAGTTTAGAACAAGCATTTCAATTGATGGCGAAGAAATAACATTGTATATAAACGAAGCGAATCTTTGTGATAAATATTCATTCACAACTGTAATTGTTGTTTGCTCAGTCGTCGATAGACGTTCATGGAAAAACCTCATAGAATGGAACGAAGATGAACGTAGGAGGAATCGCCGATTCCGTTCAGATACTGCAATTATACTTGTGGGAAGTAAAATTGATTTGAGAAAAGATAAGAACTTTTGGCAAATTTTCTCTCGAAACAAACAAGAGCTTCCAATCACCACTAGCATGGGGAAAAAACTTGCAAATAAAATTCAAGCTGCAAAATATTTAGAATGTTCCTGTTTTGATGAAAAAGCAGTTGAAAAAGTATTTGAGGAAGCTGTTTGGGCTTCGCTGCGATTTCCAAAATCTGGTACACCGAGACTGCGAATTGTTGTTGATGGAAAAGATGTCGTGGGTAAAACTTCAATAATTTGTCAGTTTGAAACTGGCGAACCTTGTGATAATCCTGGAATAACTATTGGAGTTGTTGGGACATACAAAAACCTTATTGTGGACCAGTGCAAATACCCAATTGAAATACTAGAATTCAATAGTTTAGAAATGTGTAGAGCACAGAGAAACGTGGGATTTTATCGAAAGCTACTATCTAGGACCGATGTATTTATACTTGTGTTTTCATTGATAGATCATGAGTCTTTCAACTTCGTAACACAAAGGTGTATACCAGACATAAACGACTATTCTCCATTCACGCCAAAAGTGCTCGTGGGAAGTTTTGCTGACGTGAGAAACGAGAGTAACAATAAAGGCTGGAAGCAAACACACATCACAACTGAAATGGGAGAAGAACTTGCACAAAAAATCAACGCTACAGCGTATTTTGAATGTTCAAATAAGGACGGAAAGGGAGTAAACGAAATTTTCGAGGAGGGTGTTAGGGCTACGTTTATTCACCGATTTCCTTGGATTCTTCCTCGACAAACTACCCTATCTTTCAACATTTCCTTTTTCTTTGATTCAAAAAGTTCTTCTTTATATGAACGCTTCATAGTTGATGAGCGTTTAAATACAATAGGCGAGCGTCTAAATTGGCATCGCAAAATCGAAAAGATGCATTTTCCGTGTGTTTTGGAATACTATCAAACCTACATTGAAGTTGACGGTGAAGAGTATGGTTTGAACATATCTAGTTTCGATATCAATGCTATACAATTGCTGAATTGGCTCAAATTTAACGACTGCGACACAATTGCCATTTTGTTCTCGAAGGGGAATGTTGCCTACTGCAGAAGCATGGAAACGTTGGCGCCAAAACTTAACCTCTTATGCCCAAATGTTCCTATCATTCTTATGCAAAATACGTTGGGCCAAAGTTGCCATTCCAAAGCTTCTAAGACCTTGGTTAAAAATGAAAATCAAGCCGTCACTATGACTGACATGGGAGAAAAATTTGCTCGTCGGGTAAACGCTACAAAGTACTTGAAATGTTCAAGTAATCATGTCAATGGAATTAAGAAGATATTTGAGGAAGCTGTTTGGACTTCGTTGCGACGTGTAGAAGAAAAGTTTCAAAAACCCAAAGTTCCAACTACTAAAAAATTTCGATTTTTTGGGCTATAACTTTCTAAAACAGTGGTTCTCAAACTTTAAGGTTAGTGGCCCCGTTCTAAAGACTTTCGGCACCATGGTCCCCTGCTCAGCAATAAAATCTGTCTGCATTTCATTAGTAGCTACAGGTATGCAGCAAGCCTTTAGTGCGTTTCGGACGTCACAGACAAAAAAGACAACGTGGCAACAAATGCTTGAAATCGGTACCGGTGGCCAGTTTTGCTGCAAGAGTCTAAAAATCCTAAAAAGCTGCAGTCGTCCGCTGGTCGTAAGTGGTTAATTACCGTTAACAAATCTTGCACTCGTGGTCCCCTGGTAAATGTCCCGTGGCCCCCATGGCCCCCGGTTGAGAACCCCTGTTCTAAAACATATTTCTTTCGACAAAACCGTAGAAACTTTAAAATGATAAATACCTCTGCATGTGATAATTTTTAAATCGTTTCTTTAAGAATATGCCATTCGGTGTTAAGGAAAAAAACAACAAAACATCACTAGTAGTAAATTTAGTTTGTTTTTGCACTTATAGTCTGTGGTGTAAATCTAAAACGGTTTTAGAATTAGGTTATAAATTCTACCGAATTGCAATGTATTTTTCAACAAATAAAACCTGAACTATAAAAAAAAAAAACCTTAAATATTAAAAAAAAATTTATAGTGGTATGTTTCGGTTGATTTTAATGCAGCCAAGTAGTAGTTTAACAATTTTGTGTTGAAACATCAACAAAATCGAAGACAAACTTGTATTTCATCAAGCTATATGCCGAAATTGCATTTTACCAGAACGTGTTTTTTCTCTTACGTTCGTTTTTGTTGTTTTTTTTTGGATTTTATGCATGCATTAAACAAACAAAAATGTTTGACGAAAAAAAGATTTACTTTAAAAAACCAATTTTCACTTTTTCTTTAAAAAAATTAATCCCCTACCCATTGGCAGGGTTACGGGCCTGTCATCGTCAAAAAGTAAAAATAAAGTGGAGAGAAAGTAGCACATGATAGTTTTTAACTGCAAGTACTCAATTTATACACTAAAAGCAACAAAAGAAATTAAACTCATAATGATCTCATCTCAATATTATTGGCAAAACATCATTGACAGGGTTATGAACAATCAAGCTGGGATTTCAACTATAGTTAGAGGAGCTAAAGCCAGGATTTTGGTAAAATCGTTTACTTCCGGAATAAAGTGTGAAATTTGGCACAAACCTTACCCAGGGTGAATACAACGATTTCCGAAGGGGAGCCAAAAAATCGGGCTTGGGCAACTCTAACAAACGGCCCGTAAAGTTATGCTCCAGCTGCACCTTATGGTTAAAGAAAGTTTTGTTGTTCTAAACAAGCTTACAGGACCATCTAGTGATTTTATGATTTTATTTTATTGTTTTTGCAATCTAAAATGTTTTGGCATGCCATGACGTCACATATGACGTCATTTTTTTCAAAAATGTATAACGGCAAGCAAAATATTGCTCAGATTGATGGAGTCCCTCAATGATATCAAGCTCTGTCACTTGTTTCAATTATTGGATAAACATCTTGCATAGCTTAATTTACGCCATTTTGTGACGAAATTATGACGTCATGTTTGCCGAAAATTCCAACAAAACGAGAGCGAGCAATATATTCTAATTAAAAATATTAGTTAGTGACGACATATTGCAATCAGCTTATTGCTTCAAGATACAATAGCGGCTTGTAACAGATGACGTCATTTTAAGAATCGTTTTATGACGTTATCATTTTATGATGTCATGTTCGCCAAAAATTTTTATGACGTCATGTTTGCCAAAAATTGCTGCAAAACAACAGAATGTAATGCAAGCACAATTGTTTTTTAAAATCATTAGTTTAATGATTATATTTTGCAATCAGCGTATTAATTCAAGACACTGTAAAATAGCTGCTTATTGCAGATGATGTCATTTGATGATGTCTTTAGATCTGGTGATGTCATATGGCGGTGTTTTGTCTTTCGCTGCAAAGTTGACAAACATAGAAGATATGCTTTGTGTAGGAACAATGAGAGGATGCAGGCATAATATATTATTAAATGCAAACCAAGCGAAAATTTTCAAAGCGTTGACTTGTGATCTATGCCCCTAAGTGCATTCTGGGTTGTTAGGCAGCTTGTGCCTTATCAAGAATGGTTGAGAGACAATGGTTTCAGATTGAAAATATTTTGCCAAACGTTGAAAAACGGTGTCATTGTTAAATCTGACGTCAAAAATAACAGCCATTTTGTTCGTTGTACGTCATTCTTTTAACTGTTCTTTGATGCAGATAGTGAGCCTCCCTTAACAAAATTCTGGTTGCAGCCTTGGATATTAAGCAAAAACAATGTTTTAGAATGTAATGTTGTGTATTACCGATGCTTACGGGGTAATGAATTTAAAGCAAGCACAGTTTGCTTCAAAATACGTCGATGATGGCTGCCTTCTTGATTATTTTTGCTAGCATATATTGCCCATTGGTACAGTTTCCCGAGCAAGCACATACTTTTGTGCATATAATTTCGTTCCTTGCACACTTATGATATTTCTTGCACCCGCATTTACTATAAGTAGGACACGACAAACGTTTGAAGCTTCCAGCAAGTTAGTTTTACCGGAAGATATCCTGACTCTGTTGCTTGCCAACCCCATGCCTAAACTTGAAGATGGATTTTTAATCAAACACTGACTTCATTTAATTGCTTGAAAAGCTGATCGGTTAATGTGCTGTTTCAAAGCATCCAACATTGGTGGTATATTTTCTAAAGTTCTTCCTCCTTTAGCAAAAGAATTCTTCTTGCAAGATTGACTTCGCATGTGTTGATAGAAGAACTGTACAGGCACACGTCGAACTGTTGCAGTGCGTGAAAATCAGACTCAGATACTTGTGGAGGAGAGGTAGCTGTTGATGCAAGACAGTTTTGCAAACGTAAACGTTATCTCTAGAAATTTTTTCCAGGATTCAAAAAGCAACTTTTTACATTTTCCACAAGACGAAGATGGGGTATCACAATCGCTAAAAGCATAAAAAAATAATTATCCATTACATACAGGTGGTCCAAAAGTTTTGCTGATTTCGAGGACGGAAATAAATTCGTTTTCTTCTGGTCGTCTTCCTCAGGATTGAAAATCGTTTTTGCGCTGCGATGAAAATAAAAAAGTGTTTCTTCTGCTCGCAAGTTCTGCCATTGCAAATATTCAGAGTAACCGTATTTTGGTTGCAATGTGCAACGAAGATATGCTATGTAATCATAATCTTGACTTAGTTGAATTAATACCATGTATCCATGAGGAAGCCGATCACAAATTATGTCTCCACGCTAAACATTCTTCCAAAAGTTGCAATTTGCTTTTTTTTTGAAACGGTAAACACAGATTTGGTTGTCATCGTAGTGTACGATATTCTACGACTTCCAAAACTAAGTGAACTTTGGATTGAATTTAGAAATGGAAAAACGATGGAATTCATTTTCGTCCACGAAATCAGCAAAACTTTCGGACCACCTTTAGGTAATGGATAATTATTTTTTTAATGCTTTTAGCGATTGCGATACCCCATCTTCGTCTTGTGGAAAATGTAAAAAGTTGCTTTTTGAATCCTGGAAAAAATTTCCAGAGATAACGTTTACGTTTGCAAAACTGTCTTGCATCAACAGCTACCTCTCCTCCTTAAGTATCTGAGTCTGATTTTCGACTTAGCTCCTCTACTAATATTTCTGTCGTTGATTAAGCGCGATGGAATTATTCTTTTTGTCTTCGATTATTAGCTTTTTCCTTGTGTTGAAATCACCTATGTAGCGTAATAAAATGGTATTTGTAAATAACCAACTAAAACGATTTTAAAAAGACCCCCTTGGGTCACTTCGCAGTCTTCTTTCGCATGTATACATCTGATATTTAGCTATTGTGTTTGAAATTTTGGGTAGAGCGATGAATAAATCATTCATTCTTCTTCTTCTTCTTTTACTTCAAAATCATTTTATTTAACTTGCAACAAAAGAAACAGAAAGACTTAGTGGACTTAAAGATCCGTACAACAAAAACTCAAAACTTGAATGAATGTAAAACTCAATCTGCTGTGTAACTCTATGAGCCGAAGATTCCCTTGACCAATCAGCACAAGGCAACTCATGATCACGCCACGTTGATCAGCCAATACAACCCAGCTACGAATAGCTCACGACACTCCTGAACAACGCAAAAACAGCGAAAAGGCAATTAACAAAAATCAAGGTTTTTGCCCGACTTCATCAGAATCGCACCATAACAACGCGAAAAACACGGGGTACTTTCTCGCTGCCACCACACTTGCTATAACCACTGTTTAGCATGATAAAAAGCTTCAGGTTAAGCCAAAAGTTTTTAACATTTGAAGTTTGGCAGTTTCAAAATTTTGTTCCTTCTCCAGGGTTGAAAGTCGGGCCTGGATTTTCGGGTCGGGTTCCGTTGAACTTAATTTGGGCCTGATACGTGCCTTGTGTATTTTATTTTTGTTTTTTTCTTGATATGTCTTTTATTAATATATAACGGTTTAACTCATAGGCGTAGCCAGAATTTTTGATTGGGGGGGGGGGGGGGGCCAAACAACAAAGCACACGCAATGACGTCATCAGAAATTTTCGAAAAAGGAACTTTTTGTGGGGGCAAAGATATTGTAGAATGGAAGATCTGAACCCGTAGCCTGATGGCACCTAACCAGGATTTTGATAAAGGGAGAGGGTGAAAGCGAATAGTTAAAAAGTGTAAATATCTAACTTAGGAGACGTGTTGAGTAAGCTAGTGTACTCAAACGTATTACAGACAGGGGTTTGGGGGTGGAGCCCCCAGCCGCCGGTGGCTATGGGGGTCTGTTTTTGTCGCTGGGCGATTTTTGTAAGTTTTTGGAAAAAAAGCTATTTAAATCCCATTGGATCACATTTCGCACGAGTTCAGAGCCATTTCAAAGAACTAGATTTTTAACATTTGAAAGCCAATCGAAAAAATTCAGTTGTTCCATTCTCCTTTTGCAATTAAATCCCAAAACACGTTTAGAATCTTGCATTATGGTGTAAAATTTTAATTGTAAGTGATTTGGTTTATAGGGGGAAGTAAGGCACATTGCCTCCTGCAATACTTTAGTAGCAAATAATAATCCTCTCGAAGGTTTTCCTTAGAGATTTTTGTTTAGTCATGAAGTTTACCAGTTATAGGAGTACATGTACGGCCAAAAGGCTCAGGCCCCTTCAACTGAAATTCAGTAGTTTGTTCAATGAGCATTTTCCCTAGCTATTTTTTTAAAAGCATTTTGTGCGTAAAAACTGGCGAGGTGGAGGTGAATCGTTATTGAAAAATGGTACAATAGATGGTTACGCTTACTAAACATGTTATTCCCGGGCCGGATTTACATTGCGCAGGGCCCCTGGCACTTAGGGGATTTTTGTAACATCTTCCTGCCAAACATAAATGAAGACCAAAAAAGTCCTCCTAACTGAGGGCAGGGCCCTTGCACTGTGCCATGTGGCAAATACGGCGCTGGTTAATGTATTAAGTTCATAAAAAGTTTAGATGAGGGCCTGAGGTAGCAACTTTTAGGACAAAAACCCTTGATTTCACCCTGGTTATACGTTTAAATTGGTAGGAAAACATTGAATTAAGGAGGTGCGCCGGGCCCCCTGGTCGTCAATATTATTTATCGTTAATTACTGTTGTACGCGTGTATACTGATGTACGCAAAGATGCTCAAAGAAACTGAAAATGAAGAAACAAGACTGGTTTGACAAATTTTTGTCATTGGTGGCATTTTGATTAAGGGGGCCCGGGTCCCCTCGGCCACCTCCTGGCTACGCCAAGGATTTTGAGACAAGATCGCTCCCTTAATAAGTTCTTAAATAAAAAAAACACATTTAAATCAAAATTAAAATAACTTCTTTTCCAAAACGAGGAGGACTCGAGTCAAGTCACTTGACAGTTTTTTGAAACGTCCAAGAATTGCATGACATTATTATGACGTGGACATGTGATCCTTATTATTATTGCTGACTTTTGTACGCTTAAATCCTAAATCAAAAAAACTGCAATGCCGGACAAAGACAACATATTGGCTATGCTCTAATTAAATTTATCATTGGTAGTATTTCAATTGGGGGTTTGCATTACCGCCTGTGTTTTAGCATTAAGTTTATAATAACGTTAAACAAAGGCCTGGGGTGGCAACTTTTAGGTCAAAACTCTTAGATTTCTCACAGCTTGGTTTTGTATATAAATTGTTAAAAATTTGAATCAAGGGGCCCCTGGCCCAGGAACCTTGGTCGTCAATTGGGGACCTTGGGCTCCCTGGTTGCCAGTTAGAGGCCCCGGGGCCCTTGGTTGTCGGTTAGGATCCCCAGGACCCCTGGTCGTTAAGTAGGGGCCCTGGGGCTCTCTGGTCGTGAGTTAGGGGCTCCGGGGCCCCCTGGTAGTCAGTTAGGGACTCCAGGGCCCCCTGGTTGTTGGTTAGGGGCTCTGGGCCCCCTGGTCATCAGTTAGGGGGAACGTGGGGTCCCCTGGTTGTCGGTTAGGGGCCCCGGGGCCCTCTGGTTGTTTGTTAGAGGCCCTGGGGCTCTCTGACCGTGGGTTAGGGGCCCCGGGGCCCCTTGGTCATCAGTTAGGGACTCCGGTGCCCTTTGGTTGTTGGTTTGGGGCCCAGAGCCCCCCTGGTTGTCAGGGGCCCCGGAGGCCCCGCGTTGTCGGTTGGGGGCCCCAGAGTCCCCTGGTTGTGAGTCAGGGGGCCTGGGGCACCTGGTAATCAGTTAATGGCCCCTAGGCTCTCTGTTTGTCAATTAGGGGCCCCCTGGTTGTTGGTTAGGGGCCCGGGGCTCCCTAGTTGTTAGTTAGGGGGCCCCCTGCTTGTTCGTTAGGGTCCCCTTGGTTGTTAGTTAGGGGCCCTGGGCCCCCTGGTTTTCAGTTATGGCCCCCTGGTTTTCAGCTAGGGGTCCCGGGGCTCCCTGGTTGTCAGTTTAGGGCCCCAGGGCCCCTTAGTTGTTAGTAAGGGCCCTCTGGTTGTTAGTTAGGGGCCCCGGGACTCCCTTGTTGTCATTAATATTATTGTTAATTACTGTTATGGGAGTAATTACTGAAAAAAAATGCAACTGAACATCGTTAGACTATGTTGTCATAATTTTTTGTCGTTAGTGGTATTTTGATTGGGGGGGGGGGCCGGGCCCCCTGGCCACCCCCTGGCTACGCCTATGGTTCAACTGGTAATCGGGGTGGCTGCAGACTTTGAAGACCGAGAGGTCAACTCGCGGTCTCCCTTGCCAAATTATTTCCTAATTTTAATTGTTTGTTTACATTACGTGAATTTTGTGGCAAAAATAAACGAACTTGAAAGAAACTTGTGTTTTAGGTGCTACAAAAACAAAATCAAACTAGATGTTTATTTTCCGATAAATATAACTCGGGACTTCCGCCCATTCCTTTTTTACTCGCTCTATCCCAATCACAGTTTGAAGTTCACTGACACTTCTTTGAAAATTGTCTGGTAGATATTTTCAACTCATTAAGCTTATTTCAAATAAACGATGATATAATCACCTTATCTTACGTTTTGACTAAACGAGGTAAAAGTACTTATCAATGTTAATGGGTGTTATTCATCAGCATCTTAACTGTAATAGATTTTTTTTAGATAAACAAACTAAAGCTACAATGTCACCACAGAGAATGAAATTTGATATCTACCCACTCCGAAAATTTGATTTATCTGGCTTTAGTGATTTAAAAGTACAAAATTTTGGCGGCCTCGTTTGAGGGGGAACCCCCCATTTCGATATCCCACACTTTGTCGAATTTGATCTTTTTGTAATTCGAGGTGTGTTTGAAAAATAGCGGGACTGTGCACGCTGCACGAACAACTTTTATCACAGAGGAAAAAGCATTGCTTTCTATGATGTCACAATGTCTTATGGTTTCGAAAACCAAATTTTAGCATTCTGTAACAACTACATTCTTTTTGGCACGGTTTTCTGTCAAGGCGCTTTTGTTGTTACTGGCGATGAGTCATGGATGTTCGAGTTCGATCCTCTCACCAAACGGCACAGCCTTGAGTGGAAGAACGCATTGTCACCAAGACCCAAAAAGGCGAGAGTGTTCAAGTCCAAAACCAACGTGATGCTGATCGCTTTTTTTGATGTCCATGAAATTGTCCACGCAGAATTCTTGCCACCAGGCCAAACTATTAATCAGTGCATCTACAAAAACATCTTGTTA
Source organism: Trididemnum nubilum (assembly GCA_963965965.1). Lineage (NCBI taxonomy): Eukaryota > Metazoa > Chordata > Ascidiacea > Aplousobranchia > Didemnidae > Trididemnum > Trididemnum nubilum. The sequence continues at coordinate 30,201,059 of OZ014488.1, forward strand.
CGTCTGATGCGCTCAGTGAGGGAGAAAAGAAGAGAACTGTGGGAAACGAGGTCATGGCTGCTTCATCATGACAATGCTCCAGCTCATAATGCCTTGCGAATTGTGGAATTTCTTGCCAAAAATAACATTGCTACACTTGAGCAACTACCCTACTCTCCAGATCTGGCCCCTTGTGACTTCTTTTTGTTTCCCAAACTCAAGAAAGTCATTAAAGGAACTCGTTTTCAAGATTCAGAAGCCATTAAAACAGCCGTGACAAGAGAGCTCCAAGCGATCCCGGAGGAATCCTTTCAGGAGTGGGTGGAAGTGTGGCAAGGAGATTGGAAAAGTGCATTCAAGCCCAAAGAGATTACTTTAAAGGCGACATGTTGTAAAATTTACTTGTCAAATAAAATAAAACATTTATAAACACAGTTCCGTTAGTTTTCAAACACACCTCATATTTGCCTACTATGAAAATTTCATGTGTCTGGCATAAGTGGTTAAAAAGTTTGAATTTTTTCGGCCGCGTTTGAGGGAGACCCCCATTTTGGTACCCCCAAATTTCATCAAATTTTATCTTTCCATTATATTTACATACCTTAAAAATTTCATGTATCTAGCTTAAAATGGTAAAAAGTTTGAATTTTGGAGGGCTCGTTTGGGGGAAACCCTCATCATGGCTCCCCCAATTTTTGTTAGATTTAGTTTATTTTTAATATGTACAGTAAAGTACCAATTCCGCAAATTTAATTCATCTAGCTGCTATGGTTTAAACGTTCAAAATTTTGAAGGACCTGTTTGAGGAGAATCCCCCCAACCTGGCAACCCCAATTCAGTCGAGCACTGGTCCTCCGTGATATCTTTAATTGCTCAAACTTTGAATACAGTGCGTTTAGCAGTTTAAAAGTAGATAGCTGGAGAAGAATAAAAAAGAAAAAAAAACAAAGTAAGAAAAAAGAAAAATAGTATTCAAGTTGGGGTAAACGAACATAACCAAGAGAAAGGCAGTTGATAGTGTGCTCAAAAATCACAAACTATTTTTCATCAATATTGATAATTACCGAGGTCATCGGTTCAAACTCGTCCACTTTCTGCCCAATTTTGGCCTGTAAAATTGTGGTCACGTGACCAGGCGCCCTCAAACTCGGTTTGCATAAAGCATTCATAAACACCCACATTGAGTCCACATTTCAGCTTTGCACATTTAGTGGTTTTGAAATTATAAGCAATTTAATAACCTTTCAAGCAAAAAATTACCGTTTTTTTGTGTCTCAATCCACGATCACGTGACCTAAGATTCCCAAAATTGGCTCTCAAGATGTTTTCATTAATTGTTACGTTGAGTCCAAATTTCAACTTTCTAGGTTTTACCGTTTGTTAGTTATAAGCAAATCAATCCTCATCTGCCAAAATTTGCAAACAAAATCAATGGTATGATGCGCGCTCACGCGAAGTCCCAATAACACAAAGCGGTTTGTAAAATTCCAACGACTCTCAAGCAAATTTCGTTATATCAACAAAACCTACAGCTATATATGATTCTGAAAACGCTCTTTCGCATCGCAATTCAACATATAGTATTGGTATACCGGTTATTTCAAAATTAAAGCTTCTTCCTCAACAGCATAAACTAAAATAAAAAAAGGCTAAAATTATACAAATTTAAAACAGGCATTTATTTAAGTTTTTTACTAAATCATTTATGTTTTTGCCAGATAGACTTCATTTTGAAAAGGTATAATTTGACAAATTGCAAAAAAAGGAGAATTGAAATTTATTTTCCCTAGTTAATGCTTCATTCTCAAGTTGTCACAGGTAAATGAGAATAACTTGGTAAACCATCACAGTTTTCTATACACCCTTTAACTAACCCGATCTTTCGGGCTAATGATGGTTCAACATGGCATTACCAAGTTTGGCATGTTTTATCTTTTTCTGATACTAGCCTACCGGTTCTTTGAGAATTTGATATGTCTACTGTAGGTGGAGTACTTCGTATTTAAGATTTCAAAAATTTAAGGGGCCCATTTGGCATAGTCTCCTCAATGCGGCCCACCAAATTGTGTTACCTATCTTTGATTTATATTAACCTATTCAATAGATTTAATTCGTTTAGATTTTGTAGTTAATGAGGGGAGGTGTCAACATAATTGGAGGACTCCTATGGTATGATATCCTCAACATTTTTTCATATTAAATTTTACCTATCTTGAAAATTATATTTGTTTAGCTTGAGTGGTTAAAATTTTTGGAAGACCCGTAGAAGAAGGACTCTCCAATTGTGACACCTACTTATATTTTATTTACCTATTCTGATTTTATTTTTCTTTTATATTTACTTATTCTGGAAGTTCATGTGACTAGCTTGAATGGCTGAAACGTTTAAATTTTGAAGCATCCAATTGAAACACCCCCGATTTTGGTCCCTCAAATTACTTTTGTCTTTTCTAGATATTTGCCTATCCAAAAATTTGATGTGCCTAGCTTAAACAATTAAAAAGTTTGAACTTTGGCATCCTCGTTTGAGAGGGACCCCCGATTTTGGTAACTCCAAATTTTGTAAAATATTTTCTTTATATTTACCTATTCTGAAAGCTTCATCAGTCTAGGGTAAATGGTTAAAGTTGAATTTTAGCGTTCTTGTTTGAGAAGGATCTCTTGATTTTTGTCCACCCAAATTTTGTCAAATTTTATGGTTTGGTCGTACTTGTCCATCAAGAAAATTTTTGTTCGTTCAGCGGGAGGGCTAAAAACTTTGAATTTTGGTGGCCCCGTTTCAGAGCGACACCCTCATTATAGTATCTCTAAATTTTGTCATATTTTATCTTTAACTTATATTTATCGACTTTGAAAATTTCATCTGTTTAGTGTAAGAAAAAATTTGAATTTTGGCAGCTCCGTTTTAGGAAATTCCCTTATATTGGTACCCCCAAATTTAGTCAAAAATTATCTTATTTTCATAATTGTTAACCCTAAAAATTTCATGTGTCTAACGAGTATGGTTAAAAAGTTATGAATTTTGGCGGCCTCATTTGGGGAGACCTCCAATTTTGGAACCTCCAAAGTTGGTTAAATTCCATCTATCTTTTTTAATTAGTAACCTTAAGAATTTCATGTGTCCAGCTTAAAAGGTTAAAAAGTTTGAATATTGGTGGGCCCCGTTTGGGGGAAATCCCATTATGGAGTCTCCAATTTTTGTTACGTTTAGTTTATTTTTCATATCTACATATCTCGAAAATTTGATCTATCTAGCTGTAACGGTATAAAAGTTTAAAATTTTGGTGGCCTTGTTTGATGGGACTCCCATTTTGGTACAACCAAGTTTTGCCAAATATTTTTTTCCTTTTAGTTTAGTTACCTTAAAAATTTCATGAGTCCAACATAAAAATTTAAAAAGATCGAATTTTGAGGGGCTTCGTTTGAGAAAAATCCTCCAATTTGAAATCCCCAATTTTTGCTAGGTTTAGTTTATTTTTAATATTTATCAATTCCGAAAATTTGATCCATCTAGCTCCATGGTTTAAAAGCTCAAAATTTTGGCTGCCTTGTTTCAGGAGGATCTCCATTTTGGCACTCCCAAACTTTGTCAAATTTTATCTTTTCTTCATATTTACCTCCACTAAAAATTTGATGTGTCTAGCGTGAGTGGCTAAAAAGTCACAATTATGGCGGCCGCATTTGGGAACGACCCACATTTTTGTACCCCAAAATTTTTTTCAAGTATTATTTTTCCTTTATATTTACTTACCTTAAAAATTTCATGTATCTGGCTTAAAAGGGTAAAAAGTTTGAATTTTGGAGGGCCCGTTTGGGGAGTAACCCTTATTCTGAAACCCCCAATTTTTGTTAGGTTTAGTTTATATTTAACATCTACCCATTCCGAAAATTTGATCTATCTAGTTGTAGCGGTTTAAAAGTTTGAAGTTTTGGAGGATCCGATTGAGGGGGACCCCCAATTCAGTCGGGCACTAGTCCTCCCTGATATCTTCAATCGCTCAAACTTTGAATACAGTGCGTTTATTGGCTTAAAAGTAGATGGTCGGAGAAGAATAAGAAAAAAGAAAAAAAAGAAAGAAAAAAGAAAAAGAAAAATAGTATTCAGGTTGGGGTAAACAAACATAACCAAAAGAAAGGCGGTTGATAGTGTGCTCATAAATCACAAATCATTTTCCATCAAAATCGATATTTACCGAGATTTATCGGTTCAAAATTGTCCACTTTTTGCCTATTTTCGCCCAGTAACATTATGGTCACGTGACCGGACACTTAAATACAAATAAATACACTTTATCCAAACTCGGTTTGCACAAACCATTTATAAGCACCCACATTGCGCACAAAGTTTCAACTTTGCACGCCAAGTGGTTTTTGAGTTATATGCGAATTAATAAATTTTCAAGCCAAAAACCGCATTTTTTATGTTTTGTTGTGTCTCAATTCACGATCACGAGACGTAGGATCCCAAAAATTGCCACACATGACGCTTTGATTAATTTTCATGATGAGTCCAAATTTCAACTTTCTAGGTTTTATCGTTTGCAAATTATGAGCAAATCAATCCTTTTCTGCCAAAATTTGCGAACAGAAACAAAGGTAATATACGCGCTCACGCGAAGTCCCAATAACGCTAAAACAGATATTTTGTCCGAAAAAGCACGAAAAGCGCTCAGCGACTGAAAGCTTCACCCCAATCTGTGATAAGTATGCTTAAGATTTACCATATTGCTCAACACTCCACCTACTGGATACATTTTCCAACGCAAGAAAATTAGACCTTTTGGTTTAAACTTCCCTTAGCGAAATCCAGGTAACGCGCCTGATAGCTTTGTGTGATGTGAGCCAAGGTCTAACGATATCATCCAAAAGATACGCTGTTCGTATAAAGAATAGTTTTCTTTATCAGAGAACAAAGCAATACTCAAGAAAAACGCCGTTTTTCTGGGTTGAGGAAGAATCCACGAAGATTGATGCCAACGTGAAGCCCACAAAGCCTCCTCAAATATTTTATTTATTTTTTTTCCTTCCTTACTGGAACTTTTCAAATACTTCGTAGCATCGATACTGTGCGCAAGCTTTTTACCCATTTCAGTAGTGATGATTGGTTGACTGCTCAAATATCCCATATCAGTGAAATTTCACACAAGCACTCTCGGCATAAATTTATATCTTTCGCTTATTTTTCGCATACATGTTTCTCTGACAAAGTTAAAAGATTGCATACCCATAGCTGAAAACCCAACAATGAATGCATTGGCTGTAAAAACCATATCTTGCCAAGGAACTCATTTGAAAAAGTCTCTTTCTCGGCTGTTGAATTCCCATACTTCAAGATTGTATCCACCAAAAACACACACCTTTTTGACCAGTAAATAATGACACAGCCGGTCATTTGAACAATGGAGATAAAACTCTACTTTTATGGAGGCTATTTATTTTCTAAAAATACGGTGACTTAATTACAAGGTTATGGATAATGATGTTTGCTCAGTGACCATAAATTAAATTAGAGGTGCTTACCAAATACAGTAAATTGTGCCCTTAAAGTTAAAACATTCCACAGTTTGAAAACGAATTGACGGCTCAATGTGCGTTGTGCGCACTAGACTATATCCCACACTCTATTTTCATTGTTCACAATTTGTGCTCTCGATTTAGAACGTGAAAACATTTGGGAACCGAAAAAAGGACTTGCTTGTGATTGAGTTTAGTTCATCGCGCAAGAGCTCGGCATGGTTTAATTACTTGTTATCATTATTTTTCAAAAAGAATGCGAAATGAAAACCCAATAGCATTTTTCCGAAATGTACCCAAATTGCCACAACGCATTGCTTTTTTCTTTTTATCTCGAGTTGAATACGATAATTTGACGATTCGGCAGAGTCGTTTCTGTGACCTAGTAGTCACGGCTCGTAAACTCTTGCATCACTTCGATTCGCGTTGCATTAAAAAAAATTTTTTTTTTGCAGTATCTAACATCAATGAAGGTTCTGACAGCATTGCCAACTTGAGAAATAGCAATTCAATGGACTAAAAGATGGGTATACTTCGAAATAAACAGCCCGGTTACAAATGAACAGAGTTTTGATCCCTCTTATTTGCTGAAAATTTAATGTTTAAGTGACTCTTACTCTTATAGATTGTGACATGTTCAAGGCAAAGAATAATTAGTCCAGCTGATTGATGCCTTAACGTTTCCAACGTTTCGTACAAGAGGAAGAACACTTTTGGCTCAATTCACGCTTAATTTGACGGGCTGCCAACCCATGTTTTAGAATCTTTTCCAAACTTGGCATGGAGGTAGAACAGAGTAAAAAAACTTGTTTGCAAAAAACTTTATGTTTCTAGCACAAGCGGCTCCTGAAATATAGCCTTTTTAAAATTGTACCAATAAACGAATTTTGAGGATACGCGTGAGTGATTTTGACCTCAAATGCCCAAAGTTGAGGTAGGAGGATGCAGTAAATTGTTACCCCCCATTTTTGACCAAGCCAAATCCAATAAAACGGTTATTTTTAAGCTAAAAAGATTGTGCTTTGAGTTATTTAATGATTTATGTGCTTCTATTTGAGCCTCGATTATGGAGTGCTCTGAATTTTTTTTTTTTCCTTGAAAAATGCTTTGACCCCATCTTGGATGACTACTTTTCATAGCTAATATGAAACCAAGCTTTGTCAAACTGAATTAACATGTATTATCAGGTATCGAACGATAGTTAGGGCATTGTTTGAAGCTTTTTTTTTATTTGCCACTTTCAAAACGTATAGGCTTCCTTAATCATGTTTAAATATCCTGGAACAAATTCATATCATTTTTGTTACCCAATATCAGCAAACCAAATTGGATGCAAGTACATTTGCTTGGACTTAAACTTTTCTACAACAATTGAATTTTCACCAGCATTATACCTCAAGGCCAAGAGCATGGATTTTGTGGCATGCTGGTATTGCCAACCAGACCACTTGCCAGGGATAAGAGTTGTTTTTTCTTATATCAAAACAATTCTTTGCGCATCTGTATTTTCAGAGCAAGTTGGCGTTCTTAAAATACGTTTTGTTCGTTATATCGAGCTATAGTAACATATCTATTGTAGTAAAATGTCAATATGCCTTCCTGGTAACACTGTGTTACATTTCAATATCACGCACTTACTTTATTTTGAATTCACTCCCAGAATAGGCTCGGTCATGATATTTTTGCATTAGCAACTCAAAATCGTTTGTGTTTGGACTCCCGGATTCCTTGTTATGATTTTGGATGGTTTATTACTTCGAAGTTTGTACCGCCTGCACTGGAAGTATTAGCAGAAATAAAAACAACAATTTTCTACTCTGCTTTTTGTCTCCTTATTCTCCGATTAGAGCCTTTTAAAAAACGTTCCAGTGTGACTTGGCTTTGTTGGCTATAACATTGCAATACTTTTCAAATAAGGAAAGGAGACGAAGTGGAAACTAGAAGTTATGTTGCCCTTTGTTTGGTTATTTTCTTTTTAAATAATGCTGTCCTCGACCTGAGGACAGGACATTTTCGAGAACTTGTAGGCTTCGAGGCCAAGGACTGGAGCTTCGAGCACAAGACCTTGAGCTACGAGGCCAAGGACTTCAAAATGTCTCTTCAAGGCCAAGGGCGTCCTTGAGGACTCCACCTCTGGAAATCCGCTCTCAATTACATTGCTGCAGATTTCTTTTTAGCTGTGTTTTTTCAAATATGACTGTTAGTGCTTTGTTTTGTCGATAGCGTGGCCCAGAGGAGAAACGTCTCGTTTTTACAACAACTCTGTTTGCAAAACAAATTTCGCGTTTTCTTTAAAGTAACTCTGTTTGCAAACGAAGTTTTGCATTTTCTTCAAAAGTAATTAAAACAGAAAACTCGTATTCTGTATGCAGACATGGAATAATTTTTGCTATAATTTTTGTATAAAATTTGACTGGAAAAGAGTTCGGCTTTAAAGTGTAGTCAAGTTCCATCGTTCAATAATTGTAATTTTGTAATCCCACGTTCATTCAAAAAGTTGCCTAAGCCAGGAGACAGCGAAGAAACTTTTCGGTCTTCGAGTCTAGATCAGAGCCTATGAGAGGGTACATCGGACTCGGGTTCAGGGGGTACATCGGACCCGGGCCTTGAAGGGGTTGGAAGAACCTCATTAAAACGCGTGATGTATACTCAACGAAGTAGTGATGCTCTTAGCCATCTGTTTTGGCAAAACCTAAAATCAGTCAAATTTTCGGTAAAGGCCTTTTTTTGTGGCCTTCACCTAGTTTACAGCAAAGCATAACTGTAATTATCAGTCTTCGTAACCCCTGAAATAATTTTTCTCTGAGGCTCTGGACTAGATGTCACCCACCAACCTGTCTACCACATACGATGGAGGCTTCACACTGTTCCATTTTGTTGCTGAACGCCAAGCAGGAGAGCTGCAAATACCAATTTTTATTATTTTTTGCCTAACTCCACCAGAAATCGATCCCGAGTATACCGTTTCACTAGCAGACGCGCTATTCACTCGACCACTGATCAGTAAAGTTGGATACTGTCATGAAGTCTTTGGATATCGCTTGCGATGTTGTTGTATAGTTAAAATTTAAAAAAACGTACCAGCGGCCAAACGTAGGCTTAATAGCACGTAAAGTTTATCTAATCTGCATGGGTTGGCTGATGTATGGAATTTTAAACTCCAATGTTGGCTAAACTGGAATCAGTTTATTTTAGGAAACTAAATACTGTGAAAACACAGCATATTCCTTGTTATATACAAAAGATTGAACTATTTGCGTTAAAAACCAACTTAGCACCAGCAGGAAGTAAGTCAAAATAACTGCAACGTCACGCTTATATAGTAAGCTAAAGCTGATCATGTTTCTAGATTAAAAAACCGGCACTCGCTGAATAGGAGGCTGACTTTGATCAAGTTGGTATGAAGTACAGATATTTATAATGCAATTGGTGGTGTTGGGAAATGAAAGCGTTGGAAAAACTACGCTAATTCAAACATTCCTTAACCGCACGCGTGTAAATGCGATTGATGAGCCTTTGGGTTACAAGTACTGGTATCCTCCTCAAAATAAATTCGGTAATCAAAAGTATAGAGCTTACATATCACTTGACGGCGAAGAAATTATATTGGAGATATGTGAAAGGAAACATACTGTAGAAAGATACCCCAGTAAAGTTGTGATTGTTTTATGTTCAGTTGTCGACAGGACTTCATGGAAAAACATTAAGCAACTGAGTGAAGAGATACGTTTGGGAAATCGCAGAATCGGATTAGAAACAGCAATTATACTTGTGGGAAGCAAAACTGATCTGAGAAAAGAGCAAAACGTTTTCCAATTTTTATCTCAACGCAAAGAGCAGCCGATCCCTACCAGTATGGGAGAAAAGCTTGCAAGTGAAATTCTAGCTATAAAGTATTTAGAATGTTCCTGTTTTAATAGAGAAGATGTTGAAAAAGTATTTGAGGAGGTTGTTTGGGCTTCGCTACGATTTGCAAAATCTAGTATACCGAAACTAACAATTGTTGTAGATGGAAAAGATTACGTGGGTAAAACTTCAATAATTTGCCAGTTTGAAACTGGTAAACCTTGTTATCAACCGAAATGTACCATTGGAACTACAATGACACCTAAGAGTATTATCGTCGACCAGCGTGAATATCTACTAGAAATAGTGGAATTCAATAGTTTAGAAATAAGTAGAGCTATGAGAAAAACAAAAGCTTTCCAGAGTTATTTATCTACGGCCAATGCATTTATTGTTGTGTTTTCATTGACAGATCCTGATTCTTTCAACTTTGTAACAGAAAGGTGTATACCAGACATAAACGACCATTCTCCATTCATGCCAAAAGTGCTTGTGGGAAGTTTTGCAGACCAAAGATACGCAAATAGCAATCAAGGCTCAAACCAATCATGCATTACAACTGAAATGGGCAAACAGCTTGCACATCAAATTAACGCTGCAATTAACGTATTACGAATGTTCACATATATACGGAAAGGAGATAAACCATGTATTTGTGGAGGCAGTTAGGGCTGCATTTTTCCACCGATGTCCTTGGATTTTTCCTCGAGAAACACGACTTTGCTTTAACATTTTCTTTTTATGCAATGTAGAAAGTTCTTCTTTGTATGAGGAATTCATCTTGGATGAGCGTTTTAATGTAATTGATGAGCGTCTAAACGGACAACGCAAAATTGATCAACGAGGCCACTTTCCACTTGTTTTGGAATACTATAAAACCTATATTGAAGTTGACGGTGAAGAATATGGTTTAAACATATCTGGTTTAGATATCGATGCCAATCAATTGCTGATATCACACAAATTTGCAGACTGTGACGCAATTGTTATCTAGTTTTCGGGTGGAAATGTTGCCAACCGCAGAAGTATTGAAGCATTGGTTCCAAAACTTGACCGCTTATGTCCAACTGTTCCTATCATTGTTGCGCAAAACACATCGTACCAAAGTTGCCACTCTAAAGCTTCGATAAACTTACTTGAAAACGAAGCTCAATCAATCATACCGACTGACATGAGAGAACAACTTGTCCGCCAGATGAATGCTATAAAGTATTTGGAGTCTTCAAGTAATGATTTGAATGGATTTGAAAAGATATTTGAAGAAGCTGTTTGGGCTTCGCTTCGGCGTGTAGAAGAAAAATTTCAAAAACCAAAACGAAAAAAACTTCGATTGGGAAAACTTACCTTACCATTACCAGCGTTCTAGATCTATTACTTTTTGACAGCATCGTGAAATTTTTTATATGTTAGACAATCCAACAATATTTGACATTTTCGTTTCATCAGCCTGGATGATATAGTCTAAGCAGTGTTAAAATGAAGCCTGTTGGTAAAGCTAGCATAAAAACTTTTCCTAAGGGCATTGACTAATCGAAAGGATCAGGTGAATCCTCCATCATGTGTGGTAATATAGATTTCGTATATGTCTTGTCGTGTCTTATCATTGTACAAATGAGTGTATAGTCTTATCTTGTATAGTGCTATTGCGCAGAAATTATAGATCAATCCACGATCTGCAAAATATTTCTTTATCGGCAGTCGCACCACTATCCAAGTATTCATCAGAACAGGGTTGCCACAGAAAATTGAATTTCAGGACTTTTTCAGGGTTGTATAAGACTATTTTTACAGGATTTAAATTTAATTTTCACTATTACTCCGAAACCAAACGCATGACGTAGATGATTTTTGTTATTTTTCGAAAAAAAAAAATAGCCATTTTAAGGCCAATCGGTTCAAATTTCGCACCTTTTTAAAGCCATTTTGCTAAGATTTGACAGCCAGTTAAAGAACTAAATTGCAAAGTCCTTTCTTGCCCCCCTCCCCCTTCTCACAAGTCAAGTCCAAAACACGTTTAAACGCTTTCATTTTAGAGTTAAAATTTCGAAGGGACTTCGCTATGGGGTGTCTGAAGCCCTCTTGCCCACTGGCTGCGCCGCTGGTCACTGGGTAAGTGGCTTCACTATTCTGTCCTAGTGAAGCACGGGAAAACCTTCCAAATATTTTCCAGGACTTATAAACAAAACTCTAGGACTTTCAAGAACTTTTCAGGACAGCAAAAAAATCCAAGACTTTTTAGGATGTGGCAACCCAGAGAACTTTAATATGTTTATCAGTCAAAAGTGCCTTTATGAATATTTAGTTTAATGTTAATTATACACTATTTTTTTTGGTATTTTTCTACCAATAATAACAAAAATCACAACGTATCTTTCTACAAGTAGGCTAATAACTGAAAACCAGTGATTCTCAAACTTTTTTAGGAAAATTACGCAACGGTCTCGGAGTAATTTTTTAACAAATCACGGTCTCCTTAAAAAATTAACATAAATAAACACACACAAAAAAGTTTTTTTATTGTATCAATGTGACAGGTGCACTTCCTTCTTTGCTATCAGTTCAGCTATGTCCGCTTTGGTCAACGCAACCCTGTTATCGTGAATCGCATCTAACCGGTTTTCAGCTTTTGGCTTGATGGCAAGCTGCGCACAAAATGCAGATTCACACTCAATGTTGTTGGGAATAGAATTAGTATGAAGACACGACAAAGCGCACAAACCGAGTCGCCTCAAGTACTTTCAAGCAGGGATACAATTTCTTCTTTCAAGGTCATCTTCGAAATGTAACGGTAAATTTGTGACATTTTAATCCAAAAGTCACTGCAAGACTTTTCACTAGCTAAGCTTCTTGTATTTCCATCATTCACCAAATTAGTAAACTGTTCTTAAAGTAAATTATTTAGTGAAGGCAGATCTCCAACACTCCAGCATCTCCGACAATGCTTTTGAAAATCTTTTAAGTCAGGGAAGTACTGCCTAATTTTTCGGTCTTTCTCAGTTTCCTCACCAAGTGACTAAATATCGCTTTGAATCTGCGAGTTTGTAGTTGGTTTTGAAGGAATTGCATGTTTCGATGCTTTGCTGATAGACCTAGAAGAAGTAGCAGTTTTTTTGTGATGTGACGTCACTTGGCAAATAAATATGGTATGGCAATTTCACCTAGAATGAAAATGTGTCGTTTTATGAGCTCGAGAACACCTTCGTTGACATCAACTTTGTTTTCATCAAGAAAAGAACTGAGATGCGGAAAGGGAGCAAAGTTTTTGTTTTGCAATTTGGAATTACCATAGCTCCACATACTTCGGGATTTATTGATTACTAATTTATAGATTTTGCAAGGTTCTTCAAGGAGAATGAACAATTTATTTGACCGAAAGTGAAATCACGCATTACAGTAGCTTATTCTGAAACCAATTCTGCTGCCGCCACCCAGTAGGTTTTTACTTTTAGACCATCTGCAAAACAAACGATCCTTTTTGCTACTAAACATTCTCGTCATAGATCTGTGTGTTGCCTGTAAGGTTTCATAGCAAATTGTGTTTGTTAAGTTTGGTTTGGAAAGATAAGTTGCCTGAAAATCTTAAACAATTTTTTTTTCTTCTGGAGCGCCGTTTTGATTTTTTTGGTATGTGCTTCACGATCCCAAAAAATTGTTTTGCGGAACCCAAAAAGACAGCGGACCCTAGTTTGAGAACCACTGCTGTAAACAACGAAATACGATCTTAAACGTTTTCAAAAATTTTGCAGTGGAGCGTTTTGTTTGGCTTTATTATCTCCAAGTGGTGTTGTACTCGTATCAGTTTAGGTTTAAATTAAAAAAAAATAGAAGCAAAAATTAGAAGTTAATAAGTGTTTGATTACTTTATGCCGCAACGTTTTGTGAGCTGGATCGTTGTTTTTTCTCGTGTTTGTTTTCGTTTTCTTTTTTAGGGGGAGGGGAAATTTTATGAAATAAAAAATAAAAAAATGTCTAAGGAAAAATAGTTTACTTTCAATAAACCAATTTGTTAAGAAAATTAATCTGTGTATTATACCGGCGGTTGGCGCTATGTTGGCCTGCCAACCTAGGACGTACTTCATTCGACGAAAGCCAAGATATTACAGCAAAAATTGAATCGCAACATAGTCAGCAAAGATCATGCAAATAATGTCTTATCATTCATGTAATCACTGTAGCAGTTCTGGCAGTAAAAAGCTGATGTAAAATAACAACTTGCGTTTCGATCTTTAGGTTTTAAATCAGATGAATAAAGATTAAGCATAACCGCGCGGCAGTATCATGATATAATGACGGTCGAGCGGTAACGCGTTCGTCTCTGGAGTGGGACGTCTTAAGTTCAAATTTCGGGCCAGTCAAATCGGACACAATGTTGCGAACGGCTTCCCACCACTGCGACATTTCTTCGAAAGTAGCAGTATTGCCGCAAGAGGAAAGACGAGTAAACGGGCCCCAAAACTTGTTACACGTATTTGATGATTGTATTATTCAGCTTAACATAAGTAGAAAATGACAAAAAACAATATTCTTAACTGGAGATACTTATAAATTATGCGCTTAAAAGCTTCTTTCGCTACGAAAGAAAATCAATCTCAACTGGCAAAACATCATTGACAGATACTCATCAGTATTCAAAAAGCTGTGAGTTCGAAGTGTTAATAATTTCGTGTGCATTCAGTATTTTTTTATTTCTTGATATCTTGTTTATCTTTCATTATTTTTTTATGACTTCGGTTAATTTTGTTGCTTTTCCTGTTGAAACAGAGCTACCAATATTAAAGAAAGTTGTTGTGATCATTATTTTACATCAGAATACGAAAAAATTCGGTCAAACACCATCAGACCTCAAACTTGAGTCTGTAAAATTTCAACATATTTTCGTCACGGAAATAAAGATATCTAGCGATTAGTGATCGAGTGGATACAGCATTTACTTCGGAAACGAGAGACTTGGGTTCGACCCCCAGTCGCGAATTACCACACGGAGTAATTACTGGTGTTTACAGTTTTCCTGCTTGACGTCAGCATAGAAATGGACAATGTCTTTTCGCTATCTTCTGGACAACGCAACTATTGGTAAATAAAACCGTAAAAACTACCATGCATTTGAGACTGTGTTGCACATAATAGAATTATTAATTAAACAACAAACAGGTCATTGCAAGTTACAGTCATTTGTTATTTCTATCAACATAGCTGAATAGTCGTAATATACTGACGTTGGGGTAAAAATGAGACTAGATTCGAAGCAATTCGTCTAAGGCAGAGTTGTAAAGGGGTCGACAACTACGAGCCCAAACCCGGCCCGAATACGAAACATAAGCCCGAATCCGAAAAGTGATTTGAAGTCAAAACCAAAGGCCCGAAAATAACGTTAGATCTAAAAAATGTATATGGTTGTTGCTCGAATAGGGTTAAAATAAAACTACTTATTGCTGATAAATTGTGATGTGATAATAATATTCTGTAATGTAATAATAATCGCATTGATGCTTAAACGAAGTCGTCATTCAGTGGTTGTTTTAATTACGCTTTCTTGGCATCTGAAATGCAAAAACCCAAGGCAAATACGTATATTTAGCCCAAATTAAGCCCGATATTTTGTCAATCCCGAAGCGGACCCGAAAATCCCAGCCCGACTTACAACCGGTGGTTTAAGGCTTGATAAAAATTATACTCTTTATAGTGACTATATAGACAATGTATTTAATGTTTATAGCCTTAGCATTTGTTCTTCTTTGAAAAATTAAATATTAACTATAACATTTGCAGAAAAAAAGCTTGCAGAGAACAACTAAGACAAACAGCTCGTGCTCTAAAATACTAATTAATCGCAATAATTGAACTATGAGAAGGTTCAATTGACAAAAACAATTAATTCGTTGTTTTAGGACCTGACAATATAGGAAAAACTGCAGTAATTCGAACGTTTAATAACCATAAGCGAGTTATTGCAGTTGGTGATAGTTTGGGTTACAAACTTACTACTTCTGGCATCCTTCTTAATATCAATTCCATAAACATCAAAATTTAGAGCAAACATTTCGATCGATGGCGAAAAAATTATATGGATAAAAGCGAAACTAAATCAGGCAGCAAGTAAATATGAGCAGAAAGACACATGAAGGTATAAAAATGAAAATCATATACTTTCAATTCGTAATTTTAGTCAAATTTAAAAACTCTTAACAGACTATTAAAAGTTTCTAAATTTGGCTGTGAACAAAACTATTATTAAATTTGCTCTGACCTCTAATCATTGAGCTCTCTTCAGCTGGAGGTACCAGAAAGAACAGTTAATTTCAATTTGTTTTACCGGGAAATATAAACGTGGGAATACCCACATTATCATTGTTGAAACATTGTTTCACAGTATGACGGTTAATGCAGTAGATGTTAATCACGTTTATAGATTGAAAACTGCCAGTCACCGAGTAGGAGATAAACTTTCATAGAGTTGGTTTTAAGTTTAAGCACAATGCAGTTGGTGAAGTTGGGGAATGAAAGCGTTGGAAAAACTGCGCTTATTCGAACATTTCGTAAAAGTAGACGTGTAAATGCGGTTGTTGAGCCTTTGGGTTACAAATACTATGGTATCTTCCTCAAAATGAATTCCGAAATCAAAAGTTTAGAGCTTACATCTCACTTGATGGCGAAGAAATAATACTGGATATACAAAAAGCGGTATAAAAAGATGAATGCTCAAACACAGCCGCGATCATCGCATGTTCGGTTGTCGATAGAAGTTCATGGAATGAACTAAACGAAAATGTACGTTTGTGGAGTGGCCGCTACTTCGGAAGTCGAATTATCATACTTGTGGGAAGTAAAACTGATTTGAGAAAAGACCAAAACCTTTTCCAATTGCTATTCCGAAGCAAAAAGCAGCCAATCACCACCAACATGGGAAAAAAGCTTGCTCGTAAAATTGGAGCAGCAAAGTATTTAGAATGTTCCTGTTTTAATGGAAAAGATCTTGAAAAAGTATTTGAGGAAGCTGTTTGGGCTTCACTGCGATTTCCAAAACCTGGTATACAAAGACTGCTAATTGCTGTAGATGGAAAAGATCTAGTGGGTAAAACTTTACTAATTCGTCAGTTTGAAACTGGTGAAGCTTGTGAAAAACGTGCGATAACCATTGGAACTGCATGTACAATTAAAAAAATTATCATCGAACAGCGCGAATACCTCCTCAAAATTTTACAGAGGTAGAGCAATGAAAAGCACAGGACTTTATAGAAGTTTGGAATGAAAGCCAATGCATTTATTCTTGTGTTTTCACCGACGGATCCTGACTCTTACAATTTCGTAACACAAAGGTGTATACCAGACGTAAACGATGACCATTTTTCAAAAGTGCTAGTGGGAAGTTTTGCTTACGTGAGAAATGAGAGCTACAATAACGACCGGAAGCAAACACATATCACAACTAAAATCGGCGTACAGCTTGCATATCAAATCAACGCTACTGCATTCTTCGAATATTCAATTAAGAACGGAAAGGGACTGAACAAAATATTTGAGGAGGCTGTCAGGGCTACGTCGTATATTCATCAGTCTCTTTGGATTCTTCCTCGACAAACAACTCTATGCTTAAACATTTCTTTTTTCTTTGATTCAGAAAGTTCTTCTCTATATGAACACTTTGAAGTTGATGAGCGTTCAAACGCAATAGGCCAGCGTCTAAACGAACATCAAAAAATTGAAAAAAAAACAACTTCTTTCTATGTATTTTAGAATACTATAAACCTACATTGAAGTTGACGGAGAAGAGCAGGGTTGAAACATTCATAGGTTCGATAGCTATGATTACCAACCAGATGTCGCTCAAATTTGCAGACTGTGACGCAATTGTTATCTTGCTTTCGGGTGAAAATGTTGATAACCGCAGATGCACTGAAACATTTCTTCCAAAACTTGACCGCTTATGTCCAACTGCTCCTATCAATTTTGTGTGAAATACATCCGGCATGAGTTGCTACTTTAATACCTATACATGAACTCATTTAAAAATAAACTTTAATCAATCACCACGTCTGACATGGGAGAACAACTTGCCCGTCAGATAAACGCTA
Organism: Trididemnum nubilum; assembly: GCA_963965965.1. Lineage (NCBI taxonomy): Eukaryota > Metazoa > Chordata > Ascidiacea > Aplousobranchia > Didemnidae > Trididemnum > Trididemnum nubilum. The sequence goes on from OZ014488.1 coordinate 30,218,470, forward strand.
CAAAGTACTTGGAATGTTCTAGAAATGATGTAATTGGAATTGAGAAGATATTTGAGGAAGGTGTTTGGGCTTCGTTTTGACGCATAGAAGAAAAATTTTACAAACCAAAAGTTCCTACCACTAGAAAATTTCGATTTTGCGGGCTGACATTCTAGACATCTAGAGCATCTATTTGTTTCTATGACACCACAGAAATTTTACAAAGAATTGAAAAGTTCCGTATGCAATAGTTTATGAAATGGTACGTTTAGAATAAGCTATTGTTGTCCAAAAAATCGTCACTGGTCGTAAATTTAATTTATTTTTGCGTTTAGTTTGCGGTGTTTCCCGTTTTAGATTTATATGCGTACTATATCCGAACATTTCTGCATCAAAAATACTAGTTTATCAATCAAAAGTCACGTTTTAAAATATTTAGTCTTAGTGTTGATTATTAAACGTTTGACGTATTTTTCGAAGAGTAATAACAGTAATTGCAACGTAGATTTGTATATTTCGAAAAGTAATAACCTTAACCAAACAAAAAAAATAATCTTCAACATTCTAAACAGTTTTGAAGTGATGTTTTGTTTGGTTTGATTTCAAAAATTTAACAAAAAAGAAGTAAAAGTTTGTATTTCATTAGATACTTTATGCCGTAATAATGCTTCATTAACTGGAACGTTTTTTTTCTCTTGTGTTTGATTTGGTTGTTTCTTTTATGTTGTATGCATTAAAAAAATGTTTAAGGAAAAAAGGTTTACTTTAATACACCAATTTTTGCAGATTGCTGAGAAGTCAACGATCTGGTGGAAGACACCATGTTGGCCTTCTAACGGGTAGGGCGTACCAGTGGCGGATCCAGAAAATTTTGGTGGGGGAGACGACAAAATTTATTCGCGCAAATTGTGTATAATCTCAAAATTTAGGATGTTTATGATTAATGTTTTTGACCTCGCGCAAACTTGTCAGGCATTTTTGTTGATCAAGCGCGTAGTCAGAAATCTGCAATGGGGAGGCTGCTACGGGGGTGTGAAGGGGAGCATCCAGCCTCCGGTGGCAATGGGGGTCTGAGGGTAAAGCCCCCAGCGCTAAAAATTTTTGTGTTTTTTTGGCAAAAATAACTTAATTTTTGGCCTATTTTGATAAAAATTAATACTATTAAAACGTGGCATAGAAATTAGCTGTGCAAAAACATGATTATACTACTTGCATATATGGGTTATGAGGAAAATAGATGTTGCTAGAATTTCAGTTCTCTTATTTACAAGCAAGTAAATCATGAAATCCGCTACCGGAAGTTCTACGAAACTCTCAAGGAATATTCTATTTCGTCTATATTTTATAGAGATATATAAAAATAGGGGGGCTAATAGAAGGAAGTTTCAGAGAAGTGATTGATAATTAATTGATACTGAATAGTCCCCCTCCTTTATTCCTGAGCTTAAAAATTCTTTGAAGATACCTATGTTAAGCATTTTTCAATTAGCGATCAAAACTCAATACCAATTTTTAGCCATTCTTAAAACTTTTTTTCTGATTTATGAGTTTTGTTTTTGACAAATTAGCCCCCCCCCCTCTAAATAAACATTTCAAACTATGTTTTAAATCATTTTTTGAGTCTATTCCGGTGCAAAATGTAGTCTCAAAAGTGCTAAAAACGTGGTATTTTCCTTATTCTGCATTTTCTTTGGCAGGCTAATGGGGGCTACCCCCGCCCCCCCGGCTACCCTACTCTTTTTGATCGGTCCCAACCAAAAAACGTTATATATAATAAATTTTTTAATTTAATCAATGAAATTCAAGTTAATAAAATACAATGCTTTTTCGTCTTTCCTGCTTCAAAAATCGCATTTAGTAAACTTTCGCCAACATAATTATCTGCGTCTACATAGAATGAGTAAAAACTATCCGCATCGGACTTTGATATTCCTGTTGCAAAAAGTGTATTCTATTCAAGTGTTTATTCAACATCCCGTAACTAACAATGTAACCAAACCACATTCCAGAAGACATTTTATTTGATGTACTGTCAAGTCAAATCAACTCATTTTTCATGGGAAACCGCTCTGTTGCATTGCGTGAGATTTGAACGAAAACGCGCTATAATTGAACTCTCGATGTGTTCCTATGCCTTTCTCGCAGGCAAGTACATATTGTGAATTTTTCTAATTTGGCGCTTTCGAATCAATCGGACCAGTAAAAAACTAATTTCTGTTGCCTAAAAAGTTTGCTGTAAAAAAAACATTTTTCTGCCACCCCCCCATGGCTTTTGGAATTATATCACAGTCACACGGCCTATCGAGTATTCACTGATTGCTTGCTTTCACAGAAGTTTATTATTATTCATATGCACGTTATGTTTAGGCTGGTGGGGGGATGCATCCTCCCCATCTCCCTAACTCCGCCACTGGGGCGTACTTGATTTGTGATAAAAACGATTTATGATAAAAAAAACTTGTGTAGTAAGAAAATAGCAAGCAAATAACATCACAATAATAATTCATGTATTTACTGCGAAAATTGTTGTTATATATACAAAACTATAATGCAAAAAAGAAATTGCGATTCTGTTAAATTTGGGAATGTTGAATCGTCCTTTCGGAATTTTTTCAATTCAAAATTTTTTTTACTTTTACGGAGTTTGTCCGTTCGAGGTTTAGTCCCATTCACGATTTTGTCGAATTCAGAATTTTGCCGACTGAGATCTTGCCCAATTCAGGAATGCGTCCAATTCTGGATTTTGTCCAATTTTGCCTATTTTGTCAGATTCCGAATTTTATTTTTTAAAATTTGTCCGTACACGTGCCTATTTATCAGACACAAGATACGTGCCTATTTACCAGACGCAAGATAACAATTTTAGAAAGAATTTGTCTCAAGGCAAAGCCTGATGTGCCTTAACTGCGTAATGCGCATCGCAACTAACTAGATGTACTAACGAGATGCTTCACTATTTTTCTGTAAATTTGCGTGTTTATTGTAATTACATTTTATTCACCAAGTTGCCTTGGCCAGGAGACAACGAAGGGATCTTTCGGTCTTCGAGTCAAGCTGCCACCTGCCCACCTGTTTACCACACACGGCGGAGGCTTCATACTGTCCCTTTGATTGCTGAACGTCAAGCAGGGAAGCTGTAAATACCAATTTTTATAGTCTTTGGTCTGACCCGACAGGGAATCGAACCCAAGTCTACCGTTTCTGTTGCAGACGCTCTATCCACTCAACCACTGATCGGTTAAATTAGAAAACAAAGAATGAACTTTTTAGGTTTCAAATGCATGTGCCATTTATTTTCAAACAAATAAATGCTTGACTTTTGACGAAGGTGGCGTTTGCGGAAGAAAGATTACAATACAATAAAGTAAACTCGTTTCAGCAGGGCGTGAGCGCGAACACGAACAAAATTCAGTTTGTGCGGAAAACCGCGTAGATTTCCTCCAGAGCGAAATTTTAGGCAGCATTCACGACGGCTTATGGGTTCAACCAATCAGCGCTCTCAATTTACGTCACCTCACTGATACAGACAATTGGTGTACTACTGATATAAACATTTGACGTTGCATAAAGTTTGAAAATAATTTCAACCGTCCGACAGTTCGTTTACTCGACCCCTTAATTCCAGCTGAAATTATAATATTAAACAATTACAAGTATGCTAACGTCGTGGTTGCTATTATGTTAAAATAAAAAAAATGTTAAGCGTCATTTCATAATACCATTTTCGTTATTTTTCAGATAAACAAAACCTTTTTCTGTCGCTCTAAATATTTATAACGGAGTACAATCGTCTTTTGCTGTACACAGAACCATTAAAATTTAGGTCGAGAGAGACGGTTTTAAAATGTTCACAAATTTTAACTTCATTTGTTTTTAAATTTTATTGGAGTGACACTAGCTCATTTTTGCTCGGTTAAACATTGCTTGTTGTTATTGATCTTGATTACTGAACAAAACAGTGCAATCCACTGGCTAAGATTGTTAAAACCTGGTTACCATTGTGTTATGATCACGGTACTGTAAAAAAAAGTTATCGTTTTAGTTTTTTTTAAATTTGACTCCTGTTTTTATTAAATTGGTCCTATAAAAAAAATAGTGCGTAATAAAAAATCGTCCTCTCCAATGAAACATGAAGAGTAGTTTTCTTCTCTCAAATGACATTGAACAAAAAAAGTGATTGCTCTCCAGCAATTAGTGTTGTTTTTTAAAATGTTGTAGATGTCATTTAAAATATTCTCAAAATTGATCAGGATCAAAATTTCAAATAGGGTACAACTTCTGCAATATGGTGCAATTCGCGTGACAGACAGCCGTCTTTATAATCAATAATTTTTCTAATCTTGATTTAAACCGACCGGGAATCGAACACGAATTAAAAATTTCAGCAGCAACGCTCTATCTATTCCACCACTGATCGGTTGACGATGCATTGCCAGGTCGGGAATCGAACCGGCAGCCAGTAACCTTTCAATCACTAAATCAACGCTAGCCAACTGTTCGACGACAAAGTTTTATTATAAATCAAATTACTTTCAAGATTCATTGACGGGACGATTGGCAGCGCTTTATATTGACAGAAAAGCGAAATTGAAAGATGAAATACTCTGCAAAATATATACCGGTAGTCTAAGTTTTGAACATAGTGTTCTAAGGCTTCAAACATATTTTGTAAATGCATTACTATAGGTCATATGTACTCAGTTGAATTATACAATTTTAACCAACACACACGTTGCAGAAACTGCCACAAGTGTGTCAAGTCAGAAGGCTCTACAATAACTAGATCGGAGCTTGCTGAGAACCAATTTCAGTAAACGACCGACACATGTTGAAGAATGAGATTCTCAAGAAAAAAACTTTCGCTTTCCCGTCAAGAAATTAATTATAATTACCTTCCGGGAAAAGAGGGTTTGGAATTTAACACATTGTCGATATATATATTTAATCGACAACATAGTGACTGATCATAATAAAAAAAACATCCTATCCAAGCTTGAGCCGTTGGAACTATGTCAAAATATTTGTCTCTAAAATAACTGCTGATATCAAAAAAACTAACACCCTAGCTTGAGCCTTTCAAAAAAATTGATTTTTTGGGGTCTCCGGGGGGGTGATACCCTGAAACTATGTCAAAATATTTGTTTGTTAAATATCTACTGATATCAAAAAAGCTAGCACTGAAGGTTAAGCCGTTCAAAAAATTGATTTTTGGGGGTCACCAGGGGGGTGATAAATATTTGTCTGTTAATTATCTACTGATGTCAAACAACACTGGCACCCAAAGTTTATTAAACAACACTGGCACCCAAAGTTCAGCCGTTTATAAAATTGATTTTGGGGGGGGGTCCCCAGGAGGTGTGGCACCCCCAAATTATTTCAAAACATTTGTCTGGCAAACAAACAACTACTGTTATCAAAAAAAAAACTGGCACCCTAGGTTAAGCCGTTCAAAAAATTAATTTTGGGAGATCTCCGGGGGGGGGGGGTGGTACCCCATAAACTAAGCCCAAAATATTTGTCTCTTAAATATCTAGTGTTATCAAAAAAACTGGCACCCTAGCTTGAGCCGTTCAAAAACTTAATTTTTTGGGACCCCATTTTGGGGGAGTTCCCGCGAGAGTCGCCCCAAATAATTTCGGGAAAAAAATTGCGTTTGCAGCTCAACAACTTTACTCAAAAATTAGATTTCTATGTTATGTGGTTTAGGAGAAGAAGAGCGTACAAGATTTCAGAAAAAAAAAAGAAAAAAAACTCATGGTGGCCAAAAGTGGGTTGGTAGGAATAAAAGGGAAGATATATAACCGAGTGAAATATTTTTTGCAGTGCTTAAGCCGTTTTTGACTGAGACGGCTCTTTACGCCAAACTTTCGGGGTGCTTTTTGGATCCTAAAACCGACGTCACAAGACTAATTGCCTCCAAATTTGGTACAAACATGCAACTTATTAATCTCTAAATACTGTCAAAATTTCATGTACCTAGACCTAACCGTTCTCGAGTTATAAGCAAAAGTCTGAAATCTAACGCTCGTCAGTTTGAAAGTGGTCGAGTAAAAACAAAGGAAAACGCGACGTAAGCGTCGGCCATTCAAGTTATTTAGAAAATTCGGTTTCAAGTTTCTCTTTAGGTGGCGCCAATTAGCTAACAAAGCAAAAAATTTAAGCGTAAACCACAATAAGCAAAAAAGTTGCTTTTAATAAGAATAATCCTTTTCATGTTTAAAGCTTTATAAACTATTTAGTTGTTTGCTTTTAAACTAAAATTTTGTATATTTCCTATCATACAAAAACAAAACTTTACCTAATTATGGGATGAAAAAATATCTGACCAGTTCCAAAACGATTTTGAACACATTTTCTTAAGCAATCGAAATCCAACAAAATTCTGCATGTTAACGTCAATAAACTCTTCTTCCAGTATTTCAAACCAGAGATGTGGAAGCGCCTATTTTCCAACCGCTTCCGCTTCCACCTCCATCGCTTCCGCTTCCGCTTCCACCGCTTCCGCTTCCACCACTTTTATCAAAATTTATCATAATATTTTTAGCTAATAATATGAATAAAATGCATTAACGTGTTACTGGTATGTAAATGAAAAGTGAAAACGATTTATTTCATTATTAACACACAGAAAAAGTAAACATGAAGAAAAACAATACTCCGTGCAATAAAAAAAAGTAATATTAAAACAAGTAATTTAAAACAGTGAGTGCAATAAAAAAGCACAAGAAAACAGCGCCTATAATAAAAGAAAAATCCAACGAAAATGGTGAGTGTAAAATAAGTGTAAAAAATATAAAATAAGTGTAAAAAATATTAATAGAGTAAAAATAAGTGTAAAAAAATAATTTTACTTAATTCTCAACTGCTCAATACGTATTAGGCTATGAGTACGAGCTACTTAAATTTACTTGGTCAAATATCAAGTTTGAATCGTCGTATCTCTATTTATACGCCGAATATGCATGTCATTTATTACATACTTACGTCATCTACTACGAATTCTCACCGCCTTGTAAACACGAGAAAAACAATGAATTGAGTTGCATATCGTTAATCGTAAACAAGTTTAAAGTTTGGACGTAGGAAAATACTTTGAGACGTCACCGAACTCCATAGGTGGTTGCAAGAAATGCACTTTATTAAATCGACCGAAGTATCGTCAGCTTGGTAGGTTAGTATTTTACAATAAAATTAAATTCAATAATGAAAACAGCGGTTTTGAGAAAGTGAGCGCACTGCGACTATTGTTTTTGTATTTTTTTCGTGATTCACGAACCCAAACATTACAAACGTACGCTATTGTCCCCAGAGAATTTTCCTATCACCAAATTTAACGCTACACACTCACAATTAAATTACTTACCGCAAAGAATCGTCAAATGGAATACGCGAAAGCAACATCAAAATACTTCAGTTTTCTTTCATAATACTTTAATGACAATGAAATTAAATTATTTTAAAAACTATATTAACTAACATTACTTCAAAAAGCTTGATTTTATTTGAGTAATAAAACTTCCCGTTGTGAATCGATAGTAACTTGCGAGATTTGCCAACAGTCGAAAGATTGCAAAATAGTGCGTTGGTAACTTGGTATTCGCTAACTGCCTTTTATAATTTGTAAATGAGAAACCACGAAGCTTTGTTTTCCAAGTGTGAACTGGGATTGTTGCTGAAATTTCGGCAAAATATGGCTTTGCCAGTATTTATAAAGTTTTAAACCAAAGATTTAAAAAGTTATTGCCCCGATTCGCATTTGAGGGCAATGAGTTTAGCAAACAGCGGTGGATTCAAATTTTTGCGAGTTTAAGAGTGGATACTTTCTGCAACAGCTGGCTTCACAAACTCTTGTAATGGTATGTTTCAATTGTTTGTTTTGTGTTAAAAAAACATTTAGTGCGAGTATTGTCGAACAACGTAAGTGGAAGCGGAAGCGGTACCCATTTACCGCTTCCAGCTTCCGCTTCCGCTTCCACAAAAATTTACCGCTTCCACCGCTTCCGCTTCCAGCTTCCGCTTCCGCTTCCACATCTCTGTTTCAAACGCTGAATTTAAAACCTGAACCTAATTCATAAAAAAACCGCCCAGACGTTTATTTCTATCCGACAATGAGTTTCAAAAAAAAAAAAAAACAGTCGGCGTCTTCCACAAGATTCAGATTCTGCCAGTGGTGTAAAAAGTACTTAAAAATTGTACTCAAGTAAAAGTTTCGTTACTGACAAAAAAACTACTTGAAGTACAGTACAAAGTACTGACCGTAAAAGTACTTGAGTAAAAGTAAAAAAGTAGTCATTTTAAAACTACTCAAGTAGAAGTATTTCTGAAAGTATTCACGCAAAATAAGCAAACTATTCAATTGAACAATGACAACTGGTCAACTACCTTCACATCACTGGCACAAGCCCTTGATTTTCTAACCCCTCACTATCTTAAGAAGTCATGAAATATTAATTGTGCAAGTTTTTTGTTACTATATTCAAGCAATCAATTCATAAAATATTTGCTCAAATACTCATTCACTGTCATTGTTAAATTTATATGCTAAAAAGTAAAAACACCGCGGAAGTGCCTTATTAGAGTGTCGGCAGCGTGGCCAAGAGGGTAAAGACGTCGTTTTTACGATGACCCTGGTCGCATGAACATGGGTTCAACCCGCACCCTGGTCACGTTGTTGTGTCCTTGGATAAGACGCGTTACGATGATTATCTCTGCTAGGTGGCTATGAACAAGCAGGAAATTTAGGTGGAAAGAAGTCAAAGGTCAACCGGAAAACTTGGAAATTGTTAACTCCTAAGCGGGTGCGGATTCGACCAAAAGATAGCGCCACCGTCGCTTTCACGTGAAAGGAGGATAAAGATGCATCAATCAATCAGTTAATCAAGCCTACTGTATCCACAGGGTGCGCCAAAAGTCACGCACCAAAGGCAATTCAATAGTCTGCGATAAACTTTTTTTGGATTAAAGAAGAAAAAATTATCGTGAATTTTTTTTAATTGATTTTATTTCACGACATGTGAAGGCAGATAGAAACCGGTAAAAACATAACTGAAATTGTGAGTGAAGCACAGTCATTCATTGATTGATAGTGATACCAGTGTTCTGTCACAGCATTTGTAGGTTAGACTGCAGCTTAATTTAATTCCAATTCAATTTACTTGCTGCACTTTAGAAAACCTGGTGCCTGCCTAGACAAAGTTTATCATGCAATTCCTGAATTCCACCATGTTTGTTTTCAGTTTTACTGATTTATTCATCGTGTTGCCTTGACCAGGAAACCGCAGAGTGATATTAGGGTCGTTGAGGCAAGCTGCCACCTCTCTACCGCACAAAGGTGTAAGCACTGAGCAAGTGAGCAGCACATTATCACCTTCAATGCAGAATGTCAAGCAGGAAGACGTGAATACAGTTTGCAGTAGGCTATCTAATTTTTAAGTCTTTGGCTTGACTGGACCAGATTTGAACCCAAATTTTCAGCCTGATATACAGATGCTCTAACCACTAGGCTATACCATCTTGTCGGCATATTTATCAGTTCAACCCCAGGCTCTCAAACTGCAAGACACTGTTCTCAAGAACAGAGAAACAAAACATTTCATCAGTTTATTACTCAATGATGAAGTTTTACTGCTACAGTGCTACTCAGCAGAGGTGGAGTCCTAGAGGACGTCCTTGGTCTCGAGGACACATTTTGAAGTCCTTGGCCTCGAAGCCTCAAGTCCTCGAAAAATGCCTGTCTTTGGCTCGAGGACAGCAGTATTTTTTGAATTATTAAAATTTTGTAGTTTGCCAGAAAAAAGTTTTGCAGACCTTTGTTTTTGGAGATCGCCTAAATTTAAACTGTAAAACCGACTCAATCTGCGTGAAAACCGATCAAAATCTGGGATAAGATCGTTTGATGTAGTTTCCAGCCTCTGAATAAGCCTTCCCCCATAGCAAATTTTTGGCTGTGCACCTGCCAGGATCACATATCTCCACTTATCAATAAATTTCTGCAATTGCCTAATCCTCCAGTCCTACAAAACAGCAAAACGGGAATGGATCTTTCACCCTAATTACGAACAGCCCAATTGTAAATGCACCCTAACGTACTAACTCTACTCATGACTTCAGGAAAACTGACGATTCGTTAGCATTTTATTGGTGTTAAAATGATAAGGTTAGGGTAAGATCGGGTAATTCCGGACAAAAATCTGCTATTTTCGTTCTGTCTGCTTTCTTCTTCAATCAACTCGAAATCTATTGCCTTCATTTGTGCATTTCAATAATGGACTTTAGTATTTTCACACAGGTTCGAAAAAAATATTTTAGGATCGGATGAAAAAATCGGTCTGAACGGACATCTACGTGTAAAGGCAAAAGTGCAAATTTGATACTCTTTGATAGCATATTTATAAATATTATAAACAGAAATAATATGCTAAGAAGCGTAATTAGGTACTTTTTTGAAAATTTTAATGCACTCCGCAGGACATTTGCGCCAGTTTAGCGCCAAATTAGTCATTGCGCCATGTCGATTAAAATGGATAAACCTAAGCCATGGTGATCAAAATTTCCCTTTTAACACCTTCATTGTGGTTGAACGTCAAATAAAGATCTTTATTCTGCACAATGCGCTTGAATTAACAGCTGTTTTTATTCTAAAACCACTCCGAAATTATCGTAGAGTCGGGGATTTGGTTTGTTTTGCGCCACGCCAACGCCAGATTTATGGATTTATCTGTGATTTTCTGCTGCGAATTGCGGATTTATCGAGTGCGGCTTGTCACTTTTTAATGCATAGGCCTTTTTGTACCTACAGCAATTTAGGCTTTTTTATTTTTTACCCCCAAGCTATCTTTTAAATTGTTTTTTTCTTTTACGATCATTTTGACTCGCAAACTCATAGTCTTACGGATTTTTCTAAGGTAAAATTGGACACGGAGTAGGAAAGGATTTCACTTTTTCCGGAAAAAATCAAGTTATGAATCAATAAAAACCTAGCAGGAATCTGGTTAGCTTGGAAAACAGGGTGTGAGAGCATGTTTGGGTACAGTATTGGACAAGTTTATATCTAACCTAATCTGCGAAAGAAAGCAGAGTGCATCTACGCAGAATAGTTTTATTGGACATAAAATGAACAAGCAATTATTTAATTACCGAAGTGATAATCTACATTGATATAGGTAATATAAAAACGCACTAATTGCAATTTTTAAGAAGTCGATGTTTTGATTAAGAAGATTAAGAAGTCGATGTTTACTAGTACTGTACTTGATTAGAAAAAATGCAATCGTTTTCAAAAGCACATGAACGCAGTCAAGCGTGGAATTTAAAGAAAAAAAAGAACCAATAGAGAATAGCCTGAATGCGCGTTTACGAATGACTGACTGTAGATGCCCACAGTCAAAGTGCAGTCAACACTGCGTCTCAAATTTTGAAACTACTTTGTACTTTTATCAAATAATAAGTACGGTACTTAAGTAGCGTTACTTCAGACTAAAAGTACTTAAGTAAAAGTAAAAGTAGTTAAAAAAAAACTACTCAAAAAAGTACTCGTTACCGAAAAAAACTACTCAAGTAATCTACTCAAGTAAAAGTATTTCGTTACTTTACACCACTGGATTCTGCAATACACGTACCAAGGTAAAATCACAAGTTTTGAAATATCTTTTAGTCAGTGAAAAATCAGCAAGATAAATTTCAAAAAAAATTTAGTGACAACACAGCAACATTCGTTCACAATTGACATTTTTACAAGTCCACTTTTCACGCCCAGTTTTTGGTTCCGGTGCCATCTTGTCGCTGAGTCAGAAGAAAAAGTGCCAAGTTACGAAAGAATTGTGCCACTGAAAGATTTTATATGTTTGCGATTTTCTTATTGGTGCCTTGTGAACTCTTTTAATGGTACGGTTCTTGACAATTTGATACTTTTTTAGCATAACTTCGGATCAATAAGAAAGCACTATAGCCAATAACCGGGTACGAAAAGTGGACTTGCTAAAACGCTAAAGAACAGCTGTCGGTAGCGTGGCCGAATGGGTAAAGGCGTCGTTTTTACGACGACCCTGATCGAATGATCTCGGTTCAACCCGCACCCTAGTCACGTTGTTGCGTCCTTGGATAAGACGCTTTACGATGATTATCTCTGCTAGGTGGCTTCGAACAAGCAGCAAATTCAGAGGACAAGAATTCGAAGAAATCCACAGGAACATTGGATCATCGGAAACTCCTAAGCAAGTGCGGATTTCTCCAATCACGAAGTAGTCTTGGTAATGAAAAGTGTGCGGATCGTCCAACAAGTTAGCGTCTGACGCTGTCCGGTGGCAGGAGGATGAATATACGCTACAACAACAACAACAACAACAGGTTTTACTATAAATGCTTTGTGCAATTAATTGTATTGGGCTGGAAACTAGCCGAGTCGACGATGAGAAACATATGAAACTGGTATTGCGCAGGGTTGAAGAGACGGATATTTTTTTTAAAACAAAAATTACAAAGCTGTTTTCTGTTTTTTAACATCGAAAATATGGATCAAACCTCATTCAAAAAACATTAGAAACGTATGAAAAAAAAATCTGAATGACAATATTTCAAAATATTTTGAAAGAGCCACGTTTTTAATCTCAGACAAATTGCGTAAAATATTTTGGCCGTTAGCAAATTTCAAACTTTCTTTTTGAAGCGTTAAACTTGGCTATTCAACTTCAAAGAAACACAGTTATTATTATTGCCTTCTTTAGAAGAAACCTTTTCTATACATACCATATATTCATAAAGTGTTCGAGCACTTGAGTTATAATGAAAACGTATAATCTTCTACCATGGGCAGTATTATGAGTTCTAGCTAGGTCAGAATATTAATAAACACAGGGTTAGGATGATTTCTTATAAGCGTGAGATCTCATTCTCAAAAACACCATTTGATCTTTTTTCAAGTTCGAACAAAACTTATCCACCTTGACAGTTGGTCATGAAAAAATTTGAGTCTATTTTTAGGGCGTTATTCAAGCGGATCACATGATTAGGCTAACAAAGCAAGCACATGACGAAGAGCAATGTGGTTGGTCACTCAAAACGCTGCATGCCTACGTCATCGTCTCAAGTCATTACCCTGGCCAAAAAAAATTCGACATTCTTTTGTAGCTGCATTAACGTGAAAGATCCGATTTCTTTTGAAGAAATTGGGTAAAATGTGACAAACTGCAATAGGATCAACAGAGAATTTGAACTGCTTCAATATCAATAAAACTTAACGGTCAAAAATTACGTTGACAGTTTACTCATGACTATTCTATCTTGCCTACGTGTCTTAAACAAAAAATTCTAAGCTATATAATACCTTCAATCTTCATAAAGTAATAAATCCAGATGGCATAAATGCAATCTCCTGTCTCTTCGGCCTTTAAACTGCTTCAAAACAATAAACAAACAAATATAAACAAATATGAAACCTATTCCAACAACAAATTATGCATTATAATTTACACAAAAACAATCTCGCTTTTCCGTATTGTATAATGTATATAGATGTCGCTTTTAAATCAAAAACCTGTCCAATCAAACGACTTGTACAAGTCGAGTACATGTTGGTATATTCTGAGGTTTGCACCAAAAACTGATTACTTTAGGCAAGAGAAAGGTCGCCCTCCTTGTGCATAATTGTCTATCTCCTGCGATGTCAACTCCAGCTCCAGATTATGTTTTCAAGCAGCAAACAAAGCAGTAAAACGCCTATGAAATGTTTTGATGTACAAAACTTAACAAAAAGCACGCCAAAAAAAGTGCTACAGGACGAAAGAACCATGTCGATATATCCTGCAACATACAACTTTATAATATTTTTGTTGCTAGTTGTAATGCATATTTATCCTCCTATCACCGGACAGTGTCAGACGCTAACTATTGGACGATCCGCACAATTTTCATTGTAATGACTACTTCGTGCAGGGAGGAATCTACAATTTTGTTAGCGATGTAGTAAGTGACAAATAAATACGGTGATATCAGGCCTGCACAGCATACGGCCCCCGAAGCCTTTTATTGTGGCCCCCTAAATGGTTTCATATGATCTCGAGCATCTTTTATGCAATCCATATTTGTCGTTTTGTGACGTAGTGTCTGATGCAATTGAGTCAATGTGCGTAGAACTGGAATGAGTTTAATCGTTTACGTGCTATCTGGCCTAAAGGCTACCAGCGCGGAAGCTTTAAGTAGTCGCCATTCTGATAGCTCCTCCTAGGCTTCCGCGCTGGTAGCCTTTAGGCCAGATAGCTCGTTAACAATAAAACATTAAAACTCTGGCCCCGCAAACGTCAAAAACATTTATCACAATTAAATAATTATTACCATCATGAAATGAGCTTGTTGCCGACAAAAGGTGCAACATTTTATATTAAACTTTATTTTTGAGATTTGTGTGTACTGTTGACATTATTGTCAATGCTTGCGATGCACCTTATATTTCGATAATTTGCTATGATTTGTCCCTGCCGTGAAAAGGTTATTATTTCTAAAAAATAGCCGATAACGGTTACAACCCTAATAAAAGATGAATGGAAGAGCGATGATAAGTTATTTCTGCCAGTAAATATCAAAAAACAACAGTTAGATGTTTTAGCATGCAGGCAAAGAGGTGACGATTGTTTTTTACTTTTCCACAATTACAATTCACAAGACGTTTCGCCGTAACGGTGGCAGCTGCAACAGTGAAAGCGTGCAGCCCGCGACAATCAGGTCCGTATTGTTATGACCCTTGTACTGCAGCGAGTTGTGCAAGCCAGTAGTGTGATTGATCGGCACAGTTCTGTAGTTAATAGCCACTTTTTTGACATGACTTAGCAATAAGCACCGGAATCAAGAACCAGGCCAGAAAAACATGGTGAAGACTGGCAAGAGCAGAGTGTCCGATCCAATGGTACAAACGAAAACACTCGCATTGCTGCAAAATTGTTTTTCGCTGTCTGTTTTCAAACTTGATTGTTATCTTTGTTGTTTCAAAGTTGACAGGGTGGACAAGAAGGTAAAAGCGTAGTTTTTACGTCGACTTTGATCGCATGACTTCGGTTCAGCCCGCACGCAGGCCAGGTTATTGCGTCCTTGGATAAGTTAATCGGAAAGCTTGGAATACGATCAACCCCTAAGCGGATGAGTACGATTCGGTTAAACTAAAAGAGCCACCGTCGCTTCCTTGTAAGCGGAGGATAAACATGGATAAATCAATCAATGTGAAACTACAAAACTGTCTATCCCACTGTAGGATAAAGGTAAAATTATTTCAGACAAAAGCAAAAAACTAGAATCGTTTTGTAAGTTTTGCAAAATATGCTTCACGGCGGTGGCAAAGTTTCCACAATGCATTTGCCCCACTAACCCAATTCTAACCTTGGGAATGCCTCTGTTATGTAAGTCGGCCCTTTGTGCAGCCTAACCCTTGTCGTCATATTTTGTTGGTTTTATTAGGTCGCATGTTTGGTTTATAGAAAATTTTCTAAACTCCATTGTAGAGCATCATTAAAGCACACGAGAATGTTGGTTTACGCTACGAAGAAGACAAAAGAGCGGCACCGTTTGTTACGTTTTCCCTTTAAAAATGCGATATTGTTCAATGGACAAATCTAAAAAAAGCTGTTTTTCAATGGTCGTAGAATGCTAAGCAAAGCTACTGGGGCGAGGCAGTCTTATTTAAAAACTAAAGCATTGTTGAGCTGTTCAAAAGCAAAAAGTACGCAGCGGTTGATAGATCAGCATAGGAAATTTCACAAAATGACCATACAGTGCAGTTTCGTAGCAAAATTCAAGGTCACAAAAGAATAAGAATCCCGTTGTAGCAAGAAAAATAACAAAAACCAAACATAATAAACACAATTTGTTTTAGTTTAAATATTCCATAATTTTAAAGGATATTGCAGTAGTAGATACAACGAAATTTTGAGTTTTTCGAGAGTTGTGAGTTTTTCAAGAGTTAGCATATGCATAATTTGACTGGTGCTGATCTTAAAAACAAAGTTTTGGCACTAAAAAACTGTTTTTTTGCAAAATTAGTTATGTGCATAAAGCATTTCATCTATAGATCAAAATTTGGCAAATTATTATTTTTAGCTCATAAATGTCTGTAATATTTGGCGTTTGGTTTAATATAGTAGCAGCAAAACACCTTGTCTAATTCAAAATATTCAGTTTTAGCAAAACAAAAATAAAAAAACAAAACTTGTCACAACCGCGCTTTAATATATAACTGTTAAATTTGTTTAAACAAACTTTTTCGTTGTCAAATAGTAATTAAGCAGATTAAAAATACGTTTCGGTAATATTTTTGAAGCAATCATTTTAATTACTCAAAAAAATCAGCTTATTAGAAGCATTATTACAGTTTTCTCTACAAATACGCAAAATTAGGTATTAAAGAAATTTATCTAATCAAGATATTTAACAAATTATTCAACTATATTGGACTCAAAAGAAAATTTTAGGTACACTACTGGTAAAACTAGAGAGGCTAAAAGCATTTTTAGTATATAACTGCTCTAATTTTGAATGATTTGAAAAAGAAACCGTTTAGATTTATATCTAATTTTCAAGGCCACGCACTTTAGAGTCCAAGAATTTTGGCGTAATGGATTAACGCAAAAAAAAAACGGAAAATATTCTACATAATGTTTTAGGCAATGAATGATTACACAAAGTTGAAATGCTGAAATTATTGCATCATGCTAACAGAAGTGTTTATTTATTTTCAGTTGAATATAATAACCACCGGATAGGATATCATCATGTTGAAAATTGTTTTGCTTTTTGGTTTTCTGGCCCTCGCAAGTGCTGATGGTAATTATGTTTTGTTTATTTCTGTGGCATTTGTGTTGGTGTCTCGAGTAGTAAGTTGTACCAAGGTTTATTCATAAAATGAAACAAATGGGTGGATATTTTATTTACAACGTAAGAGCAGGACCGTTGAGAGGGGGGCAAAGTACCCAGCCAAGAAATTTTAGGGATTCCGCTAAGAAATTTTGGAGTCCGCCCAGATTTAGGGGCTTGGAAGGGTTAGAATGTTGAGGTCAACCAAATATCTACCGTGTTTCCCCGATAAAAAGACCTACCCGCAAAATAAGACCTAGCGTGATTTTTGAAGATGATTTTAATGTAAGCCCTACCCTTAAAATAAGCCCTAGTTGAGAGCGGCAGAAAGACGAAAGAGTCAAACATTCTTTTTTTATATTTATTCAAACTGCTTTAATGCGGTGTATGCCATCCTTTTCAAAAAATCTTTTTTTGGCAAGCAAAAATATATGATAATAAATTGTTGTTAATGAGTTTCTGAATAAAAAACATGTTAATGGCAAGTAAATGTAGATCTTTTTTCGTAATTTTTGTTTATTTAAAATCTCGTAATTTTTACTTTGTAACTTCATTTTTTGATATATCAAAATAATACATCCCCCGAAAATAAGCCCTAGTGCCATATTTTGGAGTAAAAATTAATATAAGCCCTGTCTTATTATCGGGGAAACACGGTAGCAGAGTTGAAAAAGCGGAGCCTCAGAAAAAGCTTAGGTCTCCACTTCAACTCCGCGAGAAAAGTATGTCCAGTTTCAGCGAAGAACATTTTTCCGGTCATATCTTACATCCCGCAAGAAAACAGACCCGAATTTGGCGAAGACCTTTTTTCTAAATCTCACAGAAAAATAGGTCCAATTTCGGTTTTAGAAATTCTATGTTCGTATTTTTCTTGTACCTGGGCCAGAAATGTCTCTGAATAACCCTGCATATGAGAAAGCTCATGAATTTGCCGGTATCCATTTCAAGCGACATTTTAAGGATTTATATCTCCCAAGTTTTCCACGATAAGATGTCACAAGAAAAAAAATCTTCAAATTTAAAAATAAAACTATGGGAGTTAATTATACCATGTCAGGGTCAATAACAAGCTGTTATGGTAATGAAGAAGAAACGTATTTCCATTAATTTGCTGTGCTCTTATTATTGGTTGAATCGGAGTTGTAAACGGTCCGACAAGTACAGACCCGAACCCAGCCTGAACCCAAAAAGTAATTTTAGGCCAAAACCAGGGCCGAAAAAGCTCAAAAGTTAAGTTAGGTCTAAAAATGTCTACGATTATTCTTCGTACGCGTTTAAAATAAAACTACTTATTGCTGATCAAATGTGACTCAACAATAATCGTATGCTACTTAAACACAGTTGTCATTCAGGGTTGCAAAGCTATTTTAGTAATAATAAGTCAATTAAGATGTTTTTTTTTTTTTTGACGTTTGCAGGCCAGAGTTTTAATATTTTAATCGTTTTGCGTGCTTCTGGCCTAAAGGCTACCAGCTCGGAAGCCTAGGGAAGAGCCACCAGAACGGCGACTACTTAAAAGAAGCAATGCGAAAAATTGTCTTCCCACAGGAATCGAACCTGCAGCCTTTGGATTACCGGTCCACTGCTCTACCACTTGAGCTAGAGAAGACGCCTCCTCGCATGCTTAATTTTGGCTATTTAAACCCAGCAACTTGCTTGTTGTATGATTGTAATAATAAGTCAATTAAGATGTTTTTTGTTTTTTTTGCATAGAATAGTATGCAAAGTGGCTCTTCCCTAGGCTTCCGAGCTGGTAGCCTTTAGGCCAGAAGCACGCAAAACGATTAAAAAAAAAAAAAAGCTATTTTAATTACGCTTTTATAGCACGTAAATGGCGAAAAGACTAGGCAAGTCCGCACGTCAAACCTGAATTAAGCCCGACATTTTGTCAATCTCAAGCCAGAACCAGACCCAAAAAGTCCGGTCCGCCTTACAACTGTGGTTTGAACAACGAATACAACATCATCTAAAATTAAAGTCATATAGTCTTCAAAATATAGATGTTCTTTTTGTTCTATTTAAGAAAATTTCCACCGCTCTTCGTGCTTCAGTTATCTTTAAAAACAGCGACGACAACCAGAATTCAATAGTTTCGCTCCGCAAATCATTGTGATTCATTACGCATATCGCAGCTAAAGATCACATATAGGTGTGCTCTTCCTGCAAAGTTTATTGAAAACGCTGCACATAAAGTACGGCATTCTCGTCCATTTTTAAGAGAAATTTTTCAACTCTTCTGTATAGCTAGTTCGCTTGGTTACGCACTGCGTTCTACAAGCCCACTGTCAGGCTCGGGTCTTCGTTTTGGTTTTGATATGCTGTGTCATGCTAAAAAAATGTCAACTACGAAAAAACAGAGTCAATCAAAAAGCTGGCATATAAACTCAAAAAAGTTCCAAGTGTCACCGAAAGATCATCGTTTGCCAGGGGTGTATTTAGGGGGAGCCATTGTGCATTGGCCCCCCCCCCTTTGGGTCGCCAGGATTGTATAATTGCATAGAATAGTATGCAAAATTGAGGCATGGCCCCCCCTTCGCAAGTTGGGCATAAGGTTTGATCACACAAAGAGTATGTTCTGTGCGGTTCTTCTAGGCTTGCACCCACGTTTGGGCTTAAAATGGGAGAAAATTTGAGTGAAGATCTTTTTTTCCTTTATTTTTTTTTGCTCTTCACCTAATTTTGGGCGAAAACTCGGACAAAATTTGAGTGAAGACCTTTTTTTTTGCTCTTCACCTAATTTTGGGCGAAAAATCCGACTGATTTTGGGTGTAACAATTTCTGATTCAGTCCTTTGTTCTTCTCAAATTTTCTGAAGTTCCTGGCCCCCTTCCCCCTTTCAAAATCCTGCGTACGCTACTGTGGTTTGCATATAAACCCTTGGAGTGATTATTTCACCGGAAAATTGCCAGCTTAAGACAGTAAAACGAAAATGAGGAATATTCATCCGTGCATTCTTCATTTGCTTTTTTAACGAATAAGAATAGGCTCTGAGATAGGGTTTTGGTTAGATTTAGGGTTAATTTTGGAGAAAGGATTTGTTAGATTCGGGCCAAAATAAAATATTGCATAGAAATTTCCAGTGAAATAAAACTTTCTTAAACTCTTTCATACACTTTTTTGACAAAAACTCTTTCTTTCCTCTTTCCTAAACTCTTTTGATAATGACGTGACCTGAAATAAAATAGAGCAAAGTGCAGCGCCATTCATCATTGAAAAAGCCCATCGATCACTTGAAACCACGGCATGTAGCGCATCGCTTAACTAATGACCTGTTTGTTGCTGCTCAGTTTAAACTATTCATGCTGTGGTAGTAGACTTCTAAGATTACATCTTCGCGAAACACATAGCTGAATGATTGTACAAATCGCTCTGTTCGTTCGTTCGTATGGACCAGGCACGCTGCGTCTGTCTACTCCAACCCAGAGCGCTTTTTAGGGTTCTGTTAGCAAGTCTTTCGTCAGGCTGTGGCACCACAACGAGTAGTTGCTAGGCCCCAATGGGAAATACGCGTGAAGTATCTTTCCCAAGGACACAACGACGCGTTACCAGCTCGGAAATCGAACCACGGGTCAGCAACCTTTCGATCACTAACCCGATGCTTCACCAGTACCACAGCAAGACCAAGCCAGATATAAAAGAATGGAGCGGTTAGTGTACATAAACCAGGGCTGCGAACTCGAACTTGAAAAACTCGGTTATTTTGCCGAACTCGAACAAATAATTTTTGTAAACTCCACCTCGAACTAGAATAAAATTGTTAGCGTTCCAGTTCACTAAAAAGAAATTTTAAAATTAAAAATTTGTCGGAAAATTATTTGTTGTTGATCAAGCCGTGTAAATTGAGATTGCGTTTTTCATAAAAGCTGCATAAGTGCATATCCTTCACTGTCTTGTTATGTCGTGGCGATCTAGAAAAAAGCGCAAGTATCAGGGCTGCAAACTCAAACTTGAACTCGAAAAAACTCGGTTATTTTGCCGAACTCAAACTTGAACTCGAAAAAATTAAATTTTAAAGTTCGAACTTGAACTCAGACTCGCTAAAATAGGCTGAACTCGAACTAAAACTCGAATAAAAATCGATCGAATTCACAGCCCTGACATTAACGGAAAGCACAAAAAGATTTTGGGCCTCCAAAAATATCGTTAAAATGAACAAACCTATATGCCGATGGAATACCTAGGGCGTAATGTGAACCTATCATTTTGTTTGTATTTACCAAGTGGAGTTTGTAGGTAGTGAGTCAGCGTGCCGCGAGTACCAAATTTTATTTGGAAAAAAAGGTTTCGTTTGCACGCTCATGATTTTACGCCCAGAGCAGGTCGGCTTAAAAAGTAAACCAATCTTTTGTGGGCCCATAAGTTGTTATAGAAGAGTCATTTGCCTGAAGCGCTTTCTTAACGTACGATAAACTTTCGTTGATAGCGAGAAAGCTACAGCCTACGTGATAGACAAATGGGCAAGTAGAGCAGCTTGACCTGTATCCTGGCCAAGGCAACTTGGTAAATGAGATGAAGTTATCATTAGAATTGTTGCAGGTCATCACGAGCGAATAAGTTGCTTCCAAGGAACAGTTGCATACGATTCCAGCAGAACAACTGTGTACGCCACCATTAATATGACATTTGCCGAGTGTGGTGATGACGAAATATGCGGACAGTTCCAATGGGACAATACAGATAATCTGGGTCAAACTAGTAAGTGTTAATCCAAGCTTTTCCGTGTAAAAGATTTGAAGTCGCAATCCCATCAGAGTGAAGAGGCGATCAGTCGGTATCCACCTGTGTGCATGTGGTCGCTTTTTTCGAAGGTGCCTATGGAGCTAACCGACCTCTTTCAAAGAATGAGGACTCGAAGGAACTCGTTTTACAGATTGTTGTTACAACTCGACTCTTTCCTGTGGATGAGAGTATATAATGCAGCAGCAATGTTAAATCACAGAACCTCAGCTGGACGGAAACCCGGGAAAGAAAAGTGGCCCTTTCCACACCACGTAAAGAAAGGACGATGAGCACCCTATCACCACACAGGTGGCCACCACTAATAAGTACCCATTGGTCGTCTTATACGACTCGCTGAGTGGGCGAATAATCTTTTACAGATCGCCCAGTACATCGTTGGCTTTAATGCCTGATAGTGCGACTTTGCGCTTGTCTTCAACAGCAGGGAAGACCAAACTAATTAACCAACATTCGACGTTTATGTTGCTGCATCCATCTCTAAAGAACGTAATTTGGTGCAGTCGAAGCGCTCCAATAATCAGACTTATATGCAGCACAGAAACTAGAATAGTAGATGGGCGCCGTAAGCCTCCAACGCGCTTGAGCGCAATGCAACGAGTACAACGAAGGCTTGGCCAGTAGGGTAAGCGGTAACGCCTTTGCCTTTGGAGCGGAAGGTTTACGGTTTCAATCGGACACAGTGTTGGCAACGGCTCACCACTGTTGCAACATTTTTTCGAAAGGGGCTATGTTACCCTAGCGCAATGATGTGGAAATGGGCCTCGCAAACTCGTTACACGCTTCGGCGTAATACAGCGAGCATAATGAAAGATTCGATTTGATTTTTTACTTTCTTGCCACTTTTACAGTCGAGCTTTATGCAAGAAGCGGAGAAGACAGCGCTCATTTGCACAGTACTTTGTATGGCCATTAACCATAACATGAAATGTGCCGAATAAGTTATAACATAGCTGAAGATCTACTATGCACAGCAGAAAGTAAACTATGGTTTTTACTTTAGGCTTCATTCAGACTGGACTATGTTTTAATGCTAACTACCCCGAACCTGACTGCTCTGCACTAGAAGGACAATCAGGCGTGGGCATCGTTTCTAATTGCATGGTTTCTTCATGTGCGGACAGGGGTTGCAACACCTTTGCGAGTAAGTAAGCTATTACAATTCATTAATGCATATAATTAGGCACTCTGAGCAGCTAACTGATGGGGAAACCTTTCCCCTCCCAGATTTCCCCCCTTGCCCCTTTCCCCCACTTCTCAATGGGCCCCCAAGATACAACGAATTTCTGGAAAAAGACAAACCGCAAAAGCGGAAAAGGTCTTTACTAAATTTGACGAAAAAAAGCTATAAATTTTCGGTGAAGACCTTTTCTTTTTTTACTAAAAATTGACCGAAAAATAAAGCAAACTTCTGGTCAAACCTGCTCCTGACTTAAACCTCTAGTTTACACGCCACTGACTCTGCGTCTGTCTAATCACACGGACAAAACTGGAATATTGCCCAGATATCTGAAATGGTAAGAAGAACAATTTCTAATACGAACAAAACCACAGACAGCGCTCAGCGATGTACTGTAGTAGACAAGCCTTTTGTTAGGTTGAGGCACCACAAAGGTTATCGATGTAGACTAATGCTTGGTTCCTACAGAAAGCAAGCATAAAAAGTCTTTTCCAAGAGCACAATGACATCTAATCAGTTCGAGAATCGGGCAGCCTTTCGATTACCAACCCAACGTACTATTGTCTGGGCTATGCCGACGCACAGCAGTTGACAGTTTTTGTGTACAGTGTCATATGGATTCGCTATCAGCTTCAAAAAAGTTACTTTTACTAATATTTGCCCATGTTGGATTGTTTACAAAACTTATTAAAATCTTTAACGCAGTTACATTTTGTTTTTGAAACAGCGACACTTTGGCTGTGAAGTTCGCATTAGAAAACATATAAAAACGGCGAAATTATAGATTTTACATCAAAAAATTTATTCAAGCATCAGCATGTTCTGATATCCCAGCTCTTAGCCAATGAAATCCCAAAAGAGCAAAAGCGGTGACTGACCTCTGAAATTTTCTGCTAGGTAAGGTAGGCTCACTTTAGAATATTCTGCTATAGGCATGTTAACGCATGCAAAGCTAAGATGTCGCATGTAGCATTAATTCGTCAAACTTTTTCAGCAAACGTTTGCAACAATGGTACCCTAGTCTACGACAGAGACGAGGAGGGCGTACTACGAGTCATCGAAAGAATCGATGCTGGATTTGCGGGTTGTAACGCCAACCAAGAGTGCGGAATGTTTAAATTTGACAACTTTGATTCAGCTCTTAACTATACCGGTAAGGTCAGAAGATTACAACCAATAAGGCTTAAATATTGCAACCCAGCAGCACCTAGATTGTACAGACTGTAAATAGTAATTACATATTATTCACAAAGTTGAATTGGCCAGGAGACAGCGAAGACCTTTCAGTCTTTGAGTCCCAGAAACCTTGCACGTGAAATCTTTCTCTCTTCATTGCCCGTTTTTCAGTGAGGGTTGCGGGGGCAGCAGCTCGAGATTAAGCCGCTACACTTCACCGTCTAGCATCACCTCCATCATCTTCTTGGGTGAAGTCCAAGCGATCACATCCAAGAACCCCAATGTAACTGATTAATCTAGTACTATAGGCTGTCCAACTGGTCTGTTCCTACTTGGTTAAAGCTTTTTGGAAATGCGCAATCTTGTGAGTAAATTAGAAGTATTTTAGACGTGTTGACTCTATTACCTTATTGGTCATCCTCAACAAAATGGCCAAAATCTATTTATTGTACAGCAATCTGCATCAGATGTCTAACCACACTTTGGTAGAGCACAAATTCTTTGGTTCATTAGCAAGCTGTGGCCACAATCAGTAGACTGCGTTATATGCCAAAAGTCACAGTTTCTTTCCTAAGGACACAACAACGCAATAACATTTTAAGAATTGAGCCGGGAACCAGCAGAGACAGCAATTAATGAGCTGTAGCCGACAAGCGAAAAACGAACCACGATAGATCCATACTTTAAAATATTTTTAAACAGCAATTATTACGTATAGGCCTGCAATGATTCGCGTAAGAATTGAATCTAGTTTGCAAATTTTTACTGCAATTACAAAGCTTTTGTAATGCCCAGCCACGTAACGCATATTAAATTGCGTAATATTAAACCAACGTCTAAACATGTGTAATTGCAGTATCAAATTTGCGAAGTGGTTTGATTCCAGCTCAAATCACATCCGGTTGATACATAGAGTTCTGGGTTAACAAATCTTCCCTCATTGTACTATTACGCTGCATTCAAGCACTTTAAAACTCTTTAAACTTATATCTCATACAGATTTGCATTCAAGAAACAGTCGAGAAAGTTACTGTGCTTTCACTACACTTGGCTGTAACAATATTTTTGCTTGATTACTGCGTTTTAGTGCTTTTTACGCTTTGATTTATAGCTTACGTAGAAACCGGATTCTGTGTTGACCCTGCCAACCCACCAAACTGCTCGAACTTGTCTATGTATCGTGGTGTTGGTGAAGTGAGTGACTGCATGTTCCTAAGTGGGCCAACCGGAAGCGCTCCTTACTTCACACGTGAGTTAAATGCTTTTGCAAACCTTCAGCAGTGTTGCCACTTCATACTTTAAAATACTGTTTTCCTTTACAAATCGAAATTTTTAACTCCAATCCTAAATTACAACGGTGTGCATGAAAAATTTGGTCGAAAAACAAAAAATGCATTTATTTGCCATAAATTAGATGAAATCTTTGGAATAATAAACTTGGGAGCACAGTGATTAGAACATCGAAATACCTTTAGTATTCACAATACAGAACCGAATAATAAGTAGCTTCACGCAACGTCAAACTATGCAACCAGTTACTTTGGCTTTGGATCTATGAGCTCTTTCTGGGACAAAATAACCAAATACAAACAGCAAAATCACTTTCAAATTTTCACTAAATCCACTTTTTAAAAATATGGCTTCCACAAAAGCTGTTCATTATAATTTAAAAGCTTTTTTTTTAAACTAAAATGGTTATTTTGACCCCTCTTCATAAGTTCTATTTTTCCAAACCTATGTTTATTTTTCCCTAATTTCTTGAACCTATTTTCAATTTTCCCTTTTTCCCGAACTTTTCTGTTCATATTCCCTATTTTCTAAACCTTTGTGTTTATTTTCCGTATTATTTTTAAAAGTTTTTCGTACTCGTATACATATTTTCGTGTGAGTAGCAACCCCGGTAGTCAGATTGCATATCACACTGCTGTTTTTTTAGAGCAAGTTCCTCTTAACCGAGGCTACCGCTGCGAAAGAGGTGTGTTTGTCTACTCCACGGACATGGAGCGAGTGGTGTATGCAATTAACATTACTGATGAGCCCTGCGAAATGAACCAGATGTGTGCAATGCAACGTTTTCAAAACACGGATGATAGTGGCAACCGAGGTAAGTTACCATATGGATAAGTGAGTAGAGTTTAATTGGATCAAAAAGTAAGGGTTGTCCTTAGTTTGTATCCACAAAAATTCAGTACGCCCGCATACCGCCTTACCAGTGTACAAACTACCATTTAGTTAAAATAAACTAAGGGTACGCTCACGTCTTTACGCACAGAGTAGAATGGGCCTATGGTCGCAAACTCCTTTGCTGTCTTTGATCACAACAATCTAACAAATACGGTGCTTACAATACTAAACACTGACTTCTTGTTGGTGGGTGGGTTAAACAAGCAAGTCAACTTTAGCAAAAATTCACATTTTGGATTTTTGGAATACTCAATTAAATTTACGACATAAAACGCCGAAACTGGGCGTAATTTAGAGTTTTGCAAAGACTGAAGCTGAGTGAGTCATCTGCGTTTGTTTTTATAATTTCGACCCTAAACTAACACAGCAACACCATAAAACCAATCCATTTTATTATCGAACTAATTACAAAAGATAAAAACGTAGGCGGGGAAGACACTACATCTATTGCAGATGACAACACAATTCTTTGGGTCTGACACTATCAACCGATCCCCGAGTGTCACTGAATCTGCACGTCATTAATCTTATGAGGTCTTGTATTTTTCAGCGTACATCGAGTCCGGATTTTGCATCGATCCTCTTGCCGCGCAATTCGTATCATGTGACAATTTGGAGCAATTCCCGGATGTAAACGATGTTAGGAACTGCAGCACAGAAATTTGCACTGGAGATTTTTGCACTCAATACTCTTTCTTGCAAACTCCACCAGGAGAATGCCCTGGAAGAGCACCAATAGGAGGTATGAAGCATAAATTACCGGAAAGTCTTTCCAAGCAAACTTTCCATGCTACAAAGAAATGATTAATGTCTTGAAGAAAGACCACCAACAAAACTAATGATGTAGAAACGGTCGCTTTTCTCTTCCCAGTTCTCCAGCTCAGCTGGTGTTTCTAGGTGTAGCATTTGTGCTGCAACATCTCTCATTCACAGAAAAAAGTCAAATTCCAACAAACCAATCACGAACAAAAAACAAATTGTTCTTTTCCTGCATATAAACTAGGCATTCTGCGTCTGTTTAACCACACCAACGCAGAGCACCGTTTTATGGGTCCTGCCTGGAAGTCATTCGCAGGTTGAGCCACCACAAACAGATGGACTTCTTGGCCCCGATGGAAAATGAGCGTAAAGTGTTTTTACCAAGAACACAAAGACGCGTTGCCATTTTGGGAATTGCACCAATATAGTCAGCAACCATTAGACCACAAACCAGACGCTCTACCAACTGAGCTATCGCCACCGCATCGCTATCGCTCTATTAAAAACTGATCGGAGCGAGATCAGCATAAGCTAAATTAAGTGGCATTAAATGGTGGTAAAAGACAATGATGTGTTGAGGATGCGCCACGTAGCGTACGCAAATATGAGAGCCAGAAAAGCGAGTTGAATTATTTTAAGACAGTTTTTTGCTAACAATTAGTTAGTAAGCGAATTGTATGACTTCTTTTGTTTCATACCTTAAGGTTCAAACGTACAAAAAATGAGCTTGTTTACCAAAGCTGTCAAAACCACTGTATAGTACTGGCATCATGTAGAAGTACGAAGCTAAGCGTTCAATAAGAAAGTTTACTCGAAACTAAGCTTGTTTCACTACGTAATGAAAGTTCAACCACATTTTGACCAAATGTTTATAGATCTTCAAGTTTTACCAGGATGCACAATGCGTCAAGCGCTGGACAAAAGTTTTTCCTGCTTTAGCGAATTTGGCGCTGACTTCATCTTCCTTGACCAGGAAAACTGCAGGTAAAGGCTACATAGAAGAGTGGTGTTGCTTTAGTAACAATATTTGATCAGGCTGATGACGAGTCATCATTTCTTCTGTTTTTTTGAAATCGTGAAAATGTCGCAACTCACTTGAATTGTTAAATGTCGCAACTTCTCTGCCGCCCACTGAAACGAATGCTAATTAATTTCTATTTCGTGCAGTTACTGAGCGATGAAATAAATTTGTCTTGTCTTGTCAATAAAACAAAACCCACTCAAAAAAGAATTTCTAGTTCGTTAAGCATTGCTGAGCTTCTACTTGATGTTACGCATCATTTATCCATGTTTAAACATTAAAGACTGAAAGTTGGACTGAAAGCAAATAAATGAAGTTTGCACAGCCGAGACCAGCTTCATTTCAAAGCCTTTGCTTTTCTTGGCCATCTGATGACTGCAATTACTTGACGCTTTGTGTGATGATCGATACACTTTTATACTATAAATTAATTGATCGATATTTATTTTAATCTCCACTCACGAGGAAGCGACGGTGGCGCTTTTATTTTAACTAAATCGTCCTCACCCGCTTGGGAGTTGACATATTCCGGCGTTCTGATTGACTTTTGACTTCCTTCCACGTAAATTTGCTGCTTGTTTGAGCCACCAAGCAGAAATAAACATCGTAAGCGCCATATCCTAGAACGCAACAACGTGACCAGCATGCGAGTTTAACAAAAATCATGCGACCAGGGTCGTCATAATAACGATGTCTTTACTCTCTCAGCCACGTTGACGATTAACATGCGCTTTTCAGTGGTGTCATCGATCGTTCCATTGAATGCATGAGTGGAGTGCTTCAAGATTGCATCGCATTCCAGAGCGATGGAAATCTCTGCCCATCAGTACTTGACCTCATACCTGACATCCCTGATTTGGCACCTATCATGAGAGTGAGTAATTGTTTCTGCAGTGTATTCTGGTTTTCTCTGTCGTTTAAACCCGGCTTGCACTTTGCAGCAAATGAAATTTAAAGCATAACAACATACTCTTTCTCAAGATTGACAGGATCATAGAACAAACATTTTTTCTCAAGATTGGTAAACCGCATTCTCAAAGATTGATAGGACAATGGTATACCTTTTCTCAAGATTAAAACAACCTACATAATCTCCTTCAAAATTGATAAACTTGGACTTCCTTTCTACGTTGTTGTAACGCTAGATTTTTGCCACTCTTTCTTTTTATTTTGACTCAAGAAGATATTGACTATTGAGGATGAAATTAACTCTATACCAGTATCTTCGTTTTTTCGCAGGAGGTGATTGCATACGCTTCGAACATTGCGTCATTGGATGACATACGCATGCTTCTCAATAACCTCTCTAATGGAACAGCCGACCTCAGTGGCTTGGACATGATCTGCGCTCAAGATATTGACCAAGCTCGTATGGGTGTGGAGATGCTACGTAATTTAACCAGTGGCATCACCATTGGTCTTGGGATGCCAGTGTGCAGTGACAATGAAATTTTGGACGATCTCATTGAATGGGGTATTCAGGAGTTGGAAGAATTTCTTGATGCTGGAGAGCCTCGAGACGTGTGCTTGTGAGTAAAGCAAAACATAAGTGCTCTCACAAATTCGCCTTACGTAGCGGTTCCTTTTTTTACGGCACCTTTTGAAATCACCAATCAATACTCGTACCCCTTTGCCCCATGTAAGAACCTGCGTACACTGGACGTACGAATTGTGAGCGTACGGGGGTATTTTTAGTTTATTTTGAACAAAAATTTGGTGCGCCAGGCGTACTGTCTTATCAGTGTACAAGCCACCAGTTTGATGAAATAAAACTAAGAATATGTTTATTCACTCACGATTTTATGTCCAGAGTAAACCGAACCTAAGCTGAAAACAAAAAAAGGTCTTTGACAGCATTTGGACCGAAAATGGCTGAAGACTAACCAAAAGTGTGAGTTTTTAAAGTCAGAGTGCTAAAGATTCGCACTGTCAACAAACAGATCTCGCAACCAGGCGCGTAGCCAGGATTTGGAAAAGGGGGGGGGGCTGTTTTGAAAGAGTGAGAAAAGTGCAAACAACCTTGACCCGAATTTTCATTGTTCTTGAATCAGTTTCACACGGTTTGTCCGAAAATTGACACGAAAGTTGTCGGAAAGCTCAGAAATTCAAAGATTTTTTCCGCCCAAAATCAGGTGGTCTCCGAAAAAAAAAAAAAAAAGGTCTTCACCGAAATTGAGACTGATTTTTCGGCGGAAATCGGAAATTCAAACGTTTGAGGGGGGGCTGGGGGGGGCTATTTTCAATTTTTCACTAAAAATCGACCTCAAAAGCACCAAAAATGTGCGATTTTGCATACTTCACAAGCCAATGGGGGGGCTCGAGCCCCCCCGCCCCCCCTGGCTACGCTACTGCTCGCAACCCTAGTTAAAAATCTTAAGTCTAATGTCAACGCCAACGAGGAGACCCGTGTTTTTTTGTCAGGCATGTCTAATATTGCTAGAATATTGTAGTTATCACAAAAAAAATTTTAAGAGAGCAAAATATAGCACTTGAAACAAAATGGTAGTGTTTGTAAAACACAACGTAATAACGGATTAGTGCAGCGCATTCGTTGTACAGTTTTTGACCCGCAAAGAGTCTAAATAAATTTTTAAGCAATATTTGAAAAATATTTCAATTCTCTCGTGCAGCGAGCAACAGATATGGTTTCCGTTAAAAAATGCAAAACATTTCTGCTGTATATTGGCAATTCGGTCATTGATTTCTGAAATCCTAGAATGTAATTTTATTAACATGTTTGAAAATTGAAATTTTTTTGCAAGCAGAGTCGTCTATGGTATCTCTTGACCACACTTTTTCAATTTGCTAAAGCCGTCGAAAAATATCTAATGCATATTCGGAGGTAGTGAAAAAAACATCGCTAAATCCTAAGCGCTGTAGTCAACTTCACACTTCATTTCCAGGGCTTTTGATAAATTCAAAGCTCGTGTAGAAGACGCAGTTAGAAACAGATGCTATGGATTGGACCGCATTGGAGACTTGCTTCAACCAGCAATTGGCCAGTTTTTCGCCAGCGTTGTACAAAGAGCAGTCGACATCGGAAAGTACTACCTCCTTGAGCTTGCTCTTCCTGGATGTGAAGGTATGGAATAGTGATTCACTTTTCTTTTTAAGTAGGAAAAGTAGCCCAAAAATAGTTTTTGATCTCCTACCGACGACTTGCATGGGGACTCATTGGTCGCTTCAAAACGTTTATGACTATCAATTATCGTATTTGAACTAATTTTCTGAAAAAATTTCTAAAAAAAGCTGTCTAGCTGTTGCAGTCACGCTTTTTAAAGATTTTAAGAATCTATAAAAAACGGTAGGTAGGTAGGTAGGTAGGCTACAGTATAAAATGGAATGTGCTGTAAAATTATTTGTTTATTGAAGTAACGTTTCGAATGCCAAAATTTCGCAGTGACAAAGTTTGGCAAATGAACAATATTCTGAAAAAAAAAATCTACTGTTAAGTTACACAACTACAACTTCGGTCTATTTAAGAGACACTCTACACTACAGGTTCCAACATGAAACACCATCTGATCTTCAGTTTAACTTTTGCAGATGTCCCATACCCAGCCCACCTTGTGTGCAATCAAGGGACGGTAGTTTATTCTCTTGAAGACAGAAATACACCTATCATAGACGAAAGCAACAGTACTGTCTGCCCTCCCTACCACACATGTGCCATGTGGAGATGGGATACCACAGACCCAATGGGACACAGAGGTAATTTTGGGGGGAAACAAATAGCTTACGGTCCTAACGTGCTTTATTTCGGCCTATTTCGAATATCAAATTCCGATATTTTGAGTCTCAAAAAAGCATGCACGAGGCAGTGAATATCTCATAACATTATGCTGAACGTTTAGTGTATTACCAATCTCCACAAATGCGATTAATTGATTTACGTAGGTAATACAAAGTTCTGCGCCTGCCAAATAAGTGATAGAGCGGATTTTTTATTCGCCTTTGATAGCTTACCAATAGCGGAGTCAAGAAGCAGAGCATTGGGGAATACGATCTATGCGATAATGGGCGTTTGTACTCAAGCAAGTCTGGGCGCAAACGATGATTGTCGAACTAGAGCGCAACAGGAAACATTGTATGTCGACCACTGAAAACGGAATTGATTCAATGCGAACACATTCACTTAAAGCTCCATTCACAAGAGCGACTTATAGCTGCGAGAATCGGCATTTTGCCTTTTTTTCTCAAATCGAGAAAGAAAGAAACAAAAGCAACTAAGAAAGAAAAAAGGCAAAATGCCAGTTATCGCAGCAAAAAGTCACCGGCGTGAATGCAGCTTAATACATAAAAGCATTAAATCGACTTATTTTTGGCCACGTGTTCCAAAAACTGTTTAAAACCTCACACTTAAACATTTAATCAGGATTACTTAAGCGGCACAAAGCCATTTAGGGATTCCTTCACTAATTTGTGCGTTTGAGCAACACACTCTGCGTCCGTTTACCCACACCAACGCAATACGCTTTATTTGGAGTTTTGTATGGAAGTACTTTCGTCAACCTGGGCCTGCTATAGATTGACTGCTAGGCCCCAACGAGAAACAACTGTCTTTTCCAAAAACCACAACGACGATTTGAGAAACGAACCGGGAGCCAGGAACCTTTCGATCACTAACTCTACCAACCGAGCTATCACAAGTATCATTTAGCGATAATACAAAGAAATCAAAATAGACTAAGATGCAAATGATAGGCGTTGTCGAGAGTAATAATTTTTTTTGTTTTTCAAGCTTACGCTGAGTTTGGAATTTGCCGCTATCCGGGTATTGACTACCCGTGTGAATTCTTGTTAAATGATACAAGAGTGGCTGCTATTGATAACTGCTCGATTGAATATTGTGATGACGGTCCCAGATGCTTGGAATTCAGCAAAGACCGCTGTCCTGAAGTGCCTGATGACGGTAAGCTGAAAAGCCTTGTAACTGATCATTTCATGCGTACCAACCAAGCACTCTTCTTCTGACGTTTGGTCGATTTACCGGTCAGTGATCGAGTGGACAAAGCTTCTGCTCCTGAAACGGTAGACTCGGGTTCGATTCCCGGTCGGACCAAACTAAGACTATAAAATTGGTTTTACAGCTTTCCTGCTTGACGTTCAGCAATAAGTGACTGCGAAGTCTCCATCAAGTGTTTTAACAGTTAGGCAGGTGGCAGCTTGACTTGAAGACCGAAAGTTGTCTTCGCTGTCTCTTGCCCAAGGGATGTTAATGAATAAAATGTAATTACAAGTTACAACTGCCCACAGCCACGTAAAACACCCTTGTTTGGTTTGTTTGCAAGTCTTTCAACAGACTGGGCCACCCCAGCCCACCACAAGGAGTAGACTGCTTCTTCCATTTTTGTGGTGGTCAAGAATAACAATGAATGAATGATTTTGATTGAAAATAAGTTCAGTCCCAAGAGCACGAAACATAGGTAGTTCGCAATCAAACCGGGAGTCAATGATCTTTTTTATCACCAATCCGAAGTTTTACCGCTTATGTTTGCAAGTGGCTTATTATACCATTGAGGAGGTTTCACCAGCACTTGCAATTTGTTTAGATGTAGCAATTTTACCCCGCTGCTCAGTTGAACAGAGCTTGGAGCGAGGATTCGGCTGTTTGGGACCATTTGCGGCAGATTTCCCCTACTCGGACAGAAATCAATGCAGGTAAAGCTAGAACTAAACACCCCAGGTAGCACCACCACCACCACGGATTATTTCGTACTTGAAAACTTTTGAAACTGATATGAAAATCAATTTCCGTTCATGCCTAGCGCTGTTTTTTGTTTTTTTATTCTAAAATGTGTTGGTGATGCAATGCGCAAAAAATTCTTTTCATTATAAAGCTGTTTGTTATGAAACAACCGAGCTCATCAACATCACTTTTCAAACACCAAAACAGTTTGCTTTTCGAATTAGAAAGCAAAAAACGTTTTGTCTACAATTCACAGAGTTTGCAACTATGCGAGAAGTATAGTTTCATTTCAATTCTGTCAATGCCAAAATCGTAACAGCATATAAGCAAGCAGAATGATCTTCAAGTATGACACAGTTCTAGAGATATCAAAACTATTATGCAATTTGCAGAATGAGAGTTGACGAGCTCGTCAGATGCGCGCGTGATGCCATGCAGTACTGTCTTTCTGGAGACTGCCAAACAATTCTGGACTTCATTCCTGGTTTGAGAAAAGCATACAGAGTAAGACTTAATAATTTTATCACAATATTTACCACAAATTTACATCAACTTAAAGAACCACATAAAAACAATGAAAAAAATGATGGGTAACGCAGCTATCGCGTCATCAAGTCAATTATAAACATTTATATATGATTGAGGCCGATTTCTTGGCCACTTTAGAACGCTGACCACATCAACTATACCGTGCCTCCAATACTGGTAACTAGTGAATGGTTCTATTAACAAAAATGCCACAGCCATAACACACCCAAAGAACCTGCGGTCTTTGAGTCAAAATGAGTCAAGCTGCCATCTACGATTTGTACACCATGCACGTTGGAAGCAATCACTAAGCAGGGCATATATAAATGCTAATTATTATGTTTTTTTGTTTGAACTAACGGAAACTCGAACCTTACTCTATCGTTTCAGTAGCAGATGCTCTACCCACTTGGCCACTGGTCGGCTTTACATGTCTTTAACAATAAGCTGAAACAGGCACGTTGCCAGAATTTCGCAAAGGGGGGCTTTTTTGGAAGCTGGAAACAACAGTAAACGAACTTGACCAAATTTTCATCAGTCTTGAATTAGATTGAGGCGGTTTTTCTGTCAAAATCAGGTGATCTCAAAAAAAAAAAGGTCTTCACCAACTTTGGATGAGCTTCAGAGCAAAAAAACTCCACTATTCTGGTCCAAATAACGGCAAGTCCTCCACAACTTCTGCTCCCTAATCCTGTTGGGGGGGCTGTTTTCATTTTTGGAGCCAAAATCGGCCTCAAAACCACGAAAAACGTGCTATTTTGCATACTTTTCAGGTCAATGGGGGGACTATAGCCACCCCCCCCCCCCCCCTGGCTACGCTACTGAGCTGAAAGAGTTTCTTTCAAATTTCCGTTTATGCTGTAACAATCGCTATGAATTTTTTTTACTGATCCTTCTTTCACTTTTGTCGAAAAATCTTCGAAAATAACTGCTTTCCGATATATTTGGTCTGTCACAGTTGATTTCCGCAAACCCATAACTCTTTCACTTTCAAAACCTTAGATTTTCTCGGAATTCAGGGATTTTGTAAAAGGACAACAAAGAAAATTGCTAGCGACTTGTGAGATCTTGTGTGAATGCAGTAATCTCTCCAATTTCTATAGATAAACGAGTAAAAAGCTGTTATAATTATTAACTAGTGAAAACTGTGAGAGGTGGGTTGATTTGGACAAGTTGGTTTCCAAGGCAGACGTTGAGCTTGTATAAATCAGAGGTGGAGTCGAGGACACAAGGCTCGAGGCCAAGGCCAAGGACACAAAAAAATTCCGAGGCCAAGGCCAAGGCCAAGGACAGCCTTTCCGAGGACAGATCCTCTCGAGGCCAAGGACAGGAATGCTCGAGGCCAAGGCCAAAGACCAAGGACACAGGCGCAATTGTTCTCAAAAAAAAATTTTTTTTCAAGCGATCTCAAAAAAAAGGGTCTTCAAAAAAATTTTTGCTAGTGCTAGAGTTACGTAGCAGGGGCTTTTATGTTTAAGCCTATGCCGATGATCTAGCAGTGTTGGGTGTCGGTCACTGGTGCTGATACGCTTTGGATCAGAGGTATGGCCCACAAAGCAATAAATGCTGCTGCAAACTGGGCTTCGGAACAAGAGCTACAGTTTAGCGGCAAGAAAACCGAAATTGTACTGTTCACTTTCAAACGGAATCCAGATTTGGGTTCCTTGTCAATGAATGGTTAAAAACTTGAACTTTCCTAGGAAGTAAGACTGTTAGGTGTTACTCTAGACAGCAAGCTAACTTGGAAAACACATATTACCCGAATTAACCGCAAAGCAACTACAGCATTAACGCAATGTAGACAAATTGTGGGTAAAATGTGGGGAACAAAACCATCTTTGTTGAAATAGATATACACAGCTATGATACGTCCAATCATGTCGTATGCGTTTGTGTCCTGGGCTGGCGTCTCAACAAAAAGTATCGAGTGAGGAAACTCAAAATGGTGCAGAGACTTGCTTGCCTGATGATTTCATCAGCTTTTCTTGGCACCCCTACTGGTGCTCTGGAAATATCGCTCAACATAACTCCCATTGAGGAATTCTTACTGGCTGAGGCAGTGCGAGGATCATACAGAATCACTGTTGGTGGACTCTGGCATGTCAACCCAGTTGGTTCCTTGGGGAAAAACGAAACGCCGTGGTGATGTTTGCAATGAGGCTAGGAAATTCTTACCTCTGCTGCAAATGCCAGCTGACCGAATAAAGAACACTAAGGTATTCGAGAGAAATTTTGAATGTTAAATACTGGATAAAAAGAATGCTATCAGATCTGAAAGCGCTCTAAATCAGAACGCTGTCAAGGTTTACACCGATGGCTCAGGCCCGGCGCCACGGAGGGGTATTCCGGGGCCGTGCCCCCCAAATGACTGCTTGTGCCCCCCCAAGCGAAAATTGTGCCTCCCCAGGCGAGGACTGTGCCCCGAAGAAATTAACAGGCTCGGGGCTACTGGAGTGCAAATCGAGGCCGAAAATTGGTGTTTACCGCCCGTATTTTTGTTATTTTTGTGGACTTGCACCGGTTTCCATAAAACTTTTGGAACGAAGACCTTTTGTTTTTGGTCTTCACTTAAGAATTCGTGGAACATCGCAAGAATTTTAAGACGATAACCAGAATTTGTGGAAATTTTTGAACTGAAGATTTTTTTTTTGGTCTTCACCTTGTTCGTTTGATCCACACTGGAATAAATTTCTCGTGCCCCTCCCGAATTCACATTAATAACTTTCTCGTGCCCCTTCCCAAATTTATATCTGCCCCCCAGCCACGCTATCCTCGCTCCGGGCCTGCGATGGCTTGAAACTAGGTGGGAGAGTAGGTGCGGGCTTTTATGCAGAATACCCAAACAACCCAAAACAAGCATTTTTACACCTTGGAATTTACAGTACTCGGTTCCAGGCAAAAGTCTTAGCTATTTCAGAAGTGGCAAAAAACCTGCTTTTGGAAAAAATGCACAATCAAACTATTGTTGCGCTGGGTGATAGTCAAGCAGCTATCAAAGCACTAATAATGTGCACTGTAACATTAATTACAGTGTTCAACTGCATTAGAAACCTAAATCAGTTAGGTAATCAAAACCACGTCAGTATAGCCTGGATTTCTGGACATGCAGGGGTGCATGGTAACGAGGTGGCAGACTATCTAGCCAAATCAGGATCTAAATCAAAAATGCATGGTCATGAACCTTTTATTATAGTCCCGTATGCCAGCTGTGTTAGCACGGTTAAGGACTGGTCCACAGATAGATCGAAATCTATGTGGAATGAACAAAAGGACTGCTTGAGGATGAAGGAGTCTGTAGGTTGGACGTCTTCTCGACTAACAATACGTCTCCTTAACCTTAAGAGGCCTCAATTAAATAGAGTAGAGCAAGTTTTAACTCGGCATTGCAATCTACAGCGACGCAAGCTAACTAGAGATAGTGCTGAGTTTTCTTTGAGTCCAAAATGTAGCCTGGAGAATGAAACACCAAATCATCATGTTGGCAACTGCAAGCTTTACCAAGAAATTCGTGTTAAATATTTTGGAATTACCAAAACCACTGTTCACAATGTGGTAACGAAATGTAACGTTAATAAACTGGCCCCATACTTACAGGAAGCTTGAAGGCTTTCTAAGTTCGACTAGTAACCAAACAAAACAACAATAGCACAGCAGCTACAGTTGCAACAGGCCCAAATAAGGCCTACGCAGTGTGTAGATGGACTTTACTTAACGGTAGCAGATTCGCTTGCACCGTTGCCCATTAATGATAATAATAAAAACATTTTCAGGCGATCTCCAATGGCAGAAAACAAAAAAGGTGTTCGCGAATTTTCCGCGAGGTTTTTGGCGTTTTCAACGGTACAAAAAATAGTGCTGTCCTCGAGCCGAGGACAGGGCAATTTTCGAGGACTTGAGGGTTCGAGGCCAAGGCCAAGGACTTGAGGGTTCGAGACCAAGGCCAAGGACTTGGAAATGTGTCCTCGAGGACTCCACCTCTGGTATAAATGACTCAAAATTGTACTTTTGTTTGCAGGATGCACTCTACTATTCACGGGAAATTGATAGTTTGGAGGATGCTTTAAGACTTTTGCAACTTCCTGAACCGGTGATTGAAACAATTTACAACGGCATTTGCGGAGATGAAGCAGTAAGAGAAACCATCCGGCAGCTTCTAGAAGACTTGGACATTCCTAACCTCACCTTCCCCAATCCCGTATGCGACGCTGACATACTTAATGACCTAGTGCGCTGGGGACTTGATGCTGCTAGAAATATTCTTGATGCTCGAACCCACCAAGATCTTTGCAGGTAAGTACAGTAGCCCCGACCTTTTAAACCATGCGCAATGTGTGCAACACTGAAAACGCATTATTATCGCTTGCGTACTTTCTGGTTCAAGGATTCTAGAGCCGAAACCTATGCAAGGAAATTACTATTAGAGCATTAGCGCAGTTATTGCTTAATCGAGCATTGCGAAAACTTGATGGTGGTCTTTTCGCAATATAGCATGCAATCTATGCATTATCGGTGCACAACAATTGATAATAAGTAGACCTCTAGACTTGCTAGTATTTGTTGTTTTGTTTTTAGGTTGTTTTTTTGAGCAAATTTTGAAGTTGTTTTACGTGAAAAATATCTTTCATTAGCTGATAATCAAATTCAAGATGTTAGAATATGGTAGATTTCAGCATATTCGACCATAAAACAACATCTATTCGTCAACACCAGAACATTAAAATGGAGTAGTGTGTATTATAAAATTAAATCAGCATTTTAATATTTCACAGTCACTTGAAGCACGGCCTGATTTTCTTGCTAAAGATTGCTTCGAGAATAATTATTTGTGTGCGGCTAATAAATTCCAATAAAAAATAAAAATTTTAACGACATGATTAAAAACCAATCTTAGATTTCCCTATTTGACATCCTTTTGCTTAGCGCTTTCTCAAACCTCCGAAACAACATCATCAACGCTTGGACAACCCGTTGCGACGCCGAGGGGCTCTTCAGCTTCTTGGACACCTTGGTCCCACCACAAATCCGCGATAGCATTCGCAAGATTGTCAACGTTGTTTTTGAGTTCTTCTCCGATCTCGAGGTTCCGAACTGCGACCAAACAGGTGGAAATTTGAGTTTTTTTTATTGCTCAAAAACTAGAAGATTTCATAAATTTTGATGCCAATATGATCGGCTTTTCTTACATTTAACCTTAAACTAATTCAAGTCACTTGAGTACGCTAACTCGAGTCCAGTTTTTTCAATAAATACGACTGAACTAAAAGAGCTAAGCACGTGGATCGAGTCACTAAGAAAACGACTCGAGTCGAGTCACTGACTCGAGTCGTTCCATCCCTGTATTAACAAATGAAAAATAGCAAACTACGACTTATGCCAATCGAACTTTACGTATATATCGGTCAAGCCTTGGGACTTATTATCCTGCGAGCTATATCATTGAGAAATAAAGATCCTATACTGAAATAAAGGCCGACAGACATGTGGTGTACGACATACTAACAACCAAGCTCAAGAGTCAGCTTTATTTTGTCACAATACGCAATTTTTAAATATGCAATAGCAACTCTTAAGAGTGATTTCCATTTACAGTTTTGTTTTCAGTTTACTCTGCTGAACATTGAACGGCACAGTATCGAACCATCAATGCTCATCAGCAGCTGCAAAACAGCCGAATAAGTTGTAGAGCCACCTCACAGCCGAATACCATTTGAGTTTTACAAACAATCAACGAATTTATAACGGTTTCTTAAAAATAAAATTCGCTGAACGCTTGCGGTAGATGTAGCGTTTACTTGCCGCTTTTGACACACGCCAGATTAGAACTCTTGTGCGACAACAACTAATTTTCTTTCCTAGGTTTGCTTGACTGCTCAGAATTCTACCAAGGAACCAGTTCATGTTCCCAGCGTCGAGCTTGGCTTTGCGAATATGTGAACTGGAAAGTAGAGTTTCTTGTTAACTGGGTTCGCCAATTCAACAATTACATGTAAGCAACGATGTTGTACTTTCCTCTCGCTCCTTCGGGGGTAACAGTAATGAAAACGCCAACCTACGCGATTGCTTTCATGGTCGCCTGTGGTAGTGTGGTAATAGCAGGCGCGTAGCCAGAAATCTGCAATGGGGAGGGCGCTGTTTGGGGGGTCTGTGGGCAAACCCCCCTAACCGTTGGAGGCAAGGGGGTCTGGAGAAGAACGCTTGAAAATGTATTTTTTTGCAAAAACAACTTAATTTTAGGCCTATTTTGATAAAAATCAATGCTTTTAAAACGTGGCGTAGAAGTTAGCAGTGCAAAAACATGAATTAACTGGTTGCGTAAATGAGCTATGCGGGAGGTGGCTAATGGTAAAGCTTCAGATCTCGTATTTACGAGCAGGTAAATCACTAAATCCCATTGTTCAAAAACCTCAAAAGGAGTAATCCATTTCGTTTATATTTTACAGAAAAAGATAATTAGGGGAGGGCTAATGGAACGAGATTTGAGAGAAGTGATTGGGCTTATATGTTCATTTGATGAAACCAATGTTTACCATTTTTCAACAAGCGATCAAATTTGATTGCTTATTTTTGGCCATTTTTCAAAATTTTCACTGATTTGTGAGTTTTATTTTTGACAAATTACCCCCTATATAAATGGTTCCAAAGATGCTTTAAATCATTTTTAGTCCATTTCCTTGAAAACAACAGTCTTCAAAGCGATAAAACGAGATATTTTTTTTATTCTTAGCCACTCTTGGCTACGCTACTGGGTAATAGTGTGCCAGGACTGTCCACTTTGGAGTGTGGAAATACTAGCCACAATTCTCTCAGTGTGACATTGCGCTGCATCGTGTTTTCATCCACAGTAATAAAAGCGGGAATTAAGTTCCCACCATCCACTTTGTACATAAGAAAATCATTTTTTGGAGGGAAAATGGCTCTGTCATTGAACGCTAGGTCTAGTTAGCTGCCTTGACGAAAGGTGATACCTCGAAAGTTCAGTCTCTATAAGATCCAATGTCTATCTATAGGCTACTTTATGCATTATGTATGTAACATGTAACAATGTCTGGAAAAAGCATTATTGCAAAACGAAGTTAAATATTTTAATCAGCAGTTGTGCCAATTTTAAAACAAGTATCAGTGAAAGAACAAATTTTTTACCAGTAAATCTTGCTAGAGAAGTACGAACAAGTTCAGGTCTAAGTATCTCGATTCATAACTTAGTAGATAGATAAATTGGGTTTATCTCCAGAACACCACCAGTTTTGCAAAGTGAGGTTGATGTTTCGTGTGGTGCTATTTTAGTTATTGTTGAAATCTGTCAAACTCCAAACTCAACTGTCTTCACTCTTCGCATTTAATCAAAATTACATTTGTGCGGGTCGTTTTTTTAACTAAGTTTTCTTACAGCTACAATAACGGCATCATTGATATTGATCTTCCAATCGGATGCGTGTACTACGGACCCAACGAATTGTGTGAGTCCGAGTCCCAGACTGTGTGTCGCGATGGCGCTGATGGCTGTAGGTTCTGCTACTGCCGTGACCACAGATACAGAAGTAAGTATAAAAGAAAAGCGAATGACGTCAGTGGCCATATTTTACACTCAAGTCCGACTAGAGTAAGAGTTCAGTAAACACGATAAAAATTACTCCTAATTCAAACATTTAAAATACTTACAAACTCGATTCTGTAAACCGAGTGGTCGATTGGATAGAACGTATGTTACTGAAACAGCAGACTTGGGTTCAATTCCAAGTCCGCTCAAACCATCAACAACAAAAATTGGTATTGAGCGATCCCTGTGGACTTTACTTGCAACAGATTTGTGGAATTAGAAAGTTCTAATCTTTAATTGTGAAGGGGCGGCCCTTCGTTGCCTCCTGAAAAGAAAGAATTGCATTGACCAAATTTCTGATCACACAATCAATTAAGCGACAAAGCATTTTAGTAAGGCAATTCAAGATTAAAAATCAAACCTCCTCAGTTTTAGTTTTACGAGTTGATGATGAGTACCAACCACAAGACAACAGTTCAAAACAGCGCTGTTTTGCTTTGTGAACGTGGACATAAATCGATAATATTAATATAAGTTTTGCTTATTATAGTCCTTTAAAGAAAAAAGACAAGTCGTTATTCATTGTCATGGTCCAAATCCATCAATTTGCCAGGAATTTTGAAATTTGATCAACCCAAAAGCAAGCAACTGCTGCGTATTTTCAGCAAAATTTTCCATCAAGCAAGCATGTAAACCATACTTAATAGCTCAAGGGCAGATCAAGGTTTGAAGATACGGGGATAGATTGCGAAATTTTAAAAGCTAAAAACGTACTTTTTTTAAGTTTTGTTTTCAAATCACGAATTTATTTTCGTTCGCCCTAAAAATTCCCATTTTTTAATAATTGTAATTATTCGACTGAACTAATGTTCGCAGTTAAATTGTTTCCAAAAAAAAAAAGAGTGCTAAGGAACACGCTATTTTCTTTGAAAATCGAACAAATCATTCAACTTTCTTGGCCCAGATCCTCACTTGGCCATACAAAAGTAGGCGAACATCACAACACTAACGAAATTTTGATCCACCCCTATAAACGATGTGCTATTGCAGTTGTTGCGCAATTTAAAGCGTTGCATTAGCATGATTTAGCAATTTTTTAAGTCTGTGGTTAATACAATGGTTAAACAAAAGCATATAACGTTAACCTTGATGAACCCATTTATTTATGCAAGTAACTGGTGGATAATAATTTAATTATGATGTTTTGACGTTTGCAGGCCAGAGTTTTGAAGTTTAATCGTTTTGCGTGCTTCTGGCCTAAAGGCTAACAGCGTGGAAGCCTAGGGAAGAGTCACCAGAACGGTGACTACTTAAAACAAGCAATGCGAATTAACATGGATTTTACCGTGTTCAAACTTTAATAGTGCTATTACGGTGGTAATCTTGGCCTTTTTTTCCGCTTGACTTAACAGTAAATTATAGGTGAATAGAAACAATCTTATTTCTTTCGTCATAACTACCAATTAAACCAAAAATACTGAAGATAGCACTTTGTGTGAAAACAGACAAGCTCATCTCCCCGAAAGCGGTTTATCACGATTTACGGTGTTTTTGTAAAAAGATTGAAATTTCAATGTAAAAGTTCGTGTTCCGTTAATTCTACTCCTAGTTTTTAACCGAAAACTCAAATCTTATCTTAAAACTAACCCAAAGTCTTCTTCCAACTTAAACCAATTGCCCCAACCCTTAAAAAAAGCAAACTAGTGCGGATGATTATACTTTTTTCTACTTCAATT
The DNA here is from genome assembly GCA_963965965.1 of Trididemnum nubilum. Classification (NCBI taxonomy): domain Eukaryota; kingdom Metazoa; phylum Chordata; class Ascidiacea; order Aplousobranchia; family Didemnidae; genus Trididemnum; species Trididemnum nubilum. Next base: position 30,261,829 of record OZ014488.1, read on the forward strand.
TAAAAGCACAGATAAACACAGTCAATCCGAATACACGTGAAATTGCACTAGTTTACGTGTTTTTGTTTTTGCTTAGATGCTGGTCGTATTATGGAGGTCTACAGGCAAGACTGGACAAAGTGGCAACGGTGGTTCTCCCGCTATCAGCGACTCAGCCAACGCAACCAGGACACTTGTACATACAATTGAAAGTATATTGTAAAAATACCAACAATAATTCGATGCGTATGTGTAATTCAATGAGTTTAGTTTCCTTTTTCAACTCGTACAAATAACTGCTCGCAGCTGGTGCTGGAGTGATAAATAGCAATAAGAACTGACAATAAACGTCACAATAATTAATGACAAAAAGTGAAAAACGCTAATAACCAGCAGCAAACGTCACAATAATACAAGATGAAAAGACAAAAACCCTAAAGCTTGATCCCGAAAATGGGTGAAACAGCGCGTAGGTTTTTGACTTTTTATCGTTTATGTTATTGTGAGGTGTTGTTCTGTTCATTATTGTTGTGTGTGTAATTATTTCGGTGAACTTTAATAATGCAATGTAATGATCCTCATTCCATCAATCAATAGATAAAATCAAAAATCACGAGTGCTGCTTTTGTTCACAGTGCAGGTGTGGGTTTGTTAGCGGCAATATTGTGACAAAGTCGTGAGCAAATATTGCGTAGCATTGTTGCAAAGACAGGCTCGCTTGATTGATGAAGGTGGGCCTCATTTGTGGTAACAATGAAGTTCTCGAACGAAGCTAATCGCCCCATCTCCCATCAAAGAGCGTTAAAGGGCATTGTCATGGTAACCAGGTAAACACATCGACTCGAGGTTTAATTTTGGATGATTTTCTTCATGTTTTCAAGATGATTCATCGCCCTGGTAACATATACGAATTCAACCACGCATGTTGAAACATTTTGTGCCAAAAACTTACTTGTGAAGCGAACCGTGACCGCTAAAATCCACCACGACGTCATTTTCAGTCTCTGTAACACAACATTGACGTATCAAGTTTGCTGAATACATGTTTTTGTAACTGGGGCTGTTGCAGAGTGGTTTCAACCAGCAATTGTCCTTTTACGTTTGATTCTGGAATTGAACCCACGCCCAAAGCTGAATTGTTCGGAAATGACGTCACAATCTCACCCTTCGCTTGTTCGACAATGGTAGAGGTGATCGATGACAACAAACATTGTTTGATCACACTGTATCATATGAGAGCATGCCGAGATAAGTTGGAATATTACGATGGATTTAGCTTCAGAAAAAATCACAAAGGCCAAGGACAAAAGAAATTTGATGTAATATCGATGTGTTTTGACATTTTGTCCATTTAACTCGAACAATCCCAACAATAACTTCACGCTTGAATCTCAAAATCTTTGGCTTCTAATAAGGAATAATTGTTTCCAAGGGGAAATTTTCGCTTTGCTGCAGCTCCAACTTTGATTCAATCTCTCCTTAAGTTTGAGTGGCTTCTCAGCCACAATTTAACATCGACACAACGTCCCAATCATGCTCAGTATCAGCTTGAAAACTATTCTTTCTTGTACAGTCTTTCAAATCCTCTTTGACTTGACAAAATAGCGTGATTATAGCCATAGCTTTGGCCAACCGCAGCTCACATTTATCTGCAGAGCGAACCAGAATAGAATCTGTTTTCGATCTCGGAAAATCCTTAGTATCTCTACCACACCATCTGCTAGCAGCTTAATTATTGCAGAATGTCGGTAACTACACGTTTGCTAAAATTAGCAAACTTTACATCATCATCATCATCATCACATGATGGATTCGGTATTGTCCCTGTCGACGGAGTTGGCCGTTTTTCGTATGGTCATTGTCTTTACTACGCCTCGCCATTTCGTTCGATCACTTGCATCCTTTTTCACCAGTCCATTTTTCCTATTCTCATTCTCTACTTGCTTTTTCCACGTTTGCTTCGGTCTTCTCTTCCTTTACTACGGCTCACTTCAAATTCAAAGCCTTCACTATTACATTTTCATCTTCTTTCCTCAAAACATGATCGTACCACCGCTTACTACTTGCTTTAGCCATCCTGTCTAAAGACTCCTTTATGCCCTACATGTCCATCCACTCCTCGCTGTTTCTTCGACCTAATAGCTTCACACCATACGTCGCTCGAATCAACGCTTTTTCTGTTCTTCTCAGAATTGCCATCTCGTTTTCTCTCAAGCACCATGCTTCATTTCCACACAACATAGCTGATCTTACACAACTTTTGTAAACCTTCCCTTTCATCTTTAATAAAAACCTTCTGCCTTTGAGTATTTCGCTGCATTTACTGAACTTTATCCAACCAATTCTTGTTCTAGCTGTTACCGCTGTTTCGCACCCACGATTTGCATTCAATCCGTCACCTAGATAGGAGAACTTGCTTACAGTTTTCACACCACTACACAGTATTTCATTTCGTCCCTTGAAGTTCTTTACCACACTTCTACATTTCTTACAAACAAAATTTTCATTTAAATAAACTGCAACTTTTTCTTATCTGCGCATCTTGCGTGGACCCACTTAGGCCTACCACATGCTGTACACTGTACATAACACCGAGTTGGACATAACTCTTGTTCCATACACGTATCAACATCTTGTTACATGAAAGTACGAATCAACTTAAGGACTTAAAAGAAATTGAATACCGTGGAGCAGGGCCTACGAGAGGGGGGTTCAGGGGGTACATCGTACCCGGGCCAGGATCAAGGGGGACTGGGCTTAGGGGGCCCTAAAGAGTTGAGGTTGTCGCGTCAAGTTTTGGACCTAATTTTTTTTCTTCCTTGCCCTTTATCCGTCCCTGATTTTGGGCAAATTGAAGAACCAAACTTGAGTGAAGACCTTTTTCTTTTTATTTTGGTTTTTTGCTCTTTACCTAATTTTGGGGATAAACTAGGACCAAATTTGAGTGAAGACCTTTTTTGATTTATCTGTAAGTGCTTCACATAATTTTGGGGGCCCGGCATTGATCTTCGAACCCCCTGGCAAAATTTCTCTCTAAGGCCCTGCCGTGGAGTGGTAATTGCTACGAATACGAAAAAATAGCCTAGGCCCTAGTTTCACCATAACGAAGATTAACCATAAACTATATATAAACACAAATACAGCAGAAATTAATTTTTGATGTACGAATTTTACAAATTACAACAGTTTGTGATATTGTAACTCTTTTGCCTTTTTGTTTGTTGTTTTTTTTTTTTTCGCTACAGAACTTTAAATTTATCGATTTGGTATAAAGGCAATTTTTAAACTGAATGTAAAACTTTTGCATCCTTCAACTGTCACCTAGTTTTCGTGACCTTTGAAAGAGTGCACAAGAATAATTTCGGCTCTTAACCTTTACTATAAATAAAAACCGCTAGAACGCAAATGCAAACGAGACGCAACAATGCTTTCTTCAGACGAAAAACCAGCTAATTGATACAAATTTAAGAAATGCTATCAATGGTGAAACCATGATGACACTAAGAAGTTGTTACGGTTACACACTGCGTTAGGTCGTTTGTCGGCAATTTTAATTCTTGTAATTAATTGTTTATATCAAGTTTCTACTTAACCTAAAGGTTTCTTTGCACGTGATATTGCAAAAACGTCAATTAAGTTATGCGTACTTGAGTTGATCAAAGGACAACTGAATAAAGAAACTTTAGGAAAAAACAGGATATTTAAAATGCCATAACGTATCCCACAACTTCTATTAAGAGAATGTTTGAATCGGGAAATGAAATAACCTGTTCCTACACTTGCATTGAGATCGCACTAATCTATATTGAAAGCCAGCACTGATCTATACTGATTGTTTGAATCGGGAAATGAAATAACCTGTTTCTACACTAGCATTGATATGGTACTAATCTATATTGAAAGCCAACAGTTCTTAGTTCTAACTACAGTTATCTTTGTAGGTGTAATATATACTCAGACAATATGAACTGAAGGTTTGCACAACCATGTTCTTTGTACAGATATTTCTGGGTTAATTTAAAAAGTACTATTGTAATAAATGGATGGAAAATAATGCAAAAGCATGGATATAAAAAATTACAAATCAAAGAACAGTATAATTTTAACGTTAGAAGTAACCATCCTACCTTCATCATCTTCCTTCATTGATAGGCTTTGTAACGTTGAAATCATGCTCTTTAGCGCTTCCACTGGATGTTCTTTAGATATAATTTCGTCAGTAGTTGTCGCCTGAGATGTAACAAAGTGACTTTTTATTATTGACTAGCGGAGAACTCGGTAGCTAACGTATCGCGCTTTTTGTACAGTCAGTACACAACACAATTTAACGCAGAGCGTGATGACTATAAATGCAAAAATGATGGGCTAAAAATTCCACATTATGCAGGCTAAAATTTGCATTCATTAGCTTCATTTATGTTTTCGACTAACTTACCTCGGCTAAACAATCTTTAACAAATTTCTGCATTTGTCTGATTCGAGCAACATTCGGAGTAAAATCTCGGTAACTGAACATTAATAAATCGTTTGAATGAGCAATTAAAATCACAACTTCTCAAAAAAGCGGTTCAAGGCAAAAGTTTTAAGTGCTTTCCGCATAGCTCTGATTTTGCGCACAACATTGTGAATTTGCACACGGCACTTTGCTTGAGCTCCTCCAGAAACAGAATATTGTAGATATGCACCTAGATTTAGCTCTAAGTAGTAACAGGGGCTTCGCAGCGCATAGACCAGGTGCTGTCCAAAGCCAAGGTAGCGATGAAATTTCACTCCATTTGGCAGTCCTCGCACCCAGTCTTCACCTTTTTTTCCAATCGCATCAGCTCAGGAAATATGCCGAGGCTCTACTTTTTGTTTCCACCTCACTTTTTTACGCTGATTTGCACACTGACCAGTCGTCTTGACCTGATATTCTGGCACGCTTGCAGCCCGCACGTGTCATCTTCGAGCTGTAGGCCAGTGAACACTGAACACCTTTACGAAGTCTAATTTAACACTCCTTCAAAAAAAGTTTGAACACCATTAATAAACAATTAATATTTCTATCAATGAGAACGCAATAATTAATCAATTAGTGCAGGTAGTAAATAGTACTAGAAATACAACAAACAATGTATATCTCGGAAAATAACGTTTACCTCGATGAGGTTGAATAGGGGTTGTTAACTGGTGATAGATCCGAATCCAAACGGTGAGGCTCCACTACTAAAAACGCAAGATTTAATCGTGACTAAAATTAAGGGCTATTTTAGGAATTAAGAACAAGCACAGAAGCCCATGAATGTCCCTGACAGAGCAATGCGGTAGAGGGTATCAAAGAGATACCAAGAACATCAATACGATGAACCCAACCATATTCGTTGAAAGGGGTAACAGATATTACTACTATAGAACTACGTAACAAATATATCGAGTTGTAGGCAGTGCCACTACCAGTACTCCCTCTTACCGGAAAGGCCGGACTGTTTTCTGTTGATGTTACATTAAAGCATCCTTTTTTTTGATAGGTTTTAATTATGGAAAAAAGCAGGCGATACCATAGAAAATTTAAACTAGCGATTATTCATTACCAATGAGATAAACATCTAACTCAACACGGTATCGATCCCGATTTTAGCGATTCAGCAGCACAGTCTCCACCCACTAAGTCCTGATGTTGCAAAAGGTCAGTTAGAGCTGCATCGTGAAACTACACGTAATTTATAGCAATGCTATGAGACTGACACGATACTTTCGAGAATGCTAAGTTACCTGTTTCACACTGGTCTGGAGCAAGTGGTGTATGTGACGTCATTGGGCCTGATTCGTAACTGAAACAAACATCACAATTGCAGATATGGATTTGGAAACAGTGTGCTGTTGTGGCTTACTTTGACTTTCTTCGATCGATCAAGTTAATGGCGTCATCAATTACATCACAGGAGGATGCGTGCGACGCAGACTCGGAAACATTCAATTCTCCAAAATCCAACAAATCTGTAAAAACACAATACCAGAGTTAAACATAGCAAAAAAACGTGCTGTACTATAGTGTACTTACTTACGATAAAAATGGTAAAGGTGACATAAAACGAAGATCGAGGATAACCAAAACTTTAACCAAAATTGCAGCAAAAGGTTGATAAAAAATTTGCACTAACATGAGCTTCGCAGTGAAGCTGTTTCAAAATTTAAAACATTTTAGAAATATTCAGCGATTGGGAAACGTGTGACAGAAAAACAAGCTAATGCGTTACCTTTTGAAAATTCTTCTTCTGAACAGGAATCGTAGATACGGGCAAGTCTAAACAAGAAAAATGACATTTTAAACAGAGGAATAACATGGACAATGTTAATGAGACGTTGGCGTCCTACCAGCTATTACCACTATTAAGCAGTAGAACAAACAAGTCCTCTTCGTGATTTCGCGCAAAACGTATCAGCTTCTATCAGAGGAATCGGTTCCTCCACAATTAACAATGTCAAAAGAGGAAATTCATTTCTATACATATTGAATATTCAATTTATTTACAAACATAAAAGACAAACATCGACCTTGATATTGCCTTGTAATTCTCTTTGATGTTTGTAAATAAACTGAGAAATCAACATGTATCTAAAAAAATGTCTTCCTTTAGAAAATGTTTTCATATCTTGATAGATGTTTTCTAATTCCAACTCTGCATGATAATGAAATTTAAACGAAGTCAAAAAATCCACAGAATTGCCCGATTTTTACTGTAATAGTCAGAAACTGCCGACTAGCAAATTGTAAATGGCTACAATACTGCAATACGCATCTCACTAACAATACAATTCTCCAATTAATACTTCTCTGATGCGTATCTAAAAATGAGATGGTAGAGGTACTCATTCAGAATAATTTATGAAAAACATCATAATAAATAACTAGCCTGTGAGTAGCACGCAGTGGGATGATGTCAGTTATCTTCATTCCAGAACTGTTTATTGTTTCGTTCAATTTCGCTTCTTTTCGACGAGCAGTTGCGGTAAGCCTCTCTATGAGCAGCTTTAGAGACTTGTCTGGAGAATTACGAGTCCTGCCACTATTGGAGGACGCAAGATCAGCCTGAAATTATTTGTGAATGTGATAAGTTGTATTGTTTCCTGAGATGTAAACTTGAAGTTAAAAATATTTGAATGTTTAGCCGCACTTGACTAAACTTTTTTAACTCGAGCTCGAAAAATCGATCAATTTTAGTTTTGTTAGAGGAGTATATTTTTGGTAGATATGATTGAATAAGAATGCTAAAAACAAGGAAATCGTTCCTTAAAGATTAAAAGAAAAATTCTGAAATAATTAATTCATTTATTGAAAGCTAAACGTAAACACAAAAAATTGGCATTTTGCCCAACTCAAAATCGTTCGGTAATACTGAAAGTACTTCGACTCGTTTAAATGGATCGATATCGTATCCCTGATCAATGACTAGTGAGCACTATCTAACATTTTTATTTCACATGCTGCTTCAGCATTAAGTGTTGTGATCTGAAGAAGTATCGATCAATACAGCAAGTCAATATATTCAGCCTTAGCATAACACTGTACTCCATTAACCAACCTTTAGATCATCAACTAGCCTCCACGTTTGTTGTAAGTCTTCTACTTTTGACGTCACAGAGGCAGGATCAACGCTGCACGAGTTACATAAGCGCGATGAAGTCCTACGGGAGGACTCCCTCATCTGTAAGACAATTTTTCAGCATTACGAGAAATTCCAAAAAAAAAATTAAAGGAAAATATACTCACAAAAGATGGATCTGTAGATGCAATATGGCGACGTGTTCGCTTTCTGAAAATAAAAAATACATAAACAATAAAATCTAATTTATTATAGGGCTGAATAGCCTCGTCCCATCTTCGCATCATTGCGCTAGCAGGCAACACAACTTCTTCCGAAGAAATTTTACAGCAGTGGCGAGCTGTTGGCTTGATCAGATCGACAATTAAACCACAGATCTAACGTTGCAAAAGTGAAAGAGTTACCATTCCACCAATTAAGCGATGCAAGAACAACTTAGTGATGTTTTTTCAATTTCTCTTTAAATTTAGTAACCCATCTATCTGACAGTGTTGAAAGGGATTAACGGCAATTTTCTTAACCAAAATATTGCCAGAATCTTATTTCATTGAAGAGGAAAAAAGAAGGAACATAAAGCTGCGAAAAAACACATACACGCAAAATTTTACTACTGAAAGGCATACAAATGCATTTATGGGAAACAGCGCAGCCATCTCCATTTTTGGCAAGATACAAATGCAAGTCAACTTCCGTTAGACAGCACCAGCGAGTTAAAAATTGCTGTTAGAAGAGCAAAAGATTAGTTTGTTTTTTCTTGTAAAAAATGTTCGATTCTCGCCAAATCAATTTTACCTTTCTCGTGGAGAATGTGGAGAGTGAGATTGAATTGATGACGCAAGCGTCAAGCGATTCGCTGACGTACGTGATGACGTAGGAAATGTGTTGGAAATCTGCAAATTATATCGGTATAATAGAACTACGCAGTAAAAAACAGCTTTGGACTGTGAATGGCATTTGTTTAAACACGTGATATCAAGTGAAAACAAAATGGTAAAAGGCTTAGACAGATTAAATTCAACTTAAAACAGATTACATTAAAACCATTTTCTATATTATGACAAGTCTTCGTCCTGTTTTATGATTTGATTGACAGCTTTTCGTGTAGTTTTAACGCAGTTAACAATATTATCGTTTAAGAGATTGAGAAAGTTAAAAGTTGAAACACCGTTAAATAGAATATGATGAAACATTAATTGCATTCCCAAAATCAGTAAATAATTCTTGAAAAGTACTAAAGTATCTTTAAAATTTCATAAAATGATAAAAATATATTTAAAATCTCCACGCAATTGTCATTTTGTACTTCATCAATCTGGGTTTGATTCTTTGGATCTCCCCATCAACAATCACGATAAGTAGAAAAAAATGTCATTTGTTTTACTCGGAATTTTTTTTTTTTTTTTTTTTTTTGTTGAACCGTTTCACATCGTCCCGTGTTTCTACTCCAAAATGGTAATGTAACCAAAGTTGTTTGATCTTTTCATGACCTCGTTTCAAGAGTTAGATTTCAACGAATTGAAAAAGTTAGATGAACAATATTCGCACTGTAACAAAACACGAATCCGTTGCAACACTGGTTCTGGGCAATTAAACTCTTTAAATAATTTTGAAATTTTGTTGAATGTTTACGGAAAGGCAGTGTTAGAAGCCTCTGAGTGTTTCCGCAGCATAAAATGTCCGCAATAAATAATAGGAACAGCACAATCACGCGCTTTATAATTACTTTAAATTTGAGGAGGATGCTAAGGAGGTGAGTCGCTGGTCGCTTTGTAACGTTTCTAAAATCTGTTTTTTCCTAAATTCTGGTCGTGGTTGTGACACCCATACGGTTATATAATCGTGTTATGTAACTACAGTTAAAAGCCTATAGGAGCGACGGCAATAGCGTCAGATTTGTGATCGAAAGGTTGCTTGCTGCTAGTTTGATTCCTGATCTGGCTATATGTCTTTGTGTTGTTCGAAAAGACAATCAACGCCTATTTGCCCTAGGGGCGAGCAGTCTACTCGTTGTGGTAGCCTAGCTTGACAAAAGACTTCCAAACAGAACCCAAAAAAAGGAGCTAAGATTCGTGTGGTTAGACAGACGCAGAGTGCTAAGGTTATACGCACGAATAAATCAGTTACAAGCCGACTTTTTTTGCAGCAATGCTTGGAAAAATAACGCATTAACAGTTCCTTTGACATGCAGATCAAAATCAAAAATAGACAGCTTCGGCCAAAAGATATGCAAATGGCTGAAAAGCCTGCTATAATTCCAAACTTTTAGTTACAAAATAGCCTGCAGTAATTACTTTATTGTTTTTACCATTCACATACAAAGCTAATTCCGCATTTAGTACACGGTACCTATTGTTTGAAATGTAACTTAAGAGGGAGCCAAGTGGCGAAAGGCCCGGAAGGCCTTTTCAGTAATATAAAATGACGTTGGTGTCATACCGCTCTATTCCGATCAAACACGGACAAGGAGCGTCAAACTGCATAGGTGTATGATATCACTGCTAACAACTTTAATAAAATACTATAATCTCGTGCGACCGATAAACGAAATTTTTATTCTAGAACTCAAAATAGAAATACAAAATTAAAACGCCAACGTTTCCGACATAGCTTGAAAAGAGGCTGTTGTCTATTTTTGTCAGTGTTGTAACGAAAAGACTGCATAGGTCTGGACGTTTTTGTAGTGCTAATTCTACTGTAAAAATGTGTAGCTTTATTGAAGCCCTGACGAAGATGAGCAATAAAACTTTTCAAGACCATCTACTGAAACGTTAGCGTGTTGCGGATGAGTTTCAGAATAAATAGTAGGTTTACAAATCGAGCAAATTTACTACAGGTATGCGCCCTTTGTGCAGCCAGAGCAATTCAACCAGGCTTTATGTGCATTACGCTCAGAAATTACTTATACTATATTAATAATACAACTTAATTTTGGGACTTTTTTATTTTCAGATTTCTGCTTGTTTCGCAAAACCTATCAAGTAAAAAAAAAAAAAAAACGAAAAAAACTAAAGCCCTCCATGCCTGGAACTCAATTCCCGTCGAAATTCAAAAACTGCCCACGTCAAGCCACATCAAATCTTTTATTATACTCGCTGTAATACTTCGAAGCGTGTAACGGGTTTTCGGGACCCATCTCCGCGTCATTGCGCCCGGGCAACACAGCTTCTTTCGAAGAAATGTCGCAGCGGTGGCGAACCGTTGGCAACACTGTGTCCGATTTGACCAGCCCGAGATTTGAACCTCAGACATCCCGCTCTAGAGACGAACGCGTTACCGCTCGACATCTGCCCACGTCACGCTTTAAAATTAAATTCAAATCATATTTAATGCAATCTTATCTAAATGAAGTAACTTGATTAATGATTATATTTCGAATATTTGCAGTATATTGGTCAGCATGCAACCTGGTCAAGAACGCCTATTCGTCTTTTCAATGCAAATTATTAAGAAGCAAATCGGGTGGCTGCTTGACTCAAAGACTGAAAAGGACTCTTCGCAGCCTCCCTGTCCCTCTTCGTGTTCACAATTTGTTTGCCAAATCCTTTTGACTTTTGTTTCTTGATATTTTTTTTTCTATGCTTTTGACGCTAGTGGAGACGAATAAATCTCTGTTAATCTTCTGCTAAAACCAAAACTAAAGATAACGCTAATCGTGATTTTGGCCAGCAGATTGTTGAAAAATATAAGTTTGCCCAATTACCGTACCTAAATTTTTCATTACATTGCAAGTAGTGGAAGGCCTTCACCACTTCTGCGCTCCATTTCAATTACCGTGGTTTCACTTTTCCAACTGTCAATAGACTACAGGTAGTGAGTTTAGATGAGTCAACCAACTCGGTTTTACTTTCATTAACTACCAGTAATCTTCGACTATAAACTTTTCACAAAAAAGTTTATGGAAAAAATATTACTTGAGCATTTGAATCTTCAATGATGAGCTGGTCCGCACTCATATTTGCAACGTCTAAAAGCTGTGATGTGTAAGGCAAAAGAGATTGTGCCATTTTGATTTCATCGGAGAGTGCTGACGAGCCTAAAAGCAATATTTAAAGTATTAAAGAACATTTGCACCAGCATTCACACGAAACCGGACTGAAGTCGTTTCACAGTCTCCCATCATAAAGACTGCAAATGGAGACTGATTGTAAATGAGCAATATTCATAAATCGTAATAAAAAAAGAAATACCCCCCTTTCTTTTCTATGGGGAGGCCCTTTCTTTAAGCCTCAAACTGCAGGAATGAGTCAAGACGTATTAGAGTAACCACTTCGACTGCCTTTTGACAAAACTGGAAAATCAACAAATCGATAATTGAACGAGAATTACGTAGAGTACTGTTTGCTTGCTTGTTTGCAAAATTTTTTGTAACACAAACATTATGTAATTATTTATCAAATTAGTGCAAAGTCTGCAAAAGAGGAAATAACGATCTTATATAACAGAAAAAGGCCATGCTATATATACCAGTCAATCATAAATTCAAGAGCAATTTTTACTTAAATTGCAGCATTTTAGACAAGGCTAATACCGAACAAAAACACCAGTGCGTCAAAGTGGAACAAAAAATTCTGTAACAAGAAAGTGCTGATTACAAGCAGTCCTAACTCCTAAGATGACCTAAGAAAAAAATATCAACTCAAGCAGAATGGTCAAACATGTGTTTTAGTATTAAACTATGCAGTTAACTAGTGAAAGTTATGTATTAAGAGAGATGGAGAAAGAAAATAGAGATTGAATACAACTCTATCAGAATACACTCAATAAAAATGTATTTAGGAAATCTAATCAACAAAACCAGACTATTCATTTCAATTTCAAAGGCAATATATTAAACCAACCTAATGCCATTAACAAAATAGTTAGAAATTACCATAGCCAACATGAAAACAGATAAAAACTTACCAATGCTAATGTTATGCCTTTGTAAAGGAGTTTCTGTGCACAGATTAGTGATGCTTTTTGCAAGGGCAACTATTTGCCTTTGTTCATAATTTTCAATATAATTCCTTAGTGTATCAGATGCTGAACAAAGATCATTTTGAATTGCATCCTGTTGGAGATTTGATGTAGTGTCAAAACTAAAAAAAATAAAGCTTTATAACAAAAATCTGAATCTATAACTGAATGCTATTAACATAGGCGTCAATTTTGGGAAGGGGGGGGCAGCGCTCCCTGGGATCTGACACTGAAGGAGGCAAAATATGTCTGATCCACTAGGTTTTTTGGCTAGTAATACCCACTTGGCAAAAAGAAATCTGAAATTCTACACTGAGATAGAACCAGAGTGCGGCAAAAACTTTTTTTTTGGTCTTTGCCTGAGTTTAGCAGCAAAATTCTGGAGTAAAATAGAAACAGTTTACGACCAAGACATTTTTTTTTTTTTGGTCTTCACCGAAATTTGAGGGCAAAATTCTGGAATGAAATCGAAAATTTCAATAGAAAATTCATTGCTTAATCAACAACAAATTGATGCCTATAGCTATCAATACATTGAGTTTTGGGGGGCTTATCTGTTATAAGATTTGTACTAGAAATTTCTAAGCAAAAATAGCTTTTGTAACTATGCAAACAAGAATCCTTGTAGGTCCGAATTAGCTTAAATAATCTATCACCACCAGACTACAGCTGACATTAAATCAATATTTGATCATAGTTTTACTGTTCATTAAGAAATGTTCCTCTTTTCAGCGTTTTCTTAATAGCAAATGTAAAAATAAAATCATAGCATACCTTTTATTTTGCAGCATGCTGCAATTAGAGACGCAGACTACTCCAGTTCACAACACAGAACAGTGACCTCTATTGATCAACCCTACACGCTCGCCAAGTTTAGTAACAACCAATCAAAAAAACATCTATTCCACCTACCGCTACTCTATTGCATTTTTTAATTTTTAATATTCAAAGCTAATCTAGTACCCATGATCTGTGATGTTTGATGTAGCATATAAAATAGACACATTCACTTTCAAAAGATTCAAGTTTTTCAAGTAGCCAATAAAGCAAATGATGTATCAAATGGCACCTTAACAATTGATTAGTCTAACAGTCTAAGCTTCAAAACAATTGCTACAACGTAACAAAAGCAGATCAACAACTAAGCTTTCTATGTACTAGTGCAGACTACTGCAGATCAGAAATAAAAGAAATATTACTGATACTATTGCCAACAAATTGAGATTTGTTAAGATTGTTATTAAGTTGAAAAGGATGAAAAAGATCCCATTGAAATTCAAAAATTAGCAAAGTTTAAAAGTATATATGGCTTTATTTCACCAAAAATTTCTGTTAGGTTAGCCTACAACTCTGAACTGACCTATGACTTTTGTCTTTGAATTTTATCAGATATAGTTTCGGTAGGGAGGTAACCAGTGACTTTTAGTAGGCTAACTTAGTAACCACATTGCTACAAAGCTTAAAAACACCACTCAATTTATCATCTTACTATCTAACAAGTGAACTATGGCGACTGGGTAACGTTTACTTTCAACAGTATTTTATCAATTGACAAATTGAAATCAAACAATTTTGGCACAGGAAACGTAACAAAAAAAATTACCTCGGTAACTTAATTGTATTTTCAAGACCTTGCCTACTTTCGTTGTTGATTGCCAAACTTACCAAAATTTTTTGTGAAGTCTCATGTGCTCCATCTTCTAGGCTTTATTTAACATTTTGACATCAGAAACTGCAAAATTTACAGTAGAGTTGAGAGTAGGCTACATTAAATGACTATGAGTTTATGTTGGCTAAATGCTACCAGTAGTACTACCAGTACCTACTACTAGTACAGTACTGTACTTGCATAGTCTTGTAAGCTAGGCCCTACTGCTGATTGCGCGAGCACAGTATTGATTTTTTTTTGACGCAGCTTAACTGAGCGATGTAGGCTATTGCTCTTCTGGTACGTTGGCCAAGGTGCTATTGCACGTGAAACAATCACTGCAGTATGGCAAAACTTGATACTGTAGAGTCTGCCTCTTGGCGACGCTAAAACAAAAGTGTAAGATGATAAAAAAAAATCGTGCGTGACATGACACAGCACGTGTTAACGTTTGTTTGCCTGAATCGTACGTATCGTGCGCCTTTGTTACAACAAAAAGAAGCAGAAAGCAATAGCAAGCTACTTTGTCTTGCGTAAAGTAGCGTAGCTAATTCGCTCAAGGAAAAGTGATTTTAGTCAAAGAGATGTTTAAAAGAAATACAACGTTTGCATGCTTAGCGGTACAGGTGTACAGTGTCAATACTACTAATAGCAGGTAAATGAATTATTCGATTGATGCGGTTGTAATAGTATAGATTCAGCGGATAAGACCTTAGCTTAGATAAACACGTAATAAACTGTTGATACTACAAGAACAAGTACAAATCCAACGCAGCTCAAAAGGCCCAAATTAGCTACAACCTTTTATACTGTTCAGCAATGACAGAGGAAAAGAAACGCAGCGCAGCAGCAGGTGATAAATGGACGTGTAATCAAAGCGCTTCCTTTAGTTCGTTACGCCTTGGTATAAATACTTCAGTGATGAGTTGCATCATCCAAAGACGTATGTGAATGTTCAGTTGCAGTGTTGTAAGTTAGGCATAGCCCAATACAGCGTATAATATGCAAGTTTACGATATTCTGGATTGTAGTTGTAGTGTTGATTGTTGAAGGTGAAAATTCCTCACGTGTTTAAATTGAAACTTTTGAAAGTTTTAAATAAACATAAGTATTTTTCTTTTATTTCGTTTAAGCCGTCATTCAAAGTTTTCTTCGGTATTACGTTGTAATTAGCAGAGGTGGAGTCCTCGAGGACACATTTTGAAGTCCTTGGCCTCGAAGCCTCAAGTCCTTGGCCTTGGCCTCGAAGCCTCAAGTCCTCGAAAATCGACCTGTCCTCGGCTCGAGGACAGCACTATTTTTTGAACAGTTGAAATTTCGTTGAAAAACGCCAGAAACCTCGCGGAAAATTTGCGAACACCTTTTTTGTTTTCCTCAATTGGAGCATAGACGTAGGCAAGGGGAGGGAGGCAGCCCCCCCCCTAATTATAATTTCACCAATGACAAAAATTTGACAAAAAAGCCTATTGTTTCTTCAGTTTCAGTTTCTTTCTAGCATTTTTCGCTGACGACAGTATAACTAATTTACAATATTGAAGACCAGGGGCGCCTGGTCCCACTCAATTCAATTTTTGCCAGCCAATTTAAACGTATAACCCGGAGAAAATGGAGAGTTTTTGTCTTAAAAGTTGCTATCTCAGGCCCACATCTAGCCTTTTTGTGAACGTAATGCATTAATCAGGGCCGGATTTACCATAATATGACGCAGTACCAGCTAGGGGCCCCGAGCTGAAATCGTAAGATTTTTTTGGTCTTCACCTATATTTCCGAGGAAGATGCTGCGAAAATCTCCAAAGTGCCAGGGGCCTAGCGCGATGTAAATCCGGCCCGGCAATAACTTGGTTAGTAGACGTAACCATCTATTGTACCATTTTTCAAAAACAATGATTGTTTTTGAAAAATGGTACAATAGATGGTTACGTCTCACCTCCAACCTCGCCGGCTTTTACGTACAAAACAGTTTTTTTTTAAATTAGCCCTGGAAAATGCTGATTGAACGAATCATTGAACTTCAATTGAGGGTCCTGGGCCCCCTGGCGAACAGGTACTCCTATAACTGGTTATTTTCATGACAAAACAAAAATCTCCAAGGAAAATCTTCGAGTGGATTATTATTTACTGCTAAAATGTTGCAAGAGACAATGCACCTTACTTTCCCCCTACATGGACCAAATCACTAACAATTAAAATTTAACTCCAAAATGCCAGATGTTAAACGTGTTTTGGACTTAAATTGTAAGTAAAAGGAGGATTAAACAATTTGATTTTTTCAATTGGCTTTCAAATGTCAAAAATCTAGTGCTTTCAAATGGCTCTGAAGACTTGCGAAATGTGATCCAATGGCATTAAAATAGCTTTTTTCAAAAAATTACAAAAAATTGCCCAACGGCTGGGGGCCCCGCCCCCAAACCCCCGTCTGTGATACATTTGAGTAACACTAGCTTTCTCAACCCATTCCCAAAGTTAGATATTTGCATTTTTCAACTATTAGTTTAAGTCCTCTTCCTTTGCAAAATCCTGGTTACGTGCAAACAGGCAACAACGATTTCAGATCTTCTATCCTACGATATCTTTGTTCCGCAAAAACTTCCTCTTTGGAAAAATTTTGATGACGTCATTTCATGTGATTTGTGGTTTAGGCCTTCCTTAATCAAAAATTTTGGGTACGCCAATGAATTGAAGATCGCCTGAAAAATATTTTTGAAAACCTTTTTTTTTAGAAGAACGCTTGCGCCTGTGTCCTCGGTCCTTGGCCTTGGCCTCGAGCATTCCTGTCCTTGGCCTCGAGAGGTTCTGTCCTCGGAAAGGCTGTCCGTGGCTTTGGATGTTTTTTGTGTCCTTGGCCTTAGCCTTGGCCTCGAGCCTTGTGTCCTCGACTCCACCTCTGGTAAATAGTTCTCGGTTATTTACGTAATTACCAGAGGTCAGGCCCGGTGCCAGGATAGCGTGACTGGGGGGGCAGAAATAAATTTTGGGGGGGCACGAGAAGTTTATTTCTGTAAATTTGAGAGGGCACGAGAAGTTTATTTCTGTAAATTTGAGAGGGGCACGAGTAATTTATCCCAGTCTGGAACATACGAACAAGGTGACATCCGAAAAAAAAAAAAAGGTCTTCACTGAAATTCAAACGGATTTTTCGGCCGAAATCAGAAATTCAAACGGTTTTTCCGCCCGGAAATAGGCGACCTTCAAAAAAAAAAGAAAAGGTCTTCATCCCAAAAATTTTGCCAAATCCCGTGTAAGACCACAAAAATAACGAATATGCGGTTGCCAAACACCAATTTCGGCCTCGATTTGCACTCCAGCATCCCCGACCCTGTTAATTTCTTCGGGGCACAGTCCTCGCTTGGGGGGGCACAGCCCCGGAATGCCCCCCCGTGGCGCCGGTCCTGCAAGAGGTGGAGTCCTCGAGTACGTCTTTGGCCTCGAGGACACATTTTCATTTTTTTCTTTGTTTGTAAATAAAAATTGTATTGTTTTCTCTTTGTGTCCTAATTTTTCTGGTGTTATGCAACCTCGTTCTAATGTAAATATATGTATGAAACCTCGATCTGGGTTAGCATTAAATGTAAACTTTGTTTGGCCAAGATTTTCTAAATTCCTTCTCATAACTTTTGTAATTTTATTCATAAGGGTAGAAGTAGACTTGAAGACTACATTGGTCACTTCGCTTCTTCCCTATTGCCAGTAAATACTATCGTCAACATGCTTTGCTTTTGCTTTAATTGTGATTTTAAACTTCGCTGGCTTTGAAATAAACTACTACTACTACTACTACTTGGCCTTGACCTCGGATTTTTTTGTGTCCTTGGCCTTGAGCCTTGTGTCCTCGACTCCACCTCTGGTAGTTACCGTATAGTAATTGCAGAGGTGGGCACTTGTGCCCTGTGCCGGAACCAGAACGGTGTTCTAAGGGGGGCAAAATTTGTTTTTTGGGGGGCCAAAATTTTTGGGTTCGTGTACTCTTTTCGGAGTTTTCTGTTGATCTCAAAAAAAAGAAAAAGGTCATCGCGCCAAATTGGTCTACTTTTCTCCGAGTTAGCCGCTAGGGTAAGGAGAGTTTGGGTAGGCATACTGGGCAGTTTAGGGGGGCGCCGCCTAATTTTTCCCCCTAGTTGCGGCCCTGCTTGTGCTGTAATTATTGCGCCCCAAATACTTTTAAACGGTTGCGCTGACGCATGTGCCGCAAGTATTGTAGCAATTTTGAACGCAATTCAAATACGATTAGAACTAATTATTTCAATCAACTGTGATTAAAATTTAGAAAAAAACATTCACGAGGTCGGTTAATAAAAATTTCGTCACAGGAAATTGCATTCGTCTCCCTCTTGCAAAACTTCTATTGGATTTACAGCAGGAATCTTCTTTCGCTAAAACTTTTTCTCTAAATATTTTTACCAATTTTTCTAAGATAAATTCCCAATTGAGTATTTGAAGAAATGGTGGTAAACCCAAATTTCAGACAAAAAAATTATATTTGTAATTCTCTTTCCAGAAATGCGCTAATCGTTCCTAAAAAAATCTTAAAATTGCTCTGGGCATTTAACGCGTTACTCGCAACAGTCTTGCTTTTTACGGTAATTCAAAACAAGAAACAACAAAAAGTCAAAAATATTAATTACAAGTTTTTTGATACTCCGGAAAACTTGAAAGATATTGCAAACAGGAGTGACAGCATCGGTAGTTCTTAATTAATACATATGAGGTTCGATTTTTGGTTAATTGTTTGCATGCTTCTGGTCTGAAGACTACCAGCGCTGAAGCCTAAGGAAGAGCCACCAGAACAGCGATTACTTGAAACAAGCAATGCGAAAAAGTTATCCTCCCACAGAATTCGAACCTGCAGCCTTTGGATAAGCCGTCCACTGCTGACTGCTCTACCACTTGAGCAAACGTCAAAATGCTCTACCTCTTCCAAACGTCAAAAACATCACAATTGAATTATTCAATAACATCATAGAACGAGCAAGTTGCTGGGTTTAAATAGCCAAAATTAAGCATGCGAGTAGACATCCTCTCTTGCCTTAGTGGTAGAGCAGTGGACTGGTAATCCAAAGCTTGCAGGTTCGAATCCTGTGGGAGGATAACTTTTTTGCAATTCTTTGGTTAAGAATAGTCGCCGTTCTGGTGGCTCTTCCTTCGGCTTCCGCGCTGCTAATCTTTAGACCAGAAGCACCCTAACGATTAAACATTAACATCTCTGGCCCGCAAACGTCAAGAACATGGCTCAATTTCTTCAAACAAAAAGCAAAATGATTTTTTTAGCATGCTCCATTCGTTAGAGAGTGATGCTAATATTCCAGAAGCACAAATGCGTTGAAGCTACTAACCGTTTTCCATAACGAGCCGTTATAAAAAAGGCAGAGGTTGCTGTTACGTTACGTAAGAATAAGAAAATCGCTCTCCTAACCCCAACCCTAAACCTAACCCAAACTCTAACCCTAGCTCTAACCTTAATGTTAATCCTAACTCAAAATCGAACCCAAACCCTAACGATAATTTAAAAAATAAAAAAGAGTAAATGAGCACTCACTTTTGCTCTCTTCTTCACCTAATGGGCGTTACGTAACGTAACATTTGCCACTTTCTCTAAAAAAACAAAGACTCCGAAGTCGTTCGCTTGCTAACACATGAAAACTTAATCAGTGGAATTTTTTAACTCACCGATTCCTCTAAGTGCGGGTGTTGAGAGCCTTTTTCATGAAGTGTAAAGACGTTCTTCGCCCAAAGGGGTTAAGTGATGCGAGCGGGGTTAAGCGATACGCATTTTCAAATGCTTGTATTTTTTTAAAGGAAATCAATATTTTTGTGTTTAATTTGGAAGCGAGCATAATTTGTTTTGAATTTTGGTTTCGTACCGTAGCCTAGTGCAGTTTGAGCAGTGAGTCAATTAAAAATATACTTTTCGAAACGTCACACTTGCGGTTGCGCTTGCGGCGCAATTGTTGCGTTGCCCACCTTTGAATAATTGTAATTACATTTTATTCACCAAGTTGCCATGGCCAGGAGACAGCGAAGGTACCTTTAGGTCTTCGAGTCAAGCTGCCACCTGTCTCCCACGCACGGAAAAGGCTTCACACTGTCCCTTTAATAGCTGAACGTCAAGCAGGTAAGCTGTAAATACCAATTTTTTTAGTCTTTGCTTTGACCCAACCGGGAATCGAACCACAGTCTACCGCTTCAGTAGCAGACGCTATTTCCACTCGACCACAAATCGAAATGGTGTACGGCCAAACACTTTATACCATTCGCACTGTAAAACTAACTGAACAGGGCGGTGTTGTCAAGTTGGGGTTTACGGTAATTGCTAATTGTGTAATTAACGTAATGCGGGCGCGCAGTGAACCTCCCTATAAAGTGAAGTATATTGAAGGGGAATTCTCATTCGACACTAAAAGACACTGTTAACTACAAGGGTCTTATGCTTCAATGTTGATTAACTTTAATCTGCGAATTATTAGCAGTCGAGTAGTCGAAGTTGTTGAGCTTATTTGAATAAACTGAATTTGCCAGTTCAGAGACATAATTCTTGACAGCCTACTTGATAATTGTAATAATTTGCCCAAACTCTTCCTCCAAAGTTTTGTTAATCCACGTTGGTGCATAGGTACGCTTACGACCTAAAGTCATCTTTTGAAACCTTTATCATGTGCGAGAAATATCAACGATAGCTAAAAAAATAATCGTTAGATTTGTAACAGACTGTACGGTATCAGGCCAAGTTTTTTCGTTATATTTCACTGTAGATACAGGGCCAGGTTCTCTCAGTGTCGTCATTAAAAATGTAGTTATTGGGGAAAAAAATTTTATCGTTACGCTCATGAAGTTCAGAAACGCTAGCAAGTTAGTTAATTATTTTCAAGCGTGTAATTTGGACCTGCGCTATTTTTAATTGCTTTGTGGCAATGACAATAGTGTTACATAATGTGATTGTTATGTGATGATGTTACGTAACTGATTATGCAATGCCGTTATTGAATCTTTAGCGTCAAAAGTTTCAAGATTTCACTTCCGATAGCAAGACAAATTTTTGTAACGGGGTTCAGCTTTATTAATATTGCTCTCATCGCTTTTTCACAAAATTTTTGAGCAAAATTTTTATTTATGTTTGACAGCCTACTTAGAGCTGATATGGACTTAAAGAAATGCAGACGAAAAAGCGCATTATTTTTCATGGAGAAGCAAAAACGGATACTGCGTAAATCCATCTTAACCCTTCCTTTGGTTATACGTTAATGGTTTTTAAGCAGTTTTTTTTTTTTTTTTCAAGAAAGTCTTGTTTACATATAAAATCTGGACCCCCTAAACTCAAACATTGGATTAATTTTAGTGAAAGTTATGCACAACTAAAAGCTTTGCTAACAAAACGTATGTCATAAAAATCCATATAAACATTGAGATCAAATTTTATTGTTCGAATTTTAGAGTTTGGTCGATATGTTTGTTCAGAGCAATTTAATTTTCCAGTCGCACGTGAGAACAATAAGCTGTTCAATATCAGCCAGTAAGTCAGATAAAATAAGACGTTAGTGTTAGTTAAAATTGGTTAATGGATTGAGAATTATTTTGTATTAAATTATAGCATTCTATTTTCAGTCGGAAGGTCAAAATTTTCGTAAAAATTGTTCTACTTTTACAGTTAAAATTTGAGAAAGTGTTTATTGTTTCACGAAACATTTAATAGTTATGGATTTAGTTAGATCCTGGTTGTAAACCTGCTCAAGCATGCATTCGTTGAATAGGTTTATAGCGCACGTACAGTAATGTATGGAGCATTTGCAAACATAAGTGCTTGTGAAGAATTTAGCGACCTAACTGAAGACTTCAGTTAGTTTCTTTTTTATGCACCCTTGTAACGTGAATGAACACTTAAACTGATAACTTTCGATTTATTATTAGTAAATATTTTTGCAGCATTGTTTGTAGTATTTGTTTAATTTCAATAATGCGATGTCGTCCTCTCAGCTAATACGAAGGGACGTTGAAACAGATGGAAAAATCACTAGGAATCTTCTTCTGGCTGTGTCAATGGCTGTGGTAGGATCTACCTTTCAATTCGGCTATAACACAGGTGTAATTAACGCCCCACAGGCAGTGATACAAGATTTCTTCAACGAAACATTCATCTATCGGTAAGCACTTTTGAATGAGGAAAATGCTACTTTGTACTAGTATCTTGCTCGAGAAAACTAAAATAGCCAGTGAAAAAACGTTGCTTATAAAAAAAAAACTGACAAATTTGTTTGGAATAACACCTGATAAAGTTGACATTCACGAGCGAAAGTTCATTTTTTCGTAAAATGTAGTTTTGCTTTCTTTTTCTTTTCTTTTTTTTTTTTCGCACTTTTACGGAGGTAATCTGCCTTGCTCGCTATGTCGCGAAAAATCTTCTTTGAGAAGCTTAATGAATCGTTGTTGAATTACTGTCGAGAATTTATTATTATTGTATGTTAAAACTCATATTGTCACAGGTACAATAATTTCTTGGATGAATGGACTCTTCAGTTTCTGTGGGGATTCACTGTTGCCATATTCGCCGTCGGCGGAATGCTTGGCTCATTGGTTGCTGGTTGGGCGGCTGAAAAATTTGGTCTCAAAAAGTCATTGGCTCTGAATAACTTCATTGCACTGGTAGCCGCTCTTTTTATGGGGCTATGCAAAATTGCTGGGTCGTTCGAGATGCTTATAATTGGTGAGTGCGGTAAAAATATTGGCCGTGATTAAAGTAGTTTCATAATGGACGCAAAATGTTAGTCGTTTGCTCGAAATTCAGGTCCTTTCGACAAAATAAAAAAAATTGTAGTCGTACCGTGAAGTCGAAATTGGTCTATTTGAATTTGGGTTTTGGATTGTGTCAGTGACGAAGTTTCTTTCAATAAAGTTTCTGACGCTTTTATTTTGACTGAAATGAGATTTCAGGCAAACGTTAATTCGAAAAATTGCTTTTAACCCCACAAAAATTCTGTTCCTTACATTTTCAGGACGATTTTTGATCGGAGTCAATTGCGGCATCAACATGGGGATTGCCCCAATGTATTTAACTGAAATAGCGCCTGTTAAATACAGGGGAATTTTTGGAACCCTGGGCCAATTCGGTGTTGTGACGTCGCTCTTACTTTCCCAAGTAAGTCTGAAATTTGATGTTATTATTGTTATGTAACTATTACGTCACTCTTCGCGCTGTGACGTTTATGTTTTTAGATCTTGGGTCTCAAGTGGCTTTTAGGTACAGAGTTATGGTGGCCACTCCTACTAGCTGTAACAGCTGCTTTTTCGCTTTACCAATTGATGGTGCTGCCATTTTGTGCTGAAAGTCCGAGGTAAGAACCAATTGAAATTGGAACAAGTAGAACTTTTCACTGTTTATCGATGTGCCTTTCACTAGTTTCAATGTGCTTTTGTCTCGGTGGGGTTTCCCCGATTCCGCGACATGCCCCTGTTGTGTGGAAGAACAAGCCACGGATCATATTATCAACCACTGCACCAAATACCGACTGCTGAACGGACTGGAAGGAATACGATCGTTGGACGAGTAGACAATATCATAGTTCATGCACCTTCTATATATTCAACGACAGTGTCAAACGTTCTATTGAGAAAGATGAGTTTATTGAGAAAGTTAAACCGCTCATGCGGACAATCCAATAAAACGCTACTTTCTATTACTCTTTTACAATTCGCTGGACCGTTTTTCGGCTTCGTTTTTTTTTAGTTTTATCGAGAACCTAAAATTGCTATTAAACCCAAAATTGCCATAATCAAACATCAAATCTTTCATTACACTCGCTGTATTACGCCGAAGCGTGTAACGAGTTCGTGGTGCCCATCTCCGCGTCATTGCGCCGGGGCAGCACAGCTCTTTTGGAAGAAATGTCGCAGCGGTGGCGAACCGTTGGCAACACTGTATTCGATTTGACCAGCCCGATATTTGAACGTCAAACCTCTCATTCCAGAGACGAACGTGTTACCGCTCGATCAACTGGCCAGTTATTGCCAGTTTGGCGTAGCCACAATTGGACCCAAAGTCGTTTGTAATGCTTCCCATCTCGTAAATCTAGATTTTATAATTGATTATTACCAAAAAGGTAAAATTTAAATGGGAAGAATTACAGACGACTTTGGGTCCGACTACGACCACGCCAAACTTTTTCGCGGGTTAGTTTGATATTCTTGCAAAATAGGTTTGTGCGTCCCATGGGAAAAAAACGAAAAAAGTACTTTTAACCAGGGCTCCGTAGCCAGTGGAAAAAGGCACGGCTCTGCCGAGTTATAAGTCGGACCGGGCTTTTCGGATCGGGTTCGGGCCTAAAGTTGACAAAATTTCGGGCTTAATTCGGGCCTGAAATGTGATTTCTGTCTTAAGTGTACAAAAATAGAACCAAAATGACTTGGCAACCTTGCTAAAGTTTTCAGATCTAACTTGACTTTCGTGTTTTTTCGGTCATGATTAGGGCTTCAAATTAGTTTTTGGGTTCTGGCTGATATTTTCGGGTTCGGGCCTAAACTGGTCGGGCTGTTTACAACTCTGCTGCTCCGGCTCCGGAGGTACAATTTTTTTTATTCGATTGCGTTTCATAAACGGGGGTCTGGGGGTGGAGCCCCCAGCCGCTTGGAGATTTTTGTCATTTTTCGGAAAAAAATTGCCATTTCAACGCTGTTTGGATGGTAATACCAGGGTGTTGGAGCAGGGCAAATTTTGAAGGTGCTCCAGCTCCTGCTCCGGAGCGCTTCGCTATCCCGTCATTGCTCCGGCTCCAGCTCCGGAGCTGATTAAAAAGAGCTGCTCCGCTCCGGCTCCAGCTCCGGGATTATTCAGACTGGTACAGTGTTTTAGTTTTACGTTGTCATTATAGCCCACCCACATTTTTATCAATTAAAATAAATTCCAAAAGAAAATTTGCTCAAAAACACAACAACCAAAACATAGGCGTAGCCAGGATTTTTAATTGAGGAGTACCACAAATCACATGCAGTGAAATCATGAAAAATTTTCGAAAGAGGAACTTTTTGTGGGACAAAGATATCGTAGATTGGATGATGGCCAGTAGCCGTCGTATGATTTACCAAAGTTATCGGTTAAAATGTTTCCATTGGGAGATGTGTTGAGAAAACTAATGTAACTCAAGCGTATCACAGGCTAGGCCCCCAGAAACTAGGCGATTTTTTGGAAAAACAAGCTTTTTTAATGTCATTGGATCACATTCCACATGTGTTTAGATTTGTTCAATCCTCCATTTACTTACAATCTAAGTCCAAAACACGTTTAAAATTTCGCACTTTGGGGTAAAATTTTGTACGTGATTTGGTCCAGATATGGAAAGTAAGGTATAATGCATCCTGCAATATTTTGCAGTAAATAATAAAATAATCCACGCAACGATATTCTTTAGAGGTTTTGGTTTGTCATGTCATGAAAATAACCAATTGTGTACGTGCATATACGGCCAGGGGCCTAGGCTCCTTTGATTCAAATTCAATAGTTTGTTCAATAAGCTAATTTTTTTTTTGAAAAGTAAATTGTCGCGTAAAAACTATCAAGGTAGAGGTGAATTGTTATTGAAAAATATTACAACAGATGGTTACGCTTACTGACGATGTTATGGACCGGACCGAGCCGAATTTACATTGCTCAGAGCTGCTGGCACTTTAGAGATTTTTGCAAACTCTTTTAGCCAAATATAGGTGAAGGCCAAAAAAAAGTCTTATCATTTGAGCACGAGGGCCCTGACAGCGTGGAAAAAGTCTTACCGTTTGAGCACGGGTGCCCTGGCACTGTGCCATATGGTAAATCCGCCCTTGGTTATTGCATTACGTTTATCAACTAGTAAGATGAGGGCCTGATCAAGCAACCTTTAGAACAAAACCTTTAATTTCACCCGAGTTGCACATATAAATTGGTGTGCAAAAATTGAATTAAGGGGCCCGGGCCCCCTGGTCGTCAATATTATTGTTAATCACTGTGGTATGTACGTATGTTGTACACGGAAAATGTTAAAAGAAATTGACACTGAAGAAACAATTAGATTTTTTTGTTACATTTTTATCATTGGTGGCATTTCAATTGGGGGGTGGGGAACCCGGGCCCCCCTGCCTACGCCTTTGAACCAAAATGCTGTGCACAAGATAAGGACATTTAGGTCGTAGGAACTAAGCGGTAGCTAGTACTAGAAAAAACAGTAATTAAATAATGCAAGAGTTAAATGCAGCAATTTTAAGCATAAAGACATAGTTTTTTTTACAGATGACCCATCCATTTAGGACAAAAGAATCTTTTGATCGCAATAGCTTTGGATGAAAGAAAAACAATCAATTTTGTTAGATGCAACGCAAATGGCTACAATTAGAATAGTTGATTTTAGTTTTAAACTAGATGGACCGATTACATTGAGGATCTTGGATGGAATCGCTTGGGTCTTCGCCCAAGCGAAATGATGGAGGTGATGGAAGACCGTGAGGTGTGGCGGCTCAATCTTGAGCTACTGCCCCCGCAACCCTCACGGAAAAGCGGGCAATGAAGAAGAAGATTTTAGTTTTATCTAACAAAAGCTCCCTTTAAACTTTTTACAAGGCCATTTTATGACTTTGCATTTTGTAGTTACACTCAAATTAAAAACAGTGATAAAGAAAAGCAATAGGCAACTAAGAAGATCTGGAGCAGGGAGCTATCCCACAGTAACGTTGCTCCGGCTCCAGCTCCGGCTCCACCTGAATTTAAATGTAATCTCCAGCTCCGGCAAAAATGGCCTGCTCCGGCTCCAACACCCTGGGTAATACGCACGTTTGTCGGGCCGTTTAAACAAAACCGATTGCTAAGATTTGGAAGTCTTTTGACTGCTAATTTTTTCAGCCTTATCAGCCACCTTTCCCTTGCTCATACACACTGGTAAATTCCAAAACATGTTTAAAGGCGTGCATAGTTAGGTTAAATGTTTCAAGCAACTTGACTAAGACAGGGTAGCTTCAGCCTCCTTAGCCCTTTCTCCTTTGGTTTGCATATTCTAATAGTCATCCACATTAAAAAGCCATATAGACTTCTAACAGACTGAAACACCTAAAGTTAAAATACCAGGTTTTAAACAATTATATGGGCGTTTGCTTGGCTTTGGCAATGTTTTTCATTTCAGGAAAGTCTGAGCTGGAGCTTATAGATTTTCTGTAGCTCCGGCTCCAGCTCTGCTATAAATGCTGTTAGAGGCTCCGGCAAAAAATGCTTGGCTTCAGCTGCGCAGCCCTGCTTTTAACCATATGGGATTTGCTTCTGGGATTTTTGAGTGCATCGAGCAGGGGTTGGCTAGCGGGATCCGGCCCGCGAAGGAATTTCATCCGGCCCACGACCTTTCATATCCCTTACGTGACTTCCGGAAAGCTTTGGCCACGAAACCCTGAAATTTGATCAAGACCGTTTTTTCGTTCAAAAACAAAGAAATTGGATGAGGCTTGGCGAATGTTCCATTCGCGCAGACATTTTGAAATAAAGCCTTAAAAAAAACTAACTCTTAGCCTTAACCCTAATCCTAGCTCTAACCCAAAGCCTATCCTAAACCCTAACCCAAACCTACAAGCAAGGATGGCAGTACGGTTCGGTACGTTCAGAATTTGCGTACTACGTACCTCGCACCTTGAACCGTACCAGCGTACCGTACCTCATTTCAATTTTTGAAGCGTACCGTACCCGTACCATTTCAAAAAAGGCGTACCGTACCGTACTGCCATTCCTGCTTTCAACTGCTCACAACCTTAACTGACTTTGAAACCACTAGCCTATAAATCAGCGATCTCAATTCACACATTTAGCGTCCGCTTCAGCTGTCATTTGCCTCTGCATAAAAAAATCTTGTGCAATGTGCGAAAAGTCGGGGATTTTTAATTGAAACAGTGTACCAACGTACCGTACCCGTACCATTACAAAAAAGGCGTACCGTACTTCTTAGCAAAAATTGAGGCGTACCGTGCCGTACTGCCATCCTTGCCTATAAGTGTAATAATCAAAATAAAAATTTCCGAAAGCGAGTGACGTCACTGGAACCTTTGTTTGTTTAACCGCGCGTGTTCCATTCGCCAAGGCACTTCAAGAAATTTTGGTGAAGACCTTTAGATGAACCTTTTTTCGTTTGGTCTTCACCAATAATTCGGTCGAGAATTGCTTTAAATTCAGAGTTGACCTCGTATCAGAATTTATGATGGTTCGCTGGGACCTTGTTGGGTCTGGTTGTTGCCCGTGTAGGTAAAAAGGTTGCCGACCCCTGGCATAGAAGATACCTTTTGTGTGAACTAGGGCCTTAAAAATTCGTTCGCAAACATTACCCATTAATTGTTCTTTTCACCTTTTTTTTTCCAAGATAATGAATGAATTTGTTTGGTTGTTGAAAGGAATGTTTTGTTTGATTTTCATTATAGTGATTACCTTAGAGGTTAGATAATTATTAATTCTTTGCATGTAATTGATTAAAGGCTGAGCTGAAATTGAAAAATTTTGGGCAAATACAAACAATGACGCCAAGCTTTTCACCACGCTGCATGACGCAGCTTAGCATGAAAGTGCTGGGCTAACATTTGCTTTGGACATTTTTGGTATAGCTTTCAATTCAAGCCATGTTTTTGCAATAAGTTGCAAAAAAGTTGCCCTTAAAACCTTAAAAAGTTGCAAAAAAATTGGGCAAACAGCCTTGTACTGTACATGCTATAACGAAGTTTCTTGATACTTAGAATGCTGTCCAAAGTTGCAGAAAGTTGCCCTAATCATGAGTAATGTCAAATGTGACCATCTCGCAAAGCTTTTTTTGCGGTCATTTAACGCTCATTGATATTAATTTCAGTGGATGACCGACAAGATATAATTAGCTATTTCGGTCATTATGACAAAAAAATTGAAGATCTGAATTTTATTCTCTACAAGCCCTAAAGTTGTACTTGCAATCGCGAAAAGTTTTTGAAATGACCGAAAAACCATATTTCCAAATTCGGACATTTGACTGGAAATTCTTAGGAAAAAATAGACCCAACCCAGCCCCATAGCTTGCTGCCACTACCTAGGAATTTGCGTTGGGGGGACTCTGAAACGTCAAACGTTTGCATCGTGGCTTTGACATTCATTTTCTTTCACGTGCTGCCACATTGACACGCAGCATTTTCAGGGTTGTACACTGAGATTTAAATAAAAAACTCTAGTCAAGTCATATTATGGTATGCAAACTGCACTATTCTACGGTTTAAAGATTGAACTACGAAAATACCGTCGCAGTTTCCGCAAAATCCTAAGACAATGGCTGCCAGCAGCATATCCTGCAGTGGTTTATAGGCTAGTCTCGCTAAACCACGACAGATGTAGGGCGGCCAATACCGGTTAATCACGCGTTCAAATTGCATATTTTCAGGCATTTGCTACTTGTTCGTGACGATGACGTCAGAGCGGGCGAAGCTCTACGCTGGTTGCGCGGTGACGATCATGACATCACAAGCGAACTAGGAAAAATGAAACTGGAAGTCAATGAAGACCGAGAGCTTCAAAAAATTGGTATGGTATTCTGACGATAATTGTTTCATATTTTTCCTTCCCTCAAGAGACACCGATAGTTGTTTTTCTTTTTTTGTACAAAAAGTACCCGCATTAAGAAATTTCGGACGTTTTTAAACTTCTTGGTTAATTGGCTGCTTGCTGAAATAATGATCATTAATTATCGTGGACGCTGTAATACCACTGATGTGGTGGGCATTGAACCCTGATTAAGTGACTATGGTTAATCTACTGCAAATTAAAATGACCCTTTGTTTAAAGTCTCTCACTGCTTTCAACTTTTCTGCCGCCTTTTGATGAACGAGTTTTTACCTTATGCAGCTGGTCCATGAACTACCCTACGCTGGGGCGTATTTAGGGGGGCCTTGGTGCCATAGCCCCTCCCTTTGGGACGCCCGGATAGTAGTAGTCGCATAGAATTCTATGCAAAAGTGCGGCACGCCTCCCCCCCCCCCGCTTTTGTAACTTGAGCAGAAAGTTTGAGCACACAAACGGACAGAATGTGGGTGAAGACTTTTTTCTGGGCCCAAAACCGGGCTAACTTTGAGAGAAGACCTTTTTTTTCTTTTATTTTATTTTTTGGTCTTTACTAAATTTTGGGCCAGAAACTGGACTGAATTTGAGCGAAGACCTTTTTTTTTGTCTTCCCTTAATTTTGGGTAGGAAAACGGACTGATGCTGAGGGGAGCAATTTTTCGTTTGGTCCTCATTATTGTCAAATTTTCTGGCCCCCCCTCCCCCCTTTCGAAAATCCTGCGTATGCTACTGAGCTTACGATCAGTTTTTTAGGATGATGATACCCTGTTTTGAAATTTGGGGTACAGCTCATCGGTCCAATATTTTCAGGTTTCAAAGAACTTCTCTGTTCGCCCCAATTCCGCCTTCCTCTGACCGTGGCGGTTGTGATGCAACTTTCCCAGCAACTCTCTGGTATCAACGCTGTATTTTACTACTCGACTGGCATCTTTGAAAAAGCTGGGCTAGTTCAGCCGTTTACGTGAGTTGCTTACGAATTCATAATTTTTTTGGTTTACGGACAAAATCTCGAATGGCCAAAATTTCGAAATGGACCAAGAGATTTTCTCCTATTCGGGATTTTGTCCTTCGGAATTTTGTACAGGACCTTAATTTTTTTGCGATTAAATTTTTGTTTGCGATAAAACTCGTAATGGTATATAAAGCCTAGGGTTGCAATTACTCAAAGTTTGCTTCTGCAGCTTGTGTGAATAAATCATCTCAGAAGTTCTGAAGGTTGTAGTTCTAAAAGTTCAGGAAGTCATCTTGCGATATTCGAAAACTCAATCACTTGGCATTTAACAAGAAAAAATGTAAATGCAAAAGCTATTCAGTGTGGTATGTTTAACACGATTTTGTGTTTGTGGCAAAGATTATACCCGCTTGTTTTTATAGCGCTCTAGCAACCGTTGGTATGGGAGTAGTGAACGTGATCATGACTGCTGTTAGTATGGCGCTAATTGAGAAAGCCGGAAGAAGAGTACTCCACCTAGTGGGCTTGGGAGGAATGTTTGTTGCAGCTGTTGTTTTAGCTGTAAGTATCCGATAATTTTTAATAATTGTAAAAAAAAATTAAATTCTTATGTATTTGTTTTATTGTTGGTTGTTTTTGTGAGTGTGTGTACTTTTGTTGTTTTTTGATAATCGTGCTGTAAATTTGATTGGTCGTCATGTCGCTTAGTGTATCTTTGTGTGCTTATTTCACTTACGTTAGTTGCGTTAAAGTTTAGGTACCCTAAAGTGGTCAGAAATAGCTGCAAATTGAGAAGGTGAGCTCACGATTCATTGGTGCTGGTGGCTCTTGATGATATCCTAATATTGCTGTTATGCTAATAATCAAGCGCTTTTGCTGACAGTTGTTTTGAGCATTTATCAAATCAGATAATCAAATTTTTCATTATATTTGCAGTATTATGCCGACGTGTAACGAGTTTGCAAGGCCCATCTCCGCGTCAGTGCGCCCAGGCTACGAAGCTCTTTTCGAACAAAAGTCTTTGGCAACAATGTGTTCGATTTGACCAGCCCGAGATTTGAACCTCAGACTTCTCGCTACAGAGACAAATGCGTAACCATTCTACCAACTGGCCGGTTGAACATTTATGAGCTACTAAAGCAAAAGGAAGATTTTTGTGAAATCAGATTTTTTTCGAACTCCTTAACGAAGACGACTACCCTGCTTTCGAGGGTCTCAAATTGGAATTTCTCTTTTTTACCGTAAATGTTTATCTACTTTTTTATTAATTCTGACCCAAATATACCCAAACTCCAATCCTTACTCTTAAACTAACCCCAAACCAAACCCTTACGCAAACCCTAATTTTAATCCTTAAAAAAGTGAATTAAATATTGCGTTAGTGAATATTCTTCATTTTCTTTTATTCTCTCCATCTTAAAATTTTTCTATGAAATAGTCTTTGCTTTAATGTTATTCGCAAAATCATCACTTGTTACATTGTAATTTTTCAGGTTCTTCTTAATCTAAGTGGGTCTGCTGTGACATGGGCAACTGTGGCTATGATTCTTGTGTTTGTCATATTTTTTCAAAGCGGCCCGGGTTCGATCCCCTGGTTCATCACTACAGAAATATTTGACCAGAACTCGAGACCTGCTGCCGTCAGCATCGCTGGAGTGGTCAACTGGGCGGGAAACTTTGCAGTGGCGCTAGCGTAAGTTATTATAGTTTTCCAGTGTTAGTGTTGATTTTAATTGTTTGTTTTTGTAGATAACTGATGATCACTTGCTTGGGTCGAAATCGATTTTATCGGTGAAAACAAAAATTAGGTTTTTAATAATTTTATTGAGGCTGGTTTCTTCACTTTTTTGAAATTAAGCAATTTATATATAAGGGCTTTTTCTTAAAAAATGGCGATAGGTTGTAAACACAAGAATGCAATTCCTAAAAATGCGGACTGGACACACATTAAGATTTTGTAATTGCAAATAAAGCAAAACAGAGTTTATTTATAAGAGAGTTCAGTATTTTTTTTTCTTTTGTTGCTTTGTGTGATCTTAAATAATATCATACGTGTAGGGCACACCTTCCCTTCTGATTAAATCATCCCAGTATGCGCTACTGCAGTTATTGCTTAAATAAAATGAAAACAAATGAAAGGCGAAATCCTTTCACTGCTAAGAAATAACATGTTTCCTCTAAATTAGGCAGTATGTCTCTGGTAATATGGTGAAACAAGGCGGAAGTTCTCGCTTTTAAATTTCGGTTCTACTGATTTTGTGTTTTGACTAACTGGCCGCGTGTTGAATTAAGGATATAGACTCCATTTAATGTAATTAGTTCTCCTTGGTCAAGTTCTTTCTCGTTAAGCTTTGATGAAAAAGCGATTTACTTTAGAAAGAACTACCGCTATCTCGATACCGTTTAGTATTGTTTATCGGTAGTTGGTGCGGGTACAATTTTTAATTCCATGTATAGTTATTTGAGATTGACGAATATTCGTATTAAGTAATAATGAATAACTGTTTAGCGTTGGCCTAATGCCTCTATAATATTTAATCGAACTTATTATTGAATTGTACCGATTAACGATCTAGTGGAACTAAGTCGGGGTTCAATTTCTATTCGAGTGAAACCAATGGCTTTAAAGTTGGTATTCAGTATTCACAGATTTTCTTGCTTGACGTTCAACATTAAAAATGAGACTGGAACGCTTGCAAGAAAAAGAGAGGGTTTACTGTGAATCGCATCAGGTTGCCTCGACTAGCAGAAAACCACGTTATCTTTCTTCGAGTCCTGTGGTAGCTGGGGCGAGAAGTGGGCAGCATGGCTCAAGGGCAAAGACGTCGTTTTTACGTGTACGACCACCCTGATCTCATAATATGGGTTCAACTCGCACCCTGGTTACGTTATTGCGTTCTTGGATAAGACTCTTAACGATAACTATCTCTGCTTGGTGGCTTCGAACAAGCAGCAAATTCAGTGGACAAGAGTTTGAAAAAATCCACAGGAGCATTGGTTGGTTCACTTGAAAACATGGGCAGGTGCAGACTTCTCCGAGCACGAAGTAGTTATAGCGATGAAAAATGTGCGAATCATCTAGTAGTTAGCGTCTGATGCTGTCCGGTGACAGAAAGATAAATATGTGCGACAACAACAAGCTTAACTCGAATACCGAAAGTAACTGCACTGTTGCTTAGACGAGATCAGCGTTCTCTCTTAGAGCTTCTTAAGTGTGCGCGGAATGAAAGGCCGTGTGAGCTCCAAGAAAAAGTTTTTCGCTGCATTATGGTTCTATCTTTAGTCCGAAATTTCGGATTTATTTACATCTTGATTTTCCAACTAAAATTTTATTAAATCTCACTTATGGGGCTTGCTTATCAACACGTATGCAGTGTGCGTCAGAACTGAAGTACTGTGCGGGGGTTCTAGGCTATCTGCGCAGCCGCGCAGCTTAGAGGGAACATAGGACGAGACAATTTGGTGAGAAATCCAATCTATCAAATGTTGCTTTACAGGTACCCTTCTCTTGAGCAAGTTATCGGAGGTTATACCTTCGTCATATTCTCCGTATTGTTGTTGGGCTTCTTTTTCTTCACTTACTTTAAGGTGCCGGAGACTAAAGGCAAAGAGATTGGGGCTATTCTCAACCTCTTTTCTTCCCACAGAATGCAATACAGTAAATCAACCAAGTTATAAGAGGCAGTAAGGCATGCTCCGGAAGCAATGACAACCGAATACAAAAAATAATCCACTCCATACCTCCCCTACAGTTAGCGGCGCCATTGGTCTTGAAATCTTGGCTTTGCGTTGATTCCAATCGTGGATTTGTGAAGAATATCCAACTTCCAATCATGCTGGAAATGCGATCAGGCTGAATTACGGAACTTAAAGCTTTGATTAAGCCAATCACGTTACAGTATTACTGTACCGTATACTTTTTTTCTTCTGTGTTGAGATTTTACATTAGTTGGCTGTGGTGGTAATCCAGTGGTCCTTTCATATACCGCATCTTTTCCCTTGGTTAACTGTGTTTTAGCGTGTTATTTTCGTTCAATTGAATACTTTCGGATGCATTCCTCTGCTGCCCTCTTGTGAATAAACTATAATTGCAAAAAGTTGTGCTAGAGAGCCTCAAATAATAAAGATACTGATAAGTTTGATACCGTTAAGAAGCTGAAATGTTTTGCTGATTAAAATATTAAATTTAACACAAACTGAAAATAGCACTTGAATGTTTATTCAAAAATTACGCTGTCCCAAGAAATTTTAAAGGCATGCCTATTGACTAGTTCCACTTTGAGTTGAGTCCGCAATGGTCGAAATGCAATTTGAACGGTTTCTAGTGTGGTTGAGAAGGAGTGAGAGTTTGGAAAAACTTTTCTTGATTTTGCAAGAACTGCCCTGCAGCAAGCCAACATGTTAAAATTTGTTATAAATTGCGCCAATAAATGTTGATTCTCTCGCTATATAGTCATTTTTAGTGTAAGAAAAACAGATTAAGTTTGATCCAACATCGAAAACTAGAGTTAAAATCATCATTGTCTGATTGCGAACGTTATCGCTTGGTATTAATTCCTGTAGAGGTCTCCGTAATAAAAATAAAATTGATTGCAAAACACGAAAAATATTGTCTCTTGGTGTGTCTGGATAGTATCTGCAATGAGAATAAGAGTTGCTACTTATTTTCAGAGAAAAAGGTTGATTCATTAATTACTACTGTATGAATAACAACCATAAAAAATTTCAATGAAAATGTTTTTCGTGTTAGTTTTGGTTTGATTTGACAGTAATTGAAAATACTAATTAATGTAAATTCACGAGTAGGCCTACCTGTTTTGAAAAAACTTCTAAGGAATGAAAAAGGTAAAGCTCTTATAAAAAATGACAAAACTAAGCATCAAAAATTTTAAGAACCCGATAAATTGACGTGATGCTCTCACGATGCGACATAATTTTTACCTTTTTTTTTTTATTATTTCACATGTGCAGACTTATCGATTTCTTCAAATCTTTGGGGGTCCAGCTTAATAAACAGAACTTTTTTGGCGAAATCGAGTGAGTTTTGTTTACATTGTATGTCGTAGATTTTGTTTGTACATCGCAATAGCAAGCGCTGCAGTTTTTTTCTGTTTTTTTTTTATTGTGCCTAGTTATACCGTTTAAGAGATGAGCGTACGATATTAAAAAAAAAAACTCATCGCCGCCAAAAGTGAGTTGGTGGTGGGGATAAAAGGGTATCTTGAGATATATAAACGTGTGAAATATTTTTTGCTGTACTGTTTGAATGCGACCTCTTTTACGCCAAACTTTTGGGGCGGTTTTTGGACCCAAAGTCACGTGACCTATTGCGCCGAAATCTGGCACAAACAAACATCTTGTTATTCTGAAACTGCAATAACTTTCTGGCTGTCATATTTTTGCCTTTTTTTTGCTCTGCTGTTTCACAGTGGCCTAGCTATGGGGGTTGGCCCGCCTTAGGCGGCACCATTTTAGGGTGACACCTTTTTAAAATGATATAATCAAAATTTTGATGTAAAAATTCAAAAAATTGTAGCAAAATTTCTTTAGCCAAAATAACAGCAAATTCATAAAAACCTTTTGAATTTATTCATAACTTCGTGATAAGGTAAACTTTTAAATCGTCATGAAAATTTCATTTACACAAAAAATATTATTTTCCTAGATATCTTGGTAAAAAAACATCAATTGTGAACAAAAATACATCGCAAAAATATTGGTATGTTGCCATTAACGCTACTTCGCACATAATCGAACAGCGCTGCTTCGAACTATCTGCCTTCACCTGCAGCCCTTCGCATATCTTAACCAATGGTATTGTTTTTTTATTACAAAATTACGAGAAACGAACAGAACACAAAATGTCACAATTATTTTCAATGTTAATCAAATTTTATATCCTAACCAAGTTATTTTATTACTTTCACGAGTATTATTTTGCATAGGTGGGCACAAGTCCGTTAATCGTTAATCCGTTAATAACGAAGCTAACTTTTTCACTAATTCGTTAATCCGTTAAAAAGTTTTTCATGTTAACGGATTAAATTAACTTCCGTTAAGTGCTGTTAACGGACTAAAGTAACTTCCGTTAAGTTCTGTTAACTTCCGTTAAGGTTTTTATCGTTAATTTCTTGCAGCTTCGTTGTGCATTTGAACTTGTTTTTATCTTGAAATTAGATTACACTGTAAAATGTAACTTTCAAAACACAAAAAGACCACCACAGCAATAAATATTTCCTTAAAATCAGCTCAACAGCGTCAATACGTGTTCTAGAAGCGAGTGAATAAAACGAAATGTAAATTACACGCAAAATGTTAACGGATTAACGGACTTTATTAACTTCCGTTAATTAAAGCTAAAAATAACGGATTAACGTTAACGGAGGTGTGAAGTTTGTTAACGGACTAGTGGTTAACGAAGCTAACGTTTTGCATTAACTTGCCCATCTATGTTATTTTGTATTGCAACAAAATTACAAAAACGAAACAAAAACACAACATGTCACAAATTATTATCTCTCTCATTTACTCTTAAGCCAAACTGTAGAAACGTCGAAGCAGTCACAGTGGCAACGAATTTATAGGGAATAAACGATTTTTCCCTTGCTGTACTTCACAACAGAAATTGATTTGGTAAAAAATCGCTGGGCTCTTGTATTAAGGACAGCCATAAACTATCTTCAATTCAAGGGCTCCCCTCCGCGTGACCACGGAAATCAAAAAAGACGTCAAGTTTTTTCAGTAATGTTAACTTGCAGTAAAAATTAACAAAATTTTTCTGCAGCAGACTTTGCTCCGTATGCCCGATATTTTCTGAAAGGGGCTGCGGCATAGGCGTAGCCAGGGGGGCAGGAGGCCGCCCCCCCCCAATTAAAATACCACCTATGATAAAAATTTATGACAACATAGCCTAGCGATGTTTAGTTGCAGTATTTTTTTCCGTAATTACGCACACAACTGTAATTACCAATAATATTAATGACAACGAGAGAGCCCCTAACTAACAACCAGGTGGTTCCGGGGCCTCTTATCCGACGAGCAGGGGGCCCCTTACTGACGACCAGGGGCCCCCAGGACCCTAACTAAGAACCAGGTATCCCTAAACTCTAACTCTAAAATCCCTAAACGACGACCAGGGGCCCCCAACCAACAACCAGGGGCACCGGGGCCCCTAAACGACAACCATCGGGCCCCAACTGACAAACAGGGAGCCCCTAACTAACGATCAGAGGCCCTCAGGGCCCTAACTAACAACCAGGGGTCCCCGGGGCCTCTAACTGACAACCAGGGGCCCAGGGCCCCTAACTAACGACCAGGGGGCCCCAGGTTCCTAATCAACAACCAGGGGGCCCCGGGCCCCCTAACTGACAACCAGGGGACCCCAGGGCCCCCTAATTTACAACCAGGGGGCCGCGTGGTCCCTAACTGACGCCAAAAGGCCCCTGACTGACGACCAAGGAGCCCCTTAATTCAAATTTTTTACAATTTATATGCAAAACCTGTGAGAAATCTGAGAGTTTTGTCCTAAAATCTGCAACCCCAGGCCCTCGTTTAACGTTATTATAAACTTAATGCTGTAACACAAGCGGTAATGCAAACCCCGCAATTAAAATACTACCAATGAAAAATACCGTATAATGAGAGCATAGCCAGTATGTTGTCCTTGCCTGGAATTGCAATTTCTTTAATTTAGGATTTGCGCGTACAAAAGTAAGGAATAATAACGACGACCACGTGTCCTTGTCATATTAATATCATGTAATTCTTGGAGGTTTCAAAAAACTCTCAAGTGGCTTGACTCGAGTCCTCCACGTTTTAGAAAAAA
This sequence comes from Trididemnum nubilum, assembly GCA_963965965.1. Classification (NCBI taxonomy): domain Eukaryota; kingdom Metazoa; phylum Chordata; class Ascidiacea; order Aplousobranchia; family Didemnidae; genus Trididemnum; species Trididemnum nubilum. Next base: position 30,300,322 of record OZ014488.1, read on the forward strand.
GTTATTTTAATTTTGCTTTGAATGTTTTTTTTTAAGAAAAAACTTAAGGGCGCGATCTTATTTTAAAATCATAGGCGTAGCCAAGGGGGTGGCCCAGAGGGTCCCTCAATCAAAATCCCACCAATGACAAAAATTTGACAAAAAAGCCTTGTTTCTTCATTTTCAGTTTCTTTTAGCATCTTAACGTACTACAGTATTAAACAATAAATAATGTTGACAATCAGGGGGCCGGGCGCACCCCCTTAATTCAATTTTTTCCAATCAATTTCATCGTATAACCAAAGTGAAATCAAAGGTTTTTGTCCTAAAAGTTGCTATACCTCAGGCCCTCATCTAAACTTTTTATAAGCGTAATGCAATAACCAGCGCCGTATTTGCCATTTGGCGCAGTGCCAGGGCCCCGCGATCAGATAGTAGGACTTTTCTTTGGTCTTCACTTATCTTTGGCAAGAAGATGTTGCAAAAATTCCCCTGCAATGTAAATCCGGTCCGGAAATAACATGTTTAGCAAGCGTAACCATTTACTGTGCCATTTTTTAATAACGATTCACCTCCACTTCGCCAGTTTTTACGCACAAAGAACTTAAAAAAAAAAAGGTAGGGAAAATGCTCATTGAACAAATTATTGAATTTCAATTGAGGGGTCCTGGGCCCCCTGGCTGTACACGTACTCCTGTAAGTGGTTATTTTCTTGACAAAACAAAAACCTCGAAGGAAAATCTTCAAGTGAATTATTATTATTTACTAGTAAAATATTGCAGGAGGCGACAGGTGCGTAGCCAGAAATTCGCAATGGGGGGAGCTGTTTTGGGGGTCTGTGGGCGGAGCCCTCAGCCGCTGGAGGTCAATGGGGGTCTGGGAGCGAAGCCCCCAACTGCTCGAGGCTGGGGTCTGGGGTCAAAAATTTTGCATTTTTTTGCAAAAATAACGTAATTTTAAAGCTATTTTAATAAAAAATAATGCTTTTAAAACGTGGCATAGAAATTGGCAGCGCAACGTGATTTAACTGGTTGCATAAATGGGCTATGTGGGAAGGGGCTAATGATAACATTGCAGTTCTTTTGTTTACATGCTGGTAAATCATAAAATCCTATTATTCAATAAAACTCACACGGAGTAATCCATTTCTTCTATATTTTATAAAGAAAAATAATTGGGGGGGGGCTAATGAAAAGATATTTGAGAAAAGTGATTGGTAATTCACTCACACTGAATAGCCCCCCCTTATTCCTTAGTTTATAATATATTTGTTGATAAAACCTTTACACTAGCGTTCAAAATTTGATTGTTTATTTTTGGCATTTTTTGAAGTTATCATCGATTTGTGACTTTAATTTTTGACAAATTAGCCCCCGCCCCTGAAAATATGTTTCAAAAGATGCTTTAAATCACTTTAAAGTCCATTCCAGCGCAAAAAACAGTCGCAAAAGAGCTAAAAATGTGGTATTTTTCTTATTCTGCATTTTGGTTGACAGGCCAATGGGAGGGCTATAGCCCCCCCCCCCCCCTGGCTACGCTACTGGTAGGCGATGCGACTAACTTCCCCTACATGGACCAATTCACTTGCAATTAAAATTTTACCCGATAATGCAAGATTTTAAACCTGTTCTGAAGTTTAATTGCAAGTAAAAGGAGGATTGAACAATTAAATTTTTTCGATTGGTTTTTAAATGTTAAAAATATAGTTCTTTTAAGTGTTTCTGAACACGTACAAAATGTGATCCAATGGCATTAAAATATCTTTTTTTTCCAAAAACTTACAAAAATTGCCCAGCGGCTGGAGGCTTTGCCCCCAGGCCCCCGTCTGTGATGCGTTCGAGTACACTAGGTTACTCAATAGGTCTCCTAAGTTAAACGTTTGCACTTTCTACAGTAACTATTGATTTTCGCCCTCTCTCTTTACCAAAGTATGGGTTAAGTACCAATAGGCTATGGCTTCAGCTCTTCCATTCTGCGATAACTTCGCCCCATAAAAACTTCCTCTTTTGAAAATTTTTGATGACGTCATTGCAGATGAGTTGTGGTTTGTGCCCCTCCCCCAGTCAAAAATCCTGGCTACGCCTATGGGCTGCGGTTGGGTCAAAATTCTCCATGCGCCTGTGTGCCAGGGCCCAGGTTCCCCGCTTTGAAAATGGTTACGCCAAGTCGTCAACTTTGTCCTGTTACTTACTACTTTAAGGGTGTTACCGTCCATTAAGTCTCGTCTCGGATGGCACCATTTCTAGCGACCTCACTGTCTTTCCGTGAGTGTTAGCATTGCGACTACCGCAACAGAACTAAATAACCAACCTGGCTATCAGGTACTAACCTTTTTCAAAAAAACTAGCCTATTTTATCCTCAATGGAGCATTAATTATTTACTTCAATCCAAGAGTTTTTTTGGCTTTGGTACAACAGTAATCCTAGTATCCTACTAATTTTTTGCAACGGTTAAAACAGCAACGGAAAAACGATCTTTAGCCTCTACATTCCTCTGACGCTGTGAGTCTTTGCCTGCCCTCGTCCTCATTGCCCTGCTATAACAGTCAGGACTTTCCTCATCTAGACTTCGTTAGCTTTGCTGACAGACACTGAGACACACCTTCACAATTATGAGTTTGTGACGTAGAAATAAAAATCGTGGAATATCTTGGCAAAGTGATGATACCAGGAATGTGGACAGGCGCGTAGCCAGGAATTTGCAATGGGAGAGGGGCTGTTTCGTAGGTGTAAAACCAAACTAGGCCTACTTTGGTTTTGTGTCTGACATTAGGTCTTCAATCAGATTGGACCGTTTTCGAGCTTGCAATTAGCTGAAGACCAAAAAAAAGGTCTTGTTTCAGGCTTCCATCGATTTTTGTTACCGATCTTACCCGCAAGACCGAAGTCAAATTACATGCATTCTGCAAGCCAATGCCAAAGGGGGAGGAAGGGCTATTTTCGCTTTTAGAGCAAAAATCAGTCTCAAAACAGCTAAAAACGTGGTATTTTGCATACTCTGCATGCCAATGGGGGAGCTACAGCCCCCTCCCTGGCTACGCTACTGTATGTGGAAGCGGCAATTTTCAATTGCTTCCGCTTCCGTCCTCAGCGCTTCCGTTTCCATAACCTGACGACGTAATTTTTGCTTAAACTTTTTTGGCAAAAACTTTTTCTCTATAAGTCAGGATAAAACAAGCCTTGTTATCATCTTTCAAAAACATCATATAGAACCAAATCATATTATATTTAGTGGTTTGTCATTGCAAGGATCTGCGCATGGGCGTAGTCAGAAATTCGGATTTGGAGCGGCCTAAAGCAAAAAGTCCAATCACATGGTCGTTATGTTTCAGCTGCTGCGGATTTTTCGAAACGTTAGCAAGAAAATATTTTAAAATAATGAGCGATTATTTGGGGTCTGGAGACGAATTCCCAAGTACTATTTTAATTGCATCCGCGCTGAAAAATTAAGTTACTCTATTTCAATTGCATCCGCGCTGTTAAGCGCAAATCTTTGCTTGACCATGATTAGGTAGCGATGGAGCAAAGCATCTGCATTTGCAAAATTTTTTTTGATAACTTGTTTATGCATGTGGTTTGCTCCAAAATTTGCTAGCAACCAGGCGCGTAACTAAAAACTTGCAATGGGGGAAGCTGATTTGGGGGTCTGGGGGCGGAACCCTCAGCGCTCGAAAACTTCGCATTTTTTACAAAAATAACAATTTTAGGGCTATTTTGATAAAAAATGATGCTTTAAAACGTGGCATAGAAATTGGCAGCGCAAACAGGATCAAACTGGTTGCATAAATGGGGTATGTGGGGGTGGCTAATGGTAAAGCTGTAGTTCTCTTGTTTACACGCAGGTAAATCATAAATTCCACAGTTTAATAAAACTCGCACAGAGTAATCTATTTCGTCTATATTTTATAGAAAAAAATTTGAGTGGAGGAGCTAATAGAAAAATATTTGAGAGGAGTGATTGGTAATTAACTAATACTGAATAACTAATTAACTGAATAACTAATTAACTGCCCCCTCCCCCATAGGCGTAGCCAGGATTTTTGATTGGGGGGGGGCAAATCACATGCAATGACGTCTTCAGAAACTTCGAAAGACGAATTTTTTTGGGGGCAAAGATGTCGTAGCATCGAAGATCAGTGGCCGTGGCCCGGTGTTGGCACGTAACTAGAAACTCCTTCAACGGAGAGAGCAATCGTTAAAATGCGAAAATGTCTAAATTGGGAGACGTGTTTGAGTAAAGAAGTGTACTGCAATTCAAACGTATTATAAACGGGGTTTATAATGTGGGGGCGGGCCCCCAGCCGCCGGAGGCTATGGGTGTCTGGGGGCAAAGTCCCCAGCCGCTGGCGATTTTTCGTAATGTTTTGGAAAAAAAAGGTATTTTAATCCCACTGGATCACATTTCACACGTATTCAAAGCCATTTGAAAGTACTAGATTTTTAACATTCGAAAGCCAATTGAAAAAATTAAGTCCTCCTTTTGCTTACAATTTACATCAAAAAAATGTTCAAATCTTGCACTTTGGGGTTAAATTTTGTACGTGATTTTGCCCGGGTAGGGGAAGTAGAGCGCATTGCCTCTTGCATTATTTTAGCAGTAAATAACAATCCAGTCGAATATTTTCCTCAGAGATTATTATTTTGTCATGAAAACAACCAGTAATAGGAATGCATGTGCGGCCAGGGGACCCAGGACTTCTCAATTCAAAAATTTGTTCAATGAGCATTCCCCTTACTGTAGCTAATTTTTTTCCAAATTATTTTGTTGCATAAAAACGGGCGAGGTGGAGGTGAATTGTTATTGAAAAATCTACCAGAGATAGTTACGCCTACAAACCATGTTTTTGCCCGGACCGGATTTACATTGAGTTGGGCCCCTGGCACTGTGGGATTTTTGCAAATATTTTCCTACCAAATACAGGTGAAGATCTAAAAAAAGTCTTATCTGAGCGCGGGGCCCCTGGTACTGTGCCAAATGTTAAATCCGTCCCAGGTTATTATTGCATTACGTTCATAAAAAGGTTACATGAGGTCCTCAGTTAGCCACTTTTTGGAAAAAAAACCTTAATTTCATTCAGGTTATACGTTTTAATTGGTTGGCAAACATTATGTTGAAGGGGCCGGGGCCCCCTGGAACAATATTTTTGTTGGGGGCCCATTTAAATTGGGGCCATTTAAATATTATTCTAGAGGGCCTATTTAGATTGGTTGGCCAAAATTAAATTGAAGGGGCACGGGCCCCCTCGATCGATATTATTGTCAGGGGACCATTTAAATATTATTGTAAGGGGCCTATTTAAATTGGCTGGCAAAAACTAAATTGACGTGGCCCGGGCTCCCTGGATCAATACAATTGTTGGGGGCCCATTTAAATTGGGGGCCATTTAAATATTATTGTTGTGCTTCTATTTAAATTGGTTGGCAAAAATTAAATTAAAGGGGCCCGGGACTCCTGGATCAACATAATTGTTGGATGCCCATTTAAATATTATTGTAAGGGCCCCATTTAAATTGGTAGGCAAAAATTAAATTGAAGGGGACCAGGCCCCCTGGGTCAATATTACTGTTGAGGGCCCATTTAAATTGGGGGCCATTTAAATTTTATTGAAGAGGGTCGATTTAAATTGGTTGGCAAAAACTAAATTGAAAAGGCCCGGACCCCCTGGATCAATATTATTGTTGGGGGCCCATTTAAATCAGTTGGCAAAAATTAAATTGAAGGGGCCTATTTAAATTAGAGACCATTTAAATATTATTGTAAGGGGCCCGTTTAAATTGGTTGGTAAAAATTAAATTGAAGGGGCCCGGGCCCACTGGATCAATATTGTTGCTGATTACTGTTGTACGAGTGTACTGTTGTACGTGACGATGCTAAAAGAAACTGAAACGGAAGAAACCATAGTTTTTTGGTGACATTTTTATCATTGGTAGCCTTTCAACTGAGGGGGGCCCGGGACCCCTGGCCTCCCCCCCTGACCTCCCCCCTGGCTACGCCTATGCCCTCCCCAATAGTCCTTAGTTTATAATATATTTGTTGATGAAACTTATGTTAAGCATTCTTACACAAGCGATCAAATTTGATTCGTTATTTTGGTCATTTTTCCAAGTTTTTATTAATTTTTAAGATTTATGTTTTTGACAAACTATCCCTCCCCTAAATATAAGTGTCCAAAAATGCTTTAAATCACTTTTTAGTCCATTCCAGCGAAAAAAGTCTCAGAAGTGCCAAAAACGTGGTATTTTCCTTCTTCTGCTTTCTGGTCGACAGCCAATGTGCAGCCCCCCCGGCTACGCTGCTGCTGGCAACGTGTATTTTTAGGACAGCAAAATAAAAAAAACGTTGCAAGAATTATGCGGTTGTACACAGTATACCATATCATGGTACTTAACAATGATTAAGACAAGAATTATAACATCTTACGTACGTTTAAAAGTCATACAGTTTTAAACTTCGTTTGAAAGACGTCATGATGCTCTCTTCCGTTTGCGTTTCAAAAATATGTTAACGCGGAGAAAGAAATTAAAATGATGGAACTGAAAACTTTGTTTATGTTGGTGAATATACTGTGTTATAGGAGTTTGGCACCAGATTTTGGAAAAATTGGCAAAGCCCTATTTACAAATATTTTGGAAAAATTCTTTAAATTTTAGAACTGAAATAAAGAATTTTTGAACAGATAATTTTAAAAATGAGCTAGTTAGCAATATGGTTCATCTTTAAGTTGGTAGGGGTGGGGGATGCCCCGGGTCTGAATGAAATACAAACCTTAAAAATGTTTCTTTGCAAATGATGATTGATAAAACATTCGCTTTTTGTCGTATATTTCACAAAAAATTGTACCACATTCAAGTTTTTAAGGTTTGATATGAATGGCCAAAGTGGAAGCGGAAGCGGTACCCTTTTACCGCTTTCAGCTTCCGCTTCCGTTTCCATATCCCTGGATAATACATACTTGTATAATGATTACTATTATAAAATCCTGGCCGTACATGTCCTAACCTAGCGTTATGATATGCAGTTTTCAAGATTTTAAGCAAGAAAAATCTGTTAAGACAGAAATGTAATTTTGTTAGTATTCATGATAAATAGCTAAACGCGTTCCTTTTTAATTCAGGAGATCCTTAACTTTTTGGACCCCAAATGCACATCTTTGGGGGAGTCTGGAACACCTGACACCCTTGGAAATCTACGCCTATGTGCCTATCGTGTGTTGCTCGTAGAAGCAATAGCGTAGCCAGGGAGCGGGGGGCTACAGCCCTCCCCCCCATTGGCATACAGAAAATGGAAAATACCATGTTTTTAGCACTTTTGAGCCTGATTTCTGCACTGAAATGGAAAATAGCTCCCTCCCCCATTGGCATTTCCAAGTTTAGGTGGCGACCTTATTATTTCCTCTGTTTGGTCTAAAATCGCCCGAATTTCAGCCAAAGACTTTTTTTGTCTTTATCTGAATTTGGACAAAAAATCGCCCGCATTTCAGCAGAGGACCTTTTTTTGGTCATCAACTGAATTTGGATGAAAAAATTGTTTCATTTCCAAATGTAGACCTTTTTTTGTTATTCTTTGTCTATGACTCCCAGAACAGCCCCCCCATTGCAAACTCCTGACTACGCGCCTGCGTAGAAGTGGCTATAAACAAGCTCAACCTCCACTTTTTTGATGTCGATTTTGACCCAACCCTACATTCGCTCATGCGCCAGAAAAATTTTAACTTCGCAGTGATATTTTTTTCGAAAAAAATAGCTGCCGCTAGCCTAATTCTAACGATACGCTCTGACCCAAGTTTTTTGTTTCATTTTAGGTTGCCAATCAAACAACAGACCACTTGCTTTTTAATTATTTTTGTTCGAAATAATGACGTCACTTTTTTCAAATAAAGTCAACGGCAGTTCATGGGCATGGTGTAACATCAAACGTGCCGGTAAGAATTTTAGATTATTCAAACATTAATTTTTCGTTGTTATATTTAAAACAGTTCTGAAAATACCCTTGCTGTTGATGCCAAAAACACCGTAACATTTTTATTTCATAAGCAAAATATATGCACGCAACTAAAAAATGTTAATTATTACGACATAAACTTCAAGAAAGGGAAAAAAATGACGTCTTAAATTTGAACGCGATAATGTTGTGAAACCATCTTTTTAAAGCGATGAATCCACAATCTCTTTCTTATCTCTGATAAATCAAGCTGCAAAAAGGATCAAAAGTTTATAAACTTTGCAGAACTTTTTATCGTAAGAATTCGTTGATATTTTTGTTTTTTTAGTTTTCGTAAAGTTTACCAAATAAACATGGTTTAAAAACATTATTTCGCTCGGAAAAAACAGTTTAGCCTAAAAAAGTTTATGTCAAAACTTGAAAAATATAAAATATTCTGCAGAATTTATCCGGTATTTGACATTTCCTTGAAAGAATTGTCTCGTAGGTGATCTCTCTTTTATCAACAATTTAATTGGTTGCGACTTAGCTTGACATACAATTTATCACGTTGTTCTATCTTATATGGTTGTCTTGCATATTAGAATTCGCGACATCACATAACATGTAAATATCATTAGATCACAAAAAATAAGCGGCGTAGATATTGAGAGGTCTCCTCGGTCGTGCTTCCGCTTCGTGGCCGGAGATGCCACAACGTGCGCCGGGGAATGCGAATTCAGTCCCCGATGTCGTTGCAACGGCGCGCAACGTGATGTACGATTCTCTAATGAGGTTACCGGAGTCTAAGAATATGAACTAATAAAAAAGCAAATTGTAAAAAACGTCTAAAATTGTTATAACATGACTTAAACATGCTTTTTTTCTTTGAATTCGTTTCCATCTCCAAACTCTTCCTGCGCATGATATTATGACGTAAGAAAGATTGGATATGAAGAGTTTAATTTTTGTAACATTTGACGGTAAAATTGTCATATTTACAATATTTTTGGCTGCATTCACTAGCCCCAAAACAAGTACTGTATATTTTATTTGAACACAAAAAGTTTTGAAGAAATGTTAAAATACTACATCGGAAAATCTTTAGAAAGAAAAGAAAAACACCTATTTTTTGAGGTAATTTGTAGTGTTCCAAAATCTGAAAAAAATTAACTCAAATTCAATTCAACTAATCACTATAGTTCAAACAAGGTCCCAAAATTCAATATAAAGGGTGCTCAAAATACTGAAATCACAATGAATAAATTTAAAAATGCAATGATCGACGATTCTTCCTCTAGCTTGCAAATCCTTAATAACAAACCCAGAGTAGAATACAAGTAAAACTAACGCATTAAATTGAAAATTTCAGAAAAAATTTCAAATCGTGATCCAAGCGGCAATTTAAGTACACTGTAGTTTTGTTAAAATATTAACCTTTTTAATTTTATCTAATAATTGTTTCAATATTGCTAACAATAAATCACACAAGAATTTTTGTCACCTTTTAAATTAACTTTGAAATTAGCCTGTAATGTTTTTTACAACAGCATAAAAAATGCAAATTAAAATAGTTTATTGTGAATATGACTTTGCTATATTGTTGACCAAATTTTATTAGAGGCAAAAATTATAATTATATTCTTCACAAAAATTTGCTTCAATTCTGAAAAGAAAATTCATTTTTGTGTTTGACCAGAACCGCAGCACAGGAAATTAAATGATCTTACCTTGCTAATTTGAAGAGGAAAACGCGCGAACAAATTAGTATTGTCGAAGACACGATTTGCTTCTGACACCTTCCAGGCCAATTAACACGTCATAATTACCCTGCTGGAATATTCGGCATGATGACGTCATAAACGAAATCAGTTGTAACTAAGGGTTGGAGCGGCAAAATCACTGCATTTCGCCCAACGGCGATTCGTGTTGCAATTTCGCTAAGCTGCTAAAATCCTCTTGATATTTAACAAAAGTCTTTTGCAATAGTTATTTAGACAATTCACTATCTCCACTTACATTTTCGGTGCTGCATAACACATTGCATCCTTAAATGGTGCCTGTTGCTAAAAATTACATTTAGTTTACCGACATATGAAACATCTCGTTTTAAGAAGATTCTAAGACTCTTTGCTATTTTGTTATCTATTTGCATGTAGGCTATCAGAAAATAAACACAAAAGTTTAAGTCTCCCATCTTTGACAAACTGCAACCTCTTATCCGATTCGCATTTCACATTTACTCGTTTCACTTCCAGGGAGGACTTTTTGACCTGCTAGTACGTACTGTTTGTTTATAGTTCATTGTTAAGCAGCCATAACATGCAAACTAAACAATACGAAGAATCATTAGCGCATCATTTCTAAGCAATTTTGTGAGTTAATTTGCATCTGTAAATGAAACATTTAATTTCAGTCGACTTAAATGCATACGATATTTGGGAATATAAAGATATTGCCGATAAGCTTTTTGGTCTTCCATTTTGAAATTTAACCTGGAAATAAACTGAGGTAATTCAAGAAAAAATCGTCTTTACGAAACTCATCGAAGTGCACGACCACCAAAGTTTAAGCAAAGTTAATAAAACACCAAAAGAAAAGTTTAAGAGTAACAAAAGCTTCCTTTTCCTATTTTAGATGATAACAATTCATCAGAATATTAGGGTCTTGTATAAATACTGTAGTCATTGTTTTATTTCTATAATTAAGATATTGTTTTCGAAAAATAAAATCACGTTTTGAAACTGGTGAGATTTTCAATGAAAAGTTTCAGAACCTTTGAGAATGAAAATGCAAAATTTCGGATTATTGCGAATAAAACATGATTGTAAGCTTAGAAATTTGATTGTTTTATTTTCTTAAGGAGCCTAAACCGAGTCGTTTGGGACTTCTAGAAAGCTACTTAAATTTTTAGAATTTATTGCAGTCAAAATTTTGTGCATGATGACAGCACAATCCACATGCTGCTTCTTTTTAACATTGAAGGTATCGGAATTCAAACTAAAGGTTTAAAAAAATCGTAAAAATACGAGATTCTTTATATCATGTCATTTCTTCTGTTTGTGGTTTTCCTTCTGCATTCGTACTATAACTGGACAAAGAAACAAACAAAAAAGTCAAGTTTGTCCCAGCCTTACCTACAAACTTGTAAAAGAGAGCTTTAGCAAAGAGTAATGGATAAACTAAACACCTACGTGTAAGCAAATACATTCCGGCTGCTGCTGGAGGTTTCTTTTTGCCTTTAAGGTATCTTACGGGGGAAAATTTTGACCGTATTGTGGTGGATGTAAAAATGTGACCCACGGTGTAACGTATGTACAGTTTAGATGTGCAAATATAGTTACTTGTTTAGGTACATTCTGTTATTCCACTACTTTTGCACATAAAATCAATCTTCCTTAAAATGATGTTCTTGTTATAACATCGCTTAAAATGATTATGTTCCGTATCCGAAGCACTACAGCAAAACATTGTAAAATAAGCTGAAAATAAATAGGATAGGAAATTTGACTTTATAACAAACCATATGGTATATTCAAACTTTATCAAATGTACCGGCACGATAATTCTTTTTTCTATAAAAATTTCGAATCTCAAACCAAATTATAGACCATATTAAATAAAAACAAAGCTACATACATAGCAAAAGAAGACACCAGACTGCACGCTCAAAAGGCAAAACTTTTCCTTTTTCTGTAGACAATTTACAATAGTTTCTAAAAATTATTTTAATTTACGTCAGGGTCTCTAAATTTCAAGGCCCTTCCTTTGGTATTTGGTTGTAGAGACGGTTTAAACATGTTTCCGGATGTTACTGACGCAAAATTTTGTTTTTGCAGTATCTTTGAAAAATGTGACTCTGCAATATGTAGTCTATAAACAGTATAACGCAATAAATATAAGACAGGACAATGCTAATTAAACCATATCGTCGTTGTCTAATGTCTCAATTTCGCACTTGTTGAAAGTGTAGACGAAAGGTAATTTAGGGGTTTCGTGTAAAGTGGATAAATTGCATTATAATAACATAGAGTCTTGTATGTCTATTGTGAATAAGCTCGTATTCATTAATGTTTAAAATAATTTAAGTATTTTATTTTATTTCACCGGGCAGTAAAATTAACCAGCTAAGATAGCAGAAATTCTGTTTTTTTGTCAAATGGTTACACAAATATTCCTGGGCAGCAAAGACATCAAGATTTCTTGCGACAATATTGATATCATTTTTAGGTCATAACATTGGATAAGTTTACTCCAGTAACGCTCATTAGAAGTCAATAAAAAGCCCTTATTTTAAAGTCTAATTAAGAAATAAATAAATAATGAACTTCCTGAAAAAAGGCAACACAAAACATTTGGAAAAATAGCTTTAGAAAAAAACAGTAACAGTGGTTTTTAATCATAGTTATCTTCATTACCCTGCTCAGAACAAGTTAATATTTTGAGGTCTTTTTACAAGAATCGAATTACGCGTTGGGGTGTGTAACGCAACCTAGCAATTTCGAATCTTTTGAAAAAAGCTCATGCCTAAGATTACGGCTATAAAATGACTTTGATATAAAATTGGGAAAGTCATTTCCAAAAGACCAATGCCCAGAGAGCGATTTTGTTAGCAGGAAAAGTTTCATTTGGTCGAAAGTTTCGTCAATACTTTTTGACGAAATATGATATGCTATAGAAACCTCAAAATTGGCAATTTTCTTGCTAGTCATATTGTGTCACAAATTCTCCCTAGCAACTAAAACTGTTTCATTAATGATTTCATCAACGTAACTTGAGGAAAAGTATAAAATGAACGCTTATTAGGCTATTGAAAAATAGTGTACACAATTGGAAAAAGTTCAAGTTATTTCCAGAACAGTTTTATTTTAAAACCAGTATATGGCCAACAAATTTACATCATAGGAACGTTAGGGTAGATTTTTATATTTGCAGTTAGCAAAAGTGTTTGCTATTTTCCCTAAAAATTAAACCAATTTTGTCTAATAAAAATATTATATTAAATTTGTAAACAAAATTTGGGAAGAACCAAGTAAGATTTTCCTCTCAACTATTTGAATATAAACAAAACTTGATAAATTGTGGCTATGGAAAATACTGCACAATTTTTCTTTTTATTGATTATTGGTGAATGCAAACAGTACGAACTCAAATTTACTGAAAGTCAATGATTCTTTAGTTTTTGTTGTTGTTGTTGCTGTTGTTGTTTTTTTTTTTTTATCAAGATTTATTGAGAGCATATAAAAATGAAACAATGCTGTCACCTTTTCAGGAGTAGAAAGAATAAGAGATTTCACGCTCTACGTCAAAAAATAAGAGCCCTAAAGCACCAATTTTTTGTGTTTTTATTAATGCTTTAATTGTTTTTGTAATAAAAACTTGTCCGGTAGATTGACAAAAAATGACCACAGCACGTAGTATGTTGTTACCGTTTAAAAAAGTTGCATTTCTACTGGGATGACGTCACAAAAGTAATGTGACTACGAAGTGCGCGTTTCAGTGTGAAAATGGACGAGAAATAAAAAGAAAAAGTTTAGCATTCGGAGACCTACATAAATAGCAAGAGTTGCGGGTCTCAAGTCAAATTCGAGAGAAAAAAGACAAAAATTGTTAGGGGGCCAAACACGCTGTAGATGTGAATTTTTTTTTCTGTATAGAAATTGGTCAGAAGATTTTTTTTTCGCTGAAAAAGTGAACCAATAAGACCGTGAATTGAAATTTAATTGCGAATGCTATTAGAAATCATTTGGGTAATTGATAATTACTCGTAATTTTAAAGAAATTGTAATAATTAGCTAGGACGTGTGAAATTAATCGCAAAAGGCTAATTAGTTCTCACCTGTTATATTTAGAAACAAACCAGGTGCTCATTAATTTTACCTCTATACGTACTAAAGCGTAAAAACAATAGATTGAAGAAAACTCTTTTTGCAAATTTTGTTCAGTTGCAAAGATAGTTTTAAAATTTTAATAAACCGGCTCATTTTTGGTTTTCGCTTTTTTCAAATAATTGTTTTCAAAATTTTAAGTCAGTAAACCGCTTCGTCAGTTAAATTGAAAAATTAGTTTGGTGTGATCGAAAATTTAAAGGTTTTGAAACATCAAATCAAATATTCGGTTTTCTCAGCTGCAATAACTAAAATAGTTGTCTCGCCGTGTAATTGAAGTTCGGAAAAACAATTCGTTCCTACGATTAGAATACCCATCGTTTTAGACACGGAATATTTGTGAAGGTAAATGCAGCGTTTTATATCAGGATTTAATGCGGAAGCATCGATTGCAATAGTTTTAAACAAGCGTATTGTTAGTTTTTGCCAGAACAAGCTAAAAGAAGGTTTAATTCAATCTTTTTTCTCCCCAAATAATACAATTTTTTACAAACTCACAAAAAATATGAATTGACAAGCATAAAAAAAAACGACTGTAACGATTTTTTCAGGTCAAGTTTACGAGTAAATTTTACCGCAGTTAGAGCTTTAAAAGTCTATACAGTACAGTATACGAAAAAAAAGAAAAAAATTGAAAATTAAAAGAAAAATAATAAAATTGAAAATTACAAAAAAACAATCCTCTCAATTTCCTTTAATTGCTATTCTTAAAATTTTGCTGTAAGATTTAGACGTTGTATTATTCAGAAAGCCTGTCCAATGCCATTGTAAAAAGTATCATATTTTTGAGCACTAGTACTATAGACAGATGAGCAGATTCACCGTAAAAGTACCCTAATGATTATACAAATCTACCCGTTACTGTGTCGTTAGTAAAATCATAGCTATCAAATTTAGTTTAAACTGAATTTTTGGCAATACTGCTCCAAATGACGTAATCGATAGATTTTATTTCAGCTTTGAAATTTAACAAGTGAAAATTTAATTTTTTTTCTAATTTTTTCAAAATGGTTTGGTTTTTAGATATTTAATACAGATTTTATTTATTTATTGTCATATTATACTTTTTGTTTAAAATCCGCGGTCCTTGATTCAGGTAAGTCTGTTTCATGAATTTATTGATTAATTCACGCATAGATTTACAGAAATATTACATGAATTTATAAATCATAGATTTACAGAAAGATTTGTGTAGTTCCAGATATACGAGTTTTGTTGTGCCTGAAAGACAATGATAAAATCAGGGGCAAAAAATTCAGGACCATTTGCTGCTTTTTGCAAAATATAGAAATGTAGATTTGCGTTTCTAGTAAAACGGCAACAAATTACTGATCAATTTGTGCAGTGAAAACAGAGAATAGGAATATTTTGGCAATAATTACCGATCTACGACATAAATGCGCAGACAAAAGGGCGCAGGACATAAGGGCACAAGGAAATAAGGGCGCAAGGACATAAGGGCACAAGGACATAAGGGCGCAAGGACATAAGGGCGCAAGGACATAAGGGCGCAGAGACGTAAATCTGCAATCTGCGCTTACATTTTCGTGCTTCGGAAAATAATTTAATAATCAAAGAAACGAACTTGACTAATGAGTATTTATCTAATTTTTGAAAGCCAAATTTTAAAAGAAGTTTTTTGAATTTGCCACCCTTTAACAGTTTTTAAGTCGCCGTTCGCTAATCTTGACCAAACCTTTGCAAAGAAATATTCATTTTTAATGAGTTTATTCGCTTATGTCTGCGTCTTATGTCCTGCGCCCTTTTGTCCGGGCCCTTTTGTCTGCGCCCTTATGTCGGGTTTTGATAATTACATACTCACCTGTATGGCACACGATTTTGCTGAGTTTTCTGCAGTTTTCCTATTTTTTGTCTCTGACTGTGTTAAGCAAGCATGGAAAAGGTATATCTTTATTAAAAACAATGTACTAAAAAAATTAATAATAAGCTATAGACAGTATACAGAGTCTTATAGGCACATCAAACTTTTGATTAACAGCCAAAGAAATACTGTTTTCTGAATCGACATTCGTCATTTATTCCTCGTATATCTTTATTCCGGAAATCAAATTAAAGTGGCCACAAAGTTATACAGAGTTTTATTGAATGCGAAATGAATCTAAGCATTGTTTGAAACGATAAGAAATGCCAGAAAATTCGGGTAAAAAGTTCAATTTTTCTATGAGTTGAACAACAAAATAATTAAACAGCAAAAGGTCGCAAAAATTGAGTTTGCGGAAGGAAGCTCTGATAATGAACATCTAATTACTTGAAGTTACAATTCAAGCTTCAAAACGTTAACCTTTTGGTTCTTAACACGACTATCTAACGTGCAAAATGAACGTGGATTAATTAGTCTTTTTTTAACATAAATAGTTAAAAGAAACAAGCCCTTTTCCATATAAAGGCTATTCACGTCCCTACCCCATTTAACCTAGCTATTAATAGGATGTCGCTCCCCAAAATATAACCATAGGGCAAGTAATTATAAGTGTGTGAAAATTTTGACAGTAATATCATTTATTTTGTGCAACCAGCTGCAATTCATTCGCAAGATGGCGCACCTGAAAATTCTCATCTGCCTAATTGCTGCTTGTAAGTACTATTTAAGTTGTATATGACGTAACTAACGTTTCCTAAAATTGCCCCGAAATTCCCTTTAACATTTTTAGGAGAATTCATTGTTTAGTTTTTTCAAGATTATGTCCACGCTTTAACATTCTCTTTTCCTTTTCAAACCCATGAATTTTTTATTACACCCGCTGTATTATGCCGAAACGTGTTACGAATCCACGTAGTCCATTTTGGCGTGTTTGTGGCTGGACACGGCAGCTCCACATAAAATAAGTGCTGTAGCGGTGGTAAGCCGTGGGTAACACAGTGTCCAATTTGGTCCGCCAGGTTGGGAGCCTTCGACTTTAAGTTTAAAAAAAGGTAACAGATAGACTATTTCTCTTTTTCATACCTTAAAATAAATTTCACTATGCAGTATATTATTGTTTTCATAATTGAATGTAGAAAATGTGTTTAGTTTCTTCGATTTATGCCCAACAAGAGCAAAATTGTTATCTCATTCGCCCAGAGGAAAGACAAGAATGTGGGTATGCAGGAATCACTCCTTCGCAGTGCATAGCAAATGGTAAGTCATTTTACGTAACACTTTTCAAGTCCCTTATTAATTTCATGCAAAAATTTTATTCGTAATTTTCACTCGACTTCCTTTTTAAATTTTTTTAGTGTCAGCTGGCCTTGCTTTGAAATAAGTTTGTTTTCAACTTGAAAAAGAAAAAAGTACAAATGAAATATGAAAACAATGCTGAACCAAGAATGTGTCAGAAAATAAACTGGAGCGACTGCAAACTACATTGTTAACGTTTTGATGTTAGTATTCTTGACGAACGCTAAAATTTTGCCATTTCGGGAAAGCAAACGTACCATTTAATTTTTTTAATATGAAATTTCTATCTAGTTTTTTCTCTTTGTTTTCAATATATTTTTCCTGCAAGCTGAGGCTGCATTTTTCTTAATTTTTTACTTTTTTATTCGAATAATTTTATTATATTTTTACGAAATTGTTCGTATGAAGAAAAAAATAAAGTGCATTGCATAGCTTCCATCAAGAAACTCTAAAAAAAAAGCTCGTTGTTAGAGCTTTTCTTTGACCGCTCTTAAATTTTCACGAATTTTCAGCCTCATTTGTTCTTAATTAGCTCTTAAATTTTATAGGAAAATAAAGTGACGCAAAACATTCTTATTCTTGCTTGGATGAAAGCTCTCTGTTGGTATTAGATCATGATTCTTGAAGTAGTCTTTAGACAAATCAACAATGGTAATCTAGAAAAGGCGAAGAAAACTCGGCTGATTAATAAAGCTGCATTGTACTAACCTTTGTTCTAAATTGTTTTTTAAACCGAGGCTGACATTGTTTCTAATTTGCTCTTAAGCTTCGAGCAAAATGAGCCTCGTGCTCTTATGAAATTGTTTGTATAAAAAAGCCTATGCCTAATACTAAACAGTTTTATCTTCGGAAAGAGAACGCACTAAAATTAATTTGCAAAAACTTGAAATTTTGCTTTCGCATGATTTTAACAAATTTGTTTTCCATTTAAGGTTGTTGTTATGACACGAGAGTTCCGGACGTTTATTGGTGCTACCATAACACTCCGCCGTCATCATCTAACGGAGTCAACGCCAACGTTGGATCAGGACAATCCTTGATCCCAAGAACAAATGCGACAATCCGTGAGTTTTTTTCACTAATCATGCGCAAGCGTCATCCATAATTTTTTTTTATTGGTTCTGCTATTTGCAAGTAGATATTGCTGCGATCATTGTTGTCTGACTTTTGGGTACAATTCCACATTAAGTCACGCATTAATTTGTAAATTTAGTGAGGATTGAAACCCATTAATGCAAAATTTTGTTTTTCCTTTTTTGCTGATTTTGATATTATTGTCACGTCAGGGTTACGACAAACTTGACTAGAGTCTACGTCAAATCGGTAAACGACGTGGAATTACGTTGTCATAAACAAAACGTTAGAAGTCGAGTTGAGGTGAAGTTCGCAATCTTGTTTACTTAACCGTTTACGCCATTACAGAATACGCCCATTCATGTCTTTTTCATTGCACCTCTGTAAGCGTTGAGCGCCGGATAACATGCAATCCGAGCAGGGGATCTGGAGAAGAGGGTTGTCTTTTGTCCGGGTGCTGTTATGACCCTCGAGATATTCGAGAGGAGCGGCGTTGTTATTATCCTTTAGGTGAGTCAGTTTTGAATTCTTCAGTGACTTACCGTGAGAACAAATTTTTTCCAAAATTGTATTGGAACAGGAATCGCCCTTATGCTGTATTATTTTTAATAAAGTTTCTAGACAAGTAGGCAATTTCTATTTGAGTAAGGTCTTTTCATCTTTAATGATCGCTTAGGGATTCAATTCATTTCAATTGTTTTCAACAGCGAGAAAGACAATGTACTGTAGCCTACAACTAGTCATTAAAACTAACGGTCTACTTGCGATCAATACAACAGCAAAAAAGTACTTTATTATTATTTTACAAGCACAATACCAAACAAAGTATTGCCCACTGGCAACAACTACTACACAAACCAATAAAAAATTTGCAAACTTAATTCCGGCCTGTGCATTATCTTGATAATCATATTTTCCAAAAAAAATTTGAATAGTTTCTCAAAGCTGACTGGTCTTTCAGCTACATCCTTTCACAAAGGATAATTTACTCTTGAAAGAAATTAAAAATAAATAAACTACCCAATGAAATACACCATAAAATGTTTTTCATAAATGGACACCCATAAAAATTTCACACTATATTATGCCTTATTTATAATATAATTGAGTTATTTTGAAAAATATTAACTGTCATCTCATATTAGGTATAGGTATCTGCGCATCTGTCAGGCTGGCTAGAATTTAGTTTAGGTACTGCTGATCGGTTAGGCTACCGTTAGTTAAAATTTAGTTTAACAAACAGTTTTTGCGGTTTTATTTATCACATTTTGCCGTTTAACAGACACCAGTACGCCGTGTCCTTCTTCGAGCTGTCAGATTCCCAGCGGAAACATGCAGTTGTGCGCCGGGTTCGGGATTTCAGCCCGACAGTGTCAAAGTTTCGGTTGTTGTTCAGCTATAATTGCTGGAAATCAAGTCTGCTACAATACCGAAGGTTAGATTTCTGTAATATTCTGAATTTCTGTATCGATTAGTACCACTTGAGCCTGCATCTTAGAGAAATGACTTTTAAAAAAATGCGATGGTACCGGATCATTCAGCAAAGTTGCCCCATTATATTGTACCTTAAAAGAATACGTTAAATTGAAGTACGTCGGAAACACTGAAGCCGTATTTAGTATATTCATATGAATAATCAAAACAATATATTCCACTTAATTGTCAAATTGCTCTGCATTGAAAATACCATAATAAAAAAAAAGTTTTCATCCTAATGGAAATATTTCAAAGATTAGCTTTATAAAAGAAGTTTGTTTTGTTAGCTCCTCCAGTGGTGCTTACTCCAAGCCCCACCCTCTATCCCCCGACCGCCAGCACCCCACCTCCCACAACAACAACGACCAGAAAACCTTCATTTCTTGAATTACTTCGACGCCAAAATGGAGGTAATTTGGGTTCAATCTCAATCTACGACATGCTCACCAAGTCCCTCGATGAACTGGTTCAAAGACGAAATGAAACCGATACAGAAAAGCAAGCGCTGACTACGTGAGTAGGCTATACTTCAATTACTGAATACTTGAAACACTTGGAGACCTGTTAATTGCTTTTTTAAACGCATTGTTTTTTTTTCATTTAAGGTTTTGCTTAGGCTCTATTATGAAGATACTGTGTTTGCCTCTATCGATGTTACAGTTAATTTGATTCTGGCTATTTTCTTTCTGGTTTAAAGATGGCTTAGGCAATTATCGCAACAATGAACTTTTTCAACATTCATTTCAACACCTCCACACGATATTTTCTTTTTTGTTCAAGTCCAAATTGGCTTAAGCTCTAAGCAAGAGGATGGGAAAATAAAACCGCTGAGAAACATTCAAAGTCGGAAAGTAAAAACCGAAGGATATTTGTGGTTATAATTTCCCATTGTTACAGAACGCAAACCATCCCAACAACTACAACCACAACAATCGCAACCACAACCAGAATAACCACCCCCTTGACCACCCAACCCGCTACCACTACCAGGGTACTATGCAATATCTTTCGACGATGTAAGTGTTGAATGGATTATGAATGAATGGATAAAAATGAGCAACAAAATCTTTCCTTACTGTTGCAATCGGAGTGAAAGATATTCTGAATTGTAGAGGTTCCTGCTGGAGATTTTGATTTATAAATCGATAGTCAAAAAAAATTACGTCAAATGACTTGTCTTCGAATCATTATTTAGAGTTGGAGATAGACGTAATAAATGTTGAGTTAAGTGTAATGCTCAGTGGAGAAATAATTTCTATTCGGTGAGAAAACTGGGACCAGGTCACGTGTGAAAAGCCCCGAATCACAACAGCAGATATTATGCACAAAGTTATTTTTTCATTGCTTGATGTAGAAAATTATTCATTTTCCGACTCTTCTTTACTTTTAGGTCGTGTTGTTACTCCTCCAACCAGAGCTCCCACAACGTGCGAGCCTGAATCATGCGGACGTGTCTACTTTTTCCCCGGTTCAACCGTCCCCCCACTGACTTCGTTTAAAAAAATCGTCGGCGGAACCCGGTAAGATCTTGCATTACATAGGCTTCAAATTGTAACATTTTGTTTCATATCCCATCAAATTAAGTGTGTTTGACTTCATACAAAATAAGTTATAAATTGCTTATTTTATGCCAAGAAGTTAAAAAAATCTTTTCAAAACTGTTTCAATATTAGTGGCAAAGATCGTAAGATGTACTTTTCATGAAATCTCTGTCTTCATCTACCCCACATTGATTCTAGCAACGACAAGTGCATTTTAGTTATTTCAAAATACCATTTTATACCGCAATGCTGCTTGTTGTATATTGATTATAACTGTACTTTTTTGTGCAGAGCTCACCCATTCAGCCACCCTTGGACTGCCATGTTGCTTAAAAAAGAAGGCTCCCGAACTTTTCTCTGCGGAGCCGCCATCATTTGCTCCCACTGGTTGGTGACCTCCGCCCATTGCATGAACCGACAAACAGTACAGAGCCCAACACCCGAGTAAGTATAAGTACATCATGCAAATCAGAGATATAGACTGTAGGAACAACCAACTGTTTCATTTCCAAATAATTTTCCGCAATGTTTCCGGGATTAGTAGAACTTCGTATTCCAGAAAAATGGAACTGCTTTTGGCGCTTTCGCTTCCTAATCATGATTAATATTCAGTGGCGCAACCAGGGGGCTAATGGAGCTTCAGCGCCCTTAGCCAGTCACCTAGAAAATTTAACCCAAATTTCAAGCGTTTAAACTTGTTTTGGAATTCACATGCAAGTAAAGAGGGGGTTGAAAGAGCTGGATAATTTAATTCTTGCAGATAACTTCCGATTTTAACAATTTAGTTCTTTCAAATGGCTCTAAAAACGAGCGAAATGTGATCGAATAGCGTTAAAATGGCTAGTTTTTTCGAAAAATTACAAAAATTGCCCCGCGGCTCGGAGCTTCGCCAACCAACGCCATGGCCTCCATTATGCGCCTAGTTGCACAATGCAGTTTGTTCAGGACGCCACTTAATAAAGACATGTTTCGAACAAAAAATTCTTAATTTTGGAACCAAGCCCCCCCCTAAGCAAAATCCAGGTTGCACGCCTGCTAATATTATTTCACACGTATGTACCATTGAACAAAATGCGCTTGATACCGATAGATTAGCAGGAAACTAGAGCATTAATTTGACTAATACCAAGCCTTAAGCATTTAACAACTCGTCATATTGGTAGACCATATTGAATCATTAGTTTCATCATCACTTTGATTAGCTGAAAATATTGTAGAAGTATCACTTATCTTACTATTTTCAGCTTGGATGTTTACCATTACACCGTGTACGTCGGAAGATACGTTGGGTGGAAGAGAGACCCTGGTCGTCAAGTGCAAGTGTTTGCAGGAAGAGAAGGTATGATGTGGTGTCGATACACCTGCATTAATCCTTTTTTTTCGGTTTTGTGTCTTATTCAAATTCTAACTGTAAAAACTCTGTGCTTAATTCATATAATGACTCTACAAAGACATCAAGTTATTTTTCATGGATTTATTGCCATATTTTGGTTAGAAGAAGTTTAGAATTGTATGAGTGAGAAACTCATGTCAGATAACGAGTGAACCATGGATCGGTATGCTCACCAATAATCATTTTATTTTGTTTTATCAATCAGCCTGCATGTAACGTAACTCGTAAAACTTTTAGGAATTGATTACATGGAACAGCATGAACTGTTTACTCCCGGAATCAATCGCGGAGTTATCACAAACGATATCGGAGTGATCCGTCTTCGACGACCCATACAATTCAACGAATTTGTCCAGCCCGTATGCCTGCCTAGGGCTGCTTCTCTGATCGGAAGAAGAGTCTGGGCCAGTGGATGGGGAATTACCAGAAGTAAGAATTAATTTTTTACTTCCTGTATTTGGAATTGAGATTTTGAATTTTGATTCTAAACTACAGTCTTGCATTAAACATCAATTGGTTTTAGCTAGACATCACATTTTGTTTTTCAAATCTAAAAAAAACTATGCATCTTGCCTAATCTGACTTCTTGTGAGGTGAACATTAAAACATTGTTTTTTTTTTGTATCGAAAATACAGAAGACGCTTCGATGAATTTTACGGAGATTTTTTGTTCAGTTGTTATTTTTCAATGAAGCTTCTACGCTTATATTCCGGACGTACACTTTGATCTAAAACAAGCATCTGCAATCACAGAGATAATGCGAATTAGAATTTGGCGCTAATGATAATGAACAATTTGATTGTGTAGACTTGGGTCCAGATGACAGTGCACTGAAACAAGTAGGTAAAGAAATCCTGAATAACACTCGCTGCGAGGAGGAAGTCCCGAAATTTAACGACGCTAACACAACCGGGTTGATATGCGCCGGCGGTGAAAGAAATCACGACACATGCACGGTAAGTCCGTAACAAAATGGCTGGTTTGTTGCTAGCGATTTGAGACTGTTACCGTAGATTAGATTAATTTGAATACCATGTGACTAATAACATAGTTTTCTACTTGAGAAGAAAAATTTTATAATTTTTGCAATGACGTAGTACAAACAGTGATTAGCAATGACGTCATAATGCATAAATGCAACAATGACACATGATTTGTAGTTTCTGTGCTTTTCTGTCGAAACTTTCCCCAAACCCTTACTTAAAGGAAGCACTTGCGGGTCTGGGGGCAAAACCCCACAACTAGTGAAGGTAATATTTTCTTTTAGCAAATTCTTGATTTTTGGACTAGTTCAAGCATTTCATTTGGGGTAACATGGCCCCAAGCCTCCTTTGACTAGTACACTCTCGAGGCGACTAAGAATGTGTGTAAACTTAATCAATGGTCAATGATTGTCATCATTCTTTTGTAGGGTGATTCTGGAGGACCTATGGTTGGGCCTAAAGTTCTGGGGGTTGACCGCCGCACCGGAAGAAGAGTCGTCAGATGGGAATTGGTTGGCCTCACCAGTCTTGGCTCCCCAAGTTGTAACACTCTTTCATTTGATCGCCAACCGGCGCTATATACCGACATCTACTACTATCTGCCTTGGATCCGAGCCAAAACCCATCATTGCTGCCGCGTGCAGTAGATAAGAGCAGAAGCTATTCAAACTGAACGCTCTTTTGATGACGTCATCGCTCCGTTGCGAGCGCTGACGTCACAATCTTCCATGGATCAAAAGGATTATGTGGGAAATGCAATCTCCGCTAATAGATTTCGTGATATCATCTATAGCGCCAACGATACCCCTAACCACCTTCGAATACCGAACCCGATATCTTAATTGTCGCCCTGGGGCAAAGCAAATATATATGAGGCGCGAGATGGCAAAAATTTCTGTTATTTATATAATTCTTTGTGTACTTTTTGTTTCCGAATAAATTTCTTTATCTAATAAAGCTTTGATGTGCTTTTTTTGACAACCAATTTAAAGATGTCTGATGAAAGTAAAATGCCCATAAAACTGATCTGTGGTCGAGCGGAAAAAGCGTCTGCAACTGAAACAATAGACTCCGGCTCGATTCCCAATCAGTCAAACCAAGTATTATAAAATTTAATATAAACAGCTCCTTTGCTTGACTTTCAGCAAAACTTTTAATTTAAAATACAAACGTTTAAACGTGTTTTGGACTTGACCTGAGTAAGTATGGGGGGAGGGCTGAAAGAGCGGGGCAATTTAATTGTTTCAAATGACTTCCGAATTTTAGCAATTTGATTTTTTGAAGTGGCTCTAAAAACGGGCGAAATGTAATTCAAATTGCGGTAGAATGGACTTTTTTTCTGAAAAATTATAATAATCGCTCAGCTGCAGGGGATTTTACCGTAGACTTCCATGGCCTCCGGCGGCTGCTGGGGGCTCTGCCTCCAGATTCCGTCTGTGATGCACTTGAGTACCGGAAGTTTGCTAGCACCGCCATCTAAATGAGACAGTTTTCGAACAAGAACATTCTGACTTTTGATTCAAGCCCCCCGCCCCCCCCCCCCCCCCCCCCCTTCTTAGCAAAATCCAGGTTGCACACCTGGCCATTTGAGATAGACTAAAGAGCAGGTTGAGCTTGACTCGAAGACCGAAAGGTCCTTTTGCTGTCTTCTGTCCAAGGCAATTTGAAGGACAAAAATATAATTAATTACTGTACTGTACAATAGCGATTGTCTCATAAACTCTTGGGGACCTTCATTTATTCCTAATTTAAAAGCATATTTCAATTAAGATTAAACCGTAACGCGTTCGTATCTGAAGCAGGAGGTCTGTGGTTCAAAACTCGGGCCGGTCAAATGAGACACAGTAATGCCATCGGTTCACCAGGCCTGCGATATTTCTTCGAGCGGAAATGGACCCCGCCCACTTGTTACAAGTCTTGACATACAGTGAGTATAATGAGATTTGATTAGTCTTAAACCAAAAGTTAGTACGTCCGTCCTGCCAACTAATCTGGGTGCAGTAGGTCAAACAGAAAAAAAAGAATACGCTGGTAAACGTCTCTGCGGCTGTTATGGTTACCATTGTACGCTAAGACGAGCATTGAGAGAGTTGTAATCCAAAGATTGATGGATCTCCCGGTTCGATACACGAACGGGTCATTCTTCGTTGCAGTACTTAATAGACCTATTTGAGCTTTCTCAAACAAATATTTTAGCACTGCTTCGTTAAAAATTAACTGTAATTGCAATAACATATTTTATTCACCATGTTGCCTTCGCCAGAAGACAACAAAGGAACCGCTTGCTCATTGAGCCAAACTACCAGCCTCTGACCTGTCAACCAAAAACGCATGAAGGCTTCACGTTGTCCTTTTTTATTGCTCAACTTCAAGCAGGGAAGCTCTAAACATCAATTTTTATGATTTTTGTTTTGACTGCGCCCGTGTCAACCGTTTCAGTAGCATACACTTTAACCACAAGACCACTAACTCGTTTAAATTAAGCAAGTCTTCTATCAAAAAACATTTTGACAAAAAACACTCATTCATTTTGAGCAAATGAAAAAGCTATTTGAAACATACATGAAATGATATCTCTAAAAAGAAAACGTTAAAATTTACTTTCATTTTGGTTTTATTTGGCTGTGTGGGGTAAACTTGGTCTACATGCACTCAACTGTTTAATAAAGAGGTATAGAAAATAAGCCGATTAGATGTTTTTCTTCAATAATTTTTTGAACTAGTAAATCGATTTTGTCTGTTTGAATTTACCAACAACTAGCAAAAATAATACAATTTTTTACGAAAAGCCCAAGTTATGGCATAATTAGATTAAAAAGGTAAAGAGATACAGTATCGCAATCGTTTTACTGTTTTCCTTCAATTTTACGAAAGAAGATTAACGGGGCAAAGATAAAACGATAATTTGTGGGCAAATCTGAAATATTATCTTATTTATTCAGTGGTAAAAGGTAATTTTAACTTACATGAGGATTAGCTTATAGGTTTGAAAAATTATAGAGTCGGTCAGTATTATATTACCTGTTCTATTATTTTTTTATGCTTATCGAAAATACAGCGAAAAGTTATTTCAATTTAATTGTCAATTTAAAAAGGCATTCAGGTCGGAAATTTTTTTTGCTCAATTTTCTCTCAAAAATTTTTGCCAGTATTGAAGACCAACTTCATCAAAATTGAGCTCTACAACCTTCTATTTCTGAGATATAGCAGATTAGATTTCCCTTTAGAAAGGCTTTTTCCCCTTAGAAATTTTGCCAGAGTTTAAATGAGAAACAAAATTTCAAAAAGTTACTGCATGTTCCTGATTCTCAATAATTGTTTTGCTGCAGAGTTATTGTAAAACAAAGTAAAAGTTTAGAACTGAAAAATTAGCTACTTTTCAGTAAAATCTAGCCAGCTTTCCAAAAGTTAATATTCTGTCACAGTACTGACAAAATTGCAACTATGATGTAAGAAGAAAATCGATAATTTTGAACTGCAATATCTTGAAAACGGCAAGACGTAGAAACTTCAAATTTGGTGAGAATGTATTTTTGGTTTATACAAACATTTTGGTCAAGAGTGAAAACTTTGACTTGAATGCCCTTTTAGCTTTAAAAGTTAATGTATATCGTATTCAATGTTAGCGCAGAGGTAAATAGTAACGCAGCTCCGCTTCTGGCTTTTGAGTCATGTCATTTAACCCTATTTTAAATATTATTTAACCGCATTTTTGCCATTTTTGCCCCCCTCTCGTTTTTTGTGTGATAAATCCATTCAGAAAAATTTTTTTTTATTTCAAATCAGCTTGACTTTGAGTTAAAAATCAATACAAATAACTTCTGAAAAACTGAAGCTGCTTAGGTAAGGGTAACTTTCCCCAATTATTGTGGTTGTCAAAAGTCACTTTCCGAAATCTGAGCATTTTTTGGTGAATACTCGACTTAAATGACGTCATAAGATGTTCTTGTGACGTACCGATAACCAGTACTTAAATTGTAGGGAGGATGCGGGAGGACGCGTCACCCCATCGAGAGTTAGCGTTCCCCATCGAGATTTAGGCGTCCCCCATCGAGAATTGAGCGTTGGATGATCAGATGAAAAAGAGCTAGCCAGCACGAATAAATCCTAGAAATTCCGGCCGAATATAGTCCCAAATTGCGGCGAAGACCTTTTTTTGGTCTCCACCTGTTTACGGGGAAAATACACTTCATTTATCAGAAAAGACCTTTCTTTTTTGGTCTTCACCTAATTTCGGGAAAAAATAGAGCAATTTTCCGCGAAGACCTTTTCTTTTTGGTCTTCATTCAATTTCGGCGACGGAAGTACATAATTTTTAACTAAAGTGCTTTCTCGGACCAGATGCGTTTGGTCAAAGTTGCAAAAGCGGCCCCCCATGCAAAATTTTACAATTTAAGTACTGCCGGTAACTAACTTGACTTCAGCATTTTATGATTCAGTATATGTACAAAATGTGAACTGCCTGCAACGTCATTGCAAAAATGACGTCATAATAAACAAGAAGTATGGCCGTGACGTCACAATAATAACGTCATCAGCTCAAACCAATTTTTCTCAAAAATTTTGGTAAATATCAACCCGCGTGCCAAATTTGTTGTTCCTATAACTTTTGGTTTAGGAGTGTTAGATAGGGATGCATTTTTGCCCCCTCCCTTCGTGTAAAACGCTTAGGTCAAATACTCCGTTTAAAACAGGATTAACTTTTTGAAAGTTCTCAAAAAATTAACTTATATCGCGTACAATAATGTTGTTTATTGCGGTTGAATTCTTAAGTCCGACCAACACTAGATGGCAACTGCGGTCTATTTTAGAAATGTTAGCAATATCCGCATAATTATTAATTTTGATAAAAAAGATAAAAAGGTAAGTTTTTTCTGGATAATAAAATCCCTCAATTCTCTTCATTTTCTGATTTAAATTCTTTTTTCTCCAAATTCGAGTCTTACAGCAGTTATTTCTGCGTTCAACGATTCTGATTATGACCAACACTGGCTCTAGTGTGTCCAATCTCTCCAAAATTTCTTAAGCAAAGCGAAGTTGGAAGCAAACTTGTAGTAATTTTTCCAAACCTTTGGAAAACTTTTTGTTGATTGGAATTTTCCTTTCAAGAGAAATTTGAAGATTTTTATTGCTCCTGTAATCAACCATAAACGTCTTATCTTGACTTTCTACCGCTACTGTAATCAGCCAAAAGCACAAGGTTTCATAAGAAATATTCATTAGAATTTCTTTTTTATTTGAAAGAATAGTTGTTTTTCAGTCAAAAATTGATAATTGTAAATAGAATCAACCAACCCGCAAGAAACAAAAAAGGCATTAAACTTCTATACCAAATAAAGCTCCGCTGCAATAACTTCTTTGCTGGAGGAGAAACAAGGTAAAACTTTTCCCCACAGACGAAGCAAAACAGCAACCATTTTTGCTCATCAAATTTACTGTAAACAAGATTAGTGCATTACTCATAGGTGGGCACAAGTCCGTTAATCGTTAATCTGTTAATAACAAAGCTAACTTTTTCATTAACTCGTTGATCCGTTAAAAAGTTTTTTCATGTTAACGGACTAAATTAACTTCCGTTAAGTTCTGTTAACGGACTAAAGTAACTTCCGTTAAGTTCTGTTAATTCCGTTAAGGCTTTTATCGTTAATATCTTGCACCATTCATTCATCGGACCGGTACAAATCAGTTTGCACTTGTAACACTTGTTGCGTATTAGCACGAGTTTTGTAGAAGAAAGCGAAGAAAGCAGCTCTTTTTTGAGGCAAATAATAACCTGCAGCCTCATAGGTCTATTATTAATCGCTGCTCACAATTTTTTCGATCGCCGCTTCGTTGTGCATTTGAACTTATTTTTATCTTGAAATTAGATTAGACTGTAAAATGTAACTTCCAAAACACAAAAAGACCACCATAGCAATAAATATTTCCGTACAATCAGCTCAACAGCGTCAATACGTGTTCTAGAAGCGAGTGAATAAAAAGAAATCTAAGTTACACGCAAAATGTTAACGGATTAACGGACTTTATAAACTTCCGTTAGATAAAGCTGAAAATAATGGATTAACGTTAACGGAGGTGTGAAGTTTGTTAACGGACCAGTGGTTAACGAAGCTAACGTTTTGCATTAACTTGCCCACTTATGCCATTACTTTATTTCAACTCGATCGGCATGCATTACCAAATGCTGTCAGAGGCACAACACGATATTAAGACTCAAGAGCTGAACCTCCAACCCCTCACTTTTCCACGCCCTTTAGCCAAATCACCTAAAAAATTTCGTCCATATATACAGTATACAAAATATCAAACCGCTTTGGAGTTGACTTATGTTTATAGGGACTGAAGGGGTTAACTGTTAAAGCCTTCCTATCTTAACAATTTAATTGTTTCAAATGGGTCTGAATTTGCTGAAATTTCTTGCTAGCGGCGACAATCACGAGTCGGGTTACTGAAAACAGACCCGAAAGAACAAATTGTCGGTCAATTAATTGCCTCAAAGTTATACGAATACACATTTAGCTGCTAGCAATAAAACCTCAAGGAAAAAATAACATTATGGACGAAACCTAATTTAAGGTTTCTTGTTAAAAGGGAATAACAAACGTATTCTTTAAATCAAAAAAATCAAAAAGGGAATTAAGGGAATAACAAACGTATTCTTTAAATCAAAAAAATAAAAAAGGGAATAAAGGGAATAACAAACGTATTCTTTAAATCAGGCTCCAAAGCAAATTTATTATCAAATTAACGTCGCACAGCGTCAGTACTACGAGTGTAGAACAGGAAATTACCGAAATTTAGATAAACTTCGAAATCAGCTGATTGGTGTTTCTGATGCAGTCTTTTCGCAAGAGGCGTGCTGATGTGACAAGCAGGCAGAATCACGAAAGACGCTAAGCAGAAAAATCGATACAAGAACAGTGGCATGTAGGCGGTTTTAATACAAAGCAGCGTTTGATGTGACAGCTAAAAGGAAATAGCGGAATGCAGTAACTGCGACAGTTAAAAATACACCTTGATGAGTCGTAGCGTAGATAAAGCTCGAGATTTTCTATCAAGTTTTTCGTATTCCAGCACAGGATTGTAAGTCGGGTTAGGCTTTTCGGGACAGGTTCAGATTCGGGCCGGTTTTGGGCGTAAGATTGACAAAACTTCAGGCTTAATTCGGGTCTGAAAAGAGCCTTGCGTTTTAGGTTGCTATAGAAATACTGCAAGTAACTTTAAAAGTTGAATGAAAACTTCATTTTGTATCAATGCAAGTGTTGATGCACAATTATCATTATTACATCATAATATTTCAATAAGAAATTTCGTTTGGTCACACCAGACTCAAGTTAAATTATTCCTGAAGTGAAATAGGCAGAACTAATTTAATAGTTCACAGAGACATCACGTCTTACAATCCTACTTCATTTGACAACACCTTAATAATTTACC